>CM031542.1:5511281-7911281 GCA_018361395.1 Boechera stricta
CCCAGTCTACACAAGTGTTCTTAACCTTCAAGTCTAAACCCAGAAAGTCATCCTAACTCTACCCTTTACATTTCTTGGATCAGTTTCATCTTTTTTTTTTTTTTTTTTTTTTTGGTTCTAGGAAGGGTTATACACATACACATCTAGCGGATTGGGGTTTTTTCTTAACTAGCTTAGGCATTTTTTTTTTTTACTTTTAGCTCTTGCCTTTCTTTTTTCTTTCTCATACACACCCCCTGATCCTTTACTAGACACTTAGACAATTCAGATCATTCCCCTCCTAAGAACTCTTATCCTTTTTTCTTTCATCTTTCTCCAAGTTTTTTTCATTCTTTCTTTTCAGAACCAAACCCAATACCTAATGATCAAGATCCCATCTAGTCTATCTCGATTCGAAAATCCGAACTGTAACTACATGAGATTCTATCCTCGGCTCAAACCTAACACTTTCTACCAAGCTCATTCAGAAATAGGCCTCACACACACAACAGAGTAATATCATGGTTTGAAAGAAGGCTAGGCTAAGGGCAAGGTAAAACTGCTCTAATGATAACAGCCTACTGATTAGCAAGAGGTAAAGGAAAAGAAAGAAAATCCAAGTATGTATGGTGTCCATGAGTTCAAATTCAATGCATAGACATGATAATTAAAAGTCAAATTCAGGTTCAAATAGATGGGAATGACAGAAAATCACAGCATGCTTCAACTAAGGATCTAGTTGTGCATTCTGAACATGGTTCAGTCTTACCAAGCTCAATATCAAGGCATTAAACAACTGTAAACGAGGGCATTGAAGTCAACAGTCAATTAGAAGTTTACAAGGTTTTAAATCATCTTCATCCCCTATGCATATGCAAAGTCTCTATATGAATCAATCTAGACTCAATCCTAATATGCATATGCAATACTACATGAACACTGCTTTTAAAGATTTTCAAAATTTTTGATTTTTTGTTTTTTTTTTTACGCCATGATGAAGACTCAAGGATGAACAAAATCAAAATAAGAACAAAGAAAACACATCAAATAAATCTTAACCTTCCCCCAACTTAAATCACACCTCAGGTGATAAAAATTTCAGGAAGAAAGAGTGTTAAGCAAAGAAAAACAAGCAGAAAACAAAGAAAACAAATGCAGCTAATATATACCTACAAGGCTTGGAGAAGGAGGAGATGTCTGATCTTGAGCATAGGTGCTCGGCTGGTGGCTCGAGTCGGGCGTGCAGTGTCAGCTCGACTGCAGGGCTCGAGTTTGAGGCTCGTCAGCCCATTCCATGTTTGCCTCCTTTTCATGATTCACTTCATACTTTTCTGAAATCACACCCTCAAGACAAAATCAAACAGCTTAGCACACTTATTTGACGTTTTAAAACTAAAACAAAGAAATATGCAGAGATAGACATGGGACTTCCTCCCAAGTGAGCTTGTTTAAAGTCTCTAAGCTTGACTTCCTTTTTCTTAGGTCTATGGTGGGTCATTGAGAGGCTGAGGTCTCCTGTAATGGTCTGACCATGTAAGAATGGCTGACCCCTTGCTCATTCATTGTACTCTGCTCTATCCTTTCGTTCAGAGACTTCTCTTTCTTGTCATAGACCTTTGGGGTGGACCTTCATCAACCTTCTCGACTGTGCCAATGTACTGCACTTTCTCATCACGGTAGCCATCATCTTTGATAGTCATTGTGGCTCATTAGGAGAACCTTTTAGTGGGTAATAGGCCTTGTCATCCACATTCATAAACTACCCTTTGGTTCTTGAAGTCTATGTTTGCACCGAGTGTTGAGGAAGGGAGTGCCAAGCAGTGGGAGCTTGTTAGCCTTCATTTCCATAATGATGAAGTCTGTTGGGACTATACAATCTCCAACTTTAAGTGGGTAATCTTCCAGGACCAACTTTTCGTGAATGAGCGTCTCCAAGTTATGGGTGATGGGTGAGAAGTTAGGTGTCTTATGCCTAGACTGCTAACATCTCCCGGGACATGACATTCACACTTGAACCAGTCACATAGAGCATCCTCAATTTTCAGATCACCAAGACGGTTATGGAGAACATACCAGGATTGCCAAGCTTGGGAGAGACTTGGGCGCAATCCTTATCATGCTTGTGAATCAATGCAATCAACACTACCCTTTATTCAACCACAGTTCGTCCTTATCCTTCTTGAATCTTCTTGGGAAAGGCAGTTTAGGTTTGTAAGGAGGAGGGACAAAGGGTGCTGTCTTTTTCTTGCTTGGTTTTGGTGCGGGTGGAGGCTGTCTTGACCCTTCGGTCGAGCTGTGGGCTCGAGTTGGGCGTCTTGGGGTCTCAGCTCGAGTAGGTGGTCAGTAGGTCTCCAGCAGGCGTAAAACTCTTGTCTTGTGTCGTTTTGGAAACCAAATCCTCCCCATCTTGATCCTCAGTCGGTGGCTGAACTGATCCTTCCGTGCAGGTAACTTTCTTCCTCCTCAAAGCGATTGTAGTGGTGTTCGCCGGAACCATAAAGAAAAGCCTCAATTTCTCTAACATCCGCTTCATGATCAGCAATGGACTTGATTCCATTGAAAGATGGCATTGCAATACTCCTTGGGGTTCTGAATTGCTTTTCTGGAAGTTGTCCAATAGGTGCTTTGGAGGAAGTAGATGTAGTGTTGCCCTCAAATACTTAATCCTGGAGTTCATTGTCTCGATCTTGCTATTGAGGCGTTGTAGTTGTAATCCAACTGGGTTTGAGTTCACCAAATTTCTTGGCTGTTTAGTGCGTCCATGTTTGACCTGTAGGTTGCTGCAGCAAGGTGTTTGTCTGTGATCTGGAGCGGTAGAAACTGGCGTGGTGAGGCTGAAACCTGGTGGTGGACACTGGGCTCCTTGTTGTTGGTGATGACTCGATAATGCGGTCAGGGGCAAAGTTCGCTGCTGATTAGGGAACAAAAGGCTTGGAGCGGAGGTTGTTGCTTAGGTGGGTAGACTTGGTCTGAGGGGTTAGCAACATTGGTACTCCTGTAGGATAAATTTGGGTTGTTCGTGTAATTGATGAATCCTTTGTTATGCGGACCTGATTCTGCATATAGCTGACCTCCTCAGACCATCATCTCCCATCTTGAACCTGAAAAACTGTATCCTCGAAGCCAGTAGAACTTTGTTTCTGCTGCATTGATCGACTTAGCAGTCAAGGCCTTGATGGCCCTAGTCGATCATCTGTAGCAGTACTTGGCGGACACTCTATCATACTCAGCAGGTAGTTACCATCAGTTGTGCTGGGTTCTCCACAAGTGCCCAGCCAGCATCAGCGTCTTGGTTGAGGAAGTTACCATTGCTGGCGGTATCATGGGACCTTGGGAGAACTCCTCTGGAGAGAGTGCTAAGGAGGGACTCATTACTGAAACCGTGGTGAGGCACGAGTAGTGTAGCCCTTGAAGCGATCGCATTCGAAACTTTCACCGTCCTTCGAGTAAATCCGGAGATTTCATTCCTCAAGCGGCATTGGAGAAGAACTTGGCAGGAAGGCTTTCTTGCGTCATCCCATGAAGTGATGGATCCATGGGGTAGAGTCTTTTCGATGATGGCTCTGTCACCAGAGAGAAGAAGGCCTTGGCTTGAAACCATCTTCACGACCCATTGATCTTGGTAAGTGCAGAGCTATCAAACTCATCCAGATGATCAAGAGGGTCTTCCTAGGTAGTCCATGAAACTTGTTGTTCGCACCATGGCGATCAAGCTGCTCTTGATCTCGAAATTGTTGTTCTGGACCGTAGGAGGGACAATCCCTTTGCTTGGTATGAGTTGGGCGTCGGCTCCTATCAAGCGAGGTCTCCGTGGAGAAACATATGCTCAAGATGCGGTGGTGGGTTATCATCAGCCATATATGATGGATCTTGGTAATCTACGTCAAGATGTTCACCTGCTCTCTCAACTGTTGTGGGAGCATGGATGTTGTCGAAAGCGAATGAGGTTCGACTTCCTTTAGATCTCGTTTGCATGCGGGGGGCAGGACTCGATGCTCTGCGGAGGCGGGGTCGAGAGGTCAGAGGCTCGGAGGCTGCAGTCAGAGGCTAGGGTCCTCGAGTCAAGAAATCACTGCAAACCAAAGACAGAGAAAGAAAATCAAAGGGAGTAGACAGAGATAGAAGCGAACTTGATCTAGAGCGATTTGAAATCTAAATGTAACAAGCAACACCCAAATGGCAAAAATTGATATAGGTCAATTTCTTACTAGACCAAGATTTGTTGTAGTATAGTAAGGTGTCAATCCATAAGGGTGAAGATATTAACCAAAAGGATGAGATCAAAATTATTCAAGTCAAGCCAAACAAGAGGTATAGGGTCTAACAACCTAGGCGGAAAACAGAAATAGAAGCTAAAGTCAATTTAAAAACTAACGAAGCAAAAGTCTGACAGATGTATAGGGCTGAGGCAGAAATCAATCAGAAAGAGAGGATGGGGTAATCGACTTAGTGTGTCCTCTTAGCCTACCTAGGTGGTCTAACAAAACTCAATCAAGCTATTCCCTAGACATCAAACATCACAACCAGTTAAGTCCACTCCCGTGATAAGTAACCTCAAGCTAGACTAGTTCCAGACCCAATCCCTTGGCGAAATCTACCTAGCGGCAATAAGACCCAGTTCAATAATGTCAATAAACACCTAGACATCTAATCCCTTAGGCTAGGAATGCAAATCTCTAACATCAATTCATTCAAGCATTTTATCAAACACCTTCTGGGTGGAAAAACACCTAAGATCTAATCTCAATTGATCAGAGAGAAATTAGCATTAAGAACACTGATTTAGAAGGAATTAAAACAATCAACTCTTAAACCACCTAGGAGACTAGATTCCACTAATCTATCCCATCCTCAAGAACTCTAATGACTACTCAAAATCATGAAGAACATCATAATCACAAACCCAGAAATTATAGAAACTTGCATGATAGAGAAAGATAGAGATATGATAGAAATAGAAGAAATCGACTAAAATAACAAGCAGAAATCAAACTACAAAGTCTGGAAATGAAGAACAGAAAGAACAATGAGAACAGAGAAGGGAAAAGCGAATGAAAAAAAAAACTTCTTAGTCTTAATTAGGTATTTATACTAAGTCTTAAAAACCTAAAGCGTCATGGGCAAATGGAAAAAAGCGCGAGGTAAGGTCCACTCGACCACTGTGGTGGTGAGTGTTGTCTTCAGCTGAAGAGATCAAGATTGCATTTTTGTAGGCCTCCTCTAATATGACGAGCTAGTTGAAACTCCAAGACTCCTCTTTTCTTGAGCTCGATCATGGAGCTCGAGCATGGTCGAGCTTGGCCAAAACCTCAAAATGACACCTTTTTGCTACGACCCCTTATCGACCATAGGCTCGAGGCTTGCTTCTCATCTCAGCCTTAGCTTCCTCGTCTTGACCCTAGTAGCTCGAGTCGGATGCCTAGACAGCTTAATTTGATGCTAACTTCTCGAGAATGCCTAAACCTATAACAAGCCAAATGCAAGATGTATGCAAACCTAATGCAAAACACTCTAAGTATGCAAAACTATAAATAAATGACAAGAACAGGTCAAATAACATGTCTAAATGAATGAATAATGCAAGCTAAAACCATATAAAATGCAGACATATCAATAATAACTAGCGAAATTGCATGGATGAATGCTGAATTATTTAAAGAGTATTTGCGAGAAATAATATTTCATGAGAGTTACTATGAAATACAGAAATTGTTGCGGGTCTTGGAGTTACCATCGAAATGATTGATGTGTGCATTGATAATTTGTATGATTTTTTGGAAGAGCGCGATAAGTTGCGGGAATGTATGTAGGAAGCCGAGATATCAACCAACTACTAGAAGGACCCGTGTCCCATACCAACGTATGTGGTACTTGCCAATCACTGATAGATTGAAAGCAGTTATACCAATCAGAAAGGACATCGGCGGCATGAGATGGCATGCCACCTGCAGAGGATGGGGAGGTTAGGCATCCGTCGGATGCAAAGGCATGGAACACTTTCAGGCATATATTCTGACTTTGCTAACGAGTGTAGGAATGTCTATCTTGGCTTATGCACTGATGGTTTCAGCCCATTTGGTTTATGCGGGAGACAATATTCTCTATATGTCATTTTAACGCTGACATCTTCCACGGAAATGTGCATACAAGAGAATTCTTGTTTATGAGTATTCTGCGGGTCAGCATCCAAAGCATCTCTTGATGTATTTCTAACGACCTTTGATTGGCGAGTTGAAACAGTTGTGGTTTACAGAGTACGGACTTTCGATTATTCAGACAGAAATTTCAAAATGCGGGCGTATTAATGTGGATAATTAGTGACTTTCGGAATGTTATCGGGCTGGACCACACATGGAAGGTTATCTTGTCCATATATGGACAGATCAGATGCTTTTCAACTAAAGCATGGAAGGAAACCATGCTGGTTTGATTGTCATCGTCTTTCTTCATTCTTACGAAAGAACAAAGTTGTGCGTTCCCCCCATGTATATGTCGAGGGAAAAGATTTGTTGGATGATTGATTATTATGCGCGAGGAAACATGTACAGGAATTGGCACACTCCGACAAACATGCCTGGCGGATATGGGAGTTGTCAGTGGCACAAATCTTACGGGAGCTTCCATACTGGAAAAATCACTGTGCGGCACACCTTGATGTGATAACATCATGAATACCATTTTGAATGTGCAGGGGCACGGGCAAAATAAAGACAATTTCAAATCAAGGTTGGACAAATATTATATTAGATCTTTTCGCTTTCGGGAGAAACAAAGCGTTTTTTGGATTGCTTCAGAAGTGAAATTTCCTGATGGTATGTGTCCAAATTCTCAAGATGTATAGAGAATGGGAAAAAAATTACTGGTATGAAGATGAGATTGTCATGTATTAATACAATTAATTGGCAGTAGTAAAATTTTAATTAGTCTTATTAATTAATTATATATGTGTTTAATACTAATAAACCATACATCAATTTTCAGGCATTGGAGCATTTTTCAGAGATCTATGCACGAACACTTCTGAGAGGAGGGCATAATGCAATTACACAATAATATCCCAGTGTTATTGTGTAACTTAGAAAAAATATTTCCACCATCCTTTTTTGACGTGATGGAACATCTTCCGATCCACCTACCACATGAAGCAGCTCTTGGAGGTCCCGTACAATTTCGATGGATGTACCCGTTCGAGCGATTTATGGGACATCTAAAAAGAAAGGTAAAAAATCTGGCAAAAGTGGAAGGATCGATCGTTGCAGGAAGTTTGACCGAGGAAACCACTCACTTCACGTCATACTACTTTAGCCCAACCGTCAGAACAAAAAAAACCCGTATTAGACGATATGACGATGGAGGGGTTGCACCAACATATAACGTTGAGGTCCCAGATATCTTCGCCCAAATAGGGAGACTTGGTGGGAAGTTGAAAGAAGTTTGGTGGGAAGACCACAAATATTCTCGTGCGGCTCACAATTTTATATTGMGAAATTGTGAGGGAGTACAGCCGTTTGAGAGGTATAATTTCATTTATTTTATATTTTAATATAAATCTTACAAGAGATATATGGTTTTGGTTACAAAAAAAAAATTTCTATAGTGAATTCGACAGGCAAATGCGAGAAGCCTTCCCCGATTTAGAAGAAAAAGAGTACGAGACGTACAAAGAACGTGATTTTGCAGGATGGTTAAAATACTATGTAAGTTTTGAACAACAACTATATATATTAAGTTTTTTTTTTAAATTAAGTAACATAATTTCTTAAATATCATATAGGTTATGAATGGATGTGCAAACCATCCCTTGCCTCTCTGGTTACACGAGATTGTTCAAGAACCAATTGCGAAGATCACTACTGCCCCAATGTACTTCACTCGAGGTTACACTTTTCACACGTACGAGCATGGCTCCAAGAGGTCAACCGCAAATTATGGAATTCACGTGCCAGGTGAAAATGACTTCTACGGTATTTTGCACGAAATTATGGAAGTATCATATCCAGGAATTATCGGGTTGAAATGCATTTTGTTCAAATGTCATTGGTATGATCCAATGGTCGGTCGAGGCCTTCGCACAAACTCGTTCGGGGTAACTGATGTCAATGCCAGCAAAAATTTTTCCAAATTTAAACCGTTCGAATACTCGGAGAAGTTGATGATGTGGCTTTGCAACAAGAAGATCAAGTCTCATGATAATCGAATCACAAAACAGAGAGAGTAGAAGAGAGATCATGGATGACACAGGTAAAGATCCGAATGTGACGTTCGAGGAGCTGACGGAGAAGAAACTGATTGCGATAGTGAAAAATTATATGTATCTGAAAATGAATCTGATTAAATGTTTGTATGTTTGTAGATGTTGGATGTATAATATGTAGATTACAATATTTTTTTTTTTTGTTTTTTTTCCCTGACTTTGCGAGGGACTTGCGATGGATCCATTTCCTGCAAAGTCAAATATTCAAAGGGATTTGAGGGCTCCTCGCAAGGCCGTCGCAATGTCTAATTTTTTATTGGTTTCGCTTACTAAACTTTTAATTATTTGGAAATAATTTTTGCTAGAATGCGATGGATCCATGTCAATCGCAAAATCTATTAAAATATTGCGGGGATTTGCGAGGGCTCCCTCGCAAGGCCGTCGCAATGTCTAATTTTTTTTATTGGTTTCGCGGTTACTAAACTTTTAATTATTTGGAAATAATTTTGCTAGGGAATTGCGATGGATCCATCGCAAATCCCTCGCAAAATCTATTAAAATATTTGCGAGGGATTTGCGAGGGCTCCCTCGCAAGGCCATCGCAAAGTCTAATTTTTTTTATTGGTTTCGCGGTTACTAAACTTTTAATTATTTKGAAATAACTGCGAGGAATGCGATGGATCCATCGCATTCCCTGGAAGAAAACCCTAGTTATGCCATGGAATTGCGAGGGATTTGCGACGATAGTGTAATTTTATTACCCTTCTTCTTCCCCAGCCATATCGCGAAACTTAGAAAAAAAAATGAAAAATCCTCCTCCGGCGGCAGCTTCTCACTCCTCCTCTCTCTCCTCCTCCTCGGCTTCTCCCAAATTGTTGATTACGTTTGTTAATTGTTGATTAAGTTGATTTAATTGTTAGATTAGTTTAAATTTTAGGTAATTTGTTAGATTTTTAGAATAATTTGTTGAATAATTTGTTAGATTTTTAGATTAGGTTTTATAATGTGTTAAATTATAGTTGGTTAATTTGTTATAAGTTTAGATTAATTTGATAAATTAAATGTTATAATTTTAGATTAATTTGATAAATTAAGTGTTATATTTTTAGATTAATTTTAAATTATAGTTGGTTAATTTACAATTTCAAAATTATTTTTTACCATGTATTTGAATATGATTTTTTCATGAATTTAAAAAAGTTTAGAATTTTTGATTTTGATAATTTTTAAATTTGAAAATAGTTTTCAAATTAAGTATATATATTAGTATTATGTATTTAGGATTTCAATTTACTAATACTTTATGATCAATCGTTTTTATGTGGGATTTCAATTATGATATTATGTGCATTAATTTGAGAATTATTGTAATTGATTTTAGATTTTAGGATTTTAATAGGATTTTTTCATGAATTTAAAAATTTTACAGTTTTTGTTTTTTTAAATTTGAAAATAGATTGTATGTTTTGAAAATGTAATTAATAACAAGTTTAATTAATTAAAAAGTTTAGATTTGTAATTTTATTTTTATTAATTGTTTTCCAATTTTTTTTTTTGCGATGTCGTTTTTAACGATTACACTCGTTATCTTTCGAGAGGCGGATCAGCGCCGTCTACTCCTGGGGCGAGTTTTACTTCCCACCTGCGCGGGTCACATATTCCCGAGAGTGTAGCTGCTAAGGTGCGATCGATCTTTGAAAGAGATTTCAAAGAACCTCATGCTAATTGGACACGACTAAAATATGTGTCGTGGTTTGAGACCTTTTCCGTAAGTTTTAAAATTTTWTTTWTTTTAAACTCTTAATTKTTWTTTTCTTTATCATCATAACTTTTTTTTTTTTTTGTAGCAATCTTATCACTGGGATTCAGTGATTACATCGCTAGTTCGCAAAGAATTTGAGGACAAGCTGAAGGCTCGCATGTGTGACCAGGTGGGACGATGGAAGAAGAAGTGGAAAAAAGAGGGGGACAATGCGATGCCTAGGTGGTTGGATCCCGAGGTCTGGAAAGGCCTCGTGGYGTATGTCTGATCCGGCGAGTGAGACTAAGAGCGAGAATGGAGTGCTGGCTCGGTTCTCTGATCGATGGAGACGGGTATCATAAGCATCGTTCCGGACAGCTTTCRTTTAAAGCCCGAGCACGAAAGATTGTAAGTTTTTTTTTAAAATTATTAAATTTTTAATTAAATATGATAGTAATTATTTATATACTTAGGCTGAGACCTGTAGCGATGCGATTCATTTGCTAGCGTTCGGAAGAGCAGACGAGGAGACCGGATGGATCGTTTGTCGGCGGGAAGTCGGAGAAGCTCTACAATGCGTCACTTCCAGGCTGCAGGAGCTGACTCAAGCTTCGATGGTGATGATCCCGAGACGCATCTGTCTCCGCCATGAAGAACAAAATTTTTACTGAGGTATGTCTTTAAAATTTTTGTAAATGTTTTTAATTATGTTTATTATAAATTACAATCAAATATATATATATATATATATATATTTTTTTTCAGGTCGCTCCCCGTAAAAAAGGGAGAATTTATGGTGTCGGTTCTCTGCAATCGAAGATTGACTCTTGCACTTCTTCTGCTTCGTCTTCATCACTATCCCAGGATTCGAAGCTCTTGACATCATCATCGCAGCGATTATCTCAGTCGAAATGTCCAAGTTTGGTAAGATTTTTAACTACTTGGGCACAAAGGATGCGGAATTGGCACGGCTTCTTCGGGACGAATTCGGAGATGACCCCGGTTCTTGTAGCGGGACCGGAGACGGGACCGGAGGCGGGACCGGACCATCACAATCTTTTTAGTTTTTTTGTATTAAAAACAGATATTGTTGTTTATTTTTTTAAAATATTTTGAATTTTAATTTTATTTAGATTTTAATATTAAATTTATTTTAATTAGATTTTAATTTTAATTASATTTTAATTTTAATTATATTTTTATTTATATTTTATTTTATATTAAATTATTAATTACAATCCATCACAAATCCATCGCAAATTTGCGATGGATTTGCGATGAACATTGTTAAGGTCATCGCAAGTCCCTCGCAAAATTTGCGAGGGACTTGCGATGAATCTTCTAGGTAAATCGCAAGTCCATCGCAGTTGCTTTTGCGAGGTTCATTTGCAGTGCGTTCTTTCACGCGAATGCGTGCATGCACTCATTTGCGGGATATTTTGCGACGGATTAGCTACTTTTTTGCTTCCGTGCAAAATCAGCGACGCCACTGCGATGGTTTCCGATTTGCGACAGCTTTAGCGACATTTGGTGCCTCGCAATGGCGCCGCAGGTTTCGATGGATTTGCGATGCATATATCCATCGCAAATCCTTTGTTTTCTTGTAGTGACTGAGAGGGCATATTGCCATCTTGGAAAAGTTTCCTCCTCTCTATAAGCTTTCAAAATTTCTTTTCTTAACTGAGACAGCCTTATCTTATCCGGCCCTGTTTTTGACACTTCTCTTTCAATAGCAACACTTATAACCCGTATCTTTTCCTTTGAATTCATTAAGTTTGTCTTCTTCCATCGACTCAGATTTCTTCTAACCTCCTTTATCCTTTTTGAAACTGGAACAACATTAGAATTGTTTATTCCATTCCAAGCTTTACCAATGGACAGCTTCACATCAGGTCTATTCAAGAACCGCTGATCAAATCTAAATCTACCCCTATAACCTATCACAAATGGGGTTAATTTCAGCAAAACTGGCCTATGATTAGACCCAATCATTTCCAGAAAATGAATATTTGAGTCGGGGAATGATTTGAACCAGTCTAAATGCCCAAAAACCTTATCAAGACAACTTTGAATCTAAAAGAGTTTCTCTTTTTTTCTGGCCCATGACAGCTTATTCCCTTGACTAGGTAGCTCCTCAATATGGCAAGCATTGATCATATCCAGAAAATCCTTGAAACAAGATGAAGGTAACAGAGGACCTCCAATCTTTCCCCCATTATGCATTATGGCATTGAAATCACCTATTAATGTCCATCTATCCACACGAGTGACTCCAATTCTAGAAATACGTTCCCAAACAGCATTCCTTTTCCCCTTAGCTGGATCTCCATAAACACAAGATAAGTAGAAGTTTGTGGCTCCATACTGAACTTGCGTATCTATCAGATTATTATCATAGAACTTCACATCAATCTTCACAGAATTCTTCCAAAACAAAGCTAATCCTCCACATTTACCAACAAGATTCACAACAAAAACTCTATCATAACCCAAAAACACTTGCAAGTCAACTAAAACATCACTAGATTTCATAGTTTCCATCAAGAACAAGATCTCAGGGAAATGTTTCTTACGTATTTCCTTGAGACGGTGAATTGTCAAGCCTTGTGCATGGCCCAATCCTTGACAATTTCAAAAGAGTATGCTCATTGATGATCGGGCAATCCCACCTTTGGGATTACCTCTTCTGCAGTGTATTTAAAGTGTTTTGCTGCACTTTTGTATTCCAATATTGACTTTCTCTTTCCTTGTCTAACCTCTTCCATCCCCACATCCAAAAGTTTGGGACCAATTTCACCTTGGCCATGTTTGGTCTTCAATACTCTGGTGCTTTTAGATGGTCTCTTTCTAGGCTTCTTCTTTAGCTTGCTAGATCCGGAACCACTAGATTCAAAGAACCTAGTGGTAAGTCCCGTCGATCCCATTTGAAAGTCATGAAAAAGAGCCAAAGTGTTATTTGGATCACTGAAACTCATAGAAGAATCCAACTCTTGATAAACACTATCATCTTTAAGCTTTGATCTTCCAACTTCACTTCTTT
Organism: Boechera stricta; assembly: GCA_018361395.1. NCBI lineage: Eukaryota > Viridiplantae > Streptophyta > Magnoliopsida > Brassicales > Brassicaceae > Boechera > Boechera stricta. Next base: position 5,524,236 of record CM031542.1, read on the forward strand.
TCTCTCTGTTTTCAATTTCTTTTACTGCGGCAGAGAGAAGTTTGGGTTCCTTACTATCTTTCTCAGCACATTTTGAGGATAAATTACTAGCTTCGTAATCGAAAACCAATCCTTTATTCTTCATCAAATCTGAATGAAAAACAGGCTGTTGTTCTAATCGCAAGACTGTTTTCTTTGCTATTCGATCATTCTCAACCTCTCTGACAGAATTTTTGACCTTTTCCATCCTAATAATCTTCTCTTCTTGATTAGAAACCATCAAATATTGACGCATACCCTCCAGAACCTCAAAAGTAATTCTTGGTCTACCAGAAGCAAGATCCATTCCAACTTGATCTTCTCTTAGCACACCAAACAACATATCATTTATTGAAAAAAACTGCTGGGGGAGATCTGACAAGATGACACTCTGCTCTTCAAAACCAAAGTTGCATCATTCCTTCTCTTAATCAGGAACGGACAGAACTCTTTTTCATGAGTCAATATATGGCATTCATAACACCTTTTTTGAACTCTTTTATAAAGAAAACTAACCACAGTCGTTCCCCCTCTAGGCAAATTAACAACCTTAGATCGCTTTAACGGTCGAGACACATTAAATAAAATCTTCACCCTAACAAATTCCTGAATCTGGACTTGATCTGGATCAAAGGCAACCTCAATTACTTGACCTAACAACTGACCAAAAACTGTTATCGATTGAATAGTTTTATGATTCATCGGCAAATTCCACATTTGTACCCAAATTGGAATTTTTTGCAAATAATCATCTGGAGGAAATTCAACCCATCTTTCCACCGCCAAAGCCCATTCATTGAAGGTATGAACACCTTTCTCCAGCACATCGTTCAGACCGTGCTCAGAATTAAAGATGAATTGAAATTTTTCTTGAGATAAAGCTACCCCTTTAACTTTGTCAATCTTTTGCCACTTCCGCGGCATAGCAAAAAGAAGCCTCTTCATATCCTGAAAATCAGGATTTAAGCTACGCCCAATTATACTTAATCCATTCCTGGAACAAGATGAGAATTCCGGCAAATCAGGCATGTCAAAAAGTTCATCTTCCTCCTCCAAAGAAACTTACGGCTACCGAAGAAATCGAAATCTCAACAAAAGCCCCAAAGAAACTTACGCAACCGGACAAATATTTCACCGACACGAACTTTTCAAAAGACTCAGGAAGAGAGAAATTATCCAAAAGCAACGACTAAATCAGACTTTGATTTTTAAGAATTAATAAAAAAGGTGAAACGTAATGTTTTAAAACACTATTGAAAGACACTGAATGTAATAGAGAGTTATGAGTGTTTTTTTTTCTAATTATTTTTATTCAAATTTCACTCCTAAATTTTTATCTTTCTTTTCACTGGACAGAAAAATATTTCTGCATTTTAGAGGAAATATAGAGTAAATCTTTTCTCTTATTTTTGGTGGAGTAAAAAGTTATGCTACTTTTCACTTTTTCTCTTTTTTCTATTCATTTTCTCACTTTTCCTCTCAATTACTCCCACGTGTACCAATCACAGCCGTAGAATATTTCATATTTTTCCAAGACACATAGAAACTTCGATTTGAACGTTCATTTAGTTGGATGAATCTACTACGTTTCCTGATTCAAAATCAATATCATTAACATTTATTGACTCCAATAGCTAGATTTGATTTGAAGTGTTTTGTTGTTTATCTATTTTTAAGTTTTACTTGTGAGTTTTGTATTTTTATTCTATTTAAGCTTTTGTTTAATTTTCACCTTCGTAGTTGAATTAACTTGGATTTGCTAAAAACATGTTAATTTATGAATGCTTAGAATTTATTTTATTAAAAAATCTCATTAAAAATTGGGTTTACTCTATAGTCTTATTCAAATCGGGACATACTAAAAAATATGTTGGTCTTGGGAGGTTTGAATCTGTCGGGTAGACCGGATTTACTCAGTTGACATGCCTACTACAAGACCATTGCTTAAATTTCATAGGTGGCTCTATCTATTAGAGTTTTACGAGCTTTAAAAGTTGAGCATGTTTACGAGTTTCATGCGTTCAAGTATCCACAAGACTTTGTTAGGTCACCACATATTCAAACTCAACATCTATATTGAAATTCAATTACGCTATGTAAATTTTAAAGGAGATTACTACAGATTATTTCGCGATCAAAAAGTTTTTCATTATTCAGAAGGTATATATGTATATATATATTTTCAGTCATCAGATGGTAGCCCATAGTCTAGTGATTTGTGATAGGATTGTCGCAGTGTCACCACCATTCGAATTCAAGCTAGGGATGAATCCCGATCAAAATATACTAAGGGCCCATTCACAAATAACAGCGTGCCTTGATATTGACATTACCACATCTATATTGGCCCATATAATCATCTTCTGTTTATTTCAGCCTACTTAAGCTTAATTGTGTGCATATATAAATTCTTAACGCTTACGTTTTTTTAATTTGTGTTATATATAATACTAGGGAAGTTTCAGAATCATATTTATCGAAGTTATTTATGTACATGCAAGTTTGGCGAATTTTTTTTTTTTTTTTAAGTATCCCATTATTTTATCAAATACAAATTTTATTTATGCAAGTAATAACAGAGTTTCTGTGAATTTATGATTACGTTATAAAAAGTTATCGTTTTCGGTGATTATGATCAGCATAAGACAAGATTTCAGGACAAAAACATGCCTAACTACAATCGATTTAAGATGTTCGACTAATTTTGGGGGGTAGACCAGCCCGATCGAGAAAGTAGTACACTAGGTATTCAACTAAGGGGTCTAAGATTCAATTTGCATTGCAAAAACATAGTGACACACAATCAGCCTCGACTTCCACAACGTGCCATGACTTTGTTCCAAACATAACATTTTACACTAAAACTGCCCTACGACGACATATGCACTTAAACAACTTGATTAAACCGTTTAGCAATTCGTTTTAATATCAACTAAAAGTTGACTATTTCAGTTTGGTACGAATGTCACATAATCTACTTGAATTTTTGTATTGGTTTGGATGGATTAAAATAAATATTTTCACCTCATATTTTTTAAAATGTTTTAGCTCAATATATAGAAAAAAGCACATATATATTTTATGGTATTGATTTATACCCGCTACTTTTTGAAAACAAGAAAATTTTAACAAATAAATAAAACAGATCGTCGATGGTGTTTACTTTTGTCCTTTTCTATTAGTTCCCATGCACATTGGACTCCATAGAGAAGAATATATCATATCCAAATTAAAATCTACCATAGCTTTCGTCTAAATCAATAATGGAGTGAGAGAACCAATCATATATAGTCTTGAGGAGTTTTGAATTTTGACCCATTTCTGATATGTTCCAATCAGCCTTAGCATCTCTACTTCGAACACTAAAGTATTTTATTTATTTATTACTATATAATAATAATAATAATAATAATAATAATAATAATAATAATAATAATAATAATAATAATAATAATAATAATAATAATAATAATAATAATAATAATAATAATAATAATAATAATAATAATAATAATAATAATAATAATAATAATAATAATAATAATAATAATAATAATAATAATAATAATAATAATAATAATAATAATAATAATAATAATAATAATAATAATAATAATAATAATAATAATAATAATAATAATAATAATAATGATGATGATGATGATGATGATGATGATGATGATGATGATGATGATAATGAATTTGAACATTAAAAATTGGAAGATTGTAAATAGATAACAAAAATTGTTTCTAGCTTAAAACATTCTAAAAGCAAAAGGAAAACTGAATTAAATCTTTTAACAAGCCAAAATTAGCATTAGTTTATAAAAATTATTTATTATTTTGCATGAAAGAATGCTTATTTTACTTCGATTACTAGATGGTTTCACTTGTAAGATGAGAGAATATAATTTATGAGGATTATCCTGATGTCAAGGTTGATCAAACAATCAGGAGCACTGGGAGTTTCTTGGGAAAGGTTGAGGATGTGGATGTTCCAAATAAAAGGGTCAATGTTAGTGTTAATGGGAACCAACCTTTAATATTTTCAAGAAAAATGAAATTACCAAGAGTAGGTGAGAGACTGTGGTTACTCTGGAATAAGAAAAACTCCACAGTCATTCTTATTTATGTCACCTGCTTAGTCATGATGAGAAGATGTGTCCAGAGAAGGTTTCAAATTCTGATTTTTTTGGGTATTGAAAAGATTCTGTCAAAGTCATCTGAGAGAGAGAATGTATATATATATATTTGATGGTTTAATCAAAATTAAACCAAACCGGATTAAAATCACTAAACCGCAACCGATCGATCTCAAATAAATTCCTGTATCGGTTTAGAAATTCCGTCATAATTCTCGAAATATTTGGGACATCTCTCCGCCCCAAAATATTTCTCTCAATTCTCGTCAAGCCCTGAGATTACTGCTTAATTTCCGATTTAAACCGGACCACTCGGAATTAATTCCCGACGACTAATCATTTGATTAATCCAACCAAACCACAACTCGTAGGTTATAAATCGAGCTCGATGTCGCCCCGCACTTGGTTCAATAATATCTCCGGATCCAATACCACAAGATCCTACGTGGCCACTCAATGGCTAACCCATCGAAATCCAATACCACATGACTCGAATGAGTTAAAACCGTCAAATGACCTAGCACATTAGAATCCAATACCACAGGACTCTAATATGCTAAGTCCCCGTGAGATCCAATACCACAGGACCTCACCCCGGTTTACCGTCTATTAGGATTAAATACCACATAATCCTAACCCACATCATTAGAGTTAAATACCACATAACTCTAATGACCCGTCATTAGGATTAAATACCACATAATCCTAATGACCCCACCACGTATTAGGATCTAGTGAGATCGATCCAAAACTCATCGAACCAAGTGACGTAACAACACCCTGCTCTCATCTCCGCAACACATGAAATACCACATCATGTGTCAAACCCATCAATACATGAAATACCACATCATGTATTCGACATCCCAATACATGAAATACCACATCAGTATTAAATATCCACGATCAATCAAATAACATCCATCTTGTTATTAAATCTCTGACAAATACAATAACCCGAGGGTCCCTTTATACAACGAGAAGTCAATGACTTATAACACAGGAAGGTCAAAGACTTTTACAACAAGAACAATAACTTACACAACAAGAAACGACTCGAGAACACGGATGTTACAACGAAGCAAGTAGTTTTTGAATGCCAAGACTCCTAGTGAAACGGGCACTTGAGATGACGAGGTCAGCGGATGGCGGTTGGAGTTGTAATGGCCATAGTTCGCAGTTTCAATACTCATGTCACAAAATGGTAAGGAAGATATCGGGCATTCTGGTTTTGTTTTGCCAACAAAGAAAGCTTTTGATGAAGCGCTACAAGGTCATGTTGAGATGAATGCTCATGCAGAGATGGTGTAGGAAGATACAGTCCATCCTAAACGCTTCTCCAAAGAGCATGATGAGCTAATGATTGATGCAGCGTTGGAACATGGAAAGTTTAATGAAAAGGTTGATGATCTCTTGGATGAGGAACTTGCAGGTATGGAAGATCTTTTTTCTCCAACAACTCAGAAGATGCTTGAAGAATTTGTGGCTGATATAGATAAAAATGAAGGGGGTAGAGGATATAGTTACCTCTGATTTCGATGATGGTGCGCTTGAGCTAAGAAAAACGGAGGATCCCTTGTCTAATGTTGTTAGCGAAGATAACTTGGTGGTTATCACACAACCAAGATATTTTAAGGAAAACAACAATGAAACCTTTAGTTAATGGAATCAAATATCAGATTTGGAATATTCAAACCTTACCAAAAATCTTTTTTTAATGGAAGGTTATCAGTGGTATTATCCTTGTGGCAGATAAAATAAGCAACAATGTAATGAAATTGTATTAAAATGAATATTATAAAGGGGCTACGCTCTCTTTAAATAAGAGGAATAGCTAATCATACAAGGTAAGTGAAATATTGTTACCGTTATAATCTAATTTACAATGAATGTGTAATCAGCAATTACTTCTTCCTATATACTCTATCACACCCTCTCAAGCCAGAAGGGGTTTCGTGAGCGTATCGGCGAGTTGATCAGAGGAGGTGACATGTATAACACGAACAGTTGAACGTAGTATCGAACAAAATGGTAATCCAGTGTTATGTGTTTCATCCGAGAATGAAACACGGGATTAGCTGCCAAATACGTGGCCCCTATGTTGTCACAGTAAATAGTTGGAGTTGTGGTGACTGCGATTCCAAGCTTAGTGAGAAGTGATGTGATCCAACACAGTTCTGAAGTTGTGGAAGCAATCGAGGGATATTCTGCCTCCGTCGACGAACGTTCAACGCCTGTTTGCTTTTTAGAGGACCAGTCAATCAGATGACGACCGAGATAAACAATATATGCACCGGTTAAGGTGTAATCATCTTTGTTCCCAATCCAGTCAACGTCGGTGAATGCATGAAGAGTCGGAGTGTTGTTTGCGTGAAGAAAGATGCCTCGATTCTGCATGCCTGCAAGGTAACAGAGCACTCGTTTCACCACCATCCAATGATCCGTTGTTGGCCGATGCATAAAATGAGACAATTTGTTGACGGCGAAGGAGATATCCAGTCTTGTAAGGGACAAGTACTGGAGGCTGCCTACTACCATCATATATTCTTGAGCATCATCCAATGCAACTCCCGAGAGAAGTGTAAGTGAAGACGTAGAGCACATCGGCATGTTGACTAGTTTGGTATGTTGCATCCTTGTCTTGATCAATAAATCTACAATATAACGGGATTGAGTTAAGTGTAGTCCACCTGACGTCCTTGTAACTTCAACACCTAAGAAGTATGATAATAAGGCTAAGTCTTTTAAATGAAAGCGAAGAGATAAGGATTCGATAAACCGAGTTATGTAGGAATGATCATTGTTAGTGACAATGATATAATCGACATAGACAAGAATGTATAGTATGACGCCACTTTTGTTGTAGATGAAGAGAGACGCATCTGCTAGCGAGTTTTGAAATCCATAGTCGAGAAAGAAGTTGCGTAGCTCATTGTACCAAGCTCTCGGAGCTTGTTTGAGGCCATAAATCGCCCTGCGTAAGTTGAGCATTATCCTTGTCTTGAAAACCACGTGATTGCACCATAAACACAACTTCCTTAAAATTCCCTTGAAGGAAAGCATTATTGACATCAAGTTGGCGTAGTGGCCAATTACGAGACACTGTCGTGCTTAAGACCATTCGTATCGTAGCTGGCTTAACAACTGGACTGAAAGTTTTTTGATAGTCAATATGGTGGGGAGGCGAAGTGTTGTTGTGCTACCTCTATCCAGGTTTCACCCGTGTGCTACCCATAAGGTAGTCTCGAGAATTAAACCCATAGGACCGCAAGTGCACATTCATGCAATTGTAGTACGTACAGGATCGATCCACAAAGAGAATATAATTACACACAGGGAATGCAAATACAAAACTAATCTAGGCGGATAATAAAGTATGGTGGTGTCGAGTCCTAAACTATATGATGCGAAATAAATAAAGCATAAAATAAAATAAGAAAATTAAATAAACTAAAACATAAAATAAATAACTTAAATTAAATTGCATAATTAAATTACCAAAATTAAATTGCATAAATTAAAATACTTAAAATAAATTGCAAAAAATAAATAACAGAAAATAAAGTGCATAAATAAATTACGTAATTAAATTGCATAAAATAAATAACATAAAATAAAGTGCATAAAATTAAAGTGCATAAACTAAAGTGCAGAAATTAAATTACATAAATTAAATTGCAAAAATTAAAGTGCATAAAATAAATTGCAGAAATATAAATAACATAAATAAATAAACATAAATAAAATAACTTAAATAAAATACTTAAATAAATATTTAAAGAGAATTTTGTGATAGTCGATCTACAAGAATTTTAGATTATAGGATTCATGTCTTTACCAATTAAGTTTGTGTTGTCAATCTAGGGATATTCGAAGTAGGATAGTGACCACTCTCGTGATAGACTAGACACTATGTCAGACCCACTCTCATGGTAACCTTCACGCATTAAACGCAATCCCATCATCGATTACTCTTATGTGTGAGAGACACATCGATTGGAGGCTGTCACACCATCCAAGTGATTAGTATGAGTTAGAGTGTGTCTAAGACGAAGATTGAATGATAGATCTATATTCAGAATACGATACCACTCTCGTGATAAAGTGTTCCTGAGATCAATACCTAGCTTGGCAACAACTAGGCAAGCATTGAGATGTTCCATCAAACAACAATCTCGACCATAGGTAATACTCTCTAATATGCAAGTCTGAAGTTTGAACCCACTCTCGTGGTCCTAAGGACTTCTATTCGTGTTACCGCATCTACTGATTTGGTTACAACCTTAAGCACATCCCATAGGACATAGTTTAGCATTAAGAGTGTATATTAGAGTAGCTAGATCGGTTAAAAATAATCGCACATACTGAATCCTAAATCTTCGATCCCATCATCGACCACCACCCTAGTGGTCTAAAGGATCTACTCTCTTGTCTCTCCGAGGGTGACGGTAGAGACAAGAAATAGGATCATAAAACAGTAAACAATAAACTAAAGACTAAGAACAGTAAAGTAAATCAGAGCATAAACATAAACAAAAGCATAAGGAAGAGAGAAACCTAAAGAAGAACTTTTTATTGAAGGTGAAAACAAAAGGTGGCTAAGAGAGAGTCTCCTTTTTCTAGTGAGAATGAATGAGTTTATAGAGGGTCTAGGAGACTTGGAGGAGTCTAGGGCGTCCTTAGAAGCTTCTGGAAGGTCTTAACTCGAAATCCCAAAGCTCTCATATCTTGCATTTCGCATTAATCGAAGTTTCCTTTTCTGCCCAGTGAGTTAGCATCAATGGCCCTAGGTCGATGCTCAAGGTCCATGTGGATCCTCAGGTCAAGCATCGACCGCTCCTGGTTGATGCTTGCGTCGATGGTCTTCGTCGTCAGCTTTAAGTTCGGGTTTGAGGAAGTGCATCGACCGCCCTGGGTCGATGCTGTCTGTCGATGCTAAGGTCGGTGCTTCCTTCGTGAGGCTCTTGAGATGTCTCTCCATGATGTTCTTGGCTCTAGCAAGTAGCTCCAAGGTCCTTATGGCTTTTTAAGACTCCAAAACACTCTAAAAGTGTATGATATCCTCCAAATACGTATAAACACATAAACAAACGCAAATGCACCAGAACTATCCAAAATGCTTGTCAGAAACATATAAAACTAAACTAAATGTATGCAAGAAAGCATGTAAAATACGATGCTATCAACTCCCCCACACTTACCTTTTTGCTTGTCCACAAGCAAACAAAAGCTAAGTATGGTGAAGAAATTCTAAAAACAATAAAGATAAGAAGAGTGACTTGTACCTTGTGACATTGTTGTGCTTATGCTTTTCGACCTTGTGGGAGTGGAATGATCTCTACCGTACTCATGTACTTCATTATAAGCATAACAACTTACCTTAGTTCGAACCGCTCCTCCTTCGATCCTAGACTCCTCATTGTTGACTCTTCTTTTTATTTTAAGCATGGGTTCCCAACTTGGGAATATCGATCAAAGGACACGAACACTTACTCTTTCGGATTTCTGTAAGCTCAAGACCGTCTTTTATTACAATTCCTTTCCTCTTCTTTTCTCACTTCAAGGTCGATCGATTTCTCCTATTTTCCTAGGGTAACATTTTTTTTCTTCTATCGATCGCCTTTTCTCTTAAGCTTTTCTAGGACAAGTTTTCTTGAGACGCGAACATTGAAAATGGTTGCTTTCAATGTCCGCTTCGCTTCTATATCCTTTTACTTTATTTTCTCTTCTTTTTCTTTTTCTTTTCTTATCTAATCGAATGGAAGGAAGAGGGGAATTGTACTTACTTAGACGAGCCTTGCATGGTCTCATAGAGGTATCATGTCCAATGTATCTCAAACCCCAAATCGAGAGAAATTAAATTCAATGAGGTGAGAAGTCAACTTCGATTCGTCTAAGTCTCTACAAGAATGATCATTTTTGGGGTTTAATGATCTTTTTCGTCCCGTCGATGACCGCTCCAACCTGTTGTAAAAAATTGTCCACCAAGGATGAGTGGAGTGAGTGTGATCATCTTCCCTCATGTCAATCACATGGAAATCGGCGGGGGTACGACAGTTTCCAATCTACAATATCACGTCTTCGGCTACTCTATATGTTGGCATAACCTCATAATTTGCTAAGCCGATGCAAATGTTTGATCTCTTTAGATCATTGAGTCCTAACTCCTTCGCTCTCTTCTTGGACATCATGTTTATGGTGGCACCGAAATCACACAGAACATCACTAAATTCATGACCTAGTATGGAGCAGTATACCTTGTAGAGTCTCGAATCTTTTTTCTTAGGTAGAGTTATGACCTCTCCTTTAAGTCGTGTCTCCATGTATAACTCCTTGATATCCTCTATTGTTTCTTTTGTGTCCGTGAAGTAGAGATCGAGGTTGTACTTGAAAAGAGCTGGCTTGAATGTGATGCCAACCAAGAGTGTTCGAACAAGATGTTTGAATAAGCGCAGCTTTTCCTCGTTTACTCGTCTTAAGAACCAAGTCGTGTCGTATGCCCTTGTTGGATGGTGTGGATGTCCTAACAGAGAGTTCCTTGAGAAACGAATCACTCGAAATTGTTGTTCGATGTCCTGAATCGTCTCGTCAGTTCCCTTGAATAAATCCCTCAAATGATATTGTTTCCATGCGTCCTCGAATGTAGTAGTTTCTGGGATGGAGGTGACTAGTACTTGGAATCTCCTCTTGTTTATGGGGTCTTTGAATCATTTCTTCATGTGGCTCATCGGTGGATCACGGTCTTTTGCAATGTTATCGCTGGTCTTATTGCTTCCGTGAGTAGTGTTATAGCCTCTTTTAATCCTTGGGGAGATGGTCTCAGGCACTTCGGGCATGGCATCAACCTGGAGGGGTTGATGGAGGGTTGATGGAGTGTGTCATTGTGTTCTTCTGAGGGACCATCGACCTGGTGGGGTAGATGGAGTGGTTTGGTGGTTGTTCCTGAGAGACCATCGACCTCGCCTGATCGATGGTGTTGTCCAACGGGTCTGTGCATCGAATTAGCATCGACATAGTGGGGTCGATGCGGTTGTCCGATGGGTCTCCATTAAATTCTAGCATCGACCTCTCCTGGTTGATGCCTCTGTCTGTTTTTCAGACCATCGACCACACATGGTCGATGGTGTTGGTCGATGCTCTCCGTTTTAGCTCGGCGGGAACCATTTTCTTCCACCGTCTTGTTACTCCTTATCATGATGACGATGACATACTCTTTAGGGTTCATCTCGGACGTCCCGGGGAGCATACCTTGGGGTCTTTGAGCCGAAGATGCGACTTGAACGGTTTGTCTCCAACACTTTAATGCATGGAGCGAGTCCATCGAACTTGCTGTTCTGCTCATTCCACCTTCTGTGGACATTCTTGAGAGATCTCCACTGAACCTTTGGCTTGTCCCTCGAGAATGCGTTGAAACATTCCTTCGTACTTCTCCTCCTTTGGTTGAAAATTTATCTTCCTTGGCCTTGATTTTGTTGTTGAGATTAGAATGGTTGTCGAAACTGAGATGTTTGTCGAAAACCTCCTCGTTGGAACGACTGGGCGGGTGCTCTCATGGGTGGGTATGCTTGATCTTGCGGGTTCTCAACATTGTTACTCCGATATGAGAGATTTGGGTGATTTCGAAAAGAATTGAAACCACCGCCTTGTCGATAGCCACCAACAAAGTTGACCACGCATTGGTTCCTTCACTATCATCTTCCTTAGCATATCCCCTTGTAGCATCCAACTCATCGACAAAGTGAACTTGTCTTTTCGAGACTTGTATCACTTTATCAAGCTTATCGTTTAATACTTTGATGTCCGAACGCGTTCTCTCTTCTCCTTCAGCTACACTTCGACCTCTACGGTCATAATCTCCTCCAAAATTAGTATCACTGTGACCCAAATTTTCCATCAATCTCATTTCATGTTCAGCATCTTGTCCCAAAAAGTTACCATTGCTTCCGGTGTCGAGAAGCATACGATATTTGGGCAGGACTCCTCTGTAAAGAGTGCTTAGTAGCGACTCCTCATTGAAGTCATGGTGTGGGCACTACACCGTGTACCCCTTAAATCTCTCCCACGTCTCTTCGAAACTTTCAGATCTTTTATGCACGAAGCTTGATATCTAGTTTCTCAAACGAGCGGTTCGGAAGCTTGAGAAATTTTTTGCGAGAAACATCTTCTTTCATTGTTCCCATGTAAGAATCGACCTAGCTGGTAGACTCTTCTCCCATTGTTTTGCTTTATCACCCAAGGAAAATGGGAATAAACGCAACTTTAGAGCGTCTTCCGAAACTTCGTTGATCTTTACGGTTCTCCATAGCTTATTAAATTGACCACTCCTGGTCGATGCTAAGGTCAGTGTTTCCTTCGTGAGGCTTTTGAGATGTCTCTCCATGATGTTCTTGGCTCCAGCAAGTAGCTCCAATGTCTTTATGGCTTCTTAAGACTCCAAAACACTCTAAAAGTGTATGATTTCCTCCAAGTATCTATAAACACATAAATTAACGCAAATGCACTAGAATTATCTTAAATGCTTGTTAGAAACATATAAAACTAAGCTAAATGTATGCAAGAAATCATGTAAAATACGATGCTATCACAATAGCAGCCCGTTGATTGTAGCCTTTAGCAACAAGCCGAGCTTTGTAGCGTTCAATTGTACCATCTTGACGTCGTTTAATTGTGAAAACTTATCTGCAACCTACAACATTGGAAACAACATTAGTATTCACCAAATCCCAAGTGTGATTTCGAATATGATAATTAATTTTTTCACTCATGGCATTTCGCTAATGTTGTATTTGTAAAGCTTCAGTCATAATGGTGGGTATATGATCTAGTGAAGTCGAAACAATAGCCTTAAGATTCAACTTCTCTACTGGCTTCTTCGTCCGTTGGCTTGTGCGACGCGGAGAGGCTGCAACCTCAGTTGGTGCTTTAGGTGTGATAGCATCGTATTTTACCTGCTTTCTTGCATACATTTAGCTTCGTTTCATATGTTTCTAATGAGCATTTAGGATAGTTCTAGTGCATTTGCGTTTGTTTATGTGTTTATAGGTACTTGGAGGAAATCATATACTTTTAGAGTGTTTTGGAGTCTTAAGAAGCCATAGGGACTTTGAAACTTCTTGCTGGGGCCAAGAACATCATGGAGAGACAGCTCAAGAGCCTCAAGAATGATGAGGACATCGAACCGGTAACTTCTCGGACCATGGATCACGGACAAGCTAGTAGACCGAGAGTGCCGAATCTACCTCCAGGAAGAGTAACTAGAGGCAACGCAAGAGCTTACCAAGACCATCTCCAAAGCTATCTACACGGACTCATGGAGCTTAGAGAGAAAGCGGACCCGACGGGAGCCATTGTGAGCGGACAAGACATTTTGAGCGGTCAAGCGGATGATGGCTCACGGACATGCAACCTTGGAGAGAAGGTTTTGTGTGTCCTCACACTACACTTGGGTAAAGTATTGTACTCTTTCCCTACTTCTAGTTTTACCACATCGGGTCTCTAGAAAAGGGTTTTAATGAGGCAAGAAACGCCTAAGGTATCACATTTCATCTCCCTTATGTGTTTGACTTGAAAACTTTTGATGACAAGCCTAAACACATAAGAGATGCGATCCTATCTCAAGGAAGTCATTACCAAAAACCTTCCTTTCTTTTACTTAGTTATTTTACCCTTTTAATGAGACTTTGTGTGTGAGTTGCTTTAAGGCCTTATCTTGTTTTTGGGTTTATTCTTGGGCTTAAGTATCATGCTTGTTTCTAATGGCTTAGGCCCCATTAACCCTAAGTTCTCTTACTTGTAGCCTATAAAAGGGTAAACTCTCCTCTTCATAAAATAAGCAATCATTTACATCAAAGTTATAAACTTTCTCTTAGTCTATTAAGGTATCCTCTAGATTAGGGCTCCTTGGGATATTGAGGTGAGTTCCTCTATCCTTAGGTCTGGTTGTATCAAGGATTTCCCACCATCTTTGTGGTACCACTCGCCTTCCACCAGTCACTCTCTCATCCGCCTCCTTGCCGTAGCCACAGATTCTCACTTCGGGGAAGCATCGCCGGGTCCTTAGTTCTTCCGCGTGTTTACTTGAAGATCAAAGCTCACACCTTTCATCTTCAGTTCGCCTCCATCTCCCATCCTCCGGTTAGTCTCAGCTCGAGCTTCTCGCCGAGACAAGCCTCCATCGCTTCCATCGTTCACTCCTTGGTCCGTGATCTAGCTTGCTTGTGTTTGGGATCCCTTGTGCTCACATCATCTTTGGTATCAGAGCTAAAAGCTTCTATTAAAGGTTGTATCTTTCCATCCCATTTCCTTTCCTAATCTTGCTATTGTTTCCGATCTTAAAGAGAGCTTTGAAAAGTTTGCTTCTTGGTTCCGATTTATGTGTTGGAGTTACTAGGGGTGTTAGATCTAGTTTAGTTGCTTTGTTTTGCTCGTTAGGTTGCTAGAAAAGAACCTAGGGAGCCTGCTGTAGCTTGTATGTGCCGCCATTGATGACCTTAGATGGAAGAGAGTGTTTGTGCTTAATTTAGATAGTTTAAGGTTGTACTAATTTCTTTTTTGCTTTTGCTTTACCTTTTTGAAGTGGTCCTTGCTACTTTTGAGCCACCTATTGTGATTTGAATTTGAATAAACCTAGACACTTGTGACTCATTTAAAACATGTGCTAAATTAGAGTATAAAATTTGAACCGGTCCATATCATTAGTAGTTTAAAATTTCTGGTTTCGATTTCAAGTTGTCTAAGTCAAGGTAGTTTAAAACCTTGTCTCGTTGTTGAGTGTGTGCAAGGTACTAAGGAATCATGGCTGAGCCACCTAAACTCACTACCATTCTCACCAATATTCAGACCCGACTTGAGCAATTGGAGAGAGTAGATCGAGTTGAGCCACCACGGGCACAAGATCTCGTCGTCGATAAGCTTTCTAAAGAGGAATATTTTCAGCAACCACCGCCTAGGAGAGTGAGACCTAGACTTAGAGGAGATGTTGGAGGTAGGGAAGAAAAAGATCCTCAAAGGATCCATGCCCCAAACCTCAAACTAAGTGCTCCTACTTTTGCGGGAAAAGTTGACCCGGAGGCTTACCTTGATTGGGAGAGACGCATGGATCACATCTCGAGTGCTATGAATATGAAGAGTCTATGAAGGTTTCTTATGCTTCGGCGCAACTCACTGATCACGCCTTGACTTGGTGGGATAGAGATGCGGCTATGCGAAGAAGAAACGGAGAAGGTCCGGTTCCATCATGGGAATTAATGAAATTCATGATGAAGAGAAGATATGTTCTTCCATTGTATCACCGAGAGATACAAAAGAAATTTCGGAAGCTTACTCAAGGAAGCAAAAGTGTGGAGGAGTATTATGAAGAGTTTGACCATCTAAATAACCGTCTCCAACTTGAAGAATCCGAGGAGACACTCATGGCTCAATATCTAGATGGGCTTCAAGACCGAGTAGTTAATAAAGTGGAGATGTTGACTTACAATGACTTAAAGCTGCTCCACTTGGCCATTCTGATCGAGAGTCAAGTAAAGCAGAAGAACACTGCCTATAACAAGTCCAAGACAGCTCATAATTCCTCTTGGAAAGCGCAAGCATCCGGCTCCCAACCGAATGATTCTAAGTTTGCCGATAAAGGGAAATCACCGGCGTATGATCCCAAGTATAAGTCTAAGCCTAGCGAACCACCTAAAGAGACAAGAACCGATCCTAGAAGAGAGACTACAGCCCCAAAGACCTGTGACATCATGTGCTTCAAGTGTAGGGGATGAGGACACTATGCACGGGATTGCCCAAATCCGAGGGTTATGATCATTACTCCTCCCGGTGAATATGAGTCTCAAGATGAAGAAGAACCACAAGACAAGAGTGAAATCACCGAGGAAGAAGTGGAATATCCAGATGTGGGAGAGCTTCTAGTCACCATGATATCTCTAAGTGCCGCCCATGAACCGGAAGAGATGGCTCAACGCGAAAACATCTTTCACACGCGTTGTACGGTAAAAGGTGATAGGAGGTTTTTATTGCCTCTTCACAGGTTTCACCCGAGAAGTGAATCTCGAGAGTTTAATCCATAAAACCGCAAGTGCACGGTTAAATGCAATTGTAGTAATACATGGTCGATCCACAGGGACTGAGAATAACACACAAAGAATATAAGACTAAATCTAATCTAAGCGTAGTCATAGAAGTTGGGGGATATGGTTCCTAAGCTAACGTCCATAAAATAAAAAAAAAAGTATAAAATGAATAAAGCAATAAATTAAACTAACTAAGAATAAATTAAATAACATAATTAAATAAACTAAACTAAACATAAATTATATAGCATAAATTAAATAAAGTAAATTGATTGCATAAATAAATATTTACAGAATATGGGTGATAGTCGATTTGTCAGGAAATCAAGATATACGGTTCATGTTCTACCTAACAAGTTTATGTTTGTCATTCTAGGGATTTTCCATGTTTCGCTAGTCCACTATCGTGGTATGCTAGTCTCTACATCCAAACCCACTCTCGTGGCGAATGAACATGCATTTCATACAATCTCATCATCGAATACTAAGTATTCCTAGACTTTTGGAAAAGGCACACAAAGTGAATGATAGATCTATTTCCAGAATACAGCACACTCTTGTGGCGAAGCATCCCTAAGATCAAAATCTAACATAATCAGGGCTAGATCAATATTTACTCTATCAAACAACAAACTCAACCATAGGTAATACTCCCAACTATGCAGATCTGTGATCTCTACCCACTCTCGTGGCACAGAGAATCTCTAATAGTACAATCACACCTACTGGATTTGGTTATACACTTAAGCATCTCCCATAAGAGAATACTTAGCATTAAGATGCATAGAAATATAGCTAGATTGATTAAGAACAAACAAACATATAATAAACACTAAAAGTAGATACAACCTATTGATGGTTTTCAAAGATTTGTTGAGTTCAGGTCACGCCCCTATTGAGCTTCCCACGGAGATACAACAACTTCTAGATCGATTTCGAGACGTCTTCCCGGAAGAGCTACCACTTGGTCTACCACCTTTAAGGGGCATTAAACACCAAATCAATTTCGTACCCGGGGCTCAACTACCAAACCATCCAGCATAGAGGGTCAACCCAAACGAGGCTAAAGAGCTTGAAAAACAAGTAAAAGACTTGATGGATAAAGGCTACGTGAGAGAAAGCTTAAGCCCGTCTGCCGTTCTGGTCTTGTTGGTACCCAAGAAAGATGGATCTTACCGTATGTGCGTCGACTGTAGGGCCATCAACAAAATTATAATCAAATACCGTCATCCCATTCCACGGCTAGATGACATGCTAGATTAGTTAAGTGGTGCCACTATCTTCTCGAAGATTGATCTTAAAAGCGGGTACCACCTAGTAAGGATGAGAGAGGGTGATGAATGGAAAACCGCATTCAAGACGAAGCATGGTCTTTAGGAATGGCTTGTGATGCCCTTTGGCTTCACCAATTCCCCAAGTACATTCATGCGCTTTATGAATCATATCCTTCGCCAATTCATTAGTAAATTCGTCGTTGTTTATTTTGATGATATCTTGATATATAGTACTTGCTTGAGTGATGAATCTAATCTAGGTGAATTATTAAGGTTTTGAGTTTTAATTATATTGTCTAAAGTGTATAAAATAAATGAGCAATAATTAAATAACTAAATGAAATTGCATAATTTAAAATGCGAAATATAAATTGCGTAATTTAAATAACAGAATATAAATTGTGTAAATTAAATAGCGGAAAATAAAGTACGTAAATTAAAGTGCATAAATTAAATAGCACAAATTAAATTGCATGAATTAAAGTACTTAAATTATATTGCAGAAAGTAAATTGCATAAAATAAAAGTGTATAAATTAAATTGCATAAAATAAATAACAGAAAATAAATGGCATAAATTAAATACCATAAATATAAAATAACTTAAATAAATAACTTAAACAATAAATTAACAATTAATCCCTAGGGTGAATGGGAACGATTTTTAGGGAGTCTAAATTTTGGATTCATGTTCTACCTAATAGGTTTGTGTTCGTCATTCTAGGGATATTCGAAGTAGGCTAGTGACCACTCTCATGATAAACTAGACACTGTGTCAGACCAACTCTCGTGGCGACCTTCATGCATTAAACGCATCCCATCATCGAATATTGAGTGTTCCTAAGCTTCCGTTTGAAATGTTATTTCCAAACGACCTTGTGTTTTCGGAAGCACGAAGTGATTAATAGATCTATTTTTGAAATACCACCTACTCTCGTGGTGAAGTGTTTCTAAGATCTTAATCTAACTTAGCTAGAGTTAGGTCAATGATTAATTCTACCAAGCAACAAACTCGACCATAGCTAATACTCTCTAATATTCAGATCTGAAGTTTTAACCCACTCTCGTGGTGCTAAGAGCTTCTATTTGTATAACCTCTCTATTATAACCTTAAGCATCTCTCATAGGATATGAATTAGCATTAAGATTGAATATTAGAATAGCTAGATCGATTAAAAACAATCAAACATATGAAATCCTATAACATAGAACCCATCATCAATCTCCACCCTAGAGATCTAAAGGATCTACTCACTCATACCTCCAAGGGTGACGGCAGGATATGAGTAGAAAGACATGAAAAACAATAAACAAAAGCAGTAAATAAAGTAAAGAAATAAGAAGAAGAACTAAAGCAATATCATAAACAAAACATAAGAACAAAGAGTTTTGAGACTTTTTTCTCTAAGTGGTGGCTACCAAAAAGTGGGAACCCTCTCTAATGAGAATTACATGTGTTTATATAGAGTTTAGGGCTTTAGGAGGAGGCTAGGTCGTGCCCAAGGAGGTTGGGGAAAGATCTTTTGTGAATTAAACTCGCAGGGTGCCAAATAAGGCAAGTGTAGGATCTTACGGTTTAGAAGTTGAATAACTTTTGCATCTAATCTCAGTTTGGTATGATTTCAATTCATGTACCTTCTCTGATGAGTCAAGATTTCATACCAGGTCTGTTTGCATCCTAATTCCTTCTGGTTCGATCGTAATGTTCCAAACCGTGCATGTAGGTCCAAATCGGGTAAGTTCAGAGTTACCTGAATTGTAAATATCATATCTTCTTATTTTAAGGAGCTCTTGACCTAATTCCAACTCTCAGAGCTTCCATTTTGAGTCAATATTCCATAGAAAATCGTTTCGTAGCTTAATTCCTTCTAGTTCGACCGTAAGCTTCCAAACAGTGCAGACATGTCAAAACATCGAATTTCGAGTTTCTTCTATCGGGGCTAGCATCGACCACGTAAGGTCGATGCACATGGTCAATGTTAGTTTGTTAAGCTTCTCGGGAAGCTTCCCGTGATATTCTTGGCTCGACTAAGTGACTCCCAAGTCCCCATGGCTTCTTAAGGCTCCAAAACCCTCCAAAAGCATGGATTGCGACTCTAAGACAATAAGACTTGTAAAAATAAAAGACTCAAACGACAGAGACTTTCAATGAGAACAACAAGTATTCCCTTTATAAGGAAAGTGTCTAAAAGACATAAAAATAA
Organism: Boechera stricta; assembly: GCA_018361395.1. NCBI lineage: Eukaryota > Viridiplantae > Streptophyta > Magnoliopsida > Brassicales > Brassicaceae > Boechera > Boechera stricta. The sequence continues at coordinate 5,543,944 of CM031542.1, forward strand.
AAGAAACAAAAAAGACTCGACTAGGACTCGAACTAGACTCGTGGGGCGTTTCCTAGAACCACTAGGCCGAAGCCATTTCACCTGCAAGGAGACAAAAATAATTGAACAAAAGACATATTTTAGATGGCCGAGAGTCTTGGTCCGGGCCCGTGTTCTTGTCCTTGGAGCCGTCGGCCTCATCGAGAAGGGCTTGTGTTGCTTCGTTGAATTCCGCCCTTAGTGTCTTGGCTCTAGCTCTTGTTCTGGGCCCGTTGATCTCTGGAATCTTGATTTGCCCGGGGTTTTCCTCGTGATCTTGCTCGGTCTTTTCTCTCGGTCCGCTGCTCGATCCGGTGTCCGTGTGGTTTGGTACATGATCGATATTGGGACCGAAGCTTAGTCTTCTCGATTTTGCTCGTGTCATGGGGCCTTCTCTTGTCTTGGGCCATGTCGTGGCCTCTTCCAGGGGTTCCTTATCCAGGTCCTCACTCGGCGGATCGATGGTAGTGTCGAGGACCACATCATTTCCTCCCTCTCGAGAAGGTTTTGTCCTCAAAACTAGTTCGCCTGAAACGTTGGGAGAGAGATCAGCAACATTAAATGTATGTTGATGTTAAACTCACCTGGAAGTTCCAGCTTGTATGCATTGTCGTTAATCTTCTCTAGGACTCGGAATGGTCCATCGCCTCAAGGTGCTAGCTTTGAACTTCTCTTTTGGGGGAATCTCTCCGCGCACATGTGGATCCACACCCACTCGCCGGGCTCAAAGATGACTCATTTCCGTCCCTTGTCTACACGCTATTTGATCTTCCCATTCTTCTTGAGTATTTTGGTTTGGACTTGCTCGTGTATTTTCTTCACAAATTCTCCTCGGTTTTGTTCGTCTATGTTCACTTGTTCGGTGTGTGGGATAGGAGACAAATCCATCGGTGCTAAAGGCCTGAAACCATACACAATCTCAAAGGGGAAGAGGTTAGTAGTAGAGTGCCTAGCATGGTTATAGGCGAACTCGACAAATGGTAAGCAATCTAGCCAAGTTTTCAAATTTCTACCAAGTGTGGCCTGATGTAAAGTGGAGAGAGTACGGTTTACCACTTCTGTTTGTCCATCCGTTTGTGGATGACAAGTAGTTGATAATAAGCTTTGTCCCAAGCTTCTTCTATAGAGTTCTCCAAAAGTGCCCTAGAAACTTAGAATCACGGTGAGAGACAATAGTTTTAGGGATACCATGTAACTTTACCAGTTCTTTGAAGAATAGGTCCGCGATTTGAGATGCGTCGTTTGTCTTATTGCATGGTATGAAATGCGTCATTTCTGAGAACCTATCTACCACCACAAAGATTGAATCCTTATGCTTAACTTGTGGCAAACCTAAGACAAAATCCATAGAAATATCTTCCCATGGGGCATTAGGGATAGGCAATGGTAAGTATAAAGACCTGGATTTGGATTTGTGACATATGACACATCTCGCACAAGTCTTTTCCACGTCATTCTTGAGATTCGGCCAGTAGAAGTGATACGCTACCACGACTAGGGTCTTGTCTACGCCGAAATGACCCATGAGGCCTCCTTCGTGGGTTTCTTTGAGGTAGCAAGTCACGCATGGATCCTTGAATGGAATGGAATTCACCCTTACCACAGGCTTCATAAGCCTCGGTAAAATCTGGATCCGTGGCGTCGTGATCCTTGATGTGTTCGAATCCCATGATCTTGGCTTCTAGCGTGGTGATTAGTGTGTAACGTCTTGATAAAGCATCAGCCACCACATTGTCCGTGCCTTTCTTTTAGTTAATTACCTAAGGAAACGTCTCTATAAACTCGAGCCATTAGGCGTGTCGCCTCTTGAGTGAAGTTTGGCCTCGTAAATGTTTGAGCGTCTCATGGTCGGTGTGAATGATAAAATCTTTGGACAACAAGTACTGTTGCCACGTTTGTAGGGCTCGGACAAGGACATAGAGTTCCTTGTCATATGTTGGGTAGTTAAGAGTTGCACCATTGAGCTTCTCACTGAAGAACACCACAGGTTTCTTTCTTTGGTGTAGCACGGCTCCGATCCCTAAACCTGAAGCATCACATTCAATTTCAAAAATTTCGTCAAAGTTAGGTAAGGATAAAACTGGTGCTTGAGTTAACTTCTCCTTCAAGGCATTGAAGGCTTGGTCTTGGACAGCTCCCCATTTGAATGGCTGGTTCTTCTTGATCATGGTGGTGAGGGGTGCGGCGAATGTGCTAAAAGCTTGGTCATGGTGGTGACGAATCTTCTATAAAAGCTGGCTAGGCCGTGGAAGCTTCGGACGTGGTCGATGCTCGTCGACATGGGCCATTCTCGAACGACTTTGATCTTTTCCTCATCCACCTGTAAACCTTGCTCACTAATAACAAAGCCTAAAAAGACAAGCTTATTAGTACATAAGACACACTTCTTTAGGTTAGAGAATTAGCCTTCCTTTCTAAGTGCTCTAAGTGGTCATGTAAGCTTTTACTATAGACTAGTTGTCATCAAAATAAACAACTACGAATTTACCAATGTAAGAGCGAAGAACCTGGTTCATTAGACTCATGAATGTACTAGGAGCATTGGTGAGACCGAACGGCATGACTAGCCACTCGTAGAGGCCTTGCTTGGTTTTGAAGGTGGTCTTCCACTCATCTCCTTCTCGCATTCTTACCTGGTGGTACCCACTCTTGAGGTCAACCTTTGAGAAGATTGTTGACCCGCTTAGTTCATCAAGCATGTCGTCGAGGCGTGGGATTAGGTGCCGGTACTTGATGGTTATGTTGTTGATGGCGCGGCAGTCCACACACATTCTCCATGTGCCTTCTTTCTTTGGAACGAGCAAGACTGGTACAAGACAAGGGCTAAGGCTTTGCCGGATGTAGCGTCGGTCAAGTAACTCTCGGACTTGTCTCTCGAGTTCTTTGCTCTCATCTAGATTCATTCGTTATGCCAGCTTATTCGGTAAGGCAGACCCCGAGACTAGATCGATTTGGTGTTCGATTCCGCGAAGGGGTGGTAAACCCGGTGGTAGATTCTCAGAGAACACGTGATAGAGCTAATATTTACATGTTTTTACTTATTCATATAGATTAATATTATGCATTCTAGTTAGCATTTATGACTATTTTAATGCATTTGCATATGTTTATGTGTTTATAGGTACTTGGAGGAAAACCGGTGTTTCTAGAGTGATTTGGGAGCTTAAGAAGCCACACGGACTTTAAAGCTAGTCGTTCGGGCCAAGAACATCACGGAAAGCTTCAAAAAATAGCATCGACCATGTGCATTGACCATGAGGGGTCGATGTTGCTGTGACGAAGACCATCTGAGAGTTGGAATCAAGTCAAGAGCTGCTCAGAATCAGAAGATATGATTTTTACAATTCAGGTGACTCTGAACTCACCTGGTTTGGACCAACGTGCACTGTTTTGAACATTGGGATCGAACCAGAAGGAATTTGGCTACAAACCAACTTGATATGGAATTGAGATTCAAAATGGAAGCTCTACGAATTAGAATCATACCAAACCGAGATCAGATGCGAAAGTTATTCAAGTTCTAATCCAGAAGATCCTACACTTGACTTATTTGGCACCCTACGAGTTTAATTCGCAAAAGATCTTTCTCCAACCTCCTTGGGCACGACCTACCCTCCTCCAAATCTCCTAAATACTATCTAAACACAGGTAATGCTCATTAGAAAGGGTTCCCAGTTTTTGCACAACTTTGTAACCACTACTTAGAGAGAAATCTCATATGTTCTTTTGTTCTAAAGTTTTATTATGCAAGTTCTTTAGTTCTTCCTTTCGTTCTTCTATTGCTTTATTTACAGCTTTTGTTTATTGTTTATCATGTCTTCTATCTTATATATTGCCGTTACCCTCAGAGTTATGAGCGAGTAGATCCTTTAGATCTCTAGGGTGCATATCGATGATGGGATCTACTAATTAGAGATCGATGTTTTGTGTTCTTAACCGATTAACTACCTTGTATGTGTTCCAAAGGCTAGATTTACTCCCTTGGGAGTTGTCTAAGAGCTTGTTCTAATCCAAAAGGCATAACCAAGTGTTTCGGGAATTCTCTACACCATGAGAGTGGATAGAGGGTTTCAGATCTACATACTCGGAATAATAGTTAATCGATAAATCTATTTTTAACTTCTGAGCTTATCTAAATTAGCTTTGATAAAGTTAGTTTAGCATATTAGGGTCTTGATGCCATGAAAGTGGATTAACATCTCGGACCTAAACACGTTAGAAGATTGACTACTTTGTAGAATTGCAATTGCTAGTCAATCCAGTCGATGACGAGATCGTTCTCAATGCTTCTAGAGCACCATGAGAGTGGAGTTTTTACAGAGAAATTAGCATACACGAGAGTGGACTAATTTATATATGAAATCTCTATACCGATAGATACTAACAAAAGATTAAGGAACATCAATTCTCATATTAGAAGATTTCCGGATTCGTTCTCATTCATCCTTGGGATCGTTTTCTTTATTATTGTTTAATCATTATTTTATTTAAGTTATTTTATTTTATGCAATTTAATTTCTGAAATTTATTTTATGCAATTTATTTTACGCAATTTAATTTATGCACTTTAATTTATGCAATTTAATTTCTGTTATTTAATTTGCGCAATTTACTTTATGCTATTTAAATTTTGCAATTTATTTTATGCACTTTCTTTTCTGCTGTTTAGTTTACGCACTTTCTTTTCTGCTATTTAAATTCTGTAATTTTACTTTATGCAATTTGTTTTACGTAATTTAATTCAGTAATTTAATTATTGTTTATTTAATTATTGCTTATTTATTTTATGCACTTTAGATAATTAAATTTAAAACCCCCCAAACTCTATAATTCACATAGATTAGATTTATCCCTACAATGTCTGTGTAGTTATTCTCAGTCTATGTGGATCGATCCCGTATGTACTACAACTGCATTACTGTGCACTTGCGGTATAATCGGGTTAAACTCCCGAGAATACTTTATAGTAGCGCTCGGGTGAAACATGTGAAAGAAGGTGTAACAAACCTTTCGTGATCAAGTTTTTGGCACCGTTTTCGAGGACTGTAGCAATACCCATAGAAATTTGGTCTGAATCTGAGACTAGGTTTCTTTTACTTTCTTATTTTGTTTAATTTTTGTTCTTGGGTTTTCAGGTTTTTAGGACTTGAGAATGCTAGGAATAGACCGGTTGCTGGACCGGGAGAATGAGAATGTGGTGCGTAGACAAAGGGTGGTACGAACAATAGGCATGGCTGACAAGCCAACAAGCCAAAATTAACGCAAGGGAATCTGGCCACCACCAGTAGTCGGAGTTGAATTCGAAATCAAGATCAGCTTGATTAACATGGTCCAGGGTTATACGTTTCATGGATTATCAATGAAGAACCCTATTGATCACCTATATCAATTCGACAAGTTGTGTGAGATGGTGAAGATAGGCGGTCTCTCTGAAGATGCACTAAAACTTCGTTTATTCCCGTTTTCACTCGGGGGTAAGCACAAGAGTAGGAGAAATACGTTCCATCCGAGACCGTTACAACATGGAGTGAATGTCGGAAAGCGTTCCTAACAAAGTTCTTCTCAAACTCTAGGACAGCTCGTTGGAGAAACGAGATATCAAACTTCACACAACAAAACACTGAGAGCTTCGGAAAAGCGTGGAAAAGGATTGAAAGATACACCAAGCATTGTCCTCATCATGGATTCAGCGACGAGGCTTTGCTGAGCATATTCTACAGAGGACTATGATCGAGTGAACAGACATTGAAGACGAAGACAAGCTAACCATAAAGGCGATACATGAAAAGTTAGACAAGGTTCTGAAATCGATGCAGTATTTTGTCCTGTCAAAACGACATGAAGAACAACACCATCGACCACAGGAGGTCAATGGTCTTCCCAGTAGCACCATCGAGCGTACGCCGTTGATGCCCCACCAGAAAGAGCAGTCGACCAGCCACATCGACCGAACGTGGTCGATGTTATACCTGGGGACGACGAAGAAGCAAAATTCTTGACGACTGAGACAGGCAAACTGGAGGAGATGACTCGGAATATCTTAGAGGGGCAGACAAACATGGTTACAACGATTAGAGAAGAGTTTAAGGAGGTCAATCAACGATGTCACAAGTTAGACAAGAAGTTTGAAGACTTGGGTTTTAAAGTCTGAATATTAAAAACCCGAACTATGGAGGAAGCACCAACAATCAATGCAATAACCTTAAAGAGTGGAAAGGAGCTCAGACCTATCCCACCTAAGCAACCAATCAACAAAAAGAATGACGAGACCATCATCGAGAAAGAAGACCCTACCGTTGAAAAAGAAGATCATATCGTCGATGAAGAAGACCACATCGTAATTGAAGAGGAACCCGAGATTGAGGAAGTTATCAAGGAGAAATGAGATAAGGATAAAGAGCCTAATACTCGTGGAAGGAGTCAGGTGACACTCGACGTACATGATAGCATCATATTTTACATGTTTTTATGCATTAAAATAAGTTAGTTTTAGCTTTTATAACTAACATTTAGTGTAGAATTAGTGTTTTTGCATGTGGTTATATGTTTTTAGGTACTTGGAGCTAAATATGAGTAGTAGAGATGTTATTGGAGCTTACTGAAGCCTACAGGAAGACTGGTGACATCGCCTAGATCATGCACATTCGAAGAAGAATTTCACAGAATCCGAAGAAGGTAGAATTGACCTTAATATCGACTTGTAGGGGTCGATATTGTGTTCAAAGATTTTCCAGAGAGAATTCCGGAAGAATGCATCGACTAGTCAAGCCAGGGAGCCAGAATCGAGCCATAAAGGTTGATGTTGACCTCCGAGAAAGCTGGAAAATTTTCTACTTGGCAAGATATGACTTGAGCACCTTGTCATTTCGAGTTCTAAGCCTCTAGAAACAAGATAAGGACGAAATGGATGCTTCTAGAAAACCTTAATATTATATAATCACTTGTAATCTCACTAGAGAAAGACGGATTCACATACACATCTCTTATCCTTTGTAGCCACCTTTCATATCTAATAAAGAGTTCTTCTTTTTATTTCTTCTTCTTTTGCTTTTAGAGTATATCTTTTAGACCACTACGGTGGTGGTCGATGATGGGATCTATTTTTACGGTTTAATATATGTTTGATTGTTCTTAATCGATCTAGCTACCTTTCTATGCATCTTAATGCTAAGTATTCTCCTATGAGAGATGCTTAAGTGTAAAACTGAATCCAGTAGGTGTGGTTGTACTATTAGAGATTCCCTGCGCCACGAGAGTGGGTAGAGATCTCAAATTTGCATAGTTGGGAGTATTAGCTATGGTCGAGTCTGTTATTTGATAGATTAGCTCTATGCTTATCTAGCCCTGATCAAGTTAGGTAAAGATCTCAGGAAAACTTCACCACGAGAGTGGGATGGACTCTAGAAATAGATTTATCATTTACTTTGTGTCTTAGGAATGTTTTCACCAATACTGACCCTATTGGATTGCTGATATACTCAATTTCTTACTGGACTATCTTATCATTCATTGTAGTACAGAAATGTATCAATCCAAATGGGTGCGATATTAGCCAGAAAGGATGCAATCAAACAGTTTAAGTCAAGCCAAGCAAGCAATAGGTTGTAAAACTATCAAACTAAGAAAGCAATAATCAAAAGCTATAACAGAGACTAAAAATAGAGACTAAAAACAGAGACTAGCAGAGACTATGGAACATAAATCAATCAAGCAAGAGAAGCTCCTAAGGATGGGGTTATTGACTCAGTGTATCCTCTTAATCTACCTAGATGGTTTAACAAAACTCAAGCAGAGGTAATCCCTAGACAATAAACTCAGAAGCAGTTAAGTCCATTCCCATGATAAGTAACCTCAAGCTAATCCAGTTCCAGACCTAAATCCCTTTAGCGAAATCTAGCTTAGCAGGCATTAAGATTCAGCTTATTAAAGTCAATAAACACCCTAGACAACTAATCCCTTAGGCTAGGAATGTAAATCTCTGAAATTAGTTCAGTCATGCATTTCATCAAACACCTTCTGGGTGTGGAAATACCTAGGTTCTAATTCCAATTGATCAGAGAGTAATTAGCATTAAGAACACTAATCCAGAAGGGAAATCAAGCAATCTACACTTAAACCACCTAGGAGACTAAGATTCCACACCTAATATATCCCATCCTTAAGAACCCTAATGACTACTCAGAACACATGAAGAACAGCAAGAACACAAATCCAGAAATCATAAAAACTTGCATAATTGGAAAGATTAAGAAGAGAATAGATAGATTAGGAAGATTCAAACAAAAATAACAAGTAGATTCAAAGTTATAGGATCCAGGAAGCAAGAACAAATGAAGAAAGCTTAAAAACGAGTTCTCCCTAATCTGAGATTAATACAGAGTATATATAGTCTTAGGGATCACAAAAAGACAAAATAGCTAATTTCGGGGTGCACTCGACCAGGGGGCTCGAGTGCCTTGGTCGAGCTAGGCGAAAACTTCAAGACTGCTCTTTTATTTTCCAGCTCGAGGTGCCAGCTCAACCTCCTTTGGTCGAGCTGGGTCCAAAACTTTAAGACGGCTCTTTTATCTTGGGCTCGACGTGGTAGCTCGACCAGGGGTGGTCGAGCTAGGCGAGAAAACTTCAAGATGGCGTTTTTATGGTGGACTCGATCAGGGGGCTTGACCTGCCTGCTAGAGCTGGGCTCAAAGTGCAGTTTTTGGTGCAGAATGCACTGGCTCGACCTGCTGACTCGAGCTGCTTGCTAGAGTCAGTCTCATTCGAAGTTTCGGTCGAGTTAAGCTCTCCTTTTCTCCATTTGACTTCAACATCTCCAATATCCTGAATGCACCTAAAGCCCAAAATGCAATATGCATGCAATCCTAATGCAAAACACTCTAAGTATGCAAAACTGGAAACAAATGTCAAGAATATGCTATTAGACAAGGCTAAATGGATGATAAATGCATGCTCAAACCATGTAAAATATAGACATATCAATTGCCTGGAGGTGTGACAACCCTTGCGATGTGTCTATCACTGATGAAAGTATTGGATGATGGGATTGTATGAAATGCATGTTCATTCACCACGAGAGTGGGTTTGAATATATAGACTAGCATACCACGAGAGTGGACTAGCGAGACATGGAAAATCCCTAGAATGACAAACACAAATTATTTTGATAAAACATAAACCCTAGATCTGGATTCCCTGAAATCTGACTGTCACCCAATTCTCTGTAAATAGTAGTTTATGTTTTATTTAATGATTTATTTTATTTATGCATGTTAGATTAGGAACCAACCCCATATCTCTATTTTGCTTAGACTAGATTTAGATTTGTACTCTCTGTGTGTTGTTCTCAATCCCTGTGGATCGATCCCGTATGTACTACAATTGCATGGACTGTGCACTTGCGTTCACATCGGGTTAAACTCTCGAGACTACCCTATGGGTAGACTTGGGTGAAACTTGGGAATGGGATAATCGAAAGAAAATCCTTGTATCATGTTTTTGGCGCCGTTGCCAGGGATTGTTGCAATAGCCATAGAGATTTAGTCTAGATCTGAGACTAAGTTTTTTTTTTGTTTTATTTTATTGATTATTTATTTCTTTGAATTTCAGGTGATCGCCGAAAATATAAAAAAAAAACAAAATAAAGACTTGCACACGTGGGAGCTGCCAACCCACAACCGATAAAAGAATTACGGTAAGTATTTCTCTTGCTTTTCCCTTTTACGGTCTTACATCACAACGAAGACGTTGTAAAATAAGTGGGGGGGGGGAGTCTTGCGATCAATGGAGGTAACTCTTTTCTTTGACATCTTTTGATGTAAGTTTTACCACAAGTTTTTAGCATTTTGAGAGATTGTTACACTATTTTCCTCGTTTATAAGTTCAATAACGTATGAAAAGGTTTTTAATGAGGTAGCAATATAACTTGTTAATTGTGTTATTTGTGTTGACGTTTGGATGCTTTGTTGGAGAGTGTTTGATTTTTACTAGGAAACGTGGAAAACACATGAGTGGATCAACAAACCCCAAAAGGATCATTCTTCACAGTGGTGGTGCCAACTCTCCCATAGGTTCTAGCAGTCTCCAGAAACACTCTAAACATCAAGTTTTAGCTCCAAATACCTAGAAACATATAAACACATGCAAACGTTTACACTAGAACTACACTAATTGTTAGTTATAACTACACATGCAAATATGAGTCCTATCAGATGACAAGTCTAGGGTCTCCAAAAAGGTGAAAGACATACGAACTTTCCTTGGTCATGCTAATTTTTATCGAAGATTCACCAAAGATTTTTCTAAGATAGCAAGACCACTTACCAGCCTGCTATGCAAGGATGTCGAATTTAACTTCGATGACGCATGTTCCGAGGCATTCCGATCAATCAAGAAGGAGGTAGTGAGTGCACCGATAGTACAACTGCCGGATTGGGAATTGCCGTTCGAGATTATGTGTGATGCTAGTGACTATGCCGTAGGAGCTGTGCTTGGAAAACGCAAGGACAAGAAGCTGAATGTCATCTATTATGCAAGTAGGAAGCTAGACAAAGCGCAAATGAATTATGCCACTACGGAGAAAGAGCTTCTAGCATTCGTCTTTGCTTTTGAGAAGTTCCACCAATACTTAGTCGGTTCTAAAGTCATTATACACACGGATCATGCGGCACTAAGGTATCTACTCGGTAAGAAGGACACAAAACTGAGGTTACTCCGCTGGATACTACTCCTCCAAGAGTTCGATTTGGAAATAAAATACAAGAAAAGAATAGAGAATGGAGTGGCGGGCCACCTTTCTCAGATGAGAATCGATGACAAAATCTCTATCGACGATTCATTACTAGAGGAACAAGTCTATGCCATTAGAGTACTTGTCAGCAAACACAACCTCAATAAGAAGCTTTAAAGCATCAACGCCATCAAGGACAAGTCACCATGGTATGCCGACATCGTCAATTATCTCGCTTGTGGAGAAAAACCACATGATCTCGTCGGATATCACAAGAAAAAGTTTTTCAAGGAGATCAATCGATATTATTGGGATGATCCAAACCTCTACACGTTATGTAAGGATAAAATATACAGAAGATGTGTTCCTGAGCATAAAGTTCGCGGGATCTTGATGGGATGCCATGGATCAACATACGGAGGACATTTCTCTACATTCAAGACGGTGGCTAAAGTTTTGCAAGCTGGATTTTGGTGGCCGACTTTGTTCAAAGATGTTCATCGATTCATCCTAGCTTGTGATGCATGTCAAAGAAGAGGAAACATAAGTCGAAGGAATGAGATGCCTCATGGGACATTTCCCGAACTCTCATGGTAATAACTACATCTTAGTAGCAGTTGATTATGTATCTAAATGGGTAGAAGTTGTGGCGTTTCCAACAAACGATGCGAAGGTAGTTCTGAAACATTTTAAGAGCATCATTTTCCCGCGTTTTGGAGTTCCGCAAGTGGTGATTAGCGACAGAGGAACGCACTTCATTAACAAAACTTTCGACAAACTCCTAAGGAAGCATGGCGTTAGACACAAGGTGGCAACAACATATCATTCTCAAACAAGCGGACAAGTGGAGGTTTCAAACCGGGCAATCAAAGCAATCTTGGAGAAGACAGTGAATATTTCACAAAAAGACTGGTCGCTTAAGCTAGAAGATGCTTTGTGGACTTATTGTACCGCTTTCAAGACTCCCATTGGTACAACCTTCTCTATGGAAAGTCTTGTCATTTGCCGGTTGAGCTAGAATACAAAGTTGTGTCGGCTGTTAAGATGCTGAACTACGACATAAAAACCACTGCGGAGAAGCGCCTAATACAACTGAACGAGCTAGACGAGATTCGCCGAGACGCTTATGAGAATGCCCGGATATACAAGGAGAAGACTAAGGCATTCCATGACAAGAGATTACTTCGAAGAGTTCTGAGAAAACGATCAAGTTCTACTATTCAACTCACGTTTGAAGCTCTTTCTGGGAAAGCTCCGATCTCGTTAGTCCGGACCCTTCAAGATAAAGTCTGTAACGCCTTACGGGGCTATAGAACTATGGAGCAACAGTAGAGAGAGTTTCAAGGTGAACGGACAACGATTAAAGCCGTATATGAGTTCTGAAATCATTGCCGTACGAGAGATCATAGAGTTGGAAGATCCACCTGACCTTCCGGAAGAGTCTCAGGATCAGTAAAAAGGTAACATCGTCGAGCTCACGACGTTAAATAAGCATTCTATCTTTGTATATACGTTTTTCAATTTCAGTTTATTTTTCAGTTTTTCGTATTTTCTGTTTTTGTTTTTTCTGTTTTTCTTTTTCTGTTTTTATGTTTTCTGTTTTAATTTTCAGGTTATTTTCAACATTAAAAAAAAATATGAATCAAGGACTTGAAAAACGTGGGAGCTGCAAACCCACAAATCCGATAAAAAAATTCAGATATGAATTTTCTTGCTTCTTTACCCCCTTTACTGTTTTATCTCACAACGCGGACGTTGTGATTTAAGTGTGGGGTGGAGTCTTGCGGTCTATGGAGTTAATTCTTTTTCTTTGACATCTTTTGATGGAAGTTTTACCATATGTTTTTCGCATTTTGAGAGATTGTTACACTCTTTTCCTCGTTCATAGGTTCAATAACATGTGAAAAAGTTTTTAATGAGGTAGCAATAAAACTTGTTAAATAGTGTTATTTGTGCTAATTTTTGGATGCTTTGTTGGATAGTGTGTGATCTTTACTAGGAAATTTGAAAAATCCATGAGTAGATCAATAAATCCCAAAAGGATCATTTTTCCGGAGACTTAGACGATTTGGAGTTGACTTCGCACCTTAATAAACTTTAATTTTCTCGACTTGGAGCTTGAGATACATTGGATGTGATACCTCTATGAGACACTGCAAGACACGTCTAAGTAAGTGCGATTCCCCTCTTCCTTCCCTTCGATTAGATAAGAAAAGAAAAGAAAGGAAAAGAAAGAGAATAGAAAGGGAAGAAAAAAAGGATATAGAAGCGAATCAGGCATTGGAAACAACCACCTTCAATGTTTGCGTCTCAAGAAAACTTGTCCTAGAAAAGAGCTTTAGAGAAAAGGCGATCGATAAAAAAAAAATGATACCCTAGAAAAGTAGGGAAAAATCGATTGACCTTGAAGTGAGAAAAGGAAGGGGAAAGGAATTGCACTAAGACGGTTTTGATCTTATAAAAATCTGAAAGAGTAAGTGTTCATATCCTTTGATCGATGTTCCCAAGTTGAGAACACATGCTTAGAATAAAAAGAGGAGTCAACAATGAGGAGTCTAGGATCAAAGGGGGAGCGGTTTAAACTAAGGTGAGTTGTTATGCTTATTGCAAAGTATATAAGTACGGTAGAGATCATTCCACTTCCACAAGGTCGAAAAGCATTAAGCATAATAATGTCACAAGGTACAAGTTCACTCTCCCTATCTTTATTGTTTTTAGCATTTATTCACCATGTTTAGCTTTTGTTTGCTTGAGGACAAGCAAAAAGGTAAGTGTGGGGTAGTTGATAGAGCGAATATTTACATGTTTTTACTTATTCATATAGACAAATATTATGCATTCTAGTTATCATTTAGGACTATTTTAGTGATTTGCATATGATTATGTGTTTATAGGTACTTGGAGGAAAACCGGTGTATCTAGAGTGATTTGGGAGCTTAAGAAGCCACACAGACTTGAAAGCTAGTTGTTCGGGCCAAGAACATCATGGAAAGCTTCACAAAGGAGTATCGACCATGTGCATCGACCATGAGGGGTCGATGCTGAGCCGTGACGTAGAAAATCGACCATACATTGTCGATGTGCTTCCTCAAGATGAGCATCGACCATGTGTATCGACCCTACGTGGTCGATGCTGGCCTCGATGGAAGAAACTCGAAATTCGACGTTTTGACATGTCAGCACTGTTTGGAGGCTTACGGTCGAACGAGAAGGAATTAAGCTACAAAAAACCTTGCTATGGAATATTGATTCAAAATAGAAGCTCTGAGAGTTGGAATCAAATCAAGAGATGCTCAGAATCAGAAGAAATGATTTTTACAATTCAGGTGACTCTGAACTAACCCGGTTTGGACCTACGTGCACTGTTTCGAACATTGAGATCGAACCAGAAGGAATTTGGCTACAAACCAACTTGATATGGAATCTTGATTCAAAATGGAAGCTCGAAGAATTAGAATTATACCAAGACGAGATCAGATGTGAAAGTTATACAAGTTCTAATCCAGAAGATCCTACATTTGCTTTATTTGGCACCCTGCGAGTTTAATTCGCAAAAGATCATTCCCCAACCTCCTTGGGCACGACCTAGCCTCCTAAAAGTCTCCTAAATACTATATAAACACAAATAATTCTTATTCGAAAGGGTTCCCACTTTTTGCACAACTTTGTAGGCACCACTTAGAGAGAAATCTCATATGTTCTTTTGTTCTTAAGTTTTATTATGCAAGTTCTTTAGTTCTTCTTCTTGTTCTTCTATTGATTTAATTATTGTTCACTTGCGGTATAATCGAGTTAAACTCCCGAGACTACTTATAGTAGCGCTCGGGTGAAACCTGTGAAATAATTTGTAACAAACCTTCCGTGATCAACACGTCTACGTATTCTTGGAGTAGATGCTGAATCTCCTCGGGTAGGTCTACGGAACCTGTTTCTACACTTAAACATTTTTTGTAGATCATTAGCAACACGGTGCCCTTAGTGTTAAGGGTCTTACAAATGGAACCATAATTCATATAAAGGCTTGACTTATTTACCTCTATCTCTTTAGCCATTTTTACCTGAAGTGCAGGTTCTTGTGAGGGGCTAAGAGGCACCAAGGTGTACTTACGGTTATTATGAGTGACCGAGTAGCGGTTTGTACGGCCATCTTGTTGAGTTTCTTGGTCAAATTGCCATGGTCTCCCTAATAGGAGATGTCCGACTTTCATAGGCACTACATCACAAGTAACCTGGTCAATATACTTACCAATACTAAATGGAACAGTTACCTGTTCGGTGCTCTTCATCTCGGGCTTGTCATTAAGCCATCAGAGCTTGTATGGCTGCGGATGCTTAGCTCAGACGAAACCTAATTTTTTAACAAGAAGCTTGATAGCTACATTAGTACAAGAGCCACCGTCTATGATTAGATTGCAAACCTTATTATTAATGGTGCAACAAATGTGAAAGAGATTCTCTCTTTGCTCGGTTTCCTTGGGTTTGACTTCTACATTGAGAACTCGCCGGATCATAAGAGATTCTCCGGTGTCCGGGTACTCAATGTCATCACTTGGTTCCTCAGGATCATCATCGGCTTTGTCTTGGGACTCGTATTCGCTGGTGTTGGTGAGGATCATAACTCATCGGTTTGGGCATTCTCGAGCCATGTGTCCGCGTCCCTGAAATTTGAAACAAGCAATGTCACGAGTTCGATTAACTTGGTTAGAAGACTTACCTTGGTCTTCACGGAAATTATTTTGCGGCTCGGTGGTTTTGGACTTGAACCATGAATCTATCTCCACGGACTTGCCGTTGTCTTGAGCTTTCGGTGGGTCGTTTCTCCAAGTCATTTGAGTGTTCCTCGGACGGTTAGTGGTTGATGCGGACATCAAACCAGCAACCTCAACAACTCATCAAGCAAATCCATTTGGATCCGATGTTTACCAAGAAAGCTCTACTACCACACCCGAGAAGACTTATGCATCTTGTATATCCCAAACGGATTGTGAGTTCTTCTGTCCCAGCCCAACGACCACTTGGAACACATTCTTAGCTCAGCTAGAGATCTCCTCGAAGTGGAATCATCCCATTATCAGATCCCATGAAGAAACTTGCCTCAACAAGGAATCTCTGAGAGTTGGAATCGCTGAGAGTTGGAATCAGGCCAATAGCTGCTCTGGATCGAAAGTTATGATTTTTACAAATCAAGGGATTCTACACGGGCCTGTATTAGAAGCTAACGGATTCCGGAATCTTCAATCACATGTTTGGCGTCCAGGAGAGTCTCTAGTACAACTAGAGGATAATAACAGCACATTGAGATTCATTCACAACCATTGGATCAAGTGGACTCGATCTTGCACACTCATACACCAAGACTTCCCATATCAGACACCAAGAGCATTTTCACACTAGGCCGCATCTGTATATGGAAATACTTTGTGTCACGACTTGTACAAGCTGGAGATGCACCTTGGAAACCTTCTTGGAGCTTTAGAGGATTCCCTTACAACCCAGGAAGGCGTCCCCAATTCATCACCGAGGATCCAAGAGCACCGACGATATAAGAGCCGAGATAAGCCACGAGACTCCTCAGAATGCTTCTTACTCGCACACAACCGAGTGGCCCCTCATGCGGTCAAAGAAGGTGACTTCAATCTTTGTCCTCTCACTAGCATGATCGAGGCATAAAGACATCACTAGGGATTGTACTCTTTCCTACCCTTAGGTTTTCCACGTGGTTTTACTAAGGAAGGTTTTAACGAGGCAACAACCTAGTGGTGCGAAGTGGCCTCAAGGCATTCTTGAGGGCCAAATTGTCTAGAAGCCCATATTATGCTTCTATTCAGTTCAAGCATTCTAAGGGAGTCCATTGAAGTCCATGTCGGCCCAAGGAGAAGTCACAAACGCCACTAGACTCGTCACTTATGCCACTTAGGCGATTTACCTTATTTGTTTTAAGTCAAACTTTCCTTTTTCGAACTTTTCCTTTTCGTTTCGGGAAATCTTTTGGCCATGTGTTTAGGCCACGTTTAGGGTTGCTTTTTGAGACATTTTTTAGCCTAAATTCGAGCCCTATATAAGGAGAAACTCGCAGCCCTAAGAGGGTAGACTTTGAATAAATGAAAACCCTATTTTGCTTAGCCGTCGCCGCTTTGCTTCTTTGTTCTTCTTCTTGCTTTTGTGAGACTCAAAACCAAGAGAGGTTCGTCCAAGCTGTATCACGAGACTTCCCACAACTCGTGTGGTCGCTTATCAATCCACTTGTTTGAGTATATCATTCGCTTCCACTACCTTTCCCATCCGTTCGCGCCGCACGGTCCATCGGAGAGCATACCACGTCCGAGGCTTGTATCAGTGGTGAGACTAGTCTTCTTCTTGATTTGTTGTTCAATTTGGACCGATAGGTGTAATAGCTCGGTCAAGCTGCCGTATTTGGTCCGTTCCACTTTTCTTTGGATTCTCTCTTGTAAGCTGTCTATGAATTGGGCCATCATAACCTCATCAGACTCCTCTAGCTCTAATGAGTTCATGAGCTTCTCAAATTCTTTGAAGTAGTCCTCTACGCTTCTTGGTCCCTGCATCAACTTACGAAAACATTTTTGTAAGTCTCTATGAAAATGTTCGGGGACATACCTTAACCGCATGAGATATTTCATGTCGGTCCATATGGTGATGGGTCCGAATCGAAGTCTTCTTCGCTCAGCTACGGTTCTGTCCCACCATGCCAATTCATTGCCCGTGAGTTGAGCCGCGGCCAGAGCCACCTTTCTATGCTCGTCGTATCCATAAACACTCGAAAATGTACTCGAGTCTTCTCTCCCAATCCAAGTAGGCTTCGGGATCCATTTTTCCTGCAAACGAGGGAGGCGTTAACTTTATCTCGTGATTAGCTTCTCTAGGATTTACCTCTCTATGCTGATTTCGCCGAAGCGGATCAACTCTTCGGAGTTGTTGTGCTAAAGGGTCGAGTGATTCTCCATCGGATTCTCATAGCTCTTCTTCATCTCGGTCTACGTTGATGGGGGGTAGTTGTTGTGCCCTTGGACCTCGAGTGTTAGGGTCTAGAGGTGGTGGAGGGAGATGCTCCAAACGCCTTAGTCAATCGCCAAAGTCACGGCGAAGGTCACCAAATTGTTGACCCATTGATACCATCTTGTTCCTCATGGTTTATAACATCGCCAAGATAGCGTCTTGGGGAACGGCTTCTTCGTCAGCCATGTTCACCTTTCACTTAAAAATAAACAACCAAAACCAAGGATAGGTGAGTGTACACGAAGAGAAATAATGGATGCAATGATCTACTTGAGATATGAATGATGCTATATGTTATTTTCTTTTGCTTTTCAAGTTTCTAATTTTTTTTTTTTGACTAAAGTTTATGAATGCTAATTGTATACTACAAGTGAACGAGTGAGATGTGCAATCAATCAAGGAATGAGACGAAAACAAAGAAGGAAAGGTAAAGAGAGTTCTCGTTTCGGTTTGTGGCCGAATTGGAGGGGCTTCGTCCTCTGCTCTTCTTTAGCTTGTTGACTCAATGTAAGACGTGACAAATCCTGAAACTTGACACAAAACAAGGACAAAAACAAAAAAAAAGTGAGTTCTCACTTGTATCCGAAGGAAAGGATGCAACGGATATAAAGCAAGGAAATTCGAATGCAACTTAAGATGATATGACTTAAATTTTTTTTTTTATCCAGTTCTAAATGCAATTCACGAAACTTTAATGATAAGATAAGGAAGATATGCAAACTAGGAAATAACAAATAAGGAAAACAAGCAAGAGAGAGTGTAAAGGAAATCTTCTCTTCTCGGTTGTGTGGCCGAGATGGAAACTTCCTTGACTGCTCGTCTTCAACCTCAAGTCCTTAATAGAGTTCCCTGAAACACGAAAAACCAAAACCAAAAAACAGCCACACAAAATCCACAAAACAAGACAATACGCAAACAAGATAACCTCGGATGCACGGCGGTTCGTTTCGATGGAGCTAACGCAAACCCTAAGATGTTTTTTTTTTTTTAACGTTGATACTAGATGCAAACTGGGATGAATGAAAGCCTAACAAGATTTTTATTTGATTTTTATAATTGAAATGAAAGATGCAAACAAAAAAAACAGAAACTAGACAACTTAGTATGCGGAAACAAATAAAGTAAACGATAAGGGTAAGAAAATCGAAGTTAGGAACTTCGGCTCTGATACCAGATGATATAAGACTCGGTGGTGAGTCTTTTGTTCGGATCTGAGGTTGGTAAGAAGGTAGCTTGAAGCTCCTTCTTCTTAGACAAACTCGCGGCCGAGGGTGTGGATGGCTAGACGGTTAGCTCGAAGCTCCTCCCGTGAAACCGTGTAGTTGACGTAATGGTGGATTGATGAGCGAACCACAAAGAGTATGAAGAGCTCTTTGATACACCAAACGGACTTGGCTTCGTGAATCGCACACGATGACAAGAACAAGGGCTTAAGCTTTTACGAAAACTTAAGAAAATTCGGTTTCTTTATTGATCAAAGGTGAAAAATGAGATACACGGCCATGTAACCTTATAATGGCTCGTCAGATACAACCCTAGGGTTCTGACTCTAAGACAACAGGACTTGTAAAAATAAAAGACTCAAATGACACACACTTTCAATGAGAACAAGTAGTCCCCTTATAAGGAAAGTGTCTAAAAGACATAAAAATAAAAGAAACAAAAACGACTCGACTAGGACTCGAACTAGACTCATGGGGCGTTTCCTAGAACCACTAGGTCGAAGCCATTTCACCTATAAGGAGACAAAAATAATTAAACACAAGACTTACCTTAGTTGGCCGAGAGTCTTGGTCCGGACCCGTGTCCGTGTCCTTGGAGCCTTCGGCCTCTTCGAGAAGGGCTTGTGTTACTTCGTTGAATTCCAACGTTAGTGTCTTGGCTCTATCTCTTGTTATGGGCCCGTTGATCTCTGGAATCTTGATTTGCCCGGGGTTTTCCTCGTGATCTTGCTAGGTCTCTTCTCTCGGTCCGCTGCCCGATCCGGTGTCTGCGTGGTTTGGTACATGATCGATATTGGGACCGAAGCTTAGTCTTCTCGATTTTGCTCATGTCATGGGGCCTTATCCGGGTCCTTACTCGGCGGCTCGATGGTAGTTTTGATGACCGCATCAGAAATTGCACCAATAATGGCACTGTAGAGTAGACGATCTTGTCTGTGCCAAGGAGCAAAGGTGGGATTCGTGGTGGCTGATATATCATGGATTTTACCCGTTTTTAGCCATGATATAAGTCGTTTTATCGAGTCTTTCTAGTGCTTTTTCTATCATTTTAGAGTCTTTTCAGGTTTTAGCACGTTTGGGACGAAATTGGAGATTTTGGAGACATTTGGAGCCTTTTTGGAGCAAACCGAAGAAAGTACCCGTTTTGAAGCCTGAGTATCGATCGACACCATCCCAGTATCGATCGATACCGACGAAGTTTTGAAGCATGAGTATCGATCGACACCATCCCGGTATCGATCGATACCGACGCAACTGACGCGGAGATAGATATCCAAGGACGAGAATTCTCGCCAAAAGAAGCCCAATACTTTCCCTTACTTACAAAGAGGCCCAGCTCGTGTTTTGAGACCTATTTAAGCAAACTCTTAGTCTTTAGGTTAAGGGACTTACTTTTGAACTCTTATTCTGGAGACTTGACTTTTGAGAGCTTTTGTGAGGGAGACGGATCCAAGACTTTGTTCATCATAGGGAAGATCCCGAACCCTTGTTTCTATTCTTTTGTTATATTTAATTTCATGATCTATTCAGTTATGTTATTTGTTTCATCTATCATGTCTGAGTAGTCTCATTTTAGGTTTAGGGTTTTCTCATATGGATTTCTCTGATTTATGATGATTGATTTGTTAGGGTTCAAAATCTGAATAGTTCTTCACCATAGGTTGTTCTCAAAGCTATTTCTAACCTGATCACTTAGAATATAGAACCTAGATTAATCGATTAGGCACGACAGTGCAATTGAGTAATCTGATAAAACCTAGGGTGAGCAATTGGATTATCTGCAAAGAGATTTGGTTTAATCGAATTGTGAACATATCAAACTTGAATTGATTGCTGGTTTACTGTGTAGGATTTGCAAAGAGATTTGGAATTTTAGACTTTAGACTTAGTTAGTTTTCGCAACGACAGTTGGTTAACTATACTTTCGTGTTTGAGTTCAAGAACGGCGCTTAATTGAATTGAACCTTAATTGATTAATTGTTGTTTATCATTGATTTCCTGAGAGTTACCCTGAGCCTAATCCTTCCCTGAATTGAATTAAAACAATCATATTTCGATCACCTATTTTACTGTTTAACTGTGATTTGCTTAGCTTAATCCTCACTAAATTATTTATTGTGTGAATTTTCTTGAGTTCTTGTGTTCGACCCCTGATATACTGCAGCAACTGCTTTAGTACTTTTAGGGTATTAATTTGAGCATATCAGTGGCTACACCATTGGTGGTGATTGTTTGAGGCGGAACATGAACAGAGCCGTTAGTGAAGTGTTGTAACTCATGTCCCTCAAGCAGAGCTCGTACTTGTCTACACCACATCAGATAGTTTTGATTAGTGAGCTTTGTTACGCTCGACATGTTAACGGAGAGGAGGATGGTTTGTGGATCTTGTGTATTGAAAACACAAGTTCTCTCAGCAGTGGAATCAGTAGACATGTTGATGAAGAGGGAGGTAAGAGTGTAATATAACAATGGATCAATTTGTGAAACGGAGACACAAGAGACGATAGAAGTCTGAAAAAAAAGGGTTTTGAGAACCAGCGGCGGTGCAAAGTGAGAGGGAAAAAAAGTCTTTTTCAAATAAAAAAAACAAAAAAAAAAGAAAAAGAAGGACAATGCCTTGCTGCTCTTACCATAATGAAGTTGTATTAGAATGAATATTACAAAGGAGCTACACTCTCTTTAAACAGGTGTAGCTAATTATACAAAGTAAGTGAAATATTGTTACCATTATAATTTAATTTACAATGAATGTGTAATCAGCAATTACTTCTTCCTATATACTCTATCACAATGGACATGAAGATGGTGTCAATTCTGGAGCCGGAATGTTAATCATCATTGCCTTGGTAATACAATCATTCCATCTCTAACCATAATGTGTATATGTGACTTACTACAATAAATTAAATCATCTATTGAATAAATTTTATACAGATGATCTTATCCTTTGAGCTCTCGTTCACGTTAGTTCCTCTTCTCATACTCACTAACTGCAAAACCAAGATGGGTGCACACATCAACCCAATTTTGGTATGTAAGAATCAAACAAAATTTCATTTAACCAAAGAAAAAGATGAAAAAGTTTCATCGATCTCTGACTTAATGTGTTCCATTTTTTTTAGATTTCAGCTTTGACTTGGATCATTGGTGGTTTTATAATGGGAATAAACATATACTATCTCGTAAGAAGTTTCAATAAGCTTCTTATCCATAGTCACATGAAGCTTGTCGCTGTCATCTTTTGTGGAATTCTTGAGTTCTCAGGCATTGTTAAATTGGCCTCCATAGCTTATTTTGTATTCCCAAAAAACATAGAAGCCACTCATCTACTTGCATCAAGGAACTCACAAACTGTATAGACATTTCCAAGACAAGACATTGCCAATATGTAGTTACCCTATAGAGTGTCCACATCCGATGTTGATGTTGATTGAATCTTATTCACTCACCATAAAATTTAGAATTCCAATAAAATTACAAGTTTTCCCTATTTTGACCTCTTTTTTTTTTTAACTGTCGAAATGGTGATAAAGACTTAAGTATCTTAATCTAAATTTATCAACGTGTTGTGTTTTTTTTCTTCTTCTTGATAGTAGCTTTGATAGTAGCTGTAGATTGTGGGGGTCGATTTAATTATATATTGGCATATTTTTAATATTATGCAAAACTACCCTACAATTTTTTTCAGCAAAACTACCCTATAATTTTTGTCAGTGAAACCATGTGTTGTCCACTTGCACAATGGCTAGAAAGGTATGGGCTCTCTCGAAAAATTTCTATCCACATAATAGTTTTGATCTTGGTTCAGTCTATCAATATGTTTACTATGTTTTAGTGAATAGTAAAAAAATCGGTATTTCTCTAGAGATTAGAAGAACGTTTCGCCGAATATTGTGGATCCTTTGGAAGAATCACAATAACTTCATTTTTGAAGGAATGAACTTCCTGACTTTAAACATAATAAGGAAAGTTCATGAAAATGTTAACCAATGCTTTCAAACTCAAGAGCTAGAAAAATCTTATAGAGATAAGGAGCTAATGACCACCTATGCTAATAAGAAAAAGTGGACTCTTCCACCAAAACTTTTGGCTAAAGTGTAACATTGGCTCTTCTTGGAACAAAAGAAACTTGAGGGAGGTGCTCCATGGGTTTTCATAAAAGGAAAATGAACAGTTTTACTCCATGGTAGAAGATCCTTTATTTCCATAATAATTGGCATGGATGCTAATTTTGAAAATTGGTTGTGGGCTACTGATATAATGAAGAGTCTGAGTGAATAAAATCATTTTTGCATCAGAAGTTAAGGACTTGAGCTGACAAAAAAAAAAAGTTAAGGACTTGATAGGGGTACAGTGAGTTGACCACCTGCTTGGCTTTCCTATAAGTATTAGTCCTTGGAATTGTTTTTTTTTTTAATCTAACGTAACCTCTGATTGGAAAACATATTTGAATAGGGGAATTTTCTTAATTGTTAAAAGTATCTCTAAAGAGAATCAGTGGCAATCTTATATAGCTTCACGATGCCCAAATTGGTTGCAATAGATTTTCAGTTTGGATAGTAGTATGATCTCGGTATTTGGACCCTATTGTTATCTAAGGTATACCTTAGCCTTTCTTCCCAAAAGTATCTAAAGCTAGGAAATTCATACCTTCAAAAATGAAATTGTTTCGATTTTTTCAAAGACTCCACAAAATCCAAAGAAAAGATCTTCTAATCTCCTGGGGAATATTCAGCTTTCTACTACTTATCAACAAATAGAAAACATTTTGGTACACAAAATGACAGTCAAAACCATACTCCGGAGAAGAAAAATTAGACATAACCCAAACTTGTCTGGCCATAACAGAATTGAACAATACATGGTTATCAGATTCACCTTCCAATCCACAAAATTGACAGCTAGAATCAACCTTCAAACCTCTAGATGACATTTTATCTGTTACATGTATTGCACCACTAATCACATTCCATAAAAAAAATTATTGATTTTTGGAGTGGTCTGAATGTTCCAAATTTGGTTTTTGATTCCATTAAGTGATGGATGAGCATTTGCTTCTCTTAAAATCACCTTTCTAAAGACTTGAGAAGCTAACGAGTACTTAGATTTAACTGAATAACTTTCACTCTTGTTATGATTCCAGCACCAAAAGTGAGGAGATGATACAATATGCTTTATTTTTAGGATCAGCTCAATATCTCTTGGAAAGAAGTGATCTTCCAACTTATCTCTGTCCCAATCTTTAACTCCAAGTCTACTAATACATTTTTCATAAATGAAGCTCTCATAATTCTATCACAAAGTCATTGACTAGTCCAAATATCTCGAATAATAATTCTCAATCTCTTTCTTCAACTTAGGTCCATGGATAGGCGCCTTCAAGACCCGCGAGATTCCCTCATTACCGAATGGACCCGTTAGCGCTCTCCCATGAGTTAGCTCCTCCGGCAACTCTCTCTTGGTTCCTTGAGATGTACTCAACTTCTTCTCCTTGATCCGCGGCTGACCATACACATAGGGTTTAAGATAGGAGCCGAGATCTTGTTCAGCCACACTACCCTCAATGATCGGTTCTTCTTCATATGGGCCCTTAAAACACTCGTTTCCTAGCGCCATTGTTTCCAAAGTACTCGTAGAAGTATTTTCCCGAGACAAAACTTCAAACACAAGGTTGTTCTTTTCCTTTTCAAGGCTTTTTCCCTCTTCTTGAAGTTTATCTTCTTCTTGAGACTCACTACGAGTGGTCTTAACCATCGATTCAACTGGAAAGGCCTTTCCATTACCAACGAACTTAGAGACTTCATTGTAGTGTGAACTGCGGTCTTGTGTTCCCCAAGGTGTGTTGCATCGGTTGTAGCTTGAGACCTTCCTATTTACTTGAGGCTCTTCAACATTCTCATGTGGTAGCCCTAGATGTTGACAAGGAGGAACAAAACGCTTCCTCATCGTAAACTTGATTACCTCCCAAAAAGGAACCGAATCACCTCTAGTTCTCTTCCTTATGGTCATTTCTCGATCCCACTAAGTTATAGCTAGGTCGGTGAGTAGATAAACTGCATAAGAGACCTTCTCAAACTCTTCATAGTCATGATACTTGAAGACACGGTCCATCCTTCGCTCTCAAGCTAAGTAAACTTCGGGTTCATCCTTTCCCGTGAATATAGGACCATTAAACTCGACACTTGTTGCATGGAGTTTAGGGTGATCTTGATCATATCTTCCCTCATCAACCCTCCTTGGTCTCAGTATTACTTGTATAGGAGATCGGAACCCATCATTATCAAACTCATCATCTTTAACGGGCGCTTGAACTGGCGGGAGCTCTCGGTATTATCTTGGCGATTCTACCCAGTTAAGTCTATCTCCAAGTTGTTGGAGCTGATCTTGGATGTTGTTTAGAAGCTCAACTATGTCAGTTTCAAATTTTGAGCGGGCAACTTAAATCAAATAGGCACGTTTTAATTGGGTTACTAACACCTTAAAATTTAAATTCAAATGCCTAAAATATCTATTAAGGACCACAAGACAACTTGGCCAAAAAGCAACACAAAAGGTAAAGCAAAAGAAATAAAGCAAAAATGTACAACAAAAGACTTTCTTCTTTTGCAAAAACACTCTCTTCTCTATCCTACTTTATGCACGAGTTTGCTACTGGTTTTAATGGCAGCCTTAGACTTAAACATGATTCAACAACCCAACAAGCATGCAAACTAACCCAAAGAAACGAATCTATCAACCTAAGCATAAACAAAACACCAAAACCGAAACAAAATTGAAACTTTGAGCGATTTTTGAAACAAACCAAGAACCAGCTTGCTTCTCAACAAATCAAACACAAAACACAAGCTTTCTAACACCCTATAAAGCCACACAAACTCAAGGAAACCGAATCTAAACACACTAGCAACAAAAAACACACAAACGAACCCAAAGATTCAAACTTTTTCAAGTTTTCCTCTTAGATCTGAAACCAAGCAAGCTAAAGAAGAAGAGATGGAAAGATACAACCTTTGAGGAGCTTTAGCTCTGATACCTGATGATACAAGCCTAGAACCACCAAAGAAAGAGCGATCCACAACTCAAATGGTCAAGAAAGCAAACGAGTGGAAGGGAGGTGGATGGAGCGGAAATGGTGGATGATGGTGGAGTGGAGATGGTGAGGGACGTCCAGAGGTGTAAGGAGCTTGAAGATGAACCCACGAACTGAGGAAAAACACGGCCTAAGATGGAGGAGACGGAGCTGAACTTGGAGATGAGGTTCGATCCAAGTTCAACGGTAAAGATGGTGGTGGATAAGGTGACCGGCGGAAGTGAGTGACGGCGTGATGGTGGAGGTGAAGCAATCCGGTGGAGTGAAGGCACCATGAAGGATATGAGAGCCCCTTTGATACAACCACCCTCAAAGGTAGAGGATCAACCTCAAAACCTAAGAGAAACCCTAGTCTCAAGACTAGAAACAAAGTTGTAAATTTTTGATTTAAAGATTGCTTAATTATTAATGAGAGAGTAGCTTGCCTTATATAGGCTTACAATTAGGGCAAATACATGACGGATGAGTCTAAGCCAATTTAGGACAAGGATTGATACCTAGGCTCATCAATATATTACTTAAACCCCTCAATAAACCCCAAAAGAAAAAAAGACAAGTCTTAAGCAACAAAGAAGAAGCAAAACATATGTAGGGGTTTTCCTTGGAGATAAGATCACATCTCTTGTGTATTTAGGCTTGTCATAGAGATTTCCAAGTCAAATACACAAGGGAGATGAGATGTGATGCTTTAGGTCTTTCGAGCCTCGTTAAAACTCTTTTCCAGTAAAACCCATATGTGGGAAACAAAAGAATAAGGAAAGAGTACCTTACTCACCTAAATTCTTTAGAGGATGTCCTCACTAATGATGAATGAGGAGACATGAAGCCTTGTTCCCAAAGCTAAGTGTCCGTGAGATCTTGGTCTCAATGTGACTCGTCAGCTCTGGTCCGGTCTGTGCGGTATTGTCTCGATCTCGGGTCTCGAACCTTTGCACGAACGCATTGGGTGGCTCTTTAGGATCTCCCTCCGTGCTCCACTCCTTCTCCTCAGCTCCCCTAGATGGCGAGCAACTCAAATCCAAGATCCGGTCCATCTCGATCCGAGGTGGTGATAGGGTCCGATGTGAGGATCACATCAATCAGCCTAAAGAAAATAATTGTCCTCATATTACTTACTCTTTAAGAACTGTGAAAAGAAACATCTAGGGTCTTGAATGAGTCTCTACACTTGCTTAGCTATCATTGCTTGGTTGAAAATTCGAATATCTTTGAAACTTAAGCCCCCCACCCCCCCCAAACTGCTTAGGCATACATAACTTATCTCATGCAGTTCAATGAATCTTTCTTTTAATATCCATATCATCCCACCAGAAATTAGCCATGACACTAGTAAATTTCTTACAAGTCATTTTAGGCAGTTTAAAACAAGACATTGCATAGATGGGCGTAGCCATAACCACTGCCTTAAGGATCACTTCCTTTCCTCCCAGGGATAGGGATTTAGCAAACCATCCGGATAAGCGAGTCTTCAATCTATCTTGAATGTAGTCAACCAAGTCTTTTTTGGAGCCACTAAATCACTCTAGCAACCCTATATAATAACCTGCTTTCCCTTAATTGAAAATCCCCAACTTAACTTTAGTCATACCTCTTATAATTTGATCCACATGTTTTTCCAAAGGTAATGTATGATTTTAAGAGATTAATGGTCTCATGTGCAACTCCGCCATAGGATTGCAAGATCAGTTGAATGGTATTACACTATGCTTCACCAACTCTTCGAACATCAGCTTCAATTTTTCTATTTCTAATAAGCCGAAGGCACACATCTTTCTCATGTGTCAAGCGTTGACAATTGTAACACCTCTTTTGAATTATATCATAATAATAAAGGACTATTGTTGACCCTCCAGTTGGAAGATTTACAATCTTTGACATATCATGTATTAATTCAGCCATCTCCTGGCAGTCAGGATTAAGAAGTCTTCCAATAAGACTTTGAACATTCGTTTCACTGGAGCAAAACTAGAACATGTCAGGCATATTGAAAGAAATACCTTACTCCTCGAGCGACATAGCCATAATGGCCTTATCCATATCATCAAACATATTAGAAACAACAACTTATTGCATAAATTGAAGAACTTCAACAGCTGAAGCACAAACTCTAGAACTCGACGAAAATTTACAGGAAAAAGAAGACTTTAGGTGTAATAAAAGATTTTGTTTTGGAAAAAACACCTTAAGTCAAAAGAAAATATTTTAAATGGTTTTTCCAAGACAAAATTTTAATATCCTTGTGAAAATTTATTATGTAAAACCCCCATTTTCTTAAGATTAGGATTTCATCACGAAAGAGTTGAATTTGATTTTGTAATAATGGTTTCCAGTTTAGATGTTTTGAACATAGAATAGTACTGTATGTAAATGGGTTGGCAAAATGAGGAGAGATATTGATTCCTTTCTCATCCTAAACACCAAATATATATTTTCTCTCACCTTAGGTGTTACTTTCTTAATTTTGTCAATTATAATGATATATTTTTTTTATGAAATGTGATATTTATAAATAAAAATAAAATGTCTACAATGAGTTTGAAGTGGTACAGAAAGCGAAAATTGATAAACGGTTAGTCAGAGAAGACCTACCAACTGAGAGATGCGCTAAAAAGGTGCTGCCTCGTTAAAACCTCAATAGGAAAACCCGAGTGAGACAAAAACAAAGGAGGAAAAAGAGTACAGTTCTTAATAGCGTCTTTGTACCAATCGTGCAACTCACACAATTGATCCGAGAAAGAAAGAGAATAAAAAACGAGATGAAGAATAGCTCAAATCGCGAAGCTCAAAGAGGGATAGTTGTGTTGAGGAGGATCGATGGGCTGGCCACTGAAGAAGAAAACCAGCGTTGGCATTGAAACTGGGTGCCCATGGGTATGCGCGGCTTCGCTACTGGAGAGGCCAGCGATACTGTGGCACTGCTCCCAAATTGCCTGCTGGAAAACTTGCCAAGCTGCAGAAATTTTGTCCGTGTAAGTAAAAGCGTAGGAAATAGCTCGAAGAGAAGAAAATAGTCAGAGATGGGTTAAGGATGAATATGTCGCTGCTGCCATCTGATCCGAATGCCTTCAATTTTACTGTACCGTGCAATCTGGAGTGAGCCCAAATTGTTTGTGACAATATTTTCAATGCGTTTCTGAACGTTTGCTACCGAGCAGTACATGTTTTGGTGAATTCTCTTGTTCCTCTCTTGTCATATATGGTAGATGTAAGCGTGGAAAATGAGACGCAGAAGCACCACCTCCGATATTTTCCTGAATGGACCTGTTATGGACTAGAGCGTTATCGACCAGTCAGGATTTAGTTTCTTGCGCAACAGATTTGTAGTGATACCGCTCCAAATCGTGAAAGAATAGGGGCAAGCAAAATATAAATGGTCTCTCGTTTCGTCTCTTTCTCCACATAGCACATAAGCTTGAGTGTGACCCCATACTCTCATACGATCACTAATGGATAATCGGTTTTTTATTGCCAACCAAACTATAAAAGAATGTTGCTGTATTGCTTGAGGGAACTAGACAACCCTATACCAAGTAACACTCGCGTGAGGAATCCTGATTTTGAGCCCAAGTCCTTTTGGAACTGAAAAAATCCTTGAAATCATCATCTTCGTGCTTCTAAAGCATAAATAAATAACATAAACTAAATAATTATAAATATTTACAACAATGGGTGATAGCCAATTTCTGGAAATCTAAATTAAGAATTCATGTTTTACGTAACTAGTTTATGTTTGTCATTTTAAGCATTTTCCATGTCTCGGTAGTCTACTCTCGTGGTATGCTAGTCTCTATATTCAGACCCACTCTCGTGACGAAGTGAACACACATTTCATACAATCCCATCATTGAATATTAATCATCCCTAGACTTCTGGTAAAGGAACACAAAGTGAATGATAAATATGTTTCCAGAATACAGCCCACTCTCGTGGCCAATGCCAGATCAATGATTAACTCTATCAAACAACAAACTCAACACTAACTAATACTCCCTAGTATACAGATCTGAAGCTTTAATCCACTCTCGTGGCGCTAAGAACTCCTAAACATATAATGCTTGTTTAACGTCGTGAGTTTAACGACCGCATGGAATAGTCTGAGGATGATGGAGATGAAGAATGTGGGATGGATGGCTGTGCAAAGATACGTCCGAAGTAGCATTCGATGTTAGTGCTCATCTTTGCCGTTCATTGAAGCATTAATTGTTGATATTGCAAGCTAATTGGATCAGATGCAGGACGGTAACTCCATCTCTCCCCAGCAGGAGCATCTTCACTAATGTGAGTGTTATTATCACAAGGTTTTCCTCCCAAGCGGCATGGTGGAGCTTCATCGACCGGTGTCACATTGTAGAACACGTCTTTGTTCACGTAAGTGAATGAGACTCTTTTGTTCGGCCAATCTATAACTGCTCTGACTGTTGCAAGGAAAGATCCACCAAGGATGATTAGAGTATCATCATCCGCCCTCACATCAATCACGTGGAAGTCAGTAGGGACTCCACGATCTCCAATACAAACCGTAACATTTTCAGCTACACCCTTAGAGCGTGTGATGTCGGCATTTGCAAGTCCGATTCTTACATTTGAACATGTGAGGTTGTTGAGTACTACTGGTGTGGTTTTCTTCATTGAAATCACGTTGATGCTGGCGCTTAAATAATACAAAGCATCATCGAAATAAAGACCAAGAATCAAGCAAGGTACCTTTCAGAGACCAGGATCATCTCTCTTGAGGATTTTTCTGTCAGGTTCTTTGATCTCTTTGTAGAGTTCCTTGATTTTATCGATGGTATCCTTACTGTCATTGAAGTAGAGGTCAAGGTTGTACTTGATAAGAGCTTGCTCGAATGTACAATCCCTCAGAAGTGTGCTCACAATACTCGTGAATTAGCGGAGTCGATCCTAACTTATCTCCTTAAAAAACCAAGTTATGTCATATCTTCGTATTGGTTGTTGTTGACACTTTATATGAGAATTCCTTGAGATGCGCATTTCTCTGAATAGTTTTTCTACGTCGTGGATCGTCTCATCAGTTCGTTCGAATTATTCCTGTAAGGGATATCTCTTCCATGCATCCTTAAAAGATGGTGTATCAGAGATGCATTGTACCAACATTCCGAATCTCTTTTTGTTGTTAGGACCGATAAACATTGGCCTCCTTCAACTTGTGAGGATGTTGCAGCTCTGTTTAGCAGCATAATCAGGTCCATGACGTTGTTTTACTGCTACAGAAGTGGCCTCTTCTTTGTCAGAGAGAGTGTCGACATCAATAGGTCGATGTTTCTGCCCAATACTACAGATATCAACCTAATTTGGTCGATACTGGTGTCCGGCCATTGGGTCGGCAAGTGCATCGGTTTGATAAGGCCGATGTTGAAATCGATGAAAGTGCAAGAAGGTAGCAGCATCGACCGAATTTGGTCGATGTAATGGTCTAGTATTTCGGTCGGGGATGGTATCGGACCCGTTTGCTCGATGTGGTCGTCCAGGATTCAAGACATCAACCGGATTAGGTCGATGTATCGGTCTGACGTGGCTCTCAGCTGTGCTTGTTGATGTGCTTCGTTTCTGTTTTTTGCTGCTTCTCAGTGTCATGACATTGACAGTCTCTCTAGGCCCCATATCCGAAAAAGATAACTTGTTTCCTTGCTCATCCATCTTATTTCGTCTCCTCTTTTCTCTCTGATTGTTCTCTCAAATTTTCTAGTGCACCTCAAATTCGAAAGTAGAACTTGTCAATAAAACAAAAATGCCTAGTCTCAGATATACATCAAACACTATGGCTATTGCTTATTTCCTCGGCAACAGCGCCAAAAACTTGATGGGCGGAGATTTCTTTCGATTTCTCAGTTCTCAGATTTCACCCAAGTCTACCAATAGGATAGCCTCGAGAGTTAAACCCATAAGATCGCAAGTGCACATGCATGCAATTGTAGTAATATAGGGTCGATCCACAGAGAAATAAAATAACGCACAGAGGATGCAAATGCAGATCTTATCTAGGCGGAATAATAAAGCGTGGGTTTTGAGTCCTAAACTAAATGATGCAGAAAATAAATAAAGCATAAAATAAATTAAACAATAAATCTAAACTATGAAAAATGTAAAACTAGATTAATCTAAACTAAGCATCAAATTAAAAGACATAAATAAATTAAAATATTAAATAAACTAAAGCATAAATAAATAGCATAAACTAATAATTATAAATATTTACAAGCAATGGGTGATAGCCAATTTTTGGAAATATAATTAAGAATTTATGTCTTACCTAACCAGTATGTGCTTGTCATTCTAGGGATTTTTTATGTCTTGCTAGTCCACTCTCGTGGTATGCTAGTCTCTATATTAAGATCCACTCTCGTGACAAACTGAACACGCATTTCATATAATCCCATCATTAAATACTAGGTATCCTTAGACTTCTGGTAAAGGAACACAAAGTGAATGATAAATATGTTTCCAAAATACAGGCCACTCTCATGGCGAAGTATTCCCAAGATCTTAATCTAACTTGGCCAAACCAGATCAATAATTAACTCTATCAAACAACAAACTCGACACTAACTAATACTCCCTTGTATACAAATCTGAAGCTTTAACCCACTCTCGTGGCGCTAAGAAATCCTAAACATATAACCACATCTACTGGATTCAGTTATACTCTTAAGCATCTCTCATAAGAATACTTTGCATTAATGTGTATACTAAAGTAGCTAGATCGATAAAACACAATCAAACATTATTGAATCATATAACTTAGACCCCATCATCGACCACCACTCTCGTGGTCTATAGGATCTACTCTCTTGTCTCTCTGGGGTTTATAGCAGAAACAATGTTTTGATTCATAAAGCAATAAACAGTAAAATAAACTAACCTAGAACAATAATCAAAGCATAAACAAAAGCATAAGTAAAGAAATTAACCTAAAGATGAAGAACTTTTATTAGATATAAAAGTGGTGGCTACAAAAGTCATAAAATCACATGTCCTTTTTCTCTGTGTGTGTCCCTCTCTTATGAATGAGATTACAAGTGTTTATATACTCATAAGGTTTTTAGAACTCATAAAATTGTGCTTATCCCCTTTTTGGAAGCTGATGCAGGGATTTTCTTTCGATTATCCCATTCTCAGGTTTCACCCAAGTCTACCCATAGGATATTCTCGAGAGTTTAACCCATAAGACCGCAAGTGCACAGTCATGCAGTTGTAGTAATTATGGGGTCGATCCACAGGGACTGAGAATAACACATAGAGAGTACAAGTCTAAATCTAATATAAGCAAATAAGAGTTATGGGGCCTGGTTCCTAATCTAACATGCAATAAATAAACTAAAACATTAATTTAAACTTAAACTAATATTTACAGAGGATTGGGTGACAGTCAGATTTCAGGGATTATAGATCTAGGGTTCATGTTCTACCTAACAAGTTTATGTTTGTCATTCTAGGGATTTTCCATGTCTCGCTAGTCCACTATCGTGGTATGCTAGACTCTATATTCAAAACCAGTCTCGCAGCGAATGAACATGCATTTCATACAATCCCATCATCGGATACTAAGTATTCCTAGACTTTTGGAAAAGGCGCAAAAAGTGAATAATAGATCTATTTCCAGAATACAGCCCACTCTCGTGGCGGAGCATCCCTAAATTCTTAATCTAACTTGATGAGGGCTAGATCAATATTTACTCCATCTAACAACAAATTCGACCATAGCTAATACTCCCACCTATGCAGATTTTAGATCTCTACCCACTCTCGTCGCGCAATGAATCTCTAATAGTACAACCAAACCTACTGGATTCGGTTATACACTTAAACATCTTCCATAAGAGAATACTTAGCATTAAGATGCATAGAAAGGTAGCTACATCGATTAAGAACAATCAAACATATATTAAACCCTAAAAATAGATCCCATCATCGACCACCACCCTAGTGGTCTAAAAGATCTACTCTAAAACAGAAGAAAAGAAATAAAAAAGAAAGAACTCTTTATTAGGGTTTTTAGAAGTGGTGGCTACAAAAGTTCTGTATTCAAAGTTGTCTTTTCTAGTAAGATTACAAGTGATTATGTAGTCCTAGAGATTCTTAGAATATTCCATTTCATCCTTATCTTGTTTCTGGAAGCTTAAAACTCGAGATGATAAGTTGCCCGAATCATGTCTTGCCATGTAGGAAATTTCCCAGCTTTCTCGGACGTCAGAATCGACCTTGATTGGTCGATTCTTTGGGTCGATTCTAGCTCCCCTTCTCTGACTGTTCGATGCAAGCTTAGCGAGTTTTCACAGGAAATTTGTAAGACCCGTCCTTCGGGCAGCTTTTTGTCGACTCGGTCAGTTTAGCGGGCAGGTCCCAAATCGTCGGTGTTTTGTGTTTCAGTAYGTTCGGAAGAGGTCGGATTTATCGATGCTTGGGCTGGACCGAGTCATCGTAAATCGTCGGTGTTTTGTTGTTCTAAAGGTTCGGATCAGTTTCTGTATCGTCGGCATTTTTGTGTACTGAGAGGTTGCCGGATTGTTRAAATCGTCGGACTTTTGGATCGAGCCGGACGAGCGGAYGGAACCGCTATCGTCGGCGTTTGGCGYGAACCGGACGWGCGGATGGATCCGCTATCGTCGGTGTTTGGACKGWCGGCTGTGGCCGAGGATCGTGTACCGCGGTACGTTCAGGCGAGAGCCTATCGTCGGTGCTTRAWGGATCGTGCGGTACGGTCGGGACGGACGGATGGACACGTTCGGATACGACCAGATGGATCGTCCGGATGGATGATACGGACGCATGATGCGGATACGCGGTACGTCCGGATGGGAGGTTACGGRCGTCCGGATGRGACGAACGGATGTCGTCCTGCGGACGGACGATACGTACGTACGGACTGCGTACTGCGGACGGTAAGGACGTCCGGATGTCGTCCTGCGGATGGTCTGCGGACGTRCGTACTGTGTCCTGCGGACGTACGGACAGCGTCCGTACGGATRCGATACGAACGTGTGTTTGGGACGATTTTGGAAACTTTCCTGAAACGGATTTCCGATTTTGGCAAGATCAAAACTCAGTAAAATGTCGTGTTTTGGAGCTAATTGGGCCTATTTAATCTGCGATTTTGGGGAGGCTTTTTGTGGCGCCTTAGGGCTTGGCCCGTGAGACACTTAACCCTAAAATGTCTTATTTAAGCTCTCCTTTTGCACCCCTGGCCGCGCAGAGCTTTAGAAAACAGAGCGAGAGCTTGCGCTTTGCTGAGAGGGAAAGGAGAAGAGCTTGGCCGTTTGCAAGGAGCTTTTGGGGTGTTGTTGTTCACGCTTTAGGTAAGTGTTTTCTCCTTCTTGTGCGTTTGTTAGAGGACGTTTTTGGGGCTGTTCTAATGAGAATTTTTGTGCCCTCCAGCAGAGAAGAGAGCTGCTGCAGAATCGTTTGGTTTGGCTCTTTGGTCCTTGAGAAATCGCAAATTGGTAAGCGTTTTCTTCCTTGGTTTTGTGGCTGCTGTTGGTGCGTTTTTCCTGAGAGTTTTGTGGTGTTTTTTTAGGTTCCAGAGAGTGTTCTTTCTGCTATGTTGGGGTCGTTTGCTGCTGTGGTGGAATCGCTCCATCGTTTGGTAAGAGAAGTCTCTTTTGTGTCCGTTTGAGTTTGGGTTGTGTTGCTGTGGTGTTGTGGCTTTTGCTGAGAGTCTTTGTCATGTTTTTAGGCTGCTGTCGAGTGTTGTTTCTGGTCAGAGAAGTCTCGTGTTGCTGCTGTGGTGTTGTCTCCTTAATCGTTGGTAAGGAAACCTCGATTTTGAGTCTTTTCGGTTTGTTTTTGATGCATGGATTGCATTCTGAATTTTGTTGTGTCTCTGGACTGTAGCTGTTGCCGTGTGTCTCTGTAGCTGAGAGTGATCGTTGGTGGCTGTGGCTGTAGTCTTGTACTCGTTGGGAAGGAAAACCAATTTTCGGTCATTTCGGGTTCTCTTTGGCGTTTTCGTTTTTGATCGAGCTGTGGTTGTCGTTTCTGGACAGAAACTTCAGCGTGTGTTGGTGGAGTTTCTGAGGTGTTTTTGAGCTTGCTTTTGTGTGGTTAGGTGATCGTTTGGGGTAAGAGACCTGTTTGGTCATTTTCGTGTATTTTCGTGTTGTTTTGCGGAATCGTTTTCTAAACGATTTTGTGTTCTGTTTTTGTGACCAGCGTGTGTTGGTATTGCTGTGGAGAGTTGGTACTGATCGTGTGACATCAGTATCATCATCGTTTGGTAAGGGTCCTTGTATGGTCCATTCGTTTGTGAATCCGCAGGGATTTTTGGGAATCGAGTTTTGACTCGGTTCATTTGTTGTTTAGGGATTCGCGTGTTATTGACACCTTTCTGTGTGTTTTGAGTTGAATTCGTGACTGTTCAGGTGAGTGTGTGATCGTGGCTTTGTTTATGCGATTTTGTGATGCGTTGGTTTGATTGTCTTGTTTGGTTAAGGGTATGCGTTTGAGTGTCTTGACAGTTTGGGATCCGTTTGTTGTGGTATGTGCTTTGATATTGTTCATTGCATATGCGTTTGTGGATCTGTTGCATTACATTAATCATACTTGATATATCTTTCCGTTTGTATCGTTTTGTCGTATAACTGGCCTAGTGAAACGGGATAACCACCTCACTAAGCAATTCTTTTGCTTACGCATTCAGACTTACGAATGCAGGTAAAGATGACTGAGGAGCACGCGGGACAAGGATGGGTCGGGATAGGATGGATGGTGTTAGAGTCTAATGAGTTTGTGATTCGATACTTGTTAGTTTATCAAGAGTGTTCTGCTATCCATGGACGGATTAGTGGTCGTTTTAAGTTTCATATTCAAGATGTAGAACGTGCTGCATTGAGTTTAGACATTGCTAGAGCTGCTTAGGCTCGTTTGCACTTTGTTTTCCTTTTTAGAATAATTGTGTTGAATTATTAATTAATTTAATTAATTATTGGGATTTGAGTTTGAAGTTCGAGTTCTTAATTGAGAACTTGCGTTTATTTTTAAGTCAATTCGCCTAATTATCTTAGGGAATTTTGTTAAGTCTTCCGCTTGTGCTTAGAACCTGATTAGTATTCGAGAAGTAACACATAGTTGGAAAATTTTTAAATTTTTGTGAATTGGGGGTGTTTTTAAATTCTTCGGACTCAATATCGACCCCTACAGATCGATTCCGGGGTCAATTCTAGTGCTCTTCAGTTTCTGAAATCATTCTCCAAATGTGCATGATCCAAGTGGTGGTGCCAACTCTCATATAGGCTCTAACAGGCTCCAAAAACACTTTAAACATCAAATTTTAGCTCTAAGTACCTAGAAACATATAAACACATGCAAACACACTAGAACTACACTAATTGTTAGTTATAAAGCTCAAAACTAACTTATTATAGTGCATAAAAACATGAAAATATGAGTCCTATAAACTCCCCCACACTTATTATTTGCTTGTCCTCAAGCAAACAAAAGCTAAGTATGGTGAAGTTATTTTATTAAAAACAGTAAAGATAAAGAGAGTGAACTCGTACCTTGTGACATTGTTGTGTTAGATGTTTTTCGTCCTTGTGGAGGTGAGATGTTTCTCACCGTACTCCATGTACTTCACCATAAGCATAGCAACGCACCTTAGTTCAAACCACTCCTCCTTCGATGCTTGACTCCTCATTGTCAACCTCTCTTTTTATTCTAAGTGTGAGTTCTCAACTTAGGAGTATTGATCATAAAACATGAACACTTACTCTTTCGGATTTTTGTAAGCTTAAAACCGTCTTGGTACATTTCCTTTCCTCTCCCTTTTCTCACTTCAAGGTCGATTAATTTTTCCCTACTTTTCTAGGATATCATTTTATTTTTTCTATCAATCGCCTTTTCTTTTCTTTTCTTGGACAGGTTTCCATGAGACGCGAACATTAAAAGTGGTAGATTCCAACGCTCGGTTCACTTCTTTCTTACCTATATCCTTTTCTTTTCTTTCTTTTCTTATTGAAGGAAAGGAAGAGGGGAAATATACTCGCATGGACGTGTCTTGCAGGTCTCATAGAGGTATCACATTTCATGTATCTCAAGCCCCAAATCGAGAAGTTAAAAGTTCATTATGGTGAGAAGTCCACTCCGATTTGCCAAAGTCTTTGAAAGAACGATCCTTTTGGGGTTTGTTGATTCACTCATGGGTTTTTCACGTTTCCTAGTAAAAATCAAACACTCTCCAGCAAAGCATCCAAACGTCAACACAAATAACACAATTAACAAGTTCTATTGCTACCTCATTAAAAACTTTTTCATACGTTATTGAACTTATGAACGAGGAAAAGAGTGTAACAATCTCTCAAAATACGAAAAACTTATGGTAAAACTTACAACAAAAGATGTAAAGAAAAAGAGTTACCTCCATTGATCGCAAGACTCCCCCCACCCACACTTATTACTTATTTAACAATGTCCTCGTTGTGATGTAAG
Organism: Boechera stricta; assembly: GCA_018361395.1. Taxonomy (NCBI): domain Eukaryota; kingdom Viridiplantae; phylum Streptophyta; class Magnoliopsida; order Brassicales; family Brassicaceae; genus Boechera; species Boechera stricta. Next base: position 5,582,456 of record CM031542.1, read on the forward strand.
ACCGTAAAGGGGAAAAGCAAGAGAAATACTTACCATAATTCTCTTATCGGATCGTGGGTTGGCAGCTCCCACGTGTGCAAGTCCTGATTTTGTTTTTTTATATATATTTTTGGTGATCACCTGAAATTAAAAGAAATAAACAATTAATAAAAATAAAACAAAAAGCTTAGTCTCACATTCAGACCAAAACTCTATGGCTATTGCGTCAATCCCCGGCAACGGCGCCAAAAACTTGATGCAGGGATTTTCTTTCGATTATCCCATTCTCAAGTTTCACCCAAGTCTACCCATAGGATATTCTCGAGAGTTTAACCCATAAGACCGCAAGTGCACAATCATGCAGTTGTAGTAAATATGAGATCAATTCACAGGGACTGAGAATAACACACAGAGAGTACAAGTCTAAATATAATCTAAGCAAATAAGAGTTATGGGGGCTGGTTCCTAATATAACATGCAATAAATAAACTAAAACATTAATTTAAACCTAAACTAATATTTACAGAGGATTGGGTGATAGTCAGATTTCAGGGATTCTAGAACTAGGGTTCATGTTCTACCTAACAAGTTTATGTTTGTCATTCTAGGGATTGTCCATGTCTCTCTAGTCCACTCTCGTGGTATGCTAGACTCTATATTCAAACCCACTCTCGTGGCGAAACATCCTGATATGCTCAAATTAATACCCTATGATGATACTAAAGCAGTTGCTGCAGTAAAGTTAGGGGTCGAACACAAGAACTCAAGAAAACTCACGCAATATGAAAGATGCAGATTGTGCTAAGCAAACAAAATGATCATGAGAAAAGAAATGATCGAATTAAACTTAGGTTGAATTTGTATGTAGGAAACTAGGCTCAGGGAAATTCTCAGGAAATCAATGATAAACAACAATTAATCAATTAAGGTTCAATTCAATTAAGCTTTGAACTCAAACACGAAAGTATAGTTAACCAACCTGTCGCAAAACTAACTAAGTCTAAAGTCTAAAATTCCAAATCTCTTTGCAAATCCTACACAGTAAACCAGCAATCAATTCAAGTTTGATATGTTCACAATTCGATTAAACCAAATCTCTTTCAGATAATTGCTCACCCTAGGTTTTATCAGATTATCATGCACTGTCGCCTAATCGAACCTAAGTTCTATGCTGGTGATCAGACAGAAATAGCTTTGAGAACAACCTATGGTGAAGAACTATTCAGTTATGAACCCTAACAAATCAATCATCATAAATCGAGAAATCCATATGAGAAAACCCCGAACCTAAATGAGACTACTCGTATACGATGATGAAACAAATAACATAACTGAATAAATCATGAAATTAAATGTATAACAAAAGAATAAAAACAAGGGTTCGATCTTCTATGATAACAAAGTCTTGATCCGTCTCCCTCACAAAAGCTCTCAAATCTCAATGGTGGCTCAAGAATCCAAGTGAAAAGTAAAGTCTCTAACCTAAAGACTAAGAGTTTGCTTAATAGGTCTAAAAACACGAGTCTTTGTAAATAAGAGAAAGTATTGGCTTCTGAGAATTTCTAACCTTATCTATATCCGCTCTGCCAGTATCGATCGATACCGATGGTGTATCGATACTCAGCTTCAAACGGGTACTTTTTCGTCAGATGCGTTATCGATCGATACTGACGGTGTCGATCGATACCAGCTTCAAAACGGTACTTTCTTCGGTTTGCTCTAAAAGGCTCCAAATGGTTCCAAAATCTCTAACGAAAACACTAGAAAGACTCGATAAAACAACTTATATCATGGCTAAAACGGGTAAAACCATGATATTTCAACTCCCCAGACTAGCCTTTTGCTCGCCCTCAAAACAGAAAACTAAGTTAAGAGGCTCAAAAACCTGAGATGACCTGTTACCTAAATCGCAGAATGACCCTTTTCCCAAGCGCCCACTTCTGCCTGATCACCCAGATCTAACCACATGTACTTCTCCGTAGGAACCCCAACTTCCCAAGACTTCACTTATTATCTCACACCAATATTCATCTAAGCTCTCATCGCCAGCTTTCATCACGCAATCGTGTTCAAGAACTTTCCAGATTCTTGCCCATACAATATCATAGCCAAAGAACCATTTATTCAACAACATTTATTGCTTTCCGGTACTTTTATCTCCCCAGACTTATTTCATAATCAGCTCATTAGATTTCAACAGCAGGTTTATCTGAACAAGATACACAAATCAAGGTCCAAACGCGAGTATTATAGTATTTGCTACCGAATCCCTGCTCTTACCCTCTCAATGTATCAAAAGTCTTAGGTGAATAATGGGGTCATAGGAAATTTTCCTACCCCTCACTTCAGTGATCATTCCTTATCCAAAGAATAATGGGGTCATAGGAAATTTTCCTACCCTCTACTCAGGAAATCATTTCATCTTTTATATAGATTTTACCTGCTTTAACAAATATGTATCCAACAATTTTCACGGGGAGAAATACCACAATTTTCAAACATGATGGGTTCCTTAGCCAGATATGAATGATGAATCAAGCTCTAAGAACACTAACCGCTAGATGAAGTGCAAAATTTGGCTAAAGTCAGAAGAACCTTGCGAGACATGAGTGATTTCTAGCTGGCTGGTTATCCCTTGATTTTCATTACCGAACTGAAACTAATCCTGTAACAGTGGTCACTCAAAAAAAACCAGAACAACAAAAGCACAATAGAAAACTCTAAGTTGTTTTGACTCAATTAAACAAAATTGTTTTTTTTTTTTCAAAATGAACACAATGTCAAGAACTACCTCCCCATTCTAAACAACACTGTCCCCAGTGTTTATCAAGCCCAGAGAAGGTGAAAGAAATCAAAGGACAAAACGAAATAGTCAAGAACAAGAGGTGTTACATAGGTGGTGTCGACGATACCAAGGTGGTGTCGATCGACAGTGGTGTCATCGATACAAGGTGGTGTCGACGATAAACGATCGATACCAAGGTGGTGCGATCGATACCAGTGGTGCGATCGATACCAAGGTGGTGTCGACGACAAAACAAAAACGACCATCCTTCCGACCTGATTCGCAAGACACAACAAAACACAAAAACAAAAACTCATATTTAATGTCACGAGTTTGACTTTGGCTAAGATACACAAGGTGACTCCCAAATAAGCTCCCACAACATCTCCAGCTTCAAAGTTTTGCTCATCATATCCTCTTCTTTCTCTTTCATCTCCGTAGAATGAGAACTCTAGCCTTAGAGAAAGGCTCAAGGCCCTTGCACTTCACCTTATATTCGATCAAATCTCCATCACACTTCTGAGGAATCAGTGAAATTAGCAGCACTGGAACTTCTTGCTCGCCGCCTTCCTCTGCTGCCTTGGTCTCCACAACTTTGTGGTGGTTCATTTGAAACATCTCATTTTTGGTTCATCATAAGACTCATGCAGATCGATCAGAGTCTCGCCGCTGAGCGAGACATGTTTGGGTGCTCCTCCAGGAATGGCATCAGACGCCTCCGCCAATGCAAGAGAAAGAGATTTCTTATTAGGCGTGTCCATCGCGCCAACAGTATAAATGGTCTTCCCAAAATCAAGGGCACCTTGGATCCTTGGCTCATCTCCACAACCTGAAAATCAGTAGAATCATACAATCTCCTATTTTAAAGTAAATCAAGAATGCGCGGGAGTGAGCTGAAGAATCCGCTGCATGTGAGTTAGAGATCTCATTTTCAATCTCCGCAATCACCTCGACGACGCGTTGACACTAGACCCTGAGTCAACGAGACTCAAGTTTACTCTAGAGATGGAGCATGGAACCTGAATTTCCCTGGTCTTCCTCTTGTCAACTGCCTCAGTGGTGGTGGTGTATCAGCAACGGAGGTCCGCAACCATTTTTTTTGACAAAAACTTGCTTCTAGCAGCCTCCCACTCTCTGTCAGCTGGGAATAATAGATAGGCAACTCGGCAGTAGACCCTTTCTTTGACAGGTTCAACATCCTCCTGTCCTGCATCGATCGATACCGGATGGTGTCGATCGATACCTGGGATTTTCAGCATCCCACTCCATCTCCAGCAAGATCGACGGATTTTCAGCTATTGAGTCTGCTTAACTCCTGAATCTACCACTTTTCCACTTCTTAGACTTATGGCGTTGATGTGAGCTCTTGATCTTCAGTCTCCCGAAGAAACCCCTTGTCTTCTCACAGCAGGCGGTCTGAGCAATTTGAGTCTCGAAGTTTCTTCTGATGCATTCAATGCCTCGAGCTTTGGTTTGTATATGCCTCAACCATCTCTGTCCTTTTCGTTATTGATTTCATCGATCGATACCACGATGAGTGTCGATCGATACAGGAGTTTTGATCGTCTCGCAGTTGGTATCGACACAGTGGGGTATCGATCGATACGCGTGGAATGTCAAAATTCTTATCTTCATCTTCAGCAACCTTCGACCGCAGCAGGTTCGAAGTGTCGACGATACCAGTGTATCGGTCGATACAGTATCACCGATACGAACATCATTCAAAGCTCAAAATCCTCTTCTAGCCGAGGTGATGATTGACATGTCCATGCCGTGGTGAACTATCTTTCCCTTGACAGCTGCGATATCTCGAGCTATTTGATTTTCCAAAGATCTTCCGATGGATTTTGAGAGCGTTGATTCTCCCATTCAGATCGTATATTATCCAGCTTTCTATTAAAATCTCTCCTCATCTTTTCGTCCCCTCGCAGAATTGTTCCAAGAGGATCTCCGCCTTACTTACTCGGAGAATGCGGTTGGTAAGCTGAACTACCAGACATGCAGTAAAATCACCGAAGTGGCTTCGGGCGAATCGAGTGGCACCAAAAAACCAGATTGGTTACCTCGCACAGAAAACCTCGCTGATTGTGCAAGCTTCTGGTTGTTGAACCAAATTGCTGACCCTCGAAAACCGTAACCACCAATGTAGCAATATCCTCGCCTCATCTTCAATGTTCTCTACTTCCTCAGAAATGTACAGCCTTCTTCGCCTTTTCCCACTAAGAGGTCGGCATCGTCCAGCTTTTGCTCGAACCTCAGCAATCTGCAACCGTCAGCATACAATGAGCCGCTTCGCCGAAATCAGCATTCTTGGTGCTATTGTTAGACGCAAGTTCTCAATCAGCTTCACAAAGATCGGTTGGAACTGTCGTTGAAGTTCCCGCTACGTAATCCAAGGCCATCCGATACCGCCAATCAATCCTCTCGTTAAAGATCCCGAGAGCCGAACTCGACGAACCGTGATGCGGACAGCCTCCTGGTAGATCTCACCGCACTAAGCAGCCCTGAGTGCTTCTGTTGGGCCTCGAGAAAACGAGAGATCTTGCTCGAAGCCCTCCGATCTCGCATCGCCATAGAAATTGTTCATGAATGCATGAGAGATCCGGGAGGCTTGCTTCAGCCAAGAAGCTGCCTCTCCACCAAGAGAGTATGGAAAGAGCAAAAGAGGTATTCATGTGGTACTCCATCGTACTTCATACGTGACCAAGTCCTCGACTCGATGTGATCCATGTGCTCATGCAGAGAGACCGTGAAGGTGCTGTCCAACAAGAAGTGCTTCACAAAGTCATTCCTCTGGAAAGTCGGAATACGGATTGCTGCACGCGTTTTGCAGAATTGATCCGCCGGTCGACGCGTCTGCTCATTCGGCGTGAGGTCGACGCCCACCTTCCTCATCATGCATCAAACCATATGGAAGATCCATCCCAACTGTAGTCTCTTCGCTGCCCGAATGGCCTCAAGCTCGCTACTCCGTGGAGAGATTGATCGCTGGTGTGCCTTCTTTCTCCCTAGAAGACGCACGACATACACCGAAAATCAAAAAGACGAGAAAATAAGTAACCAAAATTAAAAACAGACGAGTGTCGATCGATACCAATGGAGTATGACGATACTCGACGACGACTAGACAAAATCGACAACTCCTAAAGGTGAATTTTGAGTCCCCTAAGTCGCCAAATTTGATATGCTCAAATTAATACCTCTATGATGATACTAGCGCTAAGTTGTGCAAAGTTAGGGTCGAACACAAGAACTCAAGAAAATTCACGCAATAGATGAAAGATGCAGATTGTTAAGCAAACAAATGATCATTGGTAAACAAATGATCAATTAAACTTAGTTGAATTTGTGTATGAAACTAGGTTCAGTGGAAATTCTCAGGAAATCAATGATAAACAACAATTAATCATTAAGGTTCAATTCAATTAAGCTCAGTCTTGAACTCAAACACGAAAGTATAGCTAACTAACTGTCGCCATAAAACTAACTAAGTCTAAAGTCTAAAATTCCAAATCTCTTTGCAAATCTACACAGTAAACCAGCAATCAATTCAAGTGATATGTTCACAATTCGATTAAAACCAAATCTCGCAGATAATCGAATTGCTCACCCTAGTTTTATCAGATTACTCAATCGACTGTCGCGTGCCTAATCGATTAATCTAAGTTCTATGTTCTAGTGATCAGACTGTAAATAGCTTTGAGAACAACCTATGGTGAAGAACTATTCAGTTATGAACCCTAACAAATCAATCATCATAAATCGTGAGAAATCCATATGAGAAAACCCAACCTAAAATGAGACTACTCAGACATGATTGAAAACAAATAACATAACTGAATAAATCATGAAATTAAATGTATAACAAAAGAATAAAAACAAGGGTTCGGATCTTCTCTATGATGAACAAAGTCTTGATCCGTCTCTCACAAAGCTCTCAAATCTCAATGTGGCTCAAGAATCCAAGTGAAAGTAAAGTCTCCTTAACCAAAGACTAAGATTTTGCTTAAATAGTCTAAAAACACGAGCTGGGCTTCTTTGTAAATAGGAAAAGTATTGGGCTTCTTTGGCGCAGAATTCCTCGCCCGATATCTTCTCCTCACATGGTATCGACGATACCGGATGGTGTCGATCGATACTCAGGCTTCAAACGGTACTTTCTTCGTTACTGCCGGTATCGACGATACCGGATGGTGTCGATACCAGCTTCAAAACGGTACTTTCTTCGTTTGCTCAAAAGGCTCCAAATGGTTCCAAAATCTCCAATTTCCCAAACGCAATAAGACCTGAAAAGACTCCAGAACGATACAAAAACACTAGAAAGACTCGATAAAACAACTTATATCATGGCTAAAAACGGGTAAAAACCATGATATATCACATCCCTAATTTTTTAATCTAACTTGATGAGGGCTAGATCAATATTTACTCTATCAAACAACATACTCGACCGTAGCTAATACTCCGAACTATGCATATCTGAGATCTCTACCCACTCTAATAGTACAACCATACCTACTGGATTCGATTATACACTTAAGCATCTCCTATAAGAGAATACTTAGCATTAAGATGCATAGAAAGGTAGCTAGATCGATTAAGAACAATCAAACATATATTAAACCCTAAAAATAGATCCCATCATCGACCACCACCCTACTGGTCTAAAAGATCTACTCTAAAACAGAAGAAAATAAGTAAAAGTTCTGTATTCAAAGTTGTCTTTTCTAGTGAAATTACAAGTGATTATATAGTCATAGAAATTCTTAGAATATTCCATATCGTCCTTATCTTGTTCCTGGAAGCTTAAAACTCGAGATGACAAGTTGCCCGAATCATGTCTTGCCATGTAGGAAATTTCCCAGCTTTCTCGGACATCAGAATCGACCTTGATTGGTCGATTCTGGCTCCCTTTCTCTGACTGGTCGATGGCTTCACGAGTTTTCTCAGGAAATTCTTCGAACTCAATATCGACCCCTACAGGTCGATTCTGGGGTCGATTCTAGTGCTCTTCGGTTTCCTGAAATCCTCCTCCGAATGTGCATGATCCAAGTGGTGGTGCCAACTCTCCCATAGATTCTAACAGGCTCCAGAAATACTCTAAACATCAAGTTTTAGCTCCAAGTACCTAGAAACATATAAATACATGCAAACACACTAGAACTACACTAATTGTTAGGTATAAAGCTCAGAACTAGTTTATTATAGTGCACAAAAACATGCAAATATGAGTCCTATCAGAAGCTTAAAACTCGAGATGACAAGTACCTCTAATCATGGTTTGCCACGTCATCGAAGTTGCCTTTTTTCTCGGATCGCATCGACTCCATTTGGTCGATGCTGGTGGTCGATATCAGGCCTCCATCTGCAAGCATCGACCATGACTGGTCGATGCACTCGTCCGGTGGATATCTTTGGAATACCATCGACCCCTGCAGGTTGATGCACCCATCCGGTGGATGACTCGGTAACACAATCGACCCGAGCAGGTCGATTCCTGGTTGATTCTCAGCTACTTAGAACTTCTGAAATCTTTCTGCGAATGCACACGATCTAAGTAATGGTACCAATCTTCCCATATGTTTTGGTAAGCTCCAGAAACACTCCAAACAGTTGTGTTTAGCTCCAAGTACCTAGAAACACATAAAAAATGCAAACATAATAAAACTATATTAAATGTTAGTTATAAAGCCTAAAACTAACTTTTTATAATGCATGAAAACATGTAAAATACGATACTATCAAAAAGGCTCAAAGAGAACACTATTGAAACGTCCCTAAAGCTTTGGAGTCCAAGCCTGACTTCAGATTTTTGTAAACATACTTCCTGCCAGTTACCCTTTGTCTTTGAGGTTTGGGAAGGGTTTCCAGACCATAAGAAAACAGAACATAGACGCTCAATGTCTTGAAAGCATTTTGCAGGTAAGCAGAAAATAGAACACCAAAAGTTTGCAATGTTGTAGATGACTGACTGGATGAGTTGGATTCTTCCGGAGAAAGACAGCGATTTGACCGACCAAGCTAAAAGTCGATTCTTAATTCTCTCAATTAGTGGCTGATAATCCAGTCTTGTCATACTTTTGGAAGTGAAAGGAAGACCAAGATAACGAACTGGTAAAGCTCCAAATGGGAAGCCTAGATGTGAGGCCTCTTGTTTTGGCGGCCTACAATAAAAATCGATGATTTAATAGGGTTAATATTTAAACCTGAAAAGTCGGCAAACCTGTCTTGAACATCAAGAGATGATTCATATTTAAATCGTTGCACAAAGGGTGATAACCAATCAGGTTCTCAAAGCTCGCCATAGAGAGAAGACCAGATAAAACGTTAATAAATTTTACCAAGAGGTAAGAGGAAAGAGATCACCCTTGTCTAAGACCGCGAGCGCTTGTGAAAATCCCTTCGAGTTCACCATTGATGGAAAGAGAGAAGGATGCTGATGAGATGCAGTTATATATCCAATGGATGAAGAGATCCGGAAGAGTCATGGCTTGCAAGACCTTGAGAATAAAGTGCCAGCTAACTTTATCAAATGCTTTCCAAATATCCACTTTCAAAGCAGAGTGTGGAGAAACACTGTTATGATAATTTTTCACGAGCTCTGTAGCTAGCAACACATTCTCAAGAAGGAGGCGACCCTTGATAAAAGCGCTTTGATTATTTGCAATAGCGGATGGCAATATCAGTTTGAGACGGTTGGCCAGATTTTGGAGATAACCTTGTAAATCAAGTTACAACAGGCAATGGGTCTGAAATCGGATAAATTGATCGGGTTCTCTACCTTCGGGATAAGGGTGAGGGTTGTGGCATTGACTCCTTTAGGTATAAAACCATAGAGGAAAAAAGACTGGACAGCAACAATAAAATATGGCCCTATTATAACCCACACAGCTTGGAAGAATTCTGGAGTGTAACCATCTGGCCTTGGTGTCTTTTTTTTTGCATGACGAAAAGAGTTTGCTTGATTTCCTCAGGAGTGACCATAGCCAGTAGTTGCTCTGCCAAGTTACTTGGGCAACGAAACCCTATGTACCGCTGTAAATCCTCTATATCAAGATCGCATGGCTTGAGGGAGTTTGGAGAAATTCATGAAAATAGTCATCAAATTCTTGCTTGATGTCAGAGGGGGACGTGAGGATGATACCAGCTCTGGATTTGACGTTGTAGATTGTATTCTTTGAACGCCGAGAAGTCACTGATCTATGGAAAAACGTGGTGTTGTGGTCTCCATTCCTCAATCAATTTACATAAGATTTTTGTTGATAAAACTTCTCTTCCATTGATGCATACCGGTTCTAGTTATCAGAGGCTTTAGAAACAGCAGCAAATGTGTTCATACTCGGTTGCTGAACGGCAATGTGTTGGAGAAAACAAAGGCGGTTCAAAGCTTCTCTGGATTGACGGGAGATCTCGCCAATATGATTTCTATTGAAAGATCTCGAAACCGGTTTTAGGAGCTTTAATTTCTGGTGGAGACGATGCGTTGCAAACTAGAAAGGTCGAATAGGTTCTGTGCCAAGCCAAACGGAACTAACGGTGGTCAAAAAAGTGGGGTGGTCTGCCCAAAGGTTAAAGTAGCAGAAATGCCGTCTCCGAGAGATAAGCCCGGCACCAATTTGAACCACGCATCTAGAATGATCTGAGTAGCACGTGGACTCAAATCTAGCGTATGAGTGAGAAAAACAAGAAGTCCAGATGCTATTGACGAGGGCACAATCCAGCTTTTTGCAAATGGGGTTGAAGGGGCAATTATTTGACCAAGTGTGGTGGTTACCTGCAAAAGGAAAATCAAACAAGTCACTTTCAGAGACCAGATTAGAGAAGTCACGCATACCTGAGCTGTCAACAATCTGCTCTGCTGATCGAGAGTGTTCTGAAACAGAGAGGATTTCATTGAAATCACCCAAAATAATCCAGGGCATAGAATGATGGATGAACGTGTTCCTAGTGCGGATAAGATCAAGCCATAACATGCTTCTATCTATCCAGAAGTTTGAAGCATAAACGTGCGAAACAATAAAAAAAGAGCCATCCCTACTAGTGATAGCAACTGTAATGACTTGAGGATTTTTGAAAAGAGGAGTGATTGTGATCGCAGGTGACCAGACAAACCAGATTCCCCCAAGACGATGGTAGTCGTAGTTATCGAAACTTTTCCAACTGGGAAAACTTTTGCAATGATATTCTGAGATGCTTGTTCTTGAACACGTGTTTCAATGAGGAAGCCAAAAACTGGGTTTGTGGATTTAATCCAAGACCTGACTAAATCATGTTTGCGCGTTTGATTGAAGCCCAAAGTGTTCGACACAAAGAAAGAAATCATAATGATTTAGTGCTTCCCGTAAGAAGCTCTAGTTGATAGTTTGTTGTTGTGGGAACCCTTGCTTGAATGTTTTTTGGGGCCTAAAGATACAATGGGTTTTTTAGGTCCCCTGTGTCGTCCTGGAAATTCAGACTTTTTGGTGGTCGGTTGCTTCTTCAATATCAGAAGATTTGTTGTCTTCTAGTTCTGAATTTGTGGGAGAAACCATGGTAGTGTCCTGTGTTGACCTCTCCTTCAGAGAAATCTCAGCTTCATTTTCTACTACCTCTCCTTCCTCTCGTATATTAGCTAAGACATGAAAGCGCGAAGGAGATCCTGTTTCAGGAGTCTTCACCACATTTGGAACAGCGGAAGGTTTTTTTGGTGGGGAGTGTGAGGCTCTGGAAACCACAAGCCATTTGGATGAGTCAACGCTAGGTTCATGGACTTCTGTTGTAGAGTACAGCTGCTGGGTTTGAGCTTGAACCGGATTTGTTTTAGCCATAGTGGAAACCGGAACTTAACTTGCCAATTCCGACATCAAATCAATGAAAGAGAAGCGATGAATGGAGTTTGCATTAACGTCGGGCGTGGGAGCATCAACAATCGTATTTTCCTCAGTTAAGGATGCATTTGTAGCTACTGAATTCGCAGTTTTAGGATGTAATTTCTTCCCTTTTCCAACAATATTGGATATAAAGCTGAGACCTTTTCTTGAGAACTGACTATCGTTAACATTCCTGAAATCTACCCAAAGCGGCATGGATGACATGTTTGGACGCAATGCTGATGTCGAAGGATTCCAAGGTTGGACTATCAATGGAGTATCCGCTATGTGCCAGAACTTTCTGTTTAAAACCAGATCTCTGGTTCGGGCACAATCAATTCGAAATAGAACGGCAGTGGTGTTTAGGTACTGAGCATCGATTCGAAGTTTCTTTTCTTGATTTTTCCAAATTCTGTTTACTGTGGTGTGGACCTTGCCAATGTGTGGCGAATCGCCAATGAAATGGCCGATGATACAGCTGCCTCAAAGCGGTTCAGGATTTGTCAAAAGCTCAGCAGGAAACGAAGCCTCCGCTACACCTGCAGTAAAATTAAAGAAGGATTAGAAGGTGGAAGAGAAGAAGAAGATTGCGCAATATCACTCCAAAGCTGGGGAGTTTTAGGGAGAGAAAGGAGGGTCGCTGAAGAAAGAGGTTTGGCAAAGGCCCCCAATAACGTCGGGTATGGAAGGATTCCATCAGATCGGCCGGCGTTCACCTCTAAAGCGGAGGCATCACCAGCTACAGCCATCTGTGACGGCGAGCTGTTCAGAGTCGGCATTGTCAAAGCAGAGTTCGCTGAAGAAAAGGGAATTGCGGGAGAGACCATTAGATTTCCCACCGTCAGCCGCTGGAGAGGAGGCCTCACCAGCCACAGCCATCTGCGGCGGCAAGCTACACAGTTTTGGAGTCGCCAAATCGATCGCCCAAATTTTCTCTCAAAAAATTTAAAAAAAAAAAGAAAGTCTATCTCCGTTAAAGGTATATATATAGTGATATATTTTTTATTTATTTAGCAAATATGGTTATTTTTGCAAATCATCCAACAAGTTAACTCAAAAACAAAAAAGTTAATTCTGTTACAAATTTAACCTTCTAGAAGTATAATTATTTAATATATTTATGTCAGATATTTACACTAAACCGACATAAAGTGGCGATTCCCTTCCACGCCTATATATACGTTTCATGTATGTACCATGATGACACACGGTAAGAAAAAACATCAATAAAAGAAATATTTCCCTCCCTCCTTCACTACTCCCTTCATTCCTTTTAATATTAAATATTCCAAATTTCTAATACTTAAAACAAAAAATAAAGTATTTTTATTACATAAATTCACAACACGTTATCAGCACGAGCCGCTCATTATCCTATCTAAGTCCGAGCCGATTTCTCTCTAATTTAAGGTAACGACCTAAGGTATGATTTAATTTATTGAATCAATTTAAATTCATATATTATATGGAAGGTTCTACCTCCTAAATTTCATGGAAGGCTATGCCTCCTAAATTAATATCTTATAATTTATGATTTAAATTATTTTATTACATAATTTACGGTTTAAATTATTTTGTCATTTACATAAATTTATATATTATATATTTGTAGATATCATATCGAATTTGGCAAAGCTCGATATCGCTGCCCTTGATATATCCGGAAACAATTATATGACATGGCATTAGAGCATATCTAAAGTCAATCCATTCTGACGCTATCGATCTAACAAAAACGGTCCGAAGATAAAAGGCTAAGGCCACGATTTTTTACGTCACCACCTCCATGACAATTTAAAAATTGAATACATCACGCAAAGAAGATCCTGATTTCAATCACTAAATATGTTGATCACCAAAAAATATGCGATCTTACCAAAGGCTGGACATGAGTGGTTAAACCTCCTGCATGGATTATAAAAGTGTAGTGATTATAATTCCGCGTTCTGGAATTACTTCCAGGATGATGTTGTCAGTGGAGAGAAAATAATCGATAATGATATGATCGAGAAAACTCTCCAAACATTTCATCCTCGTGAATGTCACTACAACAACAATACGACAAAAGGTTATACTTATTCTGAGTTAATGAATACACTCCTAGTCCGAGCAAAATAATGAACTCGTGATGTTAAATTATAAGATCCTGCCCTGTCGGATCAAGAAATTCTCAAGCGAATGTCATCCTCATCAAACATGATAGCAAGGAGGCGAGGTGAGGCCGTGGTCTGGCGGTCGCGACGTGAGGAAGATGTGGACAAGGAAGGGATTCAACAATATTAAAGCGCCAACAAAATAACAAGAAAAACGATAATGCAAGCGCTGTAACTATCCAAAAGGAAAATATATGTTATGATGTGGAATGAAAGGCCATTGGGGCGTGCGTCAACCCAAACATCTATCTGTACCAAGAATCCCAAAAGGCAAAGAGAAAATGGAAACAAATTTTGTCTCTGAACTGACCTTTTTGATAACACTCATCTTGATATAATGGATTTTCTCTGAACCGAAAGTGATGTTAACGAAAATGGATAAAATATAATGTAATATATGGTCAATGTAATATAATAAATGTCTTCCTGAAGAAGACTATAAAATAAAAGTTTAATGTATAATATATTTTATATATTGTAATATAATGTTTAATATTATTTAAAATGAACCATTTTTATTAATAATACAAGCTGATTACAAAGAACACCATCACATAAAATAATAAACGACATCAATAAACTCCGTAGTATACTCCCCAACAAGTAATCATAAATATAAACAATAATTAAAACTAAACAAAGCATTAAACAAAATCTAAACATCTTAAAAACTAAAACTAATTGAATGAGAAAGGATGAGATTTTTGTGTGAATAAATGAATGAATGAATGAGTATTTATATTGAATTATTTTCTAACCGTTGAAAAGTGTAAGATTTTTGAAAAATTAATAAAAATAAATTCATCATGCTAACAAATATCAGCATGTTGTATTAAAATTCGATCTGAAATTTTATATGATCAGTTGAATTTTAAAAGTTTTGGATAAATATTTTTCAAATTTTTATTGGATAAATATGATAAATATTGTTTTAATATTTTTAAAACATGTTTTAATGCATCTCCTATTTATTTTCAACCTAAGATGTCAAAATTGAAGAGAGATGGAGATATATGTCAGCAGATAGGCAACTAATAACACACGATATTAAAAGATAAAAAATATTTCTCCGATCTAAAATTAAAAGAAAGTGGAGTAAATACTATATCGGGAAATGCAAAAATTATTATGGCTTCCGGAAGAGCCCAATCCCAATGTCAAGGGGAACAAAGTTTGAAATAAATGAAGCATTATATTCCCCCAAGTCTTACAGAAATTTGTTAAGTTTCAAAGATATCCGAAAAAATGGATATCATGTGGAAACCAAGGATAAAATGGCATCAATATCGCATCACAAAAATAATTTCGAGAGAAAATATATATTAAGAATGCCAGCTTTTTTTCCGGATCGTATTCCACAAAGATTAATATGATTGAATCATATGTCACGGTAAACCAGAAGTTTACCGATATATTTAAAGTATGGCATGAAGGAATGGGTCAAACTGGTTCAATTATGATGAGAAAATTGAAAATTTCTAATATCCATGAAAGACCGTAAGATCTTTCAATCAAATGAATTTTTATGTGATGCATGTTCTCGAGGAAAACTTATAATCGCCATCACCTAAAATTGGGAATGAATCACCAAAATTTTTAAAGAATACATGGTGACATATGTGGACCGATCCACCCATCGTGGACCATTTCAATATTTTATGGTATTAATTGATGCATCAAGTGATGGTCCCATATGTCACGACACGAAATATGGCATGGATTTATTTCCCAAATAATCGGTTAAGAGCACAATTTCCTGATTATACTATCAAGAAAGTAAGACTTGATAACGCTGGTGAATTTACGTGCCTTTAATGATTATCAGTATGTCACCGGGATCGATGTGAACATCCAAGGCTGCCACACAAAATGGCTTGGCCGAATCTTTGATTAAACGGTTGCAATTAAGTGACGCTAATAATGAGAACAAACTCCCAATTTCTGCATGGGGTCATGCTATCTTGCATCGCAGGATTCAAATTCACCAAGTGCATATAATAAATATTCCCATTACAATTAAGATCTCGTCACAGCCAATATATCGCGATCTCCGTTTGGATGTGCAAGTGTGCCTATTGCACCTCCTCAACGCATAAAAATGGGACCCCAACGAGATTGGGTATTTATGTATATCGTCACCAAGGTTATCTCGAACCTCAAGCTGGTGATATGTTTGCTCGTTTTGCTGATTGCCATTTTAATGAAAGCAGTTCCCATCGTTAGGGGAGGAATTATTCAAGGGATATCGCATGGTATACACCATCRTTGATACCTCTGGATCCTCCTACGAAGAAACGAGAACTTGAAGTACAAAAAATAGTACACTTACAAAATATGGCAAACGAATTACCAGACGGGTTCGTAGATACAAGAAAGGTGACAAAATCATATATACCGGCTGCAAATGTTCCATCAAGAATTGAAGTTCCGCAGGAACAGATCGATGCTAATAAAATAAATGAGCCTAAAGTTCAGCTAAAGAGGGGAGACCTATGGGTTCTAAAGACAAAACTCCCCGGAAGAAAAAGGCTATGGGAGAATCAAATTCACATAAAGAGGTTCCTGAAGAAACCCAAAATGAGGAAAGTTCAGAAGATTTAAATGAAATAGTTCCAGGAGAACTACCAAAAGAAAATATCCCTGAAGAGGGACAAGATACAGAAAAATATGAGATGTCCATAAATTATGCCCAAAATGAAAAGATATGGGAAAGAAATGAAATAGATGATGATGATGGAATTTTCTCATTTTCTGTATCCAAAGAAATTGATAATGAAAATGATGATCCAGAACCGAGGTCCATATCAGAATGTCGGAAAAGATCTGACTGGGAGAAATGGAGGATGGCCATGCAAAATGAATTAATCTCCCTAAATAAGAGAAATGTATTTGGACCTGTAGTCACTACACCTAAGGATGTGAAACCGGTTGGGTGCAAGTGGGTATTTGTGAGAAAACGAAATGAGAATAATGAAGTTACAAGATATAAAGCCCGACTTGTTGCTCAAGGTTTTTCTCAAAGACCGGGAATTGATTATGAAGAAACATATTCTCCGGTAATGGATGCAATTACATTCAGATATTTAATGAGTTTGACAGCATCCCAAAATTTGGAAATGTATCTTATGGATGTAGTGACAGCGTATCTATATGGATCGCTTGATAATGAAATATATATGAAAATCCCAGAGGGGATGAAAATGCCTGAAGCATTGAGTTCAAAGTCTACGGATATATGTTCGGTCAAATTACAGCGATCACTTTACGGATTAAAACAATCCGGACGCATGTGGTATAATCGTTTAAGCGAATATCTTTTAAAGAAAGGTTATGTGAATAATACGATATGTCCATGCGTTTTTATAAAGAAATCCTTGAACGGATTTGTGATCATCGCTGTTTATGTTGACGACTTGAATATAATTGGAACTCAAAAGGAGATTGAAGAAGCACGAAATGATATGAAATCAGAATTTGAAATGAAAGATCTTGGAAAGACAAAGTTTTGTCTTGGGCTCCAGATAGAGCACCTCCAAGATGGGATATTCGTGCATCAATCAAATTATACAAGAAAACTCCTCAAACGTTTTAATATGGATAAAGCAACTCCATTGAGTACTCCAATGGTTAATAGACCGCTCAATGTCGAAAAAGATCCATTTAGACCATGTGAGGATAACGAAGAAATATTGGGTCCTGAAGTACCCTATATGAGCGCTATTGGCGGACTCATGTATCTTGCAAACTGCACACGACCAGATATAGCTTTTGCTACTAATCTGCTTGCAAGATATAATTCTTCCCCAACGCGCAGACATTGGAACGGAATAAAACATATTTTCCGTTATCTTCAAGGTACAATAGACTTAGGATTATATTATCCTAGAAATTCAAAATCGTGTCTAGTTGGTTTTGCAGACGCAGGTTATCTATCGGATCCACATAAAGCAAGATCCCAAACTGGATATATATTTACTATAGGAGGGACTGCTATTTCGTGGCGTTCACAGAAGCAAACACTAGTCGCTACTTCATCCAATTATGCAGAGATTATCGCACTCCATGAAGCTTGTAGAGAATGTGTATGGCTCAGATCTATGATCAAGCATATTCAAGAAGCAAGTGGTATAACCGTAAATAAAGAGCCCACAACCATATTCGAAGATAATTCTGCATGTGTTACACAAGTTAAGGAAGGTTATATCAAGAGCGACAGAACGAAGCATATTCCACCAAGATTTTTCTCTTATACTCAAGAACTCGAGAAGAATGGTGAAGTCAATATTGAATACGTTCGCTCCTGCGACAATTCAGCAGATCTCCTTACAAAGGCGCTACCCACCACGATGTTCAAAAAGCATGTTCATAGCATCGGGATGCGTCATCTACGAGATTTATGAAGAAAAATATTTTCCAGGGGGAGAATATGTTACTGTACTCTTTTTCCCTTATCATGGTTTTTATCCCATTGGGTTTTTCCATGACAAGGTTTTTAACGAGGCAGTACATATTAAATAATTAAGGGGGAGTGTTAGAAATTTAAYCTTCTAGAAGTATAATTATTTAATATATTTATGTCAGATATTTACACTAAACCGACATAAAGAGTCGGTGATTCCCTTCCATGCTCGCCTATATATATGTCTATGGAGATGAGCCATGATGTAACACACGAGAAGAGAAAAAAAACATCAATAAAAGAAATATTTCCCTCCCTCCTTCACTACTCCCTTCATTCCTTTTAATATTAAATATTCCAAATTTCTAATACTTAAAACAAAAAATAAAGTATTTTTATTACATAAATTCACAACAAACTCTATATATTTGGAATCTGATGTTTTGGATATGATTTTTTGCAAAAAACCTCTAACTCGTCAGTTTTTATACTTTTACATTCCATCTAAAAAAATGCAGATTAATCCTACGAAATAAAAAAAAGTATGCAATGTAACCTTTATATGTATCTTCTAAACGTTTTCAACGTCATATACATTAAAAAAAAATTAAATTTTAAAGATAGATTTGGACTCTTTGTCGTGAGAGCTTCAATCGGATATATTATTAATCAAAATTTTACAAATTTGACCGTAACAAAGACGGGTTATATTGCATATTATTTTTGATTTCGAGGAATAAACATGTAATTTTTGGAAATAAGAGGTAAAATTGAAAAAAATGACGAGTTGAAGGTTTTTTTTTAATTTTTCTTAAGATATGATTAATTATGTTGTTTTTTTATCCTTTGTTATTGGTATGTAAATAACAGTATCATATGAAGTTTAGAAAAAAAAATCAAAAAGTAATACGTTTTGAAGATAATTATGAAATATAATAATTATTTATTATTAATGTTACTGACGTTGTAAGTCGGTTTTACCGACGTTGTAAGTCGGTTTTACCGACGTTGTAAGTCGGTTTAATCTTTGTATATAAAGAGATAGAGATGTTGTACGTTTAGTGAGTTAATAATAGAAGAACCACAAATTTCTCTAGCAATCTTCTCACAGTAAAATAATAATATATAATAATAATATACACAACACGTTATCAGTACGAACCGCTTCTTATATGATCTAAGCACAAATCAATTTTTATCCGATCTAAGGTACGTTCTAAGATATCATGTCTAATTTGGCAAAGCTCGATATCGCTGCCCTTGATGTGTTTGGAAATAATTATATGACTTGGACATTAGATGCAAAGTTGCATTTAAAAGCGAACGGGATTCTAGATGCCATTGATCTGCAAAAAAAGGCCTCAGAAGAGAAAAAGGCAAGGGCCATGATATTTTTACGCCATCACCTCCATGATAATTTAAAAAAATGAATATATCATGAAAGAAGATTTTGGGGATCTTTGGCAATCACTTAAAGATAGGTTTGATTACCAAATGTTCGTGATCTTACCAAAAACTAAACATGAGTGGTTGAACCTCCGGTTTTTGGATTATATAAGTGTAAATGATTATAATTCCGCGTTGTTTGGAATTATTTTCAGGATGATATTATGTGGAGAAAAAGTAAGTAATTATGATATGATTGAGAACTCTCCAGACATTTCATCCTGGAAATGTATCACTACAACAACAATACCGGACGAAAGGTTATACGCGGTATTCGAAGTTAATGAATATGCTCCTAGTTACCGAACAAAATAATGAACTCGTGATGATGAATTATCAAACCCGTCCTGTCGGATCAGCAACATTTCCTGAAGCGAATGTCGCATCTTCATCTAGACATGATAACTGGCAAGGACAGAGACGAGGTAAAACCCATGGTCGCGATCGTGGACGTGGAGGGAGAGGTGGACAAGGAAGGGGACTCAATAATAATAGTTACAACGCTGTAAAGACGAATAAAAGTTTCAAGAGGAATGATAATACGAGCATAATAACTACTCAGAGGGAAAACATGTGTTATAGATGCGGTATAAAAGGGCATTGGGCGCGTACCTGTCGTACGCCAAAACATCTCGCCGATCTGTATCAAGAATCCCAAAAGACAAAATAGAAAAATAGTGAAACCAACTTTATCTCTGATGAGCCCGAACTTTCCTTTGATAATACTCATCTTGATTTGGCAGATTTCCTCGTTGAACCCATGGATGTTAACGAGTCAATGTAATATAATGTCTTCCTGAAGAAGACAAAAAAAATAAAAAGTTTAACGTATAATATACTTTTTGTTGTAATATAATATAATGTTGTTTAATATATATTTTTAATGAATACTTTGATGTGTTTTAATGTATCTCTTTTTATGAATATTTTGATTCAGAAAATGTCAAAATTTATGAATGAGGATGAAGATATATGTCTGGCAGATAGTGCGACAACGCACACAATATTAAAAGATCAAAAGTATTTCTCCGATATTAGAATAAAAGAAACTGGTGTGATTACTATATCAGGAAATGCAAAGATTATTATGGGCTCCGGAAGAGTCAAGTTTTCAATGCCAAGGGGGACAAAGTTTGAAATAAATGATGCATTATACTCCCCCAAATCCAACAGAAACTTGTTAAGTTTCAAAGATATCTGCAGAAATGGATATCATGTGGAGACTAAGAATAAAAGTGGCATTGAATATCATTGCATCACATCAGTGATTTCGGAGAGGAAATATATATTAGAAGAACTACCAGCTTTTTCTTCTGGACTATATTCCACAAAGATTAATATGATTGAATGATATGCCACGGCAAACTCGAAGTTTACCAATATATTTAACATGTGGCATGAAAGACTGGGCCATCCATTGAAAGACCACAAGATCTTTCAATCAAATGAGTTTTTATGTTATGCATGTTCTCGAGAAAAACTCATAACTCGACCATCACCAGCTAAGATTGGAAATGAATCACCAGAATTTTTAGAAAGAATACATGGTGATATATGTGGACAAATCCACCCATCGTGTGGACCATTTCAATATTTTATGGTATTAATTGATGCATCAAGTAGATGGTCCCATTGGTGTCTTTTGACGACACGAAATATGGCATTTGCCAGATTCATTTCCCAAATAATCAGGTTAAGAGCGTGATAGAGTCGTATTTTACATATTTTTATGCATCATAATAAGTTAGTTTTTTAGTGTGTTTGCTTGTGTTTATGTGTTTCTAGTTACTTGGAGCTAAAACTGGATGTTTAGAGTGTTTCTGGAGCTTGCTAGATCCAATGGGAGAGTTGACACCACCACTTCGATCATACTCATTCGGAGAAGGATTTCAGGAAACCAAAGAGCACCAGAATCGACCCCAGAATCGACCTGTAGGGGTTGATATTGAGTCCGAAGAATTTCCTGAGAAAACTCGTGAAGCTTGCATCGACCAGTCAGAGAAGGGGAGCCAGAATCTACCCAAGAATCGACCAATCAAGGTCAATTCTAACATCCGAAAAAGCTGGAAAATTTCGTATGTGGCAACACATGATTCGCGTAACTTGTCATCTCGAGTTTTAAGCTTACAGAAAGAAACAAGATAAGGACAAAATGGAATATTCTAAGAATCCCTAGAACTATATAATCACTTATCATCTCACTAGAAAACACAACTTTTGAATAGAGAACTTTTGTAGCCACCATTTCTAAAAACCCTAATAAAGAGTTCTTTCTTTTTTACTTCTTTTCTTCTGTTTTAGAGTAGATCTTTTAGACCACTAGGGTAGTGGTCGATGATGCGATCTATTTTTAGGGTTTAATATATGTTTGATTGTTCTTAATCGATCTAGCTACCTTTCTATGAATCCTGCATCAGAGCGCAATTTCCTGATTATATTATCAAGAAAATGAGGCTTGATAATGTTGGTGAATTTACTTCACAAGCCTTTAATGATTATTGTATGTCACAGGGGATCGATGTTGAACATCCAGTGCCCCACATTCATACACAAAATGACTTAGCCGAGTCTTTGACTAAACGGTTGCAAGTTATTGCTAGACCGATAATACAGAGAATAAAGCTCCCAATTTCGATATGGGGACATGCTATTTTGCATGCAGCAGCATTGGTCCAGATTCGACCAAGTGCATATCATAAGTATTCCCCATTACAATTAGCATCTGCTCAGCAGCCAGATATATCGCATCTCCGTGTTTTTGGATGTGTAGTATATGTGCCTATTGCACCTTCTAAACGTATGAAAATGGGGCCCCAACGGATATTGGGTATTTTTATTGGTTATACGTCACCAAGTATAATTCGTTATCTTGAACCACAAACTAGTTATATGTTTACAGCTCGTTTTGCTGATTGCCATTTTAATGAGAATGAGTTCCCATCGTTAGGGGGAGGAATTCGTGAAATTCCAAGGGATATTGCATGGAATACACCATCGTTAATATCTCTGGATTCTCCTACGAAACAACGTGAACTCGAAGTGCAGAAAATTGTGCACTTATAAAATATGGCAAACGAGTTACCAGACGGGTTCGTAGATACAAAAAGGATGACAAAATCCTATATAAAGCTGCAAATGTTCCATCAAGAGTTGAAATTCCACAAGAACAAATTGATGCTAATAAAATTAATGAGCCTAAAGTTCAGTTAAAGAGGGGGAGACCCATGGGTTCTAAAGATAAAACTCCCCGTAAGAAAAAGGCAATGAGAGAATTGAGTTCACATAAAAGGGTTCCTGAAGAAATCCAAAATGAAGAAAGTCCAGAAGACTTAAATGAAATAGTTCTTAGAGAACTACATAATGAAGAAAGAGTAGTTCAAGAAGAACTACCGCAAGAAAATATCCCTGAAGAGGGACATGATACAGAAAAATATGAGATTTTCATAAATTATGCCCAAAATGGAAAAGTATGGGTAAGAAATGATATAGACGATGATAATGGAATTTTCTCATTTTCTGTATCCAAAGAAATTGATAATGAGAATGACGATCCATAAACAAGGTCCATATTAGAATGTCAGAAAAGATCGGACTGGGAGAAATGGAGGATGGCTATGCAAAATGAATTAATCTCCCTTAATAAGAGAAATGTTTTTGGACCTGTGGTTACTACGCCTAAAGATATGAAACCGATTGGGTGCAAATAGGTATTTGTGAGAAAACAAAATAAAAATAATGAGGTCACAAGATATAAAGCCCGACTTGTTGCCCAAGGTTTCTCTCAAAGACCGGGAATTGATTATGAAGAAACATATTCTCCGGTAATGGATGCAATTACATTCAGATATTTAATGAGTTTGACAGCATCCCAAAATTTGGAAATGTATCTTATGGATGTAGTGACAGCGTATCTATATGGATCGCTTGATAATGAAATATATATGAAAATCCCAGAGGGGATGAAAATGCCTGAAGCATTGAGTTCAAAGTCTACGGATATATGTTCGGTCAAATTACAGCGATCACTTTACGGATTAAAACAATCCGGACGCATGTGGTATAATCGTTTAAGCGAATATCTTTTAAAGAAAGGTTATGTGAATAATACGATATGTCCATGCGTTTTTATAAAGAAATCCTTGAACGGATTTGTGATCATCGCTGTTTATGTTGACGACTTGAATATAATTGGAACTCAAAAGGAGATTGAAGAAGCACGAAATGATATGAAATCAGAATTTGAAATGAAAGATCTTGGAAAGACAAAGTTTTGTCTTGGGCTCCAGATAGAGCACCTCCAAGATGGGATATTCGTGCATCAATCAAATTATACAAGAAAACTCCTCAAACGTTTTAATATGGATAAAGCAACTCCATTGAGTACTCCAATGGTTAATAGACCGCTCAATGTCGAAAAAGATCCATTTAGACCATGTGAGGATAACGAAGAAATATTGGGTCCTGAAGTACCCTATATGAGCGCTATTGGCGGACTCATGTATCTTGCAAATTGCACACGACCAGATATAGCTTTTGCTACTAATCTGCTTGCAAGATATAATTCTTCCCCAACGCGCAGACATTGGAACGGAATAAAACATATTTTCCGTTATCTTCAAGGTACAATAGACTTAGGATTATATTATCCTAGAAATTCGAAATCTTGTCTTGTTGGTTTTGCAGACGCAGGTTATTTATCGGATCCACATAAAGCAAGATCCCAAACTGGATATATATTTACTATAGGAGGGACTGCTATTTCGTGGCGTTCACAGAAGCAAACACTAGTCGCTACTTCATCCAATTATGCAGAGATTATCGCACTCCATGAAGCTTGTAGAGAATGTGTRTGGCTCAGATCTATGATCAAGCATATTCAAGAAGCAAGTGGTATAACCGTAAATAAAGAGCCCACAACCATATTCGAAGATAATTCTGCATGTGTCACACAAGTCAAAGAAGGTTATATCAAGAGCGACAGAACGAAGCATATTCCACCAAGATTTTTCTCTTACACTCAAGAACTCGAGAAGAATGGTGAAGTCAATATTGAATACGTTCGCTCCTGCGACAATTCAGCAGATCTCCTTACAAAGGCGCTACCCACCACGATGTTCAAAAAGCATGTTCATAGCATCGGGATGCGTCATCTACGAGATTTATGAAGAAAAATATTTTCCAGGGGGAGAATATGTTACTGTACTCTTTTTCCCTTATCATGGTTTTTATCCCATTGGGTTTTTCCATGACAAGGTTTTTAACGAGGCAGTACATATTAAATAATTAAGGGGGAGTGTTAGAAATTTAACCTTCTAGAAGTATAATTATTTAATATATTTATGTCAGATATTTACACTAAACCGACATAAAGAGTCGGTGATTCCCCTCCATGCTCGCCTATATATATGTCTATGGAGATGAGCCATGATGTACAACACGAGAAGAGAAAAAACATCAATAAAAGAAATATTTCTCTCCCTCCTTCACTACTCCCTTCATTCCTTTTAATATTAAATATTCCAAATTTCTAATACTTAAAACAAAAATAAAGTATTTTTATTATATAAATTCACAACAAACTCTATATATTTGGAATCTGATGTTTTGGATATGATTTTTTGCAAAAAACCTCTAACTCGTCAGTTTTTATACTTTTACATTCCATCTAAAAAAATGCAGATTAATCCTACGAAATAAAAAAAAGTATGCAATGTAACCTTTATATGTATCTTCTAAACGTTTTCAACGTCATATACATTAAAAAAAATTAAATTTTAAAGATAGATTTGGACTCTTTGTCGTGAGAGCTTCAATCGGATATATTATTAATCAAAATTTTACAAATTTGACGGTAACAAAGACGGGTTATATTGCATATTATTTTTGATTTCGCGGAATAAACATGTAATTTTTGGAAATAAGAGGTAAAATTGAAAAAAATGACGAGTTGAAGGTTTTTTTTTATTTTTTCTTAAGATATGATTAATTATGTTGTTTTTTTATCCTTTGTTATTGGTATGTAAATAACAGTATCATATGAAGTTTAGAAAAAAAAATCAAAAAGTAATACGTTTTGAAGATAATTATGAAATATAATAATTATTTATTATTAATGTTACTGACGTTGTAAGTCGGTTTTACCGACGTTGTAAGTCGGTTTTACCGACGTTGTAAGTCGGTTTAATCTTTGTATATAAAGAGATAGAGATGTTGTACGTTTAGTGAGTTAATAATAGAAGAACCACAAATTTCTCTAGCAATCTTCTCACAGTAAAATAATAATATATAATAATAATATACACAACACGTTATCAGTACGAACCGCTTCTTATATGATCTAAGCACAAATCAATTTTTATCCGATCTAAGGTACGTTCTAAGATATCATGTCTAATTTGGCAAAGCTCGATATCGCTGCCCTTGATGTGTTTGGAAATAATTATATGACTTGGACATTAGATGCAAAGTTGCATTTAAAAGCGAACGGGATTCTAGATGCCATTGATCTGCAAAAAAAGGCCTCAGAAGAGAAAAAGGCAAGGGCCATGATATTTTTACGCCATCACCTCCATGATAATTTAAAAAAATGAATATATCATGAAAGAAGATTTTGGGGATCTTTGGCAATCACTTAAAGATAGGTTTGATTACCAAATGTTCGTGATCTTACCAAAAACTAAACATGAGTGGTTGAACCTCCGGTTTTTGGATTATATAAGTGTAAATGATTATAATTCCGCGTTGTTTGGAATTATTTTCAGGATGATATTATGTGGAGAAAAAGTAAGTAATTATGATATGATTGAGAACTCTCCAGACATTTCATCCTGGAAATGTATCACTACAACAACAATACCGGACGAAAGGTTATAACGCGGTATTCGAAGTTAATGAATATGCTCCTAGTTACCGAACAAAATAATGAACTCGTGATGATGAATTATCAAACCCGTCCTGTCGGATCAGCAACATTTCCTGAAGCGAATGTCGCATCTTCATCTAGACATGATAACTGGCAAGGACAGAGACGAGGTAAAACCCATGGTCGCGATCGTGGACGTGGAGGGAGAGGTGGACAAGGAAGGGGACTCAATAATAATAGTTACAACGCTGTAAAGACGAATAAAAGTTTCAAGAGGAATGATAATACGAGCATAATAACTACTCAGAGGGAAAACATGTGTTATAGATGCGGTATAAAAGGGCATTGGGCGCGTACCTGTCGTACGCCAAAACATCTCGCCGATCTGTATCAAGAATCCCAAAAGACAAAATAGAAAAATAGTGAAACCAACTTTATCTCTGATGAGCCCGAACTTTCCTTTGATAATACTCATCTTGATTTGGCAGATTTCCTCGTTGAACCCATGGATGTTAACGAGTCAATGTAATATAATGTCTTCCTGAAGAAGACAAAAAAAATAAAAAGTTTAACGTATAATATACTTTTTGTTGTAATATAATATAATGTTGTTTAATATATATTTTTAATGAATACTTTGATGTGTTTTAATGTATCTCTTTTTATGAATATTTTGATTCAGAAAATGTCAAAATTTATGAATGAGGATGAAGATATATGTCTGGCAGATAGTGCGACAACGCACACAATATTAAAAGATCAAAAGTATTTCTCCGATATTAGAATAAAAGAAACTGGTGTGATTACTATATCAGGAAATGCAAAGATTATTATGGGCTCCGGAAGAGTCAAGTTTTCAATGCCAAGGGGGACAAAGTTTGAAATAAATGATGCATTATACTCCCCCAAATCCAACAGAAACTTGTTAAGTTTCAAAGATATCTGCAGAAATGGATATCATGTGGAGACTAAGAATAAAAGTGGCATTGAATATCATTGCATCACATCAGTGATTTCGGAGAGGAAATATATATTAGAAGAACTACCAGCTTTTTCTTCTGGACTATATTCCACAAAGATTAATATGATTGAATGATATGCCACGGCAAACTCGAAGTTTACCCAATATATTTAACATGTGGCATGAAAGACTGGGCCATCCATTGAAAGACCACAAGATCTTTCAATCAAATGAGTTTTTATGTTATGCATGTTCTCGAGAAAAACTCATAACTCGACCATCACCAGCTAAGATTGGAAATGAATCACCAGAATTTTTAGAAAGAATACATGGTGATATATGTGGACAAATCCACCCATCGTGTGGACCATTTCAATATTTTATGGTATTAATTGATGCATCAAGTAGATGGTCCCATTGGTGTCTTTTGACGACACGAAATATGGCATTTGCCAGATTCATTTCCCAAATAATCAGGTTAAGAGCGTGATAGAGTCGTATTTTACATATTTTTATGCATCATAATAAGTTAGTTTTTTAGTGTGTTTGCTTGTGTTTATGTGTTTCTAGTTACTTGGAGCTAAAACTGGATGTTTAGAGTGTTTCTGGAGCTTGCTAGATCCAATGGGAGAGTTGACACCACCACTTCGATCATACTCATTCGGAGAAGGATTTCAGGAAACCAAAGAGCACCAGAATCGACCCCAGAATCGACCTGTAGGGGTTGATATTGAGTCCGAAGAATTTCCTGAGAAAACTCGTGAAGCTTGCATCGACCAGTCAGAGAAGGGGAGCCAGAATCTACCCAAGAATCGACCAATCAAGGTCAATTCTAACATCCGAAAAAGCTGGAAAATTTCGTATGTGGCAACACATGATTCGCGTAACTTGTCATCTCGAGTTTTAAGCTTACAGAAAGAAACAAGATAAGGACAAAATGGAATATTCTAAGAATCCCTAGAACTATATAATCACTTATCATCTCACTAGAAAACACAACTTTTGAATAGAGAACTTTTGTAGCCACCATTTCTAAAAACCCTAATAAAGAGTTCTTTCTTTTTTACTTCTTTTCTTCTGTTTTAGAGTAGATCTTTTAGACCACTAGGGTAGTGGTCGATGATGCGATCTATTTTTAGGGTTTAATATATGTTTGATTGTTCTTAATCGATCTAGCTACCTTTCTATGAATCCTGCATCAGAGCGCAATTTCCTGATTATATTATCAAGAAAATGAGGCTTGATAATGTTGGTGAATTTACTTCACAAGCCTTTAATGATTATTGTATGTCACAGGGGATCGATGTTGAACATCCAGTGCCCCACATTCATACACAAAATGACTTAGCCGAGTCTTTGACTAAACGGTTGCAAGTTATTGCTAGACCGATAATACAGAGAATAAAGCTCCCAATTTCGATATGGGGACATGCTATTTTGCATGCAGCAGCATTGGTCCAGATTCGACCAAGTGCATATCATAAGTATTCCCCATTACAATTAGCATCTGCTCAGCAGCCAGATATATCGCATCTCCGTGTTTTTGGATGTGTAGTATATGTGCCTATTGCACCTTCTAAACGTATGAAAATGGGGCCCCAACGGATATTGGGTATTTTTATTGGTTATACGTCACCAAGTATAATTCGTTATCTTGAACCACAAACTAGTTATATGTTTACAGCTCGTTTTGCTGATTGCCATTTTAATGAGAATGAGTTCCCATCGTTAGGGGGAGGAATTCGTGAAATTCCAAGGGATATTGCATGGAATACACCATCGTTAATATCTCTGGATTCTCCTACGAAACAACGTGAACTCGAAGTGCAGAAAATTGTGCACTTATAAAATATGGCAAACGAGTTACCAGACGGGTTCGTAGATACAAAAAGGATGACAAAATCCTATATAAAGCTGCAAATGTTCCATCAAGAGTTGAAATTCCACAAGAACAAATTGATGCTAATAAAATTAATGAGCCTAAAGTTCAGTTAAAGAGGGGGAGACCCATGGGTTCTAAAGATAAAACTCCCCGTAAGAAAAAGGCAATGAGAGAATTGAGTTCACATAAAAGGGTTCCTGAAGAAATCCAAAATGAAGAAAGTCCAGAAGACTTAAATGAAATAGTTCTTAGAGAACTACATAATGAAGAAAGAGTAGTTCAAGAAGAACTACCGCAAGAAAATATCCCTGAAGAGGGACATGATACAGAAAAATATGAGATTTTCATAAATTATGCCCAAAATGGAAAAGTATGGGTAAGAAATGATATAGACGATGATAATGGAATTTTCTCATTTTCTGTATCCAAAGAAATTGATAATGAGAATGACGATCCATAAACAAGGTCCATATTAGAATGTCAGAAAAGATCGGACTGGGAGAAATGGAGGATGGCTATGCAAAATGAATTAATCTCCCTTAATAAGAGAAATGTTTTTGGACCTGTGGTTACTACGCCTAAAGATATGAAACCGATTGGGTGCAAATAGGTATTTGTGAGAAAACAAAATAAAAATAATGARGTCACAAGATATAAAGCCCGACTTGTTGCCCAAGGTTTTTCTCAAAGACCGGGAATTGATTATGAAGAAACATATTCTCCGGTAATGGATGCAATTACGTTCAGATATTTAATGAGTTTGACAGCATCACAAAATTTAGAAATGTATCTTATGGATGTAGTGACAGCATATTTATATGGATCGCTTGATAATGAAATATATATATGAAAATCCCAGAGGGGATGAAAATGCCTGAAGCATTGAGYTCAAAGTCYACGGATATATGTGCGGTCAAATTACAGCGATCACTTTACGGATTAAAACAATCCGGACGCATGTGGTACAATCGTTTAAGCGAATATCTTTTAAAGAAAGGTTATGTGAATAATACGATATGTCCATGCGTTTTTATAAAGAAATCCTTGAACGGATTTGTGATCATCGCTGTTTATGTTGACGACTTGAATATAATTGGAACTCAAAAGGAGATTGAAGAAGCACGAAATGATATGAAATCAGAATTTGAAATGAAAGATCTTGGAAAGACAAAATTTTGTCTTGGACTCCAAATAGAACACCTCCAAGATGGAATATTCGTGCATCAATCAAATTATACCAGAAAATTACTTAAACGTTTTAATATGGATAAAGCAACTCCATTGAGTACTCCAATGGTTAACAGACCGCTCAATGTTGAAAAAGATCCATTTAGACCATGTGAGGATAACGAAGAAATATTGGGTCCTGAAGTACCCTATATGAGCGCTATTGGTGGACTAATGTATCTTGCAAATTGCACACGACCAGATATAGCTTTTGCTACTAATCTTCTTGCAAGATATAATTCKTCYCCMACRCGMAGACATTGGAACGGAATAAAACATATTTTCCGTTATCTTCAAGGTACAATAGACTTAGGATTATATTATCCTAGAAATTCGAAATCTTGTCTTGTTGGTTTTGCAGACGCAGGTTATTTATCGGATCCACATAAAGCAAGATCCCAAACTGGATATATATTTACTATAGGAGGGACTGCTATTTCGTGGCGTTCACAGAAGCAAACACTAGTCGCTACATCATCCAATTATGCAGAGATTATAGCACTTCATGAAACCTGTAGAGAATGTGTGTGGCTCCGATCGATGATTCAACATATTCAAGAAGCTAGCGGCATAACTACAAGTAAAGAGCCAACAACCATATTCGAAGATAATTTCGCATGTGTCACACAAGTTAAAGAAGGTTATATCAAGAGCGATAGGACGAAGCATATTCCACCAAGATTTTTCTCTTATACTCAAGAACTCGAGAAGAATGGTGAAGTCAATATTGAATACGTTCGCTCCTGCGACAATTCAGCAGATCTCCTTACAAAGGCGCTACCCACCACGATGTTCAAAAAGCATGTTCATAGCATCGGGATGCGTTATCTACGAGATTTATGAAGAAAAATATTTTCCAGGGGGAGAATATGTTACTGTACTCTTTTTCCCTTATCATGGTTTTTATCCCATTGGGTTTTTCCATGACAAGGTTTTTAACGAGGCAGTACATATTAAATAATTAAGGGGGAGTGTTAGAAATTTAACCTTCTAGAAGTATAATTATTTAATATATTTATGTCAGATATTTACACTAAACCGACATAAAGAGTCGGTGATTCCCCTCCATGCTCGCCTATATATATGTCTATGGAGATGAGCCATGATGTAACACACGAGAAGAGAAAAAAAACATCAATAAAAGAAATATTTCCCTCCCTCCTTCACTACTCCCTTCATTCCTTTTAATATTAAATATTCCAAATTTCTAATACTTAAAACAAAAAATAAAGTATTTTTATTATATAAATTCACAACAAACTCTATATATTTGGAATCTGATGTTTTGGATATGATTTTTTGCAAAAAACCTCTAACTCGTCAGTTTTTATACTTTTACATTCCATCTAAAAAAATGCAGATTAATCCTACGAAATAAAAAAAAGTATGCAATGTAACCTTTATATGTATCTTCTAAACGTTTTCAACGTCATATACATTAAAAAAAATTAAATTTTAAAGATAGATTTGGACTCTTTGTCGTGAGAGCTTCAATCGGATATATTATTAATCAAAATTTTACAAATTTGACGGTAACAAAGACGGGTTATATTGCATATTATTTTTGATTTCGCGGAATAAACATGTAATTTTTGGAAATAAGAGGTAAAATTGAAAAAAATGACGAGTTGAAGGTTTTTTTTTATTTTTTCTTAAGATATGATTAATTATGTTGTTTTTTTATCCTTTGTTATTGGTATGTAAATAACAGTATCATATGAAGTTTAGAAAAAAAAATCAAAAAGTAATACGTTTTGAAGATAATTATGAAATATAATAATTATTTATTATTAATGTTACTGACGTTGTAAGTCGGTTTTACCGACGTTGTAAGTCGGTTTTACCGACGTTGTAAGTCGGTTTAATCTTTGTATATAAAGAGATAGAGATGTTGTACGTTTAGTGAGTTAATAATAGAAGAACCACAAATTTCTCTAGCAATCTTCTCACAGTAAAATAATAATATATAATAATAATATACACAACACGTTATCAGTACGAACCGCTTCTTATATGATCTAAGCACAAATCAATTTTTATCCGATCTAAGGTACGTTCTAAGATATCATGTCTAATTTGGCAAAGCTCGATATCGCTGCCCTTGATGTGTTTGGAAATAATTATATGACTTGGACATTAGATGCAAAGTTGCATTTAAAAGCGAACGGGATTCTAGATGCCATTGATCTGCAAAAAAAGGCCTCAGAAGAGAAAAAGGCAAGGGCCATGATATTTTTACGCCATCACCTCCATGATAATTTAAAAAAATGAATATATCATGAAAGAAGATTTTGGGGATCTTTGGCAATCACTTAAAGATAGGTTTGATTACCAAATGTTCGTGATCTTACCAAAAACTAAACATGAGTGGTTGAACCTCCGGTTTTTGGATTATATAAGTGTAAATGATTATAATTCCGCGTTGTTTGGAATTATTTTCAGGATGATATTATGTGGAGAAAAAGTAAGTAATTATGATATGATTGAGAACTCTCCAGACATTTCATCCTGGAAATGTATCACTACAACAACAATACCGGACGAAAGGTTATACGCGGTATTCGAAGTTAATGAATATGCTCCTAGTTACCGAACAAAATAATGAACTCGTGATGATGAATTATCAAACCCGTCCTGTCGGATCAGCAACATTTCCTGAAGCGAATGTCGCATCTTCATCTAGACATGATAACTGGCAAGGACAGAGACGAGGTAAAACCCATGGTCGCGATCGTGGACGTGGAGGGAGAGGTGGACAAGGAAGGGGACTCAATAATAATAGTTACAACGCTGTAAAGACGAATAAAAGTTTCAAGAGGAATGATAATACGAGCATAATAACTACTCAGAGGGAAAACATGTGTTATAGATGCGGTATAAAAGGGCATTGGGCGCGTACCTGTCGTACGCCAAAACATCTCGCCGATCTGTATCAAGAATCCCAAAAGACAAAATAGAAAAATAGTGAAACCAACTTTATCTCTGATGAGCCCGAACTTTCCTTTGATAATACTCATCTTGATTTGGCAGATTTCCTCGTTGAACCCATGGATGTTAACGAGTCAATGTAATATAATGTCTTCCTGAAGAAGACAAAAAAAATAAAAAGTTTAACGTATAATATACTTTTTGTTGTAATATAATATAATGTTGTTTAATATATATTTTTAATGAATACTTTGATGTGTTTTAATGTATCTCTTTTTATGAATATTTTGATTCAGAAAATGTCAAAATTTATGAATGAGGATGAAGATATATGTCTGGCAGATAGTGCGACAACGCACACAATATTAAAAGATCAAAAGTATTTCTCCGATATTAGAATAAAAGAAACTGGTGTGATTACTATATCAGGAAATGCAAAGATTATTATGGGCTCCGGAAGAGTCAAGTTTTCAATGCCAAGGGGGACAAAGTTTGAAATAAATGATGCATTATACTCCCCCAAATCCAACAGAAACTTGTTAAGTTTCAAAGATATCTGCAGAAATGGATATCATGTGGAGACTAAGAATAAAAGTGGCATTGAATATCATTGCATCACATCAGTGATTTCGGAGAGGAAATATATATTAGAAGAACTACCAGCTTTTTCTTCTGGACTATATTCCACAAAGATTAATATGATTGAATGATATGCCACGGCAAACTCGAAGTTTACCAATATATTTAACATGTGGCATGAAAGACTGGGCCATCCATTGAAAGACCACAAGATCTTTCAATCAAATGAGTTTTTATGTTATGCATGTTCTCGAGAAAAACTCATAACTCGACCATCACCAGCTAAGATTGGAAATGAATCACCAGAATTTTTAGAAAGAATACATGGTGATATATGTGGACAAATCCACCCATCGTGTGGACCATTTCAATATTTTATGGTATTAATTGATGCATCAAGTAGATGGTCCCATTGGTGTCTTTTGACGACACGAAATATGGCATTTGCCACAGATTCATTTCCCAAATAATCAGGTTAAGAGCGTGATAGAGTCGTATTTTACATATTTTTATGCATCATAATAAGTTAGTTTTTTAGTGTGTTTGCTTGTGTTTATGTGTTTCTAGTTACTTGGAGCTAAAACTGGATGTTTAGAGTGTTTCTGTAGCTTGCTAGATCCAATGGGAGAGTTGACACCACCACTTCGATCATACTCATTCGGAGAAGGATTTCAGGAAACCAAAGAGCACCAGAATCGACCCCAGAATCGACCTGTAGGGGTTGATATTGAGTCCGAAGAATTTCCTGAGAAAACTCGTGAAGCTTGCATCGACCAGTCAGAGAAGGGGAGCCAGAATCTACCCAAGAATCGACCAATCAAGGTCAATTCTAACATCCGAAAAAGCTGGAAAATTTCGTATGTGGCAACACATGATTCGCGTAACTTGTCATCTCGAGTTTTAAGCTTACACAAAGAAACAAGATAAGGACAAAATGGAATATTCTAAGAATCCCTAGAACTATATAATCACTTATCATCTCACTAGAAAACACAACTTTTGAATAGAGAACTTTTGCCAGCCTTTAAAACCACAAAAGAGTTCTTTCTTTTTTCTTAACTTTTCTTGTTTTAGAGTAGATCTTTTAGACCACTAGGGTAGTGGTCGATGATCTCGATCTATTTGGTTTAATATATGTTTGATTGTTCTTAATCGATCTAGCTACCTTCTATGAATCTTAATGCTAAGTATTCTCTTAAGTATTAAATCCAATGTGTGGTTGTACTATTAGAGATTCCCCTGCGCCACGAGAGTGGGTGAGATCTCACATCCGCATAGTTGGGAGTATTAGCTATGGTCAGTTTATTATTTGATGTAGCAGTTTCATGCTTATCTAGCCCTGATCAAGTTAGGTAAAGACATTTAGACTTCACCACGAGAGTGGGATAGACTCTAGAAATAGATCTATCATTTATTTTGTGTCTTAGCCACGTTTTTACAAATACTGACCCTATTGGATCGCCTGGAGATGTGACAACCCTTCCGATGTGTCTATCACTCAAGAAAGTATTCGATGATGGGATTGTATGAAATGCATGTTCATTCACCCCGAGAGTGGGTTTTGATAAAGAGACTAGCATACCACGAGAGTGGACTAGCGAGACATGAAAAATCCCTAGGATGACAAACACAAATTATTTAGATAAAATATAAACCCTAGATCTAGATTCCCAGAATTAAGACTATCACCCAATCTTTTGTAAATATTAGTTTAGGTTTTATTTAATGTTTTAGTTTATTTATTTTATGCATTTAATTTATGTTATTTTATATATGCTTAGTTAGTTTAATTTATTGCTTTATTTATTTTATGCTTTTATTGATTGCATGTTAGATTAGGAACCACACCCCATATCTCTGTTTTGCTTAGATTAGATCTAGACTTGTACTCTCTGTGTGTTATTTTCAGTCCGTGTGGATCGATCCCATATGTACTACAATTGCATGATTGTCCACTTGCGGTCACATTGGGTTAAACTCTCGAGACTACCCTATTGATGGATTTGGGTGAAACCTGAGAATAGGATAATCGAAAGAAAATCCCTGCATCAAGTTTTTGGCGCCGTTGCTGGGAATTGACGCAATAGCCATAGAGATTTGGTCTGAATCTGAGATTAAGCTTTTTGTTTTATATTTATTAATTGTTTATTTCTTTGAATTTCAGGTGAACACCAAAACTATATAAAAAAAACAAAAGCAGGACTTGCACATGGGGGAGCTGCCAATCCACAACCCGATAAGAGAATTACGGTAAGTATTTCTCTTGCTTTTCCCCTTTACGGTCTTACATCACAACGAGGACATTGTGAAATAAGTGTGGGGGAGTCTTGTACAATTTTTAACCTTGACATCTTTTGATGTAAAATTTACCATAAGTTTTTCGCATTTTGAGAGATTGTTACACTCTTTTCCTCGTTCATAAGTTCAATAACGTATGAAAAGGTTATTTGTGTTGACGTTTGGATGCTTTGTTGGAGAGTGTTTGATTTTTACTAGGAAACGTGAAAAACCCATAAGTGGATCAACAAACCCCAAAAGGATCGTTCTTTCAAAGATTTTGGCAAATCAGAGTCAACTTCTCACCATAATGAACTTTTAACTTCTCGATTTGGGGCTTGAGATACATGAGATGTGATACCTCAATGAGACCCTGCAAGACACGTCCATGCGAACCGGGCATTGGAAGCTACCACTTTTAATGTTCGCGTTTCATGGAAACCTGTCCAAGAAAGGAAAAGAAAAGGCGATTGATAGAAAAACTAAAATGATACCCTAGAAAAGTAGGGAAAAATCAATCGACATTGAAGTGAGAAAAAGGAGAGGAAAGGAATGTACCAAGATGGTCTTGAGCTTACAGAAATCCGAAAGAGTAAGTGTTCATGTTTTATGATCAATACTCTCAAGTTGAGAACTCACACTTTGAATAAAAAGAGAGGTTGACAATGAGGAGTCAAAGATCAAAGGAGGAGTGGTTTGAACTAAGGTGTGTTGTTATACTTATGGTAAAGTACATGGAGTACGGTAGGAATCATCTCACTTCCACAAGGACGAAAAGACAAAGATGGTCCCCTTCACATGGTTTGATCAATTCATAACAGGGATCTCTCAGGAAAAGGAATGAGCTTCAGTAGAATGCTAGAGGTAAGAACCAACCTATGCATACAAGAACAGACTCTCATCTACCCAACCATACATAAGTGTTCTTAACCCCTAGTTCTAAACCCAGAAAATCGTCCTAATTCTATCCTTACCCCTTAGGCGTTTTGCCTTGAGCTTTTCTTGGATCAGATTCATTTTTTTTTCTTTTTGTTCTTGTTCTAGGAGAAGTTCTTTATACTTCTAGCGGATTGGGGTTTTTCTTATGTTTTTCACTACCATCCTCTGGCAATAAACATGTCAAACACATCTTAACCCTTCCCCCCAAACTTAAATTACACAGTCCCTTGTGTAATAAAAATTTAGAAAAAAAAAGTTTAAGAAACATCAAAAAGCAAGAAAGAAATGCAATGATATATACAAAAATGGATAGAACAGGTGCCTCAAGGGTTGGAGAAGAAGGAGGAGATTGAATCCTCCATGTTTTCCCGAGTGTAAGCAGCGTGGGAGCTTGACTCGAGGTCGAGCTTGACTCGAGGTCGAGCTCGAGTTGGGTTGTCGAGCCAGACTGTTTGCTCACAGATCTCCTCTTTTTCTGCGTGATTAAACGCTCCTACTCTCCTGAAATCACACAAACAAGCCAAAAACAAGAATTTAACTCACTTAAACGACGGTTTAAAAAGAAAATTAAAATAATATATACAAGGATAGACATGGGACTTCCTCCCAAGTGAGCTTGTTTATAGTCACTAAGCTTGATTTCCTGTTTTACTCAGGCAAGGAGAGGTTCATCCAGAGGAATTGAGGTTCCTTCTGGAATGATGCTGTCAGCCATGTATGGTTTGAGCCTTTGCCCGTTCACTGTGAATTCGTTTCCGCTCTTTCCGACCAAGGTGACTGCTCCGTATGGTGAAACTTCCTTGATAGTGAAGGGTCCTGACCATCTGGACTTAAGCTTTCCTGGAAACAACTTGAGCCTAGAGTTGAAAAGGAGGACCTGATCACCAGTCTTGAAGTCCTTGGGTAAAATCTTCCTGTCATGGAAGGCTTTAGTCCTCTCCTTGTAAACTTTAGAACTCTCATAAGCATCCAGCCTGATCTCCTCTAGTTCATGCAGATCCAACGCTCTCTTCTCTTGTGCAGTCTTGATATCCAGATTCAAGAGTTTTGTTATCCACAGTGCCTTGTACTCAATCTCCACAGGCAGATGGCAAGCTTTGCCATAAAGTAGCTGGAATGGTGTTCTCCCAATCGGTGTTTTGAATGCAGTCCGGTAAGCCCAGAGAGTCTCATCAAGCTTAGAAGACCAATCTCGCTTTGAAACCCCTACTACTCTTGCTAAAATGGCTTTGATCTGCTTGTTGGACACTTCCACTTGCCCACTGGTGTGAGGATGGTATGGTGTGGCTACTTTGTGCTTAACCCCATGCTTCTTCAGCAGATTTTCAAAGAGCTTGTTGATAAAGTGAGATCCCCCATCACTGATCACTACCCTTGGTACTCCAAATCTGGGGAAGATAATACTCTTGAACATCTTCAAAACTACCTTTGCATCATTGGTAGCACAAGCTACTGCTTCAACCCACTTGGAGACATAATCAACCGCCACCAAGATATAGCTGTTCCCATAAGATGATGGGTTGAAAGGCCCCATGAAGTGCCCCACACATCAAATACTTCAACTTCCAAAATCAGGTTCTGAGGCATCTCATTCCTTCTGCTAATGCTACCCATCCTCTGGCAAGGATCACACTTAGTGATGAAAGCTTGAGTATCCTTAAACATTGAAGGCCACCATAATCCTGCTTGGAGGACTTTCTGTACAGTTTTGAAAGTAGCAAAGTGACCCCCCATAAACCGAACCATGGCAGTGCTCCAAAACCTCTTTTACTTCTTCCTCAGTTATGCATCTTCTGTAAAGACCATCTGAACCCCTTTTGTATAAGTAAGGCTCATCCCAGAAATAATGGTTCACATCTCGCAGAAACTTCTTTTCCTGTAAGCATCAATACCTCCAGGGAGTTCGCCACTTACAAGGTAATATGCAAAATCCGCATACCAGGGCACACTCTTTTCTTCTAGTGTCATGGCAACAGCAATGAGCTGCTCTTCAGGCATGGAGTCATCAATCGGTAATGCATCATCAATCCTCATTCTTGACAAGTGATCAGCTACACCATTCTCTATACCCTTCTTGTCAACAATCTCCATGTCAAACTCTTGTAGCAAAAGTATCCATCTGAGCAGTCTTGGCTTAGTCTCCTTCTTTGCATAGATATGCTTGAGTGCTGCATGATCTGTGTACACTATCACCCTAGAACCCACTAGGTAGCTTCTGAACTTCTCAAAAGCAAAGACAACAGCCAGTAACTCCTTCTCTGTTGTTGCATATCTCCCTTGAGCTTCATCAAGTGTTCTGCTTGCTTAATAGATCACATGCAGCTTCTTGTCAATCGTTAGATTGACCCACAGATAATCCGAAGCATCACACATGATTTCGAACGGATAATCCCAGTTTGGTGCTTGGACTATTGGAGCTGAGACCAAAGCTTCCTTAATCAGCTGGAAAGCTTTCAAACACTCAGAATCAAAGATGAACTCTTGTTCCTTGCACAGTAGCCGAGTGAGTGGTCTGGCTATATTTGAGAAATCCTTGATGAACCGCCTGTAGAACCCAGCATGACCCAAGAAACTTCTGATATCCCTGACGTTCTTAGGTGGTTGCAGCTGCATCATCACATCAACCTTGGCTTTGTCCACCTCTATCCCATTCTCAGAAATTTTGTGCCCCAAGAAAATCCCTTCCCTGACCATAAAGTGGCATTTTTCCCAATTCAGAACCAGATTTGTCTCCTCACACCTAGTAAGTACCCTGTAAAGATTTAACAAGCAGGAGGAAAAAGAGGAGCCATACACGGAAAAGTCATCCATGAATACCTCCACAGTCTCCTCAATTAAATCAGAGAATATAGAAGTCGTAAATGCGAAGAAGAAGTAGCGGGTGCGTTACAGACAGCGTTCTCACATAAGCAAATGTTCCATATGGGCAAGTGAAAATAGTTTTTCTTGATCATTGGGATGTATAGGAATTTGAAAGAAACCACTATACCCATCTAAGAAACAGTAATAAGATGATGATGACACCTTTCTAACATCGATCAATGAATGCGATGGGAAATGATGCTTTTCAGATCACGATTCAATTTCCTCAATGATACATCTTATGACCGATGATAGTTCTAGTGGGTATCAGTTCATCCTTATCATTCCTAACAACAGTTATACCACCTTCTTTGGAACACAATGCACGGGAGAAATCCAAGTACTATCGGATATAGGATAGATTATACCCTTAGCGACTTAAAATTTCTTTTTAACCACTTCACAATTGGATTCAACCTTCTACGAGGTTCAATGCTAGCATATGATTCATTTTCAAGGTGAATTCTAGTACATAAGCTAGGTGAAATTCCTTTAATATCATCCAGAGAATACCAATTGCTTTCTAAACTTTCTCAGTCGAATAGCAATCATCATCAAATCATAAGCATATCATTTACTATGACTGGGTATGTGAATAAGGTCCAAGAAAGGCGTACCTTAGCCCAGCAGGAAGTGGTTTGAGGTCTATCTTAGGTGCGAGCTCGGTCGCGATCGAGAGGTCGACTTCGCTTGGGAATCGAGGCTGTATGAGTCAGTGAGCTGTGGGTAGTCTGGTGACATGGTTGGTCGAGCTGGTTCTTCAGCCAGCGTGCGTTCTGCAGCAAAAACCTCGTTTGACCCCAATCAGATCTTTAAAGACTTCTGACCCTTCCAAAACCTTATGTGAGTCAAAATCATCTCATAACCCAAGGTTTCGTGGTGTAGTACCCGTCTTTCCCATCTTTGTCAAAGCGTCTGAAGGTGATCTTTCTCATTAAGTTCTTCTAGAAGTTCATTAGCAAGTTGATCCATCTCTTCAATATAGAAGATCTGTCCTTCTATTGATGGTTTTCTCATTGTGTCTTTAATATCGAATGTCATTTTGAAATCACTCCCAAGATTAAGATCAATCTTTCCCTTTCGAACATCAATAACCGCTCCAGCTGTAGCTAAGAAAGGTCTTCCTAGAATCAGAGGATCTCTTGGTTCTTCATCCATCTCAAGCACTATTGAAGTATCTCAGGCTTTCCAACTTTTAGAGGTAGATCTTGTAAAATGCCATGAGGTTCTAACGATCTGCTGAAGCACGAGAGATGTTGCAAGGCTTGTAATTACTGAATCCTAACCTCTTAGCAACTGAGAGTGGCATGAGACTGATAGATGCTCCAAAATCACACAGGGATTTCTTGAAAATCAAAGGACCTAGAGAGCATGGTAGAAATGAACCGGGATCAAAACTCTTTATAACCCTCTTCGGATAATGGCTGCATTCTTCCACCATACTGAATTTCTTTGGCTTTCTCATTTACTGCATCCTTCAGAATTTCTGGTATGCGGTAACATTGAAAAGGCATCAATGAGTGGCATCATAATCTACTTCAATGTGTTTGTCAAAATCTTTATACCTCTCCATTATATGCTTTTTGAATCTTCTGGGAAAGGCATTTTGGGTTTGTAAGGAGGGGGAACAAAGAGTCTTTCTTTCCTCGAAGCAATGGTTTTGTAGCAGGTAGAGGGCTAGCTCGACCTGGTGGCTCGAGCTTCAGTTGCTAAGTCTCAGGACGAATTTCTTTGTCTTCTTTGCAGCCCAAATCCTCCCCATTTTCAACTTTACGGTCCTCAGTGACTTTAATCGATTATTCCCTCTCAGGTAACTCCTTGCCACTCCGTAGAGTGATGGCATTAATGTGAGCAAAGTCCTTCGGGTTTTTGATTGCCTTTCCTGGAAGCTGTCCAATAGGCGTTGTTGAAGAAGTAGAGGCAGTATTGCCCTCCATGTATTTGATTTTGGAGTTCAGGGCCTCAATCTTGCTGTTTAGATCATTATAGGTATAATCCATCTGGGTCTTGATTTCACCAAATTTCTTGGCTGATTCCATCGCACCAGCTGCTTGACCTTGTAGAAGTTATTGCAGCATGCTTGTCATTTGGTGATCTTGAGCGTTAGAAGGCTGAGCTTGGGGAGTTGGAAAACCAGGCGGTGGACCCATGACTCTCTGTTGCTGATAGTTGTTCTGATAGGGCGGCTTAGGAGCAAAACCCTGATTCTGGTTGTAAGCAGCGTACGGTTTGGACTGAGGCGGTTGGTGCGGAGGCAGGTAGATTTGATCTTGAGGGTTGGCAACATTGGTGCTTCTGTAAGAAAGATTTGGGTTGTTCTTGTAGTTGATGAAACCGTTGTTATAACCACCCTGATTCTGGACATAGTTGACGTCTTCGATACCATCTTCCTCCCCATCTTGAACCTGAAAGATTGTATCCTCACTAGCAAAGTGAACTTGCTTCCTCTGCTGGAGTATTTGATCCATCTTGGTATTCAGAGCCTTGATTTCCTTCCTAGTCTTCTCATCTAAATCAACACGACATTTCTATCATACTCAGCATTGTAGTGTCCATCTGATTGAGCAGGTTCTCTTAGTTTCCAAATCATCAACATCTTTGTTGAGAAAGTTGCCATTAACTTCTTGTATCAGAACCATCCTTATCTTTGGAAGTACTCCTCTGTAAAGAGGGTCTTTGACAGGGCTCATTCTGAAACCATGGTGAGGACATTGAGTAGTGTAACTCTTGAATCGTTCCCATGATTCGTAGAAGGTCTCCCCATCTTGCTGAGAAAAACCGGATATCTCATTCGGGCAGCATTAGAGAAGAACTTGGCAAGGAAAGCTTTCTTGCATCATCCCATGAAGTGATAGAGCCATGAGGAAGATTCTTCTCCCGGAGATGGGCTTAGTCACAAGAGAATGGAAAGAGTCGACTTGAAACCGTCTTCACTCCATTGATCTTAGTACTGAGCTATCGAGCTCATCTAAGTGAAGAGGGTCTTAGTAGGCAGCCCATGGAATTTGTTGCTTTGCCTAATCAAGCCCTCTTGATTTCAAAGTTGTTGTTACGGATGTAGGAGGTACAATCCCTTGCTGTTAGTGTGAGTGTTGGGAGCATCCCAGCATCAGGCGTTGCCTCCGCTGATGAGGCACATGTTCAGGCTGTGGTGGTGGATTATAATCGCCATATTTAGGGGATCACGGTGATCTGTGAGATGTTCTTTTGCTGCTCTCGCAACTGTTGTGGTAACTTATGAATATTATCGAGGTAGCGGATTAGGTTCTGGTTTCCTTTTGATCTCGTTTGCATGCAGGTGGAGGATGACTCGATGGACTGACTCGAGCTAGCGTGGTCGAGTCTAAAATGTACCTGAAATGCAAAGACAAAGAAAGTAAAACCAAGTGAGTAGTGGTGAAAGAACTTGATCTAAAACGATTTGAAATCCTAAATGTAACAAACAACACCCAAATGGCAACGACGCCAAATTGAAATAACCAATTTCTTACTGGACTATTATGTCATTGTAGTACAGAAAGGGATCAAGCTCCCATGCTGCTTACACTCGGGAAAGCATGGAGGATTCAATCTCCTCCTTTTTCTCCAACCTTTGAGGTACCTGTTCTATCCATTCTTGTATATATCATTTGCATTTCTTTCTTGCTTTTTGATGTTTCTTAAACCTTTTTTTCTAAATTTTTATTACACAAGGGACTGTGTAATTTAA
Organism: Boechera stricta; assembly: GCA_018361395.1. Classification (NCBI taxonomy): domain Eukaryota; kingdom Viridiplantae; phylum Streptophyta; class Magnoliopsida; order Brassicales; family Brassicaceae; genus Boechera; species Boechera stricta. The sequence goes on from CM031542.1 coordinate 5,626,293, forward strand.
GTTTGGGGGGAAGGGTTAAGATGTGTTTGACATGTTTATTGTATTCTTATTTTTCTTTTGTGCATATTTGAGTCTACATGCATCTATGGCATAGAAAAACCAAAAAAATTTTGAAAAATTTGAAAATTTTGAAAAAAAACAGAGTGTTCATGTAGTTGCATTTACATTTTAGGGTTGAGTCTAGATTGTTTTCATATAGGGCTGTTGCATATGCATAGGGGATTATGATGATTATAACCTTGCAAGCTTGCAGATTTAATATGATAATCTCAATCCTTTTCTACTTGTCAATGCATTGTTAATGAACTTGAAGTAAAGCGCACCATACTTTGAATGCACTAGATTATGTCTCAATTGAAGCATGCTGTGATTTGATACCATTCCCATCTATTTGAACCTGAACTTGACTTATAATTATCATGTCTATGCACTGCATTTGAACTCATGGATACCATATACATACTTGGATTTTCTTTCACCTTTACCACTCTTGCTAATCTAAATTGTACTCATCATTAGAACAGTTTTACCATGCCCTTTAGCCTTTCAAGCCATGTTATTACTTTATTGAGTGTGTGAGGCCTTTTCTGAATGAGCTTGGTAGAAAGTGTTAGGTTTGAGCCGAAGGATAGAATCTCATGTAGTTCGGTTTGCAATTTTGAATCGAGATAGGTAGGTGGGATCTTGATCATTGGGTATTATAGGGTTTGGTTCTGTGAAAGAAAGAAAAAAACTTGGAGAAAGATGAAAGAAAAGGTTAAAAGTTCTTAGGAGAAATGATCTGAAAATGTGTTAATCTAGTAAAGGATTTGGGGTGTGCTAAGAAAGAGAAAAGAAAGGCAAAAAGCTTAAAGTGTGAAAAAACATAGAAAAAGCCTAAGCTGGTAGTGAAAAACATAAGAAAAATCTCAATCCGCTAGAAGTATAAAGAACCTCTCCTAGAATAAGAACAAAAAGAAAAAAAATGAATCGATCGAAAAGCTCAAGAAAACGCTGAGTAAGGATAAATTAGGGCGATTTTACGGGTTTAGAACTAGGGGTTAAGAACACTTATGTATGGTTGGGTAGATGAGTCTATTCTTGTATGCATAGGTTGGTTCTTACCTTTAGCATTCTTGAAGCTCATTCCTTTCTGAGAGATCCTGTTATGAATTGATCGAAACCATGTGAAGGGACCATCTTTGTCTCTTAAACTTACCCTTAGCCAAATGAGTTCATTGAATGTGCATAGCTTGATTCATGGTTTCTGCTTAATTGAATGTTAAAGGGAATGATAGATTTGAATGCATGTCTAGGTTGAGACTTGATTGAAATTGTCTTGAAAGTATATAAAAACTTTTAAGTAGAGTTCATATACTTTGCATTAGAACTAGACTTGGACATTGAGATCATCTGTTATATCTGAAGCTTTGGTTACGAATCCCCATTTCAAACCGTTTCTCCATTCTTATTCTTGTTTGCTTGAGGCAAGCAAAGACTAAGTTTGGGGAGTTGATATGTCATTGTTTAACATGCATTTATCACTATTTAACCTTGTTTCATAGCATATTCTTAGCATTTATCATGTTTGCATACTTAGAGTGTTTTTAGGATTGCATGCATTTTGCATTTTGGACTTGTTTCAGGTGCATTCAGGGATATTGGAGATGTTGAAGTCAAATGGAGAAACGAAGCTTCGAAAGGAGACTGGCTACAGCAGCGGCTCGAGCCGCCAGGTCGAGCGTGCATTGCACCAAAAACTGCACTTTGCACCCAGCTTTAGCAGGCAGCTCGAGCCCCTAGGTCGAGCTCATCCAGAAAAACGCCATCTTGAAGTCTGAAGGCTAGCTCGACCTCCCCAGCTCGAGCCCGTTCATCGAGTTAGTCTCCTTTCGAGTTTAGAGTCGAGTTAAGCTCTCCTTTTCTCCATTTGACTTCAACATCTCAATATCCCTGAATGCTGAAACAAGTCAAAATCCAAAATGCATGCAATCCTAATGCAAAACACTCTAAGTATGCAAAACTAGAGATAAATGCTAAGAATATGCTATGAAATAAGGTTAAATAGGTGATAAATGCATGCTAAAACCATGTAAAATACAGACATATCATCTAGCTACCTTTCTATGCATCTTAATGCTAAGTATTCTCTTATGGGAGATGCTTAAGTGTACAACTGAATCTAGAAGGTGTGGTTGTACTATTAGAGATACCCTGCGCCACGAGAGTGGGTAGAGATCTCATATCTGCATAGTTGGGAGTATTACTATGGTCGAGTTTGTTATTTGATAGAGTAGCTCTATGTTTATCAAGCCCTGATCAAGTTAGGTAAAGATCTCAGGAAGACTTCACCACGAGAGTGGGATGGACTCTAGAAATAGATTTATCATTTACTTTGTGTCTTAGGCATGTTTTTACCAATACTGACCCTATTGGATCGCTTGGAGGTGTGACAGCCCTTGCGATGTGTCTATCACTCATGAAAGTATTCAATGATGGGATTGTCTGAAATGCATGTTCATTCACTACGAGAGTGGGTTTAGATATAGAGATTAGCATACCATGAGAGTGGACTAGCGAGACATGGAAAATCCCTTGAACGATAAACACAAATTATTTAGATAAAACATAAACCCTAGATCTAGATTCCAATCTTCTATAAATATAAGTTTAGGTTTTATTTAATGTTTTAATTTATTTGTTTTATGCATTTAATTTATGTTATTTAATTTATGCTTAGTTAGTTTAATTTATTGCTTTATTTATTTTATGCTTTTATTGATTGCATGTTAGATTAGGAACCGCACCCCAAATCTCTGTTTTGCTTAGATTAGATTTACACTTGTACTCTCTGTGTGTTATTCTCAGTCCCTGTGGATCGATCCCGTATGTACTACAATTGCATGATTGTGCACTTGTGGTCACATCGGGTTAAACTCTCGAGACTACCTTATGGGTGGACTTGGGTTAAATCTGAGAATAGGCTAATCGAAAGAAAATCCCTGCATCAAGTTTTTGGCGCTGTTGCCGGGGATTGATGCAATAGCCATAGAGAGGTTGATAATGAGGAGTCCATGATCAAAGGAGGAGTGGTTTGAACTAAGGTGCGTATGCTTATGGTGAAGTACATGGAGTACGGTAGGAATCATCTCACTTCCACAAGGACGAAAAACATCTAACACAACAATGTCACAAGGTACGAGTTCACTCTCTTTATCTTTACTACTTTCAATAAAATAGCTTCACCATACTTACCTTTTGTTTACTTGAGGACAAGCAAAGGATAAGTGTGGGGGAGTTGATAGGGTCGTATTTTACATTTTTTTATGCATCATAATAAGTTAGTTTTAGGCTTTATAACTAACATTTATTACAGTTTTAGTGTGTTTGCTTGTGTTTATGTGTTTCTAGGTATTTGGAGCTAAAAATGGATGTTTAGAGTGTTTCTGGAGCTTGCTAGAACCAATGGGAGAGTTGACACAACCACTTCGATCATGCACATTCGGAGAAGGATTTCAGGAAACCGAAGAACACCAGAATCGACCCCAGAATCGACCTGTAGGGGTCGATATTAAGTCCGAAGAATTTCCCGAGAAAACTCGTGAAGGTTGCATCGACCAGTCAGAGAAATGGAGCCAGAATCGACCAATCATGGTCGATTCTGACGTCCGAGAAAGCTGGGAAATTTCTTACGTGGCAAGACATGATTCGGGCAACTTATCATCTCGAGTTTTAAGGTTCCAGAAACAAGATAAGGACTCATTTTAATAATCCATATGACTATATAATCACTTGTAATTTCACTACAAAACACAACTTTGAATATAGAACTTTTGTAGCCACCACTTCTAAAATCCCTAATAAAGAGTTCTTTCTTTTTTTTACTTCTTTTCTTCTGTTTTAGAGTAGATCTTTTAGACCGTTAGGGTGGTGATCGATGATGGGATCGATTTTTAGGGTTTAATATATGTTTAATTGTTCTTAATCGATATATCTACCTTTCTATGAATCTTAATCCTAAGTATTCTCTTATGGGAGATGCTTAAGTGTACAACTGAATCCAATAGGTGTGGTTGTACTATTAGAGATACCCTGCACCACGAGAGTGGGTAGAGATCTCATATCTGCATAGTTAGGAGTATTAGTTATGGTCGAATTTGTTATTTGATAGAGTAGCTCTATGCTCATCTAACCCTGATCAAGTTAGGTAAGATATCAGGAAGACTTCACCACGAGAGTGGGATGGACTCTAGAAATAGATTTATCATTTACTTTGTGTCTTAGCCACGTTTTTACCAATACTGACCCTATTGGATCGCCTGGAGGTGTGACAACTCTTGCGATGTGTCTATCACTCATGAAAGTATTCAATGATGGGATTGTATGAAATGCATGTTCATTCACCATGAGAGTGGACTAGTGAGACATGGAAAATCCTAGAATGATAAACACAAATTATTCAGATAAAACATAAACCCTAGATCTAGATTCCCAGAATTAAGACTATCACCCAATCCTCTGTAAATATTACTTTAGGTTTTATTTAATGTTTTAATTTATTTGTTTTATGCATTTAATTTATGCTATTTAATTTATGCTTAGTTAGTTTAATTTATTGCTTTATTTATTTTATTCTTTTATTTATTGCATGTTAGATTAGGAACCACACCCCATATCTCTGTTGTACCAAGACAGTCTTGAGCATACAGAAATCCGAAAGAGTAAGTATTCATGTTTTTTTATCAATACTCCCAAGTTGAAAACTCACACTTAGAATAAAAAGACAGGTTGACAATGAGGAGTCAAGGATCAAAGGAGGACTGGTTTGAACTAAGGTGCGTTGCTATGCTTATGGTGAAGTACATGGAGTACGGTAGGAATCATCTCACTTCCACAAGGACGAAACATCTCACTTCCAGAAGGACGAAAAACATCTAACACAACAATGTCACAAGGTACGAGTTCACTCTCTTTATCTTTACTACTTTCAATAAAATAGTTTCACCATACTTACCTTTTGTTTGCTTGAGGACAAGCAAATGATAAGTGTGGGGGAGTTGATAGGCTCGTATTTTACATATTTTTATGCATCATAATAAGTTATTTTTAGGCTTTATAACTAACATTTAGTACAATTTTAGTGTGTTTGCTTGTGTTTATGTGTTTCTAGGTACTTGGAGCTAAAACTGGATGTTTAGAGTGTTTCTGGAGCTTGTTAGAACCAATGAGAGAGTTGACACCACCACTTCGATCATGCACATTCGGAGAAGGATTTCAGGAAACCGAAGAGCACCAGAATCGACCCCAGAATCGACCTATAGGGTTCGATATTGAGTCCGAAGAATTTCTTGAGAAAACTCGCGAAGCTTGCATCGACCAATCAAGGTCGATTCTAATGTCCGAGAAAGCTGGAAAATTTCGTATGTGGCAAGACATGATTCGGACAACGTGTCATCTCGGGTTTTAAGCTTACAAAAACAAGATAAGGACAAAATGGAATATTCTAAGAATCCCTAGGACTATATAATCACTTGTCATCTCACTAGAAAACACAACTTTGAATAGAGAACTATTATAGCCACCACTTCTAAAAACCCTAATAAAGAGTTTTTTCTTTTTTTACTTCGTTTCTTCTGTTTTAAAGTAGATCTTTTGGACCACTAGGGTGGTGGTCGATGCTGAGATCAATTTTTAAGGGTTTAATATATGTTTGATTGTTCTTAATCGATCTAGCTACCTTTCTATGAATCCTGCATCAGAGCGCAATTTCCTGATTATATTATCAAGAAAATGAGGCTTGATAATGTTGGTGAATTTACTTCACAAGCCTTTAATGATTATTGTATGTCACAGGGGATCGATGTTGAACATCCAGTGCCCCACATTCATACACAAAATGACTTAGCCGAGTCTTTGACTAAACGGTTGCAAGTTATTGCTAGACCGATAATACAGAGAATAAAGCTCCCAATTTCGATATGGGGACATGCTATTTTGCATGCAGGCGCATTAGTCAGATCGACCAGTGCATATCATAAGTATTCCCATTCTGATTAGCGTCTTTCGTGACGAGATATATCGCATCTCGTGTTTTTGGATGTGTAGTATATGTGTACTTCTAGCGTATGAAAATGGGGCCCCAACGGATATTGGGTATTTTTATTGGTTATACGTCACCAAGTATAATTCGTTATCTTGAACCACAAACTAGTTATATGTTTACAGCTCGTTTTGCTGATTGCCATTTTAATGAGAATGAGTTCCCATCGTTAGGGGGAGGAATTCGTGAAATTCCAAGGGATATTGCATGGAATACACCATCGTTAATATCTCTGGATTCTCCTACGAAACAACGTGAACTCGAAGTGCAGAAAATTGTGCACTTATAAAATATGGCAAACGAGTTACCAGACGGGTTCGTAGATACAAACAGGATGACAAAATCCTATATAAAGCTGCAAATGTTCCATCAAGAGTTGAAATTCCACAAGAACAAATTGATGCTAATAAAATTAATGAGCCTAAAGTTCAGTTAAAGAGGGGGAGACCCATGGGTTCTAAAGATAAAACTCCCCGTAAGAAAAAGGCAATGAGAGAATTGAGTTCACATAAAAGGGTTCCTGAAGAAATCCAAAATGAAGAAAGTCCAGAAGACTTAAATGAAATAGTTCTTAGAGAACTACATAATGAAGAAAGAGTAGTTCAAGAAGAACTACCGCAAGAAAATATCCCTGAAGAGGGACATGATACAGAAAAATATGAGATTTTCATAAATTATGCCCAAAATGGAAAAGTATGGGTAAGAAATGATATAGACGATGATAATGGAATTTTCTCATTTTCTGTATCCAAAGAAATTGATAATGAGAATGACGATCCATAAACAAGGTCCATATTAGAATGTCAGAAAAGATCGGACTGGGAGAAATGGAGGATGGCTATGCAAAATGAATTAATCTCCCTTAATAAGAGAAATGTTTTTGGACCTGTGGTTACTACGCCTAAAGATATGAAACCGATTGGGTGCAAATAGGTATTTGTGAGAAAACAAAATAAAAATAATGAGGTCACAAGATATAAAGCCCGACTTGTTGCCCAAGGTTTCTCTCAAAGACCGGGAATTGATTATGAAGAAACATATTCTCCGGTAATGGATACAATTACGTTCATGTATTTAATGAGTTTGACAGCATCCCAAAATTTAGAAATGAGTCTTATGGATGTAGTGACAGCGTACCTATATAGATCGCTTGATACTAAAATATATATATGAAAATCCCAGAAGAGATGAAAATGACTGAAGCATTGAACTCAAAGTCTACAGAAATGTGTTCCGTCAAATTACAGCGATCACTCTACGGATTAAAACAATCTGAACGCATGTGGTATAATCGCTTAAGCGAGTACCTTTTAAAGAAGGGTTATGTGAATAATAAAATATCCCCATGCGTTTTCATAAAGAAATCCTTGAACGGATTTGTGATCATCGCTGTGTATGTTGACGACTTGAACATAATTGGGACTCAAAAAGAGATTGAGGAAGCACGAAATCATATGAAAGCAGAATTTGAAATGAAAGATCTTGGAAAGACAAAGTTTTGTCTTGGGCTCGAGATAGAGCACCTCCAAGATGGAATATTCGTGCATCAATCGAATTATACTAGAAAGATCCTCAAACGCTTTAATATGGAATGCGACTCGTTTGAGTACTCATGGTTAATAAACACTCATGTTGAAAAATATCCATTTAGACCCTATGAAGATAACGAAGAGATATTGGGTCTGAAGTACTATATAGTATTGGTGACTTATGTATCTTCAAATTACACGACCAGATATAACTTTTCTACTAACTTGAGATATAACTCAAATGCCGAGACATTAGAGGATCAAACATATTTTGTTATCTTGAGTCTGATTGATTTAGGATTATATTATCCTAGAAATTTGAAATCTTATAGTTGGTTTTCGATCAGGAGTTATTTATCGGATCACAAAGCGATATCTCAATGGATATATATTCACTATAGGAGGAGCTATGATTTCAGTGATACCAGCAAAACTAGTTGTTATTTAATCTAATTATGGAGATCATGCACTCCAAGGTTGTAGGGAATGTGTGTGAATCTATGTCGAACATATTGAAGTGTCATAACCACAGTAAAGAGCCCAATATTCGAAGATAATGATGCATGTGTTCTGAATTAAAAGGTTATATCAAAGTGATAGAGCAATATTAAAGATTTTTATCTACAAATCTCGAAAAAATCAGGAATCGGTGTTGAATACATCCGATTCAGCGGCAATTCGGAGATCTCTGCGAATCATTCACATTCTGATGTTCAGCAGTTCGTAATATTGGGATGCGTCATTTACGAGATATATGAAAAGAAGTATTTTCCAGGAAAGAATATACTACTGCACGTTTTTTTTCTTATCATTGTTTTTATTCCATTGGATTTTTTTATGACAAGGTTTTTAACGAGTTAGTATATATACATATATATATATATATAATAAATAATTAAAGGGGAATGTTAAAAATAATTATGAAATATAATAATTATTTATTATTAATATTACCAACGTTGTAAGTCGGTTTAATCTTTGTATATAAAAAGATAGAGATGTTGTACGTTTAGTGAATTAATAATAGAAGACAGCAATCTTCTCTAGCAATCATTTCACAGTAAAATAATAATATATGATAATAATATACACAACAATAAGGTCTTTTCTTGAAAAAAAAATATAGTTGGATAATAAAGAATTCAAACGATGAGAATGTAAGAAAATTAGACAAATGAAGTCAATACCACGCGGAGGTTACCTGTAACCGGTTGGCCGGGTTGCCTTTACAGAAAGAAAAACCGACAACTGTGTGGACTGTTAGAAAAATGCAGATAACTTCAGTACTGTCAAAGACCCAAAATTTCTTCACTTTGGTCAACAATGCTTATCTTTATTTTTCTTTTCTTAAAACAAATAAAAATTATATTCTTTGCCTTACATTTTGTCTTTTCTCACTTTCTTTCATTGTTCCCGACGTCTCTCTCGTTCCGGTGAGTCATTCTCTTTGGTCTCTGCTCCGATCTGTTTTTACTCTCTATTAGTTTCTTGTTCTCTAAGGTAAAACAAAGGATCATTTCGTAATCTAGTTGTTGAACTTCAAAGCTAATTTGAAAATTCGATGCTAGACTGAATCAATGTTTTTTTTTTTTTTTGGGTGTAATAGTGGAATCAATGTTGCGATTGAGAAGGGTTTTTAGTATCTAGGCTTGATTTAGTTGATATTTTATCGATTTTTTGCTGTGAATTTGTAAGATTCTCCGTTTTTGTGTCGTTTCTTATTTGACTAATTTACTGGGATTTCTAGGGATTTTGATAAACAATTTGGGAATTTGAGTTTTTTTTTTTTTCTGCGTTGAAGTTAAATTCAGAGCTTGTTACTAACTCTGTAGAAGTATGTTTCTGGGTTAATGACAAATTCAGAGCTTGGATTCATATTGTGATGATATTATCATTTATGAGGTTTTTCCTTGAATGTGCAGTCTTTTAACTGGTTGGTTTAAATATTGATGGGCACATCATCTGGTTCAAATCATCCTCACCAGATGTTACCACCACGTCAACAACTACGAAGTGGAGGGATTGAAACAGCTCTTTCACTCGTCTCTTCAGATCAGGAGCCACTGCGTGAGTCTCCAGCCGAGAGTGCGAGTTCTCAAGAAACATGGCCACTCGGAGACTCTGTTGCGGGGAAGAAGACAGTGAGTCAAAAGACGGAGCCTGATTCTCAGGAACAAACTGTGAATGTGATGCACCATGTGTCGAATGCGGATAAGGTATCCGTACGGGACATAGCTAGGGAAAGAGTTGAATTGGTTGCGGAGAGAATGCACCGATTACCGGATGAATTTCTTGATGAGGTAAAGAACGGGCTTAAGTCTATTCTTGAGGGAAATGTAGCGCAGAGCGTAGATGAGTTCATGTTCTTGCAGAAGGTTGTTCAGAGTAGATCTGATTTGACCTCTACAACACTTGTTAGAGCTCACCGGGTGCAGCTTGAGATTCTTGTAGCGATAAATACCGGAATCCAGGCCTTTTTGCACCCAAACATCAGTCTGTCTCAGCCATCTCTAATTGAGATTTTCGTATACAAGAGATGCAGAAACATAGCCTGCCAAAACCAACTACCGGCTGATGATTGCTACTGTGAAGTATGCACCAACAGGAAAGGATTCTGCAATCTTTGTATGTGTGTGATCTGTAACAAATTTGATTTTTCTGTTAATACCTGCCGCTGGATCGGATGCGACTTGTGTTCCCACTGGACTCATACAGATTGTGCTATTCGGGATGGACAGATCACCACAGGATCCTCTGCTAAGAATACATCTGGTCCAGGAGACATAGTGTTCAAGTGCCGGGCTTGTAATCGCACGTCTGAGCTGCTGGGTTGGGTCAAAGATGTATTTCAGCACTGTGCACCAAACTGGGATCGGGAATCTTTGATGAAAGAACTCGACTTTGTTAGTAGGATTTTCCGCGGAAGCGAAGATCAACGAGGTAGGAAACTGTTCTGGAAGTGTGAGGAGCTTATTGACAAGATTAAGGGTGGTTTGGCTGAAGCAACAGCTGCCAAATTAATATTAATGTTTTTCCAAGGTAACCTGCTAATTACTACTGGCAAGTGGCAAGTGTACATTTGCTTATTCATGAATAAACATTACTCTGACTGTCTAATCTAATCCTTTTTGTTACCATGTTACTGAAGAGATCGAGTTAGACTCCGCGAAGAGCTTTGAAAATGGAGAAGGTGGACGTCTGATGGCACCTCAGGATGCATGCAGCCGAATTGCTGAAGTTGTACAGGAAACTCTTAGTAAAATGGAAATAGTTGCTGAGGAGAAGATGAGGATGTTCAAAAAGGCACGCATGGCTCTTGAGACTTGCGATAGAGAGCTCGAAGACAAAGCCAAGGAAGTATCAGAATTGAAAGCGGAGAGGCAAAAGAAGAAACTTCAGATAGACGAGCTTGAGAGAATCGTGAGGCTGAAGCAAGCAGAGGCAGACATGTTCAAGCTTAAAGCCAACGAAGCAAAGCTAGAGGCTGAGAGGTTGCAGAGGATTGTATTAGCGAAAATGGATAAGTCTGAGGAGGAATACGCAAGTAACTATCTTAAACAGAGGCTGAGCGAGGCTGAAGCAGAGAAGCAGTATCTGTTTGAGAAGATTAAGCTGCAGGAAAATTCGAGGGTGGCATCACAGAGCAGTGGCGGTGGTGGAGGAGACCCGTCACAGGTGATGATGTACTCAAAGATTCGCGATCTGCTTCATGGATACAATCTCTCGCCCAAGGTAGATCCTCAATCAAACGAGCGCAATCCTTTCAGATCCAATCCTTGATGCTTTCTCCCTTATATATATATATATGTATGTAGTTTTCATATCCTAAATTTCATCACTTTGTTTTGTAAAACGAGTGTTTGTAGACGTGTAGGATCTATTTACTGATAATTTTCTAATTTGTGTGTTCTCACTTTGTTGATATGAAGTTGTTTATCTATGATGTGGTTGGTTTAGGAAACGCAGAGAGACAGAGAGTTGATTGTGCAAACAAAAGTCTTGATTTTATGTCATGATACTTGTGACTTTCCTTTTATGTCTTTTCTACAACTTTTACATGGCTTTGAGATATCTAACTCTTATTGGAGGATTCACTGATAAGAACTTGAAGAAAGAGCTCATTGGGCCTTGATTGCTGTAAGCCCAAATCAAAATATGATCTTCCCAAGTGGTCACCTTCCCCATTAGGGCCAAATGAAAAGCTTCAACTCGGATCTTCAACCTTAAGATCGAATAATGCTCCCTCGCAGTATACATTTTGAATGTCTTCATCATTGTAAATATACAAAATTGGATTCCCAATTATTTTGTGTACTTTTCTGGAAAAAAATTGTATAAATCTAAACAAAATTTCAATAAGTCATCGCATTTTGTGCCCTTAGTTAAGTCTCGGCTATGATAATATAGTAGGATCTCATCAGAACTCCGCAGTTAAACGTGTTTGGGCGAGAATAATACTAGGATGGATGACCTCCCGGGAAGTCTTCGTGTAACAGAAAAAAAAAAGTTGGAATGTTGATAATACTATATTTTATGTTGATTATTCCAATATAAAAAAAAAAGTAGTTCTCATAATGCTAAAGATGTAGCAGCATAGAAAAATCACAACCATACACCACATTGAAAAATGTGTAGATTGTAATTAGCATAGAACAAAATGTTCTACTAAATCACTAAGCAACAAAAATTCAATAACAATATGTACCAATATGTTCATGTGGCTGCTATCCAATATGAAGATATTTAACTAAATGTAGTTATTAATCAGTAGAAAGTTCAGAAAAGCAGAAAGGACATTTATATGATAGTTACATACAACATGTTGATGCTGCAAACGAGAAAGTGTTGTTAATTCTCTAAGTATCTCATGACGAGCACATGTAAAAACAATTTTAGCATCATACTCTAAAACATCAGATAAGTATAATATTTGCAACAGATACAATGTTAATAACAACTTATACTAGAGTTTTAAAGTCATAGACAAAAAACCTGGCTTACAACAAACACATTTGCAACTTGCAAATAAACAAAGTTTGCAAGAGATATATGCTGATGAAGAATATGTTATTCTACTGATCTCTACCACTTGCTAAAACAGCATAGATAATTTCTAAAAAACCTTTGCTAGCTAGCATAATATTTAAGTTCATATCAAAAACACCCCTAAAATGGCATAGAGACCTTTAATTTTCTTTAAATAAATATGTTGGTTCACTGAAATGTGAATGCACTCATTGTAAACAGTTTTCTCACTTACCGAACTACCCAGTTGTTGACAAGTATCTCTTTGTCTTTCAGTCGAATTTTCTTGGAAAAACAATCTATTTCCCCACGAACAGTGTTAATATCACAACACACCTCCACTAAATTATGGCCTCGTTCTAAATGTCCCCGAAACCATAGTTCTAAACTTTAATCCCCACAAAAACCAAACTTCTCATCTATTTCCCCCCAAATATCATACTTCTCATCTTTTTTTACACCGCGTCGATTTTGATTGGTTATGGTTTGCTTAACCAAATGAATCTGATGGTAAACCGGTTTTGAAACCCAAAAACCAAACTGCTAAAACCGACATCGGTTTTATTACTTCTCAAAAAACCCTAGATCTTAAAAATCCCCAAATCGAGCATCTCCGAGAGCGAAGAACCCTAAATCTAAAATTAGTCAAATCGAAGAAATCGACGCAATTGAAAAGGAAATCGAGCCCCGATAATGCCTCAGACGGCTTTAATCGTCCCAGATGAGCACGCCTACGATGAAGAAGCTGAAGATTGAGATGCTTTCCATATCGAGAAGCTTGCTTTTGATTTTACCGATGCCGAGGAATCGATTCGCCATGACGTGTATCCAGAGAGCGATGAAGACGACGGTAAAGAAGAAGATGGTGGAGAGAGAGTTACTCATATCACACGAGGTGATGGTAGCTTGTTCGTAGGCAAAGTATTCTATAATGGGATCGAATTTAAGGAGTGTGTCCTTGATTACGCACTAAAGACAGGTTACAATCTGAAGCAATACAGGTATGATAAAGATAAAATTGGGTTTAAGTGTGTTGGTGGTGAGAATGCATGTTGCGAATGGCAAGTTTATGCTTCCTCTCTTCCAAAGGATCCGATGTGGAAGATTAGGTTGTATAAGAGTGTGCATAGCTGTATCCCAAATGGAGAATGCGAGATGTTTAAGGTTCCGGTGATAGCTAGGTTGTTTGTTGATAAAATTAGAGAGAATCCAGAATATTACATGCCTATGAAGATTGAACAAATTATTAAGGAACGGTGGAAGATATCAGTTACTAGGCCTCAATGTCAAGCTACTAGGAATAAAGCATTGAAATGGATAGAGGTGGAGTATGATCTTCAGTTTGCACGTCTCCGAGACTATGGTGTTGAGATACTAGAAGCAAATAAGGGTTTTGTGGTGAAGATTGAGACTGTCAAGAATGATGAAGGTCAAGATTTGTTCAATCGGTTTTATGTGTGTTTTGATGTTTTAAGAAGAACATGGAAAGAGACTTGTAGGCCACTGATAGGCGTTGATGGCTGCTTCTTAAAATCAAAGCTCAAGGGATAGTTACTGGTTGCTTTATGGAGAGATGCGGACAGTGCTATCTATCCAACAGCATGGAGTATTGTTCAAGTTGAGAACACAGAGAATTGGTTGTGGTTTGTGAAGAGGTTGAAGACTGACCTTGGGTTAAATGATGGAGATGGATACATTCTTGTATATGATCGGCAAAAGGTATAAAATATGTGTTAAGTTTGTTTAATTATCTTTGTTACCAATATGTTTTAACATTTTCGTTTATGTTTCAGGGTTTGATAAAAGTTGTTGAATTAGAGTTACCAAAGATGGAGCATAAAATGTGTGTTAGACACATCTATGGGAATTTGAAGAAAAATCATGCATCTAAAAAACAAATGAAGCCACTCATATGGAATTTGGCTTGGAGCTACAATGCAACAATGTTTGAGGAGAGGTTGAGGATGATTCGTGACTATGTTCTTGGTGTGTACGATTGTTTCATGAAGTCAAACCCCAAGAACTGGTGTAGAGCATTCTATAAGATGGGCAACTACTATGAGGATGTAGAAAACAACTCTACAGAGTCATCAACAAGATAATCAACAAGGCAAGAGAGAAGCCTTTTGTGGTTGTGTTAGAGACTGTACGAAGGCTTGCTATGGTTAGGATTGCCAAACGGTCAGCTCTTTCTCACTCTCACAAAGGTAATTTGTTTTGGTTTTTGTGTTTTATGTTTTGTGTTTAAAACTGGATCTGTTTTGGTTTTTGTGTTTTATGTGGGCAAACTCAGAATCAGTACAAATGGGCTGTATGAAATATTGCTGAAGGAAGACTATCACATAGTTTACTTGAAGAAGAGGACTAGTACATGCATGAAGTATCAAATCTGTGGAATTCCCTATGAGCATGCATATTCAGTGATACTGCACAAGAAGCTTACTCCTGAGAACTATGTCTGTCATTGGTTCAAAACTGAGATGTGGAAGAAGAATTACACTGAGGGTCTTGTTCCACAAAGAGGTCCACGTTTTTGGCCTTCCACTGAAGGTCATAATGTGCATATGCCACTTGCACCACCACAACCAGGGAGGAAGAAGATCACTAAGGCTGACAAGAAGAGGAAGAGAGGTGTTAACGAGTCTCCTACCAAGAAGAGACCACAATAGAAGAAACGAATATTGCATTGTGGAATTTGTAATTCAGATCAGCATAATTGTAGGTTCCACAGGTCAAAACAGGTGCAAAGTGTAGTCTCTTATGTGTATGATTCAAATGTTTGATATTTGGAATTTAAGAATGATTATAATGTTTGATGTTTATTGTAGGCTTCTCAAGGTGAACCTTCACAAGGTTGTCTGACTCAAGAGAATTAATGTGGGAATGAAGTAGGAACTAATTAGTGACTAGTCTTTTTTTTGTACCGTCACTGAACTTTCTAAATCGGTTATGTTTGGTCATTTTTGTAAATCCAAACAGTCAGCTATCTTATGGTCATTTTGTATGATCTTTGGTCATTTGTGTAAATCCAAGGAATCGGCTATGTTTTGGTCACTTTTTATAAAGCCAATGCATTGGCTATGTAAGGTCATTTAAAACTGATGTATGATCTCTTTAACCATTAATCGAAAGTTATGTTTTAGTATGTGTTTATCTTCGGGTTTTGTGTTTTAAAACATCAACCAAAAACATCAACCAAATTAAACATGTCAAATTCCATTACAAAGGGAGGATTACAACCAAAAACCAACAATTCCTCATAGCCAATTACTACCAAAAACATAGCCGAGTACTAGTAGTTTAACGAGATCACATGACAACACTACTAGTTTAACGAGACCACAAGACAACAGTAGATAAGAGCATAGAAACAACTACTCCACCAATGACCATCGTTTTCATCTTGGAAATGAATTCCAACTTAGCCTCAAGCAATGCATCTTCCACCATCTCAAAAACCACCTTCTGGTGCTTCATTGTCTCTGTCATAAGCTCTTTAATGTCTTCTGTTAGTCTCTCATTTTCCAAAGCCAATGTTTCTACCGCATCCAACAATGCTTCATCTACCCACTTAAAAGTGTGGTTATCGTTCATAAGCTACAATGAAACACAACAATGAGAATCAAATTAAACATCAAACAAAGCATAAGGGGATTCGAATTACCTTCTTTGACGCTGCAAATCCACAACGAAAGTATCGCCGACACGAATTTGAATCGGATTTGGAAAGCTTTGGTACGACTTCTTCTCCACACCAGCATCTCTTAGGCACGCCAACTACTCTCACTCTTTCTCGGCCATTTGATGATCCGCTCGAAGCTCCATTGCTCATGATTTCATAGATTGATTTCAAGAAGAAAAAGAAGAAATTTTAGGGTTCTTAGATAAATTTGGGGATTTTGAAGAAGAAGAAGTTACTTAATGACTCGGGTCGGTTTAGGGTCTTTCTTAGGTTATAAATTGGGTTTAGGTTTAGATTCATTTGGGTCGCTATCGGGTTTAGATAGAAAACCGAGTAAACTCAGTATTGTGGGGAAATAGATGAGAAGTTTGGTTTTTGTGGGGATTAAGGTTTAGAACTATAGTTTCGGGGACATTTAGAACGAGGCCATAGTTTGGTGGAGGTGTGTCGTGACATTGACACTGTTCGTGGGGAAATAGATCGTTTTCCCAATTTTCTTCACAACATATTTTCTTACATCCAACTTATTTTTGCATAACACAACATGATTGAAACCACCTTGGCATGCCAACAACATGGGTTTGAATATGCAAAACACCACAAAAGTCTCCAAACAACAAACATTCATTTGAAGATGAAAAGCGGCATAAAACTTGAATTTTGGACCAACAAAAGCTTAATAACTCGGTCTATAAATAGTTCAAGAAAATGTGCTCTCTATCAAAAACCGCAATATTTTGGGATTGATTGTAGATGATTTTCTAGTGAGCTATGAGTTTGGTAGCAAATGATTTCTGGAAATAAGCAAGCCATTATTGAATAAAAGCTTCATTTGTACCAACTAGCCTTGCTATAACCTCCTCATTCTTATGTATTTCTAATATAATTTCTAGTTATTGTTGATCATTTTTTGACTTTCTTGTATATATCATGTAGTTGCAACGTTGTAAGAAAATTCATTGTCATTGACGTTTTCATTTTCGATTATGATACATTAATATTTGTTATCTTTGATAACCATATGTAACTTTTTTTTTTGAATGAATGTTAAATTATATTCAGAACAAAAAAATGGTTTTACAATGAATGCAACATAGAGCAGAAATTTTGAATAGAACCTGACTCTTTAACAGTAATAAGCAGTAGCCACGATAACTTTATGTAACTTTATTTTGTACTCTCGATATATACATAATGTCGAAATCATAACCCAATAGATTAGTTAACTGATTAGTTAGTTTTCTTCATGTCATGTGTGAAGAAAAGATAAGATCTAATAACTCATCGTATTTGAGAGGGCAAAAGAGTATTAAAACATTAACCATTTGTATGGATTCTGAAAATTTGTGAGCATCAAGATAGAAAATGAGGAAACTATGATTAAACGACATCAAGATGGTTCATTCAATCGGCTTCTCCAAATTCACAACCCGAATTTTTGATCTAATATAAATAGTAGTTCGGACCAGATAGTTACTCTTGATATGTACATAATGTTGAAATCATAACCAAATAAATTTAACCATTTGTATATATACTCTATTGTGATTTTTACTTATTCCAACAAATACTTCAAACTCTCTTGATTCACTATTACCAATAACCATTTTTCTAACAAGTAATGTTCCTGGAAGAGGCTAAACCACTCATACAAATGATCAAATTTATAAATTATAAATATATAAATAATTTTGCAAATGCGCATATGTACAAATAAACTTCACGATCAAAGTCTAAGCGAATTAAACACCCATTTTCTATTAGGAGACATGATTTGGAAAGTGCATAGTTGTATACAATTAAACCCATTAATCATGATTGATGTGAGCACATAAACGATTATGGTTGTAGAAGTTGATGTTTGGAGAACACTCACAACTTAAACAGAAGGAATGATGCGTGAAGCGATAGATGGAGTGTTGATTTTGATTCGATGCTGTTCGGAGAACACTCGCAACGAAATCAGGTGGTAGATGATGGATAGAGGATGGATCGAGCTGCACCACAAAGGAGATAAAAGACCTTTGATAAGCAAAAACTTTAGACTAAGATTACGTCTCACAAAGACATAATAAAGGGTGATTAAACTTGCATCTCACAAGAGTAATCTAAAGATAAATTTGTCTCAAACAAATGATTTTGAGAAAACACTCAAACTGGTTTTTTACTTCTTATTTTTCGTTCCTTTACAAAGATTCAAAGACTTTATTTATAGTCATACAAAGAAAGACTAATAGACACTTAGAAAACAGAAAATGATGCTTGATTTGTTTTAATGACTTTAGAAAATAGAAGCTTGATTCTTGGGACTTAAACACAGTAATAACTCCCATTTGAACTTGAATTTTGTCTTCCATGAAGATCTTTTCATTTGGGCCATGACGAAAAGAGTGATATTGCTTAAGTGACAAAGAGTTTATTTCGGGCCTTTAAGCGTTGCCTCATTAAAACCTTACTTGGAAAATCCATTGGGACAAAACCAAAGTGAAGGAAAAAGACTACAACACTTATTGGGAATCTTTATCACTTAGCAATATCATCATGAAGTGGTTGAGACGTTGCAAAATTTGATGTGAACATAAACAGAGAAAGCACCTTATTTGCTCCAATAAAAGGCATCTCTTGGGCAGTAGAAAAGCTGTTTATTCCTCGATTGGGTCTATCCTTTATTTGGCATATTAGACCCTCCACAACTTTGTTGAATTATCCACCAAGTTCTTTTGCTCTTGAACGTGTTATTGGACCAGCTCCAACAGTTGGTACTTCGTTGATCTCAGTTTGTTTTTATCCAACTCCTTTTGGATGTCCTCATCAATAATCTAGGACATAGAATCACTATCATGCCCTTAATTACCTTATTTTCCTTTAGGAGAAGGGTTCATGTACCTCATAAAGGTTAATATATGCTTCATGTACATACTAAGTTGTCCTAATTTTTGTCAAATTTTGTGTGAGGGAAAGATAAAATCAATCCAATAGCTCACCGTATTTGGGATAACAAAAACACATGAAACATGCACAGTTTGTTAAAACTCTACAAATTCACGAGCATCAAAATCTAAAATGAGAACATCATGGATGAACGACATTAAGACGGGTCATTTAATCAGGATCCCTGAGCACCAACAATTTGATTCTTAATATGATAAATATCATAATGATAGATATCATAGTTCGAACTAGATAATTACTATAAAAACTAGTCATCCTACTCATTTGAAGAGAATCAAACTTTTACAAAACAAAGACACTTCGTCTTATTTGTTTTTCGCAAAACTAGCCCTTTGTTTTTCATACGCGACTCATAAATTTGCTTTTATAACTTGGCTCGTGATGCAAGATCGACTCTCAACCGCTGACCGAGCTCAAGCATGGAATATATGGATAAGAAAGGAATGCATCATGTATTCAAATCTAGATGAATCGACAAATCATCTATTTTTTTCTGTAGTTTCTCAACGGAGATGTGGAAAAACCTGACATCAGTGCTGCTTTAAGTAGATTATACAACACAATGGACGCAGCTTATACCCATATTGCAAGTTGGAAGGTTTCCAAGGATTCTGCTTTTTCTTATTTGTTATGTTTTTCAGGCTGTGATAGCATCATATTTTACATGTTTTTATGCATTACAATAAGTTAGTTTTAGCTTTTATAACTAACATTTAGAGTAGAATTAGTGTTTTTGCATGTGGTTATATGTTTTTAGGTACTTGGAGCTAAATATGAGTAGTAGAGATGTTTTTGGAGCTTACTGAAGCCTACAGGAAGACTGGTGACATCGCCTAGATCGTGCACATTCGGAGAAATATTTCACAGAATCCGAAGAAGGTAGAATCGACCCTAATATCGACCTGTAGGGGTCGATATTGAGTCCAAAGATTTTCCAGAGAGAATTCCCGAAGGATACATCGACCAGTCAAGCCAGGGAGCCAGAATCGACCCATCAAGGTCGATGCTGACCTCCGAGAAAGCTGGAAAATTTCCTACATGGCAAGATATGACTTGAGCACCTTGTCATTTCGAGTTCTAAGCCTCCAGAAACAAGATAAGGACGAAATGGATGGTTCCAAAAAACCCTAATACTATATAATCACTTGTAATCTCACTAGAGAGAGACTCATACACATACACATCTCTTATCCACTTGTAGCCACCATTTTCATACCTAATAAAAAGTTCTTCATTTACTTTTTCTCTTCTGTGTTTAGAGTAGATCTTTTAGACCACTAGGGTGGTGGTCAATGATGGGATCTGCTTTTAGGGTTTGTTAAATGTTTAATTGTTCTTAATCACTCTAGCCACCTTAATATACATCTTAATGTTGAGCATTCTCTTAAGGGAGATGCTTAAGTTTGCAACTAAATCCAGTAGGTGTGGTTGCATGTTTAGAAGTTCTTAGCACCATGAGAATGGGTTAAGGCTTCAGATCTGTATATTAGGGAGTGATGGCTAGTTTTGAGTTTGATGTTTGATAGAGTAGCTCTATGCTTAGTCTAACGTAGGCCCAGTTAGGTTAAGATCTCAGGAGAAATTTGCCATGAGAGTGGGAAAGACTCTATAAATAGATCTATCATTTACTATGTGTCTTAGGCATGTTTTTACCAATACTGACCATATTGGATCACATGGAAGTGTGACAACTCTTGTGATGTGCCTATCACTCATGAGAGTATTCGATGATGGGATTACTCGAAATGCATATTCATTCGCCACGAGAGTGGGTTTAAATATAGAGTCTAGCATACCACGAGAGTGTACTAGCAAAAACCCTAGATCTAGAATTCTTGAATTATGAACTTATTAGGTAAAACAAAAACCCTAGATCTAGAATTCTTGAATTATGACTATCACCCATTTTCTGTAAATATTAGTTTAGATTTCGTTTAATGTTTTCTTATTTATTGTTTCATTTAATTTCATGCATGATATATTAGGAACCAACCCCATAACTCTGTTTTGCTTAGATTAGATTTAGACTTATACTCTCTGTGTGTTATTCTCAGTCCCTGTGGATCGACTCCATAATTGCTACAACTGCATGACTGTGCACTTGCGGTCTTATGGGTAAACTCTCGAGAATACCCTATAGGTAGACTTGGGTGAAACCTGAGAACGGGATAATCGAAAGAAAATCCCTACATCAGGTTGTTATTTATCATATCTAGCAAGAGAGAAATAGACGAAGACATGGCCAACAAGCAACATCAGTGGCAACAATTGTGAGAATGGTGGATAAAGTAGTACATAATAGGTTGGCCTCTATTCGAAACATGGAAGATTCTCGTTACAATGTAGCTCTTCAGACCTAGTTCGCTTCTCGCATTTGAAGCACCGACAAAATTTAAGCTTCTTTGTCCTACATCTATTTTTTAAGCTAAATTTTTTTCTGTTTTTATATTTCAGCAAACTAGTAAACATTTCGATGTAAAAACGCTATTTTTGTTTTGAATGTAATTTAACATTCATTACAAAAAAAACTATCATTTTTACCATTGTTCAATGATATAATGTTTAAAGATAGGCGGCACTCTAATTGATATATTTATGGATTAATTTTCAAATGCCCATATTATGAAACCTTATCAAATATATAGCACCTATATGTGTATAATAAATGATATAGCCATATGTGTTTTTGTCTTATTCTTGGACTAAAATACTCCTCTATTACACACAACCTCGTCTTCTCTTTCGCTTCTACTAGCCATCCTATGCAGTTTGAAAATAACCAGCCCATTCATTTTTAACTTAAATCTTTGAAACCTGATTAAATCTCGCAATCATACTAAAAGAAATAGTTTTATTTATTTTGACATATGTGATTATTCGACTCTATGACATATGCCATGGTTGAAATTTTTAAAAACGAACACATATTATTCGAAAAATGAATATGTGATTTTGAGTGAGAACGTGTCATTCTATATAGAAACACATAATTAAATGCTATAAGACAAAATAGCTTTCTGTTATATATGTTTTACATATTTATATAACTAAATTTAAACTTTCAATTGTAAATTATAAACCCTAGCCCCTAAAAACTAAACTATGAGCCCTAATTCTAAAATCCTAAACTTTATCCGTAAATTATATTTTGAACACTCAAACTAAACTCTAAATCCAAAATGATGTATTTTTTAATTTTTTTTTAATGAACATTAATATGTTTTCTATATAGAATAAAAATTAACTTTACATATAATACGTTAGTATTGATTAACACGTTTTCACTTAAAATCACCTATCTATGAGTAGTTTTTGTTATTTAAAATTTTTTTAAATCACGACATTGCACAAATATTTTATGCTTTAATTTAATTTTATTAATCTAATGTCCACAAAAAAGAATTTTTTTATTTATTTATTAATCCTATCTTGAGTTTTAAAATAAATATTTATTACGAGTAATCGTTTATATTTTGTATGAGCGTTCACATATGCTCGATGTCAGGGGCCATTCAATTATCTGTGTTGAAACAAAGAAACCAAAAGTATGCATATTCTCTCTTGGGATTTGAACTCGGGGAACACCTTTCATTTTAATTTACTGAAATAGCTTTTACTCATTGAATCGTACTTTTATCTCATAGTTACTAGATTGAATTTGAGTATTTACTTTTCTATGGCATATGAATAATAAAAATTAAGAAAATTACAACGATATTTTTTTTCCTCTCTATGTAAATAAAGTGGATAAAGCACCTTTTTACCCTTTTCATATACTGTAGTATTTAGCAAATTAACTCTTTAATATTTTCAAAACATCAACTCTGATTTGAGTTTCATTTAAGTAATAATATATGTTTTGGTGCTACATATATTATTTAATTTATACAATTACTTCTGGAATAACGTTAAAAGATATTCGCAAATGTGTTATAATATGTGTTGATATATTTTAACAATTACTAATTTTAGATTTAGAAAGACTTAAAGGATAAATAGTGGATTAGGAGCCTTACAATTACTGCATTTCCATCACAAAAAAATTATCTGGCTGGAAATGGTGAAATTAGTTGAAGAAGTGGCCGATAGAGTTAAAGCCAAGAAGAGAGCAATGGAAAAAAAAAGTGGTTTCTCTTTCGTGTTTACAAGTCGCATGTACATATACACACATTCACATAAATGGTATATGAACCCTTGTATGTATGAAGCTAGAAAATGATATATATAATGATTTCATGTATATATGATTTTTAAGCACATTCCGTCTCTATCTATATATCTTGTCAAAAGTGATATCTCTATATAATGACACAACATCCACTTATGACAAAAAAGTGGATTCTCTTTCGTTTACAAGTCGCATGTACATACATACACACATTCACATAAATGGTACTTGGATCCCTTGTATGTATGAAGTTTAGAAAACGACAAATATAATGATTTCATGTATATATGATTTTAAGCACATTCCATCTCTATATTTTGTTAAAAGTGATATCTCTATATTATAATGGGAAGGTTGTCAAAAAGAACAAAAAATGAAATAAAGAAGGACAAGAGGAGTTGTGTTGTGGGTCACAATGACACAACATTCACTTACAAAAAAAGAGAGTAAAGGTGAAAGATGATATTCTATAAATTTCTTTACTTATTTTTTTCGTTGTTGGTGCTTTGCAAAATTTAATCTTCACTTTTGAGTTGGAATCTGAATTCCTCTTATCAACCAAAATTTCAGCTTCAAATATTTTTGGTTTTCTGCAAAAATACCTTTAAAGTTGTCATTTCTTCCAATTTTACTCTTCATCTTAAAAAAATGCAATTATTTTCGCAAACTCAAAAATAATACGCAATATAACTTGTCTTCGCTATCGTCAAGTTTGTAATTTTTTTTGATAATTAATATATCAAAAATCGAAACCCTCACAAAGAAGAGTCCAAATCTACCTTTAGAATTTTAAAAATCTAATGTATATAACCGTGATATTGGCATATTATTTTTGACTTCGTATGATTAATCTGTATTTTTTAGATAGAGTGTAAAATTGTAAAAATTGACGAGTTAGAAGTTTTTTTTTGCTGAAAACCCAAATATTTTTGTATCTATAAAGATTCTCACAAGTTAATAATATTTAAAGTTCAAGATACAATTCAGAACAGTTTATAATTAATTCACTAATATATGATTTTTTGAATATTTTTTTTAACGATATAAAATATTTCCGAACCCATGGACAAAATCGGTTATGTTCGATCATTAAAATGCTATCTTTAAAATTTTTAAAAAATTACTTAGAAAACTTTGACACTTTTGCAGACGCATGAAACCAATAAAAATCAACTTAGCTCGTGTTTTCAATAGCCGTGTGGCATGGAGTCACAACATTTGAATTCAGCATTGTAGTCTTCTTTCTCTACCGGTCAACATTCTTTGACTTTGATTTTTCTATGGTGTTCTCATCTTGTCTTGCTATATCTACTAAAGCCAACAGTAAAGCCAACTTTTTTTTTTTTTTAAAATTTGTCTATATATAAAAATCATCTTATTAAAATTAACTTTATATGTCTAAAATATGTAATCTAGTGGTTTGTGTGGGTTTTTTATTCACCGTCGGAATTCATGCAAATATACCTTTTTGTTGACATAAAAAAGTAATTAAATTTATTTTTTTTTATTTTTTTGTCATCAAATTTATAATAAAATTAAAACGATCTAGTAAACCAAACCGGAAAACCAAATTTACATAATATTCAAAATGCGTAAGATCTCACATTTCTAACCAAATTATCTATATTTTTTTCTTTAAACTAAGATCAAAGATAGTGAAAGTTGAAAACTAGATTGAGACAAATATTGGATCGGGGACATGTATCTTATATAATTGGAGGTTCAATTAAATCAAATGATGTGGTGTGGTGGTGGGAGCGACATGTTTGAGTGGTATAATCGTAAATCACACGCCGGTTTTAGATTCTGTTTCTTTCTCTCTGATAAGAGTGAGACTTCTGTTTTGTCTTTCGAGCCATTCCCATGTGCCTTGTCTCCGACAACTCTCTCTCTCTCTCTTACTTCTTCATCTGGTTCACTTGGAACTTCAATAACATTCACTACTTTAAGGTTTGTTCATCTCAGAAAAAGTCAGGTGGGTACTACTAAAATTGGATTTTTTTCCACTTAGAACAATTCTGTTTGATCTTTGATTCCTAAAGTTTATAACTTTTGTTGATTTGTTTATCTCTTATGACTATAATCATATTAGGTCTTGAATCATCTTTTCTCTCTTGATCCTGTTGGAAAATTCTTTGATTTGGAGGTTATGTTACTTAATTAACCTAAAAAGGTATGAATTTGCTTCTCTGTTGGATTCTTAATCTCTGTTTTTATCAGTAGATTTGATTTGTGTATGAGTAATTCTGCTATATATTGCAAAAGAATTGAGTTACATATCGAGGAATTGGGTCGATCTGAGTTACAAAACTATGTTAGGGCTTCTCTAGGATGGTTTGAGATGAGTCAAGTCTGATTTTTGTATACTTGTAGTTGTGCAGATCATTGAATTGACTAGAAATGTATAAGCAGCCTAGACAAGAGAATGAGGCTTACTCTTTTGAGCCTAACTCTGCTGGGAAGCTTAGGTACTTACCGGTTAACAACTCTCGTAAACGGTTTTGTACGCTCGAGCCATCTCCTGACTCTCCTGCTTACAATGCTCTGTCTACTGTTACATATGAGGATACATGTGGCTCTTGTGTAACGGATGATTTGAATGACTTCAAACACAAAATAAAGGAAATCGAGACGGTGATGATGGGGCCGGATTCGTTGGACTTACTCGTCGATTGTAGGGACTCCTTTGATTCCACGGCGTGTCAAGAGATTAACAGCTGGAGATCAACTCTTGAGGCTATCTCGAGGCGGGATCTAAGAGCTGATCTTGTTTCATGTGCAAAAGCTATGTCGGAAAATGATCTTATGATGGCTCATTCGATGATGGAGAAGCTGCGCCAGATGGTCTCAGTCTCTGGTGAGCCTATCCAACGGTTGGGAGCTTATTTACTGGAAGGTCTAGTGGCGCAGTTAGCTTCATCGGGTAGTTCCATATACAAAGCACTTAACAGGTGCCCTGAACCGGCAAGCACTGAGCTTCTCTCCTACATGCACATTCTCTATGAGGTTTGCCCTTATTTCAAGTTCGGATACATGTCAGCAAATGGTGCCATTGCTGAAGCCATGAAGGAAGAAAACCGAGTTCACATTATCGATTTTCAAATCGGTCAAGGGAGTCAATGGGTCTCTCTTATCCAGGCTTTTGCAGCTAGGCCCGGTGGGCCTCCGCGGATTCGGATAACGGGTATTGACGATATGACTTCAGCGTATGCTCGCGGAGGTGGCCTAAGCATTGTCGGAAACAAACTCGCCGAGCTTGCTATGCAGTTCAACGTTCCATTTGAGTTCAACCCGGTATCAGTGTCAGTGTCTGAGGTTAAACCTAAAAATCTCGGAGTCCGGCCAGGGGAAGCTCTAGCTGTCAACTTTGCCTTTGTTCTTCATCATATGCCTGACGAAAGCGTGAGCACCGAGAATCACCGGTACATTTTTTTTTTTAGAAATTTGTTTGAACATAGGATGATTCTTTTGTTTTGTCCCTTGACTGAGTTGAGTATATTTTGCAGGGACCGGTTACTGAGAATGGTGAAGAGCTTATCTCCCAAGGTGGTGACTCTTGTGGAGCAAGAATCAAACACAAACACTGCCGCTTTCTTCCCGAGGTTTATGGAGACAATGAACTACTATGCAGCAATGTTCGAGTCAATTGATGTGACTCTCCCAAGAGATCACAAACAGAGGATTAATGTGGAGCAACATTGTTTAGCAAGAGATGTCGTGAACATCATCGCATGTGAAGGAGCTGATCGGGTGGAGCGGCACGAGCTCTTAGGGAAATGGAGGTCACGGTTTGAGATGGCAGGTTTCACTCCTTACCCGTTGAGTCCCCTGGTGAATTCAACCATTAAAAGTCTGCTTAGGACCTACTCGAAGAAGTACAGGCTAGAAGAAAGAGATGGAGCTTTGTATCTTGGTTGGATGCATCGAGATTTAGTAGCCTCCTGTGCTTGGAAATGAGACAGAGACATTTCTTTAGTGTGATCGCAATTAATGTGTTTCTACTTGTGCAATTTAGTCGCTCATTTGAGTCTTCAAAACATTAGAAGACTCTTACGTCTGCTACTAAAGACCAAGACACATGCACAATTGTCCAAAATCAAAGTTAACGCTTTCCCTAATCAAAATAAGTATAATTCACACGAATGGATCTTTATTCTTTATTATATGTAACCTGAAATAAATCGGTTTTCAATAAAACAACAAAATAGTGTCTTTTCATAGTTGTAAGTTGTGAAATCTCAACCACAATTAAGAAAGGTTCCTCTACAATCTGGCTGGAATTAAGAAAGGTTCCTCTACAATTCTTTCATGAGGAAGGTTTGGAGCGAATTGCAAGCTTGGTGGGTGATCCAAAGTTTCTTCATTCACAGACAGCAAACAAGACTAACCTGGAAGTTGCTAAAGTGTTTATGATTATCGACCCTCGGAAACCACTTCCAGAAGCAGTAGATGTGCAATTCGAAAACGGAGATATAAGAAGAATTGAAGTTTCAAGTCCCTTTATGCCTCCGGTTTGTGAACTTTGTAAGGAGGTCGGTCATAGCATCAAACGATGCACGAAGGCTCCGATAACATGTGAGAGGTGTAATTCCACAACTCACAGCTCATCATCTTGCCCTAAAGCTAAGCTGCTGGTAAACAAAAGCGAAAAGAGAAATTCAGTATATGTTCCAAAGAAAATTCCGGTCAAAGACTCAGCTGCTGAAGACAAGTTGACAGAAATTTACGGGAATACAGAGAAGAGCATTATTGAGGTTTCAGGTTTATCTGCAAAGAGTCCAGAAGCGTCGAGAATTGAGCTTACTTCTCTTTCTAAAGTTGCCGCTCCATCTGTTGGTGAGGCTAGAAATTCAGTATTCTTGAAAAAAGATGTAACAACTCGTGATAAGGTGTAAGGAAATCACTGTCTGTAATCTTTTCTTAGTTTCTTGGTTATACTAATCCTATTATCGATTTTTTGTAAAACAGGAAAAGTAAACGACACCAAGAATTTAACGAAGTTCCCTGTATGGCTTACTGCACGCCTCGAGGAACCTGCTCAAATCCACTAGAAATCAAGGTATACAAGGTGAGTTCTCTTGCTTAGAGATTACAATCGAGATAATGATCACAAGAACTATCCCTTAAAGAGGTTATGTGTCTCCTTAATTGTCTTAGTTCTTTTATTTGGGCTTCACCTATTCATACCCCAAAAACCAAGCAGTTAAAGAATAATGGTCAACCTTTCAATCTCCACTGACCAAATTCTCCTGGATTTAATTTCTTCTCCTTCTTGTGGCCCAACAATGATTTTGGCCCAACAACCAACAATAATTCTCACCAACAGAGCATCATCGCTCGTCACTCTTTCTCCCAAAAAACATAGGCGTCGATTTTAATTATGACGAACCAAAGAGACATCGCTGCTTCTATTTTCAAACCTTCGCTGATGCCTTCACCGCCGGTACCTCTTTGACACCGATTCCAGCTTCTCATTTCAATTTTGAAACAAGATTTTCCAATGATTTCTGCAAATTTCACCAATGATTTCTGTAAATTTCATGTGACAAGAACTAACCCATTCTCTCTTTCCAAGCTTGCAACKTTTCACACCGATTTCAAAGCTCAAATTTTCTTTAAGCAGCCCGGTAATCTTTTCTAAACTTTAGTTTCAGCTTTAGTTTAGACTTTGAATCTGCAAATATCAGTAACTTAGAATTCAGGCTGAAACTCTGATTCTTTTACTGTATTTACGAGATCTACACTGCAATACAATACTCTCTAACTTCATCAGTAATTTCTTCACAACTCCAGGTAACTCTAAGACCCTTTGATACTTGATCTTAGAACCTAATTTAGTACCTCAAATAGAACTTTCTCCAATTTTCCTTGTCTATTTTCTTGGTACTTGCAGATCAACAACAAAACTTTTGTTTTGATGCTAAACCTGCGCCCTGATTGCTCGGGTAACTTCCAGGAACTAGTAACTTTCAGTTTATCGATTCCTCTTTTGAACATTTCGAGAAAACTAACCTGTTTCTTTTGCATGCGAGGTACCCGTTGATCTGAGCTTCCCAGCTTGGGGCGACTGCTGCTAACCCCGATAAACGCAGGTAATGATTTAGTAAGTAGGTCTGCTGGATTGATTGATGTATGAATCTTCTCAATCAAAACATCACCCTTTTCCACCATGTCTCAATAAAATTGTACTTCACATGCTATATGTTTGGTTCTCTCATGGGAAAACATTGTTTTTTGCCACATATAGCACTTTATGAATCCAAAACACTTTAACCTCGATTGAACAAACCCCGATTCAGAACAATCCTTCACCAAATTGCTTCTTTGGCCCTGCATAAGTGAAACATATTCGGATTACGTAGTTGAAAGTGAGACACTTGTTGTAAACGACCTCAGTAGCTAACTGTTTTCCTCGACTGAAAAATATAGCCCGTAATAGATCTTCTCTAAATCAGCGCAAAATCAGCATCCAAAACCCTTGAATACGGCTTCGAATTCTTGGTAAATGTCGAATTAAAGACTCAATGCCTTTTAGGTACCTCATGATCACTTCACGCTTGCGATGAGACATTCCTGTTTCCCATAAATCTACTAACTAGTCCCACTTATGCCAAATCTGGTCTAGATCACCATAGCATACATAAGGCTGACAGCACTTGCATATGGTATATCGTCCATGAGTTTACCTTGATGGCTTCCTCTTGATTTAAGCTCTTGAGTTTAAATTGGGGTCTATGGGAGTAACCGAGCTTTGCTTGAAACATACCAAATGTCTTGCGATTGACTTAGGTATTTTTTCTTGTGAAAGCTTAAGAATATTATTCTTTGTTCTAGTAATCTCCATGCCCAAGATTCTCGCGGCCTAAGTCTTTCATCCGAAACTCTTCCATCAAGCTTTTTTCAGTTTTTGAATTTCCTTCAATCTTTCAAGCGACACATGTCATCCACATAAATCAACAAATAAACTTGACTCACATTCTCCAAACCTCTCACATAAACACATGGATCATACAAACTTCTATGAAAGTTTTTGATCTTGCATGAAACTATCGAAATCTTTTGTTCCGTTGCCTTGGACTTTGTTTTGACCATAGAGTGACTTAACAGCGACAATCGATCTTCTCCCTTTAATTTTGAAACCTTCTGGCTGGCTCATGTAGATTTCCTCATCAATGCTCCATGTAAGAAATTTGTTTTCACATCCAACTCTAGTTCCAAGTCTTGATTAGCTACGACAGCGATGTCTAATAGACATGCTTAACCACAGGGCAAAACTTCGTGTAATCATGCCTTCCACCTGTGAAAATCCCTGCACTAATCTGGCTTTAAATCTAGGTTTTTTGACACGGAATTCCTGGTTTCCTTGTGAAGACCCATTTGCGACCAATAACTTTCTTATTTTCTGGTTTCTGACCAACTTCCAAGTTTCATTTTTCTTATGAGAATCCATTTCTTCATCCATCGGCATTCCAAAGTTTATAATCTTTGCTTTTCTTAGCTTCTTCATAGCTTGAAGGCTCATCCAAATCAACAACTTACGCGGATAATGCATAAGCTGCAAAGTCGTATCCACAGCCTTGAAGGTGGTTTGTGTTGTCTCTTTCATCCTTAGCTAAGAGATAACCATCAAGTTTTGATTTGAATTCTCATTGCTTTCATCACTTTTTGTTTCGAGAAGAATCTGAATCAGCTTTGTCACGAGAATTCTCCACCTTGAGCTAAATCTAAACTTTACTCTAGAAATTCTCCACCTTGAGCTGAACCTTCTCCATGAATATTCCCATTAGAAGGACCTTGAATGAGATTTGGATTAAAAGTCACTCTCTTGACTTGTGTTTCTTTTTGTTCTTAGGTCTTCTGACATCCTTATAAACTTCTTCCTCATGAAACACAACATCTCGCTTGTTGCATCTTTGATCTTCCGGAATCCATACCCAGATAACCTTTCACACCTTGTGGATACCCTGAAACTCCTTTAATAGCTCAGGTTACTGTCTTTGCTTGAACCGTGTGAGCGTAAGCGTGCATCACAAACTTCAAGTGAGATATATCTGGTTTAGTTTCGAAGGACTTCTTGAGCAACTTGTACTGAGGAGTTTGGAGACCTATTAATTAAGTAAACAGCAGTAGATGCGCTTCTGCCCAAAACTTTTGTTCAAGCCGGTTTCGAGAAAGCATCGACTTTATCCATTATAGACACTTGTCATTCAAAACTCCATTTCTTGAGGGTGTATGTACAGGTTCTACTCTTAATCCCAGGCTTGCACAATTCATCCATTTGATTATTGCGAATTCAGTTATCAGTCCTTAGGCATTTGATTGTTTTCCTTTTGATTCTCAGCGCAGTTTTCCACTCTTTGAACTTAGAAAATACTTCATTCTTTGCCTTGAGAAATAAATCCAAACCTTTCTTGAATAGTCATCTATAAAGGTAACAAAATCTGACATTCACCAAGACTCATGGTTGTTGAAGGAGAGCCCCATAAATCAGAATGTATGTAGTCAAATTCCTGTGAAGTGTGCTTCCCTTTGTAAAACTTCTGTTTATGTGATTTTCCCAACACACGTTTTCACAAAAACTTAACGTCTTCACTTCCTTGTCGGTGATATAACCATTCTTCACCAATACTTTCATCTCTTTAGACTCGTATGTCCGACAACTTGAATGCCACCTTTACATCGTATCAGCGTCGATTTTGCCACTGAAACTTCACCCCAGTAGCGTTCCAAGATAATACAACCCATCAATATACTTTCCAGATATCACCTTTTGATCTCCTTTATAGAACTGAACTTTGAAGTCTTTTCCCTGTATCTACACCACGATTTCTCGAAGTCCAAAGGATATGAGATTTACGCTTTCTGATTGGCATGTCGACCTTAAAATCACTTGTGTGCCATATGGGTTTATAATTTTTATACCCATTCCCTTAACATCACTGTGAGTGCTATTTGCCATTGACACTCTTCCCCCTTCACTCTTCAGGTCGAAACAATAGGTCCTTGTTAGGAGTAATGTGGAATGTGCAGCCTGAATCCATAACCCGTTCATCTCAGGATCACACTTGCGGTTAGAACTAGAGGTTTATTTATGCTTGACAATATTTGCAGATTCTGTTAAATTTTTCTTCTTCTCAGACGATCCCTTTTCCGACCATCTTTACCACATACTGACATCCTTTGCTATTCTTTGGTCTTGGATTGATAGGTTTGCTTTGAGATCTTCTTTTCCTTATTACTTTTGAATAGGTCGCCTCTGGTACTAACAAATAAACCTTCAGGGAGGCTGGGAACCAGGACGCATCAGATCTAACTTCTTTGGATCTTGCCATGCTTCTTCTTCAAATGTTATGCCCTTATACTTAAGAGTTTCTCAACAGTTCATTCAT
Organism: Boechera stricta; assembly: GCA_018361395.1. NCBI lineage: Eukaryota > Viridiplantae > Streptophyta > Magnoliopsida > Brassicales > Brassicaceae > Boechera > Boechera stricta. The sequence goes on from CM031542.1 coordinate 5,659,117, forward strand.
TTGGAAGAGAACTCAAAAGAAAACATTTACTTGTGCTTAAATGCGGAACTTCAATATTTAGATTGCTTAGATCGCATCATCTTGAAAATTCATCGATATTCTCATCGATTGTCTTTTTCTCCTATCTTGAGCGTGTATACCTTTAGCTGAAGATATACTTTTTGGTAGCGTTTTTACCATGAACAAGTGCTGCTAGCGACCATGTCTCATGGCTGTCGTGCACGTTTAAGAAGATAATATCCATCGCTTTCTCACATCGTTACATTCTTGCCGCTTCATGCAATCCGCTTTTCTTAGCTACGGATCATCTTCTTCTTCATTGTAGCTGGAAGCGGAGCTTGCTACCAGCACATCTTTCAACCCAAGTATTCTTAGATGTGCGAACATCCTCGTCTTCACGAGAGAAGTCTCAGGACCACGTCAAATCGTTACACCTCGAGTTTGAATTCGGCGTCTTGAATCGAGTTGATTTTTCACCACAACCTTGTGGCTCACGATACCACTTGTGGAAATCACTCTCGTAATCTTTTCTTAGTTCCTTGGTTATAATCCTATTATCGATTTACGATATGTGTCAATTTCTTACTAGACCAAGTTTTCGTTGTAGTAGTAAGGTGTCATCCATAGCAGACCCATGATAGTGCTCAGCACACCTGAACTCGTCTTGTCTTGCACCTCACGAAACAGACCATCGTACCTCTCTTGTATAGGAAAGGTTCGTCCCGGTAGTAGTGTGACATCTCTCGAAACTTCTTTTTACTAGCATGAAGATCATCGGGTAACTCACCACATGCAAGGAAATTGAGATCTGAATACCAGGTATGTCCTTTACTCCTATCACGAAACAGCATCTAGGAGTCTCTCGTCGGGCATGGTGTCATCAACAGGTCTTTGGTCATCTATCCTCACCGTCACAAGTGATCAGCCACACCATTCTCACATTCCGCTTGCTCAACAATTTCCATGTCAAACTCTTGAAGAAGGAGTATCCTGAGCAATCTTGGCTTAGTATCCTTCTTAGATATGCCTTAGTGCTGCATGATCAGTATGACTATCACCTTAGACCAACTAGATAACTTGAATTTCGAAAGCAAAATGCCAAAGACTCCTTCTGTAGCATGTCTCCCTTGAGCATCATCAGCGTCCTGGCATAAAAGATCACATGCGACTTCTCAATCCTTTGGATGCGGCTCCTACATGATCCGATGCATCACACATGATCTCGAAATGGATAGTCGTTTGGTGCTTGGTATTGGAGGCGAACTAAGGCTTTCTTAATAATGGAAAGCCTTCAGCATTCATGTATCGAAACAGGAACTCTTGCTCCTTGCAACAGCCTTGTCGTGGTTAGCTATCGCGAGAAGTCCTTGATGAATCTTACAGTAAACCCAGCGTGTCCCAAGAAGCTTCTGATATCCCTGACATTCTTGGGTGGTTGCAGGCTGCGTCATCACGTCCACTTGGCCTGCACCTCATACCTTTCTCAGGAAATTTTGTGCCCCAAGGCGATCCTTCCTCGACCATGAGTGGCACTTTTCCCTTCAGACCAGATTCGTCTCTTCACACCTAGTGAGTACCCACAAAGGTTCAAAGACAAGAGGAGAAAGAAGAGCCATACAGGAAGTCATCCATGAATACCTCAACAGTCTCTCTATTAAATCAGAATATAGAAGTCATGCATCTCGAAAAGTAGCAGGGTGCATTACAAAGACGAAAGGCATTCTCCTATATGCAAATGTTCCTATGGACAAGTGAATGTAGTTTTCTCTTGATCATTAGGATGAATAGAATTTGAAAGAAACCACTATATCCATCTAAGAAACAGTAATATGGATGATTAGCAAGTCTCTCAGCATCGATCAATGAATGGCAATGGAAAATGATCTTTCTAGATGCGATTTAACTTCCTGTCAATACACATTCTATGGCCAGTGATAGTTCTAGTGGGTATCAATTCATCCTTATCATTTCTAACCACGTAATGCCCTCTTTTAGGTACACAATGCACAGGTGAAATCCAGATCTTATCGATATGGGGTATATGATTCCGCCTAGCAACTTAAAATTTCCTTTTAACAACTTCTTTTAAATTAGGATTCAATCTCCTGGGGTTCAATACTAGCATATGATTCATTTTCAGATGGATTCTATGAGTGCACAAGCTGGTGAAATTCCTTTATATCATCAAGAGAGTATCCTATTGCCTTCCTATACTTCCTCAACTCACAACAAATGCAACTCTCATCATCAGTAAGCATGTCATTTTATGATTGGGTAAGTAGAATTTGGTCCAAGAAAGGCGTGCCCAGAAGGAAGAGGTTTGAGATCTACCTTAGGTGCCGGAGTTCGACCAGTGTCTGCTGCGAGAAGGCTTGGCTCGATGTTGCTCGATCTGCGTCGAGTTTGACGTTTGGTATCTTAGCTCTGCGGTCGGCTCGTATCTGGACAGCTAATTTCTGTGTTGACCCTTCGTCCTCAAACCCTTCTGATTCTTCCAGAACGTGTGAGTCCAAAATCATTTCATACCCCAAAGTCTCAGCATGTAGACCCATCCTCACTACTCTTGGTTAGGCAGTCTGAAGGTGATCATCTTGATTAAGCTCCTCCGTAAGCTCATCAGCAAGCTTATCCATGACCTCAACATAGAAGACTTCCTTCTATTTCCGGCTTCTCATGTACTCTCCTCGACATCAAATGTCATCTTGAGATCATTCCCAAGATTGAGACGATCTTCCCTTTTCGACATCAATGACGCACCGTGAGCTAGGAAAGGTCTGCCTGAATCAGAGGATCTTTGGTTCTTCATCCATTTCAAGAACTATAAAATCTGTAGGTATCTCCACTGCATTCAACCATCAAAGGGAGACTCAAGATACCATGAGGAGTCCTAATTGATCTGTCTGCAAGCACCGAGAGATGTCATAGACTTATAGTTGCTGAATCCTAGCTTCCTTGTACCGAGAGTGGCATACACTGATAGATGCGCCAAGATCACAGAGAGATTTCTTGAAAACTAGTGACAGAGCACGGTAAAGTGAAAGAACCCTGTCGCCTAACTTCTCTTTGACGACTCTCTCGAATGATGGCGCTGCACTCCTCCTGATAGACAACCATACCCCTGAATCTTCTTGTCTTTCTCAGCTACTGCATCCTTTCAGAAACTTCTGATGCGTGTACCATGGAGAAGGCATCAATGAGAGGCAACCGATCTCAGCTTCCTTGATATGCTTATCGAAGATTTATTTATGTTCCATTAAGTCCTTTCTTAAACCTCTTTGGGAAAGGCAATTTGGGCTTGTAGGAGGAGGACATATGGTGCCTTTTTCTTCTGAAATCACGATTTAAGAGGTAGACTGTCTTGACCATTCGTCGAGTCAGTGCCCAAGAGGCGTAACTCTTGTCTTGTTCGTTTTTGGGAACCAAATCCTCCCCTGCCTTGATCTTCACTGCCCTCAGTGATTGTAGGAGGTCCTTCCCACAGCAGGTAATTTTTCCATTCCGCAGAGTTATGGCATATGTGAGCATAGTTTGGGGTTTTGACCACTTTACCTGGGAGTTGGGAAGTGAGAGGTGAAGTCGTTTCTGCCTCAATGGAACGAATCTGACTGGCAGACTCAATCTTGCTGTTAAGATCATTGTAGGTGTAGTCCATCTGTGTTTTCATTTCACCAAACTTCTCATTTAGTGCACCAGAGCTTGACCCTAGGATTGCTGCAGCAAGTGTTTGTCTGCTGACCGAGCAGAGAAGACGGGCGAGACTGAAAATCCTGGGGAAATGCCTGTTGTTGGTGATGACTCGGAAGGGCGGTTTAAAAGGTGTTGCTGATCAGGAACAAAAGGCTGGATGGGGGTAGTTGCGAGGTGGGTAGACTCGATCATGAGGGTTCAATCTGTAAAGACGCATTCGGTTGTTCAGTTGATAAAACCTTTGTTGTTGACCCTGATTCTGCACATAGTTGACCTCCTCTATATCATCATCCTCCCCATCTTGAACTTGGAAGACTGTATCCTCGTAGCAAAGTGAACCTGTTTCTTCTCGTAGTAGTTGATCTAACTTAGCGGTCAAGGCCTTGATGGCCCTACCGATCATCATCTGCTCCAATACTTGGCCGGACACTCCTATCATACTCAGCAGTGTAGTTACCATCAGATTGGGCTAGGTTCTCACAGTGCCTAGCCAGCATCAACGCCTTGGTTGAGGAAATTACCAGGTCTGTATCTAGAAGCATGCGGACCTTCGGAGACTCCGTAGAGAGTGCTGGAGTGACTCATTGCTGAAACCATGGTGAGGGCATTGGGTAATGTAGCCCTGAAGCTCCCAGCATTCACGTAAACTTTCACCATCCTTCGAGTGAATCCAGAAATTTCATTCCTCGCGAGCCTGTCCGGCATTGAGAAGAACTTGGCCAAGAAGGCTTTCTACATCCCATGAAGTGATGGATCCATGGGGAGTCTTTCCCAGTGATGGGCTCACCTAGAGAGAAGGAAAGAGCCTTGAAACCATCTTCACTGACCCATTGATCTTGGTAAGGCTACAGAGCCATCGAACTCATCCGATGATCAAGAGGGTCCTCCATAGGTAGTCCATGAAACTTGTTGTTTCAGACTACGGCGATCAAGCTGCTTCGATCTCGAAATTGTTGCTCGACCGTAGGAGGGACAATGCCTTGTCTGGTATGAGTGTTAGGGCATCTCCGGCTATCAAACGGGCCTCCTCACAGAGGTCTTGAACCTGGGGTTGGTCTTCCATGCCGAGTGGATTTTGATGTTCGCTTGATGTTTTCGCGCGCTCCCAACGTGGTAACCTGTCAATATTGTCGATGGGGCGGAGGAGGTTCTGACTTCCTCTTGATCGGTTTGCATGCAGTGGATGTGTACCAAATGGAAAGACAGTTAGTAAGCAAGAACTGTAAAAGAACTTGATCTAGAATATTTTGAAATCCTAATTGTAACAAACAACACCCAAATGGCAACGCGCCAAATTGATATAGTCAATTTCTTACTGTACTGCTTCAGTAGTAGAGTGTCAATCCATAAGGGTGAAGATATTAACCAAAAAGGATGCGATCAAGCAATTCAAGTCAAGCCAAGCAAATAGCGTATTGGGGTCTAGCAACCTAGACAAAAACTGAGAATGGACACTAAACAAATCGATAGACTAACAAGAACTAGGAAACCAAGCAATAACAGAAATAGCATATGGGGTAAAGAGCACAGATAGACTAGCAGCTAATTCAACAATACAAGAGAAATTCCTAAGGATGGGGGTAATCGACTCAGTGTGTCCTCTTAGCCTATTCAAGTGGTTTAACAAAACTCAATCAAGCTATTCCCTAGACATCAAACATCAAAACCAGTTAAGTCCACTCCCGTGGTAAGTAACCTCAAACTAGACCAGTTCCAGACCCAATCCCTTAGCAAAATCTACCCTAGCAGGCAATACGAATCAGTTCAATATTGTCGATAAACACCCTAGACAACTAATCCCTTTGGCTAGGTATGCAAATCTCTAACATCAGTTCATTCAAGCATTTTATCAAACACCTTCTGGGCGGAAAAACACCTAAGTTCTAATTCCAATTGATCAGAAAGAAACTAGCATTAAGAACACTGATTTAGAAGGGAAATCAAACGATCTACACTTAAACCACCTGAAAGACCAAGATTCTACACCTAATCTATCCCATCCTCAAGAACCCTAATGACTACTCAAAACTCATGAAGAACATCAAGAACACAAACCCAGAAATCATAAAAACTTGCATAGATGATAGAAATAGATAGAGATAATGATAGAACAGAAGGAACAAACTCAAAATAACAAGTAGAAATCAAATTACAAGTTCTGGAAACTAAGAACAGAGAAGAACACAAGGAAAAACTCGAAATATTAGAGAGATAAAAACGTAGTSSCCTTAGTCTTAACCCAACATTAGGTATTTATACTAAGTCTTAAAAGCCCTAAAACGTCATGCGCAAAATAGTAAAAATGTGCAGGATAAGGTCCAGCTCGGCTAAGKYTTGGTCGAGTACTGTGCTCAAACAGACGAAATCAAGACTGCATTTTTCTGAGATGAGCTTGAGTAGTCCACTGACGCAGGGCTCGAGCTGGGTTCGAAACTTCAAGACGCCACCTTTTATCTCGCTTGATCATACAGCTCGAGCATGGGTACTCGATGAGCTCGCTACATCTCCTGCCGACGATCACGCCATCATGGGTATCTTGCACGGACTCGATCAGCATGTCCTGACAGCTCGCTCGCACGACTCGATCAGCATGTCCGCACAGCTTCGCCTGACGGACTCGATCAGCATGTCCCTGACAGCTTCTCGCCGCACGATCGATCAGCATGTCCCCATGCTTTGCTCTGCACGGACTCGATCACAACTGCTCAGATGGACTCAGCAGCATGTCCCAGACAGCTTCTGGTCTAACTTCTCCAAAATCACCCGAAAGTACCAGAATAAGCCAAATATGCAGGATGTACTAATGCAAAACACTCTAAGTATGCAAAACTCGAATAAATAACAAGAACGGGGTGAATAACACGTCAAAACGTATGATTTATGCAAGCTAAAACGATGCAAAATGCAAACATATCAATTTCTTGTAAAACAGGAAAAGTAAACGACACCAAGAATTTAACGAGTTCCCCGTATGGCTTACGGGTACGTCTCGGAGGAACCTGTTTCCCTCAAATCCACTAGAAATCAAGGTATACAAGGTGAGTTCTCTCTTGCTTAGAGATTACAATCGAGATAATGATCACAAGAACGACGTCCCTTAAAACCTAAATTAAGAGAGGTATTTATATGTGTCTCCTTAATTAAGTCTTAGTTCTTTTATTTGGGCTTCACGTAGTCATAGCCCAAAAAAACCATGTTGTTAAGCCAAAGAATAATTGGTCAACCTTTCATAAGGCTAAAGGAAAGGTATCAGACATTGAATCAGATGTGGAAGCAGATTCTTCTGATGTCTCTTTTTACAGCTTAACTGAGGAGGGAGATTGGCAGGAATTGGGGGAAAAATTCACAGAAGTCTGGTCTAAAAAACGGGACAAACTTGCCAGGGGCAAAGGCCCCATTAAACTTTAAGTATGTGTGACATCTTTTGTTGGAATGTTCGCGGTTTTAATATATCGTCTCACCTCAAAGGCTTCAAAAAGTGGATTAGGATTAATAAAGCCGTCTTTGACAGTATTATAGAAACGCATGTCAAACAACCAAAGCAGAATAAGTTCATGTCGAGCTTGATGCCTGGTTGGTCTTTTGATGGGAATTTGACAACGCTCATATTTACATGTTTTCATGCATTCATATAGGTTAGTTTCATAAGTTTTAGTTAGCATTTAGAGTTATTTTAGTGCATTTGCATATATTTATATATTTATAGGTACTTGGAGCAAAACCGGTGTTTTCAAAATGTTTTGGTGCCTTAAAAACCCATGGAGACTTGGGAGCTACTTGCTCAGGTCGAGAGTATCACGAATAGCCACCTCAAAGGAAGCAGTGGCCATAGCATCGACCATGGGTGGTCGATGCTCTCTCTGAGCATCCCATCAATCTAAGCATCATTCTGGGATGATCGACACCAGAGGAGAGCCCAAGCTCAGAAGCTGACAACAAAGACCGTCAATGCAAGCATCGAGCGTGGCCCATCGACGCCCCTCCTGAGAATCCACGTCGAGCAAGAGCGTCGGATGTCGCCCATCGACGTTGACTCACCGGGCAGAAAAGTTCGGTTAATGCGAATTGCAAAGTATGAGAAGTTTTGGGTCGAATTTGAGCCTTCTAGAAGCTTTTGAGGCACGACCTAGACTCCTCCAAGTCTCTTAAAACCCTATATAAACGCATGTAGCCTCCCTCATAAGGGTTTCTACTTTTTGCACCATTTTGTAGCCACCACCTAAAAAGAGAAATTCTCAAACACTCTTGTTATTAAGTTTCATTTATGTTTATGCATTAGTTCTTTTTCTTCTGTCTCTTTGTTTTCTTTTATTGTTTTTATTTATAGTTTATGATGTCTTCTATCTCATATACTTCTGTCACCTTTGGTGTTATGAACGAGTAGATCCTTTAGATCTCGGGGGTGGAGATCGATGATGGGATCTACTGATTAGAGATTGATGTTTTCTGTTCTTAACCGGTTGACTACTTTGTATGTGTTCTTAAGGGTAGATTTACTCCCTGGGGAGTTGTCTAAGAGCTTGGTCTAATCTGTTGGGCGTGACCAAGTGTTTCAGGAATTCTCTATACCACGAAAGTGGATAGAAGAATTTCAAATCTACATACTCGAAATCCTAGTCGATCGATAAATATATTCGTACATGTGAGCTTATCTAAATTAGCTTTGATCAAGTTAGTTTAGCATCTTAGAGTTTTGATGCCATGAAAGTGGATTAAGGTCTCGGAACTAAGCATTTTAGGGGATTGGCTATTTGGTATAATTGAAATTGCGGGTCAGTCCTGTCGATGACGAGATCGTTCTCAATGCTTGTAAAAGCACCACGAAAGTGGGGTTTTACAGAGAATTTAGCATACCACAAAAGTGGACTAATCTATATACGAAATGTCTAGACCAATAGATACTAACGAAGGGTTAAAGAACATTAATTCTCATATTTTTGTCGGGGACTGTAACAATAGCCATAGAGATTTGGTCTGAATCTGAGACTAGATTATTTTATTTTATTTTAGGTTTTTAAACTTAAGGATGGACCATTTGATGAACTGGATAGACGAAAATGTGATGCAAGCAATACGAACAATAGGCATGGCCGAGCCAGAGCGAGCTACAGAAACCCTTAGGAATCACCACCACTAGTGGGAGATGTCGAGTACGAAATCAAAGTCGAATTGATTGACATGGTCCGAGGGGAGAAGTTTCATGGCCTATCAACGGAGAACCCAATAGATCATCTGGATCACTTCGTTTATTCCCATTTTCACTTGGGGGTAAAGCACATTAGTGGGAAAAGAGCATTCCATCGGAGACCGTTACAACGTGATCAATAAAACATTCTTAAAAAGTTCTAAGCTGGCTAGGATCATTGGAAGAATGAGGTATCAAACTACGCAAAAAAGCAGGAACTTGGGAGTATGGGGAAAAAATTATGGAATACAGAGACAATGCCCTCATCATGGGTTCGTGATGGCGTTTTCTAAGCATATATTATGAGGGATGACTTGAATATCGTATGTTACTCGATGTAGCTAGACATGTAACCTTCTTGGGGCAAGATGCACATCATGGAATGACATTGGTGGAGAACCTAGCCGAGAATGACAGCAGCTATGGAGAGGAGTACATGGCATGAGCAGATATGTCGAGGCCCATGAGGAAGAGAAGAAATAGACTATAGAGACGATACACGAAAAGTTGGATGCCATTCTGAAATCAACGCAAGGATATGTTTGTCTCGACAATAGGTTTTCAAGTGACCAAATGAATCATCTCGAAGGTTTTGTTTTGGAGCGCTGTCACGAAAAACAACATCACCAATCCATAGAGACCGATGGTATTCCTGGAGAAATCAACGAACACCAACATCGACAAGAGTGTCGACCACACAAGATCGACGCCGATATATCAGGGAAGCCTGTCGAGGGGAAACATCGATCAGGAGAGATTGATGCTTTTTCAGATGGAAACATTGAGCAACACCATCGACTAGGAGCGGTCGATGGTATTGCTGGGACTATCAAAGAAAGAGAGCATCAAATGGAACATCGATCGTACACCATCGATGCTATGTCTACAGAAACTGTCGAACAAACCCATTGATCCAGCCCGGTCGATGTTTTTCCTGGGGGCAGCAAAGAGATAAGTTTTCTAACGACCGGGACGAGCAAACTTGAAGAGGTGATTCAGAACATTCTAGATGGAGAATCAAGCAAAGGTGCAAAGGTCACCGAAGAATTCACAAACATTGAACAAAGATGGCGCAAACTAGATAAGAAGTTCGACGATTTGGTTTATAAAGTTTGAGTATTAGAAACCTGAACTGTTGAGGAAGCTCCAACGATCAATGCTATAACCTTGAAGAGTGGAAAGGAGTTTAGACCAATCCCACCGAGTTAACCAATCAACAAAAAGAGGGATGAGATTATCATCGAGAAAGAAAATCTGATCACTGAGAGGGAGGATCCAATACTCGAGAAAGAAGATCCCATCGTAACCGAGGAGGAACAAGAGATTGAAGAAGTTATTAAGGAAAAATAAGACACGGATGGGGAACCTGATACTCGTGTGAGGAGCCAAACGATACCTGATCCACTTAAATATCAACCTAAGATCCCTTTTCCGGGAAGGATCAAAGGGAGGATAACATAGAGACTGAGGAATGCAATTGAACAACAAATGAAGGGCGTAATCATCACTATGCCGATACTAGAAGCTTTGACGATGATTCCCAATGCTAGCGAATTCCTCAAGGACCTCATAACTAAGAAGAAGAAGGAGCTCACTGAGGTTGCGTTCCTAACGCATGAATGCAGCGCGCTTATCCTCGACAAAAAGATTCTAAAGAAATTGGACGATCCGGACAGCTTCACTCTCTCTTGCAGTATAGGTCCAATAATATTTGGGAGATCTCAATGTGATCTTGGAGCTAGTGTGAACCTCATGCCTCATTCCATTGCACAAAATTTGGGATTCAATACATTCAAAGAATGTAGGATGTCACTCGTTCTCGCCGATCGCTCAATAAAAACGCCGGTTGGATTACTCGAAGACATCCCGGTGATAATTGGTGACTACCAAATTCCAACCGACTTTGTGGTACTCAAGATAGATCACCAGCCTAATGATCCACTCATCCTAGGGTGACCATTTCTAGCAACCGCAGAAGCGATCATCGATTTTAAAAACGGAAAAATCGACCTTCACCTAAACGACAAAGTAATGCAGTTTAGTATCAATGAGGTGATATATATATATCCGAGAAACGAGATTGTATCTTCTTCATAGATGATCTCGACTTGTTGGCTGATGGTGTGTTGGATGAAGATGAGCTCGAAAACGAAGAGCTAAGTGAGGAATTCCAAGCTGCAAATAGGCGTGCGGACATGATACCTCGTGAGATGGCTTACGCGAGCCTAACCGAAGGTGACGAAGAAGAAGAAGCCATGGAGGAAGCAAGCGATGGTAAGACTTGTGATGATGACGATTGGAGCAAACTTAAAGCACCGAAAGTGGAGTTGAAACCACTTCCCAAAGGGCTAAGGTACGCATTTCTAGGGCCAAATTCAACATATCCTGTCATAATAAGTGATGAGCTTAATGATGATGAAATTTCCCTTTTAGTTTGTGAATTGAGAAAATATAGAAAAGAAATAGGATATTTCTTAGATGATATCAAAAGCATATCCCCCTCCTTATGCTTGCATAGAATACATTTAGAGGATAAATCTAAGAATTCCATTGAACCTCAAAGACGTTTAAATCCAATTTGCGTGATGTCGTAAGAAAAGAAATTCTTAAACTTCTAGATGCAGGTATTATTTATCCTATATCAGATAGTATTTGGATCTCACCTGTTCATGTTGTGCCTAAAAAAGGTGGTATCACTGTGATAAAAAATCAAAATGACGAACTAGTTCCTACTAGAACTAGCACTGGGCATATGATGTGTATTAATTTTAGAAAATTAAATGCTGCCACTAGAAAATTAAATGCTGTTAGCGAATCACTTTCACTATTGTTTTTTAGATGGGTATTCAGGATTCTTTCAAATCCCAATACATTCTCAAGATCAAGAAAAAATGACATTTACATGTCCTTACGGTACCTTTGCTTATCGAAGAATGTCGTTTGGGTTATGTAATGCACCCGCTACTTTTCAACGGTGTATGATGTCGATATTTTCAGATTTAATTGAATCAGTAGTTGAGGTGTTTATGGATGATTTCTCTGTGTATGATTCTTTGTTTGGTGGTTGTTTGTCTAATTTGTGTAAGGTACTCGAACGATGCGAAGACACGAACCTCGTACTTAATTGGGAAAAGTGCCATTTCATGGTGAGAGAAGGAATCGTTCTTGGGCATAGGATATCGAAAAGAGGGATTGAAGTAGACAAAGCCAAGATTGATGTGATGACAAGCCTGGGGCCTCCAAAAACAGTGAAAGACATACGGAGTTTTTTGGGTTATGCGGGATTTTACCGAAGATTCATCAAAGACTTCTCAAAAATAGTAAGACCGCTCACGCGATTGCTATGCAAAGAGGTGAACTTCGACTTTGATGACGCATGTCACGAAGCATTTCAATCCATCAAGAAGGAGTTAGTAAGCGCACCAATAGTACAACCACCGGATTGGGGATTACCGTTCGAGATCATGTGTGATGCTAGCGATTATGCAGTAGGAGCTGTGCTTGGACAACGTTAAGATAAAAAGCTGAACGTCATCTATTACACGAGTAGGACACTAGATGAAGCGCAAATGAATTACGCCACTACGGAGAAAGAACTTCTAACGATCGTCTTTGCTTTTGAGAAGTTCCGCCAATACTTGGTCGGTTCTAAAGTTATTGTACACACGGATGATGCAGCCCTAAGGTACCCATTTGCAAAGAAAGATGAGAAGCCAAGACTACTCCACTGGATATTACTCCTACAAGAGTTCGATTTAGAGATAAAAGACAAGAAATGAATAGAGAACGGAGTAGCTGATCACTTTTCTCAAATGAGGATCAATGACGAGATTCCTATTGACGAATCACTACCGGAAGAACAAGTCTATGCCATTAGAGTTCTTGTTGGCGAGCACAAACTCAACAAGGATCTGAGAAGGATCAACGCCATCAAGGACAAGTCACCATGGTATGCTGACATCGTCAACTATCTCGCATGTGGGGAGAAGCCGCCCGATCTCATCGAATACCCCAAGAAAAAGTTCTACAAGGAGATAAACCGATACTATTGAGATGATCTGAACCTCTACACGCTATGCAAGGATAAGATATATAGAAGATGTGTTCCGGAGAATGAAGTTCACGGGATTTTAACGGGGGGCCATGGATCGACATACGGAGGACATTTCGCTACATTCAAGACGGTGGCTAAATTTCTACAAGCTGGGTTTTGGTGGCCAACTTTATTTAGAGACACTCACCGATTCATTCTCGCTTGTGACGCATGTCAAAGGAAAGGAAACATAAGCCGGAGAAACGAGATGCCTCAAAACCCGATAATGGAAGTAGAAATCTTTGACGTACGGGGAATCGATTTCATGGGATCATTCCCTAACTCTCACGATAGTAACTACATTCTCGTGGCTGTGGATTACGTATCTAAATGGGTAGAAGCAGTAGCATGTCCAAAAAACGAGGCGAAAGTGGTCCTAAAACTTTTTAAGAGCATCATATTCCGAGAGTGGTGATTAGCGACGGAGGAACACACTTCATTAACAGAACCTTCGATAAACTCCTACAGAAGAATGGCGTGAGATACAAGGTGGTAACCCCATATTACCCTCAAACAAGTGGACAACTGGAAATCTTGAACTGAGAAATCAAAGCAATCTTGGAGAAAACGGTGAATGTTTCAAGGAAGGATTGGTCGCTTAAGCTAGATGATGCCTTATGGGCTTATCGAACAACTTTCAAGACTCCCATATGTATAACTCCTTTCAACCTTCTCTATGCAAAGTCATGTAATTTGCCAGTAGAGATCGAGTATAAAGCTATGTGGGTTGTCAAAATGCTAAATTACGACATCAAAACCACGGCGGAGAAACGACTCATGCAACTGAAAGAGCTAGACGAAATTCGCCTAGATGCTTATGAGAATGACCGAATATACAAGGAAAAGACTAAGGCATTTCATGACAAGAGAATACTTCGACGCGAGTTCTAGGAAAACGATCAAGTCTTACTATTTAACTCCTGTTTAAAGCTCTTCCCGGGAAAGCTATGATCTCGTTGGCATGGACCTTTCAATATAAAGTCGGTGACACCTTATGGAGCTATAGAACTATGGGATAAAAATGGAAAAAGTTTAAAGGTGAACGGGCAGAGATTGAAGCCATATATCAGTTGTAAAGTTATTCCCGAACAAGAAACTAGAGACTTGGGAGATCCCACAGAGCTTTAGGACGAGTCCAAAAATCACTAGGACGGTAACACCGTGAAGCTCAACAACGTTAAACGAGCGCACTTGAGAGGCATTCTCATGTTATCCTTTTGTAAATATTTCGCTAACCTTTCAATTTCTTGCATATTTTAGTTCTAATGGTCGAACAGGTTGCTCGAGATTCGAAGAACATTTTCAAAATAATAAAATTGAGCATCAATGAAGAGCATCAATCCTTGATGGTTGATACGAGAACGGACAGCATGGTCGGACAAGAGTGTCGATCATCCCCAATCGACGCGTTTCCTGGGCTCGAGGTATCAATAGAAGTATCGATCATGGACGGTCGATACCAGAAGGTAAGTAAGTCAAATTAAAAATTTCGGTTTGCTTCAGTTTGTAATAACTAAACCAAAATCGGGTTTGAGAAATAAAAGAGAGGGTTTGGTGTCAACAAAACACAAAAAAAAAAACCAAATCATCTTCTTCTTCCTTCACCCCATTGTCGATTTTAAGCCTCCATTAAAAGCTCTTCCCAAGTTTTTCACCTCTCACTTTTCCATCTCATTTAAACTCAAAATTTGGTGTGGATTAAGGATTATATTCTCTAGATTACACCTCTAAATTTTATTCTTCCTCATCTCAACCAAGGTATGTTCTCAAATTTCTAAATTTCTACATTAATGTAAAAGCTTGCTCCTTGTTGAAATTGATGGAAGTTTAGCTAGAGAATCATGGGGTTTGCTAGGTATTGGTATAGAACTTGGAATTATTGATCAATTTTAGCTTTGATTAAGGAAATTAGGTTGATTAGAACTTAGGGTTCTTCATGATAATTAAGTTTCTAATTTGGAGGAAATAGAAATTTAAGCTTTGAATGGCTAATTGAATGTGGTATCATGGTTCTAAGCCTATTAAATTAGCATATCATTAGAAAAATCATATTATTGATTAGTACCATGGACCACATAATATTGAATTGGAGTTTAGTTGTTATTTTGTAGGAACTATGAGGAGAAGTAAAACAACTACATCTCCAACTCAATCACCACCTCAATGATCGCTAAGAAAAAGGGAGAGTTGAACACGAACAAACAAAGCTAAGGGAAAACAACCGGCCAACAGCTCGTGTGACGATCCTACACCCACTCGCAAGCACAATCCACTTGTGACTCCCAAGTATAAATCAGCCACAAAGAAGCTTCGCTCACTTGATTTCGTACAAACGTGTTTTCCCGACCATGACTTACTTAGAGAGTTGGGGATATACGATGATGTGCAGCTGATTATTTACAACATGGGACTTGTGACTTCTTTAAAATGGCAAACTTCGCATTCAAGTACAACACATGTGACTTCTTAGCTTCAGTTCGAGTTGAGAAAGGGCAAAGCAGCCATGGGGAGACAAGTTCTATAGTGTTTATGATAGGATGTGACGAGCACAGGGTAACTTTTGACAAGCTGAATGAGATATATGGGTTTCAGCACGGCAAGAACATGAAAGTGGTAACATCTCTGGCTGAAGCACGATCAGTTTGGGAAACAATAGCGGATGGTCAGTTCATATCAGGAGGATCTAAGGCATCACTAATCCGTCATCCCGCATTACGCTAAGCCCAAAAAGTCCTCTCCAACACGTTCTTTGCAAGACACGCAATAAGCAATGTGCGTCGAGAAGAATTGGCCCTCCTTACAGAAGGGATTAAACCGTTGTTGGTCTCCTGCAACGACGAGACTATTATAGAGGGAATTACACAACCTTTAAGCCTCGCCGCGGTATTAGCTCAAAGCCTACTCTATTTTGTTGAAGTTGCTAAGAACACAAAGAAGCCAGATTTTATAGTGAACATTGGTGGGGTCATCACGCCAATCTTGATGCACCTTGGACTCGATTTGGGAGATACTAGTAACGAGGTAGTGTGGATCGATGCAGGTTATCTCTCCGGGAATCACATATTAGGAGGAACCGTTGGTATGAAGTACATATACTGATTCCGTTACTCCGCAGCTGATGAAAGGAAAGTCTTGTTACCACAGCAAGAGATCACTGACGTGCAAAACAGAGACAACTTGCTATTTTTGGTATCTAATGAGTGGAGTTTCGACGCGGCTGCTTACCCTCCAGTCCATAAGGTTTCACGAGAACCTCCAGCCAAAACAGCTAGCAATAGCCAAGGAGAAAATGAGCAAGGAAGTGCACGCTACTACTTTGATCCATATGATGAGCCTCTTGGAGCGAAACCGGTCTGGTATGCACATGAGAATCTCAGACTAGTGCAGAAATGGTGTAAGTGGCAGGATAAACCATAACTAAATTGGTGAAAGCAGTGAAGAAGGTGAAGAAAAAAGTCAAGGGTCTTGAAGCAAAAGCTACAACATCGAGTGTTACCCGAGCTGACAATGACCAAGCGACGCAAGATTCTGACGATAACATGTCCACAATGCCATATCGCCAATCCTTCCATGAGCTGTCGAGTTCTTCGATGGTCCCTCCCGTAGCACCAAGACCATCTTCGTATGAGACACACTCGCGACACAAGCGTCGTGCCACTAGATCTCCTGCGCCAAGCTCGAGCAACCCTTCTTTCTCGCTCGACACTTCGGAGTTTAGTGGACTCTAAACTCAAAGTAAGACCTTGTTTTTCTTTTTCTTTTTTCTTTTAGTTTCCTTCCATTTTATTTTCTTTTACTAGTCTACCTTTTGTATCGTTTACGATGTTTCTCTTTTGATTTATTTCCACCGAGACGGTGAAAAATAAGTTTGGGGGAGGCGTCGTAAACTTCTAACCTTTTCTTTTTCATGTTTTATTTTCTTGTTTCCCTTTGTTTTTATTTTGACATTTTCATGTATCTTTATATGTTTTTTTATTTCGCATTTAGGAACTAAGAATTGTTGTACTCTTTTTGCCTTAGCCATGGTTCAATAACTCATGGCAAGGTTTTTAATAAGGCAACAATTTTTGAACTTTACCACTATGTTATCTATACTAATATTTTTTATGCTTTTTGAGAATTAGCAAGTAGTCTCTAGCAGGAAAATTGGAAAACCCATAAGTAGATCAACAAACCCCAAAAAGACCATTCCTTCCGAGACTTTAACGACTCGAAGTTGACTTCTCACCCTAATGAATTTAATTATTCTCGATTTGGGACTCGAGATACATTGGACATGATACCTCTATGAGACCCTGCAAGGCTCGTCTAAGTAAGTACGATTCCTCTCTCTTTCCCTTTGATAAGTAAAGAAAAGGATATAGGTAATAAAGAAGTGAATCGAGCGTCGGAAGCTGCCACTTTTAATGTTTGCGTCTCATGGAAACCTGTCCTAAGGAGAGAAAAGGATATAGGTAATAAAGAAGTGAACCGGGTGTTGGAAGCTGCAACTTTTAACATTTGTGTCTCATGGAAACATGTCCAAAGGAAAGGGGAGAGCTAGAAAGAAAAGGCGATCGATAAAAAAATAAAATGATACCCTAGAAAAGTAGGGAGAAATCGATCGACCTTGAAGTGAGAAAAGGAAGAGGAAAGGAATTGTACTAAGATGGTCTTGAGCTTACAGAAATCCGAAAGAGTAAGTGTTCGTGTCTTTTGGTCGATGGTTCCAAGTCGAGATATCACACTTAAACTAGACAAGGGGAGTCAACGAAGTGGAGTCTAAGTTCGAAGAATGATGTGGCTCCGAATTAAGGTAACTTGCTATGCTTATGGTGAAGTACATGTAATACGTTTAGAATTGCTTCTATCTCGCTAAGTTAAAAGATATTGATACGATAAGATAATGTAAGGTATTGTCCAAAATAGATATTGTAGAACTTCTTCACTAGCATAGCTTTGTTTGCTTGAGGACAAACAAATAGATAAGAATGGGGGAGTTAACAACGCTCATATTAGGTTAGTTTCATAAGTTTTAGTTAGCATTTAGAGTTATTTTAGTGCATTTGCATATATTTATATATTTATAGGTACTTGGAGCAAAACCGGTGTTTTTAGAATGTTTTGTTGCTTTAAGAAGCCATGGAGACTTGGGAGCTACATGCTCAGGCCGAAAGTATCACGAATAGCCACCTAAAAGGAAGCAGCGGCCAGAGCATCGACCGTGGGTGGTCGATGCTCTCTCTGAGCATCCCATCAATCTGGGGACGATCGACACTAGAGGGGAGCCCAAGCTCAGAAGCTGACAACGAAGACCGTCGACGCAAGAATCACGTGTGGCCCATGAACGCCCCTCCTGAGAATCCACGTCGAGCAAGAGCGTCGGACGTGGCCCATCGACGCTGGCTCACCGGGCAGAAAAGGAAAGTTCGGTTAATGCGAATTGCAAAGTATGGGAAGCTTTGGGTCAAATTTGAGACTTCTAGAAGCTTTTGGGGAACGACCTAGACTCCTCCAAGTCTCCTAAAACTCTATATAAACACATGTAGCCTCCCTCAGAAGGGTTCCCACTTTTTGCACCATTTTGTAGCCACCACCTAAAGAGAGAAATTCTCAAACACTCTTGTTCTTAAGTTTCATTTATGTTTATGCATTAGTTTTTCTTCTTCTGTCTCTTTGTTTTCCTTTACTGTTTTTACTTATAGTTTATTATGTCTTCTATCTCATATACTTCCGTCACCCTCGGAGTTATGAGCGACTAGATCCTTTAGATCTCGGGGGTGGAGATCGATGATGAGATCTAGTGATTAGAGATTAATGTTTTCTGTTCTTAACCGATTGACTACCTTGTATGTGTTCCTAAGGGTAGATTTATTCCCTGGGGAGTTGGCTAAGAGCTTGGTCTAATCCGTTGGGCATGACCAAGTGTTTCGGGAATTCTCTATACCACAAAAGTGGATAGAAGAATTTTGGATCTACATACTCGGAATCCTAGTCGATCGATAAATCTATTCTTACTTGTGAGCTTATCTAAATTAGCTTTGATCAAGTTAGTTTAGCATCTTAGAGTCTTGATGCCACGAAAGTGGATTAAGATCTCAGAACTAAGCATGTTAGGGGATTGGCTACTTTGTATAATTGCAATTGCTGGTCAGTCCGGTCGGTGACGAGATCGTTCTCAATGCTTGTAAGTGCACCACGAGAGTGGGTTTTTAGAGAGAGTTTAGCATACCACGAAAGTGGACTAATCTATATACGAAATCTCTAAACCAATAGATACTAACGAAGGGTTAAAGAACATCAATTCTCATATTAGAAGATTTCCGGATTCGTTCTCTTGGGATCGTTTTTTTATTATTGTTTAATCGTTATTTAATTGAAGTTATTTTTAATGCAATTTAATTTACGCTATTTAAATTCTGCAATTTATTTTACGCACTTTATTTTCTGCTATTTATATTTCCGCAATTTATTTTCTGCAATTTAGTTTTCGCACTTTAATTTATGCACTTTTATTTTATGCACTTTATTTTCAGCTATTTATTTTATGCAATTTAATTCAGTAATTTAATTATTCTTTATTTAATTATTGCTTATTTATTTTTATGCACTTTAGATAATTAAAACTAAAAACTCAAACAATTATAATTTGTCTAGATTAGATTCACATCTGTACTCTCTGTGTAGTTGTTCTTTGTGTCCGCGGATCGATCCCAAACATACTACGATTGCATTTAACCGTGCACTTGTGGTAAGATCGGGTTAAACTCTCGAGACTACTTTTTAGTAGTGCTCGGATAAAACCTGAGCCGAGGTGAAACAAATCGTCTTATCACAATTATAGAGATTCAGATCAAAGAAGGATCTGGATCATGTGGCATCCCAGTGTAAAGGTTAGCATTCTCTCTTCATCTTTGCAAATGATGACTTGTGAAGCCTCTCTGCCTGGGTACGAAGACTCTGTCATTGTCTCCTTTGTTTATGCTTCCAATGATGAGGTGTTGAGAAAAGAGTTGTGGTTTGAGTTGATGGAATTGTAATGTTGTGAGTGTTTGAAATCGCAGATTTTTACGTTTATGCTATCTGTCAAATGCCTTAATGCACTAACATGTCATTGTAATACAGAAATGTATCAATCCAAATGAGTGTGTTATTAACCAAATAGGATGCAATCAAAACGTCTAAGTCAAGCCAAACAAGTTGTAAATGGTGAAACTACCAACCTAGCAAAAGAGAATAAAAAGTAAGGACATGAACTAAAAACAGAACAAAAACAGGGGAGAAACAGAGCAAAGCAGAGACAAATAACAGGGCAAAAACAGAGTGAAAACAGAACGCAGAAAACAGAGATAAATCGAGAACAAGCAGGTCTTAAGGGTGGGGTTGGTCAGTCTATCAACCTAATCTAACCAGGGGCTTAACAAAAACTATCTAGCTAATCCCTAGACAATAGATTCAACAGCAGCAAATCCACTCTCGTGGTAGATAACCCCAAGCTAAGCTAGTTTCAGACCCAAATCTCTCTAGCGAAATCTAGCTTAGCAGGCACTAAGATTCAACATATTTTAGCCAATAAACACCCTAGACATCTAATCTCTTAGGCTAGGAATGCAAATCTCTGGAATTAGCTGGTTCAGGCATTTTGATCAAACACCTTCTGGGTGTGGAAAAACCTATGATCTAATCTCAATTGATCAGAGAGAAATTAGCACTAAAATCACTAATCCAGAAGGGATTTCGTCTAATCTAACCCTAAGCCACCTAGAAGACTAAGATTCCAACCCTAGACCTAACCCATCTTTAAGAACCCTAGAAAACTACACAGATCATGATCATCATTAAAAGCAAAAACCCAGAAATGAAAATAAATTGCATAATGATAAAGATAAGGAAGAGAATAKAAGGGATAGAAAGATTCAAACACAAATACTGGGTAGATTGAGAGATATCTGATCCAAGAAGTAAGAACAGATAAACAGATGAAAAAAAACTTAAAAACAGGATCCTCACGCCCTAATTACATACTGAGTATTTATAGTCTTAGTTAAAAACCCTAAATTTCAAAAAGACAAAATAGCAAATTATTAGATGGACTCGACGCTCACTGAGTGTGGTCGAGCCCATCAGAAATCTTCAAGATTATTTTATCTTCTCGACCAGCTAGTGGCTCGGCCGAAATCAAGACTTCATTTTGTGGACTGAGAGGCTCGAGTGGATTAGGTCGAGCGATTCCAAGACGGCACCTTGGCTTTGACTCGGCCTCATGATGTGTAAGTCATCCTCATTCGGCCTCAACAGCTTAATACTTTAAGTGCACCGAAATGACTCTAAAATGCAGAATGTATGCAAACCTAATGCAAAATGCCCTTGTGCAAAACTAGACATAAACGCTAGAACATGCTAATAATGAGGTAAAAGAGTGATAAATGCATGCTAAAACCGTGTAAAATATAGACATATCAACTCCCCCAAACTTAGTCTTTGCTTGCCATCAAGCAAACAGAAGTATAACCAGGAGGAGAGGTTTGAAAATGGGGTTCATAACCAAAATAAGCTGATATAGTTCATGATCTCAATGTCCAAGTTGCTAGTTCTGGAATGCAAAGTATATGAACTCTACTCAAAATCTTTAGCCATACTCTTCAAAGCACAACTTCAATTAAATCTCAACCTAGACATGCATTCAAATCTACCATTCCCTTTAACATTCAATTAAACAGAAACCATGAATCAAGCTATGCACATTCAATGAACTCATTTGGCTAAGGGTAAGGTTAAGAGACAAAGATGGTCCCTTTCATATGGTTAATTCATTTCAAAGCAGGGATCTCTCAAGAAAAGGAATGAGCTTTAGTAGAATGCTAAAGGTAAGAACCAACCTATGCATACAAGAATAGACTCTCATCTACCCAACTATACACAGATGACCTTAACCCCTAGTTCTAAACCCAGAAAGATGTCCTAACCCCTTAACACTTAGGCAATTTGCCTTGACTTTTCTTGGATCGACTCATTTTTTTTCTTTTGTTCTTGTTCTAGGGAGGTTTTTTTTTTTTTTTTTTTTTTTCACTACCAGCTTAGGCTTTTTCTATGTTTTTCAGACTTTAATGCTTTTTTTCTCTTTCTTAGCAGACCCCATATCCTTTACTAGATTAACACACCTTCAGATTATTCCTCTCCTAAGAACTCTTAACCTTTTTCTTTCATCTTTTTCCAAGTTTTCTTTCTTTCTTTTCACAGAACCAAACCCTATACCCAATGATCAAGATCCCACCTAGTCCTATCTGATTCGAAAATTGCAAACCAGAACTACATGAGATTCTATCCTTGTCGGCTCAAACTTAACACTTTCTACCAAGCTCATTCAGAAAAATAGGCTTCACACAACAGAGTAATATCATGGCTTGAAAGAAGGTTAGGCTAAAGGCATGGTAAAACTGTCCTAATAATGAAAACAGCTACTTGGATTAGCAAGAGTGGGAAATAGGTGAAAGAAAATCCAAGTATGTGTAATGGTATCCATGAGTTCAGATGCAGTGCATAGACATGATAATTAATAGTCAAATTTAGGTTCAAGTTGATAGAGAATGGTATCAAATCATAGCATGCTTCAATTGAGACCTAATCTAGTTATGCATTCAAAGCATGGTGCAGTCTTACTTCAAGTTTATTTACAGTGCATTAAACAACCAGAAACGAGGGCATTGAGACTCTATTACAAAATCAGCATGCTTACAAGGTTAATATCATCATTATCCCCAATGCATATGCAACAGCCCTATATGAACAGAATCTAGACTTAATCCTAAAATGCAAATGTAACTACATGAACACTCTGTTTTTTTTTTTCAAATTTTTCAAATTTTTTCAAAATTTTTTTTTGGTTTTTCTATGCCATATATGCATGTAGACTCAAATATGCACAAAATAAAAATAAGAACACAGAAAACAACACAGAAAACAAATCAAACACATCTTAACCCTTGCCCCCAAACTTAAATTACACAGTCCCTTGTGTAGTAAAAATTTGGAAAGAAGGTTTAAGAACCAACAAAAAGCAAGAAGAAAATGCAAATGTTATGTACAAGAATGGATAGAACAGGTACCTCAGAGGTTGGAGAAGAAGGAGGAGATCGAATCCTCCATGCTCTCTCAAGTGTAGGTGGCGCGAAAACTTAACTCGACCGTGGGCTCGAGTGGCTCGGTCGCATCGAACATGGGGAAAGGGACGGCTCGAGCATACGGCTCGAGTGGTCCAGGTCGAGTCAGCCTTTGTCTCCTTGTCGGAATTCAAATTTGAATTTGGGCGCCACTTGACTCGACCACTTGGCTCGAGTGGTGCTGGTCGAGTCAAATACACCTGCTCTGCTTTCTCCTCAAAACACACAAACAAACCACAAAACATAAATTAGCAAACTAAATGATGGTTTATCAAGAAAATTAGATCAATATATACAGGGATAGACATGGGACTTCCTCCCAAGTGAGCTTGTTTAAAGTCTCTAAGCTCGACTTCCTGTTTAGCGGGTCTAAGGTGGTTGATGGAGGGGAACTGAGAGCTCCTCTGCAATGAACTGACCATGGATGTAAGGCTTGATCTCTTGCTCATTCACTGTGCTCTCAGCTCTGTCCTTTCGTTCCAGAGACTTCTCCTTCTCTTCATAGACCTTTGGGGGTGGAACGTTTAGTGGGTAATAGGCCTTGTCATCCACATTCATAAGAACTACCCTCTGGTTCTTGAAGTCCATGTTTGCACCAGTAGTGTTGAGGAAAGGAGTTCCAAGGAGCAGTGGGAGCTTGTTAGCCTTCTGCATTTCCATAATAACGATGTTTGTTGGGACTACACAATCCCCAACTTTAAGTGGGTAATCTTCCAGAAGACTAAGTGGCTTTCGTGAATGAGCGTCTCCAAAAGTGACGGGTGATGGGTGATGAGTGATGCTTCTTATCCCTAGACTCTTTAACATCTCATGGGACATGACATTCACACTTGCACCAGAGTCAAATAGAGCATCCTTAATTTCCAGATCACCAAGAAAGCAGGTTATGGAGAACATACCAGGATTGCCAAGCTTGGGGAGAGACTTAGGCTCAATCTCTGTCTTGCTTGGTGAATCAATACAATCGACATTACGCTTGTTTTCAACCATGGTTACGTCCTTGGGTAGAGTGAATGAACCAGGATCACTTAGCTTCTCCTTGATAACCCTCTTCTGAATTGTGGCACTGCACTCTTCTGACAAAACCACCATACCCTTGCTCTTCTTGGCTTTCTCATTCACTGCATCCCTTAAGAATTGTTGATATGCAGGTAACATTGAGAAGGTATCGATTAGAGGCATCCTAATCTCTGCTTCCCTCTTGTGCTTGTCAAAAATTTCTCTATACTTCTCCATTAAGTCCTTTTTGAATCTTCCTAGGAATGGCAGTTTAGGTTTGTAAGGAGGAGGGACAAAGGGTTCTTTCTTTTCCTCTGGAACAACTGTTTTTTTAGCAGGTGGAGTGTTGGCTTGACCAACTGGCTCGAGCTGCTTGGTAGAGTCATCCTCCAGTCGATTTTCTTTCTCTTCTTTGCAATTCAAATCCTCCCCATCCTCAACTTCACTGTCCATAGTGACCGGAGTAGTGCCTATTCTTGCTAGGAGGGCTTGTCCGAGTGCATTGGTGGGAGCATCTAAACCATAAAGCAAAAACTCAATTTCTCTAACTGCAGCTTCATGATCAGCAATGGGACTTGACTCCATTGAAAAGATAGCATTGCAATACTCCTTGGGGTTCTGAATTGCTTTTCCTGGAAGTTGTCCAATAGGCTTGGTTGAAGAAGTGGATGCACTGCTGTTTTCCAAGTATTTGATTCTGGAGTTCAATGTCTCAAACTTGCTGTGAAGATCATTGTAGGAGTAGTCCATCTGGGTTTTAACCTCACCAATTCTCTTAGCTACGTCCAATGCACCAGCTGCTTGGCCTTGTAGAATCTGTTGCAGCATGGTAGTCAGCTAGGGATCAAGAGGTGTCGAAGGCTGAGCTTGGGGATGTTGAAAACCCGGTGGTGGACCCATAACTCCCTGTTGCTGATGGTTGCTCTGGTAGTGTGGCTTGGGAACAAAACCCTGATGCTGGTTGTAAGCGSCAAAARGCTTGGGTGGAGGCGGTGGTTGTTGCGGTGGGTAGACCTGATCCTGCGGGTTGGCAACGTTGATGCTCCTGTAAGACAGATTCGGGTTGTTCTTGTAGTTGAAGCCGACGTTGTAGGCGCCCCGATTCTGAATGTAGCTAACCTCTTCCATACTAGCATCCTCCCCATCTTAAATTGGAAAGACGGTATCCTCACTAGCAAAGTGAACGTGCTTCTTCTGGCTAAGGAGTTGATCCAATTTCGCATTCAAAGCTTTGATTTCCTTCCTTGTATGTTCAGCAGAATCAACACTTCCCCTCATGCTTCTGTCATAGTCGGCTGAGTAGTTCCCATCTGATTGAGCAAGGTTTTCCACTAATTCCCAGCCTTCATCGACATCCTTGTTGAGGAAATTTCCATTACTTGCTGTATCAAGAACCATCCTAATCTTAGGCTGAACTCCTCTGTAAAGGGTGCTGAGGAGAGACTCATTGCTGAACCCATGGTGAGGACACTGAGTAGTATAACCTTTGAACCGTTCCCAAGCTTCGCAGAATGTTTCCCCACCTTTCTGGGCAAAGCCGGATATCTCATTGCGGAGTCGAGCAGTGCGAGCATTGGAGAAAAACTTGGCAAGGAAAGCTCGCTTGCAGTCATCCCATGAAGTGATAGAACCATGKGGTAGATTTTTCTCCCACAGATGTGCTTTGTCCCCAAGAGAGAAGGGGAAAAGTCTTAGTTTGAAGCCATCTTCACTGACTCCATTGATCTTAGTGAGGCTGCAGAGCCTATCAAACTCATCCAGGTGATCAAGAGGATCCTCCATAGGCAGGCCATGGAACTTGTTGCTCTGTACCATAGCGATCAGTCCACTCTTTATCTCGAAATTGTTGTTCGGGATGTTAGGGGGCACAATCCCCTGCCGYTGGGTATGAGTATTGGGTGCATCGCCCGCTTCGATTAACCGAGGCCGCCTCAGAAGAGGTCCTTCTGCATGTTGTCCTTGTGGGTTGTTGTCGTCCATGCCCACGTGATCCTGATGATCCTGATTGTCTACTCTGAGGTGTTCTCTCTGCGCTATCAACTGTCTTGGTAACTGGTTGATGTTGTCCAGGTAGCGTAGGAGGTTCTGGTTCCCTTTTGATCTCGTTTGCATGCAGGTAAGGGTGGGCTCGACTGAATGGCTCGAGGGGTCAGCGGAAGGCCAAGGTAGCTCGTGTTCGCTCGGTGTTACTCGAGTGGGTGGTCGAGTCGAATGCCAAGGTCACGTCTTGATGTTCGGGTCGGTAGGTTCACTCGAGTGGGTGGTCGAGTCGAATGCCAAGGTCACGTCTTGATGTTCGGCTCGGTCAGGTTCACTCGAGTGGGTGGTCGAGTCGAACAAAGACGTGCCAAAGTACCTGAAATGCAAAGACAAAGAAGGAAACAGAATGTGAGTAACAGAGTAGACTTAAAGAACTTGATCTAAAACGATTTGAAATCCTAAATGTAACAAGCAACACCCAAACGGCAACGGCGCCAATTTGAAATAGCAGATTTTTACGTTTATGCTATCTGTCAAATGCCTTAATGCACTAACATGTCATTGTAATACATAAAGGTATCAATCCAAATGAGTGTTAACCAGACAGGATGCAATCAAAACTTCTAAGTCAAGCCAAACAAGTTGTAAATGGTGAAACTACGAACCTAGCAAAAGAGAATCAAAAGTAAGGACATGAACTAAAAACAGAACAAAAATAGGGGAGAAACAGAGCAAAGCGTAGACAAATAAAGGCATAAACAGAAAACAGAACGCAGAAAACAGAGATAAATCGAGAACAAGCAGGTCTTAAGGATGGGGTTGGTCAGTCTATCAACCTAATCTAACCAGGGGCTTAACAAAAACTATCTAGCTAATCCCTAGACAATAGATTCAACAGCAGCTAAATCCACTCTCGTGGTAGATAACCCCAAGCTAAGCTAGTTTCAGACCCAAATCTCTCTAGCGAAATCTAGCTTAGCAGGCACTAAGATTCAACCTATTTTAGCCAATAAACACCCTAGACATCTAATCTCTTAGGCTATGAATGCAAATCTCTAGAATTAGCTGGTTCAGGCATTTCATCAAACACTTTCTCGGTGTGGAAAAACCTATGATCTAATCTCAATTGATCAGAGAGAAATTAGCACTAAGATCACTAATCTAGAAGGGATTTCGTCTAATCTAACCCTAAGCCACCTAGAAGACTAAGATTCCAAGCCTAGACCTAACCCATCCTTAAGAACCCTAGAAAACTACTCGCGATCACATCATCATTAAAGCAAAACCTTGAAATGAAAATAAATTGCATAATGATAAAGATAAGGAAGCGAATATAAGGGATAGAAAGATTCAAAACACAAATACTGGGTAGATTGAGAGATATCTCGATCAAAGTAATAATAGATACAGATGAAAAAAACTTAAAAACAGGATCCTCACGCTACTAATTACCGAGTATTTATAGTCTTAGTTAAAAACCTAAATTTCAAAAAGACAAAATAGCAAATTATTAGAGATTCCTCTTGGCTTCACCCCAGCTACTCGAAGTGGCTGGATCGAGGCAAATCACTTCATTAGTGGACTCGAGCAGGGGCTCGAGTGGATTAGGTCGAGCCGATTCCAAGACGGCACCTTTGGCTTTGACTCGGCCTGGGTACTCGAGTCATGTGGTCGAGTCATCCTCATTCGGCCTCAACAGCTTCAATACTCCTTAAGTGCACTTGAAATGACTCCAAAATGCAGAATGTATGCAAACCTAATGCAAAATGCCCTAAGTGTGCAAAACTAGACATAAACGCTAGGAACATGCTAATAACAGAGGTAAAAAGAGTGATAAATGCATGCTTAAACCGTGTAAAATATAGACATATCAGTGTTCAAGGAAAAGTTTGGTCACTTTTAGGCGATTTTAACCAGATTAAGGATCCAAGTGAACATTCTTCTCCAATAAGTTTGAATGACGACATCAAGATGAGAGCTTTCAGAGATTGTTTAGTTAACTCCGATTTAGCTGATCTAAATTACAGGGGTTCCACTTTCACTTGGTGGAATAAAAGAACTTCAAATCGGATTGCAAAGAATCTGGATAGGATATTGGTAAATGATGCTTAGCTCCATAACTTCCCTCCGGCGTATGGTCTGTTTGGAGAATCGGATTTTTCTGTTCATTCTCCATCAGGAATTATCCTAAATCAGACCAACAGGAAAAAGAAGTCACCTTTCAGATTCTACAATTTTTTGCTAAAGAATCCAGAGTTCCTTGAGCTAGTCCAGGAGCAGTGGCTATCTGTCAATGTTTTAGGATCTGATATGTTCAGAGTTTCAGCCAAGTTAAAAGCGTTAAAGAAGCATATCAAGAATTTTAGCAAAAATAACTATTCAGATCTTGAGAAGAGAACTGCTGAAGCTCATGAGATTTTGCTAACTGCTCAACGTAATGTCTTAGCAAACCCAAGCAATCACCTTGCAAACCTTGAAAGGGAAACGCATAGAAAATGGCTAATTCTGGATAAAGCGAAGGAATCCTTCTTTCATCAGAGATCAAACATAAACTGGATAAAGGAGGGTGACAGTAACACAAGGTATTTCCATCGAATGACATCTAGCTTCTAGACAAACTTCAAATCATATTCGTTTTCTTATCTCTGAAAATGGTGAAAACGTGGAACCGATTGATGGAATCCAGAAATTATGTGTGGATTACTTTGCTGATTTGCTGGGAAATGATGATGGCCCATTTCTGTTTATACAAGACAACATAAATTCTCTTATGACTTGAAATGCTCGGCTGAAGAAAAAACTTTTCTGGGATCGGTTTTCTCTAGTCAAGAGATCAAGGCTGCTTTCTTTTCTCTTCCAAGTAATAAAAGTTGTGGACCTGACGGTTATTCAGCGGAATTTTTCAAGACTTGTTGGAGTATTGTTGGAGCTGAATGTACACATGCTGTTGCATAATTATTTTCTTCCGGAAAGATGCTAAAACAATGGAATGCCACATTTATTATGCTCATCCCAAAGATTCGAAATGCTCAAAAGACATCAGATTTTAGACCGATATCACTCCTCAACACAGTGTATAAAGTCATATCGAGATTACTTGCAGGAAGGCTCAAAGGTCTATTAAATTCGGCAATCTCTCCTTCTCAATCTGCTTTCCTGCCTGGTCGTCTTCTTGCAGAAAATGTCTTGCTCGCAACTAAACTTGTTCAAGGTTATAATAGTTAAAGTAACAATTCTAAGGGGATGTTGAAGGTGGATCTTCAAAAAGCTTTCGATTCCGTCAGATGGGATTTTATCTTATCAGTCCTACGGGCGCGAAACAAATCGTCTTATCAGTGATCTCTGGGGTTGTTATCTTCTGGACATCAACTTTTATCCTACCAAAAACCTGTATTAAGAAGATTGAAAGTCTCTGCTCCAGGTACTTATGGTCAGGGGATATTGACAGAACAAGAAAAGTAAAGGTTGCATGGTCAAAGATCTGTTTACCAAAAGCAGAAGGAGGTTTAGGATTGAGAAGATTCGCTATTTGGAACACTACTCTCTGTCTCTGTTTTATTTGGATGATGTTCTCTAATAAGAGCTCCTTGTGGGTTGCTTGGCATAGGCATCATAACATTAAAAACAAGTGTTTTTTGGACTTACCAGTGAGAAATGGGGACTCGTGGACATGGAAAAATTGCTAAATCTCCGAAATCTGTCAAGACAATTTCTAAAGTGTAACATTGGAAATGGTGAGTCTGCTTGGTTTTGGTATGATGTATGGACTCCTTTTGGCAGGCTTCTCGATTTTGTAGGGGACAGAGGACCACAAATGCTAAGGCTCCCTTTGAATGCAACGGTTTCGGATGCTTGCAATGGAGAGGGATGGTCTCTTCCTTCTCCAAGGTCTGAAAATATTCTTGCTTTACGAATCTACCTGGCAGAGATAAACCTTCCAAGTTCATCTGCTAGTCAAGACGCTTATGTTTGGTGTATCAACGACAAAAGTTACAAAGATTTCTCATCATCAAAAACTTGGTCTGTTCTACGCCCAAGAGAGGAGGAGAAGGATTGGGCAAATTGTGTATGGTTTAAGGGAGCAGTTCTGAAATACTCTTTCAACATGTGGATAGCCATATTGAATAGGCTACCAACAAAGGACCGATTAATTAATTGGGGAATGAATATCACATCTGTTTGTGGTTTATGTAATCTTCAGGATGAAACAAGAAACCATCTTTTCTTGGATTGCAGTTTCACATCTCATCTTTGGACAGAAAGTTTGAAGAAGCTAGAGATCTATTCACGAGGATTCCACACTTGGCCGACTCTCTTACTTTGGATGAAAGCAAGCTCTCGGAGATCACCTTCAACTCTAAGGAAGCTCTTAACTCAAACCATCATCTTCGTCACTTGGAAGCAGAGAAACACCCTCCTACATAACTCTCAGGTGGTACCATCTTTTTCTATTCTTAGAGAGATTGACAAACTGATTTGAAACACAATCTCAGCAAGATCACATTCTAAAAGATTCAGGAAGCTCATGCAATCGTGGTTGAGTCAAGGATAAAGAGGAGGCATGATATGATTGTTTTTTCTTTAATTTTATGCATTCTTGTTTTTTACTTCTTTTTTTGGCAAGATAGCATGTATTAAGGTTCCACTTGTAAGCCTAAACAATTCATTCTTCGAATGATATTTTACTTCTTATAAAAAAGAAAAACAAGCGTACATAAAAAGCTTCTTCTTCGTGTGACCCACTTTGACAAGATTCAATGTCGTTGACCTACAAGCTCAATTACACTGTACTTCAATCGCTCGTTTTTTTTTTTTGCTTTCTGATTCGTTTTTACTCATTTCATCATGACTTAGCGTATGCATGTTTCTTAAATGCCAGGGACGAGGTCACATGGCAAGGGAGTGCCCTAATCGACGAGTGATGATCCTCACCAACACGGGAGAGTACAAGTGACAAGACGAAGCCGAGAATGACCAGGACGAACCAAGCGATGACGTTGAATACTCACACACCGGTGAAACGCTTATGATACGACGAGTGCTAGATGCTCAAATCGGACCGGAAGAGACCGAGCAAAGAGAGAATCTCTTCCACACATGTTGCACCATTAATAACAAGGTCTGCAATTTGATTATAGATGGTGGTTCTTGTACAAATGTGGCCAGCAAGTTACTTGTTGAAAAGTTAGGTCTCGTCCGAGCTAAGCACCCGCGGCCATACAAGCTTTGATGGCTTAACGACAAAACCGAAATGAAGACACCGAGCAGGTAACGGTTCCATTTAGTATTGGTAAATATATTGACCAAGTTACTTGTGACGTAGTGCCTATGCAAGCTGGACATCTCTTGTTGGGGAGACCTTGGTAATTTGACCGAGAAACTCAACACGACAGATGGACTAACTGCTACTCGGTCACTCACCATGGATGCAAGTATACGCTTGCCCCTCTTAGTCCATCCCAGTACATGCACTTCAGATAAAAATAGCCAAGGGAGACGAGGTAAGTAAATCGAGTCTCTACATTAATGTCGGTTCAGTTTGTAAGGCCCTTGATAACAAGGACACCGTATTACTAATGGTCTACAAAGAGTGTTTGAGTGTAGAGACAGGTGAGATGAACATACCTGAGGAGATTCAGCCGCTTCTTCAAGAATATTTAGACATGTTCCCTAAAGATCTACCTCCAGGTCTACCACCACTACGCGGGATCGAACACTAAATCAATCTAGTCCCGGGATCCGCATTGCCGAAAAAACCCGCATACCAAATGAACCCGGACGAGCGTAAAGAACTCGAAAGACAAGTCCGAGACCTTCTTGACCGAGGCTACATCCAAGAGAGCCTTAGCCCTTGGGCCGTACTTGTCATACTCGTGCCAAAAAAAGAAGGCACGTGGAGAATGTGTGTCGATTGCTGAGCCATCAACAACATAGCTATCAAGTACCGACACCCTATACCATGCCTTGACGACATTCTAGATGGACTAAGTGGCTCCACCATCTTCTCAAAGGTGGATCTCAAGAGCGGTTATCACCAAGTTCGAATGCGAGAAGGCGACGAATGGAAAACTGCCTTCAAGACCAAGCAAGGCCTCTATGAGTGGCTTGTCATGCCGTTCGGCCTTACCAACGCTCCTAGCACGTTCATGCGATTAATGAACCAGGTTCTTCGTTTTTATCTAGCTAAATTTGTTGTTGTTTATTTCGACGATATCCTAATCTATAGTAAGAGCATGCATGATCACTTAGAACATTTGGAACTAGTGATTAAATCACTTCGGAAGGAAGGCTTATTCGCTAACCTAAAGAAGTGCGTCTTTTGTACTAATAAGCTTGTTTTCTTAGGCTTTGTTATTAGTGAGAAAGGATTACAGGTGGATGAAGAGAAGATCTAAGCTATCCGAGAGTGGCCAACGCCGACGACCATCGGTCACCTCCGAAGTTTCCATGGTCTAGCGAGTTTTTACCGGAGATTCATGAAAGACTTTAGCACCCTCGCCGAACCTCTCACCGCCGTGATCAAGAAGAACCAACCATTCAAATGGGGAGCTGCCCAAGATCACGCCTTCAATGCCTTCATTGCCTAACTTTGACGAAATTTTTGAAATTGAATGTAATGCTTCAGGAATAGGGATTGGAGCTGTTCTTCACGAGAGGAAGAAACCTATGGCATTTTTCAGTGAGAAGCTCAGTGGAGCTACACTCAACTATCCGACATACGATAAAGAGCTTTATGCCTTGGTGCGAGCCTTACAAACGTGGCAACACTAATTATTGTCCAAGGAATTCATCATTCAAACCGACCATGAAACGCTCAAACATCTGCGGGGCCAAACGTCACTCAAGAGGGGACACGTAAAGTGGCTTGAGTTCATAGAGCACCGAGAATGTGGTGGCTGACGCCTTATCACGACGATACACCCTCATCTCGACTTTGGAAGCCAAGATCATGGGCTTCGAGCATCTCAAGGACCAATACACGACGGATCCGGATTTTGCCGAGGCTTATGAAGCATGTGGTAAGGGTGAATTCCATTCCTTTTATATACATGACGATAATCTTTTTAGGGACAAACAGTTATGTATACCACAAGGATCAATGCGAGACTTGCTGCTGAGGGAAGCACACGGCGATGGCCTCATGGTCATTTCGGAGTTCATAAGACCCTACCCGTGGTAGCTGATCATTTCTACTGGCCACATCTCAAGAAAGATGTAGAAAAGACGTGTGCAAAATGCGTCATTTTCCATAAGGCAAAATCCAGGTCCCATCCTCACGGCTTATACTTACCTTTACCAATACCTAAGGCCCCGTGGGAAGATATTTCCATGGATTTTGTTTTAGGATTACCGGAGGTGAAGCACAAGGATTCAATCTTCGTAGTGGTGGATAGGTTCTCAAAAATGGCACACTTCATGCCATGCAACAAGACGAATGATGCGTCCCAAATCGCCGACCTATTCTTCCGAGAGGTGGTAAAATTTCACGGTATCCCTAGAACTATTGTCTCTGATCGTGATGCTAAATTTTTAGGGCATTTCTAGAGAACCTTGTGGAAGAAGCTTGGAACAAAGCTCTTATTTTTGACAACTTGTCATCCACAAACGGATGGACAAACGGAAGTGGTAAACCGTACTCTTTCTACATTACTTCGGGCTACACTTGGTCGTAATCTGAAAACTTGGTCATTACCATTTGTTGAGTTTGCCTATAACCATGCTAGGCACTCTACTACTAACCTTTCTCCCTTTGAGATTGTTTATAGTTTCAGACCTTTAGCACTGATGGACTTATCGGCGATTCCTCAAACCAAACAAGTCAACACCGACGGACAGAACCGAGGCGAGTTCGTAAAAAG
Organism: Boechera stricta; assembly: GCA_018361395.1. Lineage (NCBI taxonomy): Eukaryota > Viridiplantae > Streptophyta > Magnoliopsida > Brassicales > Brassicaceae > Boechera > Boechera stricta. The sequence continues at coordinate 5,693,059 of CM031542.1, forward strand.
GATACATGAGCAAGCCCGAGCCAAGATCATCAAGCAGACCGAGAAGACCATGGCTCGTGTAGACAAGGGCAGAAAACAACTCATCTTCAGAAAAGGATCAACGACAACGCATATAAGCTGGAGCTTCCAGGTGAGATCAATATTTCCCACACGTTTAATATTACTGACCTTTCTCCTTATGTTTCAGATGAACAAGTTTTGAGGGCAAAACCTTCCCAAGAGGGATAGAATGATGCAGACATCGATCCTATACCCGAATCACCGAACCAAGATCCAAACGACGATCCAAGAGAAGAGGCAACAACACAAGTAAGTGCAAGAGAAGGTCCCATGACACGAGCCAAAGCAAGAAGACTAAGTTTCGGGCCAAGCGAGAGCCTCGAGCAAGACCACGAGACAGACCAATAACAAATCAAGATTCCGAAAGTCATGGGTCCTATAACACGAGCCAGAACAAAGAAGCTAAGAGAAGAGTTCAACGTCGCCACACAAGCCTTACTTGTGGAACTTGAAGACGTCACGGACGCGGCCACAGACACGGACTCGACCACGGGCCTTGATGCAAAGAACTCTCGACCAAGTAAGGTAAGTCTTGTGTTTAATTATTTTTGTCTCTTTGCAGGAGAATTGGCCACGACCTAATGGTTCTACACGTCCAAGCATGCCTAGTTTCGAGTCCTAGTAAAGTCATTTTTGTTTTTTTTATTTTTATGTCTTTTGATATTTTCCTTTTAAGGGAATGACTTGTTGTTCTCATCGAAAGTGTGTGTCATTTGAGTCTTTTAATTTTGCAAGTCTTGTTGTTTTTGAATCGCAACCCTAGGGTTGTAGCCAACGAACCAGTATAAGGTTGCATGGCCGTGTATTTCGTTTTTCACGCTTGATCAATAAAGAAACCGAATTTTCTTAAGTTTTCGTAAAAGCTTAAACACTTGTTCTTGTCTTCGTGTGAGATTCAGAAAGTCAAGTTCGTTTTCTGTATCAAAGACCCCTTCATACTCTTTGTGGTTTGTTCATCAATCCACCATCACACCACTTTCAAGACTTCACGGGAGGAGCTATGAGCTAACCGTCTAGTCACCACCACCGTCGGTCACGAGATTTTTCGAGAGGAGGAGCTTCGAACTAACTCTTGTCCAGCCTCAAATACGAACCAAGAGTCTCACCACCGAGTCTCATATCACTGTATATGCTTTTCTTTTTTTTGTTTTCATTGGGACTTAACTTTCAGTTTCTTGCTTAATTGTTTGTAGCTTTTACAAAGACACTAAGGGGAGCTGCTGAATGGAAGCGTGGATACGAGTTAGAGAGGTCGAAGAATGTAAAGTTGCAGCATAAAGGTTCTCTACTAAATTAAAAGGGTTGTTTTAATGTGTCTTCTCCATTCGAGTGACTTCACCAATTAGTTCTTATAGTTTTGATTTGAATGGTACTATTGGCCATGGATGTGTTTGAATAACATAATTGCTGGCTTGTTTTACAGAACTTTCTTGTGGACTGTGTGCCGATGAATCTAATAGTCCAAGGATGGAGCACATAGCAAAGTCTATGCGGCTTAATGCTCAAGAAAACAGTTCTAACGGCATGGAGCGTATTTGGTTAGAAAATGTATGTGATTTTTCCGCATCTGTTAATTGAATCACACTAAGGTCTTCATAGTATATGTTTCAGATTTTTCAATGTTAAATTACGGTTTGGGAGTTGAATTAAAAACTATTGTCATTTCTCCTGCATCTGTTAATTGAATCTTATTAAGTCACCCACTTCATTCAAATGGCTTAGAATACCTAGTGGAGGTAACAACTTTTGTCGTGGACATAAAACCGTAGATCATGGACATTACAACGTTACGGTGGACAAAACATTGTCTCTTGTGGATATAACAATGTCTGTGGACATCATTTTTATGGACATCACATTGTTTCGTGGACATTACAACGCTACGGTGGACAAAACATTGTCATGTGGACATAACAATGTCTGTGGACATCATTTTCGTGGACATAAAAATGTTGGCATAAAATTTAGAGGACATATAAAATTTAGAGGACATAGGCTAGATTATAGTGGACATAATTACGATTCCGATAGACATAATTAAGCTTATGGTAGACATAGTAAACACAAACAGACATACTTTAGGTCTGTCCACCGTAGACATACTTATAAACATGATGTCCAAAGAAAACCGAGTTCTTTTGCTGACATGTGATGTTTTCTTCTCGTTTGATTTTCATTCGACTCCTCTATGTGGACATACACATAAATGTTGGCATAAAATTTAGAGGACATAGGCTAGATTATAGTAGACATAAGTACGATTCCAAGGCATTACACATCTCCTCTACGTGGACATACACATAATTGTTGGCATAAAATTTAGAAGACATAGGCTAGATTATAGTGGACATAATTTCGATTCCGATAGACATAATTATGTTTCTGGTAGACATAATAAACACAAACAGACATACTTTAGATCTGTCAACCGTAGACATACTTTAGATTGAAGGTAGTGAAACCAAAACCCTAAGCGACTAAAGAAAAGCATATGACTCCAGAGTAAGAGCACATAATGATTTGTTAAGAAAAATTATTATTAGATTCTCATATATATATATATATATATTTTTTTTTTTTTTTACATATTCAACTATATAGAGATAACTGTTATTTGAAGGTAGTGAAACCAAAACCCTAAGCAACTAAAGAAAAGCATATGACTCCAGAGTAAGAGCACCAAATGATTTGTTAAAGAAAAATTATTATTAGATTCTCATAAATTTTTCTATTTTTTACATATTCAACTATATAGAGATAGCTTTTAACCAAAAAATATATATATAGAGATAGATGTAGACCTAAGTTTTATTAATTAAGATAAACAAATATTTAAATAATATGTTTAGAGATAGAAAATAAATTTACTAAACTAAGATACAAACAATGTTCTAGATTTTTATTGATTTTTTATAATTAAATCTTTGTGAATTCTGTAATTTTCTTTAACAGAAAAAAAAAATCTGTAATTTTGGTTAGTCATTTTGGTCGTTGTTATTGGTCGATATCTTGTTTGTGATTTCATTCAGTCTTCTAACACCTATGAAAATCTCTATGCATGCAACACAACAACGTTTAGATAAAATCTCCAGATGACGTTGAAGTCAAAAAATATATCACATGACTAGTATGACTAGTCAAAAACTAAAAAAAAAACAAAATCACACAAATTGAGTAGATTAAGGGTTTGATTGGTTGGTCTTTTGAAATTTTTCTACAAGCATATTTGGATGTAAAATTCTAAATTCAAAACAATCACGTTTCACATATATTTTTCAAAACTAAAGACACTTTTATTATTATTATTATTATTTTGCTGTAGAAAGGTAAAAACCTAAAGACACAAATTTTAGTATTTATAAATTATGAAAGGTTGACTCTACAATCTATTTATTACGGAAAGTTGGTTCTACAACCTAAAATTACAGCAAAAAAATCTACAGATCAAATTTTACAGCGAAAATCATAAATTTATAGTCACGAACCAATCAGATCCGAACTGTTGGGTAGACCTAGTAGCCGAACTGTTGGGTAGAGCTAGTAGCAGCCACATATATTTGGGATTTGTGAGATTTTTTTTTGTATGAATGTTAAATTATATTCAAACTTAAAAATCATCCTTTTTACAAAAAATGTAACCTAAATCAGAGGAAATAAGAATCCAACCCTTTTTTTGAAAATGAATAGTAGCCTCGTTAAAACCCGATGTGGAAAAAACCATCTATTGGGAAAAAGAGTACTACTAACTATTCATATAGGGAGGAAGTAGAAAGAAATAGAAAAAACTGAAACACAATCGATAAACATCAGAATTATTGATATAAACATGATCAGAGTGAGCTTCGAGAAGCCAACTAAGTTGCAAAGCACCCACGGAACCGTGGCTCAACCATGACATCAATGGTGCTAAGTGATGCAGAGGTTTTGATTCCTCTTCACAGGTTTCACCCGAGAAGTAAATCTCGAGAGTTTAACCCACAAAACCTCAAGTGCACAGTTAAAGGCAATTGTACTAATATGGGGTCGATCCACAGGAAAATAGAATAATTACATAAAAATGCAAATGCAGATCTAATCTAGACATGAAAATAAAGCAAGAGGGGGTTTCCTAATCTACTAAGAGTTAAATTAAATAAAGCAATAAATAGAAAGCAGTATATATATACTAAAAAAACAGTAAATAAACTAAACTAACATGAATTAAATAAACATCAAATAATCCTAACCTAATATTTACACATACTTGGGTGATAGTCTAAATCAGGAAACCTAAGTTTAGAATTCATATTTTATCTAAATAATTTATATTTATCATTCTAGGAATTTTCCATGTCTTGCTAGTCCACTCTCGTGGTATGCTAGACTCTATATCCAGATCCACTCTCGTGATAAACTGGATATGCAATTTATACAATCCCATCATCGAATACCAAGTGTCCTTAGACTCTCGCCTCAAGAATACAAAGTGAGTGATAGATTTGTTTCTAAAGTACAACCCACTCTCGTGGCGAAATACTCCTTAAATATTCAATCTAACTTGGCCAAAGCTATGACTATATTCCTAAAATAACTCCTAAAATACTCCTAAAATATTCAATCTAACTTGGCCAAAGCTATGACTATATTCCTAAAATAACTCCTAAAATACTCCTAAAATATTCAATCTAATTCTATCAAACAACAAATTCGACACTAGCTATGACTCTCTAGTATGCAGATCTGAAGATTTAATCCACTCTCGTGGCATCAAACACTTCTAAATAGATAACCACACCTATTGGATTCAGTTTTACTCTTAAGTATCTCCCATGAGAGAATACTCAGTATTAAAGTGCATACTAAGGTAGCTAGATCGGTTAAGTACAGTAATAAACTCTAAAATATAGATCCCATCATTGACCACCACCCTATGTGGTCTAAAGGATCTAGACTCTTGTCTCCTAAGGTTTACAGAGACAATATCTGATTTATAAAATAATAAACAAGACTAAAAAGTAAACTAATCTAAAACAAAAAACAAAGTAAAAGCATAAACATAAATTAGAGAAGAACTAAACATAGAAACTTTATTAGATCTCAAAGTGTAGGGAATTGTGTGTGTATTGTCTTGTGTGTTCATATGAATGAGATTACGTGTGTATTTATATTCTAGGGTTGTTAGATCTCAAAAAGTCGAGTTTATCCTATCCCTAAAAGTCTCAAAACCGAAAATAGGAGATCAGCCCACTCTTGGATCGCCATGTAAGAAATCTTTCACTTTTTTCGGAGAGCAGAATCGACCCTGATAGGTCGATTATGTGCCCCTTCCCTTGACTGGTCGATTCTACCTCCAGGATTTCTCTCTGGAAATTCTTCAGACTCAATATCGGCCCCCACAAGTCGATTCTGGGGTCGATATTCGTCTTATTCGGTTCCTTGAAATCCTTGTCCGAATGTGCATGAACCAGGTGGTGATGCCAACTCTCGTATAGGTCCTAGCAAGCTCCAGAAACACTCTAAACATCGAGTTTTAGCTCCAAGCACCTAGAAACATATAAACACATGCAAACACACTAAAACTATACTAAATGTTAGTTATAAATCCTAAAACTAACTTATTATAACACATAAAACCATGCAAATGTGAGTCCTATCAACTCCCCCACACTTATCCTTTGCTTGTCCTCATGCAAACAAAGGCTAAATATGGTGAAGCTATTTTAATGAAAGCAAATAAAGATAAAGAGAGTGAACTTGTACCTTGTGACATTGTTGTGTTAAGTGTTTTTCATTTTTGTGGAAGTAGAATGGTCTCTAACGTACTCCATGTACTTCACCATAAGCATAACAACGCACCTTAGTTCAGACCACTCCTCCTTTGAACCTTGACTCTTTATTATCGACTTCTCTTTTCATTCTAAGTATGAGCTCTCCACTTGGGAGTATTGATCATAAAACATGAACACTTACTCTTTCGGATTTCTGTAAGCTCAAGATCGTCTTGGTACAATTTTTTTCCTCTCCCTTTTCTTACTTCAAGGTCGAAATGATTTTTTCCTACTTTTCTAGGGTATCATTTTTTTTTATCAATCGTCTTTTCTTTTCGCCACCTGGACATGTTTCCATGAGACGCGAATGCTAAAAGTGGTAGCTTCCAACACCCGGTTCACTTCTTTCTTACCTTTATCCTTTTTTTTAACTGAAGGGAAGGAAGAGGGGAAATGTACTCACATAGACGTGCATTGCAGGGTCTCATAGAGGTATCATGTCTCATGCATCGCAAGCCCCGAATCGAGAATTTTAAAGTCCATTATAGTGAGAAGTCAACTCTGATTTGCCAAAGTCTTCGAAGGAAAGATCCTTTTGGGGTTTGTTGATCCACTCATGGGGTTTCCACGTTTCCTAGTAAAGATCAAACACTATCCACACAGCATCCAAACACAAACACAAATAACACAATTAACAAGTTCAAATGCTACCTCATTAAAATCCTTTTCACATGTTATTGAACCTATGAACGAGGAAAATAGTATAACAATCTCTCAAATGTGAAAAACTTTTAGTAATTCTCTCATCAAAAAAATGTCAAGGAAAAAAAAAATACCTCAGTTAATCGCAAGACTCCCCCCTCCCACGCTTAGTTCACAATGTCCTCGTTGTGATATAAGAGAGAAAGGAAAAAAGCAAAAGAAAAACTTACAGTGATTCTCTTATCGAGTTGTGGGTTGGCAGCTCCCACATGACAAGTCCTTGTTTTGTTTTGTTTTGTTTTTTTTTTTTTTATGATGAATCACTTGAAAAGGAAAACACAAAAAAAAACGAAAAAGCAGAAAAATGAAGAAATGAAGTAAGTATGTACAAGGATAGAATGCTTATTTAACGTCGTGAGCTCGACGACCTCTCGGAGTGATTCGAGGATGATGAAGATTAAGGACGAGGGCTGGATGGCTGTGCAAAGATTCGACCATTGTAGCGCTCGGGATTAATGTTTATCCTAGCTGTTTGTCTTAGTATTCGTCGTTGAGATCTCCAGCTTATAGGATCGGATGTGGGACGGTGAGTCCATCTCTCCCTAGTAGGAGCGTAATCAATGTGAGGGTCATCATCGAAAAGTCTTTTTCTCAGGTGTGGTGGAGGAGCTTCATTGGTCGGTGTTGCATAGTAGAACATGTCTTTGTTCACATAAGTAAACGACACTCTTTTGTTCGGCCAATCTATAACTGCTCCAACTGTTGCTAGAAAAGATCCTCCAAGAATTATTGGAGTGTCATCGTCCTCCCTCATATCAATCACATGGAAATCATTAGGTACTCCACGATCTCCGATCCATACAGTAACATTCTCAGCTACGCCTTCAGAGCGTGTGATATCGGCATTAGCAAGTCTGATTCTCACATTCGAGCGGGTGAGGTTGTTGAGTCCCAATATCAAGGCTCTCTTTTTCGACATTACATTAATGTTAGCACCTGAATCACAGAAAGCATCATCAAAATCAATACCAAGAATTGAACAAGGTACTTTGTAAAGTCCGGGATCGTCTCTTTTAAGCATCTTCCTATCTAGTGTTAGGATCCCGATGTACAGTTCCTTGATTTCGTCCAAGGTCTCTTTGCTGTCGCTGATGTAGGAGTCAAGATTGTACTCACCTAGAGCTTGCTCGAATGGAATATCTCTTGGAATCTTGCTCACAATTCCAAAAAATTCGCTGAGTTGTTCTATATTTATTTCTCTGAAAAACCAAGTAACATTGTATCTAAAAAGTTGTGGATATTTGAGATGAGAGTTCCTTGAGATGCGCGCTTCTCTGAAAAAAATTGATGTCATGAATCGTCTCATCTGTTCCTTTGAAGTATTCCTTCAACGGGTACCTCTTCCATGCATCCTTAAAAGATAATGACTTCGGGATGCTTTGAATCAACTTTTCGAATCTCATCTTGTTACTTGGATGGATAAACACTTGCTTCTTTTTACTTGTGAGGAGGTTGCAGCTCTATTCTCGTTCTTGCATAGACACTTCAGAAGGGTCTTCGTCTTCGTCAGGGTCTTTTTCTTCGTCAAAGGAAGAATCAATGATGATTGGCCAAATTCTGTCTCCAAGCCTGCTGATATCGACCCTGATGAGTCGATTTTGACTTCGGATTGTTGCTCCTGGAGATGCATCGGTCTAGACTGGGCGATGTAGGGGTCGATGTGAGTTTGGCGTGGCATCAGAATCGACCCTGTTTGGTCGATTTAGGGGTCGGGCAGACGTCTAGATTGGTGCATTGGGCCAATTAATCCGATAGGGAGAATCGACCCTGATTGGTCGATTTTGGGGTCCGATTCTGCTCTCAGCTGTGCTCATTGATGTGCTTTGCTTCATCCTCTTTCCGCCTCTCAATGTAATAACCTTGACCATAGCTCTAGGGCTCATATCCTTAAGAGATAATGTGGTTCTTTGCTCCTCCATCTTATTTCATCTCTCTTTTCTTTTTATTAGTTGTTCTCTCAAATTTGCTAGTGCACCTGAAATTTGAAAGAAGAACTTGTCAGCAAAACCTAATTGTCTAGTCTCAGATCTACATCAAAACTCTATGGCTATTGCTTATTTCCCCGGAAACGGCGCCAAAAACTTGATGCAGAGTTTTTTATTCCTCTTCACAGGTTTCACCCGAGAAGTATATCTCGAGAGTTTAACCCCCAAAACCGCAAGTGCACAGTTAAATGTAATTGTAGTAATACGGGGTCGATCCACAGGGAAATAAAATAACTACATAGAGAATGCAAATGCAGATCTAATCTAGACATGATAATAAAGCAAGAGGGGGTTTCCTAATCTACTAAGAGTTAAATTAAATAAAGCAATAAATAGAAAGCAGTAAATCTATACTAAGAAAACAGTAAATAAACTAAACTAAACATGAATTAAATAAGCATCAAATAATCCTAAACTAATATTTACACATACTTGGGTGATAGTCTAAATCAGGAAACCTAAGTTTAGAATTCATATTTTATTTAAATAATTTATATTTGTCATTCTAGGGATTTTCCATATCTTGCTAGTCCACTCTCGTGGTATGCTAGACTCTATAGCCAGATCTACTTTCGTGATAAACTGGATATGCATTTCATACAATCCCATCATCAGATACCAAGTGTCTACAAAGTGAGTGATAGATTTGTTTCTAAAGTACAATCCACTCTCGTAGCGAAATACTCCTAAAATATTCAATCTAACTTGGCCAAAGTCATATCTATAATTAATTATATCAAACAACAAATTCGACACTAGCTATGACTTTCTAGTATGCAGATCTGAAGGTTTAATCCACTCTCGTAGCGTCAAACACTTCTAAATAGAAAACCACACCAACTGGATTCAGTTGTACTCTTAAGTATCTCCCATGAGAGAATACTCAGCATTAAAGTGCATACTAAAGTAGCTAGATCGGTTAAGTACAGTAATGAATTCTAAAACATAGATCCCATCATTGACCACCACCCTATGTGGTCTAAAGGATCTAGACTCTTGTCTCCTAAGGTTTACAAAGATAAGATCTGATTTGTAAAATAATAAACAAGACTGAAAAGTAAACTAATCTAAAACAATAAACAAAGTAAAAACCTAAACATAAATTAGAGAAGAAGTAAGCCTAGAAACTTTATTAGATCTCAAAGTGTAGGGAATTGTGTGTGTGAATTGTCTTGTTTGTTCATATGAATGAGATTACATGTGTATTTATAGTTCTAGGGTTGTTAGCTCTAAAAAACTCGAGTTTATCCTATCCCTAAAAGTCTTAAAACCGAAAATAATAGATCAGCTCACTCTTGGATCGCCATGTAAGACAGCTTTCAGTTTTTTCGGAGGGCAGAATCGACCCTGATAGGATAAACTTGACCCTGATAGATAGGTCGATTCTAGAGTCGATTCTGTGCCCCTTCCCTTGACTGGTCGATTTCTACCTCTAGGATTTCTCTCTGGAAATTCTTCAGATATTGGTCTTATTCGGTTCCCTGAAATCCTCTCCAAATGTGCATGATCCAGGTGGTGATGCCAACTCTCCCATAGGTCTTAGCAAGCTCCAGAAACACTCTAAACATCGAGTTTTAGCTCCAAGTACCTAGAAACACATAAACACATGCAAACACACTAAAACTATACTAAATGTTAGTCATAAAGCCTAAAACTAACTTATTATAACACATAAAACCATGCAAATATGAGTTCTATCACTAAGACGATTTCGAACATCTTTTTCGATAATATGAAGCAATCTTCGGGCTGACCAGGGTGGTTGTCTATGTCTTCGGGCATTGCATTCCCACCAAATATGATATAGCGAAGATTGAAAAGCGTATCGTAGGAGAAATCTCGTATGAAAAGACATCACTGGCAAAGTATATGCAGCTGTGTATATGGTCCAGATTGTTGAGAACGATGCTCCCATTGTTAATAAAAGCAAGCCAAACCTGAAAAGAGTATTTTGGAATCGAATTTTTGAACCATATATTAACGTACCAGCTCAATACAGGCCGAGATGTGCGGATCAGATTTTTGGTGTCCTTTGTCGAGAAAACCTCTCTATAAGTGTCCGCCTTTTTTTTCCACAAGTGAATGTCCGGCCCTTGCTTATCAGATCAATTTTGCAACTTTTGAATCTCATCTTCGATTTGATTCCAAGCCGCTATACGATGACATCTCCGACGGCAAGAATTGGGAAGATCGAATATCATCATGTCAATTCCAATTCTGAAATAAATAGATCGTCGAAATCCAGTTAGATCAATCAATCTTCCCATAGAAGACCAATCATCATACCAGAATGAAGTAGAGATTCCATTAACAGCTTTCACCTTATGAAGTCTCTTAGCCATATCTCGATATTTTAGTAACTTATGCCATATCCAAGATCCCTTTGTTGTATTTGACTTGATTGTCCAGATGTTATTATTGTTTATCAGATTTGTCCACATCCAGCGAACCCACAATGTCGGTTGACGTGATATTAAACGCCATAAGAGTTTCAAATAACAAACTTGGTTTACTTCCGATAGAGGTTTAATTTCAAGACGTCTTTCAGATATTGGCAAGCACACATCATCCCATGCTAGTTTTATCTTGGTCAAAATCAAAGCTGGGCCAGACCAAAGAAACACCTAACAAATACCATTTATCTCATCTATACATCCCTTTGGTAAACGGAAAGCAGCCATCCAAAAGTTTACCAAACTCATTATCACAAATTTAAGAAGAAGAAAGAGACCCACATAAGAGAGGAAACAAATTGTCCAAGAGCAAAGCTTTGATCTGATATTTTCAATAAGAATCGAATAATCATCTTTCATCATTCGCTTTGTCATAAGAGGAAGTCCAAAATACCTTATAGGGAGATCACCATAAGCAAATGAAAATCGAGATAAGATAGCTTCTTTTGAGTTAATCAACCTTCCACCCAAATAAATTGTTGATTTTTCCATACTTATTCACAATCCATATTTTGTTGCAAAGCTGTTGAAAATTGTGACAATGCCGTCAATAAAACGATCACTACCATCAACAAAAATCATAAGATCATCAGCAAAACATAAGTGGGTAAGGTGTATATTCTTGCAACGCGGATGATATCCCAAAATCTTATCAGCAGCTCCCATGTCGATTAAATGTGAAAGTACATTCATACAAATCACAAATAAGTAGGGAGACAAAGAACAGCCTTGTCTTAGACCTCGTTTACTACCAAAATAGCCAACTAGCTCTCCATTTACCTGAACAGAGAAGGAAGCTGTAGTTATACAAAGATGAATCCAATGTAAGGAAACCTGTGGAAATTTAGAGTTGCAAGAGTGTTGAGCAAGAAATTCCATTGAACTAAATCAAAGGCCTTAGCAATATAATCTTTAAAGCACAGCGTGGAGCTATTGTGTCCTAGTAATAATCTTTGACAATCTCCGAAGCAAGCAGAACATTCTCCAATAGTAGCATTTCACTAACAAAAGCCGATTAATTTAAAGAGATTATACGAGGTAGTAATCTCTTTAAACGGTTTGCTAGGATCTTTGAAACCACTTTATATAAGACATTACAGCAGGAAATTGGCCTGTAATCCTTCACGTTTAAAGCCTCCTCCTTCTTGGGAATCAAAGCTAGAATAGTAGAGTTAATGCCTCTAGGAAGAAACCCTTTCGTAAATAAAGATTAAACTGCAGCAACAAAATCATTCCCAATTAAACTCCAAGATGATTTAAAAAACTCTGATGTGTAACCATTTGGACCGGGGGATTTATTATTCGGCATCTTGAACAGAGTATTCTGAATTTCCTCTCTAGTTACCACCGAGATTAACATTTCCTTATCTTCTTCTGTGCAACGAAACTGCAATAATCGATTAAGATCTTCTATTTCCATTCCCAAAAAATCTGATGGCTGGTGATTAAGAAAGTCCTCGAAAAAACGAGAAGCCTCCCTTTGAATATCTGATTTTTCTCTCATCAAATTACTATACATATCTTGAATCTCCTTGATTGAGTTAAAAGACCTTTGTTGCTAAATCGAATGATGGAAAAAAGATTTATTTCTATCACACACCTTCAGCCAGTAAAGTTTTGATTTTTGTTTTAAATAACCTTCTTCCATATCAGCCAAACGTTGCCAAGATAAGCGAGATTCTGTCTTAAATTCCAATGCTTCCTCTGTTGGATCTAAGAGGGTTGCAGCCAGCTTCGAACAAAGATCATCATATGCTGCTTTAGTTCACTTTGAAAGATCACTCAGATTATCCTTACCCAATTTTTGCATTGGCTCCTTAAGACATTTTAGCTTTTTTGAGAATCTGAACATTGCGGAAGTCGACACATAAAGGGGATTCGTTGTTTGCCCAAAGCTAGCCACCGCCTCATGATATCCTGGTAACTCATTTAGGACGTTTGAGAATTTAAATGGTCGACGAATCGGAGCAGAGTTTCCATTCATCATAAGTCTGCCTCTCAACTGATCAGAGCAACCTCCTGGCTCCAAAACTGAATAAGAATTTTCAAAAGACCGCTGACCATACATCATTGATCAAAAACCGGTCTAATTTTCTGCAAATTAATCCTTCTCTTCTCTTATTACACCATGTAAATCTAGGGCCTTGAAATCCTAGATCCGTGAAAGAGCAGAACCGAACCAGCTCTTGAAAATCCCTCATTCCTGGAAGAACTCCATTATGAAAGTTAGAATGATCCTCAACTTCTAAAGTTTCATTAAATCTCCACAAACCACCCATGGTTTATTTTTGAACATAGGAGAAGTGTGATCGCTACGCAAATCCTTCCAAAGACTTCGTCGATCTTCCATGAAATTAGAAGCATAAATAAATGAACAGAAAAACTTATGATCATTCCCATCAATCAAAACAGAACACGTTTTAAAAACTGGAGTGATTCTCACCTTTGCACTCCAAACCACCCATAATCTTCCTAATCGATGATGCTCATAATTAGTAAGATAAGATCAGTCTTTACAGATAAAAGTAAGAATCGAAGATGCACGAGACTCCTACACTCTCGTTTCTATAAAACAGCCAAATTACAATTTACTCTTAAAAAGCCTTGTCGAATAATTTTATGTTTCCCCTTCTTATTAAGGCCTCGGACGTTTCAGAAAAAGTCCACCATCAGTTTCTTTTATGAGAGTTCTTTTTACCCTTCACACTGGAGTTTCCAACGTGTTGAGTTACCTTATTACCCACGTTCCCAGATTGCAACCTAGTTGCGTGACGAGTAGTTGGGCGGACAACATCAGATTCTGAACTTTTGTTTACGTGATCCTTCTTCAGCAGGATCAACCTCCGCATTTAAATCTCCATTTGTTGAATCTAAAGCAATAACATCATAATGAGAAGGAGAAATTTCTATCTCCTCATTACTCTCTTGAAACGTAACCTTTTTTCCAACTTTAGTAGGTGAAATCCACAAATCTTCTTCATTCACCACTTGCTTATCTGCTGAATTATGTTTCCGACTTGATGAGAAAGGAGTAAAGTATTCCCCTCGCCGAATCAATCTTACAGGAGATCCATTGACGGAGACCAATGAATTTTTTTGTTTCCATTTACGGGTGATGCATAGTGACGTAGCTGATCTTTTCAGGCACTATCATTGCACAACACAAATTCATTATCTATAGGATGCACTATAGAGGAAGTTGTCGAGAGACCTGTCGTATCCATAACAACGGATCTCTTTGGTGACGCTAGAGCAGGGTTACTCACTACCTTGTTTGCTAAAGACTCAGACAAAGTTTTAGCCATTTCATCGTTTGTGAGAGTTTCTGCCGAGGCTACAGCATTAGCACTGGTCGGAACCAGAGCATGCCTACAAACATCATGAAGATGTCCCTATTTTCTGCAATTACTACATCTTGGGGGTAACCAAGGGTATTCGTACTCAACTTCAACATCTAACCCCAACTTTGATTTGAATCTATACTTTGTTGGCAAATCACCTGCGAGATTCACCTCTACAAAAATTTTAGCTTTATTAATTCGGGATCCTATTTTCTTGGTTTACCAACCTTGCTTGATAAATAGCTAAGTCCTGCCCACGAGAATAAGCTATATGGGATATTCTTCACCTTAATCCTTAAAGGCATAGACCTCATTTCGGGTAAAAGATCTGCATTTACTGGGTCATACTTGAAACTATCATAGGCTTGTCGGCTATGTTCCACATGCCCCTTCTTAACACTTTCTCCCTAATGATTTGGTCTCAAATACAAAACTTTATTGTTTTGTCATCAATGACAAAAGCATCAATACGTACAGATTGAAGTTCTTCTTTAACATTCTGATTAAAGTTCAATATATATATATATATATATTCTTATGATATATTTGGAAATAAAAATTATAATCTCGCTTATTATCATGTTGATTAAGTTCTTACATGAATACTTGAAATTGATCTATGAATTGGATTTTTTGTCAGATCGACATGTTATGCCACGCTAGCTTGGTTGGTGAAATAATTTCATGACGTCTTTGATGTAATAGGAGATTCCTATTTGGCATGTTGCCCTCTGCTGGATGGATTAGATGTGACCGCAGAAAACGAGGTTGACGGTTTAAATGTAACCATGGCGAGAGTCCAATCAATTACATGGCCCTAAACAAAACATAAATGGGTTCTCCTTATATCCAACATTCTCCTTTTGTTATTCGATGTCTCAAGTCCATAAGTTCTCCTCCTTCGCATCTCTGGATAAATCTAAACTCGAGTCCTCTCCAGCATCTCCTGACAACAACGAACTTACTTCAATCAAATATAATAAACCTTTTTCTTTTTAGATCTCAATATGTTCTTCACCAAATCAAGTATTTTAATCACCAAAACTACATTTCTCAAGAATGCACCTATGTATCGGTGTAACATCCGTATCCCAAACTGTTTCTTGCCGAACAAGTTATTGGTATTTGTGGTATAAAGTGTTGTGTCGTGTTTTACTTGTTTCCGAGGGAAGTAGGAACAATAACGAGCTCGATTAATAATCTTACGAGTTGACAACAGGTGAATTAATCGAAGGATTAGTTATTGGGAATTAATTTCGTGTTATTTTGGATTAAACGGAATTAAATCAAAATAAAATCCGAGAGTGTTATTAAACCAAGTACGGGACGATATCGAGCTCGAATGATGGCCCCAGGGGCGGTGGATGAGTTAATTGATCGATAGATCGATTGTTGAGAAGTAATCCCGAGCGGTTCGGCTTAATCGGAATTAAGCGGTTATTCCGGAATGAACGGTGTTTTGACGGAAGTGGAAGGAAATATTTTGGAACGGGGAGAATGTCTCAAATATTTTGGGATATTGGATGGAATTACTAAACCGCGGAAAACAATTAATGGAGATTGAATGTGGCGGTTTAGAGAATTCGGTTTGGTTTAATTGAATTAAACCAAACATATACATACATATGTATATATATGTATGTTTTCTCCTTCTCTTCTACCTCATTCTAGACTCTTCTTCTTCATTTGGAAAGAGAGAACAAGAAAGAGAGGAGGGGGAAACGAGAGAAAGAAAGCAAGAGAAGAAGAGAGAAAGGAGGAGAAGAAGGAGAAGGAGAAGGGGAGAAAAAGGGGTGTGAAGAACAGAATCTGGGAGTAACTTGTAAGCTTCGATCGGGGTATCACAAGGGCTCGGATTGAGCTGAGATTTGGTGGGTAAGTTCTTCCATCTCTTGTGTGCTTGTCTACCAAATTTCGTGGGATTTTGTTGAGTAGTTTAGGAGATACGATTTTTCTCCCTAGACTGCTCTGTTTTCGGGCTGTAGCGCCGAGTTGAGTTTGAGTGAGTGTTTGGACACACAAATCTTGTTAGTTTTGGTTGAAATTTGGTAGATGCGTTCTTTAGGGTGTTTTCTTGATGATCACCGAAGGGTTTTGTCAAATTCGCCCTGTAGTAAGAGTTATGAACAATCGAAGTTGCCCCTGTTTTGAGCAAAGGGAATCCGATTTGGGGGTATGAGTAATCCGAGTTTAAGGGGTTGTCATGGGGTTTTTGAGCTTATGTTCATTCAATTGAAGTAATTTTTGGTCTCTTGCTAAGCAAGAGGTGATATATAGGTGAGTTGGAGCCAAGAGGTGCAAGGGAGCAAGCTTTAAGCTTGGGAATCGTCATTGTTCTAATCGTCAAATCGAGGTGAGTGCGTGACCGTGGTTTGCACCACGTGGTTGTTGAATTATCGTGATTGTTGTGTGTTAGGACTTAACCATATGAGTGTGCCTTATGGCTTGTCCAATTTGTTGTGTTGTTGCGTGTGATGGAGCTCTATCATTCCTTGTTTGATTGTTGCTTGTGTTGCTTTCGATTTCGGTAAGCCTTCGATCTTGTGTGTGTATAACCGTGAGACGGGAGGACCGCCTCACTAAGCATTATCAATGCTTACGCGCCTCTTTTGGTGAAGGAAAAGAGAAGTAAGATGTGGAGCTCGTGGAACCAAGGCCGGAGAAAGGAATGATCTAGGAGTGTTTTGGGTTTTCTTTTTTTATCTTGATGTTATGCTTCTAATGCCTTGGTGATGGTTGTTTTGGACTCATAAGAATGCTTGTTAGGGATGTTTGATACGAAATTATACATGAGTTAAGGGTTGTTTATGTTGATGTGCATTTGGCATTGTTTTGGGCTTGTTATGTTGTTCTTGGGTTGCAGGGTAAGGAAAAGGATCGATCGATCCAGGGCAAGATCGATCGATCCCAAGTAGTCATTTTTGGGCCAGAGACTTGGAGAAACTTGGGAGGAAAACGAGTTCGATCGATCCTGGCAAGATCGATCGATTTTTAAGGGTCAGGATCGATCGTTCTTGGGAGGAATGATCGTTCCTAGGGGACTTTTTAAGGCAGAAGTTTCGGGTCTGTTTTTAGGGAATAAGATCGATCGATCCTAGGTGAGATCGATCGATCCCTATTGCATTAAGGTTTAAGTGTTTGTCTTGTATTAGATGTGGAGTCTTTAGCTTGAGTAATAAGTAAGTTTTAACTATTCCCCGATTAGAAAAGTTTTGAGAAAAAGTTTTAAAAATTTCGTATTTTTTTTATGATTTCCGCGCGTTTTCCGTTTTTGTACTCGGGATGGGGCGTGTCAATTTGGTATCAGAGCGGTAGCGGTTCTAGGATGTCGTGAGTGTTGCCTGCTCTATGTGGTTATGTGATTGCTTTGGGGTTGGGTTAGAGATCATCCTCTTCGGCCACGTAAAAGGTTCCACGGTAAGACTTCTTTCTTGTGCAGTTTTGTTAAGTTTTGGGTTATTGAATGCTTGTTTGCTTGTGAAGATGACAAGAAGTGGTAGTGGTAAAGAAGGAGTGTCGCGGGAGCCGGCTGAGCCAATAGAATAAGTGGACCCCCGGAGTGAAAACCAAGTGTTAGTCGAGGATGTTGCTGAGGCAGGAGATGGTGGAGCTGCAAAGGATGCGGCTCAAGCGGCTGAAGGAGAGCTGCGAGTACAAAGTCAGCAAGAAGAGGATCCAAATCAAATGGAGCAAATATTGGGTTTGTTGGCTCAGATTCTCGATAGACTACCAAGGCCGGTAGCCACACCAGCTCCCGAAGCGCCATCCGAAGTGAGTGAGCTGCCGAGAGCGGTAAACCCCGAGGCTAGGGTGGCTAACTCAGAGAATCAAGCCAAGAAGTCTCTTAGCATTAGTTCGGAGAAGAGTGAAGAATGTCGAAAGGGTCAGAAAAGGAAGTGGGAGTGCACTTCTAAGAACGTTTCGAGTGTGCAATCCAGATGTTTTAAGTGCAGAAGCATGGATCATCGGATTGCTAATTGTCCTAATAAAGAGATGAGGACTTGCTACCACTGTAAGGAAGTGGGACACATTAAGCCTTCGTGTCCTAAGTTGCAGCAAAGTGGAAGAGGGTCAAAAGCACCACCACCTAAGCGGGCTGCGGTGACTCCCCCAGCTTACTCTTCGAATATCGAGTCGGGAGAGCCGAGTAACTCCAAACSGACCTCTGGTTAGAATTCTTATCTGGTTAAATTATATGGATGTGTATAATTATGCTAAGTGTGTTAAGTGAAGTAAGCTATTGCGTGTGTATGGGGTTGCATGGGTTAAATGGGATTTGGAGGTATCGTGGATAAAAAGGTCGGTTAAGTTATTGAGTAATTGGGTTTAAGAATTACTCGAGTTACGGTGAACTCCGTTTTCAGAACAGAGGAGGATCGATCGATCCACAGGGCAGGGAGATCGATCCACCATGTCGGTTATGTGATCAGAGGCGTTTTGAGAAAGGGATCGACCGATCTCGAGAGGAGATCGATCAAGCGAGTATACCGGGGAGTTTAGGATCGATGTGGATGAGAAAGATCGATCAAATCGGTGAAGATCGATCGATCCATGGAAAGATCGATCGATCCGGAAAAGTGTGGTGTGACGGTTTATTTTTGGTAATCGAGATCGATCGATCATGAGACTGGATCGATCGATCCGATCTCTGAAAGTGGATTTTTGAGTAGTATGCAGGCGAAGGTCGAGGAAATCGCCAATGGAACTTTGGATAAATGGGTTTGGATTGCTAGATCGTCTGATCTAGGTTGAGTATTGATGAGATCGCCATAGGGATTGAGGGTGTATGGTGGTTGAGTATCGATGCGATCTCAGGGATATTAGACCGTAAGACATAATGGGATGATGATGAGTTGGTGAATCTCATTCTGTGGTTGGCAGAACTTTATGGGATAAGCGTAATGTTAAAAAAAAAGTGGTGATGTGGATGATACATGTCGTGGAATTGCATGTATCAGCGAGGTCGAGTACATGGTATAATGTTTCATGTATCGACGGGTTGGACACATGATGTGGTATGTCATGTGTTGGGAGCTGGGAGCGGTGTTTGTTCCATCTTGGTTCGGGATTTTTGGGTTATGTCGTCAGATCTTACTACGTGGTTGGGGTCGATAGGATTGTATGATAATTGATCCTATTGACGGGTCATTGGGGTTTTGTAATACTTAACCCCAATGAGGGGTCATTAGAGTTATATGATATATGGCTCTAATGATGCTGGTTAGGATTATCTGATAATCCTAACAGGGTGAGATCTTATGATCTCAGGGTGGGTTTTACTGATTAGGGTATGCAGTATCCTAGATCGGTAGCCCAGGGTGAGGTCCTACGATATTGGATCTCTGGGTGGGTTTTACTGATTAGGGTATGTAGTACCAGATCTAGAGGTGAGGTCTACGATATTGGATCTCGGGGGTTTTCTGATTAGGATATTATGCGGTATCTAAATCGGTAGGTGAGATCTCATGATCTCGGGATGGGTTTCTGATTAGGATATCGCATCTAGATCGGTGGCGTGGTAGGTCTATGATATTGGACCTCACGGGACTAGTATATTAGAGTCCCATGTTATTGGATTCTAATGTACTAGGTCGCTTGGCGGACTTAACTTGTCTCGAATCCAGGATTTCGACTGCCTCGAACCGGGATATTGAATTTCGACGAGTTAGCTGCTGGGTGACCACGCAGAGATCTTGTGATGACAAACCGGAGTGTTATGGAACCGAGTATGGAACAATACCGAGTGTGATTGATGGCTTTAGGGGCATTGAAGCAGTAGAGCACGCTTCTGTGTTGAAAAGGGAAGTCCCGTGCACGGGTAACTGCAGCTGGGTGTGACCGCAGCCACCGCTGGGTTATTGTAAGTACGGTTATGGCTGAGTGAGTCATAACGGAGAATGATATACTTAGTGATGAGTTATAGTTGTTAAGTTGTACCGGTATGGTATTATGAGTGGGTACCACGACTCTGTCGTTAGAGCTGTAGGCTACCGCCGTCAAGGGTAGTAAGTGCACTTGGTAACGGATCTAAGGACGATCCGAACCTTGAGTTTTGGTGAGGCTGTATGTGTGTTGAGGGTAGCTTGCACTTAGGATCGGATTTGAGGCACGTGGTCTCAAGTGTGACAGAACTTTGAGACTTGGGGATGTGATCGCCCTGTATTGGCTTAACCGGACTTTAAGGAGCCATATGTGTTTTTGCATGCTCGAGGCTGGGATTGGGTTGGTTACGATGCAGCATGGGAAGGTTATTGCTTATGCTTCGAGATAGTCGAGGAAGCATGAAGGCAATTATCCAACTCATGATTTAGAGATACTTATCACCCGGGAAAACTAATTCGTTGCTGATGCATTGGAAGAGGATAGCTGCAAGTACCGAGAGAGATGCTGAGGACTTGGTGAGTATGATTAGTACCTTGTTGCTATGTGTTCCCGATAAGTTGAGCCATTGGGTTCAGCGCCTATCCAGCCTGAGTAGTAGAAATGAAAGCTGGTCAAGGAAAAGATAAGGTTTTGAGTAAGACTTCTAAGGACGAGAAGTCGGAGTATCTAAGTTTTGAATAATGGAACCATTTTGTGAATGGTCGGTTTGTGTGCCTATCGATGAGAAGTTGAGAGATATTCTCGAGAGGCAATATCGTGGTTCTATCCCTGGCGACAAAGATGTACCGAGTCTTGACGCGGTATTGTCATTGRGTTGGGATGAATAGAGATGTAGCCAAGTGGGTGGATAGGGGTGAAACTTGTCAGTTAGTAGAAACTGAGCAACAAGTCCCGAGCGGCTTATTATAGAGTTACCCATTCCTGAGTGGAAAGGGGACATGGTTACGATGGATTTCATAGTGTTACCGGATTCTGGGCAGAGATGCTATATGATTGCCGATCGCTCGAGTCCGCTCACCTCCCTAGCCATAAGGAAACCAGACGGGGCTCAGTTGGGCTAGAAGGTACATCGGCGAGATTGTAAGATTACATGGTGTACCTATGAGCGCCAGATCAGATCGTGACAGTAAAGTTTTCATCGATATTCTGGCGAGAGATCGGAGATGGGTACCAAGGTACACATGAGTACAACATATCATCCTCGCACGGATGGGCAATCCGAGAACCTTTCGTCAAGACTTGCCTGAGGATATGTGTATTGATCGTGGCCATTGGGTCGCTACTACTGAGCGTAGGGTTCACGATAAATCAGCTATCGAGCAAGTACGGGATGGTACCATACGAGGCACTATACGGTAGGTTCTGGTGACGCCATTATGTTGAACTCAAGTGGGGGAGCGGCATGTTTGCGCAGAGTTTGGTGCATAAGGGCTATGGATAATCATGGAAGGAGTTGGAGCCGTAGAGATATGGTTTATCTCAAGATGGCGATACTTAAGGGTCCTAACAATTATATTCCGAGTAATCGAGACGAGTATTTGGTACTGTTCTAGTGGTGGAACGAAGTTGAACTGTTGCTTATAGCTGGAGTTGTATGCCTATGCAAGCATTTCACGATGTCTTCCATGTGTCTAAGCTGAAAAATGCTTCGCAGAGGGATGATCGTGTTACCGGAGGTTCCACCCGAGTTGTCGCCGAAGTTTGAGGGTCGAGTCGAGGCCGTGAAAGATCCTAGATCGTAGAATCTGTTAAAAAGGAGAAAGGAAACTCCTGAGATTAAGGTCGTGGGATCATGTTGGGGTTGACAGAAAAACTAGGAACGAGGAAGGACGGAAATGGAATTCTCCTAGTTGGGTTGTAAGGCGGGTTAGAACCTTAAGATTCGAGGACAATCTAATTAAGTGGGGAGAATTGTAACTTCCGTATCCCAAAAACTTCTTGCCGAACAAGTTATTGGTATCTGTGGTATAAAGTGTTTGTTGTGTTTTACTTGTTTCCGAGGGAAGTATACAATAACAAGAGCTCGACTAATAATCTTACGAGTTGACAACAGGTTAATTAAATGAAGGATTAGTTATTGGGAATTAAATCGTGTTATTTTGGATTAAATCATTAAATCAAAATAAAATGAGAGTGTTATTAAACCAAGTACGGGACGATATCGAGTCGAATGATGGCCCCTGGGCGTGGAGTTAATGATCGATGATCGATTGTTGAGAAGTAATCCCGAGCTGTTCGCTTAATCTAATTAAGCGGTTATTCCGGAATGAACGGTATTTTGACGGAAGTGGAAGGAAATATTTTGGAACGGGGAGAATGTCTCAAATATTTTGGGATATTGGATGGAATTACTAAACCGCGGAAAACAATTAATGGAGATCGAATGTGTTTGAGAATTCTTGGTTTAATTGAATTAAACTAAACATATACATACATATGTATATATATGTATGTTTTCTCCTTCTCTTCTACCTCATTCTAGACTCTTCTTCTTCATTTGGAAAGAGAGAACAAGAAAGAGAGGAGGGGGAAACTGATATGTTTGCATTTTGCATCGTTTTAGCTTGGTTAATTCATACATTTAGACTTGTCATTTAACCTGTTCTTGTCATTTATCTCTAGTTTTGCATACTTAGAGTGTTTTGCATTAGGTTTGCATACATCCTGCATATTTGGCTTGTTTCAGGTACTTTCAGGCGATTCTGGAGAAGTTAGCATCAAGTTAAGCTGTCTAGGGCATCTGACTCGAGCCACTATGGTCAAGACAAGGGAGCTAAGGCTGGAGATAGTGCAGGAGCAGACTCGAGCCCACCTGCTCGAGTAGGAGGGTCGAGCTGAGGCAAAAGGTGGCGTCTTGGAGGTTTTTGGCCAAGCTCRAGCCCCATGCTCGAGCTCCATGATTGAGTCCAACATAAAAGAGGAGTCTTGGAATTTTCAAGTCTGACTCGAGCCCATAGGGTCGAGTAGGAGGCTCGAGCTCAACACACAAAAATGCAATCTTGATTTCATCAACTCGAGCACATCACTCGACCAAGACAGGGTCGAGTCGGACCTTCTCTGCGCATTTTTACTATTTCGCCCATGACGTTTTAGGGTTTTTAAGACCTAGTATAAATACCTAATAGGGGATTAAGACTGAGAATGTTTTTTTTATGCCTAATTTTCGAGTTTTCCTTTTGTTCTTCATTGTTCTTGATTTCCAGACTTTGTAATTTGATTTCTACTTGTTATTTTCAGCGGATTTCTTCTGTTCTTTCATCTCTCCATCTGTTTCTATCATCTATGCAAGTTTTAATGATTTCTGGTTTTGTGTTCTTCATGAGTTTTGAGTAGTCATTAGGGTTTCTGAGGATGGGTTAGATTAGTGTGGAATCTTAGTCTCCTAGGTGGTTTAAGAGTTGATTGTTTTAATTCCCTTCTAAATCAGTGTTCTTAATGCTAATTTCTCTCTGATCAATTGAGATTAGATCTTAGGTGTTTTTCCACCCAGAAGGTGTTTGATAAAATGCTTGAATGAATTAATGTTAGAAATTTGCATTCCTAGCCTAAGGGATTAGATGTCTAGGGTGTTTATTGACAGTATTGAACTGGGTCTTATTCTCAGGGTAGATTTCGCCATGATTGGGTCTGAACTGGTCTAGCTTGAGGTTACTTATCACGGAGTGGACTTAACTGGTTGTGATGTTTGATGTCTAGGGAATAGCTTGATTGAGTTTTGTTAGACCACCAGGTAGGCTAAGAGGAGGCACTGAATCGACACCCCATCCTTAGGAACTTCTGCTGATTGATTTCTCGTCTAGCCCTTTACGCTGTTTCTGTTATTGCTTTGCTTCTGTTAGTCTTTGAATTGATTCGCTTTAGCATCTATTTCTGTTTTCTGTCTAGGTCATTAGACCCCCATACGCTCTCGTTTGGCTTGACTTGAATGGTTTTGATCTCATCCTTTTTGGTTAATATCTTCACCCTTATGGATTGACACCTTACTATACTGCAACGAAATCTTGGTCTAGTAAGAAATTGACTTATATCAATTTGGCGCCGTTGCCGTTTGGGTGTTGTTTGTTACAATTAGGATTTCATATCGCTCTAGATCAAGTTCTTTTCTATATACTCTGTTACTCACTTTGATTTTCTTTTTCTGTCTTTGGTTTGCAGGACGTTTCTTGACTCGAGCCCCCTAGCTCGAGCCTAGCAGGTCGAGTCCGTCTATCTCGCCTACGTCTGCTCGAGTCTACCATCGAGTCTTGTTCCCCCTGCATGCAAACGAGATCGAAAGGCAGTCAGAACCTCATCCGCTACCTCGACAATATTAACAAGCTACCACATCAGTTGCGAGAGCAGCGAGAAAACATCCAAGACAACAGTCAGAATCTAGTGGGAATGGAAGACCACCCACAGGAACAAAATGTTCCAGACCCTCCTGTGAGAAGGCCCCGTCTGATAGGTGCAGGAGACGCTCCTAATACTCATACCAACAGACAAGGGATTGTCCCTCCTACGATCCAGAACAACAATTTCGAGATCAAGAGCAGCTTGATCGCCATGGTGCAGAACAACAAGTTTCATGGCCTACCTATGGAGGACCCTCTTGATCATCTGGATGAGTTTGATAGGCTCTGCAGCCTTACCAAGATCAATGGGGTCAGTGAAGATGGTTTCAAGCTACGGCTCTTCCCCTTCTCTCTTGGTGATAGAGCCCATCACTGGGAAAAGACTCTACCCCATGGATCCATCACTTCATGGGATGATTGCAAGAAAGCCTTCCTGGCCAAATTCTTCTCCAATGCCAGGACAGCGCGCTTGAGGAATGAAATTTCTGGATTCTCTCAGAAAGATGGTGAAAGTTTCTGTGAATGCTGGGATCGCTTCAAGGGCTACACTACTCAATGCCCTCACCACGGTTTCAGCAATGAGTCACTCCTTAGCACTCTCTACGGAGGAGTTCTTCCGAAGGTCCGCATGCTTCTAGATACCGCCAGCAATGGTAACTTCCTCAACCAAGATGTTGATGCTGGCTGGGCACTGGTGGAGAACCTAGCACAATCTGATGGTAATTACACTGCTGAGTATGATAGGAGTGTCCGGCCAAGTATTGCTACAGACGATCAGACTAAGGCCATCAAGGCATTGACTGCTAAGTTGGATCAATTGTTACTGCAGAAGAAACAGGTTCATTTTGCTTCTGAGGATACAGTTTTTCAGGTTCAAGATGGGGAGGATGATGGTGTTGAGGAGGTCAGCTATATGCAGAATCAGGGTCAGTACAACAAAGGTTTCATCAACTACAAGAACAACCCGAATCTGTCATACAGGAGTCCCAATGTTGCCAACCCTCAAGACCAAGTCTACCCACCTCAGCAACCACCGCCTCAGTCCAAACCTTTTGCTGCCTACAACCAGAATCAAGGTTTTGTTCCTAAGCAGCACTATACGAACAACTATCAGCAACAAGGAGTCATGGGTCCACCACCGGGTTTTCCGTCTCACCACGCTCAGTCTTCTACCGCTCCTGATCAACAGACAAACACTTTGCTGCAGCAACTCCTACAGGGTCAAACAGCTGGAGCACTTGAAACAGCCAAGAAATTTGGTGAACTCAAAACCCAGTTGGACTACAACTACAACGCTCTCAATAGCAAGATCGAGACAATGAACTCCAGGATTAAGTATTTGGAGGGCAACACTACATCTACTTCCTCCACAGCACCTATTGGACAAATTCCAGGAAAAGCAATTCAGAACCCCAAGGAGTATTGCAATGCCATCTTTTCAATGGAATCAAGTCCTATTGCTGATCATGAAGCGGATGTTAGAGAAATTGAGGCTTTTCTTTATGGTTCCGATGCGAACACCACTACAATCGCTTTGAGGAGTGGAAGAAAGTTACCTGCACGGGAAGGATCAGTTCAAGTCACTGCGGACAGTGAGGATCAAGATGGGGAGGATTTGGTTTTGTCTTGATGGTGTGATTTCAGGAAAGTATGAGAAGTGAATCATGAAAAGGAGGCAAAAACGCACAGGAATGGGTTGACTCGAGCATCAAACTCGAGCCCTAGGATCGAGCCAACTAACCGAGCCTCAGGAGGGAAAATTTCAAATTTCTCTCGAGTAGCCTACCGAACCTGGTCGAGTCAGAGGCTCGAGTCAGACGTGTGTCAGACGCACTCGACCCTACCTGGTCGAGTCAGARGCTCGAGTCAGACGTGTGTCAGACGCACTCGACCCTACCTGGTCGAGTGGCCAGCTCGAGTCAACTCYTTTTGGCGCCCAAGTTCAATTTTTGAATCCGACATACACGCTCCTCCTTGTCCTTTTGGTCCTCCCCATACCCTATATAAACCAAACTCGCCCAAGACCTTCCTCACACCACAAATACTCTCTCACTCCTTTCTCTTTCATTTTCCAGCTCTCTCTATTTGTTTTTGAGTGTTCCTGAGTTTTTATCCTCTGTTCTTCATTTCTTGTTGCTGTTCTTGAGGTTATTCTCACATTCTTGAGTTTCTCTTCTTTCTGTGAGTGATTCTTAGGTATGGATTCACGTCAAGCTCGCCGCAGGTCAGCAGAAGCACTCGCCCGAAACTTCCAAATGTGGAGAGAGACCGTTCCTCCAACAGAAGAACCCATGGAGGTTGAAGAAGTGCCCGACTCGAGCTCATATGCTCGAGCCAAGGGGTCGAGTCAGAAGGGTCGGAAGCCAAGCTCGAGCTCTGGGCACAAGCGTGGCTCGAGTCAAGGCGCATGCTCAGAGAAAAAAGCTCCCCCATGCTAAACGAGAAGGAAAGAAACCCATGGAGTCCTGCCTTCCTCTCGACAAAGGTCGCAAATGTACATTAAACCCAAGGCGACAAAGAAACCTCAAAAGAAGAAGCATCATCCGCAGCAAAGTACTTGGAAGTCCTTCTTGCTCGTGGTTTCGAAGGCACACGATACCCGCACAAAGAAACAATGACGCAACTCGGCATTGCTAGAGACGTGGAGTACCTATACGAGATAGGCGGCTTAAGTGGGTTCATGAGTATCCAGATGGAAGCTTACAAAGAGGAGACATGCCATTTTCTCTCATCTCTTGCTATTCACTTCTACGATGAGGAACCCGACTATGAATCTGATGGCGGTCCTGGCTTCATAACCTTCACATGCAGAAGTCGATCCTATGCTCTCACCATCAAGGAGATGAGTACTCTATATGGTTTTTCTGAAGGAGATGAACCCGTTCAAGACATTGACCACGAGGAGCTTCAACTACTGGTCAACTATCGAGACACTAAACCTTTCTCCTCCTCCAGAAGTAAGAGCTCTAGCATTAGAAGCCCTGTTCTGAGATATCTCCACAAGACCATAGCAAACACTATGTTTGCAAGAAAGGTAACTGGGACAGTAAATGAAGGAGAATTGAAGATGCTGGACTTGTGCTTACTACCCCTGGCATACAGATGGGTCAAGATAGGTGATAGTATGATGCAAATCTTACTTTTGTTCTGCTGAACAACTACTTACTACAAGGAATGGGCAATGAGGATGCATAAGATGGAATCTGGGGGTGAAATTGATTGGGGTATCATCACCCAACTCTGCTTGCAATGTGGAGCTAATTTCGAGCCTTATCCACCTAAATGGATGATGTGGATGCCTTGAGAAGATGCAGTTTCAGACACACAACACCTCTGTATAAGCATTTATACAAGTTCATGCATCCACCATTGGAGAAGCCTAAGCTGCGCTCTTCCCTCGCACGGATTTGGTGCGGACGGGCCGTAACATAGATTTCGATCCTCCTCGATAGACTCTACAATCCAGATGAGGAGATCATGCATGAAGACATAGGTCCGCATTATTATTTTGCTGTCAAGAGGAGGATGATGCAAAAAAGGCTGATTTGAGAGTCCAGCCTTAAGCCCTCACATAGTCCAAAGACCGAAAGAGGCACACAAAAGGATTGGTCTCTACGTGAACAAATTCCGTGGCAAGACCATTCGCTAAACTTAAGTGGCACTGTGAAGGAGCTGAAAGACCAGATGAAGGAGGTTAAAGACCAGCTCAAGGATCTCTAAACATATGTTCACCGCCTCGCATCTAAGAAAATCGCCTTGCCCAGGAGGGTTCTAGAGAAGCAGCCTCGCTGAACCAAGGCCTCCTGCACATGCAATGGAACCACCAAGAGCCTCCTCTTTCGAACCAAGGCAGCTTCAGCATTACGTAAAGGAAGAAGAGACGCTCACAAAGCACGTCTGCTCGAAGCATCACTCGACCATGGAGGTCCGAGCCGCATTACGCACACGCCTGACTCGAGCCACCAGCTCGAGCCCACCCAGATCGAGTCTACCTATACGTGAGAGCATGGAGGAATCATCTCCTCCTTCTTTCTCCAAGCCTTGAGGTACTGCTCCATCCTTTCTCTATATATATTAGCATTATTTTTCTTGTTTTCTGTCGTTTTTAATCTCTCTCTTCACAAATTTTTATTACACAAGGGACTGTGTAATTTAAGTTTGGGGGAGGTTAAGATTGCTTTTGATGTGTTTTCTCTGCTCTTATTTTGATCTTGTGCATTCTCGAGTCGCATACTCATGGTATAGAAAACCAAAAAATTTTGAAAATTTCAGAAAGCTTAAAACAGAGTGTTCATGTATGATCTACATTTTAGGATTGAGTCTAGATTGTCTTCATATAGGCTGTTGCATATGCATAGGGATTATGATGATTATGACCTTGCAAGTGCTTGATTTAATATGATATCTCAGTGTCTTCTAGTTGTCAATACATTAATGAAATCAAGTAAGGCCGCACTCATACTAATGCATAACTAGATTAGTTCTCAATTGAAGTGTGCTGTGACTTGATATCATTCCTATCTATCTGAACCTGAATTTTGACTAATAATTATCATGTCTACACTACATTTGAACTCATGGATACCATATACATACTTGGATTTTCTTTCATCTGTTTATACCACTTTACGATCAGTACTGCCTCATCATTAACAGTTTTACCATGCCTTTAGCCTAGCTCCTTCTTTCAAGCCTTGATATTATTTTCTTGAGTGTGAGGCCTATTTCTGAATGAGCTGTAGTGAAAGTGTTTTTGAGCCGACATGATGATTCTCATGTAGTTTGCTAATTTTCGAATCGATAGACTAGATGGGATCTTGATCATTCGGGTATTGGGTTTGGTTCTGTGAAAAGAAAAGAATGAAAAACTTGGAGAAAGATGAAAGAAAAAAGGATAAGAGTTCTAGAGGGGAATGATCGAATTGTCTGTTCAGAAAGGATCAATGAAAGAAAAAAGAAAGGCAAGAGCTAAAAGTAAAAAAAATGCCTAAGCTAGTTAAGAAAACCCCAATCCGCTAGATGTGTATGTGTATAACCCTTCCTAGAACCAAAACAAAAAAAAAAAAAAAGATAAACTGATCCAAGAAATGTAAAGGGTAGTTGGGTGACTTTCCTGTTTACTCAAGGTTAACACTTGTGTAGGACGATGGGAGTCTATTCTTGTATGCATATTTCTACCTTTAACATTCTACTAAAGCTCATTCCTTTCATTGAGAGATCCTTGTTCGAAATGATAAAACCATCAAGGGACCATCTTTGTCTCTCGACCTTACTTAGCCAAATGAGTTCATGAACGTGCATAGCTTATTCGATTGCTTAAATGAATGTTAAGGGAATGATAGATTGAATGCATGTCTAAGTTGAGATTTGATGAACTTGTCGTGATGAGTATGGCTAATGTTTTGAGTTCATAAACTTTCGCATTCTGCACTGGTAACTTGACTGAGGTCATCTGTTACAACTGCAAGTTTTGGTTCTGAATCTCCACTTTCAAACCTCTTCTCCATCTTGTTCTTTTGCTTGCTCGAGGCAAGCAAAGACTAAGTTTGGGGAGTTGATATGTTTGCTTTCAGCATCGTTTTATTGGTTAATTCATACATTTAGATCTTCATTTAACCTCGTTTTGTCATTTATCTCTGCATATTGCATAAGTTTTTGCATTAGGTTTGCATACATCCCATATTTGGCTTGTTTCGGTACTTTCAAAGATTCGAGAAGTTAGATCAAGTTAAGCTGTCTGCATCCGACTCGAGCCACTATGGTCAAGACAAGGGACAAGGCTGAGATATGTGAGCAGACTGAGCCCACCTGCTAGAGTAGAGGGTCAGCTGAGGCAAAAGGTGGCGCTCTTTGCCAAGCTCGAGCCCCATGCTCGAGCCCATGATTGAGTCCAACATAAAAGAGAGTCTTGGAATTTTAAGTCTGACTCGAGCCCATAGGTCGAGTAGAGGCTCGAGCTCACACACAAAAATGCAATCTTGATTTCATCAACTGAAGTCATCACCAAGACAGTGGTCGAGTCGGACCTTCTTCGCACATTTTTACTATTTCCATGACGCTTAGGTTTTTAAGACCTAGTATAAATACTCAATAGGAGATTTGATATGCTCAAATTAATACTATAATGATACTAAAGAATTGCTGCAAGAAAGTTGTGGTAACACGTGAACTCAAGAAAACTCACACAATAAAGATGATCAAGTAAACAATAAACAATGAGAAAACAAATGATCAAATAAGATTAAGTCGATTAATATGGATGGAAGCTAGCTGTGGTAATCTCAGAAATCAATGATAAACAACAATTAATCAATTAAGGTTCAATTCACTAAGCACTGCTTCAACTCAAACACGAAAGTATAGTTAACCAACGTCGCGAAAACTAACTAAGTCTAAAGTCTAAAATTCCAAATCTCTTTGCAAATCCTACAAGAAACCAGCAATCAATTCAAGTTGATATGTTCACAATTCGATTAAACCAAATCTCTTTCGAGATAATCCAATCGCCACCCTAGTTTTATCAGATTACTAATTGCATCGGCCTAATCGATTAATCTAGGTTCTATATTCTAAGTGATCGTTAAATATTTTGAGAACAACCTACTGAAGAACTATTCAGATTTTGAACCCTAACAAATCAATCATCATAAATCGAGAAATCCATATGAGAAAACCCGAACCTAAAAATATAATGATTTAAACAAATAACATAACTGAATAGATCATGAAATTAAACAAAACAAAAGAATAAAAACAAGGGTTCGGATCTTCTCTATGATGAACAAGTCTGATCCGTCTCCCTCACAAAAGCCTCAAAAGTCAAGTCTCTGGTGGCTCAGAATAATATGAAAAGTAAAAATCTCTAACCTAAAGATTAAGAGTTTTTAACAGTCTAAAAACACGAGCTCCTTGTAAATAAGGGAAAGTATTGGGCTTCTTTTGGCGAGAATTCTCGCCCGATATCTATCTCCGCTGCAAGCGGTATCGATCGATACCGATGGTGTCGATCGATACCATGCTCTGCTTCATTCGACGATCGATACCGGATGGTGTCGATCGATACCAGCTTCAAAACGGTACTTTCTTCGCTTACTCCAAAAAGGCTCCAAATGTCTCCAAAATCTTCAATTTGTCCCAAACGTGCTAAAACCAAAAGACTCTAAAATGATAGAAAGCACTAGAAAGACTCGATAAAACGACTTATATCATGGCTAAAAACGGTAAAATCCATGATATATCAACTCCCCAGATTTAGCCTTTGCTTGCCTCAAGCAAAACAGAAAACTAAGTAAGAGGTTTCAAAAACCTGTAGATCCCGACTGTACCAAAAGAATGATCCCTTTCCCAAGCGCCCACTGCCTCGATCAGCCTTCAGATCTAACCTCCATGTACTTCTCCATCGGAATTCCAGCCACAGACTTCACTCATGACCGCTAAGTGTTCATCCAAGCTTATCATCGCCAGCCATCGCTAAAATCAATGTCCACTAACTTTCTAGATTCTTTGGTCATACATACCATAGCCAAGGAACAATTCATTCAACTTTTTCTTGGTATTTAACTCCCCTGCACTTATTTCACAACCAGCCTTATTGATTTTTTTTTTTTAACTGAATATACAAATCGGTCGACGAGTATGAAGTTAGCCACCGAATTCTCCTGCTCTACCCTCTCAATGTATCCAGTTCTTATTGATTCTTTTTTTTTTTAACGCATATACAAATCAAGGTTCGAGACGCGAGTTGAAAGGTTAGCTACCGACCTGCTTACCCCTCTCAATGTATCCAAGATTTATCATTTCTTTCATACGAAGTTCCTTAGCTAGGTAATGAATGATGAATAAGCTCTTGACATTTACTATTGATGAAGTGCAAAATTTGGCTAAAACTTGTGATGAAAACTTGTGAGACAATCCATGAATTCTCGCTGGTGGTTTACCTCGATTTTTCATTATGAATCGATATTGACCTCAGAACAATAGACACTCAAAAGCAAAACCAGCACATCAAAACCGAAAGTCAGAATCTCTAAGTTGTTTTGACGAAAATAATTTTTTTTTTTTTTTTTTCAAAAGAACACACAAGAATTCACCTCCCCTGATTTTAAACAACACTCCCCAAGTATATCAAGCTTAGAGTAGTGAAGAAAAATAAATGGAGAAAATGGTAAGATGAAGAACAGAGGTGTTACCATTAGACGGGTGGTATCGATCGACACCAGTTGGTATCGACGATACCAAAGTAAAATCGAGATGAAAACCTCTTCTCTAACTGAATGAGCTGACCGTGTTAGATGATCCAAGTTAGAAACTGAGATACCATTCAAACACGAAGAGACAACAAAAGATCATAACCATTAAACCACTTAGGTCACAACAAAAGAGAAACCGACATCTCATAACAAAACCAAAGGAAAAAGGAAAAAGAAAACAAGTGAATCGTAGAGATGACTAATCCTCGTAGGCCGGAATCGAGTCATAGCAGCAGCACAGCAGGCGTGATGGTCCAGCAGCGGGTGCACGGGCGAGGGTCGGCAGAGTCATGCAGCTGCATCGAGAAATGGTGCTCCAGACGCTCAAGACTGAACAACATACGCTGAAACGGGTCCAGGTCCATGGTCAGCAGAGGAAAAGTAAGAAGCAGGTGCAGAGGGAGTCGAGGGCGCGCCTGCCAACAACAGAATACGGTTCCTGAGGGTACACCACGGCGCTGAGTGGCTGGTGCTCGAGTCATGTCCGCTCGAGCAGAGGAATAAGCAGCTGATGCATTCAATCTATGTCCGCTGATCGTGTTGGCAAGGAAGTCCCCCAGGTGCTGAATACCAACGCATCCGGCTTCAACAGCAGATGCTCTAAATGCGACTCATCCATCACAGCTCGAAGAGACAATAACAGCTCAAACATCAATCCCAAAATGAAGAAAATGGGAGGAGAAGGTTACCCACGCACTCGACTGCGCCCTCAAGTCTTGCCACTCTGCCGCAGGTGAGAAAGGTTTCACCTTCAGCTGACCTGTGTGATGCAATATCATGCCCAAGTTAATCGAAGATCCAGCTCAGCCATTCATACTCCTCATCATCAATAATGTCTCCAATGGCCATGTACATCACAATCAGCCTCGATACCGCATCTTGTTGGCTCCATCTTCACATCAGCGTGTTGCTCGAATCCAGCTAGGCATCGCAAGACCGGTGGCGGATATCCATCTCGCGCTGCCGCTTGCTGTGATATCGCCCGTGTCCGAAATGCTGCCAAGTTTTGGACGCCCAGAACTGGGGGCAGCTCGCAAGAGTAATCTCTACAAACCGCAGAGATCCTGAAAGGAAGACGGTATCTCACTCCGCGAATCATGAAAGTAAGATTCCTCGCGCGTATCAGGGCCTCCGGTAAGACACGCATGAGGCAAGGAATCGCGACGAGATCCGGGTAAAGCGGATACCACCTCGCAGCATAGCCTGCACTCAATCTTCTGCAGAGTCTCAGTAACTCCCCATCAAAACCGATGACGATGGTAAGTGGATCGCAAATCTGGTCGGCTTGATCTCAACGCCCAGCCCATCATTGTAGAAGATGGAGTCGTAGCTGCCCCAAGTGTCAAATGGGACGCCGCGTGCGCGCCTCGCATTGCCTGTATTTCCCTCGAACGCCTCGTGAGAGGCAATCTTGCCTTCGTTCTTTAGCCAAGGTGGCCTAGATGTGGTGGAAGGTCCGGAAGAGAGGAGATGATGAATGGTGCACGAGGTGGTTGAGACGAAGATGGCGCGCGTGGCCGGCCGGCTAAGGTGGCGCAAGAGGTGAGCGATGAAGTGGCGCCTGTATGCTCTAACCCGGCTCGACGGAATCTCTCAAGACTAATCATACGCCACCTGATAACTCGCTATTCAGTAGGGCTGTACTTTCCTCACGCATCATATCCGTGAAGATCTCAACGACGCCCATTACCTGAATTGCGAAGAGAACTCGCCCCTTCGCTATTTCGTGACTTCTTTCTGGGAGGCATCTGTACTACAACACAAAAACATAAATAGAGAGTCAAAATCACCAAAATTCGCAAGGTTAAGACGGGTGTCGATCGACATCGTATCGATCGATACCATCGATCGTTAAGAACAATCCGAATCGATCGATACACAAGTCAGAATTCAATGACAAATACATGCAAGGCAAGGTTCGACAGGCCTAGATCAACCCGAGTATCCAATATTCAACCCTAAAAACAAGTTTAAGAGCCAAAATCTCAAACCCAAAAATTGATTCCATGGATTGAAAAATTGCAAAATCGAGATGTTACCTCGTAATCGATCAACGGGATGGATATTGTTAACGCAGGTGAAAAATCGAGTGAATAAAGAATCACAAAATCAAACCAGAAAATGAAAAGAGGTGATTTTTGGTTTGTTAGAGAAGCGAGAGGGCGATTCAACCCTGGGGTTTTAAAGAAGTACTTACTGTCGATCGGTATCGATCGATACTCGTCAGATCGATCGACATCGATAGACAAATTCTGATTCACACACAAAAGAAAACAAACAAAACAAAATTAGTATGCATGACTACTGGGTCAGCTTCCCACAGCTTGTTTAATGTCAAGCCTGACTTTTAATGACTAGCAAGTAACGGATTAGCCTGAGGCATGATTTGTCCTGCTGGAATCTCGCCAATAGTGTTTAACCCTTGCCTATTCACGAAATTCGCCTCCCGACGAATTAATCAGCACGATAGCACCATGTGGTCGCACTGATGGAAAGGACCTCGACCAACGGAGCGAAGTTTACAGAAACAAGGCAAACGAGAGTTAAGAAGAACCTGGTCGCTTGGTTCAATTGTCGTGAAAGGATCTTCTTATCATGATGACCTTGGCTCGTTCTTTCAGATATCTTCGAAGTTCTCATAGCGTGATATCGATCTCATCGAGCTCATTCAACTGAATCAATCTCCTCCGCAGCAGGTTTGATGTCAGAAGCAGTAGTTGCGCCTGCATTCCTTTACGCCAAGTTCAACAGTGAGAGACATGCTTTCCCACAGCAAGTGAAATGGCGTAGTCCCCAGGTGTTTTAAAACAGTTCTGTATGCCCATAGTGCGTCATTCAGCTTAGTAGACCAGTCCTTCCGCAAGTACCCACAGCCTTTTCAAGATCTCCTCGACGCCTCGTTGAAACCTCAACTTGTCCACTGTCTGTGGACATTACAATGACACGATGATTAACTCGCTTCTTCAACAACGCCAAGACCTGTTGATGAAGTGACTGCCATCACTGATGACGCATTCGCGATCCCAAATCAGCGGAAGATGATGGTCTTAAACAGCTTAAGAACCAGTATGATCATTGGTGACTAGAATTGCTTCCACCCACTGGAGACATAATCAACAGCAACCAAGATGTACATGTTTGTGCGACGATGGAAAAGGACCCATGAAGTCAATACCCAGCAATCAAACACTTCGACCTCAAGGATGAAGAGGGCATCTCATGTCGCTTAATGATCTTCCTCTCCGCCTGACAAGTATCACACCGAGCAACAAAAGCATTAGCATCTCTGAACATAGTTGGCCACCAAAACCCGGCTTGAAGAACCTTAGAAACTCTTGAACGTGCAATGTCCAGCATATTCGTAACCATGGCAGTGGAAGAGAACGTCCGAACTGACTCAGCCAAACATCTTCTAAAGACCATCAGCAATGCTTGCATAAGGTTCATCCCGAAGAAACGCCGCACTCTCGCAGAAACTTTTCCTCTCATAAGGTGTCAGTGTGACGCGGCTCAGTTTCCGTTGCTGAAAGTGGCGATGCCAGCATACCAAGGCCGGAAACGGTTGTCACAAAGAATAGCGCATAAGAACGATGCCATCCGTCGACAAAATGGTGTGATCCGTGAGGTGTCCCGATACCAGGTGGTATCGATCGATGCCGATGCCGATCGCCGAGAAGTCGAAATGTTTCCCAAAATCAGCCCGCCTCCGTAAATGAAGTGTGACGCTCCTCTGGTAGTAATCAATAAAGCACGCCCCATCTATCTTCATTCGCGATAAGTGATCTGCAACTCCATTCTCTATCCCTTTCGTCTTAACCTCATGTCGCCTCAAGCAAAAGCAATAAATATGAGACGAGGCTTGAGATCTTTGTTCTTAAACAGGTATCTAAGAGCTGATGACTGTGAACACTACTTTGCTTCCAACCAAATAAGATCTAAATTTCTCAAAAGAACACAACTAGGAGCTCTTCTCAGTAGTATCAGTAGCAAGGCAGCATCATCCAATGTTCGGCTGGCATAATAAATGACATGCCTTCTTATCTTCCTCTCGACCCAAAGCAAGACCTACAAGCAAAATCACTTGCATCGCACATGACCTCAAAAGGTAAGTTCCAATCCGAGGCTGAACAACAGCGCTATCACTTTGATGGCCTTGAAAGCAATGACAAGCAGGGGTGAAGTCAAATTGCACCTCTTTACACAACAGGCAGTAAGAGGTCGAGCAATTTTGAGAAATCCTTCATAAATCTCCCAGAGAAACCAGCATGACCCAGAAACTTCGGATCTCCGAACCACTGGGGGTGAAACCGAGATCACCCGAACCTTGGCTCGATCAACTTCAATCCCTTCTCTGAAACCTTATGTCCCAAAACAATCCCAGCTTGCACACATGAAGTGACATTTTCCCAAGAACTTGACGCTCTTCACATCCGAAGGACCTGCATAAGTTATCCAGATAATCCTTAAATGAAGACCCATAAACAGAGAAATCATCCATGAATACCTCCATAAACTCCTCGATCATATCAGTGAAGATCGAAATCATGCATCTCTGAAAGTGGCAGAGCGTATACAGTCCGAACGCATTCTCGCGGTATGCTGCCATATGACATGTAAAATGTCTTCCCTCGATCTTCTGAATGGGATCTGAAAGCCTGAATACCCATCAAGAAAACAGTAGTATGGGTGATTAGCCAAGCGCCCAACATCTGGTCAAAAGGCAAAGGAAAATGATCCTTTCGTAAAGAAGATTCAACTTTCAGAATCAATACACATCCTATGACCTAAGGATAGCCGGTCGATCAACTCGCTCTTTTCATTTTTCACCACTGTGATACCGCCTTTCTTAGGCACAACATGAACTGGACTGACCCAAGAACTATCGAGATTGCATAAATGATCCCATTTATAGCTTCATCACTTCTTTCCCGACAACTTCTTTCAGTTCGTTCAACTGCTCCGACATTCAATCGATGACTTTGACTCATCTTCCAGGTAGATCCTGCATGCATAGTTCTGAGAGATACCGCAATATCATCAAGAGAATAGCCGAGAGCTTTCATGAGCAGCTGGCCAGAAAGAAAAGTGACCTCCGATTGTTCAAAGAAGACTGACACAATGGATACGTTAATTAGGCCAATGAAAACGCACCTTAGCTCCGGCTGGAAGTGGTTTCGAGCTCAATCTTTGGTTGCCTTTTCCTCCTCCAATCCCAGAAATACTGACTTTGTTTAGGAATTTACTTTAGCATCATCATCAAAAACCCGCTCGACCGCCGGTATGAACAGTGCTCGCTCTAGTGGATCCTCAGGATGTTTCCCAGGGAAATACTCCTCTGCAATGTCACTGAATGTATCGACACGAGAAGGTTTGCCGTCGATGGTTGGTCGTTTCATGATTTTACTCCATCTTGAAGGACATTACCAAATCACCGTTCAGAGTAATCTGTCCATTCTTGCGATCAGAGCAGCGCAGCAAGGAATAGTGCGCCTAGGATAAGAGGATCCTTAGGCTCGGCATCGTGCTCAACACGGCAAAGAAATCAGTTGGAATCAAGCAATTTCTAATCTTGGCAGGCCATCTTGAGAAGCCCTCTGGTGAGCGTGCGAGCGTCGGCGGACGATGAAATCGTGTAGGTTGGTAATCACTCATTCCCATTCTCTTAGCACGAGTGCGGCATAAGATTCACACTTGATCAATATCACAAAGAAGCGCGCCAAAAGCGCTCTGTGAAAGCTGATCAATCGACCTTGGGATGCGGAAGTTTCTTAGGGATCGTGTTGGTGAGAGCACTCTTTCGCTGGCTTATGGCGACACCTTCAGACTGAAGTTGCTGGATACCATCCGCTTCACGTACCTTCGAATGCGGGAGAAGTCTTGATAGCATCAACCAAAGGAAGCTATTTTCAACCTTGCATCTAGCATTTTCCCATTCCTTTTGGTCGGTTTGGGAGTAATAGGATAGGGCGCTTCGCTTGTAAACCCTTTTCTTACAGGTTCAGCGTTTTCCTTGGTGTCGTCTCGGTATCGATCGGGGAGTGTCGATCGATACTCTGGGATTTCAGCATTCACTCGTCATCTCGGCAAGATCGGCGGAATTTTCAATATTGGAGCTTCTTCGACTCCACACTTTACCACTTCTCGGACTTATGGCATTGATGTGGGCTCTTGGATCTTCAGTCTTTCCTGGTAGAAACCCTCTTGTCTTTTCACGGCTGGGTCGAGCAATCTGAGTTTCGAGCTTAACTGCTGACAGTTCAGCGCCTCAATCTTGCCATTCGGTCGATATCTGAGTTATCCAGCTTCCCATTAAACTCTCCAGTCATCCTTTGTTGTCAGAATCTGTTCCAAAGGATCTCTGCTCTTTAGAGACCTCGGAGAATGCGGTTGGTAGATGAATTACCGTATTGGCGAGTAAAATCATTGCTCTGAAGTGGTTTTGGGCAATTGTAAGCTAAGATTGGTTACCGACTTGTAACCACCTTGCGATTGTTGTTGAAGCTTGGTTGTTGTAACAAATCGTGACCACTGAAAACGAACCACCAATGTAGTTAACATCCTCTGCCTCATCTTCAATGTTCTCTACTTCCTCAGCAAAATGTACAGCTGCTTCTTGTCTTTCCCACTAGAGGTTGTGCATCGTGTCGCTTCGCTGAACCTGGAATCTGAACCATCGACAACTAGCGAGCCTTTTTGCACAAATCAGCATTCTTGGTCTATTTGCTAGGCATGAAGTTCTCAATCACTTCACAGCATCGGTTGGAATCCTAGTATTGAAGTTCCCATATGCAGAATCGTGCCATCGATGCGTGATCCCTGCGTAAAAGATCCCGAGCAGCTGAACTTGGTGACAGTGGTGCGACAGTCTCAGTAGGATCTGAGATCTCAGCCTTGAGTGCTTGTTGGACCTTGAGAGAGAATTGAGAGAGCTTGTTCTGAGCTCCTCGACCTCGCATCGTCATAGAAATTGTTCAGGAATGCGTTCTTGGTGTGGTTCAGTAGCGAGATCCGGAGGTAGTTCTTCAGCCGGTAAGCTGCCTCTCACGAGAGTATGGAAAGAGCTTCTGAGAGATATTCATGTGGTACTCCATTGTGCTTCATCTGGTGACCAAGTCCTCGAATTTCTCGATGTGGTCCATAGGGTGCTCATGAGAGAGACCGGTGAAGGTGCTTGTCCAACAGGTGAAATGCAGGCTTCAGCTCAAAGTCATTCCTCTGGAAAGTTGGAATACGGATCGCTGCACGTTGGCATAGAATGATCCGGTCGGTTTATGCCTGTGTCCGTTCAGCACAGCTTGGGGTTGTGCGGAGGAGGTATTTGTTCACCTTCCTCATCATGCACCAAACCTTGTGGAAGATCCATCTCAACGTAGTTCTTTTCTTTGTCGATTTGTGCGTTCAAGCTCGCTAGCTCTGAGGAGATTGATCAGTGGTGTGTCCTTCTTTCTCGGTAGCTGATGCATACACTGAAAATCAAGGGCGAAGATAAGTAAGCAAAATTTAAGCAGGCGTTCGGTGTCGATCGATACCAATGGTATCGATCGATCTGACAACAGCAAAATAAACTAAAATTCTAAAGGTGAATTTTTAGAGTCGACAACGGCAAATTTGATATGCTCAAATTAATACCCTATAATGATACTAAAGCAGTTGCTGCAGAGTAAAGTTAGGGTGAAACAGAACTTCGAAAACTCACATAGATGAAAGATGCAGATTGTCTAAGCAAATAATGAGAAAAAATGATTGAAATAAGATTGGAGTCGATTAATATGGATGGAAGCTAGGCTCGGGTAGCTCTCGGAAATCAATGATAAACAACAATTAATCAATGGTTCAATTCAATTAAGCGTTCTTGAACTCGAACACGAAAGTATAGTTAACCAACGTGTTGCGAAAACTAACTAAGTCTAAAGTCTAAAATTCCAAATCTCTTTGCAAATCCTACACAGTAAACCAGCAATCAATTCAAGTTTGATATGTTCATTCGATTAAACCAAATCTCTTTGCGATAATCCAATTGCTCACCCTAGGTTTTATCAGTTACTCAATTGCAGCTGTGCTAATCGATTAATCTAGGTTCATATTAAGTGATCAGGTTAGAAATAGCTTTGAGAACAACCTATGGTGAAGAATGCAGATTTTGAACCCTAACAAATCAATCATCATAAATCAGAGAAATCCATATGAGAAAACCCTGAACCTAAAATGAGACTACTCAGACATGATAGATGAAACAAATAACATAACTGAATAGATCATGAAATTAAACAAAACAAAAGAATAAAAACAAGGGTTCGRGATCTTCTCTATGATGAAACAAGTCTTGGATCCGTCTCCCTCACAAAAGCTCTCAAAAGTCAAGTCTCTTTGGTGGCTCAGGAATAATAGTGAAAAGTAAAAATCTCTAACCTAAAGATTAAGAGTTTGCTTAAATAGGTCTAAAAACAYGAGCTGGGCTTCTTTGTAAATAAGGGAAAGTATTGGGCTTCTTTTGGCGAGAATTCTGTCGCTTGGATATCTATCTCCGCGTCAGTTGCGTATCGATCGATCGATACCAGGATGGTGTCGTCGATACTCATTCAAACTGGTATCGATCGATACCAGGATGGTGTCGATCGATACTCAGGCTTCAAAACGACTTTCTGCTTTACTCCAAAAAGGCTCCAAATGTCTCCAAAATCTTCAATTTCGTCCCAAACGTGCTAAAACCTGAAAAGACTCTAAAATGATAGAAAAAGCACTAGAAAGACTCGATAAAACGACTTATATCATGGCTAAAAACGGGTAAAATCCATGATATATCAGGATTAAGACTGAGAATGTTTTTTTTATGCCTAATTTTCGAGTTTTCCCTTTGTTCTTCATTGTTCTTGATTTCCAGACTTTGTAATTTGATTTCTACTTGTTATTTTCAGTGGATTTCTTCTGTTCTTTCATCTCTCCATCTGTTTCTATCATCTATGCAAGTTTTAATGATTTCTGGGTTTGTGTTCTTCATGAGTTTTGAGTAGTCATTAGGGTTTCTGAGGATGGGTTAGATTAGTGTGGAATCTTAGTCTCCTAGGTGGTTTAAGAGTTGATTGTTTTAATTCCCTTCTAAATCAGTGTTCTTAATGCTAATTTCTCTCTGATCAATTGAGATTAGATCTTAGGTGTTTTTCCACCCAGAAGGTGTTTGATAAAATGCTTGAATGAATTGATGTTAGAGATTTGCATTCCTAGCCTAAGGGATTAGATGTCTAGGGTGTTTATTGACAGTATTGAACTGGGTCTTATTGCCTGCTAGGGTAGATTTCGCCAAGGGATTGGGTCTGGAACTGGTCTAGCTTGAGGTTACTTATCACGGGAGTGGACTTAACTGGTTGTGATGTTTGATGTCTAGGGAATAGCTTGATTGAGTTTTGTTAGACCACCTGGGTAGGCTAAGAGGAGGCACTGAATCGATTACCCCATCCTTAGGAACTTCTCTTGCATTGATTGATTTCTCGTCTAGCCCTATACGCTGTTTCTGTTATTGCCTTGCTTCTGTTAGTCTTTGAATTGATTCGCTTTAGCATCTATTTCTGTTTTCTGTCTAGGTCGTTAGACCCCCATACGCTCTTGTTTGGCTTGACTTGAATGGTTTTGATCTCATCCTTTTTGGTTAATATCTTCACCCTTATGGATTGACACCTTACTATACTACAACGAAACTTTGGTCTAGTAAGAAATTGACCTATACCAGAAACGAGAGAAAGAAAGCAAGAGAAGAAGAGAGAAAGGAGGAGAAGAAGGAGAAGGAGAAGGGGAGAAAAAGGGGTGTGAAGAACAGAATCTGGGAGTAACTTGTAAGCTTCGATCGGGGTATCACGAGGGCTCGGATTGAGCTGAGATTTGGTGGGTAAGTTCTTCCATCTCCTGTGTGCGTGTCTACCAAATTTCGTGGGATTTTGTTAAGTAGTTTAGGAGATACGATTTTTCTCCCTAGACTGCTCTGTTTTCGGGCTGTAGCGCCGAGTTGAGTTTTAGTGAGTGTTTGGACACTCAAATCTTGTTAGTTTTGGATGAAATTTGGTAGATGCCTTCTTTAGGGTGTTGTCTTGATGATCACCGAAGGGTTTTGTCAAATTCGCCATGTAGTAAGAGTTATGAACAATCGAAGTTGCCCCTGTTTTGAGCAAAGGGAATCCGATTTGGGGGTATGAGTAATCCGAGTTAGGGGTTGTCATGGGGTTTTTGAGCTTATGTTCATTCAATTGAAGTAATTTTTGGTCTCTTTCTAGGCAAGAGGTGATATATAGGTGAGTTGGAGCCAAGAGGTGCAAGGGAGCAAGCTTTAAGCTTGGGAATCGTCATTGTTCTAATCGTCAAATCGAGGTGAGTGCGTGACCGTGGTTTGCACCACGTGGTTGTTAAATTATCGTGATTGTTGTGTGTTAGGACTTAACCATATGAGTGTGCCTTATGGCTTGTCCAATTTGTTGTGTTGTTGCGTGTGATGGAGCTCTATCATTCCTTGTTTGATTGTTGCTTGTGTTGCTTTCGATTTCGGTAAGCCTTCGATCATGTGTGTGTATAACCATGAGACGGGAGGACCGCCTCACTAAGCATTATCAATGCTTACGCACCTCTTTTGGTGCAGGTAAAGAGAAGTCGTAAGATGTGGAGCTCGTGGAACCAAGGCCGGAGAAAGGAATGATCTAGGAGTGTTTTGGGTTTTCTTTTTTTATCTTGATGTTATGCTTCTAATGCCTTGGTGATGGTTGTTTTGGACTCATAAGAATGCTTGTTAGGGATGTTTGATACGAAATTATACATGAGTTAAGGGTTGTTTATGTTGATGTGCATTTGGCATTGTTTTGGGCTTGTTATGTTGTTCTTGGGTTGCAGGGTAAGGAAAAGGATCGATCGATCCTGGGCAAGATCGATCGATCCCAAGTAGTCATTTTTGGGCCAGAGACTTGGAGAAACTTGGGAGGAAAACGAGTTCGATCGATCCTGGCAAGATCGATCGATTTTTAAGGGTCAGGATCGATCGTTCTTGGGAGGAATGATCGTTCCTAGGGGACGTTTTTAAGGCAGAAGTTTCGGGTCTGTTTTTAGGGAATAGGATCGATCGATCCTGGGTGAGATCGATCGATCCCTATTGCATTAAGGTTTAAGTGTTTGTCTTGTATTAGATGTGGAGTCTTTAGCTTGAGTAATAAGTAAGTTTTAACTATTCCCCGATTAGAAAAGTT
Organism: Boechera stricta; assembly: GCA_018361395.1. NCBI lineage: Eukaryota > Viridiplantae > Streptophyta > Magnoliopsida > Brassicales > Brassicaceae > Boechera > Boechera stricta. The sequence goes on from CM031542.1 coordinate 5,737,089, forward strand.
TTGAGAAAAAGTTTTAAAAATTTCGTTTTTTTTTTATGATTTCCGCGCGTTTTCCGTTTCCGTACTCGGGATGAAGCGTGTCAATCGGAAACTCCACCATTGTCATTGACAAAACCAGACATAAGACTTTAAAGTGAGGCCTTAAGCAAACGCTTATGTTGCTTATTTTTAGGGCCGGTCCTAACTTTGGCATCCACATTTATTGAACTGTTACATGGACAAGTAGATTAGGCGATTGCTTAAGCATCTCCTAGAGCGTTTTGCTCTGAGGACTCATTGATAGAGAATTACATTTGCGTGTGGGAGATATGAAATCAGCTATTTCACATGTCGCGGTTACGTTGACAGCCAAAAAAACCAACCCCACTAGTTTCTCTCACACTTTGGCTCGCATGGGAGACAAAAAGTAAAGTTTCATTTGGGTTGTTTTGCTCATGGATTTCCTTAAAACTAAACTCAGGCACATCCAAGTGGGATGGGCTGAAGTGCTCTATCTCAGGGACCCAAATTTTTAAGAAAACAATTACATTAGAAAGTGGCCTAAAGTTTTTCAGAAAAATAAAAATAGCCCAAAGTTTAGATATAAAAAAGTCTAGATTGTTATAAAAACGGTGTTTATATATAGTTATATTACCGAAAGAAAGATTTATCGTATCCGTGGAATTTGGATATAACGATATGAAAATAACAATACGAGAGAAGAATAATTTCTATTGTTTTCTTATGAATTGAGTTGTATAATTTACATCGTCGAACATCTCTTATTTATAGGAAAATATATTGAGTTTACTGTGCATGCATAGTGACAGTGGGCTCCACAAAAAATATAAATCTTCTTTAACGGTGCCTACCACCTGACCTTTACAACACGCCCCCTTGGAGACCAATGTCACTTGCGTTGCGCTTTCTGTTTAGCGCCTTTGTTGCCTCGTTAAAAATCCTTATAGGAAAACCCAGTGGGACAAAACCTCATAAGGTAAAAAGAGTGCAACACGCAAGCTCCCCTCGAATGGTAATTATGTCATCTCATATGTCTCGTTGATGACACATTCCAATGTTGTGAACATGTTTCTTGAACATCGAGGTGKGTAGTGACTTTGTGAAGAGATCTGCAGCGTTGTCGCATGATCTTAYATATCTTACTTCAATGTTTTTATTCTTCTCAAGTTCTTGGGTGTATGAGAAGAACTTCGGAGGGATATGTTTGGTTCTATCACTTTTGATATATCCTTCCTTTGTCTGAGCGACACATGCAKCATTATCTTCATAAAGGATTGTTGGCTCCGTATTTACTTGGATTCCGCTACTTGACTGAATGTGTTGTCTTATCGATCTCAACCATACACATTCTCTGCTTGCTTCATGGAGTGCGATAATCTCGGCATGATTTGAAGAAGTAGCCACAAGCGTTTGTTTCTGCGAACGCCAAGATATTGCGGTGCCTCCGATCGTAAATACATATCCTGTCTGTGATCGAGCTTTATGAGGATCCGATAAATATCCTGCATCTGCAAAACCAATCATTTGACCATTTGAGTTGTTAGGATAAAATAATCCTAAATCAATCGACCCTTGAAGATATCGAAAGACATGTTTAATCCCATTCCAATGTCTTCGAGTAGGGGATGAACTATATCTTGCTAAGAGATTAATGGCAAATGATATATCTGGTCTTGTACAATTYGCCAGATACATAAGGGCTCCAATCGCACTTAGATATGGTACTTCAGGGCCAAGTATCTCTTCATTTTCCTCAGATGGTCGGAATGGATCATTATCGACATTCAATGTTCTTACGACCATAGGGGTGCTTAGAGGAGTAGCCTTATCCATGTTAAATCTTTTTAACACTCTTTTGGTATATGTGGATTGATGCACAAATATACCCTTTTTAGATCTCTCAATTTGGAGACCAAGACAATACTTTGTCTGCCCGAGATCTTTCATCTCAAATTCCCCTTTTAAATAATCTGATGCTTCTTGCATCTCTTTTTGAGTTCCRATTATATTCAGATCATCAACATATACCGCGATTATCACAAATCCGGATATTGTTTTCTTGATAAAAACACATGGGCATATAGGATCATTCACATATCCTTCTTTTATCAAGTGATCACTGAGGCGATTATACCACATTCGCCCAGATTGCTTTAACCCATATAATGATCTTTGCAACATTATTGCACACAACTCTTTGGGTTTGGAACCAATGCGTCTGGCATTTTAAAAGCATCAAGTATTCTCATATAGATATCTGTATCTAATGAGCCWTATAAATATGCCGTAACGACATCCATCAGACGCATTTCTAGATTCTCATTAGCCGTTAGGCTCATCAAGAATCTAAACGTGATGCCATCCATCACGGGGGAATATGTTTCCTCATAATCAATCCCAGGTCTTTGGGAGAAACCTTGTGCAACAAGGCGAGCTTTATATCTCATAATTTCATTTTTCTCATTTCGTTTTCGAACGAATACCCATTTGTATCCAACTGGTCTCACACCCTCTGGTGTGAGTACAATGGGTCCGAATACTTTTCGCTTATTAAGCGAATCAAGCTCGACTTTTATTGCCTCTTTCCATTTTAGCCAGTCATGTCTCTTTTGACATTCATATACAGATTTTGGCTCTGGATCCTCGTTTTCCTCATTTATTTCTTTTGACACGAGGTATGAGAAAACATTATCAATATCAACTATCTCATTTCTATTCCATATCCTTCCATTATGGATATAGTTGATAGATATCTCATGATTTTCATCAAGCTCATGATGCTCTACATCATCCTTATTTTAATGATGATCTCTATTATCATTATTCTCATGATTCTCATTTTCGAAAATATTTTCAACCATTTTGGGARAATTATGCATTTCTGCTTCCTTTCTTTTTCTAGGATTCTTATCCTTAGAACCAACGGGTCTACCACGCTTCAAGCGGGTTCTAGATTCCCGTGTATCATCTGCTAGTCCACCTTCTTGTGGAATCTCAATTCTAGCAGGAACATTTGCAGCTGGTATATGGGATTTTGTTACCGTTTTGGTATCTGCAAATGCATCGGAAAGCTGATTTGCAATACTTTGCAAATGCATAATACGTCGAACTTCTAGTTAGCATAGGAGGATCAAGGTGTAATAATATTGGTACACTCCACTTGATATCCTTCACTACTTGCTTATTTTCTCCCCCTAAAACCGGGAATACTTTCTCATCAAAATGACAATCGACAAACCTTGTCGTAAAGACATCACTACTTGGTTCTGAGTATTTTATAATTGATGGAGAATCACATCCAACATAAATTCCCAACCTCCTCGAGGTCCCATTTTTATGCGTTGTGGGGTGCTATCGCACATACACGCATAACCAAAAATTCTAAATGGGAAACATTTGGTTCTCGACCAAATAACCTGTAATGGGAATACTGATATGCATTCTGCTTATCGAATCGTGCTTGCTATATGGCATGCCCCCATACGATGGAGATTTGATTCATGATCAACTGCCTGCAATTAATGCGACGCTTAATTAATGATTCAGCCAACCCATTTTGAGTATGAACATGAGCCACGGATGTTCAACCTTAATTCGATACCACAATAATATTAAATGATCGAAGTGAATTCACCAGCGTTGTGTAATCTAACTCTTTTAATAGGATAATCAGCAAACTGTGCCCTCAGTTTGATTATCTGAGTTAGAAATCTCGCAAATACCATATTTCGAGATGATAATAGACAAACATRTGACCATCTACTAGAAGCATCCATCAACACCATAAAATAGTGGAATGGTCCACATGGTGGATGAATTGGTCCACATATATCACCTTGAATACGTTCAAGGAACTTTGGTGATTCTTTTTCAATTTTGGTTGGCGATGGCCTTATTACCAATTTTCCCAGAACACGCTTCACATGTCTTTTTATTTCCCTGATAAATCCCTTGGATTTTCAGTCCATAACCATGTGATGTCTCAATGATTCTCCGCATCATCGTGGTGTCCGGATGACCGAGTCTTTCATGCCATAATATGAAATCATCTTGATTTCTATCAACCACGAGATTTGATTCTATTGCCCATATATATGTATGGTGCAATCCAGAAGGAAGCCTTGACAATTTTTCCAAGATAACCCTTTTGCCATTTTTTTCAGAAGTTATATACAAAACCTTCTTTTCATACTCAGTCCCAGACTGGGTATTATACCCTTGAAGTTAGATATCTTTAAAACTCAACAAATTCCTTTTTGAATTTGGAGCATACATGGCGTTATCAATGGAAAATTTCGTTCCTTTTGGCAACGAAAATCTGGCTTTACCAGTTCCTTTTATCAGGTCAACAGGACTTGATATTGTATTGAGAAATATATCTTATTCTTCAGAATAATGTGTGTTGTTCCACTATCTGGTATACATATTTCTTTTTCTTTTTTTTTGGATTTTGATCCACTTGCAATATCCATTTCTGTAATCAACATCAATAGTCGTTAGCGAATTTCATAAATAAAACATATAATGATTTTATAATGGTTTTGTTTGAAAAATATTTTATTCGGAAAACGATTGAAAATACATAATAATTTTACATGGCATAACACGAGACTTATTATTTTCTCTCAATACAAGCATTTTCATGCATAACTGGATACTTATTCTTTTTGTCTCATTACAGGCATTTTCAGTAATTGGTTTCGTCGAAATCATTCTCAAAGTTGGCAGAATCGAGGTACGTTGTTCCCTCGGAGTGTTCCGTTAGGTTCACTTCTTTTATTTTGCCTTTCGTGGACTCTTGATATAGTTTACATAGATGTGCAGGGGTACGACAATCATTGGCAAAATGCCCTTTCGTTCCACATCTGAAACATATATCCTTACGTTTCTAGGAGTGATCTATTTTGATCTCTTTTCCTTTTTGAGATCGTTCATTGTACCCATTTGAACGATCTCCTCCCTTGAGGATTATAATTTCTTCCTCGTCCACGATTATTTCGACGACCACGACCCCGATTGGTCTGGCCTGTTCTTTCAGGATTTTGACTTTCCATAGCATTCACTTCAGGAAATGCTCTCATTCCCGTAGGTCGGAAATTGTGGTTTTAAATGAGAAGTTCATTATTCTTCTCAGCCAGAATTAATACCACAATTAATTCGGAGAACCTCTTGTATCCCCGATTTCTGTACATTTCAGGGAGGACATTATGTTCCTTATGAAATGTCAGGTATGTTTTCTCGAGCATTTCTGACTCGGAAACTGGCTTACCACAATATTTTAATTGAGAGACAATCCACAATATAGCCGAATTGTATTGCTCAACTTTTTCAAAATCCTGAAACCTCAGGTTTTTCCATTCCTCTAAGACATGAGGTAGAGTAATCTCTTTCTGGTTATCAAACCTTGCCTTTAGAGCGGACCACAGCTCTGCTGGGTCTTTTATGTGCGCAAAATCATGCGTCACATTCTCATCTATATGTTTTCGTAGGAATATAATTGACTTCGCCTTTTCTTGGGCAGAAGTTTTATTTCCTTCTTTTATTGTATCGGACAAATTTTCCGATTCTAGATGGAGTTCCACATCGGTGGTCCATGCTATGTAATTCGCTCCAGTGACTTTGAGAGCTGGGAATTTAAGCTTCTCAATGTTTGCCATTTATCTAAAAACAAAACCAAATATAATTTTTTTTATTAGAACGATTTTTAAATCGATTACATATTAATAAACAAAGCGATTACAAGGAAAAATATCCCATAAAAAATTAAACCAAAACTAAAGACAAATTCTCCGGGGGTAAATTCCCCAACGGAGATGCCATAAATACAAACAATAATTAAAACTAAACAAAGCATTAGAAATATGCGAATCATTTTACAAATGAAATCTAAGCAAATTTCTTATAGGAATGAGATGGGATGTGAATAAATGAGTGAATGAGAGAGTGTATTTATAGATTGAAAAACACTGTTCCGGACCGTTGGAAAAGCGATATGACCGTTGGTGATTTTGAAAAATCAATCAGAAATTCTTTAACATGCGATCAATTAATTTACCAGATTCAGATAAGCGATTTACGATTAACATAATAATATTAATAATAATATCAGGATAGCATGATTAAATTAATTATGTAGATTATAAGGAGGCTTAGCCATCCAATAATATTAATCAATGAAACATAAAATAAATTATGTGGCGGCTTAGCCGTCCGGATATTATGGTGACAGAGATCATCCACGGTGAACCAGAAAATAAATTATTTCATGCGTCGACGATAATATTGAATAAAATTCTGGTATGTCCCGTAATATTAAATAGCATAAGGCAGTCGTTCTTCGTAATAAATGGTGGTGTGTTAAACATCCACTCATCAGTATTATTTTTAGGAGGTGCCACTACAATATATTTGTTTTATTGAACAAAGTAACTTACCCCCGGTATTAATCGGATGTCTTCCCGTTTGTTTTAAAATCGGCAATGAACAGTGATTCCGGCAATGAACAATGATTCCGGCAATGAACAGTGATTCCGGTAAGGAATAGTAATTCTGGTTGTGAACAGTATCTTCCGGTGGTGAACAGTACTTTCGGCGTGAATAGCATCTCACGGTGGTAACGGTGATTTTAGAAGTGAATAGTAAGTTCGTCGTGAACAGTAAATTCCGACGTCGTTGGTAACTTCCGTCGTGAATAGTAACTAGCGGTATCAGCGGTAATATAATGATCAGAGTGATCGTGCTGATAACGTGTTATAAAAACGGTGTTTATATATAGTTATATTACCGAAAGAATGATTTATCGTATCCGTGGAACTTGGATATAACGATATGAAAATAACAATACGAGAGAAGAATGATTTCTATTTTTTTCTTATGAATTGAGTTGTATAATTTACATCGTCGAACATCTCTTATTTATAGGAAAATATATTGAGTTTATTGTGCATGCATAGTGACAATGGACTCTACAAAAAATATAAATCTTCTTTGACGGTGCCTACCACCTGACTTTTACAACACATATTTTTTTTTAAGTATCTTAAAAGGGCCTAAATGTTTTCCTAATAATATGTTTACATTAAAAGGTTACATCTTTTTAATTTTACTTAAATAACTCTAAAATTATTAATAAAATAGTCCAAATTTCTAACAAAACTTGAGAAATATATCCAAATTTTGTTTGAAGTAATAAAAGATCTAAAAAAAAATTTGTCCAAGGAATCTGATTTATTTTGGGCCGGGGCTGAACTTATGATTAATCAAAATATCGCACATTTTTGTTATGTTCGACTTCGTCTAGTAAATCAAAACAAAGTCTCTTCGGAACTAGGAACACGCTCATCACAGTTACTTACCCAATAATTAGTCACAAAAGTAACTAGGAACACGCTCATCACAAGAATGGAAATCTCAAAAAAGAAAAACAATAGTGCTCTATGTGAGAATAGACGACGAAGATTATGTAATATGTCATGAAGATATAAGACTACCAACCATATCAAAATTCTATTTTGTAACAACAAAATTTAAGATAAACATATTTCCAAATAATCAAAACTAGGTAACTCCCGTGTATAACGCGGGATAAGATATTTATAATATTTTTTAAAAAATTAATAAATTAAATAAAAATTTCTAAATATTTTAATTTTAATAGTATATTACTGTATAAATAATTGAAATCTATAATTTAGAAAATAATAAAATCAGATATAATTTTATAGAATATTTACTTACTTGATTTTTCATAAATAAATAAATCTAATTTTGGTAAGATAAAATAAAAACAGTTTATTATATATGGTTGATCTAATGACATATTATGTAATTAGTATAGTAATTAATGTTCTTAAATATATATTTCCTGACAATCATTCTCACGATGGCACGTCAGCATGACAATGTTGTAATATTCCACGTAAACATAAGATTATTTTACTAATTATTCTCAATTAATATATATATATAAGGGATACCAAAAAATAATATATATATATATATATATTATATAGATAATGCTCTAAAACTTGAATATATCATGATAATAAGATTATATAAATTGCTCTAAAATGATCCATTTATGTAAACCTTTTTTCGTATTTCAGCGTGTCATGTTAATAAGATTATATAAAATGATTAAGATCCTTAAATTCATGTAGTATCTATTTCATATGAGATTCGACTGAAGACTCTTTAGATGTTTCTTTGTAGTAACTAGTATCCATACATCGAGTTTTAGGAGCTCTATTAGTGGGTGTACCCAAACCCAAATACTACGACCTGAACATTATGTTTTCCAAAATACATTATGAAATTACCATCCAACTTTTTTTTTTTTTTTTGGTTTGATCTCCAACCTATTTTTAATATTGCCTTCTGATACAGGTACTCCACAAATCCCACAATCAATATTTAGGCCTCATCACGACTCGAAAAAGTCTTTGTTTCTAAAAATGAAATTCTAAAACTTCCCAATAATATCGGTGAAAAAAGGGAACGGTGGAGAAGAAAGTGAACGTTCAAATCTCTCACCTCCTAGATACTATATAATGGCAGCAAAACAAAGGAACAAAACATAAAAAAAATAAAAAATAAAAAAATAAACTTCCAAATAATAAATAGTCAAAACTAGTGTATTACAAAAAAAAAATTAATAATAATAATAAATAAAAGTAATCACTAGTGACTAAAATAAGTCCCAATTATGGGTCGTGTACATTTTGGAGTATCCGCATTCTTTGTTTTTTGTTTGTTAGGTTTATCAGCTAATGCAAAGGTATTCAACATTGGCTCTCCACCAGGGTCTGATATCACAAACGTAAGTTCTAAAACCTAATAAAAATCCTTGTTGATTGACATTGTTTTCTTGTTCTCCAAGCAATTTAAAAATCTTTGCGGTGTAGGCATTGTTGAAAGCATTCAACGAGGCATGCCAATTCCCAACAAAGAGCACCGTTCTGATCCCAAAAGGTGAATACAAGCTTGGGGAAATCGAGATGATGGGTCCATGCAAAGCTCCGATAAGGATTGCTCTTCAAGGTACCGTGAAAGCTGATGGAAACGCTAATGGAAAGGAGAAATGGGTCGCTTTCCGCAACATTAATGGGTTTAAGCTGAACGGAGGTGGTGTCTTCGACGGTGAAGGAAACGCAGCTTGGAGGGTCAATAACTGCCATAAGACTTTCAACTGCAAGAAACTCCCCATCGTATGAATTTAACCCTCTCATATTATATAAGATAACTCGGCGATTAGTTGTTTTTGTTTTGTTGATGTTTTGGTGTCATTGTTGAACAGAGCATCCGTTTTGATTACGTCACTGACGCGAAAATTAGAGGCATAACCTCCTTAGATGCAAAGAACTTCCACATTAACGTGATTGGTGCAAAGAACATGACATTCGAAGACGTCAAGATCGTGGCCCCTGCAGAGAGTCCTAACACCGATGGTATCCACGTGGGAAGAAGTGACGGAATCAAGATTATCAATTCATTTATCTCCACAGGAGATGACTGTGTCTCTGTTGGGGACGGGATGAACAATCTTCTTGTGGAAAGAGTTACCTGCGGTCCGGGACATGGAATCAGTATTGGAAGTCTCGGAAGGTACGGCCACGAGCAAAACGTCATGGGTATCAAGATCATCAACTGCACCCTCCAAGAGACTGACAATGGGCTAAGGATCAAGACATGGCCTTCTGCAGCTTGCACCACAACCGCCTCCGATATCCATTTCGAGAACATCCTCCTCAAGAACGTCAGCAACCCCATCCTAATCGACCAAGAGTACTGCCCATGGAACCAGTGCAACAAGCAGGTACGTACAAACTACCCAATCTTTTCCTAGACTCTGGAGATTAGTATGGGCTTAGATCCAGAACCGTAGTTATAAAAAATAATAATAACATGGATTATGGAGAGTCCATGAGCACTACTATCGTATTGGTTATGATTACAAGACTTTTTATGTTTTGTTTTGTTTTGTTCGTAGAAACCATCAACGATCAAGCTGTCCAACATAAGCTTCAAGAATATCAGAGGAACGTCAGGGAACAAAGACGCGGTGAAGCTTTTGTGCAGCAAGGGACATCCTTGTCAGAACGTGGAGCTCGGTGACATTAACATCAAATACACCGGAGCCGACGGTCCAGCGACTTTCCAATGCGCAAACGTATCTCCGAAGCTGATGGGAACTCAGGTTCCAAAAGCGTGTAGCAGCCCGGTGACAAAGCCACCAAAGTAGAAGGTGTATATATATATATATATATATATACTCATACACAATCTAAATGTACACCCTAGTGTATGCTGTATGCTTTCAATTAATATCTTTGTGAAATAACTTACTTTTTCCGCTTTTGGCTTATATTGTAAGAAATGAATCATTCTTTGAAAAACAAACATCTAATTTAGTAGCTTGTGACTAATTCCATACTGCATTAATAACTATATCATAAATAAACAACTATATTATGCATGTAAACTATACTTACCATTTGATACATGTTTCATTTTTCACCCCCAGTTTTTCTATTAGTTTTTCTACTTCCAAACAAGTTAACTCTACGTAGTACCAGGAGCAGCCTATTGGCATACTTTCTCTGTGAAGTAAAGCTTACAGAGCCAATACAAGCCGTTGTGACTTGGCGAAAAGTGTTTTTGTTTCTACTCACTGATCTTTTTCCAAGGCAAGTTGGCTTCTTTGGGTTGTTGTGGGACTGAAGGCTTTTCTTCAAAGAAACAAGTTCCTCTTCGAGGTTACGGATTCTGAAGCTTGTTGACTCGTACTCATCCAATGTTGCATCTTTCTGCATCAAGAAGCATAACGGTCTGCTTCTTGGCCCGGTTTCATCATCTGTGCAAGGGCTGTGTTGGGAGGTCAAGGGTCTTGAGCTTGGAACAACACTACCAGAGAAGTCTGCAGAGTTTGTGAATCTGAATGAGTCAGAACAGTCTTTGAAAGCTTGGTGCGTGTTGAGCTGCTGAACAAAGAGAGCTTGGACAACCAAACGTAATGGCATTTGCTCGTTTTGAACAAGCTCGAGGGATGTTTCTTGCGACAGTTTTTGGCAATTTAGGTAGCTGCATATTGATCCTTTTTCTTCATTAGATATGACCTTATGTACCTAAAGCAGAGCCACGCCACATAAGGTAAAATGTTTGTTAATTTTTCAGAATGGAAGAAGGAAAAAAAGTGATGGCATACCTGCAAAAATGTGTTCACTGCAAGGTAGAGTTGGTCATGACTCTCTCTGAATGACATTGGGACTGTCTCAATAAGCTCAGTGAACCTTTTAGTTTCCATCTCTTGATCATATGGTAAACGAGAGAGATAAATATCCCACAATTTTCCAACTCTCACGTTGCTTGGGGAGGAAGTAATAAGATGGCGTTCTGATTCTGTTGATACATATGCTGAAAACAGGGTTTCCATTGTAAGCAACTCCTGACTGAAAGCAACGTTCCCGTTCCCGGCTTTCGGGGATATAAAGTTTTCGGTGTGGGCAGTATGAAGGAGAGATACAATCTGATCTTGCAGCTTCAACACAGTTTCATGTTTCAAATTGTGTGCAAGACACGCGAAATAAAACCCGACAGGTACAAACCTATATGTCTTGTCTCTTGTAAGAAGCAGATCTAGAGCTCTTTGCAGAATATCAGTATTAGTTTGATCTTCAGGTATAACACATTTGTTGGTATAAAAGACGATCAATGGACTTACATATCTTTCTTTCATTCCTTGTCTTCTAAGTGACCCAATAACCTGTCTGAAGAATTCGAATGGAAGATCTGTGAGGTCTTTTATCCAAGTATCTTGGTTTATGATTTTCTCTACGGTTTTATATTCCCATGGTTGATTCATCAAACCTTCAAGCATGACCACTGGCTTTTCTCTTCGTCTTTCGGGATCAAGAATTTCCATACATGCCGTGAAAGCCAGAGACTCTATGCACCGGCTTACGATTAGTAAATCTTTAGACCAAGGCAATAGATCCTGACATTTCTTCAGAACAACTAACGTATCATCCCAGTTTTGCAAGACAACTTGGTTCAGATATAGGTCAAATCTTTCGCAGAGGTTACCCGTCGAATGTTGCTCTGTCATTTCAAGAAATTGGGCTGCACATCTAAGTCCAGCTATGTTGAAAGGATGTATTAAAGTTGGGCAGCCATAGATGAAAAGCATAATCTTCTCAAAGGTCTCTGCTCCACCAGGAAAATCATGTGGGATCTCGATCTCCGATAGCTGATCCACTCTTTCCTTAAAATATCCGCTCTTTGTACACAAGAGAGTCTACAAAACATAGACAAAAAGAGTTAGGCATTATAACACTAACATAAACCACTAGGCTACATGTATAGGTCGGAAACAATTTCCTTGAGAGGTTTGATTTAACATTATTACCTTGTGAAGGTTAAAACTCTTGTTGCAAACTCTAACATGTACTGAAGCAGGTAGACCGGTCTCTTTGCTCCTGCGACACACACACATACAAAGGTACATTACATAAGTCGACAACATGAATAGTTCAGACTTGCATATAAGACATCAAAAAAGATAATCTTGAGATTCATACCAAGAAAGAACCTTGATTTTCAAAAGGGTACTGATATTTGGAGAAGCAATTGGGCTGGAGGTGACAGACGAACCATCTTTGAGGCTGTAAGTTTCCATTATTGAGTATACAACTCGTGAAAACTAAGTAGATAAAGTATATCAAAACTAATGTGGTAATGATGAAATTAGATACATTTGGTAGTCCATTTATTCTTCTTCTCAGTTAAGTTTCTGAAGAAGAAACTTGCGTGTTTTGGGGATTGAAGAGGAAGAAAAGGGTTCTAGGATCCACAAAACAAGAGGAAGCTACGGAAGATTTGAGAAAAACAAAGTTTCTTTTGGTTTCGTTTTTATCAAACATTAAACTAATATATGCCTACTTGCATGCGGGCACACACACATATATGCCTTTGTAGATGTGGTCAAAGTCAGATGCACACGAGTGTTGAGCTCAAAAAAATTAAAGATCTCAAAGTTCAAGGCTAGAGTTTGAAGACGACGACGTTCCTCGAGTGTTGAGAAGGGTTGAAAAAACTTGTATTATAACATTTTTCTTTGCTTTTTTCAACAACGTTTTTTGTTTTTTACTCCAACACTTTGTTTCTTTTTCATACTCAAAATAGTTATAACTAGACATTTTGGTGAGGATTATTAATGATTTTTCAATCTGATCTTCTAGTTATATAATACTAGAATTTATCCCGTGCTATAACGCAAATTGAATTTTTTAGATTTAAGTTTTATTCAAAATTTTGCTTATAATTGCAATGATTTTAATATTTAAATAATAATTTTAAGTTATGTTATTATTTGTCATTCAACAAATTAAATATTATTTCTATAATGTATTTTATAAAAAAATATTACGAATCTTTGAATATTCTTTAATCGAAAGATTGATATCCTATGAAAGATCATGATTTAATATTGTTTTTAAGATGCTAATTAAATTTACAATTATAACCTTAATAAAAACTTAGCAAATAGTCTTATCAATGGCATAAAAAAGTAAATATTAACATATATTAAGGTTATTTTTTTATCTGTATTTCTTAAATAATAGTAAAATAATACTTAATTAATATTTATATTTTTGCAACCATGGTACATTACGGGAAAATCGAGAGAGGAAATTAAAGTATTGCTTCCTCAAGAAGAATTCGCTCATATAATACAAGGAAGATGAGGCTGAAATTGAGGGAACAAAAGACAATTAGAAATTATTAGAAAATTACATACAATGGCACACATGTGAACATAGATTTAAAATGAATTTACTAGACGAACATAGTTTTTTTTTTGGTAAAAATGACATCAGTTTTATTTATATTTTATTTTCTTAACAATATATTAAGCCTGGGCACGGGGCGGGGCTCCGCTATTTTGGGGATACTAGATACTTGATCCGCCCCACGCGAGTTCTAAAAATTTGGACTTGGACTTGAATCCGCAATAACGAGTACCCGCTGAATCAAGGTACCCGCCTAAATTTTTAATACTTGCGGGTACCTTGACCCGTACTCGGACTTGCAAGTCCAAGTACCCGCATAACGAGTAATGATGATACTTGCCTTGTATCCGGACTTGCAAGTACTCGGACTTCAAATTACCTGCCTTGTTAAGCCAAAACAAACTTGAATAAATACATACTGAAAGTCTTAATCAAATATTTAAGAAACACAAAGTGTTGTAAAAACTAAACAATTAACAACATTGATCAAACAGAGACAACCTGAAATTATCAACTCCATCAATAAGCATCCAAGTAAAGAGCAACGATAATAAGCATCCAAGTAAAGAGCAACGATAAAACACAACTTTAATATGAAAATTCAATAAACTCAAGCAAAAGTTACTGGTTAAAACAGAACATACAAATGGAGAGAAAACTTAAACAACTTCGAGGTAGCTATCGAGTAAACCTAACAAAGTTTCAGAGACTATAATCATACAGTGCTAATGTGCTATATATCACTGGTAGCCAAATTAGTGTTGTTTTTAGATAACTTGGAATTTGTCATTGGGTCTAACCAATTTTAAACATTTCAAAGCAAAATGCAAGTAGAGAAAAAAGTAGGAAAATCATTGAAACTCTTAAGAAGCAATACTTATCTAGTTATCTGAAGCAAAATATTTACTTTTCAAACAATCAATAACAAATTCAATCAAATAAAAAAAGAATGTCATGTTTGTTTGAAAAAAAGAACAAATTCTTTACTTTAAATCATATTTCAATGTCTACCCGTAAACACAAATTCAAATAGATATTTTTTTTTAAAAAAACCTGACATCTCATTCATTGGCTCAATTTCAAAATTCAATCTTAATGCATATATAGATAATTAAAAGAACTATATGTGAGATATTTGGCAAAATGTTAGACTAATGGTCCAATTTCTTTTTTTTTTTCCTACTATAACATTGCAGTTTGAAAAAAACTACCAACCCGTCTATTTTCTGCAAATGGGGTTTTAAATACTTTCAAAGAAATATTCCTCTTTCTTATCTGAAACAAATTCTTTACTTTTTCAAACAATCAAGAACAAATTCAATCAAATAAAAAAACAGTGTCATGTTTGTTTGCTACTTATTTCATATATAATTTTGATTGGTAACAAAGACTCCACAGATGAAGTCAAAGGTACTATTGCGTTCTATCTAGCAAACACCACGAAGAACCTGAACACTCAACATCTTAAATTAGAAACAAAACCTATGTAATCTCAGTCATGTCTAGTGATAACGATCCCACACTGAGGATAAGTAACTACAACAATATTAAAACAAGCTCACTTAGATCCCATCCAAGATAAAAACAAAAAAACGATGTAGATTTTTAGTGAATCAACCAGCAAAAAAACTCGGATCTCCAACAGTATACAAGAAGAAATTGAAAGATTGTTATGAGTAGTAACCAAACTCGGAAGAAAGACGCACCTGAACCTTAAGAACCACGAACCACGAAGTAGCGAAGAACCTTAAGAACCACGAACCACGAAGTGGCGAAGAACCTTAAGAACCACGAACCATGAAGCGGCGAAGAAGATGACCTCAGAACCTTAAAATCGAAGAGATGAAAGCCTGAGAGAGTGAGCGAAGAAGAAGAGAGATTTATTTTGCGATTAGGGTGGGAGAGACGGAGAGTGACAAAGGCTGCGGCTGCTAAGCCTGGGCATGGGGCGGGGTCCCGCTATTTTGGGGATACTTGATACTTGACCCACTCCGCGCGAGTCCTAAAAATTTGGACTTGGACTTGAACCCGCAATAACGAGTACCCGCTGAATCAAGGTACCCGCCTAAATTTTTGATACTTGTGGGTACCTTGACCCGTACTCGGACTTGCAAGTCCAAGTACCCGCATAACGAGTAATGATGATACTTGCCTTGTACCTGGACTTGCAAGTACTCGGACTTCAAATTACCTGCCTTGTTAAGCCAAAACAAACTTGAATAAATACACACTGAAAGTCTTAATCAAACCTGATTCAGAATTACACTGAGTGACATACCAAATATTTAAGAAACACAAAGTGTTGTAAACAGTAAACAATTAACAACATTGATCAAACAGATCAACACGTGACAAAGAAAAACATAAAGTCTTCAAAGTTCAAACATGCATCACCACATCAGTCATCAGAAGTTCAGAACCTGCAAAATCCAAACACAACAACTTGCTTATTAGTTATTACATATTAGCACTGAATAAATCAAAGTTAAAAAAAAATAACCATAGTCAATGATTAAAAGTTAAAACCTTACCATATTCTTCCAAAGTTAAGCGTTTTTAAACTAGAATTGTAAAGTGTAAACACTAAACACACATAAAATCTGCAAGTGCAAACACAACAATTTGTTTATTAGCACTGAATGAATAATTCAAAGTTATAAACAGCAACACTAATTAATGGTTAAAACTTAAAAATTAAAATCTTACCATTCATTCTTCTTCCTCCAAAGTTAAACTTACACCTTTCACCAATTTTCCATATTCATTTGAATTTACAAACTTTGTCAAAAGAAGACAATTAGTAGTCAATAGTTATGGCTCAAAAAACAATTATTGATAAAATAAAACATACCTTCTTCTATAATTTCAAGTTGTTCAAACTGATTTTCCAAAGCTGGTGGTTCATAATCACTTTGGATCCAATCTTGAGTACAAAGTAAAGCTTCAACTGTTCTTGGAGTGAGAGAACTACGCTGAGGATCAATAACACGACCACTTGTGGAAAAAGCTGATTCAGAAGCAACAGATGAGACTGGTATAGCCAATAGATCTCTTGCCATTTGAGAAAGAATCCTATACCTTGAACCATATTTCTTCCACCAAAGCAGAACATTAAAGTGTTTATCTCCTAACGGAACACAGCTTTCACCTAAGTAGCTCTCTAACTCTGATTGACAAGCTGAGTTTTCTTCGTTTTCTTCATGTTGCACAATCAATGATTCCAAGTCATAAGTCTCAGCTGACTCTCTAATCCCTTGAGAAGAAGTGGCTATTCCTTCAGCCTCACTTGATATTTGATTTAAAAAACTATCAAACCTATCCTCATAGTACTTAAATATCTTTTCTACAACCTTTTCAACTTTCTCAATCAAAGCTTCAGCGATGCTATCAGAACCAGAACCATAGCTTTCTCGGATTAACCAGCTCACATACTTCAGTTTAAACCGAGGATCAATAACACAAGCAACAAAAATTACTAAGTTCATGCTATTTAAATCTCYCCAATATTTATCAAACTTAGCTTTCATCTTAACAGCCATTGCTTTTTGATTCGGATCAGTCTTGTTCAAACTCATCTTTCTAATCATTAAACCAACTCCAAAAACTTCCTTYAAATAAGAATTTCCAATGACATACCTGGTTAATGAAACTTTCAAGGTAGCATCATAGAAGAACTTCAAAATCGGCAAATAAGTCTTTGCATACTCCCAGTCTGATGGAAGAAGAGAACCATCTGATTTGTTAAGCTCTATTAAGAACCTATCATCCTCTAACTCAAGCATATCAAAAGCTTTCTTCTGTTTGCAGGCTCCTTCTAACATCATGTATGTAAAATTCCATCTAGTTTCAACATCAAGACATAGAACAGCTGTAACACCAAGTTTTAAGTGACTAAGACACTCTTTAAACTTGTTTAACCTAGCCAGAGAGGACCTAACATACCTAACAACACCGCGGATTCGACAAATAGAAGCTTTGTTCTCTTCCAATCCATCTTTCACAACTAAATTCAGGATATGAGCACCACATCTCATGTGATGGAATTGACCATCAAGTACATTAGTTCCCTAAGACTGAAGTCTTCTTTTTAAGAATCGTATACCAACATAATTTGCAGTTGCATTTTCCAATGTAACCGTAAAAACCTTGCTAATCCCCCAAGCTACCAAACACCTCTCTAGCATTTTCCCAATAACTTCTCCTTTGTGACTTAGAATTTGACAAAAGTTGATTATTTTTTTCTATAGATTCCAATTCTCATCAATGTAATGTGCGGTTAGGCACATGTAATTGATATTCTGAACTGATGTCAAAGTATCAGTTGTTAGAGAAACACTCCCTTTGTGTTTCTCAAATACCAGTTTCAATTTCTTCTTTTCTTCAAAAAACAAACTGATGCAATCTCTAATGATAGTCCTACGGGAAGGGATAGAAAACCTAGGCTGAAGAGTGTATACAAATTCTCTAAAACCTTCCTTTTCCACAATCCTAAAAGGCAACTCATCCTTTACTATAAACCTAACTAGAGATTTTCGGCAATCACCATTATCAAATTCTAAGTAGGATGGAACAGCTTCACTATTCTTGTTTTTCTGGTTCTGATGCAATGTAGATTGTTTATATCTTTTACCATTAACACATTCTTCAGCAAGCTCAGGATGAAGTTTTTTACAGCATTTCATATGTTTAAGCATACTAGTTGTGTTGACACGACTTGCTGACTTAATTTTAACTACTACACCATAATGATTACACTTTGCGCTTGTTTTATCCTCTGTTCTTTTAAAATTATCCCAAGCTAGAGATCTTTGTCTAGGATTTACCTTAGATTCAACCGATTCCATGGTTGGAGTATCCGCATTTGTTTCTTCACCACGTGCTGCAGGTGCTGAAGGGCCAGCATTGTCTGCATTTGATTCTGTGTTCTGTGACTCCATCTACGAAATAAAACAACTTGTTAATAAGATAGAAGGAAGAATAGAACATATGAAACATCACTAACGTGTTGACACCAATCAGATACACCAATCAATCAAAAATCTAATTCAAGTTCAATACATATCAATTAAAGATCAGTACAAGTTCTGAATCAAACTAAGAATACTAGTATACTACAGCTTCAGCAAAAACAAACAACAAGAACAAATAGTTATACATAAACAAAGATTAGTCATGCTTCAGCAGGAGACAACATACAAGCAAAGAACACAACACAAACTTAAGCATAAACAGTCACTGGAAAACTTGAGTGTTAAAACTTAAGTCAAAGTAACTTAAACCCAATAGAATCCAAAAGAAAACAAGTGAACCCTATCAGTGATCAAAAACCAGTATTGAAATTGAATCAAAATCCATGGAATTATCATATAAACAAGCTGTAAAAGAGAGACAAAAGAATGAATGAATGAATGAAGATGGAGATCATACACTGATTTCATCGTCTTTAAGTTTAAGATGAAAGCATACCTTCTTGTCCAGTCCTACTTCCTGAACCTCAGCTCCGACCTAACAGAGACAACCTGAAATTATCAACTCCATCAATAAGCATCCAAGTAAAGAGCAACGATAATAAGCATCCAAGTAAAGAGCAACGATAAAATACAACTTTAATATGAAAATTCAATAAACTCAAGCAAAAGCTACTGGTTAAAACAGAACATACAAATGGAGAGAAAACTTAAACAACTTCGAGGTAGCTGTCGAGTAAACCTAACAAAGTTTCAGAGACTATAATCATACAGTGCTAATGTGCTATATATCACTGGTAGCCAAATTAGTGTTGTTTTTAGATAACTTGGAATTTGTCATTGGGTCTAACCAATTTTAAACATTTCAAAGCAAAATGCAAGTAGAGAAAAAAGTAGGAAAATCATTGAAACTCTTAAGAAGCAATACTTATCTAGTTATCTGAAGCAAATTATTTACTTTTCAAACAATCAATAACAAATTCAATCAAATAAAAAAAGAATGTCATGTTTGTTTGAAAAAAAGAACAAATTCTTTACTTTAAATCATATTTCAATGTCTACCCGTAAACACAAATTCAAATAGATATTTTTTAAAAAAAAACCTGACATCTCATTCATTGGCTCAATTTCAAAATTCAATCTTAATGCATATATAGATAATTAAAAGAACTATGTGTGAGATATTTGGCAAAATGTTAGACTAATGGTCCAATTTCTTTTTTTTTTCCTACTATAACATTGCAGTTTGAAAAAAACTACCAACCCGTCTATTTTCTGCAAATGGGGTTTTAAATACTTTCAAAGAAATATTCCTCTTTCTTATCTGAAACAAATTCTTTACTTTTTCAAACAATCAAGAACAAATTCAATCAAATAAAAAAACAGTGTCATGTTTGTTTGCTACTTATTTCATATATAATTTTGATTGGTAACTAAAGACTCCCACAGATGAAGTCAAAGGCAGGCACTATTGGGCGTTCTATCTAGCAAACACCACGAAGAACCTGAACACTCAACATCTTAAATTAGAAACAAAACCTATGTAATCTCAGTCATGTCTAGTGATAACGATCCCACACTTGAGGATAAGTAACTACAACAATATTAAAACAAGCTCACTTAGATCCCATCCAAGATAAAAACAAAAAAACGATCTAGATTTTTAGTGAATCAAGCAGCAAAAAAACTCGGATCTCCAACAGTATACAAGAAGAAATTGAAAGATTGTTATGAGTAGTAACCAAACTCGGAAGAAAGACGCACCTGAACCTTAAGAACCACGAACCACGAAGTAGCGAAGAACCTTAAGAACCACGAACCACGAAGTGGCGAAGAACCTTAAGAACCACGAACCATGAAGCGAAGAAGATGACCTCAGAACCTTAAAATCGAAGAGATGAAAGCCTGAGAGAGTGAGCGAAGAAGAAGAAGGAGAGTGATTAGTATTTGCGAATTGCGATTAGGGTGGGAGAGACGGAGAGTGACAAAGGCTGCGGCTGCTAAGCCTGGGCACGGGGCGGGGTCCAGCTATTTTGGGGATACTTGATACTTGACCCACTCCGCGCGAGTCCTAAAAATTTGGACTTGGACTTGAACTCGCAATAACGAGTACCCGCTGAATCAAGGTACCCGCCTAAATTTTTGATATTTACGGGTACCTTGACCCGTACTCGGACTTGCAAGTCCAAGTACCCGCATAACGAGTAATGATGATACTTGCCTTGTACCCGGACTTGCAAGTACTCGGACTTCAAATTACCTGCCTTGTTAAGCCAAAACAAACTTGAATAAATACACACTGAAAGTCTTAATCAAACCTGATTCAGAATTACACTGAGTGACATACCAAATATTTAAGAAACAAAAAGTGTTGTAAACAGTAAACAATTAACAACATTGATCAAACAGATCAACACGTGACAAAGAAAAACATAAAGTCTTCAAAGTTCAAACACGCATCACCACATCAGTCATCAGAAGTTCAGAACCTGCAAAATCCAAACACAACAACTTGCTTATTAGTTATTACATATTAGCACTGAATAAATCAAAGTTAAAAAACAGCAACCATAGTCAATGATTAAAAGTTAAAACCTTACCATATTCTTCCAAAGTTAAACGTTTTTAAACTAGAATTGTAAAGTGTAAACACTAAACACACATAAAATCTGCAAGTGCAAACACAACAATTTGTTTATTAGCACTGAATGAATAATTCAAAGTTATAAACAGCAACACTAATTAATGGTTAAAACTTAAAAATTAAAATCTTACCATTCATTCTTCTTCCTCCAAAGTTAAACTTACACCTTTCACCAATTTTCCATATTCATTTGAATTTACAAACTCTGTCAAAAGAAGACAATTAGTAGTCAATAGTTATGGCTCAAAAAACAATTATTGATAAAAGAAAACATACCTTCTTCTATAATTTCAAGTTGTTCAAACTGATTTTCCAAAGCTGGTGGTTCATAATCACTTTGGATCCAATCTTGAGTACAAAGTAAAGCTTCAACTGTTCTTGGAGTGAGAGAACTACGCTGAGGATCAATAACACGACCACTTGTGGAAAAAGCTGATTCAGAAGCAACAGATGAGACTGGTATAGCCAATAGATCTCTTGCCATTTGAGAAAGAATCCTATACCTTGAACCATATTTCTTCCACCAAAGCAGAACATTAAAGTGTTTATCTCCYAACGGAACACAGCTTTCACCTAAGTAGCTCTCTAACTCTGATTGASAAGCTGAGTTTTCTTCGYTTTCTTCATGTTGCACAATCAATGATTCCAAGTCATAAGTCTCATCTGACTCTCTAATCCCTTGRGAAGAAGTGGYTATTCCTTCAGCCTCACTTGMTRTTTGATTTAAAAAACTATCAAACCTRTCCTCATAGTACTTAAATATCTTYTCTACAACCTTTTCAACTTTCTCAATCAAAGCTTCAGCTATGCTATCAGAACCAGAACCATAGCTTTCTCGGATTAACCAGCTCACATACTTCAGTTTAAACCGAGGATCAATAACACAAGCAACAAAAATTACTAAGTTCATGCTATTTAAATCTCTCCAATATTTATCAAACTTAGCTTTCATCTTAACAGCCATTGCTTTTTGATTCGGATCAGTCTTGTTCAAACTCATCTTTCTAATCATTAAACCAACTCCAAAAACTTCCTTCAAATAAGAATTTCCAGTAACATACCTGGATGATGAAACTTTCAAGGTAGCATCATAGAAGAACTTCAAAATCGGCAAATAAGYCTTTGCATACTCCCAGTCTGATGGAAGAAGAGAACCATCTGATTTGTTAAGCTCTATTAAGAACCTATCATCCTCTAACTCAAGCATATCAAAAGCTTTCTTCTGTTTGCAGGCTCCTTCTAACATCATGTATGTAAAATTCCATCTAGTTTCAACATCAAGACATAGACCAGCTGTAACACCAAGTTTTAAGTGACTAAGACACTCTTTAAACTTGTTTAACCTAGCCAGAGAGCACCTAACATACCTAACAACACCGCGGATTCGACAAATAGAAGCTTTGTTCTCTTCCAATCCATCTTTCACAACTAAATTCAGGATATGAGCACCACATCTCATGTGATGGAATTGACCATCAAGTACATTAGTTCCCTAAGACTGAAGTCTTCTTTTTAAGAATCGTATACCAACATAATTTGCAGTTGCATTATCCAATGTAACCGTAAAAACCTTGCTAATCCCCCAAGCTACCAAACACCTCTCTAGCATTTTCCCAATAACTTCTCCTTTGTGACTTAGAATTTGACAAAAGTTGATTATCTTTTTCTATAGATTGCAATTCTCATCAATGTAATGTGCGGTTAGGCACATGTAATTGATATTCTGAACTGATGTCAAAGTATCATTTGTTAGAGAAACACTCCCTTTGTGTTTCTCAAATACCAGTTTCAATTTCTTCTTTTCTTCAAAAAACAAATTGATGCAATCTCTAGTGATAGTCCTACGGGAAGGGATAGAAAACCTAGGCTGAAGAGTGTATACAAATTCTCTAAAACCTTCCTTTTCCACAATCCTAAAAGGCAACTCATCCTTTACTATAAACCTAACTAGAGATTTTCAGCAATCACCATTATCAAATTCTAAGTAGGATGGAACAGCTTCACTATTCTTGTTTTTCTGGTTCTGATGCAATGTAGATTGTTTATATCTTTTACCATTAACACATTCTTCAGCAAGCTCAGGATGAAGTTTTTTACAGCATTTCATATGTTTAAGCATACTAGTTGTGTTGACACGACTTGCTGACTTAATTTTAACTACTACACCATAATGATTACACTTTGCGCTTGTTTTATCCTCTGTTCTTTTAAAATTATCCCAAGCTAGAGATCTTTGTCTAGGGGTTACCTTAGATTCAACCGATTCCATGGTTGGAGTATCCGCATTTGTTTCTTCACCACGTGCTGCAGGTGCTGAAGGGCCAGCATTGTCTGCATTTGATTCTGTGTTCTGTGACTCCATCTACGAAATAAAACAACTTGTTAATAAGATAAAAGGAAGAATAGAACATATGAAACATCACTAACGTGTTGACACCAATCAGATACACCAATCAATCAGAAATCTAGTTCAAGTTCAAGTTCAAAACATATCAATTAAAGATCAGTACAAGTTCTGAATCAAACTAAGAATACTAGTATACTACAGCTTCAGCAAAAACAAACAACAAGAACAAATAGTTATACATAAACAAAGATTAGTCATGCTTCAGCAGGAGACAACATACAAGCAAAGAACACAACACAAACTTAAGCATAAACAGTCACTGGAAAACTTGAGTGTTAAAACTTAAGTCAGAGTAACTTAAACCCAATAGAATCCAAAAGAAAACAAGTGAACCCTATCAGTGTTCAAAAACCAGTATTGAAATTGAATCAAAATCCATGGAATTATCATTTAAACAAGCTGTAAAAGAGAGACAAAAGAATGAATGAATGAATGAAGATGGAGATCATACACTGATTTCATCGTCTTTAAGTTTAAGATGAAAGCATACCTTCTTGTCCAGTGTTACTTCCTGAACCTCAGCTCCGACCCAACAGAGACAACCTGAAATTATCAACTCCATCAATAAGCATCCAAGTAAAGAGCAACGATAATAAGCATCCAAGTAAAGAGCAACGATGAAACACAACTTTAATATGAAAATTCAATAAACTCAAGCAAAAGCTATTGGTTAAAACAGAACATACAAATGGAGAGAAAACTTAAACAACTTCGAGGTAGCTATCGAGTAAACCTAACAAAGGTTCAGAGACTATAATCATACAGTGCTAATGTGCTATATATCACCGTAGCCAAATTAGGTTTTTTTAGATAACTTGGAATATGTCATTGGTCTAACAATTTTAAACATTTCAAAGCAAAATGTAGAGAAAAAGGTAGGAAAATCATTGAAACTCTTAAGCAATACTTATCTAGTTATCGAAGCAAATTATTTACTTTTCAAACAATCAATAACAAATTCAATCAAATAAAAAAGAATGTCATGTTTGTTTGAAAAAAGAACAAATTCTTTACTTTAAATCATATTTCAATGTCTACCCGTAAACACAAATTCAAATAGATATTTTTTAAAAAACCGACATCTCATTCATTGGCTCAATTTCAAAATTCAATCTTAATGCATATATAGATAATTAAAAGAACTATGTGTGAGATAATTGGCAAAATGTTAGACTAATGGTCCAATTTCTTTTTTTTTTCCTACTATAACATTGCAGTTTGAAAAAACTACCAACCCGTCTATTTTCTCAAATGGGGTTTTAAATACTTTCAAAGAAATACTCTTTCTTATCTCGAAGCAAATTCTTTACTTTTTCAAACAATCAACAAATTCAATCAAATAAAAAACAGTTTCATGTTTGTTTGCTACTTATTTCATATATAATTTTGATTGGTAACTAAAGACCCCACAGATGAAGTCAAAGGCAGCACTATTGGGCTCTATCTAGAAACACCACGAAGAACCCGAACACTCAACATCTTAAATTAGAAACAAAACCTATGTAATCTCGCCATGTCTAGTGATAACGATCCCACACTCGAGGATAAGTAACTACAAAAATACTAAAACAAGCTCACTTAGATCCCATCCAAGATAAAAACAAAAAACGATGTAGATTTTTAGTGAATCAACCAAAGAAAAAACTCGGATCTCCAACAAGATAAGAAATTGAAAGATTGTTATGAGTAGAACCAAACTCGGAAGAAAGACGCACCTGAACCTTAAGAACCACGAACCACAAGAAAGAACCTTAACCACGAACCAAGCCAAGAACCTTAAGAACCACGAACCATGAAGAAAGAAGATGACCTCTAACCTTAAAATCGAAGAGAAAGCGAGAGAGAAATGCAAGGAAGGAGAAAGAAGTGTGCGAATCATGAAGGTGGGAGACGAGAGTGACAAAGGCGCGCAAGAATGAAAGATCGTAGAGATCAGAGAGTGTTAGGGTTTCGTTAAGCGCTTTTAATTAGAGCTTTAGTAAGATGGAAAGAAGATGACGCGCCTGTAAGATAAAAATTAAAATCAAACAAGAATGATGTACCAGATCAAGATCAAGACGCAAAGTGCACATCAAGACAAGACGGCAGTTTATAAGAAATATTGGTAAAAAATTTTGACTTGATTTGACAGATCATGAAGAATACAAAAACTAACCTCAGATTTCTACAATAGCGAGTCTCCATCGCATTTTGACGGTCCGAGACAGTCCGGCAGCCCAAATAAGATCTCCTCAAACCGAGGCTTACAATATATGCTTAATTTAAGAATCTTTTTTTTGTCAACCAATACTTTTACTTCATTTATTCATTTATAAACAGATGGGTTTAAAGCTCACAGATACAAATCCAGCAGACTAGGAAGGAAGATTATGGGTCAAGGCCCATATAGAGTTTAATTCAAATACCAGATTGGGTCCACTCAAGGCCCAAAATTTTGCAAACGAAAATCTAAAGGCCCAAGGCCCGGGGATAGTTTGAGTTCGCCCTAGACTGTAAACGGCGGCTGTAACCCGAGAGTGATCGCCGTGGATGTTCCTTGTCGACTGTGGCGCGGTGTCCTCGGCCGCGGCGGCTGACGACGTACGAAACATTTGGGAAGATATCATTACGGTGAGGCCTAAAGATAGATGCAAGCTCCATGGTAGCGAAAACTGGGTTTCTCCGGTGGTCAAGATCTGGCTCCGGCGTGGCACGGCGAGCATCTTCTAACACCTGAAATCGGCTATCAAAGGCATAGATATGTGAATCCGGCATAGATCCGGTTCCAGATAGATCCGAAACTTTCTCGGTCAAAAACCGGTAGAGGATTGAAACGAAATGTGACGGGAAGCAGAGCAATAAGAAGAAGGGGAGAAGACGGAGAAGCCTAGAGCGGCTGTGGCCGCCGCCGCGACCGCCCAAAGCAGGCGGCTGCAAGAGATCGATCAAATTTAACCTAGAGAGCTTTTTGGTATCGAGGAGAGAGAATACTTCTATATTCTCTCTTAATTTAAAAATCTTAAAATTGGATTTATTAGAGTAACATAGATATATGGTAATTTTAGCTTACCTATTAGTGATGCTCATGTTCTGTTTTTTTTTTATTGCTTTTGGTCAAACTCTACATTAATGAACTTTCTTTCAGCGGAAAAAAACATAGATATAAAAATAACATCAAATTCTTTTTAACTTTAACTATTTACTAATGCCAATTTGATATAATTATCCAAAAAAAAATGAAACCTAGATAATTCTAAATTCCCTAGGAAGCAAAGCGGCATCATTTTTGGTTATGTTTGTTGGTCGCTTCTGTCATCAACGCGGTTTGGATTCTATCAGACAAAAACTTCTGCAAGTGACCTTTTCAGCGGTTCATTTACTTCCATCAGCATGATATAGTCTTCTGTTATGTGGTCATGATCGTTGTAAAATTCGCACCGTTACAAAATACAAGGCGTCTCATTTGGCGTTTTCATATTTTGAGGTTATCCTACTGTATCATAACTCAGCACCTTAACTAACGCCGTATATGTTATTTGTAGGAATCGGCTAACAGACATATGGTTCAGGTGTATAATTTGATTTTTTGTTGATTCAGGTTGATAATGCATGGTACCATAATTCGAATTAAAAAAAAACAAACTTTACAGGTCGATTTTGGCCGTTCTCCCTGTCATCACGTAAAGACAGAAGCCTATTATCTAAACATGTTCGTTTGTTTTATACTTATTTTTATTGGGTATCTAGGAAGCTAAGTGATTTTTTTTTTAAAAGGAGCGCAACTAACACCATATTAAAGGTAGAGCCCAAATCTTATTAAAAATGTAGACAATTTCCATCTTCATCTAAATTCTTTCGACAATAATGGATGAGTTTCAAACGATTTGTGTATCCTATCACGTTAATCCCATAAAACAATTAATTTGTCTTCTTTACTAAAGAAACTTTTCGAGGCAGATCTCCTTGATCAAGGTAGTTTCTCACGCACATTTCTCCGCCGTCATCGAGTCCTCTTTCTGTTTCTCTTCGCAGTTCCATCTACGCGACCGCGACATGTTGTCAAGTTTATCTTTCTAAACTCCTTGTAACACTTGCTTAGTTTGTATCAAATTCCCAAAGTGTTTGTATCTGTTCCATCTAGAAATAACTGCGAAGATGGTAAAATCAAATCAGCTCACTCAGCATCTCAAATTTTTTGTTGACATTACTCGTTCCCCTAATCAGCAGGTACATTTGATATAATCCTATCGATTTTGACTTGGAACAGTTTCTTTCATGGATTTAGCAGGTTCGGTTTGTTTTCAGACTAATAATCTTAAATCGATTGGTTTTTCCTTGTGGAATGATTCTTTGTCTACTGACCAATTGATAACTTATCAACTCCTTTTCATCTTTCATAGGCTGTATTTGTGTTGTTAATTTATATATATATATATATATATATATTGTTGTAAACTGATCCATCTTATTAATGAGACAAGGGAATATATATATGAGTCTCGGGATACAAGGGAAAGATAAAACCCTAATGGGCCTAATGGGCCGGTTAATGAGTCCATAAGATGTTTTATAACATATATATATATATTTTTTTTTTGTTTGGACAACATTTTATATATTTTTATTGTGTAGGTTAGGAAAATTGAAATGTATTTGACGACAACTGATAGTATTGATATTTGAAAACATAATTTAAACAAGAATAATTTTTCTAAGGCTTAGTTTTAGGTTTATAGGGAGACAAGCAAATAGTTGTGCTGATCATAGACACAAAGTAGCTTCTTCCTTTTTCATTTTCTATGCAACTCTAGTATCTCCAATTGGTGATCACTAATGTTTTAGAAAGAGAAACTTTATGTATGTTCTTGAGTTTTTTTTTTTATATAAATGAAAGTAATATGTTAATTTGAGGTAAAAAATAAAACATAAATATTGTGTTAGAGGTCTCAAAAGCATTAAGAAACCATAAATAGTTTTATTTTTTTTTATTTACAAGGAACTTCAGGACCTTTAACCTATAACCTCTCTGATTCGGGACCAACCGTTAGTTATACAATTAAAGTTAAAAACGAATGTTCGTTTGTTTTTTTTGATACACTTTGATAAATAAATATATATATATATATATATATATATAACTTCTTTCAATATCACATACTCATATCTCTCTCATTCACCATTTATTTATTTCCTCAAAAGATTAACACACTTCATCTATAAACATATAAAATATATACTTAATTATAACACGTTATCAGCACAATCACTCTATTAACTTGATTTATAATTACTGGAATGCGGCTCGGCCGCCCTATCGTTCAATTAACGCTTTAATAATGTTTGTTTGTATAAGTATTATCGTTATTATTATTAGTGCGTGGTTCGGCCGCCTCTTATAATTTACAATATTTTATCGCATGGTTGCTTTAAGCACCATACTTATTTAGTTTATTGGCTTACAATATGGCTGCTTTATGCACCATACTTTAATTTAATATCGTTATGTTAGTTTTTTGCTTCATACACCATAATTATTTAATTTACAATATTTTCCTATGGTTGCTTTACGCACCATAATTATTTAATATCTGATTGCTCCATGCACCATATTAATTACTTAATATCTATATGGATGATCTTATTCACCATAATTTGTTGCATTTTATTTAGTCTTAATATATATGATTTAACCACCACATCATTATCATCATAATATTGTTGACTATTGCACATTTAAATTGATAAATTAAATTTGATGCATAAAATATTTATTTTCATACTGCTTTTTTAATTTTCAATGGTCATAAATAATTGTTTTAAAATTATATATATTTTTCTTTTTCTCACTACTTAACGGCTACTTAACGGCAAATGAACAATATTTTTGAATCTATAAATACATTCATCTATAGTTCATGTATTTTACACACATTTCATCTTTTCCTTGAAATCTTCTCCAACAAAACTTTTGTTATCACGAAAAATGGTTCATCCTTTCCTTCTCTTTGTAATTGGTTTTATACTTTATTCATTTTACGGTTTACTCGTTAGAGAATTTTCTCCCGAGAAATATGTGTTAATTTATATTTTATTCTTTTATGCAGTTGTACTTCTTGTAATCACATTATTTATTCTATTGCCCCGCATGTCATCAAATCAATAAAATTATTTATCTAATATTAGTTTAATCTTTTTTGTTTTAGACATATCAAATAGCTAAAATTGAGAAACTCCAATTTCCGGCTCTCAAAATAACTAGAAATGTTTTTATATCGTGGACAACGGATATGGAACTTCATTTAGACTCATAAAAATATATGATACTATAAATGAGATAACACTTCACCCCCAATGAAAATGCGAAGTCGATTACTCTTTTGAGGAGACATCTAGATGAAAACATAATGCTAGATTATGCACGGTTGAAAGACCTGGTAGTGTTGTGGAAAGCTTTGAAAAAAAAATTTAATAACCAAAGAGCAATAACTCTTCCACATGTTGTGGATGAGTGGACAACCCTGAGGTTTTAAGATTACAAAAAAAGTGAAAGATTACAATTCTGCTATGTTGATAATAGTTAACAACTTGGAATATTGTGGTAAGCATGTCTCAGAAGGAGAAATACTCAATAAGACTTATCTTACTCTCCAAAAGAACCATTATGTGTTGCAAGAACAATATAGAAACTGCGGGTACACAAAGTTTTTGGAGCTTATTGGGGCACTCATGTTAGCCGAAAAAATCATGAACTTTTCATTAAAAAAACCACAATGCTCGACCTGTTGGAACCAAAGAATTCGCGGAAGTGAATGATGCTGATTTATGAAATCCAGAGCGAGGAAATCAAACAATTTGCGATCGCGGCCGTCGATTTGACCATGGGCGTGAGAAATTATATAACCCAAAAGCAAGAAGGTCGTTTAAATGGATGAGCCTGTAGAAAATCTCAAATGGAAGGAAATTCAGAGAAACACAAACACGCAAAAACATGAAAGTGTTTGTTACATATGCGAATCCAAAGGACACTTTTCTAATGTATGTCGAACTCCTTCACATCTTTGTATATTATACAAAGAGTCGCTCAAAGGCAAAGGGAAAGAAGTGAATCTTACAGAACACTTTGAGGGTACAACGTACCTTTATGCTTCCGACTTTTATAATGATTTCGACGATACTGCTTTTAACTAAGACGCTTATAATAAGACTAATGAATAATCTCAAGCATTATCATGTAGAATTATTATGTACTTATGTTTAATAATGTTATATCTGCTGTATAATATTATGTGTTTTAATTAAGAAATAAAGTTTATTAATATTTATGTTTATCACACAGATGGATCTCAACATAAAGGATAAGAAATGACAAAAAAATTTGTATATCTGATAGTGGAACGACACACACTATTCTGAACAGAAGATATATTTTTTGAATTAAATACAATATTGGGTCTTACATACTTAATTGAAGGGACTGGTAATCTAAACTCATATTAAACTTATATGGCATAATTAACTCATAGCCTAAAATACGCTTGAATCATGGTAAGCCCGTTGGTTCTAAGGATAAGAATCATAGAAAAAGAAAAAGAAGCTGAAAAGTATGACGATTCCAAAATAACAAACTGTATTTTAGGAGAAACAAAATGTGAGACTAATAATAATGTTGAACACTATGATTTTGATGAAAATCATGAAATTTCCATAAATTATATCCGTAATGAGAAGATATGAAACCGAAGTGAGATTGATGCCATTAATGATGTTTTCGCATATCTTCTATCAAAGGAAATAGATAATGAAAACGAAGATCTAGAGCCAAAGTCTGTACATGAATGTCAAAAAGACATGACTAGCCAAAATGGAAGGAAGTTATGCAAGTCGAACTTGATTCGCTCAATAAACGAAATGTATTCGGACCTATCGAACTCACATCTGAAGCTCTCAGACCGGTCGGATATAAATGAGTTTTCGTTCGAAAACGAAATGAGAAAAATGAGATTATAAGATATAAAGTTCACCTTGTGGCTCAAGGTTTTTCTCAAAGACCCGGAGTTGATTACCAGAAAACGTATTCTCTAGTTATTGACACAATTACCTTTAGATTTCTAATAAGTCTAACTGTAAATAAAAATTTAGAAATGCATCTCATGGATATTGTTACAATTTATGTATATGGATCATTAGATACATATATATATATATATATATATATATATGAGAATACCTGATGGATTTAAAATGTCAGAAGCATAAAGTTCCAAACCCAAAGAGTTGTGTGCGATAAACTTACAAAGATCATTATAAGGGCTAAAATAATCTGAACTTCTGTGGTATAATCTTCTGGAGCCAATGACAGGGGGAGAAGGTTACGCTTCTTCCCACTACCAGGTTTCACCCGAGTTTCCTCGACAGTTTAACCTGATGTGACTGCAAGTGCACGGTTAAATACAATTGTACTACAAACGGGATCGATCCACAGAGACTGAGAATACCTACACAGAGATTGCAGGAATAAATCTAATCTAGGTAAATTATGATTGATTTTTGGGGTTTTAATTCTACTATCTAAAGTGCGTAAAATAATAAAACAATAATTAACTAACTAAATAAAATTCCATAAAGTAAATTGCGTAAATTAAATAACATAAAGTAAATTGCATAAATAAATTACTGAATTAAATTGCATAAAATAAATAGCTGAAAATAAAGTGCATAAAATAAAAGTGCATAAATTAAAGTGCAGAAATTAAATTGCAGAAAATAAATACCAGAAAATAAATGGCATAAATTAAATAGCATAAATATAAAATAACTTAAATTAAATAACTTAAATAATAAATTAACAATTGATCTTTAGGGTGAATGAGAACGATTTCAAGGAGTCTATACTTAGGATTTATGTTTTTACCAATTTAGTTTGTGTTTGTCAATCTAGCGATTTTCTGTTATAGACCAGTCCACTCTCGTGGTATGCTACTCACTCTGTCCGACCCATTGTCGTGGCGACTTTCACGCATTGCGCACAATCCCATCATCGATTACTAAGTATTCTAAAACTTCCGTCAGACTGTCAATCAAACGGCCTTGTGTTTTCAGTAATACGAAGTGATTGATAGATCTGTTTCTGAAGCACAATCCACTCTCGTCGTAAAGTGTTCCTAAAGTTTTAACCTAACTTAGCAAGAGTTAGATCAATGATTAATTCTATCAAACAACAAACTCGACCATAGCTAATACTCTCTAATATTCAAGCCTGAAGTTTTAACCCACTCTCATGGTGCTAAGGGCTTCTATTCGTATAACCTTGCCTACTGGCTCGATTATAACCTTAAGCACATCCCGTAGGACATAACTTAGCATTAAGAATGAATATTAGAGTAGCTAGGTCGATTTAGAACAGTAAACATATTAAATCCTATAACATAAATTCCATCATCGATCTCTACCCCAGAGATCTAGAGGATCTACTCACTCATACCTCTGAGGGTGACGGCAGGATATGAGTAGGAAGACATCATAAACAATAAACAAATGCAATAATTAAAATAAAACAGTAAGAAGAACAAGAAGAAGAAGAACTAAAGAACTTTTATAAAGACATCATAAAAAAAAACTTTTATAAAGGACTCTCAAAAGTGGCCAAAGGAGGCCAAGGGAGAGGAACCCCTCTAATGTGAATTACATGTGTTTATATAGAGTTTAGGAGGAGTCTTGGTCGTGTCTTTAGGTTTCTAGAGAGTCATGGACGAAAATGAAGTCGTCCACTCATGAGTCGCTAAGTCAAAAACTTTTCTTTTTCGGTTTGAAACGTGAGTATTGACAGGCTACGGTCGATGCTCTAGGTCGATGTTCTGGCTCTAAGGACAGCATCGACCTCTCCTGGTCGATGCTTACGTCGATGGTCTTGGTCGATGTTCTGGCTCCAAGGACAGCATCGACCTCTCCTGGTCGATGCTTACGTCGATGGTCTTGGTCGATGGTCTGCTCGGGCTGGGCGTCAACCCCTTCTGGTTGATGCCCTGGTCGATGCTTCCTTCACGAAGCTCTTGAGATGTCTCCCTATGATGTTCTTGACCCTAGCAAGTAGCTCCAGGGTTCCTATGGCTCTATGAGACTCCAAAACACTCTTAAAGTATTGGTTTTGCTCCAAGAACCTAAAAAAACATAAATACATGCAAATGCACTAAAATTGTAACATCCGTGTTCCTAAGTCGTCCTCTCAAGTTGTATCTATTTATATTGTTGTTGATGAACCCATAGTTGATTAGTCAATGGTTGGATTATTTGTGATGTGGTATTTCATGTTGTGGTGTCGGTACATGATGTGGTATTTCATGTATCGGCAGGCGATATGATGTGGTATTTCATGTGTTGCGGGATTAAGCGAACTATTCGTTCCGTCTTGGTTCGGGGATTTTTTTTGGGTTTACGTCCATGGATCCTACTTTGTGGTTGGGGTCGATAGAATTATGTGAGATTTAATTCTATCGACGGGGTCATTAGGATTATGTGGTATTTAATCCTAATGACGGGTCATTAGAGTTATGTGAGATTTAACTCTAATGATGTGGGTTAGGATTATGGGTGATTTAATCCTAACCGGGTTGTTTACCGATAAGGATTATGGGTGATTTAATCCTGATAGACGGTAAACCAGGGGTGAGATACCGGTGATATAGGTTCTGACGGGGACTTAGTATATTAGGGTCCGGCGTTATTGGATTCTAATATGCTAGGTCGTTGACGCCTTAACTCGTTCGAATCCGGGGATAATTGGATTTCGACGGGTTAGTCGTTGGGTGACCACGTAGGATCTTGTGATGATAGATCCGGGGATGTTATTGAACCAAGTATGGAACAATACCGAGCTTGATTGGTGGCCCTAAGGGCGGGAAATGTGATGAAACGATCAAAGGAGTGATCGTTGTGGAGGAATCCCGAGAGGTTCGGTTTAGCGGAATTAAGAGGTAATTCCGGGGTTTTGTCGGGAGTGAAAGGAATATTTTGAGATGGGGAGGTGTCTCAAATAATTCGGGAAATTATTTGGAGCTACTAAACCGAGCGGGAGAGGTTAATTGGAAGAATTAATCGGTTTAGTGAAATCGGTCGGTTTGGTTTAATTGTGATTAAACCAATGATTATATATATACATACATGTATACATCCCCTCTCCCTTCTAAAAGCTTCTACACTCTTCTTCTTTTGAATTGGGGAAGATATTTTG
Organism: Boechera stricta; assembly: GCA_018361395.1. Lineage (NCBI taxonomy): Eukaryota > Viridiplantae > Streptophyta > Magnoliopsida > Brassicales > Brassicaceae > Boechera > Boechera stricta. The sequence continues at coordinate 5,772,100 of CM031542.1, forward strand.
GCTGAAGTAGAGAGAGAAGAAGAGAGAAAAAGAGAGAGGGAGAGAGCTAGAGAAGGAGAGGGAAGAAGGAGAAGAAGAGAATATAGAAAAACTTGAGAAAACAGAGTTTTTGGGCGAACTTGTGAGGTCCGATCGGGATATCAAGAGAGCTCGGTTTGAGCTAAGATTTTGTGGGTAAGTTCTCCAATCTCGTGCCTAGTTTTCTACCAAATTTCGTGGGATTATGTTAAGTGGTTTGGGAGATATGATTTTGCTTCCTAGACTACCCTGTTTTCGGGCTGTAGCGATGGGGCGAGTTTGATGGAGTGTTTGGGCACACAATTCTTGTTTGTTTGGGCTGAAATTTTGTAGATAGGTTTTTGAGACTTCGATCTTCAAGTTCACCAATGGAATTTATAAAATATGATCTAGGGCAAGAGATATGGTTGGTTAAGTAAAGCCCTGTTTTTGGGGAAAGGAATCCGAAATTTGTTGAGTTAGGCTCTTGAGTTGGGAGCTTGTAATCAGTCTTTTGAGAGTGTGTTGATGATCTCTTGGCAGGAGGTTTGTGAGATCTTGGGGTTGTGTTGTGTGTCCAAAGAAGGAGTAAGCTTAAGGCTTGGAAACCGTCAAAAGAGTGTTCTTCGTTTCAACCGAAATCAAGGTGAGTGCGTGACCGTGGTTGACCTATGTAATCAATGATTTTCCTTGCTTGTTATGTGTATTAGGACTTGACCATATGGGTGGGAATTATGGCTTGTCCAAGTTGTTGTTTGTGTGTGATGGAGCTCTATCATTCTTGCTTGATTGTTTGTGTGTGATGAATGTGGTTTTCGGTAAGTCATTGATTTACATGTGTGTATAACCGTGGGGACGGGAGGACCGCCTCACTAAGCATTATCAATGCTTACGCGCCTCTTTTGGTGCAGGTAAGGACAAAGAAAAGACTTASGTGTGGAGCGCGTGGAACCAAGGCCGAGGAGAAAGGATGATCTAAGTGTGTCGGGATTCTTTGGGTCTTTTGTGTTGTTTATGAACTCATACTTTTTTTGGGATGCTAACGTTTAAACTTGCCATGATGTGTAGTGATGTGTTTTGGACTCATGAGAATGCTTGTCAAGAGTGTTTTCTTGTTGGATGTGAAATGGTTTGCGTATTGGGTTTGTTGTGTTGTTCCTGGTTACAGTTCAGGGGAAGGGATCGATCGATCCTGGGAAAGATCGATCGATCCCGAGCAGTCTTTTTGGCCAGAAAGTTTTCGGGGGTAAATCGGGGCTTAGGGATCGACCTATCCAAGTAGGATCGATCGATCCTATAGGTGGTTTTCGAAGCAGAAATTTTCTGGTCAGTTTTTAAGGGTTAGGATCGACCGATCCCCCGGGTGAGATCGATCGATCCTAGCGGGGTATTTTTGGTCAGATCGATCGGGTTAATTTCGGGTGGAGTTTGAGATCGACCGATCCTAAGGAGGATCGATCGATCCTTCAAAAAAAAAAAAGGGGGTAGGTCCTTTCAAAAATAATCCTAAATACTAGTAAAAACCTATGAAACTATCCTATATGAATGCATGAAAGTAAGCAAATATGAGTGTTATCAACTCCCCCAGACTTATCTTTTTGCTTGTCTTCAAGCAAACAAAGCTAAACTAGTGAAGAAAGTACACAATATCTATTTTAAACAATACCTTACATTATCTTATCGTACTAATATCCTTCAACTTAACGAGATAGAACTAGCTCTAATCATACTACATGTACTTCACCATAAGCATAGCAAGTTACCTTAATTCAGATCCACATCCTTCTTCGAGCTTAGACTCCTCTTTGTTGACTCCCATTATTCATTTCAAGCGTGATATCTCGACTCTAAACCATCGATCAAAGGACATGAACACTTACTCTTTCGGATTTCTGTAAGCTCAAGACCGCCTTGGTGCAATTCCTTTCCTCTTTCTTTTCTCACTTCAAGGTCAATCGATTTTTCCCTACTTTTCTAGGGTATCATTTTATTTTTTCTATCGATCGCCTTTTTTTTTTCTTAAGCTCTTTTCTTTTCTAGGACAAGCTTTCTTGAGACGCGAACATTGAAAGTGGTTGCTTCCAATTCCCCCATCGCTTCTCTATCCTTTTCTTTATTTTCTCTTGTCTTTCTTTTCTTATCTAATCGAAGGGAAGGAAGAGGAGAATCGTACTTACTTAGACGTGTCTTGCAGTGTCTCATAGAGGTATCACATCCAATGTATATCTAGCTCCAAATCGAGAGTGATTAGGTAAATTAAGGTTGAGGAATCAACTCCGAAGCGTCTAACTCTCTGAAGGACTGGTCCTTTTGGGGTTTCTCGATCCATTCATGGGTTTTCCAATATTATGCTCGAAGCTAATTGCTAATTCTCAAAAAGCATAAAAATATTGGTATAGATAACATCGTGATAAAGTTCAAAATTGTTGCCTCATTAAAAACCTCGCCATGAGTTATTGAACTATGGATAAGGGAAAAATAGTACAACAATTTTTAAGTCCTAAAACAAAATAAAACCATAAGAAAAATACATAAAAATAACAAAAACAAAAGAAGACATAAAATGTTAGGAATAAGTTTACGATGCCTCCCCCAAACTTAATTTTTACCGTCTCGGTGAAGACAAATCAAAAGGAAAAACATCGTAAACAATACATAGAAAGAAAATTAGAAATGTCGAAAATATAAAATAAAAAGAAAAATAAAGAAAAGTCTTACTAAAAATCTGTAGACTCTGAAGTGCAGAGCGACTACGGAGGTTTGCTCGAGCTAGCTGATGGAGAACATGTGGCACGGTGTTTTCCTCGTCGGCGTGCCTCATGCAATGATGCTCGCGGGGCCTACATAGGGACCCTAGAAGAACTAGGCATGTCATGGACTGAATGGCGATTTGGTGGGACCGACATGTCATCTTCTGAGTCAGCTACAGTTTGTGACTCCTCTTCTTCCGTGTGACTACTCGATCCACAGAACTTGGCCTTGAGGCTCTAAATCTCAAGCTTCATACTCTTCATCCCATCCACTAGTTTATGAATCGTCTTGTCTTGCCATTTGTTCCATCTTTGGAGGAAGCGAATGTTCTCATGAGAGTGGCGACATGCCTTGGAAGAGATAGGTTCGTCATAAGCTTCAAAATAGTATCTCTCACTCACATAAGTGCCTGGTGTATTGCGACTGCTATCCGCCCTTGTAGCAGTAGGGCGTGTGGAGGTGGTGTAAACTGGTGGGTGAGCAGCTGCGTTGAAATTCCACTTTGAACCAGGCATGAAACTCACGTTAGCTGGATAGTCAACTGTGGTGATCTCTCGGTTTGGTAGCAGGATCTTGCGTTCTGATCCTCTGATGGCGGATTCGCGGAACCTGTAGATGAACTTATCTTCAACGTGACCCACCAATATCTTGCTATCAGAGAGATAGCCTGCGTCTATGCTCAGTATCGGCTCGTCTATGTCACCACAAGGGACCTCGCAATGTAGCAAAATGGGTGTAATCACTCCACCGATACTCACCGTGAAGTTAGGCGTCCTTGTCTGTCTCACCACCTCCCCATAGTTGACCAAGCTTTGGGCAAAAACAACAGCGATACAAAGCTGCTCGGGAATCTCTTCTGAATAAGTTTCATCGTTGTATGCTACTATCAAGTCGCTGATCCCCTGAGTGAGTAAAGTTAACTCCTCCCTCTGCATATTCCTTGTTTCAGCTCTAGGGAAAAACGTTTGTGATAACACCTTCTGTGCATAGCGAATAACAGGATTTCAGATCAATGACGCCTTAGACTCTCCCGATCTAAACTGACCGCTCGCTATGGTGTTCTAAACTGCATTTGCTTATCTCTGAGACAATCGAGCTTCTGTTTTGTCCCCCGCTGGAAAACCATACAAGTCATTCAGCTCCTCAAATGTGATCTCTTTCTCCTCATTCCCATGAAAAAAGATTATAGAACCCAATGAGTCGCCATCGTGTTCTCCCAACTCAACCCTCGCTGTGGCCAAGAAATCACATGTCTGCTCCCTGTAGGCCACGTTTCTCATCTTTAAAAAGTTACCGAGCCCCATGTTCTAAAATATCAATTCCACATCGTCATAAATACCCAACTCTCTGAGTAGATCGAAATCCGGAAACCGAGTCTGTGTGAACTTCAGGGAACGCAACTTCTTCCTTTGTTCTTTATTTTGACCAAGTATTGGTGAGCCCTTCATCGTTAATTGCTTCGTTGCGAGCTCGCGAGCTGCTAGCTATCCCTTTTCCTTTAACCTGTTCTCTAGGCTCTCTCATAGATTGAGATCGTGTTGTTCGGGCATTGTGGTGGTGGAGCTTTTGATTTCCTCATTTATTTCTGCAAAATTAACAAACTCAATACTCAAACTACCATTATGTGGCCCATGGTATTAAGCAAAACTAAACTTAAATAAATTTTATAATACCACCCTAATTGCTTAATACCATGATACCACATCCAATAAATCAATCATACTCAATAAAGTAACAACACAATTAATTTAACAATAAATGGCATTTATATTATTTAGAAAAATTTGAATTAAATATTTTTCTACTTATTTAATAATCTAGTTTGCCCAATAATACAATACCAATTTCAATTTATCATTAAAATTATAAATTATTATTTTCTCCAAAATTAATTTTTTAATCCCAATTAAGAACCCTAACTACCAATCAACCTAAATTCTTCGACTTATACTAAAATTGACTTTTAATTCCAACTTTTCTATCATAATCTAGCAAAGCCCATGATTTTTAAACTAATCCAACCATAATTCCTCATAAAATCAAGCTTTTACAACTATGGAAAATTTGAGAGTTTAGAGATTATATCTTGAGTTGAAGAGGAGATTAAGGGAGTGTAAGGAGAGTAATCTAGAATAGAGATTAGATTATCTTCACAAATAAATCAAGATTGAGTGGTAGGAGCAAAGGGGAAGTGAAAGAGCTTTGAGAGAGCTTTAATGGAGTATAAAAATTGATTTTGGGAAGGAGGAAGAAGGTTGGGGGATTTTTTGTGTTTATAAAGGACTAAACCGGGTTAAATTTCTTACCTTAACCGGATTGAACCGAAGAAAATTGATTTTGACCTTAAATCGAAGAGCATCGACCGAGTACGGTCGATGCTTCAAACAATCCTCTGTTTTTCGTCGAGCGTCGACAGGTCTTGGTTGACTTTCGTGTTGGCTCATCACGTTTTGAAGCTGGATCGACCACTCTCGTTCAACGGTCACGTCGACTTTCCCCCGTTTCTTCATTGAAAATCTTCGTTTGGTCTTTGATTTTATCTGTAAGACTTTATAAGACTAAAAATATGCAAGCATGAAAAAATGTTAGTGTCAGTTTCATAATCATTAGAATGCCTATAAGGTGCGCTCTTTTAATGTCATCGAGCTCGACGGTGTTACCGAATGGGTTGCAGCTCCCATTGTTGCAAGTCCTTGTTTTTTTTTTCTTAACGGTGCGAATATCCTGGAAAGTAAAACAGAAAAACGGAGAACAGAAAAACGAAGAAAGAAAATGAAAATGATGAAATTGAAAAACTTAAAATAAAAATTGAAAATTGAAAAATAAGTATCAAAAAGGTAGAATTTTTTTTTTTAGCGTCATGAATTTGACGATCTTACAGAATGGTGGAGGTTCTGGCGAGGGTTTTGGTGAAGGTCTATCAATTGGGATCACATTATAGAACACAACTTCTTTGCTCTCAAGAATGTAAACGACTCCAAAGGATATTGTCGTAGATGGGAACCGTCTCAACAGGTTCTAGCTGTGTTTCGACTTGGTCTAGTCCATGCAAGCAATTGATGGCGGCTTCTAAGAGTTCATCGGTCCCTTCTGAAAGTTCGGATGTCACTCCTGGATGGGCATCGATTAGGCTCGACCGATGGTCAAGTCGACGGTTTTGGTTGTCAAGCTTAGCATCGACCAGGGCTGGTCGATGCATAGCTTATTGACTTGTTTTTTGGAGAACATCAACAGCTTGTGCTCGGTGGTCGACGGGCAAAGCATCGACTTGGTACGGTCGATGCTTCGCGGCAAGCTTTGTCCTATGCATCCATTTCTCGTCGATCCATTCCAGCAACTTTTTCATTCCTAGCATTCTTTAAATCTTAAGTCCTAAAAAAAATTCAAAGACAAAAATTCAACGTAATAAATAAAAACCTAGTCTCAGATTCAGACCAAATCTCTATGGCTATTGCTACAGTCCCCGACAACGACGCAAAAAACTTGATAGGGGGAGAAGGTTACGCTTCTTCCCACCACCAGGTTTCACCCGAGTTTCCTCGAGAGTTTAACCCGATGTGACCACAAGTGAACAGTTAAATGCAATTGTAGTACAAATGGGATCGATCCACAAAGACTGAGAATACCTATACAGAGATTGCAGGAATAAATCTAATCTAGGTAAATTATGATTGATTTTTAAAGTTTTAATTCTACTATCTAAAGTGCGTAAAATAATTAAACAAKAATTAACTAACTAAATTAGATTGCATAAAGTAAATTGCGTAATTTAAATAACATAAAGTAAATTACATAAATAAATTATTGAATTAAATTGCATAAAATAAATAGCTGAAAATATAGTGCATAAAATAAAAGTACATAAATTAAAGTATGAAAATTAAATTGCAGAAAATAATTAACAGAAAATAAATAGCATAAATATAAAATAACTTAAATTAAATAACTTAAATAATAAATTAAAAATTGATCTTTAGGGTGAATGAGAACGATTTCAAGGAGTCTATATTTTAGGATTTATGTTTTTACCAATTTAGTTTGTGTTTCTCAATCTAGGGATTTTCTGTTATAGACTAGTCCACTCTCGTGGTATGCTAGTCACTGTGTCCGACCCACTGTCGTGGCGACTTTCACGCATTGCGCACAATCCCATCATCGATTACTAAGTATTCTTAAACTTCCGTTGGACTGTCAATCAAACGGCCTTGTGTTTTCAGTAATACGAAGTGATTGATAGATCAGTTTCTGAAGCACAATCCACACTCGTGGTAAAATGTTCATAGGGTTTTAACCTAACTTTTCAAGAGTTAGATCATTGATTAATTCTATCAAAAAACAAACTCGACCATAGCTAATACTCTCTAATATTCAAGCCTGAAGTTTTAACCCACTCTCATAGTGCTAAGGGCTTCTATTCGTATAACCTTGTCTACTGGCTCGGTTATAACCTTAAGCACATCCCGTAGGACATAACTTGGCATTATGAATGAATATTAGAGTAGCTAGGTCGATTTAGAACAGCAAACATATTAAATCCTATAACATAGATCCCATCATCGATCTCTACACTTGAGATCTAAACGATCTACTCACTCATACCTCCGAGGGTGACGGCAAGATATGAGTAGAAAGACATCATAAATAATAAAAAAGCAATAATTAAAATAAAGCAGTAAGAAGAACAAGAAGAAGAAGAACTAAAGAACTTTTATAAAAACATAAGTGGTGACTATTAAAACTGGCCAAAAGAGGCCAAGGGAGAGGAACCCCTCTAATGTGAATTACATGTGTTTATAAAGAGTTTAGGAAATAAAAATTGAAAATTGAAAAATAAGTATCAAAAAGGTAGAATTTTTTTTTTTAGCGTCATGAATTTGACGATCTTACAGAATGGTGGAGGTTCTGGCGAGGGTTTTGGTGAAGGTCTATCAATTGGGATCACATTATAGAACACAACTTTGCTCAAGAATGTGAACGAGACTTCTCGTTTAGGCCTTTTGATCACCGCTCTCATCGTGACAAGGAGTGGACCTCCAAGGATATTGTCGTGTAGATGTTTCGGAACGGCAGGAACCGTCTCAACAGGTTCTAGCTGTGTTTCGACTTGGTCTAGTCCATGCAAGCAATTGATGGCGGCTTCTAAGAGTTCATCGGTCCCTTCTGAAAGTTCGGATGTCACTCCTGGATGGGCATCGATTAGGCTCGACCGATGGTCAAGTCGACGGTTTTGGTTGTCAAGCTTAGCATCGACCAGGGCTGGTCGATGCATAGCTTATTGACTTGTTTTTTGGAGAACATCAACAGCTTGTGCTCGGTGGGGAGGGTCGACGGGCAAAGCATCGACTTGGTACGGTCGATGCTTCTGCTTGACGGGCTTTGTCCTATGCATCCATTTCTCGTCGATCCATTCCAGCAACTTTTTCATTCCTAGCATTCTTTAAATCTTAAGTCCTAAAAAAAATTCAAAGACAAAAATTCAACGTAATAAATAAAAACCTAGTCTATCTCAGATTAAATCTCTATGGCTATTGCTACAGTCCCCGCAACGCAAAAACTTGATAGGTTACGCTTCTTCCCCCACCAGTTTCACCCGAAGTTTCCTCGAGAGTTTAACCCGATGTGACCACAAGTGAACAGTTAAATGCAATAGATAGGGATCGATCCACAAAGACTGAGAATACCATACGTAGATTGCGGAATAAATCTAATCTAGGTAAATTATGATTGATTTTTAAAGTTTTAATTCTACTATCTAAAGTGCGTAAAATAATTAAACAATAATTAACTAACTAAATTAGATTGCATAAAGTAAATTGCGTAATTTAAATAACATAAAGTAAATTACATAAATAAATTATTGAATTAAATTGCATAAAATAAATAGCTGAAAATATAGTGCATAAAATAAAAGTACATAAATTAAAGTATGAAAAATTAAATTAACAGAAAATAAATAATAAATATAAAATAACTTAAATTAAATAACTTAAATAATAAATTAAAAATTGATCTTTAGGGTGAATGAGAACGATTTCAAGGAGTCTATATTTTAGGATTTATGTTTTTACCAATTTAGTTTGTGTTTCTCAATCTAGGGATTTTCTGTTATAGACTAGTCCACTCTCGTGGTATGCTAGTCACTGTCCGACCACGTCGTGGCGACTTTCACGCATTCATGACAATCCCATCATCGATTACTAAGTATTCTTAAACTTCCGTTGGACTGTCAATCAAACGGCCTTGTGTTTTCAGTAATACGAAGTGATTGATAGATCAGTTTCTGAAGCACAATCCACACTCGTGGTAAAATGTTCATAGGGTTTTAACCTAACTTTTCAAGAGTTAGATCATTGATTAATTCTATCAAAAAACAAACTCGACCATAGCTAATACTCTCTAATATTCAAGCCTGAAGTTTTAACCCACTCTCATAGTGCTAAGGGCTTCTATTCGTATAACCTTGTCTACTGGCTCGGTTATAACCTTAAGCACATCCCGTAGGACATAACTTGGCATTATGAATGAATATTAGAGTAGGTTGATTTGAACAGCAAACATATTAAATCCTATAACATAGATCCCATCATCGACTTGAGATCTAAACGATCTACTCACACCTAGGGTGACGGCAAGATATGAGTAGAAAGACATCATAAATAATAAAAAGCAATAATTAAAATAAAGCAGTAAGAAGAACAAGAAGAAGAAGAACTAAAGAACTTTTATAAAAACATAAGTGGTGAATATTAAAACTGGCCAAAAGAGGCCAAGGGAGAGGAACCCCTCTAATGTGAATTACATGTGTTTATAAAGAGTTTAGGAAATTGAAAATTGAAAAATAAGTATCAAAAAGGTAGAATTTTTTTTTTACATGAATTGACGATCTTACGTAATGGTGGAGGTTCTCGCGAGGGTTTTCGTGAAGGTCATCAATGGGATCACATTATAGAACACAACTTTGCTCAAGAATGTGAACGAGACTTCTCGTTTAGGCCTTTTGATCACCGCTCTCATCGTGACAAGGAGTGGACCTCCAAGGATATTGTCGTGTAGATGTTTCGGAACGGCAGGAACCGTCTCAACAGGTTCTAGCTGTGTTTCGACTTGGTCTAGTCCATGCAAGCAATTGATGGCGGCTTCTAAGAGTTCATCGGTCCCTTCTGAAAGTTCGGATGTCACCTGGATGGGCATCGATTACCGATGGTCAAGTCGACGGTTGTCTTGTTTAGATCATGGCCGGTAGCTTATGACTTGTTTTTGGAGAACATCAACAGCTTGGGCTCGGTGGGGAGGGTCGACGGGCAAAGCATCGACTTGGTACGGTCGATGCTTCTGCTTGACGGGCTTTGTCCTATGCATCCATTTCTCGTCGATCCATTCCAGCAACTTTTTCATTCCTAGCATTCTTTAAATCTTAAGTCCTAAAAAAAATTCAAAGACAAAAATTCAACGTAATAAATAAAAACCTAGTCTCAGATTCGACAAATCTCTATTAAGACAACGACGCAAAAACTTGATGGGGGAGAAGGTTACGCTTCTTCCCACCACTGTGTTTCACCCGAAGTTTCCTCGAGAGTTTAACCCGATGTGACCACAAGTGAAAGCTTAAATGCAATTGTAGTACAAATGGGATCGATCCACAAAGACTGAGAATACCTATACGTAGATTGCAGGAATAAATCTAATCTACGAAATTATGATTGATTTTAAAGTTTTAATTCTACTATCTAAAGTGCGAAATAATTAAACAATAATTAACTAACTAAATTAGATTGCATAAAGTAAATCATGTAATTTAAATAACATAAAGTAAATTACATAAATAAATTATTGAATTAAATTCGCATAAAATAAATATTGAAAATATAAGTATAAAATAAAAGTACATAAATTAAAGTATGAAAATTAAATTGCGTAGAAAATAATTACAGAAAATAAATAAGATAAATATAAAATAACTTAAATTAAATAACTTAAATAATAAATTAAAAATTGATCTTTAGTGGTGAATGAGAACGATTTCAAGGAGTCTATATTTTAGGATTTATGTTTTACCAATTTAGTTTGTGTTTCAATCTGGATTTTCTCATGTATCAGTCCACTCTCGCTGCATGCCATCTTCCACCGTCGTACGACTTTCACGATCGCGCACAATCCCATCATCGATTACTAAGATTTTAAACTTCCGTTGATCCAATCAAACGGCCCAGATACGAAGTGATGATAGATCTTCTCAAGCACAATCCACACTCGTGGTAAAATGTTCATAGGGTTTTAACCTAACTTTTCAAGAGTTAGATCATTGATTAATTCTATCAACAAACTCCTACAGCTAATACTCTCTAATATTCAAGCCTGAAGTTTTAACCCACTCTCATAGTGCTAAGGGCTTCTATTCGTATAACCTTGTTCACTGCTCGGTTATAACCTTAAGCACATCCCGTAGGACATAACTTGGCATTATGAATGAATATTGAGAGCTAGTCATTTGTAACAAAGCAAACATATTAAATCCTATAACATAGATCCCATCATCGATCTCTACACTTGAGATCTAAACGATCTACTCACTCATACCTCCGAGGGTGACGGCAAGATATGAGTAGAAAGACATCATAAATAATAAAAAAGCAATAATTAAAATAAAGCAGTAAGAAGAACAAGAAGAAGAAGAACTAAAAAACTTTTATAAAAACATAAGTGGTGACTATTAAAACTGGCCAAAAGAGGCCAAGGGAGAGGAACCCCTCTAATGTGAATTACATGTGTTTATAAAGAGTTTAGGAGGAGTCTAGGTCGTGTCTTTAGGTTTCTAGAGAGTGCTGGACGAAAATAATGTCGTCCACTCATGAGTCGCCAAGTCATGAACTTTCCTTTTTCGGTTTGAAACGTCAGCATTGACAGGCTACGGTAGATGTTCTGGCTCCAAGGACAGCATCGACAGGCTACGGTTGATGTTCTGGCCCCAAGGACAGCATGGACCTCTCCTGGTCGATGCTTGCATCGATGGTCTTCGTCTTCGGCTTCAAGTTTGGGTTCGTGGTTGGGCGTCGACCTCTCCTGGTCGATGGTCTTGGTCGATGGTCTGCTCGGGCCGGGCGTCGACCCCTTCTGGTCGATGCCCTGGTCGAGGCTTCCTTCGGGAAGCTGTTGAGATGTCTCTCTATGATGTTCCAGGCCCTAGCAAGTAGCTCCAAGGCTCCTATGCCTCCATGAGACTCCAAAACACTCTTAAAGTATTGGTTTTGCTCCAAGAACCTATAAAAACATAAACACATGCAAATGCACTAAAATAATCCTAAATACTAGTAAAAATGATAGGAGGTTTTATTACCTCTTCATAGGTTTCACCCGAGATGAAAATCTCGAGAGTTTAACCCGATAATACTGCAAGTGCACAGTGATGCAACCGTAGTATGTATAGGATCGATCTACAAGGACTGAGAATAACTACACAGGAATTACAAGAATAAATCTAATCTAAGATGAAAATAAAGGTTTTGCGTTTTTGTTTCTAATAGCTAAATTGCATAAAATAAATATTAAAAGATAGCAATAACTAAATAACGGTAAAACAATCATAATGCAAACAATCTCAAGGGTGAAGGAAACGGTTTCAGAGAATTCCCTAATCGGAGAATGCTGTTCTTTGGCCTATTGCAAATATCTATCAATCTAGAGATTTAAAAAGTTGTTTAGTCCACTCTCATGGTAAGCTAAACTCTTTATAAAAATCCACTCTCGTGGCACTCTTAAAAGCGTTGAACACAATCTCTAATTGACCAACCTAATTAACTGTTGCAATCCTACAGAAGTAATTAAGCTCGTAACTTGTCTACTTCCGAAATCTAGATTCACTCTCATGATATCTAGATTCTATGATGCTAAACTAACTTGATCAGAACTAATCTAGATAAGCAAACAAATAAAAATAGATTTATCGATTAACTATTACTCCAATTATATATATCTGAAACCTCTTTTCACTCTCGAGGTAAAGAGAATTTCCTAACACTTAGTCACACCTACTGGATTCAACCAAGCCCTTAAATCATTCCCATAAGAATAGATATAGCAGTGAAATCATATAAAAGGTAGCTAATCAGATTAAGAACTCTGAACATCAAACTCTAACTAGTAGATCTCCTTAGTCATCATCCACCCGAGAGATCTAAAGATCTACTCACTCATGCCTTTGCTAACAATAACAAGGTATGAGATTGAAGACATAATAAGCAATAGAAACTGTAAATAAAAGTAGAGGAATTGCAAAATAAGAAGAACTACAGTATATTCATAAATAAAACGTAAGAACAAGAGTTATGGTGAGATCCTCTTTTGTGTATTTGTCTCTAAAATGTCCCACACTTGTAGTTATGCATTACAACATGTTTATATAGTTCTTAGGCTTCTGGAGGCGTCCAAGTCGAGTCTCTAGGGTTACCAAAGCATCAAAATGAATATTCCAAGTCCTTATTTGCCATGTGATAAAATTCCTCCTTTTTTTCGGATCAGAATCGACCTTGATAGGTCGATTATGGCTCTTTGGCTTTGACTGGTTGATGCATCCTCCGAGAATTCTCCCTGAAAATTCCTCAGGCTTAATATCGACCCCCATAGGTCAATTCTGGGGTCGATTCTGCACTCTTTGGACTCTGTGAAATCTTTCTTCGAATGTGCACGATCCAAGTAATGTCACCAGTCTTCCTGTAGGCTTCAGTAAGCTCCAAAAACATTTTAAATATTCATGTTTAGCTCCAAGTACCTAAAAACACATAAACATATGCAAACATACCAAAACTATCCTTAAAGCTAGCTATTATGCATGAAACTAAACCAAATGAATGCATAGAAACATGTAAAAATGGGTGTTATCAACTCCTCGAGACTTATCTCTTTACTTGTCCTCAAGCAAACAAAGGCTAGACTAGTGAAAAGGAATTACCATATCTAATTCGAACTTTTACCCTACATTACCTTATCGTACTAACATCCCTTAGCTTAACGAGAAAAAAATAAACCTAAACATACTACATGTACTTCACCATGAACATAGCAGCATACCTTAATTTAGAGCCACATCCGTCGTCGAGCTTAGGCTTCCCATTGTTGACTCCTTTTAATTATTTTAGGCATGAGATCTCAATTTGAAACCATTGATCCATAAGACGTAAACACTTACTCTTTTAGATTTCTGTAAACTCAAGACTGTCATAGTATTTTTCCTTTCTTCTTCCTTTTCTCACTTCGAGGTCGATTAATTTTTCCTTACTTTTCTAGGGTATCATTTTTTTTTATCAATCGCCTTTTCTTTTCGTTACTAGGACAGGTTTTCATGAGACGCGAGTGTTGAAAGTGGTAGCTTATAACACCCGGTTCACTTCTTTCTTACCTATATCCTTTATTTGTTTTTTTTTATATCAAAGGGAAGGAAGAGGGGAATTATACTTACATAGACATATCTCCCAGGGTCTCATAGAGGTGTTACAGCTCGATGTATCGTAGGCTCCAAACCGAGAAGATTTATATTTATTAAAGATAAGGAATCAACTCTGAGTTGTCTAAGTCTCCGAAGGAATGGTCCTTTTGGGGTTTATTGATCAGTACATGGGTTTTCCAATCTTCTGTTAAAGTAAATTCCTAATTCTCAGAAAGCATAAAAGAAATTTTAGCATAGACAATATCATGATAAAGTTCAAATTATTGTCTCACTAAAAACTTTGCCATGCGTTATTAAACCATGGCGAAGGTAAAAAAGTACAACAATTTTATATCCTAAATGCATAACAAAAGAAAATAGAAAAATAACGTCAAAAGAAACAATATAAATAAGAGGTTTACGATATCTCCCCCATACTTATTTTTCACCGTCCCGGTGGAAATAAATCCAAAAAAAATACCGTAAACGATACATAAAAAATAAAAAGGAAAAATGATAAAAAAAATTAAAAAAAAATAAAAGATGGGTCGAAACAAGTCTTACTAAAAATTGACAGAGTCTAAAGTACCCAAAGACAGAGATGGGTTACTCGAGCTCACTGAAGGGGATCGTGTGGTGCGAAGTTTTTTGACGGGGTCTGGCCTCGTGTGAAGAAGGGCGAGGTGCTTTAGGAGGCACCATAGAAGAGCTCGGCATGTTTGCGTGTGAGGCACGGTGAGGAACCAGAGAGGAGTCGACATCGGGATCGCTCATGGTGTGTGGTCGATGGAGCCTTTGTGAAGCTTGTCTGGAAATTTTGTAGATCAAAATCGACCTTTATTGGCCGATTTTGGGTCCAAATTGTTTTTCTGAAATTTCCGTTTCGACTTCATATGACTTGTTCGATAATCTGAAACAAAACAAATTGAAAATGTTAATACTATATTTACAGATAATCATGAGAATGCCTCTTAAGTGCGCTCGTTTAACGTCGCTGAGCTTGACGGTGCTCTTGTGTTGGCAATTTCATATTTCTCCAGGAAGATCAGGCGGATCTTCTAGACTGATGATGTCTGGCTCACCAACCAATTCAGAGCTTATATACGGCTTTAAGCGTTGTCCGTTCACTTGGAAGCTTTCTCCATTCTTTACCCAAAGTTCAATAGCTCCGTAAGGTGTTACGGATTTGATTCTGAAAGGCCCGGACCAGCGAGATCGTAATTTGCCTGGAAAAAGTCTTAAACGGGAATTGAAAAGCAGAACCAAATCATTTTCTTTAAATTCTCGTTTAAGTATCTTCCTGTCATGGAATGCTTCAGTCTTCTCCTTGTATATGCGAGCATTCTCGTAAGCGTTAAGACGAATCTCATCTAGTTCGTTTAACTGCATGAGACGTTTTTCTCCAGCAGTCTTGATATCATAATTCAGCATCTTTACTGCCCATATAGCCTTGTACTCCAGTTCTACCGGTAATGATAGGATTTACCGTATAGAAGATTAAAAGGAGTTGTACCGATAGGTGTCTTGAAAGCGGTTCTGTAAGCCCACAAAGCGTCGTCTAGCTTCAAAGCCCAATCCTTTCGGGAAATATTCACCATTTTTTCTAGTATCGCTTTTAGTTCCCGATTTGAAACTTCCACGTGTCCGCTTGTTTGAGGATGATATGGTGTTGCGACTTTGTGCTTTACGCCATGCCTTCGAAGGAGTTTTTCAAATGTTCTGTTAATAAAGTGGGATCCTCCATCGCTAATTACCACTCGTGGAACTCCAAATCTTGGAAAATAGTACTTTTAAAAAGTTTCATGACCACCTTAGCATCATTTATTGGACTTGCTACAGCTTCCACCTATTTAGAAACGTAATCCACCGCTACTAGGATGTAGTAGTTTCCATGAGAACACGGGAAAGGTCCCATAAAGTCGATGCCCCATAGGTCAAAAACTTCAATTTCCATTATTGGATTATGTGGCATCTCGTTCCGTCTGCTTATGTTTCCTTTCCTTTGACATGCATCACAAGCTAGTATGAATTGGTGTGTATCTTTGAATAAAGTAGGCCATCAAAATCCAGCTTGTAGAACTTTAGCTACCGTCTTGAATGTAGCGAAGTGATCTCTATAAGTTGATATGTGGCACCTTGTCAGAATCCTTGCATTTCGTTGTCTGGAACGCATCTTCTAAAGATTTTATCTTTGTACAGTGTATATAAGTGAGGATTGTCCCAATATTATCTATTGATCTCTTTAAAAAACTTTTTCTTGTGATAACCAACGAGATCAGGTGGTTTATCTCCACATGCTAGATAATTGACGATATCTGCGTACCATGGTGACTTGTCTTTAATAGCATCAATACTCTTCAGCTCTTTATCAAGATAATGTTCTTGGACAAGCACCCTAATAGCGAAAACTTGCTCCTCCGACATTGAATCATCAATTGGTATCTCGTCGACTATTCTCATTCTTGAAAGATGATCTGCTACTCCATTTTCTAGTCCTTTCTTGTCTTTAATCTCCAAATCGAATTCTTGCAAGAGTAATATCCAACGGAGTAGTCTTGGTTTAGCATCTTTCTTTGCGAGTAGGTATCTCGATGCAACATGAACTGTATGACCGATTACTTTTGATCCGACTAAGTATTGTCTGAATTTCTAAAAAGCAAACACTATTGCTAGAAGTTCTTTTTCCACAGTAGCATACTTCACTTGCGTATCGTCTAGCGTCCTGCTTGCATAATAAATCACATTCAGCTTCTTATCTTTCCGCTGTCTAAGAACGGCTCCTACTGCATAGTCGCTAGCATCGCACATAATTTCAAACGGTAGGTCCCAATCTGGTGGTTGTACTATCGGTGTGCTTACCAGCTCCTTCTTGATCATTTGGAAAACTTTAAGGCATTCATCATCGAAGTTGAATTCGACCTCCTTGCACAATAGTCTGGTGAGAGGGCGTGTCGTCTTAGAAAAATCCTTTATAAATCTTCGATAAAATCCAGCATGTCCAAGAAAGCTTCTTATATCTTTCACTGTTTTTGGATGTCCCAAACTCATCATCACTTCGATCTTGGCTTTATCCACCTCTATTCCTTTTTCTGAAATTTTGTGCCCAAGAACGATTCCTTCTTTTACCATGAAGTGGCACTTTTCCCAATTAAGCACTAAGTTTGTCTCTTTACAACGCTTGAGTACCTTGCATAAATTAGACAAACAAACACCAAACGAAGAACCATACACAGAAAAATCATCCATTAATACTTCTACTATCGATTCGATTAAGTCAGAGAAAATCGACATCATACACCTCTGAAATGTTGCAGGTGCGTTGCATAATCCAAATGGCATTCTTCGATAAGCAAAGGTACCATAAGGACATGTGAATGTTGTTCTTTCTTGATCATGAGGATGTATAGGGATTTGGAAAAATCCTGAATATCCATCTAGGAAACAGTAGTGAGAGTGATTTGCTAATCGTTCTAACATTTGATCTATAAAAGGAAGAGAAAAATGGTCTTTTCTAGTTGTTGCATATAATTTCCTAAAATCAATACACATCCTATGTCCTGTTATAGTTCTAGTGGGGATTAATTCATCTTTGTCATTTTTTACTACCGTTATTCCACTCTTTTTCAGAACTACATGATCAGGGGATACCCATGTACTATCGGAAATAGGGTATATAATCCCAACATCTAAAAGTTTAAGAATTTCTTTCCTTACGACATCTCGCAAATTAGGATTTAATCGCCTTTGATGTTAAATGGAATTTTTAGTTTCATCTTGTAGATGTACCCTATGCATGCATAAGGATGGGGATATACCCTTAATATCTTATAGAGAATATCATATAGCTTTTCTATATCTCCTCAATTCACTAAGTAAAGTTGAGGTTTCATCATTACTAAGCTCATCACTTATTATCACAGGATAAGTTGAATTAGGACCGAGAAATGCGTACTTTAGCCCTTTTGGAAGTTGTTTCAGCTCCACCTTGGGTGCCTTTATCTCGCTCCAATAGTCATAATCGTAAGACTTACCATTTCTTGCTGGTTCTACGATCTCCTCGTCTTGTTAGGTCAATTGCACGGAAAACATGTCACAAGGTATCATTTCGGCCATCTCTCCATTTTGTAGCGTTTGAAGTTCTTCACATAGCTTCTCGTCTTTGAAAGCTATTTCAGCTAGAAAATTGTCCGCGAGCAGGTCGAGGTCGTCGATATAGAAAAGACGATCTCGCTCTTCAGGTTTCTTCATCACTTCATCGATATTAAACTGCATGACTTCATCGTTTAGATGAAGATCGATTTTTCCATTTTTTATATCGATGGTGGCTCCTACAGTTGCTAAGAATGGTCTTCCTAATATGAGAGGATTCTTTGGTTCTTGGTCCATCTTCAGTACCACAAAATCAGTTGGTATTTGATATTTTCCAACCATCACCGGGACATCTTCAAGTAATCCAACTGGTGTCTTGATTGACCGATCAGCAAGAACGAGTGACATTCAACATTCTTTGAATTGAGTGAACCCTAGCTTCTCAGTAATGGATAACGGCATGAGAATCACGCTGGCTCCAAGATCACATAGGGATTTTCCAAACGTCACAGTGCCTAAGGTACACGAGAGAGTGAAACTTCCCGGATCATCTAATTTTTCTGGAATTTGTTTGTTGAGGATAACAGCACTACACTCGTGAGTTAGGAA
Organism: Boechera stricta; assembly: GCA_018361395.1. Taxonomy (NCBI): domain Eukaryota; kingdom Viridiplantae; phylum Streptophyta; class Magnoliopsida; order Brassicales; family Brassicaceae; genus Boechera; species Boechera stricta. The sequence continues at coordinate 5,790,965 of CM031542.1, forward strand.
CGCCACTTCGGTGAGCTCCTTTTTCTTTTTAGTTACAAGATCCTTGAGGAATTTGCTGGCATTAGGAATCATCGTCAAAGCATCCAGCATTGGCATGGTGATGATTACTCCTTTCATTTGTTCTTTAAAGGCATTCCTCATTCGGTCCGCTATTCTTTTTTTTATTCTTCCTGGAAAAGGAACCTTGGGCTGATAATTTGATACATTCTATGTTGCTTGGTTCCTTTCTCGAGGTAGAGGTTCTTTGCTTGCATCTGGTCTCTCGTCCGCTATCTCTACGGTCTCAGGTTCATCTTCTATTACGATGTGATCTTTTTTTCCTAAGTAAGGCTTCAAGTTCTCCTTGTTGATTGGTTTCCTAGGTGTGATTGGTCTGAGTTATTTTTCACTCTTTAAGGTTATGGCATTGATTGAAGGTGTTTCAGTTGTTGTTCGAGTTTCCAACGATTGGACTTTTAAGAACAATTCTTCAAATTTTTCTCTTAAATCTTTGCACTTTGATCAATGTTCTTAAATCTTTCACTGATCTCTGCACTTCTTGTCTGCCCATCTAAAGCATCTTGAATCTTCTCTTCAGACTTATCTGTCTCCGTCGTCGACCAGCCTACTCCATCATCGTATTCAGTAGGCACATTGACCTTGGCTGGCCGATTCGTCTGGTTGATTTGCAGCATATCGACATTGATTGGTCGATAACATGGTTCAGTGCCTTCTCCTGGGGTTACATCGAGGTTGATTGGCCGATTCAGGTGACCGATTTTGTTGTCTGGGAAACCTCCGACTCCATTTGGTTGACGGTGAAGCCTATCCTGCTGATCCAAAATTCTGTCTATCTTCTCGTGCAGTACTTCTAAGGTTCTTTTCTCTTCATCTTCATGGATATCAGTGCATCGACTCGTGTGATCGTATTCATCTTCATACCTCATGTCACTTTCAGCTAAATTTTCCACCAATGTCATCCCATGTTGCGCTTCTTGGCCTAAGAAGGTTTCGTGACTGGCTACGCCGAGTAACATACGATGCTTAGGCGTGATTCCTCTGTTGAAAATACTCAATAGAGACTCTTCACTAAATACATGATGAGGGCATTGCATAGTGCACCCTTTCGTTCTTTGCCACGCTTCTCCGAAACTCTCAGTGCTTCGTTACGTGAAGTTTGAAATCTCGTTTCTCCAACGAGCTGTCCTTGAATTTGAAAAGAATCATTTTAGGAAAACTTTTCTGCATTGACTCCACATTGTAATAGTCTCTAACAGAAGATGTTTCTCCCATTGGCTTGCTCTTCAGTGAAACGGAAATAGCGAAGTTTGATGCGTCTTGAACTCCATTCATTTTGACTATCACATAATTTGTCGAATTGGATTAGATGCTCCACGGATTTTCAGTTGATAAGCGTGAAACTTGTTGTCTTGAACCAAGCGGATCCAAGTCAGAACTTGATTTCGAATCTGACATCTTACTACTTGGTGGTGGACAAATTCGGTGCGGTGGTTGTTCTTGTTGGCTATCGATCATTCTATGTCTTATAGCTACAGGCCAGCATCCATCTTTCGTCCATCCAATCCAGTAATTGATATGTCCTTAGCATTTTGCAAGTTTAAAAACCTGAAATTACAAAAACAAAATAAAAACAAATAAAAGCAATAAAATAGAATAAATAAGATAAACCTAGTCTCAGATCTAGACTAAATCCTTATGGTATTCTGCGGTCAGGAAAAGGGCTTGATAGGAGGTTTTATTACCTCTTCACGGTTTCACCAGAGATGAAATCTCGAGAGTTTAACTTGATAATACCATGAAGTGCAGTGATGCAATCGTAGTATGTATGGGATCGATCCACAAAGACTGAGAATAATTACACAAGAATTACAAGAATAAATCTATTCTAATCTGAAAATAAAGGTTTTGGGGTTTTGTTTCTAATAGCTAAATTGCATAAAATAAATATTAAAAGATAGCAATAAATAAATAACGGTAAAACAATTATAATGCAAACAATCTCAAGGGTGAAGGAAACGGTTTCAGAGAATTTCCTAATCAGAGAATGACGTTATTTGGCCTATTGCAAATATCTATCAATCTAGAGATATAAAAAGTTGTCTAGTCCATGATAGCGTCGTATTTTACATGTTTTTATGCATCATAATAAGTTAGTTTTAGGCTTTATAACTAACATTTAGTATAGTTTTAGTGTGTTTGCTTGTGTTTATGTGTTTTGTACTGGAGCTAAAACTGGATGTTTAGAGTGTTTACGGAGCTTCTAGATCAATGGGAGAGTTGACAGCCATTGAGTCATGCACATTCGGAGGATTTCAGGAAACGAAGAGCACCAATATCGACCCGATGGCACACAGTAGTCGATATGGAGCGAAGGATTTCCGAGAATACTCTCGGAGGATGCATCGACGATCGAACGAGATTCATCGACCCAGAATCGACCGATCAAGGTCGATCGGCGTCCGAGAAAGTACCTGGGAGACATGATTCGGGCAACTTGTTATCTCGAGTTTTAAGCTTCCAGAAACAAGATAAGGACGAAATGGAATATTCTAAGAATCCCTAGGACTATATAATCACTTGTAATCTCACTAGAAAATACAACTTGGACTAGACAACTTTGAATACAAAACTTTTGTAGCCACCACTTCTAAAACCCCTAATAAAGAGTTCTTTCTTTTTTTTACTTCTTTTCTTCTGTTTTAGAGTAGATCTTTTAGACCACTAGGGTGGTGGTCGATGATGGGATCTATTTTTAGGGTTTAATATATGTTTGATTGTTCTTAATCAATCTAGCTACCTTTCTATGCATCTTAATGTTAAGTATTCTCTTATGGGAGATGCTTAAGTGTACAACTGAATCTAGTAGGTGTGGTTGTACTATTAGAGATTCCCTACGCCACGAGAGTGGATAGAGATCTCAGATCTGCATAGTTGGGAGTATTAGCTATGGTCGAGTTTGTTATTTGATAGAGTAGCTCTATGGTTATGTAGCCTTGATCAAGTTAGGTGAAGATCTCAGGAGGACTTCACTACGAGAGTGGGATGGACTCTAGAAATAGATATATCATTTACTTTGTGTCTTAGGTACATTTTTACCAATACTGACCCTATTGGATCGTCTGGAGGTGTGACAACCCTTGCGATATGTCTATCACTCATGAAAGTATTCGATGATGGGATTGTATGAAATGCATGTTCATTCACCACGAGAGTGGGTTTGAATATAGAGGCTAGCATACCACGAGAGTGGACTAGCGAGACATGGAAAATCCCTAGAATGACAAGCACAAATTATTTAGATAAAACATAAATCCTAGATCTAGATTCCCAGAATTAAGACTATCACCCAATCCTATGTAAATATTAGTTTAGGTTTTATTTAATGTTTTAGTTTATTTATTTTATGCATGTTAGATTAGGAACCAACCCCCATTTCTCTATTTTGTTTAGATTAGATTTAGACTTGTACTCTCTGTGTGTTGTTCTCAGTCCCTGTGGATCGATCCCATAATTACTACAGCTGCATGACTGTGCACTTGCGATCTTATGGGTTAAACTCTCGATAATACCCTATGGGTAGACTTAGGTGAAACCTGAGAATGGGATAATCGAAAGAAAATCCTTGCATCAGTCCACTCTCGTGGTAAGCTAAACTCTTTGTAAAAACCCACTCTCGTGGCACTCTTACAAGCGTTGAACACAATCTCTATTTGACCAACCTAATTAACTGTTGCAGTCCTACAAAAGTAATTTAAGCTCGTAACTTGTCTAATTCCAAAATCTAGATTCACTCTCATAATATCTTGATTCTATGATGCTAAACTAACTTGATTAGAGCTAATCTAGATAAGCAAACAAATACGAATAGATTTATCGATTAACTATTACTCCAATTATATATATTAGAAACCTCTTTTCACTCTCGTGGTAAAGAGAATTTCCTAACACTTAGTCACACCTACTGGATTCAACCAAGCCCTTAAATCATTCCCATAAGAATAGATCTAGTAGTGAAATCATATAAAAGGTAGCTAATCGGATTAAGAACTTTGAACATCAAACTCTAACTAGTAGATTTCCTTAGTCATCATCCACCCGAGTGATCTAAAGATCTACTCACTCATGCCTTTGCTAACAATAGCAAGGTATGAGATTGAAGACATAATAAGCAATATAAACAGTAAATAAAAGTAGAGGAATTGCAAAATAAGAAGAACTACTGTATATTCATAAATAAAACGTAAGAACAAGAGTTATGGTGAGATCCTCTTTTGTGTATTTGTCTCTAAAATCTCCCACACTTGTGGTTATGCATTACAACATGTTTATATAGTTCTTAGGCTTCTGGAGGCGTCCAAGTCGAGTCTCTAGGGTTACCAAAGCATCAAAACGAATATTGCAAGTCCTTAGTTGCCATGTGATAAAATTCCTCCTTTTTTTCCGGATCAGAATCGACCTTGATAGGTCGATTCTGGGATCGATTCTGGCTCCTTGGCTTTGACTGGTCGATGTATCCTCTGAGAATTTTCCCTGGAAATTCCTCAGGTTTAATATCGACCCCCACATGTCGATTCTGGGGTTGATTCTGCACTCTTCGGACTCTGTGAAATCCTTCTTCGAATGTGCATAATCCAAGAAATGTCACCTGTCTTCCTGTAGACTTCAGTAAGCTCCAGAAACATCTTAAATATTCATGTTTAGCTCCAAGTACCTAAAAACACATAAACATATGCAAACATACCAAAACTATCCTAAAAGCTAGCTATTATGCATGAAACTAAACCAAATGAATGCATAGAAACATGTAAAAATGGGTGTTATCAAAAAACCTACAAAACTATCCTATATGAATGCATGAAAGTAAGCAAATATGAATGTTATCAGCCAACTATCATATATGAAGATAACGCAGCGTGTGTTACTCAAAGGAAAGAAAAATATATCAAAAGTGACAAAACACAACATATTCACCCGAAATTCTTCTGATATACCAAAGAACTTCAGAAGAACAGAGATATTGAAGTGAGATATGTTCGATCAACCGATAATGCTGCAGATCTTTTCACAAAATCACTTCCTACCTCAATATTCATAAAATATGTCCATAACATTGGAATACATCAACACCGAGACTTATGAAATGTAATATTGTTCATTCGAGGAGGAGTTTGCGTGTCTGTACTCTTTTTACCTTTTTATGGTTTTTTCTACTGAGTTTTTCCTAGAAGAATATTTAACGAGGCAACCGAAGATATAACACATAAGATACTGTAGAAAAGTGGTAATGGAGCCCAATGCCATAAATGCTACAGAAGAGATTGTCTATTTGTGTTTTATAAGAACTAACATGTGTGTTTCTTTTTTGTGATACACTTTGATAAATATATATATATATATATATATATATATCACTTCTCTCAAATATCACATAAGCATATCTCTCTCTTTCACCACTTATTTCTTTACTCAAAAGGTTAATACACTTCATCTTTAATAATATAGAAACATATAAAGTATATACTTAATTATAACATAGGTTTGGTTTTCTTATAGGAAAAATTACCAAAAAATACGCTAACTCATTTTTTTTTGTGTGGAAAAAAGTACATTAACTTATTAACTTTTTCATTCTCTAAATAGTATCTTATTTAAAACTAGATATTGGACTCGTGCGATGCACGAGTTCTTTTTATTAATTAATAGAAATAATATACTGATTTGCTAATTAAACATTAAAAATATAACATTTCAAAATTCAAATAGATAAATTTGTGTTTATCAAATTTTAACATATTTATTATAATTTTTTTCCCATTCATTGTTCTAAACATAATGGGCTTCTTGACCCAAAAGAAAACTATCAGCTATTTTAATTATGGCTCATTATGACCTTCCAAAAAAAAAACATTTTGTTCGTTTGACAATTTCAGGTAGTGGTTGAGAACGACAGTGATAGTTGATAGTTGTTTCACATGTAAATGATATCGGTGATAGTTGATTCACATATAACTTTTTTTTCCTGTCATTATATTAATTAAAAGTATGTTAGTAATAATATAAAACAATATAGAAATAAAATATTTTCTATTACCTCACGATTATCCAATGAAATATAGTCGCAAATAGCATTAATGGATTGTTGATCTTCTTTCAGTTTATCTGGCTGAATCGCACTCCCAAAATTTACTGAGCAACCACCATTATATTCAAAACTGATATAAAAGATTAAAATTAATATACTTTTTATTTGATAGTAATTCTAACGATATATATATATATATATATATATATATATATATTAATAAAAAAGAATTTAAAATACCTTTTTCTAAATTGAGTAACAAACTTAAAAAAAAATTAGTGGAAGAAGATGCTGATAAATGTTTTTCTCGATACATCTTAACTAAAACACATGTCATAATGAGAACGATGTTATTATTTTCCACCACACGATATTTTTCTTCAGATAATTCAGCTTGTTCCGCCCATATTATAACATGTATTTCAACTTGACTGTTAAAACAAGAACAACATTTTACCCTAAATTAATTTGAGAGAGATGATATGTCTGAAAAACTTATTTCTCTAATAATTTGAGAGCGTCAATTTTATAAAAATTGATGGTTAGAAATTTTATATTTTCTATATGATGGTATTTATAGCAAAACTACTAAAATATTGATTTAAAAAATTAACTTAATTGTCATGGAAAATATTAAATTATCAAAACTTGACATTCTTGCTGAAACTAACAATTATCTTTTCTGATGATACAATTATCTTTCCATATTTTTTTTCAGCTATTGATATTTTTTCTAAAATTGATAATTGCTATTTTTTATATAAAAAATTAAGAGTAAGTTGTCTTTTATATTATTTTGTTTTTTTTGTTAAAATTAAAAATTATCTATTTTACATTTTTTTTCTTTTTCTTATTCTTTTCTATTATTTTTATTTTACTTTTTTCTCTTTTTCTCATTCTTTTCTAATATTTTGATTTTTTGTTAAAACTGAAAATTATCTATTTTACACGTATTCTTATGAGTTATTTATTTGACACGTGTTACGATATAAGATTAACAATGACACGTGTCAAAATCTAATGAATTATCCCTTTGACACGTGTTACACTCACGTTAAAAGTTTCAGGTTTACATAATAAAATGTATTATTGATTACTACTCTATTTTAAAAACGTTATCGGTTTCACACATGCGACTTGATTGTCGTTAAGGAGTAGCAAAACGATGTTAGTTTTAACAGCACGTGATTAAATTCCTAAAACTAAAATTAACTATTGCCCTCTCTTCTTTACCCCAAATCGATTTAGAAGCTTTAAAACCCTAAATGAAATATAATCCCAATTGATTTACATCGACATACTTTTTTTGGGGGACAAATTTAATTCATTCATAACTAAAACTCAAACAAAGTTGCAGCTCGAAGAGCTTTCTTTGCCAAAGATGGCTTCTCTTGGTACAAAATCAAAAGACAATTTCTGAGAACAAAGTAGCTAACTGAGAAATATCAAAGACGATGCCATATATTTCCTTGCTTGGGAAGATAGAGTTGATGGTTCGGACTAACTGATGAGAATAGAGTGATACTCCATTATCCAACTCTTAAAACAGCCCAAGTTATCAGAAGCCCAAAACTCAAAAAACTAAGCGAGTGACGAGCGTATTTAGTTAGTATTTACGGACTCAGCCGACTAATGTACATCGACCACGTAATATAAAAAGATCCACAAAAATAAAGTGATTTTGGTTACGAAAATAGACTCCATTATCCAACTAAATTACAGAAATACCACTCCGTTCTCCTTCTCCTTGCACTTCCTTTGGCGACTCTTTTATTTTTTCCTCTCTTCTTCTTCCTCGTCTCGTCGGAGCTCGCGAAGCTCTCCTCAGAAATCAAAAACCCTAAAGCTCTTTTTGATTCATCTATACATTCTGTATCTCAGATGGTAGAACCGAATCATCAGCTTACTCAGTATCTCGAAACTTTTGTTGACATTACTCGTTCCGCTACTCAGCAGGTACTTTTTTGATCTCTCTCCTATCGAATTTCACTGAGAATAGTTCATGGATTTTTACTTTGTTTTCAGGATGATAGTCTTAAAGCTATTGCTTCTTCCTTGGAGAATGACTCTTTGTCTATTAACCAATTGGTAAAACTTATCACACTCACTTTTCATCTTCCATTGTCTTTTATCTGTATTGTTAATTTTTTCTGTATTGCTAATGTGTAGGTTAGAGAGATGGAGATGTATTTGACGACAACTGATAACGTTGTCCGAGCACGAGGTACTTGGATTCTCTGGCTTAGTGTAATTAGTTTATATGTCTCTCAATCTGAACTGAATTGACATTGGTGTGTTTATTAGGTATTCTCCTGCTTGCGGAGATTCTCAATTACCTGAAAGCAAAGCCATAGACCAATGCAATTGTTCATACTCTCGTTGGATTCTTTACGGAAAAGCTGGTGATTTGATACTTTATAGTTTGATTATATCAAATTGTACGCCAATTCTAATGTGTCTATTCAATTTTTTTTCTCATATAGAAATGAAACGGTTGTTGTACTTGTATCAGGCAGATTGGAGAGCGTTGCGTGGGGCACTTGTTTGTTGCTTGGCCCTAATTAAGAGGAAAGATGTAGCTGGTGTGGTCACTAACATTGATGCACAAGCTATGGCGAAGTCAATGATACAGAATGTGCAAGTGCAAGCTTTAGCAACGCATGAGCGCAAGGTATGAAGCGATTACTAGTAGTATTCTGTTATCTTAATGATGGTTTTTTTCTTGAATAATTACGCTACCTTCTGCTAAATGACTTTGCAGCTCGGTTTTGAACTTCTGGAGTGCCTTTTACAACAACACCCTGAAGCTATTATGACTATGGTATGTTAGTTAATGCTCTCTACTTGTCGATGCGTTGTTCATATTGAAATTTCGATCTACTGTATGAGGAATGTTTGCTTGCAAATCTATTTGCGTCAGCGTGGTGGAAAGACATCAATGTGCAAATATGTAATATATGCTCTTGGCTCGTTTAATCTATTTATGTCAGCCTGGTAGGAAGACAAATAATTATCTAAATATGCAAATATGTAATATATGGTCTCGGCTTGTCAAAAGAGTCACGTTCAGGTTATCCTAGTTCTCTTAGTTTGGTTAGCTTATACAGACAAAATGCACGCAATTTCATTGTAGTTTTCTGTTTTTTTCGTCTTCCTTGTTTAGATTTACTCAGGGCCTTTCCTCATTTTCTTCTAATCCTATTGACTATACGGCCATTTCCTAGGGTAATCTACTTGTTTATGCTACATGCGAAGCCATCGATGGAGAAAAAGACCCTCAATGCTTAATGGTAGCTTTTCATCTAATAGAGCTTTTGGCTCAACTGTTCCCCAGTCCTTCTGGTCCACTCGCTTCTGATGCATCTGATATTTTTGATGCTATTAGTTGCTACTTCCCACTTCATTTTACGCATGTGAGTTTAAAGCCTATCCTTCTGATGATGTGATACATAGATGGGTTTCTCTTTCTTTCACTAAACTGTCTAATCTGTTCTTTTGAGGTTTTTAGACAAAAGGTGATGAAGCTAATATTAGAAGAGAGGACCTCTCAAGGGGACTATCGGTGAGTATCTTGTCAATATTCATGATTTGCATAAAGTTCTTGCTGTCTTATTGTGGCTCAGTGGTTTAGGTTCTCAAGGTTAAATATCAAGTTGATCATTCTGGTTAAGAGTTCTTTTAAAAAAAATGTTTTAGATCCCTAGAAAATGGTGTGAAGATTTGACAGAAAAACCTATTTTGCATCTCATATCCATTCTCTGTAAGCTGTAAGGCAAAGTATAGTGACTTGTCCTGTCTCTCTGATTTTTATATGCTTCTGTGCTTTGCGGGTACAGTCGTACAGATGCCTTGATTTTCTGTAAACATTAATCCTAAAAATCTGTCTCCTTTTCCAAACTATGCTGGTTTGAAGATGGAAATATTAATTTTTGTCTTCTACATCTAACTAAGTAAAGCTTGCAGTTTCAAGCATGGGTGAAAAGGTATTAGGTTAAATATGGGGGAATTATGATAAATCCTGTTTATATATAAATGTATAACTTTAGGTTGAATTAACTGATGTACTTCATTCAATTTTGCAGCTGGCGATCTCTTCGACACCTTTTTTTGAACCGTATGCTATTCCGTTGCTTCTTGAAAAGCTTTCTTCTTCTCTACCAGTCGCAAAGGTGTGTTTAACATGTAGTTGTCTGTTCTAATACATCTAGATGTGCCACTCCGGATGTTGGACAAGTGTAGTTATTTTTGTTCCACTCAAATCTGTCTAGGTTGATTCTTTGAAATGTCTGAATGATTGCGCTATGAAATATGGCGTAGACAGAATGAAGAAGCACTACGGAGGTCTTTGGTCCGCTTTGAAAGATACATTTTATTCTTCCACTGGGACACACTTGTCCTTTGAGCTAGAATCCCTCACTAGTCCCGGGTTTGAAATGAATGAGATCCACAGAGAAGCTGTTAGTCTTCTTCAGAGGCTTGTTAAGCAAGATATCTCGTTTTTAGGTTTTGTTGTTGATGATATACGTATAAACACGGTCTTTGATACCATCTCTAGATACTCTCAGTATAAAGAAATGCCTGACACAAGCAAACTGGAGGTTCTTGTTATCAGTCAGATACTGTCTGTGTCTGCCAAAGCTTCGGTTCAGTCATGCAATATAATCTTTCAAACCTTTTTCTTCCGCCTTATGAATACTCTAGGGATTGTAGAGAAAACTTCTACTGGCGATGTTGTTCAAAACGGAAACTCTTCGGTCTCTACCAGACTCTACCATGGAGGTCTTCATCTTTGCATCGAACTTCTTGCAGCATCAAAAGATCTTATCCTGGGATTCGAGGAATGTTCTCCAACACCTGGATGTGCACAGGAATCATGGTGCTCTATGCTGAAAAGCTTCTCAGTTCCATTGATCCAGGTGTTCATTTCTGCAGTACGCAGTTCTAATGATGATTCTGTTGCGGATATATATCTTGGAGGTGAATGCTTGTGGTAACTTAATAGATATATTTCATCTTAATGTTCTTGTCCTCTTTGTCATGACTCTACTTTTATGTAATACTGAACTCATGCTATAATTCTTTCTAGGTTGCTGTGTTCTTATTCCTATTATCTAAATGTTTTTTTTCTGAATCAATACAGTAAAGGGTTTGCTGACTATGGGTATGTTTTGGGGCGGCTCTTCTCCTGTATCAAGATTCGAATTCGACAAGATTTTGATGACCTTAACATCAATCATCACAGCCAAGAGTGGCAAAACAGTGGTGTGGGAACTGGCATTGAAAGCACTGGTCTGCATCGGCTCATTTATTAATCGGTATCCTGAGAGTGACAAGGCTATGAGCTACATGAGTATAGTTGTCGACAATTTGGTCTCATTGGCCTGTTCTAGTCATTGTGGTCTTCCATATCCGATGATATTAGAAGCGACTTCAGAAGTTTGCTCCACTGGGCCAAAGTATGTGGAGAAAATGGTTGAAGGATTGGAAGAAGCTTTTTGTTCCAGTTTGTCTGATTTTTATGTATGTGTTGGCCCCATGACTCTAGATCACAAAGTTTTCATTTATATTTGAGCTAACAGTTTCTCTCCAGCTCGATGTTAAGAGCTTACTATTATAGCCAACTCTGGTTTCTATCTCCAGCAAGCAAGGGATCAAGAGCTTCCTTGTATCTAACTACGATTTGGAAAACACTTGTCAGGTCAATGGAAACTTCAAGTCAATTGAAAATTGCTCTCAGCTCCTGGGGTGTTTGACCAACAAATTGCTTCCACGGTACCCAAACTTTTCTTGAATTTCTTATATCTCATAGATAATCTAGCTTTGCCAGCGTGTGTATTTAGACTTTTAGTTGTTTGTAAACAGCCAACTATTCTAGATGATACTTGGGTATGCCTTGCTTGTTGGTTTCCATGTTAATCTCTACCATACTTCGGTAGATTATGTAGGTTCTCGCTGTTAAAGTTCAATGTGTTACATATATATATATATATAAATAAACAATTATAGATGTCAACCCCTTCTAACTCAGTAGAATCCGTCAAGATTTTATAATAGACATATATATATATATATATATATATATATATATATATAAACAACTATAGATGTCACATTCACTTAACAGAGTGTTTATAATAAACACATGGAAACGAACAAGCAATGCGATAACACGAGTGTCTTTTCTATTATTCCTTTACAAAATAGAGATGATAACTATGATTACTTTGTGAGAGGAGAAGAGGTGATAAATATTAGTACTTTACAAAGATGTGATCTTAGCCTCTTTGTGTCTTTTTTATTCATTTACAAATTTTATCGTTCAGAAGATGACTATAAAAACATTTGTGGTGCAATCATGTGTATGGCTGCACTGTTTTTCATCTGATTGGAGATTCTTTCTCTGTATACCTTCTGTCTGCCAAGACCAATATTCTTCGTTCCTCTTTTGCATGTCAGTTCGTATCAGTCCTTTTGACTCGTGGTATTTTGTTTTGATCTCAAATAGTGTGGCCGAGATAGATGGTCTCGAGAAACTCTTGGTGCATTTCGCTATCAGTATGTGGAATCAGTTTGAATCCTGTGGAGTTTTCAGTTGTGATTTTAATGGTAGGGTAAGTGCTCGGATGAACTTTATACTCTTTGTGTCAATCTCAATTCGAAGTAGATTTGATTTATCTATTGTTGATGTTATGAATTTACAGTATGAATTTAATTGCTCTTCTACAACAGGAGTTTGTTGAAGCAGCGATGACAACAATGGGGCAAGCTGTAGGAATTGCTTTGGTAGATTCACAGAACCGTATAATCCAAAAAGCTTATAGTGTGGTCTCATCAAGCACGCTTCCAGTTATGGAGTCTATTCCTTTGACCTTTGTTGCATTAGAGGGTCTACAGGGTGACCTGTCCACTAGGGATGAATTGATACTTTCACTATTTGCATCAGTTATCATAGCTGCATCTCCTGCAGCATCCATTACAGATGCCAAATCACTTATACATCTGTTTTTGGTATCATTTCTTAAGGGTTATATCCCAGCAGCTCAAGCTTTGGGTTCAATGGTTAACAAATTGGGCTTGGGGTCTGGTGGAACAAATACCTCTTGGGATTGTTCCTTGGAAGAAGCATGTGATATAATATTTCACGCAGATTTTGCATCGGGAAAAAATATTTCTTCTAATGGATCTGGTAAAATTATATGTGGAAGTGAGACAACCTTGTCAAAGATATGTTTAGGTTTCTGTGGTTCCCTGGAGCTTCAAACCCATGCTATCACAGGACTAGCATGGATTGGGAAAGGTTTACTCATGCGGGGTGATGAAAGAGTTAATGAAATAGCTCTGGTACTAGTGGAGTGCTTAAAATACAATAACTGTTCCGGGCATGCTCTGCACCCTTCTGCCATGAAACATGCAGCAGATGCATTCTCCATACTAATGTCTGATTCTGAAGAGTGTCTGAACAGAAAATTTCATGCAGTTATACGGCCACTCTATAAGCAGCGGTTTTTCTCTATAATAGTTCCCATTTTGGAGTCTTTGATTATGAATTCCCAGACTCCACTATCGAGGTAGACATATCTTTAAGTATATTTATTGTTACTCCTTTATAAAAGTTATATCTGATTGGTTCTACTACTCTTTCATAGAAAAAAGTTTGGTCATTAGCATCTTTAATGCTCTTGTGTTGTACTCTGCCTTCACCATGAAGTCCTTCTATGTCACTTCCCTAGAAAGAATGCAACTGCACCTACAAGAACCTTATTAGTGTTCCTTTCTGGAACAGTAAGAAGACCTCTTGAAGATTGCTAATTTAATTTTGGCTAGGTTTAGCTAGCACATAAAGTCGTACAACTTTAGGCTTCTTTGTTGTACCAAGTTTCAAATACTCATCATAAATAGGCTAGTTCCAATTTATTTTGACAATCAATTTTTTATTTTCATCTGACTGGTTTCATCATTGTTTCAGAACAATGTTGCATGTAGCTCTCGCACATGTTATATCCAATGTTCCAGTAACGGTCATATTGGACAATACCAAAAAGGTGAGCCTCGATATATACTTTTTATTTTGTACCTTTATAAACGGTTTCTTAAGACATTGGTCCGTGCAGCTACAACCGTTGATACTGGAAGGCTTGTTTGTCTTAAGCTTAGACTCTGTGGAGAAAGAAACTCTTTTCAGTTTGTTACTGGTTTTATCTGGAACGCTTACTGGTACTAAAGGTAAGAAAAGTTAGATGCTGGAATACGAAAGCTTGTTGCATTATATAAATCTTGCTTCATTTGTCGAAGATCAAACAATTCTTATAGGATTTGAATTTGTTTGCGCCCACACTTAGGAATTGATAGGGATTGTGATCAAATGGTTGAGTCAATTCAATGGTTGTTATACTTTCCTGAGAAACAACATTTTAATGCCTGAGAAATGACATTTCATATTCAATTTTCCTGAGAAACAACATTTTATTTTTATTGCCTACTAACCGTTTGATCTATTTGCAGGACAACAATCTGCCAACGATAATGCACATATAATCGTCGAATGCCTGATCAAGCTTACATCATATCTGCATCTAATGGTGCCAAATCATTTTCTCTGCAGTAGCATCTTTTTTTCCAATGGAATTGATTCTTGGATCTTCTAATGAAATATTTCCATGTTAAATGGTATGCACTATGCAGGTTGTTAGGGAGACAGCGATTCAGTGTCTTGTTGCGCTGTTGGAATTGCCGCATAGAAGAATATATCCTTTCAGAATACAGGTTAGTTAAAAGATCGAAAACGCAAGTTTTAGTTTGTAGAGTAAGAAATGCGTCTCATGACTTTGAAATTTTCACTTAAGGTTTTACAAGCAATAGCAAAGTCACTCGATGATCCAAAACGGAGAGTTCGGGAAGAAGCGATTAGATGCAGGCAGGCTTGGTTAGTCACTTGAAAGTTGATCAATAGTCTTTTTTTTTAATGATTCGTAATTGCGGCTTTTAGTCCCTATCTTGTGAAATGATTTTGATCATTGTCAAAATCAGGGCGTCAATCACATCCACAAGTATCCAATTCTGAAGTTGAGTTTAGAGATTAACGAAGCCAAATTATCTTCTTCAAAGCAATGCGGTATTTTTACTTTTTTCTTTTAGAGTTGGTTTCCTTATTGAGAGTGAGACATGTATATGCGTTACCGACACATTTGTGATACAGTGACACTCACTTTAGTGTTGAGTAGTGTTTAGTATTGTTTATTGGTTAGTGAATTTTAATTGATTTGGTGATCGAAATAAAATTATAGGTCACTGATGTACATTCAGGATAAAATCTTGCGTTATTTGCTTAATGATTTCTCAATACCTGTCGAATTACAATGTTACTTGTTGATAATTTCTCATTAGATATTATTACTATTTTAGCCAAGGATTTGATTTACACAAAAGTTTTAACAAATTTGAAAGTATTTAATACAATCAAAGTACTCGTTGTTGATGTTTACAAAGATATGGTGATGACTTGGTTTTAAAACCAGAGTAACGGGACTGAAATAGGTTCTACCATAGCTTCGTTCTCGGACTTAATAGCCATAGCTTCAATCAATGCAACATTATGGTGTTAGCTACAGGTTAACTGAAATACTTCTGCAACGAATTGATCTCGTAATCAAGAATTGCAACCAAAATTCAAGAGCAACAAGTGAAGCCATGCAATATTGGTTGTCGCTCAATTGAAGGAGATAACAACTAAGGTTCTCTGATTCCTCTGGTTCCGTTACCTATTTCAGTTTAGTTATAAGATTTAACTATTGAAGCTTCTATTTGGGCCATACCCTTTCTTGGTTTATGTCTTTTTATCAATAGTCTGCTTATTGTAAATACTATGGTGAGCACTGTTGCTTCATTTAAACTAGGTGATTGAGTTTAGCAACGTGGTTTGTTGCACAATATATATATGATTTGAATAAACAAATAGAATTTTGGATGAATTGTAAAAATAACTATATTTGATAATTTAATTAAGAATATAGCATCATATTTCAAATAATTAAGAAAGTATCATTAGGGGTTGGGAAAAGATAATTTTATTGCGGAGTTGTATGTGAAGATAGGGAGAGAGAGAAGAGTAAAGATATGAAATAGGGTTAGTGACACTTATTTTAGTTTTGGCCTCTATATTTTTTTGCAATATATCTTTTACATGTAGATTTTTTTTTAAATAGTTTGAATTTTTAAAATCGGTTACAACTTTTGTTTTTAAGTGGTGAATAATGTCTTGTGTACATATAACATATAAAATGGTATGAAACAAGGTGCGGTGAAAATGATGTGCGGTGAAAATGATGACTCCAACGAGATCGACGATGATGACTAAATTTTCTCTACTTTGAAATCATTTTTTGTGACAACGTCATGGTTGTGATAATGGTGATGGTGTGGCGGTAGTTGCGGTGGTGGTGGTGGTTTTGTGATGACGTGGTGCGGATGTTGATTTGGCATTTCTAAGAATGTGCGGATAGGAACATGATGAATTATGCTGAATAATTCATGGTTTTTGCAACCTTAAAAAGGTGTTTTTGCAAAGATTGACAGCTTACCACTTTAGTTTGATCGCATCATTTAATTGCGAAGAATTGATACAAAAAAGATACGAAAATTATATTTTAAGGTATGGTTGACAGTGTTGAAAGATACGAAAATTTATTTACGAATATGGATAATCGCATTAAATTTAAACAATCATTTGTCATTTCATTAATGTACGTGTGAGTTCATTTAATATATTTTAGCAAAATTTTATGCGACTAATTGTAGTCATTAAAATATCATCCTTCATATATAAGTGATGGTATTGATATTCATTCGATGTATAGAAAAAAATTATATCGAATATAATTCATGAAGTTTCAACTTATTGTTGAAGCAAAAATTTCATTTTAATTACTCAATTTGAAAAATATGGAAGTATAAATCTAAACAAATTAATTGATTATCAGTCAATTATATATATATATATATTTTATTGGCTATATTTTAATGTACAAATTTAATAATTTTGCCTTTTTCTTTGTAATACTATTATGTATAGTCATATCATTTATCAAGATTAATAATTGTATTTGACATATGTGTTACTTGATGATTATTGTACTTATATTCTCTGTTTGTTAATAGATTATAAATAGACAATATGAAAACGCAAAGTATGGGTGAAATCGTATGTACTCAAATGCAATCCATATTTTTTTTATTAAATTGCACCAAATATCCAAAAGTTTTAAGAATTAGTTTGTGTATAAATACCGACCAAAATTATATTCAAATGCTTTTTCGAAAACTAAAAAAAAAACAAATTAGAAAAAAAAGTTGAACATGATTATGGAAAATCAATCTAAATTGGATGACATTTATATGATCATTGTTTAAGTTCACATCAAATAATAGTACTTAAATGGATCAAAGTGAATTCAAAAATAAATAGTATGTGTTGGAAATAAATAGTGAGTGGTTTGGATGAGATAGGAAAAGTGATATTGTGATATATCGAATGATTAAATGTGTTTCTCGATAGACATGAGAGTATAAATTTTGATGGGATGAGGTGAGTTTGAATGGGAAATCGAGAAACGAAAGGTGTTCATGAAGAAAAAAAATCTTTTATTTTTATTTTTTATTATAAACTTCTCCACAAAGATTTAGAAATGGAGAAAAATCTGAATTTTTTGTAGACGAGGAAAGCTTCAAACGAGTGAGAGCAAAAGGATGAGGTCTGTGTTTGAAATTTTTAGAGAGGACACCTCATTTTTTCTCTTGTCTTTTTGTTTAATATAATAAACTATTTATTATTATCTTCAATATTAGCATTGAATACTTGACCAATTGTAGTCATTGAAATATCATCCTTCATATATCAGTGATGGTAATGATATATATTCAATATATACAAAAGATTATATCGAATTTAATCCATGGAGTTTTAACTTATTATTGAAGCGAAATTCTCATTTCAATTACTCAATTTGAAAAAAATATGGAAATGTAAATCTAAACAAATTAATTGATTATCAGTGGTCAATAATCTAAATATTATAATAT
This sequence comes from Boechera stricta, assembly GCA_018361395.1. NCBI lineage: Eukaryota > Viridiplantae > Streptophyta > Magnoliopsida > Brassicales > Brassicaceae > Boechera > Boechera stricta. The sequence continues at coordinate 5,809,122 of CM031542.1, forward strand.
ATATATATATATATTATTTACTGGCTATATTTTAGTGTGCAAATTAAATAATTTTGTCTTTTTCTTTGTAATACTAATATGTATAATCATATCATTTATTAATATCAATAATTGTATTTGACATATGTATTACTTGATAATTATTGTACTTATATTTCCTATTTGTTAAAAGACTATAATTAGACAATATGAAAATAGAAAAAAATAAATTTAAAGTAAAGATGAAGTCGTATGTCTTCAAATGCAATCCATATTTTCAAATTAAAATGCACTAGAAGTCTATAAGTTTTAAGCATTAGTTTGTCTAAATACATAAATACCGACCACTCGACAGCTAAACAAAAACATAACTGCAAAAGATTTTGAACATGATAATGGAAAATCAATTTAAATTGGATTACATTTATATGATCTTTGTTTAAGTTTACATCAAATAATAGTACTAATGGATCAAAGTGAACTCAAACTTATGACTTAAACATTATATGATATTTACTTTCTCTTTAAAACCATGTCGCATTGGCCTAATTGTTTTAATTATCGCATTTTCCTCCATCACATTCGCATTGGCTAAAAATGTTTGTTCTCAGTTCACCTTGTTTTACTTTAAAAGCTTAGAAACTCTTTTAAACTAACACTAAAACATAAATCATCAAACATATTAACTAGTTTCAGGAAAATATAAAATTGCATGATTTTCGATGCTTTCTCATGAGTTTTTAATTTTGTTTTTCTTATTGGAATTTAAATTTGTGTTGCTAAATTATTATATTTTTCGTTTTTAAACTTTCTGGTCGAAATTGAAGAGCGTATAACTCGTGGGGCTGAAAAAAAAAACTCATGAGAAGGTATGAAAGATCATGTACCATCTATGTCACTTAGTGTGTGGGAGATGATAAAGATCATCTTCGGACCCATCAAATATGGCATTACTCGTCTACTTTGTTTGATCCTGAATTTGAAACAAGAATGAAGAAGGATAAGAAGGAGAGGAGAAGGGAGGTGCAGATGAAGCTGGCAGTGTAAATAGCCGTTCACTGCCATTGATCTTTCTTATTTAACTCGAGATTTCTTCACTGAAATTTATTTTTATATTTTTATGTTCTACCTACAAAGCCCGTCATTTGATAAAATGAATATGTTTTATAAAAAAATTGATTTTATATTTATAATTCCGTATTGAACCCAGTAATGTTCCACATTTTAAAAAAAGGAAAGCAATCATCAAAAAGAATAGACAAATCATAAAACGTGTTTTGTTTACCAGCTATATATATATATATATATATATCAATAACTAGCATCTTTTTATTACTTGTTAATAATTTTTAAATTATTTTAAAACTACCTTAATCTCGACACATACATCACTATCATTATGCAGTAAACTAGAATCTATCCCGTGCTGATGCACATGTTGAGATTTCCATATATGGACATATTAACTTGATATTTTAAAAATAAACCGAAAACTAAACACAAAGATAAAAACATTAATATTTCTTAACAGTAAATTGAAATTTTGAAATATGCTCTTTCTTAATCTCTGCTTGAATTCTGTTACCCTGAAAATATTGATACAAATAAACATTAATATTTATCAGAAAATCATAATTATTACATTAAATTAAACATATTAAAACGCTAGTGAAACTTACAGAATCATTTGATAAAACAATTTCAAAGGATGTTCTTGTTCCTTTGGCATAGTGCATCCAAGAATGAAGTATTTAATTATAATACACCAAGATGATTTAAATGGTTTTAAATTTTTGACAGAAGTGTATTTGGCCGAGATTAACATTTGTTTTTTGGACTTTCGATATGAAGCCAAAAAAAAAAGCTTTTGGTTTGATGAGGTGAAATGAGAAGAAAGAAAAACTTTATATTGAAATATAAATTAGGATTTTGAAAAAAATGCTTATTGTTTAGATAAGATTTTATAATCCAATTCGACTTTAACTAAATTTGTAAAATTTGAATCTTAAATAACGAATCTAAAAAAAAAAAAATTGTATTATTGAAGCTCTAACTAACCTTTCTTACTCTATATTATTTTAGTCTTTTATAAAAAATAATAATAATGAAAATCCTTAAAATATATTCAAAGAAAAAGCAATAAAGAAGATGAAACAAAAAAATCGTTTGTATGATTGAAGCTCTAACGATTTTTTCTTACTCTATCTTGTTTAAAGAAAAACACCAATATAACGAAGATCCTATATTGATGATAAGAGAATAAAGAATTCAGTTTCTCATGATTAAGAGATTAAAATAAAATCTAAATTATTTTAATCTTTCACGTAACCATGATATAAAGAGGAAAAGAAAAATTTCTGGTTGATGCACCAGAAAAAGGTGAACATCCAAATACAAATGTAAATTAGACACCATGATGAAGATGTGGACATTAAGAAACTGTTATTTTTCAGCTCTGCAAAACTTACTCTAATATTTATACTTACTGATCAATCATAATTTAAACTTAAAATCATCTAAACTCACGGATCAATCATAATTTTATTATGAGAATATACTTTTATTAAGGAAATATACTTCTTTCCAGCAGGATTTTATGAATCAAATTCGGTTATAAGAATTATGATTTTTTTAATTGAGTTTAATCATTAAATGTTATTTTCTTAATTTTCCCTTATTTCCCTTTCGTAAATCCTAACCATCAATTTATGTACATGAAATACTTATTAACACAAATAAAACTAATATTAATTCAATCCGATTTTCTAGGTAATATTTACAAATCGAAAATTAATAATATAATATTTGATTTTTTTTTGTTAACAAAGAGATATTGTTAATATTCGAAAAAGGATTTGTTAATATTTCCAAACAATTCGGATTTGATTTTTATTTAGTTAGTTCTATTAGAATGTGATTTTTTTGTTAAAAAGGGATAATTGTTAACAAAAAAAAGATTTGTTAAGGGATATCAATCCGATTTTTTAGGTAATAGTAATAAATTGTTTAAAACAAATAATGAGCACCAGTTCGGATTAACACAAATAAAACTAATAATAATTCAATTCGATTTTTTAGGTAATATTAACAAATCGATGGCCATGATTAGTGGATAAAAATTGATGGCCATGATTTAATTAAATGATCACATAATAACTAATGACTAAATAAATTACTAAATTATCCATAATGAGAGATTATCCATAATGAGAGATTAAAATTTGTTCTTTGAAGTAATGGTAATTTGATGTAAATATTTACACTTTATATTACTTCCCAAATAATATATAGGGGATACATGAATATTGATATGCTCAAATTAATACCCTAAAAGTACTAAAGCAGTTGCTGCAGTATATCAGGGGTCGAACACAAGAACTCAAGAAAACTCACGCAATAGATGAAAGATGCAGATTGTGCTAAGCAAACAATAATAAATGAGAAAACAAATGATTGAAATAAGATTAGGTCGATTAATATGGATGGAAGCTAGGCTCAGGGAAATTCTCAGGAAATCAATGGTAGATAACAATTAATCAATTAAGGTTCAATTAAGCGCCGTTCTTGAACTCAAACACGAAAGTATAGTTAACCAACTGTCGTTGCGAAAACTAACTAAGTCTAAAGTCTAAAATTCCAAATCTCTTTGCAAATCCTACACAGTAAACCAGCAATCAATTCAAGTTTGATATGTTCACAATTCGATTAAACCAAATCTCTTTGCAGATAATCCAATTGCTCACCCTAGGTTTTATCAGATTACTCAATTGCACTGTCGTGCCTAATCGATTAATCTAGGTTCTATATTCTAAGTGATCAGGTTAGAAATAGCTTTGAGAACAACCTATGGTGAAGAACTATTCAGATTTTGAACCCTAACAAATCAATCATCATAAATCAGAGAAATCCATATGAGAAAACCCTAAACCTAAAATGAGACTACTCAGACATGATAGATGAAACAAATAACATAACTGAATAGATCATGAAATTAAATATAACAAAAGAATAGAAACAAGGGTTCGGGATCTTCTCTATGATGAACAAARTCTTGGATCCGTCTCCCTCACAAAAGCTCTCAAAAGTCAAGTCTCCCTAACCTAAAGACTAAGAGTTTGCTTAAATAGGTCTAAAAACACGAGCTGGGCTTCTTTGTAAATAAGGGAAAGTATTGGGCTTCTTATGGGCTTCCTTGAAAATCTCTTCTGCGCGTTGATTACGTCGGTATCGATCGATACCATGATGGTGTCGATCGATGCTAAAGCTTCAAAACGGGTACTTTCTTCGGTTTGCTCCAAAAAGGCTCCAAATGTCTCCAAAATCTCCAATTTCGTCCCAAACGTGCTAAAACCTGAAAAGACTCTAAAATGATAGAAAAAGCACTAGAAAGACTCGATAAAACGACTTATATCATGGCTAAAAACGGGTAAAATACATGATATATCAAATATTGATAGCTGATAAACAATCACTAACCGAGAGCTACATGGACAACAAAAATTATAGAAAAAATATAAATATGAGTAAAACATACAAAGTATTCAACAAATCAAAAACATAAAAGGAGTTGATAAGTGATCATTTAGTGAAATCATTCTTTGTAAATACCTTTCGAGAAGCATTTCACCCATACCGCCCTCGACCAATTGTATAACACAACAAATTGAAATTAACAAAAATATTTTTAAAGACATTTAAGACGGAAAATATAATGAATGATGCTAAACCATTTATTCACACCATATTTTGTAAAATGTTTTTTTTAATCATTTATAACATTTACTAAAGGGGTGTTATTCAATCATGGATTTAAAATAAATTCTTTAAGGTTTACAATATTTAAGATTAGAAATTTGATATTATTTGAAAACATTCATTTGTGTTGATTTCAAAATCTCTGCAGTATACTTTGGATTTTGATTCTAATAATTACTCATGAAACTCTATAAGATTTCATTTCAAATGATTCAATATACAAAGATTTTAAAAATTGTTTTATCTTGAATAACACTGGATTTTAATAAAATGAAGTATTTGAAATCATAGTTGAATAACAACAAATTTTAAAATCTGTTAAACATGATTTACATATACAAGATCAAATAACACCAGATTTTAAAGCATGATTTAGAATCATTAATTGAATAACAACGGATTAATGTTGGATTTCAATTATATTTAAATTCATGATTGAATAACACCCCCTAAGTTTCACGTTTTAAAAAAGTGATTATGTACAAACTAAATATATAACTAGAACAAATTAAAATCATTAATTTACAACAGATTAGTTTCTTAGCATTTCATATTTATTCATTTAACATATGAGTCATTGAATTCAAGTTTTTTTTTTCAACTACTCGCAGATACCAAATTGTGACACTTGTTATAACACTAACCTTCCAGCCAACAAATCTCAATTTTAAACTATATTCCATAAATCCATAATATATCATCCACTTACACTTCCTTAAAACAAATCATCGAGGTTTTTTTCAACACCAAAATATTACTAAAACATCCTTAAAATGAGAAGGTAATAGTGAAATGAATCTTTAATAGAATAATAATCCCAACAATCCCAAGAAAACTAACACTATTCGAGTTGAACTTGTGTGTTTAGCTGCTAGTTCTTCTTTGTCTCTCGCTTTTGTTAGGTTGTTTAGTTGGGAATCTAGGCTAATGCATGTGGTATATTCAGTGAGCAGCCATTGTAGGAACTTGGTGAAGAAGAGGTTCTTTTTGCTTGATTTAGAAAGTTTTAGTTTGTACAATTTGCTTTATTTACTTTTGTGCCTTTTGTTCTTTCTACTTTTGTGTTGGCATCATGTGGTACCAAACCTTATCTCTTGTGCTCCAAGTTTGAATTTTTAAGACCCATAATCTCATTCAAAACGTGCGCCAATAGCCTTGTGTCAAAATTTCAAAATCGTTGCCGAGAGACTCATATTTTTTTTTTTTGAAGAGGAAATTTACGGTTTCGTTGTTGTTGGTTGTTTTGTGAGGTAACTAAGGAACCATGGCTGAGCCTCTTGACGTCACCACCATCTTGACCAACATTCATAACCATCTTGAACAGCTAGAGCGAGGTGACCGTGTAGAGCCACCACCGGTCCATGATCCGGTAATTGATGATATTTCTGAAGAGGAAAATATTTCCAGCCTCCACCGCCTAGGAGAGTGAGGCCTAGAGATAGGAGAGATTTTGGAGATAGAGATGATCAAGATCAACGAAGATTTCACTCTCCAACTCTCAAGCTAACGGCTCCCACTTTTGCGGTAAAAGTTGACCCAAAAGCATATTTAGATTGGGAAAGAAGAATGGATCATGTCTTTGAGGTCTATAACTATGATGAACCAAAGAAAGTGTCCTAGGCAGCCGCCCAACTCACTGATCACGCCCTCACATGGTGGGATAGAGACGCAGCCAAGAGGAGAAGAAACGGAGAAGGAACAGTTCCATCATGGGAAATCATTAAGTTCATGATGAAAGGAAGATATGTGCCTCCACAATACCACCGAGAGATACAAAAGAAGTTTAGAAAGATTACTCAAGGGAGTAAGAGTGTAGAAGAGTATTATGAGGAGTTTGAGCATCTAAGAAACCGTCTAAACTTAGAAGATACCGAGGAAACACTAATGGCTTAATTTCTTAACGGACTCCAAGACTGCATTGCTAACAAAGTGGAGATGCTAAACTACAATGATCTTAATGAACTACTACACTTCGCTACTCATGTAGAGGTCACATCATGAAGAAGAACCGAACAAAAACTGCTACTAATCCTACTTGGAAGACACAAGCCTCGGGTTCTAATTCCGCCGCCAAGTACACCGACAAGGGCAAAGCGCCGGCCACCAATTCTAGAGCTGCTCCTAAACCACGTGAGCCTTTTAAGGAGCCAAGAAGTGATCCAAGAGGAGCCCCTACTGGTCCCAAGACATTTGACATCGTTTGTTATAAGTGTAGAGGACGGGGACACTATGCTAGAGAGTGCCCAAACCCGAGAGTTATGATCATTACTCCTTCGGGCGAATATGAGTCCCAAGATGAAGAAGAGCGTCAAGAGAAAGATGAGAGCACCGAGGAAGAGGTTAAGTATCCCGACGTGGGAGAGTTACTTGTCACTATGAGAGTTCTTAGCGCCGTTCAAGAACCAGAAGAGGTAGCTCAACGCGAAAATATCTTTCACACAGGGTGTACGGTAAAAGGGAAGGTTTGCTCTCTTATTATTGATGGTGGTTCTTTCACTAATGTGGCTAGTTGTTACATGGTAGAAAAGTTACAATTAGAAACCACTAAGCATCCTAAGCTTGATAAACTTAGATGGTTAAATGATAAGACAAAATTGAGGATTATTGATCAAGTTAGGATCTCATTTAATGTTGGTAAGTATTGTGATGATGTTTTATGCGAGTGGTTCCAATGCAAGCCACCCATCTTTTGCTAGGTAGACCTTAGCAATTTGATAGGTAAGTTACTCACCATGGTAGGACAAATCACTATACTTTCATGCATGCTAAGAAACGGATTAGTCTAGCTCCTTTACTCCCATCTCAAGTGCATGAAATGCAATTAAAATTGGCTAAGGAAAAGAGTAATGCTAAGGCTAACTTTTTTATAGCTCCAAGTGACATTAGAAGATCATTGCATAATGATACTTGTAGTGTTTTACTAATGGTCTTCAAAGAAATATTGAGTGTAGGTGAGACCACGGTGTAGCTGCCCTGAGAGATTCAACAAGTCTTGGACCGATTTTGAGACGTCTTTCCGGAAGAGCTACCCATGAGACTACCACCTCTAAGGGGTATTGAGCATCAAATAGATTTTGTACCCGGGGTTCAACTTCCAAACTGCCCGGCTTATAGAGTGAATCCTAATGAGGCTAAAGAGCTTGAGAAGAAAGTGAGAGATATGATGGACAAAGGATACGTGAGAGAGAGCCTTAGCCCATGCGTTGTTCCAGTTTTGTTGGTTCCAAAGAAAGATGGGTCTTACCGCATGTGTGTTGATTGTAGGGCTATCAACAATATCACGATCAAATATCGACACTCTATACCTCGGTTAGATGATATGTTGGACAAGCTAAGTGGGGCTACTATCTTTTCAAAGATCGATCTCAAAAGCGGGTACCATCAAGTAAGGAAGAGAGAGGGTGATGAATGGAAAAATGCAATCAAGACGAAGCATGGTCTTTACGAGTGGCTTGTGATGCCCTTCGGCCTCACCAATGCCCCAAGAACCTTCATGCACTTGATGAATCATATCCTTCGCCAATTCATTAGTAAATTCGTCGTAGTTTATTTTGATGATATCTTGATGTATAGTACTTGCTTGGTTGAACATGTGAGTCATCTTGAATTGGTGTTAGAAACTCTTAGGAATGAAGGTCTTTATGCTAATCTTAACAAGTGTGTCTTTTGCACTAGTGAACTTGTTTTCTTTGGTTTTGTGGTTAGCTCTCAAGGTCTTTGTGTAGATTTGGAAAAGATTTAAGCCGTATCAGATTGGCCTAGACCCACCAACGTGAGCCAAGTGAGAAGCTTCCATGGTCTAGCTAGTTTTTACCGCCGTTTCGTCAAGGATTTTAGCACCCTAGTTGCACCTCTCACATCTATCATTAAGAAGAGTGTTGAGTTTGAATGGGGAGAAGCTCAAGAGAGGTCATTTCTAGATCTTAAGTACCATCTCACTCATGCCCAATCCTCACCTTACCCGACTTCAGCAAGACCTTTGAAGTGGAATGTGACGCCTCCGATATAGGAATTGGAGCGGTTTTGACATAAGGAGGAAAACCGGTTGCTTTCTTTAGTGAGAAGTTGAGTAGGGTCACTTTGAATTATCCCACTTATGATAAGGAGCTCTATGCCTTTGTGAGAGCTTAAGCCCATGCGTCGTACCAGTCTTATTAATACCCAAGAAGGACGGATCTTACCGAATGTGTGTCGATTGTAGGGCCATCAACAACATTACAATCAAATATTGGTATCCAATACCACGGTTAGATGACATGTTAGATGAGCTATGTTGTGCCACAATCTTCTGAAAGATCGATCTCAAAAGTGGATACCATCAAGTAAGGATGCAAGAGGGTGATGAATGGAGAACCGCATTCAAGATGAAGCATGGTCTATATGAATGGCTTGTGATGCCCTTCGGCCTCACCAATGCTCCAAGTACCTTCATGCGCTTAATGAATCATATCCTTCGCCAATTCATTAGTAAATTCGTTGTATGGTGCTAGAAACTCTTAGGGAAGAAGGTCTATATGCTAACCTCAAGAAATGTGTCTTTTGCACTCATGAGCTTATTTTCCTTGGTTTTGTGGTTAGTTCTGAAGGTTTTCATGTAGATTTGGAGAAGATTCAAGCTGTACAAGAATGGCCTAGACCTACCACCATAAGTCAACTAAAGAGTTTCCATGGGTTAGCAAGTTTCTATCGACGGTTCGTCAAGGACTTTAGCACCATAGTCGCGCCTCTCACATCGATCATCAAGAAGTGTGTGGGTTTTGAATGGGGAGAAGTTCAAGAGAGGTCATTTCTGGATCTTAAGTATCACCTCACCCACGCCCCTGTACTTACCTTACCGGACTTCAACAAGACCTTTGAAGTAGAGTGTTATGCATCCGATGTTGGAATTGGAGCGGTTTTGACACAAGGAGGGAGGCCAGTTGCTTTCTTTAGTGAGAAGTTGAGTGGAGCTACATTGAACTACCCAACTTATGATAAAGAGCTTTATGCCTTAGTAAGAGCGATGCAAACATCACAGCCTTACCTCCTCTCTAAGGAATGTGTTATCCATACCGATCATGAAACCTTGAAGCATTTGAGAGGGCAAACAACATTGAAGAAGAAGCAAGCCAAGTGGCTAGAGTTCATTGAGACATTCCCACATGTCATCAAGTACAAGAAAAGAAAGTAGAACATCGTCGCTGATGCCTTGTCTAGAAGACACACTCTCATTATAATGATGGAATCAAGGATGTTCGGTTTTGAGTGTCTTAAAGAGCTTTATGAAGATAACCCAGAATTCAAGGGATATTTTGCTGAACATGGTACTGGTCCTTATAGTAAGTTCTACATCCATGAGGGGCTCTTATTCAAGGAAAGAAGGTTGTGCATTCCCCAAGGGTCTATGAGAGAGCTATTGATGAAAGAAGCTCACAGGGGAGGATGAATGGGTTATTTCGGTATTGAGAAGACTTTGAGTGTGTTAAAGGAACATTTCTATTGGCCTAGAATGAAGAGTATGGTGGTGTCCTACAGTGCACGATGCCTTGTGTGCAAGAAAGCTAAGTCAAGAGTACAACCCCATGGTCTATATCTTCCCTTACTCGTCCCTACTATGCCGTGGGTTGATATATCTATGGATTTTGTCTTGGGGCTGCCCAAGATTTAGCATAAGGACTCAATTTTTGTGGTGGTTGATAGGTTTTCCAAAATGGCCCATTTCATTCCATGTGCCAAGACCAACGACGCAACACAAATCACTTCTCTATTCTTCAAGGAAATCGTTAGGCTCCACGGAATTCCAAGAACTATTATGTCGGATCGTGATACTAAATTCCTTAGCCACTTTTGGAGGACCTTATGGAAGAACTTGGGAACAAAGCTGTTATTCTCCACCACTTATCACCCACAAACAGATGGCCAAACGGAAGTGGTGAACCAAACCTTAGGAACATTGCTTAGAGCCACCATAGGGTGGAATTTGAAGACTTGGCTAGAGTGTATTCCTTTGGTTGAGTTCGCTTATAATTCAGCTAGACATTCAACTACCAAGATGTTTCCTTTTGAGGTTGTGTATGGTCAAAACCCCAAGACTCCTTTAGATCTCATTCCCTTACCACCGTCTGATATAATGGACATTGATGGGGTCACTAAGGCCGAGACAATGAAGAGACGTTTTGAGAAGGTTCGAGATAACATTGAGAAGAAAAATGAACGAGTTATGGAGCAAGCCAACAAGAAGAGGAAGCAAGTCATATTTCAACCCGGAGATTGGGTGTGGCTCCACTTTAGACCCGAGCGTTTTCCATCTAAACGCAAACACAAACTCGACACGCGCCACAATGGACCCTTCAAAGTACTCGAGAGGATCAACGACAACGCCTACCGTCTCGAACTTCCAGGTGAGTTTAATATCTCTTCTACCTTCAATATTTCTGATCTTGCTCTTTAGGATGTAGGGGATAGTGAAATTTTGGGGACAAAAGCTCTTGAAGAGGGAGGGAATATGAGGACATCGAACCGGTAATCTCGCGGACCACAGATCACGGAAAGCTAGTAGACCGAGAGTATCGAGTCTACCTCCAGGAAGAGTCACTAGAGGAAAGGCAAGAGCCTACTAAGACCAGCTCCAAAGCTACCTACACGAACTCAAGGAGCTCGGAGAATAAGCGGATTCAACGGGAACCATCATGAGTGGACAAGACATTGTGAGCGCTCAAGTAGACGATGGCCCACGGACATGCAACTTTGGAGATAAGGTTTTGTGTGTCCTCACTATACACTAAGTGAGGACACCCCCAAACCTCTAGGTTAGTAGCATACTCTTTCCCTACTTCTAAGTTTTCCCACCGGGTTTTTCTTAGGAAAGGGTTTTAACGAGGTGTGAAGACTAGAGCATCACAATCCAATCTCCATAGGCTAACATCTTGGAAATAGTCATGACAAGCTTGGTTAGTCTAGGATTGTGATCCTATCTCTAAAGGGAAACCTCTACATATGTTTCCCTTCTTCTTATTATTGCTTGTGAGACTTGTGTTTTATTCTTGGTTTATTTGGGTCATTTGATGTAAATGTTGAGCCTCAGTATCAAGCCTTGTCCTAATTGGCTTAGGTCCTATCTTTCATTAAGTTACCCTAATTTGTAAGCATATATAAGGCAAGACTCTTTCTTTCATTAATCAAACAATCATTTACATCAAAGTTATAAACTTTCTCTTAGCTTATTGAGATCTTCTCTAGATTAGGGTTTTCTTGGGATATTGAGGTGGGTTCCTATATCCTTAGGTTTGGTTGTATCAAGGATCTCATCACCATCCTTGTGGTACCATTTACTCCGCCTAGTCACTTACTCTCTCGTCTTACTCACTCGCCTAGCCTCCGGTTTGAGCTTCTCACCGCGGCGAAGCTCCATCGTTCCAACAGTCCGATTGTGTGCTGATTTGAAGATCGAAGCTTCCATCTTTAGTCTTCAGTGCAAGAGGGCTAAGTCAAGAGTGATGTCATGGACTATTGTGGTATATGTCTTGAGTGCAAGAGGGCTAAGTCAAGAGTGCAACCTCACGGTCTTTACCAACCTCTACCCGTTCCTACTAAGCCTTAGGTGGATATTTCTATGGATTCCTTGTTCCAAGACCAATGACGCTACTCAAACGGCTGCCTTGTTCTTCAAAGTGATAGTGCATTTACATGGAATTCCACGGACCATCGTCTCGGACCGGGATACAAAATTCTTGAGCCACTTTTGGCGGACTTGGTGGAAGACTCAACTACTCTACTCGACTACTTGCCATCCACAAACCGATGGGAAAATGGAGGTTGTGAACCGCACACTTGGTGCATTATTGAGAGCTACCATAGGGCAGAATGTGAAGAATTGGCTAGAATGCATTCCTTGGATTGAATTTGTATACAACTCCGCTAGGCACTCCACTACCAAGTTGTCGCTGTTTCAAGTGGTGTATGGGCACAATCCTAGCACTCCTTTGACCTTTACACCCCTACCACAAGCTGAGAGATTGGATCTAGAAGGGACTACTAAAGCAGAGACAATGAAGAAGTTTTATGAGAAAGTCCGGGACAACATTGAGAAAGCTAATGCACGGGTTGAGCGGACCAACAAGAGGAAGAAGCAAGTTATCTTTCAACCAGGAGATTGGGTGTGGATACACCTTAGACTCGAATGCTTTCCTCACTATCTCCAAGTGAGGACACCCCTCAAGACCTTAGGTAAAGTATTGTACTCTTTCCCTACTTCTAGTTTTACCACATCGAGTTTCTAGAAAAGGGTTTTAATGAGGCAAGAAACGCCTAGGGCATCGCATCTAATCTCCCTTGTGTGTTGACTTGGAAACCACTATGACATGATCAATACACAAGAGATGTGATTCTATCCCCCAAGAAAGACTCGTACATATGTCTTTCTTTTCTTTTATTGTTTATGAGACTTTAGTGCATTTTTGTGTTAGTTGGTTTAGAGTTGTATTAGGCCCAAGATTCAGCTTGTTTAGTTATTGACTTGGGCCCATTTAGACTTAGATCTAGATTAGGGTTCTTCTTAAGAGTAATTGAGTGTGTCTCTTACTCAAAGGATCTTGGCTGTATCAAAGGACTCACACATCCTTTGTGGTTCGCCCATCACTCCACAACTCCCCATTCACGCCATTTCTAAGCTTCACCCGGTTGAAGTCTTCACCGCCGTGAGAGCTCCGCCGTTCTGACCTGCCTCCGTGAGTCTCACCGAGGTCAAGTCCAATTACCGTGTTCCAAGTGCCTCCATCGTTCGCCCATCTCTCCCGTGTTCCGTGTTGGAGTCATCTGCCGGTTCATCTCGTTGACCGTCCGTCGTTTCCATCGATCATTTGATCGATTCCTGTCTGAATCCATGGCTGGAAGGTTTGAGGCTGTACAAAATAGGTGAGAAGTTTTGATTCGTGTGGTTTAAGATTTAGAAGTATTGAATCGTGGGGAAATAGATCGAGGGCAAAGTTTCACGAGGATCTATCATGATAAACCTACTTCTCGTGGGAAAATAGATCATTTTCCCTAATAACTAACATGTTCTGAACTCTAACACGAAGAAACTATCAGCCTAAAATCCAAACAAAATTTGTTACCAAAAAATAAGTTAACAATGTTTATATTTCTTCCGGTCATTAAAGTTTCCCAAATTAAGAGAGAAAAAAAAAACAGATTCTTCGAACTTCGCGTCTTCAAGTTTCTCGTAATGCATTAAATATCGACATTTCACTAGTCACGATTTTAGAATTTTCAGAGTTTAAGTACAAGGACGGATCTAGAGCTTGAGGTGTGGGTGCAAGTGCCCCCATCAAAATTTTATATATCTTTATTTTTCTATGTAAATTTGAGAGAATCAAAAAAATTGCTTAGAGTTGCCTTTTTGCCCCCAATGTATAAAGTTCAATCAATTTTTGGCTCCAATTAAAAATATCTCTAGATCCGTCCCTACATCTATATCTATCAACCAATATAAACATCTTGGACACATATTCGCAAAGTTAATTTTTAAAGCATTTTTAAGTAACAGTTGAAATTAACATATATTTCGTAAAAAGAACTTTGTTTTCAGGAATCTTAATATTCTACACGTACGTACATAGAGCTTTGGTGAAATGGTAGCTCACCTATATCTAATTGGATGATAACACGTTTTTCATTTAATTCAGTGTACACTATATATTAATTACACACGCTTAGGCAATTTAAAAGATAATTCTAAACAAACTGTAAACTATGCACGTAAGAAACTAAATTAACACAAAAACGTAACGAATTTGGGAATATTTTTGGTTTTGGATATATATTAAAACAAAGTAAAGCTTCGCCTAACCAAACTCATAAGTGATGTTGTTTGACTAAAAAGTAAAAAAAAGTCTCAAAACTAGTGGATTGATGTTATGTTTCTTTACTATATATAAAACATTTAAAAAATATAATCTTGACTAACTATACTGTTTTCGTTAACTTGAAAGATCCGTTTGACCAAGAAATGTAGGTACATTACATATTTGTTTGGACAATGTGACCCATAAGTCAAATAGGACCAAGAGATGTAGCTGTTTTTTGCTTTCCAATTACATACTTTGTAAACCCGTAAATCTTAAATCCGAAATTAACTAATTGGAGAAAGACGTCTCTCTACTTGTATAAAATATACGTATATGCCTCGCCATTCTTTGATTAACTTCAGTCAGAATAATTAATTACTAAAACCCTCCCAAAATGTCACATTCCTTCTTCCATATCTTCCTAATCTCTCTTTTCCTCTACAACAATTGCATTGCGCATCATTACACATTCACGGTGAGTTTAATTAGTTAATGACCTTAATTAGGAAGTTGAATCGATGAAAACTAACTAAAAGTTAAATATTGGCAGGTTAAGGAAGTTCCATACAAGAAACTGTGTAGCACGAAGAAGATTTTGACCGTTAATGGTCAGTTTCCTGGACCTGTTTTAAAGGTTCACAAAGGAGACACCATTTATGTTAACGTTCGTAACCGAGCTAGTGAAAATATCACAATGCATTGGTAATCTAATACCCCATTTTGCTAAATAAAAAAATATAGCAGTTACAAGTATATAACAAATTATTCGATAGTTGAATAACTGTATATGTAACACAGGCATGGTGTAGAGCAGCCGAGGAACCCGTGGTCAGATGGACCCGAATACATCACACAATGCCCGATTCGACCCGGTTCAGATTTTACGTACAAAGTCATATTTTCCATCGAAGACACGACTGTTTGGTGGCATGCGCATAGCTCTTGGACTCGTGCCACTGTACACGGTCTTATTTTCATATATCCTCGGCTCTGGGAAGCCCTCCCTTTTCCAAAGGCAGACCACGAAGTCCCCTTAATTTTGGGTAAATGGACTAAAAATATTTTATATTTTGAGATGTTTATCGTATATTTCTAAACAAAGTTGCATTTTCTTTCTTATAAGTAATTTCATAAAACTGGACAGGAGAGTGGTGGAAGAAGGATGTGAGAGAGGTGGTGGAGGAGTTCATAAGGACCGGAGGTGCTCCTAATGTGTCTGATGCTTTGACCATCAATGGACATCCTGGTTTCTTGTATCCTTGCTCTAAATCAGGTTTCTTATAATTTTCATTTCTTTATCCTTTTTCCTTATTGATCTGTAAATTTATCAAAATTGTGGGTTAAAAACTTTATATGAAGATGAACTTTGAATTTAAGTCATTGAATGTGATGTGATAGATTAGGAAACTAAGTAAAAAAGATTAAAATGAGCATTTGTTAAAATCTTTTTTTAAAGGTTTTCTGTAAAAAAAAAAACTTCTAACCCACCAAATCTAATGTATATGATCATAAAAACGTTTTGAAGATACATATAAGGGTTATATTGTATATTATTTTTTAATTCGCGGATTAACATTTATTTTTTTGAGGTGAAGGATAAAGTTGTAAAAGTTTGCAAGTTAAAGTGTATTTTTTGCAAAAAACATTTTGTGTATTTCATTTAATTGGTTGTTAGTTGTTACTCGTTATGAATTTTGTTTTAAACATATTAAATAAATTCTATTATTTTACATGAACAGATACATTCCATCTCGCGGTAGAGAAGGGCAAAACCTATCGCATTCGGATGGTAAACGCCGCGATGAACCTAATTCTCTTTTTCGCTATCACAAACCACACCCTCACCGTGGTTGGGGCTGATGGACACTACACAAAACCTTTAAACGCTACTTATATCACCATATCCCCTGGCGAAACGCTAGACGTGTTATTACAGGCCGACCAAAATCCAAAAAACACTTATTACATGGCGGCCAGAGCTTACCAAACCGGCAATATCGAATTCAACAACTCCACCACCATTGGAATCTTACGTTACATCTCTTCATCCGAAGCCGAAATGTCATCGTTTTCAGGATATTACCCAATCCTTCCTTTTTACAATGACACATCAGCAGCTTTCACCTTCTTTACCAAGATCCAAAGCCTATACTCCGGACAAGTTCCCGTCCAAATCTCACGTAGGATAATCACGACGATTTCAATAAATCTTCTCATGTGTCCCCAAAACTCGTGCGCAGGTCCAAATGGGTCAAGATTAGCAGCGAGTATGAACAACATATCATTTGTCACACCAAGTCATGTGGACATACTAAAAGCTTATTACCTTCACATTAAAGGCGTTTACGGAACGCTATTTCCGGACTCTCCACCGCTTATTTTCAATTTCACCGCGGAAAATCAACCGCTGTTTTTGCAAACTCCAAGACTCGCGACTGAGGTCAAGATGATAGAGTTTGGGGAAGTCGTTGAGCTTGTTATTCAAGGGACTAGTTTGGTTGGTGGTGGACTCGATCATCCTATGCATCTCCATGGTTTTAGCTTCTATGTGGTTGGAGTAGGGTTTGGGAACTTTAACATAAGTGAAGAAGATCCGTCGTCAATGTATAATCTCGACGACCCACCGTACAAAAATACAATGACCGTGCCCAGGAATGGTTGGATCGCTATCAGATTCGTAGCTGTTAATCCCGGTAGGTACCTTACGTAAATCCTTAATTTTATAAATCTTTTAAACATAAATAAAACCTAACTAAAGAGACAAGAGTACTTGATAACGTAGTGGCTTCCTAAGTGTCATTCTCAGCTTTGACTAGGTTTGAATCTCTGTGGTTGTTTGTTGCATAAATTGTGGTGTTGTAACCAACCACGCTAGAAAAAGTTTTTTAAAAAAAAAGCCAAAAGACATAACTAAACCGGATTTTAACCATTTTTTATACGAAATGAATTACGAAACTAAACCGAAAATCGAATTTTAAATCGAACCACACAAAGTTAGTTTTAATAGAAAATCGAATTAAAATGAAATTAAATCGATATCGAATCCAACCGACCAAAATATGAATCGAAAGGAACCAAATCAAATAATCCAATGTACATATCTTGTTTTGAAGATGGTAATTATAATTTTGCAATTGTGTTTGTAGGGGTTTGGTTCATGCACTGTCACTTCGATAGACATCAAACGTGGGGTATGAATGTTGTGTTCATTGTTAAGAATGGAATATGGCCAAATCAACAGATTCTGCCTCCACCAGATGATTTGCCGCCTTGTTATTAATAATTTACTGTTACCATGGTTTCATCTACTCAAACTGGTGGTTCAACTGTGTTACCATTTTGAGTATATGTAAATCATTATGATATTGTATTGTATTTGATATAATTAACTAGATTTATTAAAACAGAATCCCGAATTTTATTTTCTCAAAAATATTATTCAATAGAAAAAAATGTATTAATCTTATGGCAAAAATATATATTCGAAAATCACTATCTACAATTACCCTATATTGAAATTGAACAAAATCACTAATCATAGGTAAATGATATCAGTTTTGAGTTTAAATGATATCAATTTTGAGTTTAAATGATATCAGTTTTGAGTTTATATGTCGCTAATAGAAACTAAGAAAATAATGGGTTGATTTTTCCATTGAACTTTGAAAGAAAATTTTTTTTTTCTTTTTTTTTCTTGTTAAACAACTTTCGCAGAAACTTAAATAAGAACTAAGAGTTGCCTGCTAAAAGCCCCCTTTAACATCCACCAACACTCAAATCCCCTGAACTTGTTTCCTCTGCCTTGTTCTACACGTATAATTCAATCGATGTCCAATTGCACCCAATTTCAAATTAGCCGGTAATCTGTACGAATTAGCTGGTAATCTGTACGGTTTCGTTTGTAAATCGCGTTTAACCAATAAACCCGAAAATCAACTAATAATCCAAAATTGGGTTATTACCCACTAAACCCGAAATCAACTAATAAACCAAAATCAACTAATAAACCGAAATCAACTAAAATCCCCAAATCAAAATACTAAATCCCTAAATTCAAATCAAGAGAGATAGAGTTAGGGTTTGTGAGCGATCGAGAGCGAAATCGGCAGAGAGAGAAATCGACAGAGAGTAATCGAAGGAGATTTAGGGTTTAGGGTAATCGATTGAGTGGGAGAAAGAAGATCGATGGAGAGAAATCGGAAGAAGTATTACATTAAGGGGATTGGAGAAATTTATTGCTCGCCGTACTCTATCGAGGGACAAGAAGCCAACGAGAGAGAAGAAAACGGTTTTGGTGATCATTTGGTGGATGGTTTTTGGGATCATTTGCTGTTTTTTTTGTGATCATTTGGTGGATGGTTTTTTGGATAATTTGGTGGGTTTTGATGATCATTTGGTAGATGGTTTTCGTGATCATTTGGTCGATGTTATGATGGTCTTTTGTATACGCTTTATTGCGTTTGTATGATGGTTTTTGTGATCATTTGGTGGATGTTATTATGGTCTTTTATAAACCTTTTTTTGGATGTTATTAGTAAACGGTTTTTAAGTGATGCCATTGATCTCAAGAACATTAAACAAGTCAAGAACATTACACTCTTTCAAGAACACAAAAACACCATTCATTAGATTCATTAGATTTCAAACACAAAAACCACATAACAATCCATTTCAATCCATTACAATCCATTCTTTAGTCTACAAACACTACAAACACCATATAACAATCCAACTAACTAACAATCTTCATAAGCGAATAAGCTATTGCTCCAACAACAATGAAATGCCCTAACCCGAAGAATAAATAAAAGGATAACAAAAAAAATACGGTCTGAAAAAAACTTTTGAGATTTTGAAACGTTGATCGATCGATCATCCCAAGATCGATCGATCTCGACCGCACTTGATCGATCGATCAATATACTTGACCGATCGATCGTAACCCCGACCGATCGTTCACATGAACCCTGGTCGGTCAAGCGATCTTGCGGCGAAATTCAGAATTCCGGATCGATCGATCGGATCACTGACCGATCGTTCCTTCACCCCTAGATCGATCGTACTACCATACGGCAAATTGGATCGATTGATCGGCCCTTGATCGATCGATCCCCTTGCCCTGCGCCCCAAAACAATTTCACTCAAACAACACACAATAACATCCAGCAACGAACCATGACATTCCTTAAGCATTCAACACCATCTTATCATCCTAATATGCATCATGACAAGTCCAAAACATTAGCATCCTAAGCATACGAGTTTATAAACAAAAAGATTATACAAAGAAACCCATTACGCCTAGATCATCCATCTTCCTTCTCGGCCTTGGTTCCACGAGCTTCCACCCTTATGACTTCTCTTTACCTGCACCAAAATAGGCGCGTAAGCATTGATAATGCTTAGTGAGGCGGTCCTCCCGTCCCACAGCGATATGCACATACAACTACCAACTTACCGCAATCAACATGCAAATGTAAACAATCAAACCATATCATGGTAGAGCTCTATCGTCACACACACAACACCCAACTTGGACTAGCCATAAATTACACCCATATGGTCAAGCCCTACATCACACATCAATCACGAAAAGTCTAATAATTGTATGACTACGCTACGGTCACGCACTCACCTCGGTTTGACGATTAGAAACAATGATCTTCTACACTTCAAGCTTACTCTCTCCTTGGCTCTTATTCAACCAACACCAAGGTATCGCCAAAACCCTAACAAAAGATCATCAAATCACTTCTCAATGATGATAACAAGCTCTCAAACTTGGATTAACCAAACCCCCAAATCGGATTCTTCTTCTCTAAAACAGAGCTTTGGTAAGCTTATCATATCTCTTTCCCTAGATCAAATTTAAGAATTTCCTTCGGTGAACTTCAAGATCAAGGTCTCCACAACCTATCTACCAAATTTCAGCCCAAAAACACAAGAATTGAGTGCCCAATCACTCCATCAAACTCGCCCCGTCGCTACAGCCCGAAAACAGGGTAGTCTAGGGAGAAAATCATATCTCCCAAACAACTCAACATAATCCCACGAAATTTGGTAGACAACTAGGCAAGAGATTGAAGAACTTACCCACAAAATCTCAGCTCAAACCGTGCTCGTTTACTAGGTCTATCGGACCTCACAAGTTTACCCAAAAACTCTGTTTTCTCACCTCTTTCTCCCTTCCTCTCCTTCCTTTCTCTTCTCCTTTCTCTTCTCCTTCTTCCTCTCTTTCTTTCTCTTCTCCTTCTTCCTCTCTTTCTTTCTCTCCTTTCCCCTCTTCTTTTCTCTCTCTAAGTCTAGATATTTCTTGTCCCATTGAAGAAATGAGAAGAAGAGTGTAGAAATCTTGAGAAGGAGAAGCATATACATGTATGTATATGCTTGTTGGTTTAATCAAAATTAAACCAAACCGAACCAAATCCACTAAATCGCAACGATTAATTCTCCAATTGATTTCTCCCGCTGGTTTAGTAATTCCGTCTAAACTTACCGAAATATTTGAGACACCTCTCCGTCCCAAAATATTTCTTGATTCCGTCGACCGAATTACTCGATTCGTGAACCACTCGGGATTACATCTATTCGATCAATCTTTTGATCGAATCCACCCATCTACCGCCCTGAAGGCCATCACTCGAGCTCGGTATTGCTCCATACTCGGTTCAATAACATCCCCGAGTCTAACATCACAAGATCCTACGTGGTCACCCAACGGCTAACCCGTCGAAATCCTATTATCCCCGGATTCGAACGAGTTAAGTCGTCAACGACCTAGTACATTAGAATCCAATCACCCAGGATCCTAATATACTAAGTCCCCGTGAGATCCGATAATACCAGATCCCACCCCTGGTTTACCGTCTATTAGGATTAAATCACCCAATTATCCTAATCGGTAAACCACCCGGTTAGGATTAAATCGCCCATAATCCTAACCCACATCATTAGAGTTAAAAATCACATAACTCTAATGACCCGTCATTAGGATTAAATACCACATAATCCTAATGACCCCGTCGATAGAATTAAATATCACATAATTCTACCGACCCCAACCACATAGTAGGATCTATTGGCCCCAAAAATTCGAACGAAGGCAACGAATACTTCGCTCAATCCCGCAACACATGAAATACCCCATCATATGTCGCCTCGTCGATACATGAAATACCACATCATGTACTCGACACCCCAATACATGAAATACTACATCATGTATTATAACTCACAATTAATCCATCATATTATTAATCAGCGTCGAAAATACAATATCCCGAGGGTTCATCACAATAACAACATAAATAAATACAACTCGAGAGGACGACTTAGGAACACGGATGTTACAAACAAACACAACCACACCTACTTTCACCACTTCCTCATACTTCACTTTGTCCTCAGCCTTTGCTTTAATCTCTTCCTCAATCTTCCTCACCATAATATTGGCGGCCATTAAGCTCTCGTTCATGCTTTTCCTCAATTCCTTAACATCTTCAACAAGCCTATTATGTTTCGCATCCACCATCTTTATCTCATCAAGAAAAGCTTCATCTACCTACTTAAACAAATGATCTTCCGATCATCTCTATCAAAATTCAAACCCCAAATGTCAATATTCAAACCCGAAATATAAAAAAACAACACTTACAACCCGCATTGCAACTTTACATCTGTAGAATGTCCTATATGGATTCTCTTGTCTTTGAAACGTAGGTGGTGATGTTCTCCCCACACCAACATCGGTGAGGAACACCATTTACCACTCTTCTTGTTGAGGACTTTGATGAACCTGATGAAGAACGACTCATGCTTCCTTCTCGAGATTTTGCTTGTAATTTCTGTCGATCTCTGTCTCACCCTCGAACGCTTTCTGTTTTCTCTCACACAAACCCTAATTCTCGGTTTGGGGATTTTGTGTTTTAATTTGGAAATTTTAGTGGGTTGATTTCGGGTTTAATAAATCAAGTGGTTTGGGTTCGGGTTTAATGAATCAAGTGGGTAAAGGTAATAAACTGAATCGGTTTTAGCGATTGGGCGTAATTCTGCAGACCGGCTAATTTGAAATTGGGTGCAATTGGGCATCAATTGAATTATACGGGTGGAACAGGGGAAACAAGTTCAGGGGGTTTGAGTGTTGGTTGATGTTATATGGGGTTTTGAAATTGGGTGCAATTGGGCATCGATTGAATTATGAATGTTGTGTTCATTGTTAAGAATGGAATATGGTCAAATCAACAGATTCTGCCTCCACCAGATGATTTGCCGCCTTGTTATTAATAATATAATGTTACCATGGTTTCATCTACTCAAACTGGTGGTTCAACTGTGTTACCATTTTGAGTATATGTAAATCATTATGATATTGTATTGTATTTGATGTAATTAACTAGATTTACTAAAACAGAATCCCGAATTAATCTTATGACAAAAATATATATGCGAAAATCGCTAGCTACAATTACCCTATATTGAAATTGAACAAAATCACTAATCATAGGTAAATGATGTCAGTTTTGAGTTTAAATGATATCAGTTTTGAGTTTATATGTCGTTAATAGAAACTAAGAAAATAATGGATTGATTTTTTCATTGAACTTTGAAAAAAACTTCTTTTTTCTTTGTTTTTCTTGTTAAACAACTTCCGCAGAAACTTAAATAAGAACTAATGAGTAATGTAAAGGGTAATGTAATGGGTTAATTCGCACAAGCAAGCCAAAATCATCTTGGTACGTAAATATTTGGTTTAAATTTTCTATACCAAAATTTTCGTTCAAGTTTGGCTAGCTTCTATCAAGCGTTAAACAACGGGAGATAAAATCAAACAATGGAATTAGACTTACAATTCAACTTGTCTCTTATGTGGCATGAGTGAGGAAACTCAGGATCATCTTTTCTTTGCCTGCGGCTATGTTAAGCCAATATGGGCTGCTTTGGCGATGAAGCTGATGGGGAATTCATTCACGAAGGAATGGATGGCACTTCCACAGGCCTTCGGTTCATTGACGTCCTATACAGTTTGGTTCCTCGCCCGTTATGTCTCCCATTCAGCCATATATAATATTTGGAGGGAGCGTAATACAAGAAGACACAGGACACCACCTCAAACAGCAAGAAGTTTATATCAAAAATCGAAAAGGGAGTTAGGAATTGGATATCTACAATTCCAGCAACGGATCAACGACTTCAGGATTGCTTCCAACTATGGCTTACAAACAGAGGATCGATTTAATTTACTTCATCTTTAGCCCTTCGGTCCAATTTCCACTAGATTCCACTTCGGCAAGTTTCTACCATTGGAGTCTTTTCTCTGCTTCTTGTTCAGCCGCGACTCTTAATAAGCAGTTAGTACTCTTTTTCCCAAGATTGATTTTTCCCACTTCGGGCTTTCCAATCTTGGGTTTTAACGAGGCTTCTGCTTATTACTTATAAAGAGTCGTTTTTCTAAAATTCTCTGCTTCAAGTTGCATTTATTGTAAAAACGTTTTTTTGTCTTGAATATAATTTAACATTAATTAAAAAAAAAAGTATGACCTTAGAAAATTCAGTGTCAGTATATTTTAGGGAGAAGTCGTGACATCATCTTGACACACATTTTTTTGGGAACCCACGTTTCCTTTTCGATTCGCGAAAGGATTTGTCCGATATTGAACTCATCTCTGTTTTGATATCAAGCAAGCAAAAAATATTTGGAAGAAATCGTTGGAGAAGAGAGAAGAATTGGAAAAAACAAAGAAGAAGGAAGGATATGTGAAGAAGATCTTCAGAGGGAGAAGCGGAGAAGTGAAGAAGAAGGACAATTAGGGATTAAGATTTCGATTTGGGGCTTTTCTTATGATTAACACGACGTCGTTTCGCCAGTAAACGAAAAACTAACAACACGTTAAATGGAGTTTAAACGGGGTTAAAGGAGAAAAATTATTGACTAGCAACGTACTTAATTTGGCTAGGTAAATGGGAATTTGGTATTTTTTGGATTTAGCGTCATAGTTGATATTATTTTGGGCTGACCTCTTAGTGTGTATTTCTTTTGGCAATTTTGTGTAAGTTGGTACTTTTTTTACCGTTTCTCAAAAAAAAAAAAACTTTAATGTTTAAGTCAGTAGATATACCATGATATTTGGTTGGAGACAAGAAATGTTTTTCTTTTAAATACAGTAAAAATATTACTAGCGAACACCGAATCTAAAGAAGGTGTTTCGTTACATATTTTCTGTGTGGGCAATAAAACAATGCAGATAAGAAAGTTTTACGAAAAGATGACTAAACATTTGGTCAGAAGATGAGTGAGATTTGGGTGTGATTGGCTGGGTTGCAAGTCCTTTCTACATCCTTTTTTTAAGTCACAAATTTGTACCAATTATACGATAGCTTTATTTTTAAAGTTACAGTCCAAAAAATAAAAATCTTTCTTTTTTATTTGATGTAACAAGTAAAAATCCCAAAGCCTTATTATTTTATTTGCTGTAAAATCTGTAGATTAAAAATATTCATACCAATATTAGATTAAAATTTATGATAAATATAAAAACGACAAAAAAATGAAATGAAATAAACCAATATTTTTTTAATTTAACACAAAACTTATATTTATCAAATCATGTTTTTTATTATAAAATACCTATAACTAAAACCACTACAGCAGCAAAATCTACAACTACAGCTAACAAGACTACAAAAAAAAGTCAAGCAGCTACAACTAACACAATTACAACAAAAATCCTATAGCAAATAACTACTGCTACAGCCCAACCAATTAGATTCGAGGTCAAGGAAAAACTCTAGGCCAGAGAGTTTTAAGAGAGAGATGAGTGATCCATATATCATAGAGAAAATGCCAGTAGAGTTCAATGCAAGATTTTGGGAATCCTCTCTTGTAGAAAAAAAGATTTGATTTTGAAAGAATATCTCTCCCACAGTATACCCTTTGTCCGACTTGTCTTTCCACAGTGGTAACAAATTTTCACCTCATCAAAATTCACTTGTTGTCCTTGTTCCATTTGCGAGCAGTTTTGGATTCTGTGATCCTTACTCCCACAGAGACCACATGCATCAATGGCCTTCCAACAATCTGTTATGATTCTTCCCATAAGTTTTGCAATCGCGCTTAGCATCCGACTTGCCAACATCGACCTTTTCCCACTTTTTTCTTGTCCGTGGGTTTTGTTTGCTGGCTAGATCGAGGCCGAAACTTATCACGCTTCAAAAAATATTCCACTTCAATCCCGGCTTTGATCATGGATGTCCTCTCAACCAATTCCGAAACCGAGGTGAAGGTTCGAGAAATAAGCAATGATTACAGGTTTTCATCCTTAATCCACGGATGTAACAGCGCACTTGCGCTTGTTACTCCACGAGCTCTCTTCCCACATAACGCCTAAGGCGGTTGAACATTTCATCGTATTCGCACACCGTCTTATTCCCTTGTACCAACTCAAGATAAGCACACTCGAGTCTATCCTAAGTAACCGGTAGAAAATACTTTTTGTTGAACTCCTCTTGAAAGTTCTCAAAGGTTCGGATTTGATCACCTCTTCGCTTCTCGACAGTAATCCACCAGTTATGCGCATCAACTTCCTTGAAGTGAACCGCAACATATTTTTGGTAATCCTCCGGACAACGAGTCAACTACTTTACTCATCCGCCACAATCAGATCTGAACTTCCAGTAAAGTGTCTTGTCCCTAACTTCGAGATGTGTTCCAACAAGCTTAAATACAACCCCCTTCTTTTGCAAGGATTTTGTTGGCGGATTGATCTCAACCACTTCTGCACCAGTTTGTTTCCCATTGCTTGCACCACATGAGCCATTACAAGTGCCTTGGTCAACAAGGACAAATGTGCAATTATTATCCTCATCGTGTCCTATTGTTCTTGGGCCGATGGAATTGCATTCGGATTCTTCTTGCTAACGTTTTCACCGTTTACATCGATGTCCGATGGAAGTGTGTCCGTTGATGTCTCGGCCAACTCTTCCCAAACAATAGTGTTACGGATTTCTTGTCATCCATCCGGAGTTTGGAGAACCGGTGGGTTTTGGTTTTTTCGAGCTACAGGTCTAGCCGGATTTTCATCAAGTTATTCTACATGTGTTGCCGTAGTTTGGATTTCCTCGACAGCTTGCATCTTTTCAGCGACGCTCTTATCCTCCCTCCCATTTTGCTCTTATTCATCTGTAAAAGTCTCGCAAGTTAGAATAAAGAGTTAAGAGTAAGTAAATAACTATCACGAGATCCCATTAAGCCGATGAGTGGTGATCTCAACTCAAACTAACCGTCCTAGAAACAAGCATGCTTTGATACCAACTTGAAAGATCCCATCCCGGATTTGCCTAACTCCTCGGAGGTTCTCTCGAACCGGATCACTACTTGATCCGAATCATATGCTGATTTTAGGCCCATTCCTTAGTTATTTCATTGATTTCATTCTGTGATTCATTACTTAGAGTTGTTATGCAATATTAGAGTAAAACAAACAAAACTGCGACTTTATTTATTTTTTTTTCTAAATATGTAAATCTATTGGAATAATAGGAATGTTACATTTTTAATGTTCGAAGGATTTGCTTAGGTTAAAAAAAAAAGAGTAAAAAAGCCAAAAGAAATACAATGCTGAATTTTGAATTCTAACTTGGAAACTTACTCCCACCGGAACCACAGTTGAAGTACACCGGAGAAAGCTCGTTTGCTTCTCCTTGCTAGGATAGTGTCCCTGATGTTGCGATCGATCTGCTTGAAAACTATCATGGCTGGGAGTGATGTCTGGTTATGCAATCTGGAATTTCTCTCTTTCCATAAGAGATAAACGGTAGCTTGGACAACGATTCTCTTGAGAATAATCAAAACATGTGGCGTATCATATAATAGCCAGGAAAGTAATGTCTCCCAAGTATGGAAGATGCATGGATGACCTCCTAATCGTCGCATAACAATGTGCCAAATCTGCTCCACAAACTCGCAATGCAACAGAACATGATTTCTGCTTTCAATTTGCAGACTACAAAGATAACATGATGGTGTATATACTACACCCCAAGAAAATAGATTTTCTCTCACAGGCAACATATTCAAAGTGGCAAGCCAAAACACAAAGGAGATTTTAGGAACATTACCTTTGAACCAGACAGCTTTGTGCCAATACTGAATATTTGCATTTTCCTGGATCGCTATCCATGTGTAAGCTGTGGGAAATCCTTTCTTGCCTTATCATCTTTACTCCAAGACGATGAATCGATACCACTAGAAGCATCTGGTGGGTTTGTGTTCATAACCAAATCCCACAGTTCCTTTGTAGCATGATTTGTGATGTTAGTGTGAGACATAGTCCATACTCCAAGCCTGCCTGCTTCAGCAACAGAGGCAATGAAATGAATTCCCGTCCTTTGAACACTACTTAACCCTCCTACCTCAAACAGAACTTTGTCTTCGATCCATTTATCATGCTAGAAACTAATCTGTTCTCCATTTCTCACTTCGCATCTCAGGAAATTTCTTACCAAAGGCCTCAGATTTAGGATTGATTTCCATAACCAGGAATCAGGAATCAGCTTGAAAACTGTTTGTCAATAACATCAAGTAGGGGCATATAATCAGCTATCCTTAGCTTTCTATTCATCAACGGAAGTCCCACGTATCTAAAAAGAAAAGTTCCTCTTTGTAAACCATGGGCATACAAATCCTTTCGCTCCTCATCTGATGTTCCCACAACATATAAAGATGATTTCTGAACATTCATCTGTAAGCCTGACATTTTCTGGAATTCATCAAAGGTGTGAAGAATACCTTTCAGTGAATTGTTATCTCCCTCAAAGAAGATGATAATGTCATCAGCAAATGCGAGATAAGTCACCATTGGATATGTAGCCTGTGGATGCAGATCGATCTCTCCACTCTCAAATTTGCTTCTAAGAAGAGTCTCAAATACTTCCATAGCCATGACGAACAGAGTAGGGGAAAGTGCATCACCTTGTCTAAGCCCTTTCTCTCCTTTAAAGTGCCCACAAAGTTGTCCATTGATTTTCACCGAGTAAGAAACCGTAGTAAGGCATTACTTAATCCAATTCATATATAGAGGAGGGAAGTTCATAACCTTCAATATTGTGAGGATAAAATTCCGATGTACTGAGTAAAAAGCTTTTTTGAGGTCAATCTGCATTGCTCCTTTCTTGAACCATTTCTGAAGGTAGAAGAACATTCTTAATCAAAAGCCTACCTTTGATGAAGGTGGATTGATTGTTAGAAATTATGTGTGGTAACATCCTTTGAAGTCTCTTTGCAAGAAACCTGGAAATGACCTTATAAAGAACATTACACAGCAAGATTGGTCTGAAGTCAGCAATATGATCAACACCTTGCCTCTTTGGAATCAGCGCTTTATTTAGATAACTAAAGGATTCGATACAACTTATGATTTTGCATATAATCTATTACAAGTTATATAATCGATCCTAACTTCACTACCTCCCATGTTCTCGGCAATGTTTCACGCACCTAAGCAAAATTCTTCCCACGATCGCTTTTTTTCCTTGAAATGCCCAAGAGACATAAGTAATCGATTTTAATTATTGATGTGATGAAAGTTTCATGCTTATGCTCTCTAAGTCCCTTTATATTCACTTATCTCGATAATATGTTCGGATCCGAGGGTCATTGCTTGGGTTTTGGCCCAATCTTGGAGGATTCGATCTGATCCCCAAGCCACTCGCCTACCCACATTTTCCCTTGGACCAAATTCTTATATATGATCCAAAATATGCAGAAACATGAATGAAAAATGATAATATGAGTTGCTTATGAACGATTATGCCAAAAATGAATCAATCATTTTAACAAGCACCCTAATCGAACACTTAGACAAACCGTTTGGCCGAAAAGTCTTTGTTACAGAGCAAAAAGCCATGGTACACACTCACCTCCGACCACGCAGACTGTTGGACGAGATTGCGATATTTCCCTTGTACGCCGATCAGACCGTTCGGCAATCACTTCCGATAATCCGCTTACTTTGATGATAACTTAGTATTTTTTGACGATTTTGTTCGGTTTCTTTTCCTTGTTGTGTTGTCGAGAATTCACGCCAAAGACTCTTATTTATAGAGTTTTTCGGCCAAGGAAAACGCCCATAACCCTTTTCCCGTAAGTGTTTCTTATTGGGTAGCCGTTCATCCAACACGCGTTTGTTTGGCCACACGATGTAATCGTTCGCACACGCTTGGCAACCATTCGGGTAACCATTCGCACACACTCGGTAACCGCTCAGGTAACCATTGATGGTAACCATTGGCCACTCGAAGTAACTGTCGATGGTAACTGTTGGCCACTCGAAGTAACCGTTGATGGTAACCGTTGGCCACTCGACGTAGCCGTCGAGCTAGCTGACAATTACCTTAGCTGGTTAGCTCGGGAATTCAGCTCAATCCGCTTCGATTCACTTATTCCGAGCTTGATGTAGCTCTTCCTTAGACTTCTTCGAGATTTTTTCTTCCATTCTCGAACCAAGTATTATCCAGTGATCCTATTGAGGATCCCAGGTGTTACAATAACCCTCGTAAATAGCCTCGATTTTGCACTTATCTTGAGATGATTAATCGCGTAGTTACTGGTTTCAATAGTCATGCTTCATATTAGCTTTGCCCCAAGCTAACTCTTTAGCTAGTGATGTAGGAACTTTTGGAGAGTTCTTACAAGGTGGATTGATGGAACAAAGGTAGATTCACTTGGGCTCGTACAAGCTTTCCAAGGAAATCAGATGGTCGATGGAGTTTTTGTGACTGAATCCACAATCACACACGAAATAAACAACTTGAATCCACAAGTTATTCAGCTCTCAAATCACACAAGAGAAGTGAATCCACACTAGACTTGAAATGATAAAGAAAATACACAAAGACAACACTTTTTAAGGAAAAACGTTTTTGTTATTATAATCAAGATAAGAGGTGTTCTACAATGAGAACAAAGCTGAAAATTTATAGGCTTATAGACAACTGTCTGAATAAGCTAAATCAAGAAAAGAATCGCAAAATAATAAGTTTAGAGCCGTTGGAGTGATTTTTTAAGAGATAATCAGCCTAAAAAGGCAAGTTGTGATGATGCTTGAGTCTTGAAAGCTTGGGAGTGAATGTGTGGTGTTTAGGGACCTTCTGGATGCTGTAGAGTGTCTTCAATATGCGCCCAAGCTGATAGGAATGTGACCGTTGAGATTGAATGCTCAGTGGGTCCAAATAAGGCAGTTTCAGCATAAGCTTGATTTGCTTGATCCAATGAGGTGCGGTGCAACTTAGCTCGTATGTGGAAGCATTTGCAAGTCTAATATGCACGTGGGAAGTCTCCAAAATGCAGCAGTATTGGTAAAAGAGTTATTGAGTGTGAACATATGTGTGAACACTCTCAAATAAGGCAAGTGTAGAGTTAACTTGCTGTTTTGCAACTCCAGTTGGTTGGGATGAATGTGGACGACTTCCTGGGTCAAAAGGAAAGCCTCTGAATCTCCTAGGATCTCGCAAGTCATGCTCCTCATTGTTCAACTCAAACAGAGCTAGCCATTGTTGTTTGAGCGCATCCGGGTCCAAATTAGGAAAGTATGAGTTTTCTTGGTAAATATCTGATCCAACTCTATTTGATTGTTGTAACTTGATATTAGATTGGTCATTGAGCTTAGGCAGCTGGAACACATCAAAGAAGATCGTCTCCCCTTTATCTTTGACGTGTTCCCCAGGGAAATTCGTCTCCCCTTTATCCTTGGTGTATTTAGCCATGTACTCAACAACCTTCATCTCCACTCCATGGTGAGTTGTTGATGTTGCTGGCTTGATGGCCTCATCAGCTAGAGACATTTTTTTTCTGGATGAATGTTAAATTGTATTCAATCAAAGCTTTTGTACAAAGAGATGTTTTTAGAAGGAGAAATTAAAACTGATAATTGTTTACTTTAAGAGCTAAAAAGAACGAGTAGAAAACCTTAATTATAACCCGTCAATGTGTCTTTTGTCTCCCATTTTCCGTAAGAAGCTTAACTTGTTTCGAACGACTTTGTCGATGATCTTGGTAAGGAGACCTGCTTGTTTTCGTTTTCACCATGTTGTCTTGAGTTTCGCTCCCTCCATACATAATAAAAGATGCTTGAAATGTGTATCGAAGTATGAATTGAGAAGTCCTTTGTCGAAGTAAGCTGAGGAGTTGTGTAATATGTGTCCAATCGGTTGAAAACTTTGAGAGCAAAAGACCTTTACACCAGAGATTCCCAAATTTCAGACGTGTATGTACATGTGAAGAAAAGATGATTTCTTGTCTCCTCTTCTCCAGCACATAAAACACATCATGTTGGCTGATCCAAATTCCATAATCTGATCCTATCTCTTGTAGATAGTGGATTCCAAAAAGCAAGCCAAGTGATGAAATAATATTTTGGTGTAGCATAGGAGAATCAAGTTATCTTGTACCAGTTTACTCTTTGATGATGTTCCCGGAAAGTTTCCAAGTACCCTTGGTTGTGAATACCGACTTGATTTTATCTTGAGAAAATTTTCATAAATGAGTATCTCTTTTCGGTCTTGGCCTCTTTGTCGGAGAGCAAGTAGCGCAACCTCTATCTCTTGCAATATAGCTGTTCGATATCATCTTGTACTATAGGTAGAGACGGCTGAATGAATCGTAGCCTCCAGTGGTATACCAATATCAATAACTCATCTTTTTCCAACAATGTCTATTAATCTTCCTTTGAAAGACCAGTTTTCAAACCAAAAGAATGAAGTCTGACCATCATGAAAAGTGTGATTAGAGATGGACGCTTTAGATCGTATCTATCAATTGGAGGACTTGCTTGGTTTTTATCCCGCATCAAAGACGGAACACGAGTTTAATTTTTCCCTATTCTTTTATATTGTTAGGCTCTTTGAGCTATGTTTTGTTGAGCTTTTGCTCTATTTGAGCTATTGCTCTTGTTTTGAGACTTGGTTTTTCAATAAATGATAACAAATATATATATATATATATATATAACTCAACCAATAATAAAATACACCGGACAATATAATTGGTCATAAAATCAAATAAATCTGACTTTTTCATAATATTTTGAAAAGATAGAATAAGATGAAGTAAACAAAAATCTTTGTTTGTTTATTCATATAAAACCAGACAGAAACCAAACAAAACCCAAACAAACAAACAAAAAAGCACTTTGGTCAAACTCTTTATAAACTTAAAAGACCGATATAATCGGGAAAGCAAAGAAAACCTAACTATTTAAAATTTTCTTTAACTAAAAGTCAAGTATTTAAACAGCCCGTTTTAGTAACAAGAGGCCTTGCATGAGTATCGGTCCCAGCGACGACGCTCGACCACATCATAGCCGCTCACTTCTCATTCAAATAGAGACCACTGTCTCTCGAATCACGAAGCAAATCAAGAAAGCTAAAGAGATCGAAATGGCTAGTGCAAGTGAGCGTGTGGTGGTTGTAGGAGTAGATGATTCAGCACATAGCTACCACGCACTCGAAACGGCCCTCGATCTCTTCTTCATACCTTTCAAGACCAACCCACAATTCAAACTTGTCGTTGTACACGCCCGACCAACAGCGACCTCCTTCTCCTCGGTGTTGCTGGTCCCGGAACGGTAGATATAATACCAATGGTGGAACAAGATTTGAACAAGACTGCGGAATTGGTTAAGAAGAAGTGCGCCGAAGTGTGCTCGGCTAAATCCGTTGAGATCGCGTCTTCGGAGGTGATTGAAGGAGATGCGAGGAATATAATGTTGGAAGCCGCGGAAAGACATCATGCATGTGTTCTTGTTCTTGGCAATCATGGTTATGGAGCTGTCAAGAGGGTGTTTTTGGGGAGCGTGAGTGACTATTTAGCTCATCACGCACATTGCTCCGTTATGATCGTCAAGAAGCCTAAGGCTAAACCTACTTCTACTGATAAACACTAATGAGAGGAATAAAAGGTCCGTTTTTGTTATATATTACCATTCTGTTTTCTTAAGTAAGACCCTATCCATCGAA
Organism: Boechera stricta; assembly: GCA_018361395.1. Classification (NCBI taxonomy): domain Eukaryota; kingdom Viridiplantae; phylum Streptophyta; class Magnoliopsida; order Brassicales; family Brassicaceae; genus Boechera; species Boechera stricta. The sequence continues at coordinate 5,842,688 of CM031542.1, forward strand.
ACTTTGTATATTCTTCTTCTCCAACATCTTCAGTTTCAACGTTAATAGCTTTAATGTATCAAATCATTAATCACTATATTAATTGTTCCTTCTTTGTCTTATTCTCCTTGCTTTCTTCTGTATCGAAACTATTGCATAAAAACCAAGTTCTTGAAACATATTTACATTTATTTTTTATGATCATATATAATCGAAATGTTCCACACAAATTTTTTCTTTGGAAAACTGTAGTAACTTGCAAAGAGCTTGATCATCTATAAAACAGAGATAGAAAACCTTATCGTGACATAAAAGGTGCTATAACCAAATAATCATGTTGCCGAGGACTTGTAAGCAATGGCTTCCGAAACTTTTGTTTTCTTTTCTCAGTATACCTCTAGCACTTTGTGAATCTCGTTTACATAAGGTTCTAGAAAAATGCCATTACACAAGGGACCCCTTCTAGAAATTCTCGATCCCTTAGATGTCCCTATATAGCTAGGTTAGACAAAGACACATATCCATATCTTGAGAAAACAAAACTTAACTGAAAATTGTAGGGCTTTACCCCGAAGGGAGCCTTTCCAAAAATTCTCGAAGGCCCAAGACAAGCTTTACGCCTAAGATGGGGTTTGGAAATGTTTTCAACCAGCAATAGACGCGCCTCGGTTAGAACCTCATTAGCTGTGTCATTGCCCCAAGCGCAAAGATAAGGTTCATTTAACAAAAGCCTCTTTATTTTATATCAAAACAAAACATATCAACTTGATGAATTCGTCCTATGTGGGATATTGAGTACCTTAATAATAACAAATACATAATAGTGTCAATACGATAAACAATTGAAAAAAAAAAGGCTCTGCTGACGTGGCAAGTGATTCAGAAGGTGATTCTAGGGTTTTGTGCGATCAAGGTTTAGCCGTCCTCATGATGGCTCCGTCGCCGGCTGAGATCAGTCGGATGTCTCCGGTAACGCATGCATGGAACAAATTTGGTGATTGGTTCAGAGGATGCAAAGCGTGGTTTGGACGATTCTATTTCAGTGGAGATTGGGAAAACGGGTGTTTTGGAAGGATCAAAGAGTCTAGTTTCAACCGAGATTGGTCAGGCTTCGGGGAATACCATGGCTGATGGCACTGATCTGTTGGAGGAAGGCGAAATTACAGTGACGTGAGGCAGAAGGGTTTATTGGATGTCGGCCCTGTTTTAGGATCCGATAGAGAGATTGTTTTTGGGAGTCAAAAACGGTCACCCACTAGTTTCTAACGTTAGCTGGCAGTGGAGGACGCATCAGGAAAGACGATATATCCGATCGAGATTCCGTTAAAAACAACCAACGTGAATCCGGAAGTTGTTTCGGGAATAATGGTTACCGGTTCTGTTTCAGTAACATCAAATAATAACATTGTTCAAGTTCCTGTGCCGATTGTGTCTTCGGACTCGGCTCAGGTTCATCCTTAAGAAACTAGATCATACGCAAGGGTGGTGCAAGACAAGCCTCAATCTCTTACCTCTCATGACATTGAAGTAACCGTGGAAGATGGTATTGAATTTGGCCTTATTCCTTAAGATTAAATTTCAGAATCTGTCCCATTATGGGATGAATTCTTTGTCGGTCAGTTCCCAAAACCAAAGGCTCCTCATATCGCGAAGGTCCACATCATTGTGAATAATATCTAGAAGTATTGTGATAAATCACTATGTATTGATGCCTTTGTTGTTAATGAAACAACGATTAAATTCCGCATAAGAGATAAGCTTATTCGGTAACGAATTCTAAGACGAGGAATGTGGAACATAGCGGACAAATCAATGATGGTTTCGAAGTATGGTCCTCCAACGAGCCATTACCTGAGCTAAATACTATGCCTTTATGGATTATGGTAAAGAAGATACCGAAATGTTTGTTTTCTTGGGAAAGAATTAGTTTTCTTGGGAAAGAATTAGTTTTCTTATAAGTAAGGTTGGTACACCACACAAGTTACATCCGGAAAACGCTTCTATGCAACGTCTTTGATGAAGCGAAAGTTTTTGTGGGTGTGAATCTCAAAGATGATTTGTTAAAGAGGTACCGTTTCAAGTCAAACTCGGGTTTGGATGTGGAAGTGGAATATGAATATCCATGGCTGCCTACAAGATATGATAATTGCCGTAAGTGGGGACATGTTATTGATGTTTGCAGGAGTCCAAAAATAGTTGAAAGTGGAGTCAATGGGGAGAAAAACCCTGGGATAATAGTGGCTTCTACACTCGCTCTATCAGCGGAAAATATTGTGGCTGAAGTATCGGCTAAGGGAGTAGCTTCTCCTTCTAATAGCTCGCCTATTCATGAGAAGAAGGGTGGAGGAATTGTGGTTGTTAATGGCTCACCCTTACGATTGATTCGTAGAGGAGAGAGCGCTTCACCAGTTAAAAGGCCGGCCCTCACAAAGGCTATTGAAGTGAATGGAAATGCTTATAATGCAAGTCCTGTTTCTCAGGAAAATCCGGTTCAAGTTGGTGATGTAAATGTTTCGACAAATGAAAATCAATCTGTTGTTGATGACACTCTATGGATTTCGCCGTCTAAGGTATCCAAGACTGGGCGCAAATCTATTCCAAATCAACCAGAGAAAATTGTGATCGAATCATGTTTCAATGTCGTGGAGGTCGATACTGATAAGGAGGTGACTGATCCCGAATTAAAGGACAAGGTTACTTGTTTATTAACAGAACAACAACCGGATTTGGATTCTAATAATAAGCAGGACTCTTGCCCAACTACTAGACATTCGACAAGAACTCAAGTTTCGGCAAAACACAAGGCTGCTCCAAGTGTTGCCATAAAACGTAACCTTAAAAAAAGATCTTGATGGAAGGTTTTTTCTGGAATATGAGAGGGCTCCACAAGATGGGTAAACATCGAATCATTAGTCGTTGGCAGTCCTCAAGTTCAATTCAGTTTGGGTGTTTTTTAGAAACTCGTGTGAAGAATACTCGTATCTCTTCGATTATTTCCGAAGTTTGTCCTGGATGGTCATATATCACTAATCATGAGCATCATCGGTTGGGTCGGATTTGTATTGTTTGGAGTTAAAATGTGAGAGTTACTCCAATCTTCAAAAGTAGTCAAATGATTTCGGTTTCTCTCTTAATCAACGGAGTGGATCCGGAATTTTTATGACGTTTGTTTATGCTTCTAATTTCTTGGAAGATAGAAGGGAGCTTTGGGAGGATTAACGTTCTCATCATTCTTCTCTCCTCTTTTCTGCAATAAGCCTTGAATTATCTGTGGGGATTTTAATGAAATTCTTGAGGTTGAAGATCATTCAAATTTTCACAATGGGGTGATTCCGGGAATGAGAGAATTCCAAAATCTGGTAAGCTATTGTTCCCTCTCGGATTTAGGTGCTCAAGGACCTCACTTTACTTGGACAAACAAGCGTGGAGACGGTCTGATTTGTAAAAAGTTGGATCAATTTTTTATGAATAACGTGGACCACTGTTTTTCCGGATTCGTGTTCACTTTTTTGAGTCAGGTGGCTGCTTTGATCATCTTCGAGGTCGTCTTGGTTTGACGTCACCTTCCACTCCCATCCGAAAACCATTCAAATTCGCCAATATCATGACGAATCTACCTGAATTTCGGGATAGAGTTCGAGACTATTGGAGTTCATCGCCCCCGTTATTCGTCTCAACTTCAGCGATGTTCCGGCTATCGAAAAAACTCAAGAATTTTAAAGGGCAGATGCGTACAATGGGCAGAGAAGCGTTGGGAAATCTTTCCCAAAGGTCGAAAGAAGCTTTTCAAGACATATGTAATAAGCAGACTGCTACGCTTTCTAACCCATCAGACCACTTAATGGAAGAAGAATCTTTAGCGCAGGCAAAGTGGGAACGATTGCAATTTTTAGAAGAGGGTTTTCTCAAACAAAAGTCGAAGCTTCACTGGCTCTCGGTTGGCGACAAGAACAATAGTTATTTTCATAGATCAATTCAAAACATGAAATCGGTGAACAGTATAAAGGAGATAAAAAATCGGGATGGGATTATTGTGAAAGGAAAATCGGATATTCTGCTGGTGGCATTGTCCCATTTCAAGGATTTCTATAATCATCAACCACAAGATTATGAAGGTATGTCATTGGAAGATCTTTCACGGCTTTTGTTGTATCGTTGTTCTGGTGAGGATTGTTTAATGCTAACTGCTGAGGTCACAAGTGAGGAGATAAAGAGCACGCTGTTCAATATGCCAAATAACAAGTCACCTGGTCTAGATGGATACACTTCTGAATTTTTTAAGGCTTCTTGGGATTTCACAAGGAACGATTTCATTGCGGTTCTTAAATCTTTTTCCAAAAAGGTTTTCTCCCGAAGGGAGTAAATTCGACTATTCTTGTGCTAATCCCTAAGAAGGAGACAGCTATGGATATGAAAGACTATCGGCCCATCTCCTGTTGTAATGTGGTTTACAAGGTTGTCTCGAAGATTTTGGCAAACAGGTTGAAAAAGCTATTACCTAAGTTCATATCTTTGAACCAATCAGCTTTTGTGAGTCAACGGCTTTTAATGGAGAATGTCTTATTAGCTTTTGAGCTACTAAAACACTATCATAAGGAAACTATCACATCGAGATGTGCTCTGAAAATCAACATCGCAAAGGCTTTTGATTCAGTTCAATCGATTTTTCTGTTAAATACGTTGGAAGCTTTAAAATTTCCTTCGGTTTTTGTTAACTAGATCCGTTTATGCATAACAACCGCCTCCTTCTTTGTTTAGGTTAATGGGGAATTAGCAAGTTATTTTGGTAGTAAACGTGGTCTACGTCAGGGGTGTGTGCTTTCTCCTTACCTGTTTGTGATATGTATGAATGTCCTTTCGCATTTGATTGATGAAAGAGCGATAGAGAGATCGATTGGTTATCATCCACACTGCAAAAATATCCAGCTCACTCACCTTTGCTTTGCGGATGATTTAATGGTGTTTATTGATGGTAGTGAGCGCTCGATTCAAGGTACAATATCTATTTTCAACTCATTTGCAGCAAAAACTGGTTTGAAGATAAGTATGGAAAAATCAACAATCTATCTTGGCGGACATTCACTTAAGTCTATAGCTCATTTTGCCAATCGCTTCTCCTTTTCACTTAGGGATTTACCAGTGCGATATTTAGGTCTCCCGCTTATGACAAAGCGTATGACTAAAGGCGATTATGAAGTTCTGATTGAGCAAATACGAAGTAAATTTCAAAGCTGGACAGTAAGGTTTCTGTCATATACTGGGCGATTACAGCTGTTGAAATCGATAATCATGAGCTTGGTTAATTTTTGGATGAGTGCATTTAGATTGCCGATGGGCTGCGTGGATGAGATTAATGGGTATGTTCTGCTTTCCTTTGGTCCGAGCAAGAGTTGAACACCCAAAAAACGAAGTTGGCTTGGAATGGTGTCACAACTCCATTCTCTGAGGGTGGTCTAGGAATTAAATCGTTGAAAGAGGTTAATAAAGTTAGCTACCTCAAGCTTCTATGGAGATTACTAGCCCATAAGTGATATACTCAATTTCTTATTGGACTATCATGTCATTGTAGTACAGAAAGGTATCAATCCAAATGGATGCGATATTAGCCAGAAAGGATGCAATCAAACAGTTTAAGTCAAGCCAATCAAGCAATAGGTTATGAAACTATCAAGCTAAGACAGCAATAATCGAAAGCAAATACAGAAACTAAAAACAGAGACTAGCAGCAACTAACAGAAGGAAAACAGAGCGATAGCTACTAACAGAAACTAGCAAAGGCAATGAAATAGAAATCAATCAAGCAAGAGAAGCTCCTAAGGATGGGGTAATTGACTTGGTGTATCCTCTTAATCTACCTAGATGGTTTAACAAACTCAATCAAGTTATTCCCTAGACATTAAACTCATAAACAGTCAAATTCATTCCCATGATAAATAACCTCAGGCTAATCTAGTTCCAGACCTAATCCCTTAGCGAAATCTAGCTTAGCAGGGATTAAGAATCAGTTTAATAAAGTCAATAAACACCCTAGACAACTAATCCCTTAGGGTAGGAATGTAAATCTCTGGAATTAGTTCTGTCAGACATTTCATCAAACACCTTCTGGGTGTGGAAATACCTAAGTTCTAATTCTAATTGATCAGAGAGGAATTAGCATTAAGAACACTAATCCAGAAGGGAAATCAAACAATAAACACTTAAACCATCTAGGAGACTAAGATTCCACCCCTAATCTATCCCATCCTTAAGAACCCTAATGACTACTCAGAACACATGAAGAACAGCATAATCACAAACCCATAAATCAAAATAACTTGCATAAGTAGAAAGATAAGGAAGAGAATAGATAGAATGGAAAGATTCAAACACAAACAGCAAATAGATTCAAAGTTATAGGATCCAGGAAGCAAGAACAGATGAACCAAGCTTAAAAAACGAGTTATCTTTCTTAAACTAATACAGGGTATTTATACTCATAGTTTGAAACCCTAAATCACAAAAAGACAAAATAGGCTAAATTCGGGGTTGCACTCGACCTGGGGGTCGAGTGCTTAGGTCGAGCTGGGCTTAAAACTTCAAAATTGCACTTTTATTCTGCAGCTCGATCAATGAGCTCGACCATGGGTAGTTGAGCTAGACTCCAGAAATCCAAGATTCCATTTTTCCGGAGGACTCGATCAACGGGCTCGAGCTGGGGAGGTCGAGCTAGCCTTCAGACTTCAAGATGGCGTTTTTCTGGATGAGTTCGACCTAGGGGCTCGAGCTGCCTGCTAGAGTTAGTCTCCTTTCGAGTTTCTGGTCGAGTTAAGCTCTCTTTTTTCTCCATTTGACTTCAACATCTCCAATATCCCTTGAATGCACCTGAAACAAGTCCAAAATGGAAAATGCATGCAATCCTAATGCAAAACACTCTAAGTATGCAAAACTAGAGATAAATGCTAAGAACAAGCTATTAAACAAGGCTAAATGAATGAATAATGCATGCTAAAACCATATAAAATGCAGACATATCAATAAGCCATCTCTTAAGGTTAAATGGATGCACACCAACTTAATTCAAAGCAAAAGTATTTGGACTCTTAAGGAAACAACAACGAAGGGCTCATGGATATGGCATAAACTCTTGAAATATAGAGATTTGGCAAGATCGTTCCACAAGGTGAAAGTAGGTATTGGAGATACGGTCTCTCTCTGGTATGACTCCTTGTTCTCTCTTGGTCGATTGATTGATATGACAGGTGTGAGAGGGGTCATAAACTTGGGGATTTCCGAAAACACAACGTTATCGGAAATAACTACGCGTCGGAGACGAAATCATCGGAATGCATATCTTAACCTGATTGAAGAGGAAATTCACAAGATCTTAGATCGACCAATGCCTCAGGGAAAAGACATCCATGTTTGGAGATATATTTCAGATACATAACGGGATGTTCTCTCCACAAGCCATACGACCAAACTTATTTGCACAAGGAAAAATTGGTACGTTAATATTTGGTTTAAACATCCTATTCTAAAATTTTCGTTTCAAACTTGGTTGGCTTCTATCAACTGTCTAACTGCGGGCGATAAAATCAAACAATGGAATTTGTCTTATAACTCAACTTATGTGGCATGTTGATAACACCCATTTTTACATGTTTCTATGCTTTCATTTAGTTTAGTTTCATGCATAATAGCTAGCTTTTAGGATAGTTTTGGTATGTTTTCATATGTTTATGTGTTTTTAGGTACTTGGAGGTAAACATGAATATCTAAGATGTTTCTAGAGCTTACTGAAGCCTGAAGGAAGACTGGTGACATTGCTTGGATCATGCACATTCGGATAAAGATTTCACAGAGTCCGAAGAGTGCAGAATCGACCCCAGAATCGACCTGTGAGGGTTGATATCTGGGGTTACATCGAGGTTGATTGGCCGAATCAGGTGACCGGTCACCTGATTCGGCCAATCAACCTCGATGTAACCCCAGGAAAAGCCACTGAACCATGTTATCGACCAATCAATGTCGATATGCTGCAAATCGACCAGACAAATCGGCCAGTCAAGGTCGATGTGCCTTCTGAATACGATGATGGAGCAGGCTGGTCGACGACAAAGACAGATAAGTCTGAAGAGAAGATTCAAGATGCTTTAGATGGGCAGACAAGTATAAGTGCAGAGATAAGTGAAGGACTTAAGAACATTGATCAAAGATGCGAAGATTTAAGAGAAAAATTTGAAGAATTGTTCTTAAAAGTCCAATCGTTGGAAACTCGAACAACAACTGAAGCACTTTCAATCAATGCCATAACCTTAAAGAGTGGAAAACAACTTAGACCAATCACACCTAGGAAACCAATCAACAAGGAGAACTTGACGCCTAACTTAGGAAAAGATGATCACATCATAATAGAAGATGAACCTGAGACCGTAGAGATAGCGGACGAGAGACCAGATGCAAGCAAAGAACCTCTACATCGAGAAAGAAACCAAGCAACACTGAATGTATCAAATTATCAGCCCAAGGTTCCTTTTCCAGGAAGAATAAAAAAAAAAAGAATAACTGACCGAATGAGGAATGCCTTTGAATAACAAATGAAAGGAGTAATCATCACCATGCCAATGCTGGATGCTTTGACGATGATTCCTAATGCCAGCAAATTCCTCAAGGATCTTGTAACTAAAAAGAAGAAGGATCTCAACGAAGTGGCATTCTTAACTCACGAGTGTAGTGCCGTTATTCTCAACAAACAAATTCCAGAAAAATTAGACGATCCGGGAAGTTTCACTCTCTCATGTACCTTAGGCACTATGACGTTTGGAAAATCCCTATGTGATCTTGGAGCCAGCGTGAGTCTCATGCCGTTATCCATTGCTTAGAAGCTAGGGTTCACTCAATTCATGGAATATCGAATGTCACTCGTCCTCCCTGATCTATTAATTAGGACACCAGTCGGATTACTTGATGATGTCCCGGTGATGGTTGGAAAATATCAAATACCAACTGATTTTGTGGTACTGAAGATGGGCCAAGAAGCAAAGAATCCTTTCATATTAGGAAGACCATTCCTAGCAACTGCAGGAGCCATCATCGATGTAAAAAATGGAAAAATCGATCTTCATCTGAACGATGAAGTCATACTATTTAATATCAATGAAGTGATGAAGAAACCTGAAGTGCGAGATCGTCTTTTCTATATCGACGACCTCGATTTGCTGGAGGATAACTTTCTAGCTGAGATAGCTTTCAAAGACTAGAAGCTATGTGAAGAGTTTCAAATGCTACAAAATGGAGAGATAACAAAAATCATACCTCGTGACATGTTTTCTGTGCAATTAACCAAACAAGATGAGGAGATCATAGAACCAGCAAGCAATGGTAAGACTTGTGACGATGATGATTGGAGCGAACTAAAGGCGCCTAAGGTGGAGCTAAAACAACTTCCAAAAGGGTTAAAGTACGCATTTCTCGATCCTAATTTAACTTATCCTGTGATAATAAGTGATGAGCTTAGTAATGATGAAACCTTAGCTTTACTTAGTGAATTGAGGAAATATAGAAAAGCTATAAGATATTCTCTAGAAGATATTAAGGGTATATCCCCATCCTTATGCATGCATAGGATACATCTAGAAGATGAAACTAAAAATTCCATTGAACATCAAAGGCGATTAAATCTTAATTTACGAGATGTCGTAAAAAAAAAAATTCTTAAACTCTTAGATGCCGGGATTATATACCCTATTTCTGATAGTACATGGGTATCCCCTATTCATGTAGTTCCGAAAAAGGGTGGGATAACGGTAATAAAAAATGACAAAGATGAATTTATCCCCACTAGAACTATAACAGGACATAGGATGTGTATATATTTTAGGAAATTAAATGCAGCAACTAGAAAAGATCATTTTCCTCTTCTTTTTATAGATGAAATGTTAGAACGATTAACAAATCACTCTCACTACCGTTTCCTAGATGGATATTTAGGATTTTTCCAAATCCATATACATCCTCATGATCAAGAAAAAACGACATTCACATGTCCTTATGGTACATTTGCTTATCGAAGAATGCCATTTGGACTATGCAACGCACCTGCAACATTTCAGAGGTGTATGATGTCGATTTTCTCTGACTTAATCGAATCGGTAGTAGAAGTATTTATGGATGATTTTTCTGTGTATGGTTCTTCGTTTGGTGTTTGTTTGTCTAATTTATGCAAGGTACTCAAGCGTTGTGAAGAGACAAACTTAGTGCTTAATTGGGAAAAGTGTCATTTCATGGTAAAGAAGGAATCGTTCTTGGGCACAAAATTTCAGAAAAAGAAATATAAGTGGATATAGCCAAAATCGAAGTGATGATGAGTCTGGGACCTCCAAAAATGGTGAAGGATATAAGAAGCTTTCTTGGATATGCTGGATTTTATCGAAGATTTATCAAAGATTTTTCCAAGACAACATGCCCTCTCACGAGACTATTATGTAAAGAGGTGGAATTCAACTTCGATGATGAATGCCTCAAAGCTTTCCAAATGATCAAGAAGGAACTAGTAAGCGCACCGATAGTACAACCACCAGATTGGGACCTACTTATGAAATTATGGGTGACGCTAGTGACTATGTAGTAGGAGCCGTTCTTCGACAGCGGAAAGGTAAGATGCTGAATGTGATTTATTATGCAAGCAGGACGCTAGACGATACGCAAGTGAAGTATGCTACTACGGAGAAAAAAACTTCTAGCAATAGTTTTTGCTTTTGAGAAATTCAGACAATACTTAGTCGAATCAAAAGAAATCGTACATACAGATCATGTTGCATTGAGATACCTACTCGCAAAGAAAGATGTTAAACCAAGAATACTCTGTTGGATATTACTTCTGCAAGAATTCGATTTAGAGATTAAAGACAATAAATGAATAGCGAATGGAGTAACTGATCATCTTTCTAGAATGAGAACAGTTGATGAGATACCGATTGATGATTCACTGCCAGAGGAGCAAGTTTTCGCTATTAGGGTGCTTGTCCAAGAACATTATCTTGATAAGGAGCTGAAGAGTATTGATGTCATCAAAGATAAGTCACCATGGTACGCGGATATCGTAAACTACCTAGCCTGTGGAGAGAAACCACCTGATCTCGTTGGATATCAAAAGAAAAAGTTTTTTAAAGAGATCAATAGATACTACTGGGACGATCCTCACTTATACACACTGTGCAAAGATAAAAACTATAGAAGATGCGTTCCAGATAACGAAATGCAAGGGATTCTGACAAGATGCCACAAATCAACTTATGGAGGTCACTTTGCTACATTCAACACGGTAGCTAAAGTTCTACAAGCTGGATTTTGGTGGCCTACGTTTTTCAAAGATACACACCAATTCATACTAGCTTGCGATGCATGTCAAAGGAAAGGAAACATAAGCAGACGGAACGAGATGCCACAGAATCCGATAATGGAAGTTGAAGTTTTCGACGTATGGAGCATCGACTTTATGGGACCTTTCCCGTGTTCTCATGGAAATTACTACATCCTAGTAGCGGTAGATTACATCTCTAAATGGGTGGAAGCTGTAGGAAGTCAAACAAATGATGCTAAGGTTGTCATGAAACTTTTTAAAAGCACTATTTTCCAAAGATTTGGAGTTCCACGAGTGGTAATTAGCGATGGAGGATCACACTTTATTGACAGAACATTTGAAAAACTCCTTCGAAAACATGGCGTAAGGCACAAAGTCGCAACGCCATATCATCCTCAAACAAGCGGATAAGTTGAAGTTTCAAATCGAGAAATAAAATCAATATTACAAAAAACGGTGAATATTTCCCAAGAGGATTGGGCTTTGAAGCTAGACGACGCTTTGTGGGCTTACAGAATCGCTTTCAAGACACCTATAGGTACAACTCCTTTTAACCTTATGTATGGTAAATCATGTCATATATCGGTAGAGCTGGACTACAAGGCTATGTGGGGAGTAAAAATGCTGAATTACGATATCAAGACCGCCGAAGAAAAACGTCTCATGCAATTAAACGAACTAGATGAGATTCGTCTTAACGCTTACGAGAATACTAGCATATACAAAGAAAAAACTAAGGCATTCCATGACAAGAAGATACTTAGACGAGAGTTCAAGGAGAATGATCAAGTTCTACTTTTCAATTCCCGTCTACGACTTTTTCCCGGAAAATTACGATCTCGCTGGTCTGCGCCTTTCAGGATCAAATACGTAACACCTTACGGGGCCATAGAACTTTTGGGAAAAAATGGAGAAAGCTTCCAAGTAAACGGACAACGCTTAAAGCCGTATATAAGCTCTGAATTGGTTGGTGAGCCAGATATCATCAGTCTAGAAGATCCGCCTGATCTTCCTGACAAAATATGAAATTGCCAACACAAGAGCACCGTCAAGCTCAGCGACGTTAAACGAGCGCACTTGAGAGGCATTCTCATGATTATCTGTAAATATAGTATTAACATTTTCAATTTGTTTTGTTTTAGATTATCGAACAATTCATACAAAATCGAAACGGAAATTTCAGAATTTTGGACCCAAAATCAATCAAGGTCGATTTCGATCTGCAAAACATATCTAATCACTAATACTAAAATCTAGGTCGATTTTGAGATTCAAGCTCGAGTAACCCATCTCTGTCTTTGGGTACTTCAGACTCGGTCGATTTTTAGTAAGACTTATTTTTATCATTTTCCTTTTTATTTTTATGTATTGTTTACGATATTTTTTCTTGGATTTATTTCCACCGAGACGGTGGAAAATAAGTATTGAGGAGATATCGTAAACCTCTCATTTTTTATTGTTTCTTTTGACGTTATTTTTCTATTTTCTTTTGTCATGCATTTAGGACATAAAATTGTTGTACTCTTTTTCCCTTCGCCATGGTTCAATAACGCATGGCAAGGTTTTTAGTGAGGCAACAATTTGAACTTTATCGTGATATTATCTATGCTAATATTTCTTTATGTTTTCTGAGAAACAATAATTCGTTCGAACAGAAGATTGGAAAACCCATGAATGGATCAATAAACCCTAAAAAGGACCATTCCTTCAGAGACTTAGACAACTCAGAGTTGATTCCTTATTTTTAATAAATATAAACCTTCTCGGTTTGGAGCTTGAGATACGTTGAGTCGTAACACCTCTATGAGACCCTGCAAGATACGTCTATATAAGTGTATTTTCCCTCTTCCTTCCCTTCGATAAGAAAATAAAACTAAAGGATATAGGTAATAAAGAAGTGAACCGGGCGTTGGATGCTAGCACTTTTAACATTCGCGTCTCATGGAAACCTGTTCTAGAAAAGAAAAGGCGATTGATAGAAAAAATAAAATGATACTCTAGAAAAGTAGGAAAAAATCAATCGACCTTGAAGCGAGAAAAGGGAGAGGAAAGGAAAAATACTAAGACGACCTTGAGCTTACAGAAATCTGAAAGAGTAAGTGTTTACGTCTTATAGATCAATAGTTCCAAATGGAGATCTCACTCCTTAAATGATTAAAAGGAGTCAACAATGGGAAGTCTAAGCTCGACAATGGATGCGGCTCTAAATTAAGGTACGCTGCTATGTTCATGGTGAAGTACATGTAGTATGTTTAGGTTTATTTCTTTCTCGTTAAGCTAAGGGATGTTAGTACGATAAGATAATGTAGGGTAAAATTCGAATTAGATATGGTAATTCTTTTTCACTAGTCTAGCCTTTCTTTGCTTGAGGACAAGCAAAGAGATAAGTCTGGGAGAGTTGATAACACTCATTTTTACATGTTTCTATCCATTCATTTGGTTTAGTTTCATGCATAATAGCTAGCTTTTAGGATAGTTTTGGCATGTTTGCATATGTTTATGTCTTTTTAGGTAATTGGAGCTAAACATGAATATTTATAATGTTTTTGGAGCTTACTGAATCCTACAGGAAGACTGGTGATATAGTTTGGATCGTGCACATTCGGAGAAGGATTTCACAGAGTCCGAAGAGTGCAGAATTGACCCCAGAATCGACCTGTGGGGGTCGATATTAAGCCTGAGAAATTTTAGAGAGAATTCTCGGAGGATGCATCGACCAACTAAAGCCAAGGAGCCAGAAACGACCCCAGAATCGACCTTGGTCAATTCTGATCCAAAAAAAAGGAGGAATTTTATCACATGGCAACTAAGGACTTGGAATATTCGTTTTGATGCTTTTATAACCCTAGAGACTTGAGTTGGACGCCTCCAGAAGCCTAAGAACTATATAAACATGTTGTAATGCATAGCCACAAGTGTGGGAGATTTTAGAGACAAATACACAAAAGAGGATCTCACCATAACTCATGTTCTTACGTTTTATTTATGAATATACAGTAGTTCTTTTTGTTTTGCAACTCCTCTACTTTTATTTACTGTTTCTATTGCTTATTATGTCTTCAATCTCATACCTTGTTATTGTTAGCAAAGGCATGAGTGAGTAGATCTTTAGATCTCTCGGGTGGATGATGACTAAGGAGAACTACTAGTTAGAGTCTGATGTTCAAAGTTCTTAATCCGATTAGCTACCTATATATGATTTCACTGCTAGATGAATTCTTATGGGAATGATTTAAGGGCTTGGTTGAATCCAGTAGGTGTGACTAAGTGTTAGGAAATTCTCTTTACCGTGAGAGTGAAAAGAGGTTTCAGATCTATATAATTGGAGTAATAGTTAATCGATAAATCTATTCGTTTTTATGTGCTTATCTAGATTAGCTCTGATCAAGTTAGTTTAGCATCATAGAATCTAGATATCATGAGAGTGAATCTAGATTTCGGGATTAGACAAGTTACGAGCTTAATTACTTTTGTAGGAATGCAACAGTTAATTAGGTTGGTCAAATAGAGATTGTGTTCAACGCTTGTAAGAGTGCCACGAGAGTGGGTTTTTACAAAGAGTTTAGCTTATCACGAGAGTGGACTAGACAACTTTTTATATCTCTAGATTGATAGATATTTGCAATAGGCCAAAGAACATAATTCTCCGATTAGGAAATTCTCTGAAATTGTTTCCTTCACCCTTGAGATTGTTTGTATTATAATTGTTTTACCGTTATTTATTTATTGCTATCTTTTTTTATTTATTTTATGCAATTCAGTCACGAAGAAACAAGGCCCCAAAACTTTTATTTTCAGCCTAGATTAGATTTATTCTTGTATTCCCTTTGTAGTTAATCTCAGTCCTTGTGGATCGTCCCCGTACATACTACGATTACACTTGCGGTATTATCGGGTAAAACTCTCGAGAATTAAGTCCCAGGAGAAACCTGTGAAGAGGTTAAAAAACCTCCTATCACATGTGGGAGGAATCTCGGAATCAACTATTTTTCAATTGCGTCTATGTTAAACCAATATGGGCTGCTTTGGCGAAGAAACTCATGGCGACTTCCTTTACGAGGGACTGGATGGCTTTACCCCAAGCTTTCGATTCAATCACTTCCTACAAGACTCGGTTTCTCGTGCGTTATGTCTTCCATTCAGCTGTTTACCATGTTTGGATGGAGCGTAATACAAGACGACACGGAACACCGCCAACAGCAAGAAAGATTTTTCATACTATTGAGAAGGGTATTCGAAATCGAATATCAACAATTCCAACCACAGACCAATGACTCAAGGACTGCTTTTCTTTATGGCTCACAAACAGAGGCTCAATATAACCAAAGTCACTTCGGCAAATCAGATCTCCGGCTTTAGCTATAAGGCACCAATACAAACTCGATATGTGGCTTCACCAATGTCACACATTTGTTCATCGGATAACATCTTGGCAAGACTCTTCCATTGGAGTTACTTTTCTATTTCGTTTTCAGCACCGACTCTTAATAAGCAGTTAGTACTTTTTTCCCAGGATTGGTTTTTCCCACATCGGGCTTTCGAATCTTGGGTTTTAACGAGGCTACTGCTTATTCCAGATAACAAGTCGGATCTTTTAATTTATTAATTTCTGCTTCTAGATGCATTTACTGTAAAAACTTTAATTTTTTTGTCTTGAATATAATTTAACATTCATACAATTTTTTTTTTATAATAATAAGTAATATTCAAATCTTTACATTCCTAATAAGTAATAGTCTAATAACTAACTAAACTGATAGATAATTGTAAATAAGGAAGTTGTCGAAAAGAATTAAAACAAATAATGGTAGGGACCGCGCGATCTTCTCACACGAATAATGAGGCTCTCCTACTTAGGGAGATCTTAGGCTCAACGGCTGGGCAAAATATCCGAACCCAAATATCCTAACCGAACTCGATCCGAAACACCCGAATCCGCTATTGAAAAATATCCGAACATATTTAGAGTCCTAAACCCAAAAATCCAAAAACCCGAACCGAACTCGAAAAGTCCAAACCGAACCCAAAAATCCGAATAGGATTGGCTAGTTCTGGTTATGATCGGTCCAAAAATATACTAAACCCGAACCAAATCCGAACCGAACCCGAAATAAACCCGAACCGAATATGTAAAATTTCCGAATAGAACTTTGACTGAAGAACCAAAAACTCCGAAACCCAAAAAATCCGAAACGAATCCGAATAGATACTCGAATGCCCATGCCTAAGTAAGCACCCTTCCTTCTATGTGCAATGAGAGTCATTAGCTTAGGCCACTCGTCTTTTCGTTCACGTCTATACTTTTAGGCCATCTCCAACGTAATGAACTAACGGTATTTTGATTTGATGCTGTCCACTTTTTCATTCCTCTTTTTTTACAGTATATATTTGGTGTATTACGGTAGAGACTGCAAAAAAATAAAATATTATTATTATTTAGCTTTAATGTTATTATATATTAAAATAGCTTATTTAGTTATAATAGATTAAATATGATTTGCATTGTTATTTAATAATCTAATTAATTTTTGTAACTAAAAAATAATGCAAAACTATTTTGTATTTTGTAATTTTGATAATATGAAATATTAATTAGTAGAAAATATTAAAATTATACGGAAATTGATTAAGAATACATAATAAAGTTCAATTAACCATTGAAAACATATAGTTACAAAATTAAAACAAGAGAAACATAAAAACTTAATGCAACAAGATAGTTTTTAAAGACATAATATAATCTATTATAAACAGGAAATAATTGATAATTGATATTAGCCTTATGAAAAATCGTCTTTTTCTGATAAAGGTGATCATAATTGATATAAGACATGAAATGAATAATAGTGCGACGGTAAAATTTTGCTCAAAGAAATTCAATGGTTTATATTGATTCGTCTTTTTCTCATAAAGTGATAATTGATATATGACATGAAATAACTACTCAATGCAACGGTTAGATTTTGCTCATAGAAATTCAGTGGCATATATTTTTTTTTTTTTTGTCAACCAAGGTATTCATTCATAAAATTAAGTTTTGTTACAATAGAGAAAAATAAACTCTTCCAAGTCCTCAAATAGAAGGTTTAAAACTACAGAAATAAACAAAACAGACATTAAAGCAAGGAAAGATAGATCTTCAGAAAACATAGAGCTTCGATGATAATCGTCACGGACAACATCTTCAACTATGGGGTCCAAATGCTTGACCAAGGTGGTTTCGCATTTTCCGAAGAGAGACCAAAACGATACAGTTTCGAGTAGTCCAATCAAGGCTCTCATAGTCGCTGTTTGAAACGCAAAAGCTTGACAAAAAGCATAATGCAAATACCGTAGAACGGAAAGAATCCGTACCGGAATGAAGGAGTGATCACCATTGTTAAAGTATCGAGACAATTTCAGTGGCATATATTGATTCGTCTTTTACTCATAAGATGATAACAAATATAAAACATGAAGTGCCTAATCAACGCAACTGTTAGAATGTTGGTAAAAAAAATCCAACGGCTAAGATCAAATCGTCTTTCTCTGATAAGGTGATAATTGATTAGTTCTATCACCATCATTTCTATATAATGGGTATCATGTTTGGAATTAAAATGAATATCACCATCATCTTCTTCTCATAAAATATGAATTTTAACTACGATGATATAGAAAATCAAGTAGTATCTCAAATTACTACAAACAATAATTTTCTCATCACTCAACACCTACTTAACTCGGATGGTTCTTTTGGTGGATCTATTCCTGGTCATATAGTTATCAATCGTGATCGGGAAAATGCTTCTTGCAATCTTTTCAATGATTATTTTGCAGAAAATCATGTGTTTCCTGAGACGATGTTCCGACGTAGATTTCCGATGAGCCGTCCTTTAAACAAATTTGTTTCGTATTTATGATGTTATACAAAGACATGAAAATTACTTTGTCCAACGAAGAGATGGAGTGGGTAAACTTATCTTGTCTGGTTTACAAAAAATGACTGCTGTATTTCGAATGTTGGCATATGGGTTGCCGGCGGATTCCACCGATGCGTATATCAAAATAGCAGAGTCTACAACTCTAGAAAATTTGAAGCGATTTTGTCGTGCTGTTATCAAGGTTTTTGTATGTCGTTATCTTCAATCAGCTGACGCTAATGATGTTACATGGCTACTCCACATTGGTGAACGCCAAACATTTCCAGATATGTTGGGTAATTTAGATTGTATGCATTGGAAATGGAAAAACTGCCCAACAGCTTGAAGTGGACACTATGTTGGTCGTAGTGGATCTCCTACTACTATTTTAGAGGTTGTAGCTGATTATGATCTTTGGATTTGGCATGCATATTCTAGTCTACCAAGATCCAATAATGATATTAGGGTTAGAATATATACGATATTTTTTTATTTATCGATTGGAGATACCCTTATACTTTGCTTCCTCAATCATTCTTTCGGGTCTAAGTGATGTGGGACTCATAATTAACACATCTCACTTTGAGATGTCAATTAGGGTTAGCCCGCGGGTTTTAAGTCCTAACCGCTGCGGACCTTTTTTGCGGACTTTGGCGGACTCGCCTGTGATAGAATGCGATCGTGAAAATTAAAACCCTGACGCGAACCGTTTAATGTTCTCGGATATGCAGTTTAGCCCGCGGTCTTATATTTAATCTGTCGAAAACATATAAAAATTAATCAATAATTTCATATAACTGAAAATTAAACAAATAAAAAATGAACACACTATCACAATTTGAAAATCTAGATATATATGCACAATTTTCAATGGAGAAGCATGTTTGTGTGTGAATAATGTTTTTAAAAAAATAATTAGGATAACCATATAAACTTGTCAAAAAAGAAAAAATAAATAACTATATATACTTACATATAAGAGCAACATATAAGAATATTATTGATACTCGAAGAAGATGAGTTACTTGAAGAAAATTTTGAAAATATGCACCAACATTAAAGAAAATGAAATTATGATGGAGTCATAGAGACAAGACTTAACATAAAAATAGAAGAAATTAAAAAAAAAAAAAGTATAAAATCAAGGCTTAAGTTATAAATCTAAAAGAAGTAGAATTTTGTCAAATGATTTAGATTAAATATTTTATTTTTATAAGTCTGCAGTAAAGCCCGCAAACCGCAACGATCAGTTGCCAAAAGTCGTAAACCACGGTGGGCTTAGCCCGCAAGATCGCAAAAAAAAAGAAGCCTTAAACCGTTTTATTATAAGGCGGATTGAGTTACAGCCCGCGATCTTAAGCCTTAACTTACAGTTCTAATCTCACTCACACCTTGCTGTTTGAAGCTCATAATCCAATTCTAATCTCACTCAATCACACCTTGCTGTTTGAAGCTCATAATCCAACAACATGCTGCTCTCTTACAACGGCATGAGTGTTGGTATTATACACATGGGCCAGACGCTCTCTAGGCCCAGTTAAGTGCTTGAAACGACTGTCAAATGTTCTCTACTGTAAATACCTTGAATCTTACATTTTAATTCATCGATAAAATAAAATTTCGTACTAAATCTCCAACGAGTGAGACAGTCACACAGATAATGAATAATCTGAATTTGGGATAGGACATATAATCAGGACTTTAGGACATCCGAGGAATGTAATGTTGGAAGCGGCCGAGACACATCATCTATATGTTCTTGATCTTGGAAGCCATCGTTATGGAGTTCTCAAGAGAGTGTTTTTGGGGATTGTGAATGACTAAGGCTAAACACTGATGAAAGTAGCTCATCACGCACATTGTTGTGTTATGATCGTCATTCGTTTTAAGAAGCCTAAGGCCAAACATACCAATAAAACACTGATGAAAGGAACAAGACGTTTTTTTTTTTTTGATGTAATATGTAACAGTTCTGTTATCTTAAATAAGGCCCCCATCCATCACAACTTTGTATACTCTTCTTCCCCAACATAGTTCGATTCTTCACTAAATTAAATGGTTCTTTTTTTTTTTTGGTCTTATTCTCATTTCTTTCTTTTACACCACAACTATTGCACAAAAATCGAGATCTTGAAATGCTTAAATACTTGAGTACTTTCATCAGTGTTTATTGGTATGGTTCACTTATCATAGTATTATACACAAGAATTTAAGTATAAAATTAAAGGCGAAAACAGAATATAGTTATAATTGTAGGAAAGTTTTTAGAAGACTTTTGAAACATATATTATTAAAAAAATATATCATCTACTCCCTCTGTTTCAGTTTATAATAAGTTTAAGATTTTTACACAATAATTTAAGAAACACATAAAATACTCATATTAGCCTTACCTTTTACTCATATTATTTATTTCTGGTTTTAACCCACAATTTGTTTAGCAAATTTAATAATAAGTCAAATGAATAAATGTCAAGTTGAACGATTCTGAGAGATCACGTATCCCATAAATAACTCAATTTATCCCTAATTATTGTTTAGTCAAGATAAAAGCTTCCAGATTTTAATACAAAATTAACATTTGCCGAGAATTGTGTTAAAACATGGAGCCAAATTAACAAAATAAAAATTTCATAACACAAATTCAAATTTTGTATTGGAGCCAAAATGAAAAAACGATCAGACTTTTCATGCTTATATAATGACAATAAAAAAACAAAAACTATAATTTCATTCATGTCTTTTAATTTTGATTTGAATTTTCCAGTTTTAGATGATAAGAGGGTATTGAATTTTGAATTGGAACATGAGGGGGAGAGTCTCTTTGATTTAAACAAAAATCCAAAGAACAAAGAAAGTTTCAACAATGGCGATGTTGAGATTCTATTTGATGAGAGGATTTTGAATTCTGAATTGGCAGATAAGAGGGAGAGTCTCTTTGATTCAAACAAAAATCCTAGCAACGAATACAGTTTCAACAATGGGAATGTTGAGTTTCCATCTGATAATAATCCAAACAACAACGACGAACAAATTGCAGATACATATCCATGTTTAATTTATTTTTAGTAGATAATATTACCATTGCTGAACAAAAAAAAGAAAGATAATATTACCATTTAATTGAGGTATGTGCGCTACTGTAAAAAGATTTTGATTCATACAATAGTACGTCACTGTTTTTTTTTGTTTTTTTCTGATTATTTACTATTTTTATTAATAAATTTAAGTAGTTTTGACCAAGGGTAAAATAGAAAAAATGTGTCAATTTTTATCTTGAAAAATGAAAATATCAATTAATATGAAACAAACAAAAAATGCTAAAACTGCTTATAATGTTAAACAGAGGGAGTATATATTAGAATTAAATTGATTAGTTAAATAACATTAGAATTAAATTGATTAGTTAAATAGCATTAAGAATTAACTATAACAGTAAATGGAAGATTTTTTGTTTTCTTTTAAAAAAATCTTAAAACACTGAATATTTTTTCCAGTTTCTTTTTTCAACATCGGTTAAATGGAAACAAATGAGTTCACAAATTCTCCTATATATAGTTATGCTTCTACATAAAATATGTTAAACTAACATAGATTACAAACAATTTTATGAATACCCAAAATTAAATTATCTTACCGGATAAAATAAAAATTTTAATAAATATATGTGTACTCGCATAATTTAAGTTAACTGAGAAAAACGATTCGACGGATTAATGCTCAGCGACATTTAGATGAGCGCCTTGGAAAATTTATAAAGCATTAAAATTTCTTTATTTAACCTGTATTAATATCTTGTTGGTCAAATCCATTATAATTCAATTTACAAAGTCAAAAACTAAATCATCTTTTATCTCGCGGACAAAACACTTCATAGTCATGAAATATATGTAGCATATCATATAAAACAGTTACGATTATTCTCAAAAAGATTTATCATAGCTAGTATGACTTGCAATTAAATAATTTAATTAAAAACGTAATGTTGTCGCTGTCCAGAAACAATTGATTCAGCCTCCATATATTATATTTGTTATCGTCTTGTTACACGTTTTATCTTAGCAAGTTTCACGTCTCTGTATATAAACGAAAATTATACCCCTAAGAATACATATAAGGATATGTAATTCTGCCATGTGTTGTCTCTATATTCGTTATTTTGTACCTTATATAGAAATAAATCTTAAAGAGATTACACAATGTCCATAATACATTAATGTATTTATTTTCTATTTTTGTTATTTTGCACCTTCTATGAAAACAACACATTAATGTATTTATTTCTGTAGACAAAATTCTGCATTTTACATTTAATACCAAATATATAAAAATATCAATTAAAAAATTGTTTAACAAACTTTTTCTTTCATTTGTGTTATGAATTATTTATTTTTTTTGAAAAGTTTGCCTTTTCTGAAATTTAATAAAGCTTTCAAATTGAGAAAATGATTGCATTGATGTAAAAAAAATATTTAATTAAAACACAAACCAATTAAATAGTCTAAGTTCCAAGGAATTTCATCGTTATAATATTATTTTAATATATAGAATTAGATGAGTACCCAGTATTACCCACATAGGTTACTTGTTTTCTTTAAAAAAATGATTGTAAATTGTTTTGTTTGATTATCTGTATGTAAGAATCTCTCTAATTTTATTTTCTATTACTTTTTGCTACGTTGCACCTAAAAATGCAAAGCAATACCAAGTTTAATTACTAATAAAGATAATCACTTTTTTGTCAAAAGTATATTCCCATATTATAGTGTAGGTTTATAATGTATTTATGATAAATTATTTTGTTTTACAATTCTGTTAATACATTATAGTTGTTCTAGAATTGCCAAAATATAAACTTGTTAATATTTATTTTAAAGCAAAAAATAAATAAAATATAAGCAAAACAAAAAAATAAATTACAAGTAAAACATAGGTAAATTTTCAATATTTCTATTTTTATTCATCCAATCTCTATGCAATTTTATATATTCTTATGTGGCATTGTTTATTATTTCGTTATGATCACGCTTTAATTTTTTGTATTTTTTAAATTAAAGATAATAAATATAAAACTAAAGGAGTTAATTGAGTACTTTTCATTTTAGCTTTTAATGCAATTTATTTTTTGATGATGTGGACACCTTGAAATGAGAAAAAAAATTCTCTGATTATATATGATTCGCGCCATCTTTTGGGAAACATAATATTGAATTAAATAAAGTTTTTAAAGGTTGTCCCAAAAACAAAACAAAAAAAAATCAACCTAGACCTATACATAAATTTATTGGATATTGTAATTAATATAAATCACCATATTGTAGCAAGATTAAGGTCCAATGGGATAGTTTTCTTAATTAGAAAACTGGATTGTGAAGATGATCATCATTCCATCTCCACACCCTTTTGTTCTCATAAGTTCTGAAAAAGTTGTTGGATAGAGTATCTTGAGAAAAATTTATACTCTCTTGTGAGAAACCTAACTGTAATCTCATATCCTGATAAAGATTGTGGAGCTGCGGTTAGATCAAAAATGATTGAGAAACTAGGCGTATGTGAACAAGAGATGTCCGAGAGTTATAATATGGTATCTTACCATGCGATCAAACAGTTTTTTGCACCGGACTGCAATTAGACCATTGACCAGATTTGAGTTTTGTAACACCCCGGAATCTGGAAATTTGGTGGTGCATAAGGAGAGCTTAAAAGAATTGATTTGGCTACCTATGTCACCAAAGTGCACTTATCTTTTCGGTTAACCATTCCGAGAGAATTCCAGAGTTAAGCGTGCTTCAGCTGGAGCAATTTAAGGATGTGTGACATATCGGGAAGTGATTTCCAGTACCGTGTGAGTGAGGACAAAACACGGGAAAAGATCACGTTGATTTGTAAGGTCGGTAAACAAATCTTTAAAGCCTCCATAAGTAATGAACCGGCCGTCGGTTGAGCGTGGGTCCCATGGGCGAGAGTAGGCGTGAGATCATGGACGGGGACGGTTGGAGCGTTACATTTGGTATCAGAGCCAAACCCAGACAAACGTGGAGTCAAGAGGGATCACGCTGTCGGGGATGATGGTCTTGGTAAGCAACGAGGACGTTGCTACCTGTTAGTGGAGGTGATTGTAACACCTCGGAATCTGGAAATTTGGTAGTGCATGAGAAAAACTAAAAAAAATTGATTTGGCTACCTATGTCACTAAAGTGCACTTATCTTTTCGGTTAACCATTCCGAGAGAACTCTAGAGTTAAGCGTACTTGAGCTGGAGTAATTTAAGTATGAGTGACCTATCGGAAAGTGATTTTCGATACCGTGTGAGTGAGGACAAAACATGGGAAAAGATCACGTGGTGATTTGTAGGGTCAGTAAACAAGTCTTTTAAGCCTCTAGTAGTAACGAACTGGCCGTCGGATGAGCGTGGAGCCCATGGGCGAGAGTGGGCATGAGACCATGGACAGCGGCGGTTGGAGCGTTACAAGTTTACTCCAAAGTTTTTTTCGAAGATTTCGAGCTGAAGGGTAAGCTAATCTTCAAAACTTATGAAATATCATGTTCTTGCCATTATAAATATTTACAATTAAATAACATGATTAAAATCGTATAAGTAAGACTCGAGATCTTTTCTTTTAATACCATGATAACTTTCTAACCATAAATTGGTTCTTTTACTTTGTATAGAATCAATGTTACTAAATACTTTTTTTAGCAAAACTCTGTTAATTTCTTTAGGTGAGTGGATGAATACATCAGCTGGACTTGCTTTTGCACCTCATGTGATCAGCATCTGAGGAGGAGAAGTAAACTCTCAAAACTCTTTTCAATCTAGTATAAAAAAACTAACTTCGTGCCAAATATTTATTTTGTGCCAAAAATTTAAATTTCGTCCCAAAAATCATGATTGAAATTGTAAAAAAAGAAAAACTATAAATTTGGTCTTACAATACTATGTTACGCATTTAACCACAAAAACACCATAAATTGATTATTTCTACTTTCAACGTTACTAAATAAATTTTAAGCACACAAACAAAAAATGAGCGCCAAATATTTTTTTTCGTGCCAAAAATTTAATTTCTCCCTGATACATAATTATTAGTAAATGATATTGATCATATTGTTTTTACTTATCTAAAAACCTAAATTAAGATAAATTATTGTCAACTCAAAATGTTGTTATTAAGTATGACTTTAATGCATATTGTAGTTATCTTACAAATATACTGTTAACAATATCGTATGACTTTGATCAATAATACTGTTATCAAAATTCAAATTTTTTTTTCGGAAACGATAATTGTAATGGTGTGTAAATGTCTCTTAAATGATGTAATCTTTTCTGAACACCTTGCATACATGAAGATCAAATACATGTATCCTGAGACACTAAGTTTGGCTTGATTCTTGACAATGTAATTCAAAAACCAAATTCTTGATCACGAATATGTCTACAAGTGAGAGAGAGCACTAATTATTGTTATCTAGTTTAAAATCTCCAGAACCAATAATATCTTTTACCAAAAAAAAAAAAATAAGTGGCTATAGCAGGTTATCTGTCGTGATAAAAAAATATCGATATGTGGCACTTAAACATACTGATAAATACCCCATGCTCCCCATCCCAAATAAATAGGTAGTACTCTTTTTTCCAATATATGGTTTTGTTCCAATCGGATTTTCTATTATTGAGTTTTAACGAGCCTTCTTGAAAGGACCTACCCTTTTTTTTTTTTTTTTGAAGGATCGATCGATCCTCCTTAGGATCGGTCGATCTCAAACTCCACCCGAAATTAACCCGATCGATCTGACCAAAAATACCCCGCTAGGATCGATCGATCTCACCCGGGGGATCGGTCAATCCTAACCATTAAAAACTGACCGGGATTTTTCGGTTTCGAAAATGACCTACAGGATCGATCGATCCGACTTGGATCGGTCGATCCCTAAGCCCCACTTTACCCCCGAAAACTTTCTGGCCAAAAAGATTACTATCGGGATCGTCGATCTTGGGATCGGTCGATCCCTTCCTATCACAACAACCAATAATAACAACACAAGGCAAGCCACAATATTGTAGACATTTAAACATTCAAAACCATCTTAGACCACTACGCATCATACCAAGTTCAAAACAACATCCCAATCTCAAGCACAAAACATATGAACATAGAATCAAAAACCAAAAACCTTCACAACTAGATCATCCCTCTTCTCCGTTCGGTTCCACGAGTTCCAAGACTTATGACTTCTCTTTACTTGCACCAAAAGGCGGCATTGATAATTTAGTGAGGCGGTCCTCCCGTCCCCACAGCGACAAGTACATACAATCACAAGACTTACATGATCAACATGCAATGCAACAATCAAGTATTTTATGATAGAGCTCTATCGTCACACACACATCACATAACTTGGACTAGCCATAAATCACACCCATATGGACAAGCCTACATCACATCAATCACGAAAGACTAATGATTATATGTTCGCTATGGTCACGCACTCACCTTGATTACGGTTGAAACGAACAACACTCTTTTGACGGTTTCCAAGCCTTAAGCTTACTCCTTCTTTGGACACACAACACAACACCAAGATCTCACAAACCTCCTGCCAAGAGATCATCAACACACTCTCAAAAGACTGATTACAAGCTCCCAACTCAAGAGCCTAACTCAACAAATTCCGGATTCCTTTCCCCAAAAACAGGGCTTTACTTAACCAACCATATCTCTTGCCCTAGATCATATTTTATAAATTACTTCGGTGAACTTGAAGATCGAAGTCTCAACAACCTATCTACCAAATTTCAGCCCAAACAAACAATAAATTGAGTGCCCAAACACTCCATCAAACTCGCCCCATCGCTACAGCCAGAAAACAGGGTAGTCTAGGGAGAAAAATCATATCTCCCAAACCAGTTAACATAATCCCACGAAATTTGGTAGCCAACTAGGCAAGAGATTGGAGAACGTACCCACAAAATCTTAGCTCAAACCGAGCTCTCTTGATATCCCGATCGGACCTCACAAATTCGCCCAAAAACTCTGTTTCCTCAAGCTTTTCTATCTTCTCTCCCTTCTCCTTCTCCTTCTCCTTCTTCTTCTTCTTCTTCTTCTTCCTTCTCTTTCTTTCTCTCCCTTTCTCTCTTTCTTTCTAGATTTTTCTTTCTCCCAATTGAAAAGAATGAAGAAGAAGATTATAGAAGTATGGAGAAGAGTATACATACACATGTATGTATATGTGTTGGTTTAATCAATTAACAAACCATCCGAAAATTACTAAACCGCACAATTAATCTCGATTAATTCTCCTTCGATCCCAATTTTCGAAATATTTGGGACATCTTCCCGTCCCGAAAATATTTCTTTCACTCCCGAAAATTCCCCGGGGTTACCGCTGAAATCTGCTAAACCGAACCTCTCGGGATTCCTTCACAACGATCACTCCTTTGATCGTTTCACCTCATTTCCCGCCCCTAGGGCCACCAATCAAGCTTCGGTATACTTGGTTCAATAACATCCCGGGTCTAACATCACTAGATCTACGTGGTCACCCAACGACTAACCGTCAAAATCCAATTATCCCATTCAGGAGTTAAGTCATCAACGACCTAGCATATTAGAATCCAATAACACCGGACCCTAATATACTAAGTCCCCGTCAGAACCTATATCACCGGTATCTCACCTCTGGTTTACCGTCTATCAGGATTAAATCACCCATAATCCTTATCGGTAAACCACCGGTTAAGATTAAATCACCCGTAATCTAACCCCACAGAGTTAAATCTCACATAACTGACTATTAAGTTAAATACCACATAATCCTAATGACCCCGTCGATAAATTAAATCTCACATAATTCTATCGACCCCAACCTAAAGTAGGATCCATGGGCGTAAACCCAAAAATCCCGAACCAAGGCAGCGAATCGCCATCCCGCATGACACATGACATACCACATCATATGTCGCTCCGTCGATACATGAAATACCACATCATGTACTCGACACCCCAATACATGAAATACCACATCATGTATTATAACTCACGATTAATCCATAAACATCCATCATTTATTAATCAACGCCGACAATACAATATCCCGAGGGTCCATCGCAACAACAATATAAATAGATACAACTCGAGAGGACGACTTAGGAACACGGATGTTACACTTCTATTCATTTACAAAATGGAGATGGATTCTATTTTTCAATCAGCATTAGATTGCATTCACTGTAAAAACAATGTTTTTTTGGTTTGAATATAATTTAACATTCATACAAACAAAAAACATATTGATAAATACCGGTAAAAAAAATATTGAATGCTTTTAATTTTTTAAAAAAGAAAACAAAAAATTTTCCGTTTACTGTTATAATTATTTTTAATGTTATTTAAATAAACCAATTTAATGGTAATATATAGATGATATTTTTATTTAATAATATATGTTTCAACAGTCTTCCATAAACTTTCCTACGATTATGAAAATATTCTGTTTTTTTTTCCTTTTCTTTTATACTTAAATGCTTGTGTATACCATGATAAGGTGAGTTGTGGCATTTAAACATACCGATAAACACTGATGAAAGAAACTGTTGTACCATACTATCAAAACAGTTTGTTTGAGCACAAAAACTGAAAAGAAAACCTTATCGTGGCATAAAGGTGCTATAACCAAATAATCATGTTGCCGAGGACTTGTAATCAATGGTTTCAGCAACTTTTTTTTTTCTTTTTTTTTCTTTTCTCATTTTTTTTTTTTTTGAATGAATGTTAAATTTATTTCACAAAGAAACTCATTTTACAATAAGAGTTTATCTATTGTTTTTAAAAAAGGATAGAAGAAGATTACAAATTTGAAAGGAAAAAAAACTGAAGAAGCTATGAGGTTCTCGATGCAAACCAAATCGTTAACACATCTTGAAGCTTATTTGATGATTGTTGAATGGAGCTGATTCGGTTTCTAACCGTCTTGTCTATTAGTCTTGATAGACGTTCAGGAGGTGATGGAGGGTTTCCATGTAAACGATCATTTCTCTCGCGCCAAATGGAGTGTAATGTAGCTTGGAACGTGTAACGGAGGAGGAAGAGTGGCGTTCGTGGCAAAACTTGTTTGCTGATGAGGGGAATGATGGCATTCCAATCTGAAGAGAAGTTGTTGTGAAGTAGGCCGAACATTAGAGATTTCCAGATATTGGAGGAGTAGACACATGAGAAAAACAAGTGTTGGGTTGTCTCTTCACCACTATTGCAGAACTTACAGAGAGGGTCATGAGAAGGATTCCAGCTGTGTATTCTTGCGCTTGTTGGAAGACGATTACGAAGAGCCGTCCACGCTAGGAAGGAGTATTTTGGTGTTGAGTTGCTGAACCAGATTCCTTGCGGCCATGGTTGCGCCGGAAGGCTGTGTCGAACAAGATTCCATGTATCTTTAGTAGAAAATTTTTGTTTGTACTTATCATGCTTGTGAAGCCATACATGACGATCGATTCCATTTGCGTCACCAAACTCGTGAATGTGTTGTCGCACCTTCAATAGTTCTTTGTCAATTCTAATCAAAGTTTCACTGTGGAGTCTTCGTCGGCGGACAGATAATAAGGCTGTTTGAAGAGTAATCGTGTGTTGTAAGCCCATGTCAATGATGCCTCGATCTCCTGTGATGTCCATAATTCATCCCAAATCTGACCAATTATCAAACAAAAATGAGATATCTGTACCGTTTTCCACTTCAACCCTGTGGAACTTCCTTGCTAGCTCACGATATTTGAGTAACTTCTTCCACATCCAAGATCCTGTGGATGCAGTCTCCTTGGCTGTCCAGAATGAAGCAGTCCGGATATTATGTTTCCAAATCCAATCCACCCATAGCGATTCCTTTTGAGATAGTAGCCTCCAAATAAGTTTTAAGCAGCTCGTCTTATTTGCCTCCAAGAGTGATTTAACACCTAATCCAGCTTYTTTTTTGGGTTTGCATATGTCTGTCCACAATATTTTTGCTTTCTTATGGTTTAGTTCAGGCCCGGACCATAAGAAAGCAGAGCATAATCCTTCTAGTTCCTTTATACATGCATTTGGAGACGATACGCCGACATCCAGAAATTCAACAGGCTCATAATGACCGAGGAGATAAGCTGTAGTCTACCAGCATAAGATAAGAATCTACCTGTCCATGATGAAAACCGATGTCTCACCTTCTCAATAAGCGGCATATAATCTGATGTTGACATCCGTTTTGATAGTAAAGGGAGCCCCAAATAAGTCATCGGCAGGGATTCCATAACAAGCGGAAGTGTGGAGGCCAATTCAGCTTTCGTATTGTCCTCGATTCCACCCAGAAAAAAGGTTGATTTCTGGAGGTTAATTCGCAGACTAGAACATTTTTCAAACTCTTGAAAGACCGACATCACTCCCTCTATAGATCGTTTTCTACCATCCACAAATACCATCAAATCATCAGCAAAACACAAATGCGTTAATTCAATTTTCTGACATTTCGGGTGATAGCCAATTTGTCGTCTTTCCACTGTCCTGTCAATCATCTTTGATAACACATTCATACAAATGACAAAGAGGTAAGGTGAGAGAGAGCATCCTTGCCTTAAACCTCTGGAACTGCCAAAGAAACCCGCGAGCTCGCCGTTGACTTGAACTGAGAACAAAGCTGAGGTAATACAAAGTTTTATCCAATGAATGAAGTTCTCAGGGAAGTTTAGGGCAGCCAGCGTAGTTAATAGAAATGACCATTGGACAGAATCGAACGCCTTTGATATATCTATCTTCATTGCACATCTCGAGGAGATAGACTCCTTGTGATAATCTTTTACCAATTCTGTGGCTAGTAGAACATTTTCCATCAAGAGTCTCTCTTTAACAAAGGCTGATTGGTTTTGTGCAATGATCCTTGGGAGAATTTCTTTTAATCGGTTAGATAAGAGCTTGGAGATTACCTTGTATAGCACATTGCAACAGGAGATTGGGCGATAATCCTTCATCTCCATAGAATCCTCTTTCTTTGGGATCAAAGCAAGAATGGTAGAGTTGATACCTTTAGGAAGGAAGCCTTTGTCAAAAAAAGATTTTACTGCAGCAGTGAAGTCATTTCCAATTATTGACCAAGAAGATATGAAGAACTCTGAGGTATAACCATCAGGACCTGGAGACTTGTTATTAGGCATTGAGAATAGAGTGTTCTTGATATCTTCAGCAGTTATAGGTTTGCCGAGTTGTTGTTGATCCTCAGTTGAGCAACGGAAGTTGAAAAGATATTGAAGCTCATTGAGTTCCATACCTTGAAATTCTGGTGGAGATTGATTTAAGAAATTCTCAAAAAATCTTGCAGCTTCATTTTTTATATCCTCCTTCCCCTTGAGAATATTACCGTTTGTGTCTTTGATTTCATGGATTGAATTCCTTTGCGTCCGAAGTTGACAACCTTTATGGAAATATGAATTATTACGATCACCAACCTTTAACCAGTGCAGTTTAGATTTTTGTTTCAGGTAACCCTCTTCAATATYTGAGAGACGCTGCCATCTATCGTGTCTTCCTTCCAGCTTCATATGCTCCATAGTAGGCTGTGACAGTATCAGTTTGCTTATACAAAGATATGTGAAAGCTGCTTTTGTCCGCTTGGATATGTCACCTAAAGAGTCTCTACCAAGTTCACGCATCAAAGGCTTGAGAGCTTTTAGTTTTTTAGCAAAAAGGTATAGAGCAGAAGTGGAGACGAACAACGGTGGTGTTGATTCCCAGAAAGTTTGAAGCGTCGGAATAAACTGTGGTAGTTTTGCGATAACACTTGAAAATTTAAAGGGCCGTTTAGCTCGATCTCCTCCTTGATCCGTGAGCTCCACACGGATTCTGCTATGGTCTGAACATCCCCCAAGATCAAACACACAATAGGATTGTTGAAAAACCTTAGCCCATTCTTCATTGATGAGAACGCGATCCAGTTTTTTGCATACTAACCCTTCAGCACTCTTATTACACCAAGTGAGTAAAGGACCTTGAGATCCTAAGTCACTTAAATGTGCATCAGGAGTAGTGTCTTGGAATTCCCGCATTCCTTGAGGATCCCACGAAGATGTAGGGTTCGAGTGCTCCGAAATTATCAAGATTTCATTAAAATCTCCCATGAGTAGCCATGGCTTGTTTCGAATAAGAGATAAGCTATGATGCTTTATATCTGACCAAAGCAGGCGACGATCATCCAAAAAATTGGAGGCGTAGATAAAAGAACAGAAAATCTCTTGTTCTTGTCCCGGTAAAAGAACAGAGCAAGTAATGATCTGCGAAGACTTGAAGACCGGTGTCATGTGAACAGAAGGATCCCATACAACCCAAATCCGGCCTAGATGATGGTGTTCATAGTTTGTCAACACTGACCAACCATGAAAGACAGAAGAAAAAACCTTTTGAAGTCGACTTTCTTTGACTCTCGTCTCCAAAAGACAACCAAATAACGAAGAAGACGTATGTACCCAATCTCGAATAATAGAATGTTTAGATTTTTGATTAAGCCCATGAGAATCCCACGAGAATCTCATTTTACCTCTTTCACTTTGTGAGTCTCTTCTGTTTTATACGAAATCTTAGTTCGAACGAGAAACCAGTCGTTTATGTCCTTAAATCCTTGACACAAGGGATCCCCTTCTAGAAATTCTCGAGCCCCTAGATATATGTCGGACAAAGACACAAAGACATGAATAAGAAAACAAAATTCAACTGATTATTGTAGGGCTTTACCCCGAAGGAACCCCTTCCAAAAATTGTCGAAGGCCCAAGACAAGCTTAGGCCTAAGAAGGGGTTTGGAAATAGTTTTCAACCAGCAATAATCGCGCCTCGGTTAGAACCTCATTAGCTGCGTCATTGCCCCAAGCGCAAAGATAAGTTTCTTTCAACAAAAGTTTATATTTATATCAAAACAAAAACGACCAACTTGATATATACTTCCGATGTGGGGCTTTGTCCAAAGTAATAAATATACATTTCGAAACTTGATATTCCTAATAAATGGAAAGTATGATTAAGGGTGAAGAAAAAAAAATAAAGTATTAAGATGAAGAATGGTAGGGACCGCGCGAACGCAGGCCCCCCTATGCACAAATAATGACGTAGGGTCTCCCACTTGGGGAGATCGGGAGACCTTAAGCTAAGCACCTCTCCTTATTGTGCAATAGAGGTCACTAGCTTAGGCCACTCGTCTTCTTGATCACAAGTTGACCCCGTCCAAGTACTTTTCTCAGTCGGTCCACATCTTCTCTTATACTCTGCTTCCTCAATCATTCTTTCAGGTCTAAGCGATGTAGGACTGATAATTAACATATCTCACTCACACACAACGTGTTGTTGGTCTCTTAAAAACATGAGTTTTGTGTTATACACATGGGCCATACGGTCTCTAAGCCCATTGAAGTGCATGAAAATACCATCAAACGTTCTTTACTAATAGAAAATATCTTGAAGGTTACCTTTATATCTAGTGGATCGATGAAATAAAGTGTCATACTAATGAACACATGGGAGACACAGTTAATGAATAATATGTATTTGGGATATGTGTTGAGCTATACGGGCTTTCTTGCTTTGATGTAAGCGTCTAGCTCCATGGCACCGAAAATGTATCAGGGCTCAAGTTAATTAAGCATTTGCAAGTTTGTTAAGTGTTTGAGCATCTGGAAGTTTGCAACTATATTTGGCTTTCTCTTTTCTTGTTTTTTTTAATGAATGTTAAACTATATACAAACAAAAAAAACAACGTTTTTACAATGAATGCAACATGAATCTGAAAAGATTAGAAGGTCGATTTTTTAGTGATAACAAACAGTACCTCGTTAAAACCCAAAGTTGAAAAACCCGATGTGAGAAAACCAACTCCGGGAAAAAGAGTACTGACTGTTTGTTAAAAGTCGAATTAGAAAGAGAAGACAATAAAAAAATCGCCCAGAATAGAGCTGAATGGTCTGATATGAGAATTGTTTAGATCGAGCCATGCATTGTGAGCCATGTTGAGAAACAATCTTTGAATCGAGTGTCCGTTGTTGGGATTGTAGATAATCGATTTCTTATCCCTTTGTCAATAATCTGGTAAAGCGTTTGGGCCCTCGATGGAGGCTTGCCATGCCGCCTTGCATTCTGTTCACCCCATATGTGATACACCGCTGATTAAAAAGCATATCATAGTAGAAAACGGACTGGAAACGCCGAATTCGTGCTGAAAGAGAACGTGAAGCACCTCCACTCCGCAGCCCATAAGGGTTTCGTGTAGCAACACTCAAAGAACAAATGATTCCGTGATTCCTCAGACATGCCACAAAGAAGACATGTTGAGTTATAACTTGGATTCCATTGCTTAATTTTATCTCCCATTGTTAAACGGTTAATAAAATCCAGCCAAACTTGAAAAGAGTATTTTGGTATTGAATGTTTAAACCAAACATTAACATACCAATAAACATGGGGTTTGCTAGGTCGGAGTAGTTGAGCTGTCCGCTTGGTGTTGAAATCCTCTCTATAGGAGTCAGCTGACCTGCGCCATAGATGGACATCTCGGCCATGAGGTTGTGGACGAGAAAACAGTTCCTGAATTGCATCTTCGATATTATTCAAAATTGGGGATCTATGGTGCCTTTTCTTCGAGGTTAAAGACCCGCGATAACCGTATTCTCAGAGATCCCGAAGTCAATAAACCCGCGAGAACCTGTAATGTCAATTAGCCGTCCAAGCGGAGACCAAAAATCATACCAAAACGATATTGTATCACCCATTCCCACAGTCACCTTGTGAAAGCTCTTTGCAATTTCTTTAAATTTCAAAAATTTCTCTAAAAGATCCATGATCCTTTAGTTGTCAAAGATTTTATCGTCCAAATTGTATCTCCTTTAAACATATTTGCTCGCATCCATCGAACCCATAATGATGGTTTATAGGCAATGATTCTCCAAATAAGCTTTAGACAGCAAACTATATTAACCTCGACTAGTGATTTAATACCAAGACCAACTTCATCATAGGGTGTAGTAACATCTTTCCAAGCCAACTTTGCTTTGTTGGTTTTGAGATCAGGGCCAGACCATTAAGTCATCAGCGAAGCAAAGGTGAGTGAGATAGATGCTTTTACAGCCAGGGTGATAACCAATAACCTTCTCTACAACTCCTTTATCAATTAGGTGAGATAACACATTCATACAGATCACAAAAAGGTACGAAGATAAAGCACAACCTTGTCGCAGCTCTCTCTTACTTCCAAAATAACCAACTAATTCTGCATTTACTTGGACCGAGAAAGAGGCAATTTTTATGCAGAGATGAATCCAATCAATATATTTTCCTGGGAAATTTAGAGCTTTCAGCGTGTTCAAAAGAAAACCGCATTGGACTGAATCAAAAGCCTTGGCGTTATCAATCTTAAGTGCACAACGAGGAGCTAGAGTATTCTTATGGTAGTCCTTTACTAGTTCAGAAGTAAGTAATACATTCTCCATTATAGTTCAGAAGCAAGTAATACATACTCACTCACAAAGGCAGACTAGTTTAAAGAAATGAACTTCGACATTATAGTCTTCAATCTATTAGCCAGGATCTTGGAGACAATTTTATAAAGAACATTGCAGCAAGATATTAGCATGTAGTCCTTCATGGTAAGAGCTAGCTCCTTCTTTGGAATTAAGGCCAAGATCTTGGAGTTTACTCCTTTAGGCATAAAACCTTTCTGGAAGAAAGATTTAATAGCAGCTGTGAAATCTGCTCCGATAAATTCCCACGAATCTTTAAAAAACTTTGAAGTATACCCATCCGGATCCGGAGACTTATTATTTGGCATCTTAAACAAAACCTCTTTAATCTCTTCACTTCTGACCTCAGCAATTAACATCGTAGCATCATTATCTGAGCAACGAAAGGTCATCAAATTTTCTAAATCCTCCGTTGTCATACCCTCATAATCCAACGGTTGATGATTATAGAAATCCTGAAAATGTGTCAAAGCTTGATGATGAATCTCAGATTTTTCTCGCAGAATATTACCATTTTGATCCCTTATTTCCTTTATGTTATTTAATTCTTTCCTGGCCTGAATTGAACGATGGAAATACCGATTATTCCTGTCCCCAACAGAGAGCCAATGAAGTTTCGACTTCTGTTTCAAATACCCTTACTCAAGAGACTGAACGCATTCCCATTTTGATAGCACCAAAGCTTCCAACTCTGAGAAATGTGGCGTTGGATTACTTAGAGTTGCTTGTTGCCGTACACATAACTCCTCAAACGCATCCTTTGTACGCTGAGATAAATCACCCAACACATGTTTTCCTAACCTCCGCAGATGAGGCTTTAAAAATTTGAGCTTCTTCGAGAAACGAAACATGGCTGAATTTGAGACAAATAAAGGAGTAGTCGGCGTCCAAAAATCCTGAACTGCATCCCGAAACTGCGGTAACGTGGTAAGAATGTTGGAGAACTTGAAAGGTTTGCGAGTTGGCTGAGAGCCTGAAGCTAGACTGAATCTTCCTCGCAAGTGATCTGAACAACCCCCTGACTCAAACACATAATAAGAATCCGAGAAGGACAAAGACCAAGCCTCATTAATCAGAAAACGATCCAACTTTTTACAGATAACACCTTCACCTCTCCTGTTTGTCTATGTAAAATTAGGACCCTGCGCACAAAGATCCGAGAGAGAGCAGTTTTGGACCAAATCTTGGAAATCTGTAACAAGTACAATACATATTTTCTTGTTATACCTCTCTATTATGGTTTTCCTTCACTAACAAGTACAGTACATATTTTCATGGCATATACTTTAAACCTTCAAATCCCTTGTCACTTCATGCATATTCAGATGTGGATTGGACTGATGAGGTCGACGAAGTACTTCAAGTGTTCTGTTTGGCAATCAGACTTCTCATCGCACACACTACATATATTTCTTTGTTTAAAACGACAATTTAAGGTTTGACGTACTACTACTACTACACATGCGGTCTTTTTATAATAGAGGAAATTATATAATATATAACAGAGAAAATAGCATAAGCAATTAATATTAACGAGAAGCGAGTTCACTTGACCGTTTGATCGTTATAATTTTGAATATTTTTTATTTCAATTTTTTTTTCAATTATATTAAAACATAAAAAGAATAAATTTCAAAAAACAAAAAACATAAAAAGAAATATATTTCTAAATTGTTGACGCTATCTTTTATTTTAAAATAAAAAGTATATATATATATATATATATATATTGCTTATCAGAAACAAGATCTTGATCTAATTAACAGAGAGTAGCAGCACTTCTTGTCTTCTTGATCTTGTAAGAAATCGATCCAACTATTTCTCTCCAGATCATGTCTTGTTCAAGATCATGTCTCCAGATTCAAATTATTTCCTTATGTTCCAAATTTTGGTGTATAAGTAAATGCTAATTAAATAAGCACACGAGTTTACTCAGAACTTAATTACTTTGGACCCTTTCTGTCTATGTGTATGTGGTCCTAATCTTGATTTGTTTATGACATCTCTATATATATATTTATATAATAGGAACTCTTTGATGAATGTTGTTAGTATGAATGGAGGCAATGGAGAACATAGCTATGCTACTAATTCTGGTCATCAGGTTTGTACCTAATCATCTAGCTGTGATAAAATGAGAATAGAACTGAATCTACATACACAAAGTTTATATCTTTATATGAGTGGATCGGCCCATATTTATTATATACTAGTATTTTGCTTTATTTCGATGTGGGATATTGTTCCCAATATGTTTTTGGTATATTTGGCTTTGCAGAAAACGGTTTTCTCTAAAGCACAAACGATGGTGGTAGAGAATATGAGAGAAACGTTACTAAATTTGGACTTTCCTGAATGCATTAAAGTGGCTGAGTTGGGCTGTTCTTCCGGACAAAACACTTTCTTGGCCATGTCCGAAATCGTGAACACGATCATAGCTTCGTACCAAGAAAAAGATCAAAGCCCACCAGAAATCGATTGTTGTCTGAACGATCTTCCAATGAATGATATCAATATGACCTTCAAATGGGCCTCTTCTTTCCAAGAGAAGCTAAAGATGGATTATAAGGGAAGGTTCTTAATCTCAGGAGTCCCTAGTTCGTTTTACTCGAGGCTTTTCCCGAGAAAATCTCTTCATTTTGTTCTTTCAGCTTGTAGTATTCATTGGCTCTCTAAAGTCCCTGAAGGGATTGAGGATAACAAGAAGAACGTGTATATTAGAAGTCCTTGCCCGTTAAATGTGTCCAAGGGTTACTTGGATCAGTTTCAAAAAGACTTTTCATTATTCTTAAAAATGCGTTCTGAAGAAGTGATGCCTAACGGACGCATGGTTCTCACATTCAAAGGCAGAAATGCTTCTGGTCCTCTTTATAGAGAGAGTTGTCACTATTGGTCGTTGTTGACTGATTCTTTCCTCGACTTAGTCTCCGAGGTAATTACTAAACTAGTTTTT
This sequence comes from Boechera stricta, assembly GCA_018361395.1. Lineage (NCBI taxonomy): Eukaryota > Viridiplantae > Streptophyta > Magnoliopsida > Brassicales > Brassicaceae > Boechera > Boechera stricta. Next base: position 5,881,379 of record CM031542.1, read on the forward strand.
TTTTTTCCCCTTCTAAATTCTAACAAAGTTTATATTGTTGAAGTTCTTTCATTATTGTTAAGTAAATAATAATTATATACTAAATTAAATGTCACCTGTTGTTATGGCAGGGGGTTATAAAAGAATCAGAGGTGGATTCATTTAACTTGCCGTTCTATGATGCGGTGAAGAGGAGGTGAGGGAAGTTGTCCAAAACGAAGGATCATTCGAGATTAACAAAATCGAGACGCATAAACATCTAGTTCCATACAAAGATAGTGGGGAAGATGACGATGAAACATGTCGACTAAAATTTGGGGAAATGATGGCAAACAGGAAAAGATCAATCTGTGAACCGATGTTGGTTGCTCATTTTGGAGATGCAATTATCGACCGCCTGTTTAAGAAGTACGCACACAATGCAGCCCAATATTACATTGTTTCACTACGCTGTAACAAAACGACCGTCAACTTTGTCGTGTCGTTAACTAGAAAATAAATGGGTTTCGTTTTGCTGCAGGTAATAATGAATAAGGTGATATAGAACCAGTATGGTTGTTTATTCCATTGAAGTCTATGTGTCGTCTCATTATACGGATTTGTCTAACTTCTTTATAGCAATTATATGGCTACTTAGCATTCCTCGAACTTTAAAATTGGCTACGCTTAAGCTAACCCTAAAACAGAGGAAGAAGCAGGAACTAGCAGTGACTCTATGACAAATATGGCCCCAGCTTCCTTTGCTGGGATGATAAATATAAAGTTTTGAAAATATGTGCTCATCGTTCCTTACTAATTTCAGAGACAACACTAAGGTTCATCTCATAATATTTTCAAAAGTTAAAGATGTGGTAATGTTTCTTTTCTCCCAATCTGAGAAGTTAGTCGTATATTCGGACAGGGGATATCTCCATGTCTTGTACCATACCGTTATCAGCATCAACTTGAGGGATCTCTGCGTGGTGAAAATTCCCTTTGTAAGTGGAGTTATGCATCTGCGTTATGTGACCCTGTTGAAGTGCTCTAGTCTTGTGGCTTATACCCCAGTCCCTTCGGCTCCAAAGGTAAAGAGGTGGCCGTATATTGTTCCACTGCTCTATCGTTTTATTATTCACATCTACCGACCCGGGCATGTAGAACGACTGCAGACAAAGAGTGTAATCGAAAGTTACTCATAAAATAAACGAGAGTTGGAGTCATTTGTACACGTACGTACCATGCCAGAAAGTAATTTTCTGTCCTCCCAAATCAACTCATAATCAGCAATCAAATCGACCCTGAATGTAAACGAACCCAGAGTTATGAAATGTTTGTCATTTAATGACTGTGTATTTGCTATATACCTTTTCGTTTCACTTGGTACGATGAGGATTAAAATCTTCGGTTTAAACTCGAGGGCCTTCCTGATGAAATTGTTAGCAAGACTGGCTTTGTGACCGAAAGGCGGGTTCAATCCTATTATCTGTTTTTATCCAAGACAAAAAGAAAACTCAGTCAGTGGATTCAACAAAAGCATCTCAACTTTAGGATTACATTTGCTTTCTTACCAACTGAGAGCCATCAGGTAACTCTTCTGCATTCACGCTCAGCCAATCTCTCTTCTCAAAGTTGAAGTTGTTCTGCCATGGGAACGTCATGTTTTAGAAAAAGCTTCAAACAGAAGAATAAAAGAGTGGCTGCTGTACCTTAGGTGGAATGAGATCAAAGTTTTTAAAGAAGCATGTCTTCCCTGTTTTCATAAGCTTTTCTTTCATCAAACAACTGAAGTCATTAGAGCCACAGCCAAAGTCGACTACCTGAAACCACCGAGAGTTTATCAAGAATGTTATATTTGATAATTTACCTAATAGAAGAGGTATTGGTTAAGGAATTATTAGCACATTTACCGTATCGCCATTTTCAACATACCAGTGGAGCCTCTCTACAATCTGCATTATTAATTTCTATTAAATTGGTTTCTCCTAATCATCACTAAACCAGTAGACTTTGATGGATCAAGGTAAACATGAGTTAAGAAAACAATAGATATAAATAGTTCACCTCTTTAAGCTTCTCTGGGTTTGTGAAGTGACGACCAAACGATGTGTAGCGCATACCATGGAGAAAAGGCGAAAGATAAATTTCAAGCTTCCTCTGCAGTTCATCAAAAACATGAATGTTTTATATCGTGCAACCTTTTCCCTTAATGGAAATTCTTTCATGTGTAGGAATCTCCTCACCCAAAAGCTAAGTGATTCTCATAGAATGACATTGCAATCTTCCAGTATAATTTAGGTAATAAAAAGATTACGATAACGAAATATAATTTATAACCTTATGCTTCATGAGTTCGAGTAGGATATCTGGACCAAATATAGCTTTTGCATCTCTGTCACGCCCTTCTTCAAACATCTTTAAGGCAGCTCGAGCAGCCTGCAGAACAATTGTTAAGATTCAGGGAGACAACGCTGCTAGTCAAATTACATATCTATGTTTCATAAAACAAACCGCAATCGCAGTGGCATACATTGACATGAGTCTGAACCAATCCTGTTGTGATGTTTTTACTGAAATCATTTCCTGAGTGGTAGGATTTTATATGGGTTGGCTTACGAGACTTAACGAACTCATCAAAGTTAAACGAGGATTCCACTTCGTCGATTATACCCATCACCCTGTCTTACCCAAAAAATAAAATGATTAGTTGTAACTATTAATAATGTAACAATTTCTTAAATAGTGGCCAAAAAGAACATCACCTCTGTTCCACATCCTTGACACTAATATCTTTCTTTGGTTTCTTATAAGGGTCACTAATACCAAGACGAGTAAATAGACCCCCATGATGCTTCAGATCCGTCTCCCTACTCGGAACATCCTCTTTGAACCGTGCTAGCCCGTGACTTTGTGTTCTTCTTTGTCCAGATATATTAGGAAAAATTAAGTGGTCTCTAGCTGGAGTAAGAATATGACCTTCTATCTCATGGGCCCTGTTCAAAAGTTTATGAAAAGCCATACATTATGCAGATCATAACAGAAAAATACTACTTTAAAATGCACTCAAAACCAATCAGAACATTCAAAAACTTACAAACAATATATAAGAATGCGGTTGTAGGGAAGCAGTCTTTCCCAAGCTCTTTGCAATGTGTCATCGTCAAAGTTGAGTTCAGAAGTAATCTCTCTGAATACAGAAAGAAGAAAACAAAAATCTGAAGTTAATACATATGGCCATTAGGAGCTTGAGGAAAAGGTAAAATGAAAAACGGTTTACCTTGGTAAACATTTTCTGTGATAAGCTGTTGGGCAACGTCTGCATACAGCAAAATGCAATGCATAATGATTCTTGTCTTCACTTATGTTACAGACTTTACATATGTGTAGAGGACAGGCAAAGTAGTCTCTAGCAGCAATCTTGGCTTGAAGTTCTTCTGATTTGATTTGATCATCAGCACAGAGAAGTCTTGCAACACATTTAGGATGGTAGAAATGACCACAATTTGATGCAGAACAAGGGAAGACCTTCAAAGCAGTAAACAGTTGGATGGACCTTCAAATACTCAATACAGCTAAATTCGCCAAGTATTTCACATGACGTGTGATATTGTGCAATTATATGATACCTGTTGAGAGGAATTTTCATCAGAGGATCCCAATTCGCCACAAGCATAGCACTGGTGCTGTTTGTAGAGACAGTTATTACACAAATAGGTCCCGAGTGCCTACATATGTAGCAAACCAACTTCAGCATGGAGCCACACCATAATAGCATATTAAACAGAAACTCAAAAGCCAATTCACAGTACATGAATTTGAGTCTTATCAGTGAATCCTAGTGATTCGCACTCTGTCTCAATTCCATCTGCTATGGTTGGATGGAAAGATCTCAAGCAACTTCCTTCACAACTGAGTTCAAAACAAGGAGATTAGATGAAATTGTTGCAGTTTGTAAGGAGCTCTAGTAATAACATCAACTCTTTAGAAACTATGAAGCTATACCACAGAACATAACCACCATTGTCACAAATAGAACATACAGGATCAAACTGCAGGTTTGTCTCAGAATCATCATCGCTGCGGTTATCCTCATCTATCATATTATCAACAATGAAGTTCTGTTCCATTGGTGTCTGAGCATCTTGTTGATGGTGCGTTGGAAGTTCCTTAGGAGAAAAAAGAATTAAACTCAGTAGGAGAGCAAGAAAGGCGGCAGAGAACAAGGAAACAACTTCTAACTAGGTCTTACCAGTTCTATAGGTATTGTTTGTGAAGTCTTCTCCAGAAAAGTAAGCAAACACTGCAGAATAGGTTATCAAGGAGAAGCAGTAAATATCCGAAAGAAATATACAAATGAAAGTTGCTTTTCTGATTAATTTGGTTCCTTCGAAACTGATCATTATTCTGAATTCTTAACTATCTATTCAATTAAAGCAGCCCCTCAAATCTGGAACCAACAAAGTCAAAACCGAAATGGAAGTATCTGTATGCCCTAGGACCAAAGACAATACACACATTTTGATGTGGGTTCAAATTCAGAAATATTACAACAAGACTTAAAGCTAAGGGATCAGACTCATAGTGATATATTTCGGCTCTTTAGATCATGCTCTCATTAGAACCAAACACACAAGAAAATGTGTAACTACGAAGAAATAAATAAGTCAACCCAATTAAATCCCTTCCAATGAAGATAATAAAGACCAAAGAGAAAACAGACCTTTGATTTTGTTAAATCTTCATCCCTTTTCATAGCTTCACACAGTAAAGAAACATGATCTGATAAATCATCCTCTGAAGGCTGGATCCTGAGTGAACAGCAAACACATGATTCAAAGACAGTATAAAAAGAAAACACATCAAGATAAACTGAATAAACATCTAAGCATACCCATCCACTTTCTGTAAACTATTCCACACATCATCCCTCGATGCATCCGGATTCCTTTTGACAAACTGAAGAAACTGAAGACTGACCAGAGTTGTTTTAATTAAAGTTTCATAACTCTTTCTTGGGCTTTGTAAAGTTATCCAGTGCATCCCATGTAGAAGCACCTCAATCTTTGGATATTCATCAACAGAAAGATCAAAACGCCACCCTTCGACAAGCTTACAAAATGACTGGTCTCCACAATCAGTATTGCCACGCAAAAACACAGGCGATCCCGAGCTATCAGCCGAATCTACGCTGTGCCATTTGAGCGGAACAACATAAAACTTTACAGGTATGTTACTCTGATCAACGAAATAGTACTCATCAATAGAATCAGGTAGAATCTCGCCTTCTTCTTCTTCTGACCACTCCATTAGATAGCTGAAGAAGAAAACATCGTGTTTTACAGATTCAGCTCCTTATCACTAAACGAACCAATCCACATAACAAAAAAAAAATCTAAATAATCCCAAATCAAGAAACAATACAGCTGATTTCCGCATTTTTCTGGAATAATCAAGAAGATTATACAAAGCATAGCACCAATCATATATTAATCCAATCTTTCACGAAATTTTTCCTGCATTTTCTCGGATACATCACTGGATTATTTTCAGAGAAATTTCCCAAAAAAAGCAACGAAGACACTAAAAAGAAGGTCGTTGACGAAAAACTACATCTCAATCTAGCTACTAAGCTACTTCATCAGGAAAACAACTCATAGAAACCATAAATCAATAAACTCATCTTCCGATTTTCTTCAATTTTCTATTATTTTCTCAACAGATGAACAAATTACAAAAACAAAAAAAGGAACGCACCGTTATCGGAATGTTAAGCCGAAGAGCCGTCTCTTGTCGATTAAACCCTAAAACCCTTTCGTTTGAAGAAGAAGAAAGAGAGAGAGAGGTGTTTCTGTTTAAGAGGAAGGAAGAAGAAAAGCGTGGGAGTGACTGACGTTGCGAATTCGTACGGATTTATACCGTTTTAGGAAAAATATAAGACCTTTTTTTTTAGTTTTAAAAGGGAAAATGACTAACCCCCCCCCCCCTCCCCCCAAATCACATTTTAATTTAATTATATTTTAAATAGGTTACTATAGGTTTTTCTTTTAAACAATTGATTATGGATCAAATAATAAATAATATTAAGATAATATAGGGGTTAAAAAAAAGTGTAGTGTATTATATTTAAAAGTTAAATAATAAGTAAAGTAGGATTTGGATTTCTCGCCGGAATAAAATATTTTAAAAATTTCTAAATAGTTAAAAATTTTAGAAATGTTTTTTTATAAAATAATGTATGTTATGAAATATTTTGAAAGAATAGGATAACAATAAAATGAAATAGAGTTAAAATGATTTAAATGTGATATAAGAATCTTAAAGGAGAGAAAAGAACTCTAGCACCACTCGCGACTTTCTAAGCGATTCCCGATCCCGTTTTCGCCGCCGCCGGTATGGCTGCGGTGAGCAAAGGCTCCCCTCCGGTGGCCGTCCGTCCCCGCTCTCCAGTTGGAACTCTTCCCACGCCTCCCAATTTTGGCTCCTCTGTTCTTTCTCTCCCGATCTTATCAAACGTTGTGTCCCTGCAATCTTCCGACCAAACTTTTTCATCGCAAGTTGGTGCAAAAGCTTCGGATTTGGAGATGACGGATGGATCTTGTAACACCCCCATTGTAAAATTTTAAAAAATTTCGAACCATGTGTTAATTCTCGAGTTACTAATCAGATTATATGCAAGCGGAAGACTTAACCAAATTCCCTAGTTTCATCAGGCGAATTCACTTCAAATTAGATAACACGTTCTCAAATAACTCCACAACAATTCAGCAATTAATCCCCAAATAATTCTCGGCAAAGTCTAAGCAAGTCTAACAAAGTCTCAAGCTCATCAAAACTCATAAACAACAATACGGTACCAACACCGTCCATGAATCCAACCAAGTTCACCACAATACTCATGATAGCGCAATAAGAACTTAATAACAAATTCTGTAAACTCTAAAACCATCCATCCACTTATGACACGTCCGCGTCCCGCGAGCTCCTAAGTCATCATTACCTGAATTCGTAAGTCTGAATGCGTAAGCAAAAGAATTGTTTAGTGAGGTGGTCATCCCGTCTCACTAGGCTTAGTACAGAAACGGTCAAACACAAACGTGCAAGATATATCAAGTATGATTAATGTAATGCAACGGTTCCACAAACGTGAATGCAATGAAACAAATTCAAAGCAAACACAAACCTCAAACGGAACCCAAACTTGTCATGACACTCAACAAACGCATACCCTTAATCAAACAAGACCATCAAAGCACAAATACTCAAAACACAACTAATACGTAGCCACGATCACACACTCACCTCAAATTGCTAATGGCCTGAACTCAAAAGCACACCTAAATATGCCAAACAACAAACGCCAATAGCCTAACAACACAAACAAACCGAGTTACACTCGATTCCAAATTCCGAATTCACAAATATCCCTTAAAAGGAACCCTTACCAAACGATGATAGAACTGATGCTACACGCTCAGTGCTAACTTCTCACAGCCACTAAAACACACTCCTGAACACAAAAATAGCACACAAAATCGATTACAAATCGATCCACAAAATAACACCAAAACCAACACCAAATGACCCSAAAATGACCACACRGGTCACTTACCCCAAACGATTGCCCAAACGAGTGCAAGCCAAGCTTGAACTCTTCACAGCAGCTCACACAACACACGCTGGCGACAAAACCACAATAAGAATCGATTACAAATCGATTACACCAAAACAAACACAAACGGACACAAAAACGGTCCTTACTTCAAAATGATGGAACGAGCTWCTGTCCCAGCAACCAAGCGGTCTTTCCTCRGCAAACGCAGCACTCACCGAAGCCTAAAACAACACCACAAGACAGCTCACCAAAACGCTGCAACACAACACCAACAACTCAAACTCAAAACGGCCACAAAAGAGCTTTCTTACCAACGATTCAAAGACAACACTAAAACAGCAACACGAGACTTCTCCGGCCAGAAACAACTCTCAGAAACCTACAAACACACGCCCAGCAAGCTCACAAAAATTGTCCCAACAAAACGCAAATGGCCCTTATCAAAAACGCTTACCAATTTGCGTAACAAAGGGGCCACACAAACGATTTCTCCTCCAACTGAAGCAAGCTCGACCCTAATGATCAGAGTGATGAAAAACATCAGAAAAGCCCCAGAAACACAGCCCCAACAACCGCAGCACAAAAGCAAACCAAACGGTGGCGAAAAGGGCCCTTACCACAAACGATTTGAAGCAGCCTTTTGCTATAGCAAGCAGCGACCCAATCTAGCAAGAACAACAGCTACAGAAGCCTACAGCATGCCACAAAGCAGCTTACAAAATGCTTCATCAAAACGAAACGAAAACAAAGAGAAACACTTACCCTTTTCGCGTTTTCCTCAAGGAACCAAAGGCGCGCCTCAGCGGCCTCGATTCCTACCATCCAGAATGATGAATAACATCAAAACATAACCAGAAACAACCAAAAACAATAGCCAAACCAAACGGAAATCTCTTACCAATCGCGACGAGATAACACGGGACAACTCCTTCTCACGCCAAAGCTCTCACGCGAATTCTCTCTCAGCAAGGCACAAGCTCTCTCTGTTTTCTATTGCTATGTGTGGCCAGAGGGAGAGAAGAGAGACTTAAATAGGCAAAAKTAGGGTTAGGGGTCTCACAGGCCAAACCCTAAATCCATCCACAAAAAGCCTCCCAAAATCGCCAATTAATTAGGCCCAAATTCCTCAAAACACGCCAATTTACTGAGTTTTGATCTTGCCAAAATCGTAAATCCATTTCAGGAAAGTTTCCACCGCCCAATCACACGCTCCAGACGCATCCAGTGACGCTGTCCGTTCGTCCGCAGGACGCAGTCCGCATGCAAACCGTCCGCAGGATATCGCTCTCGCCCGATATCAGCATCCGTCAACGCCCGACGACCATCAAACGCTAACCTCTTCCATGCATCGCATATCATAAGACACGCCCAGATCCTCCATCCGGTCAGATCGATGTGTCCGCTCGTCTGCCCCCTCACGCCACGACATCACCAAACACCGATAGACTTCGCTCGAATGTACCGCCTGACATCCTATCGCGCGTGATAGCGCTCGACCGCACAAACGCCGACGATAGCGGGTCCATCTGCACGTCCAGCTCGCAACAAACGCAGACGATAACGGTTCCATCCGCACGTCCGGCTCGACCTAAAAGTCCGACGAATCCAAGGTCCAACAACCTCTCGGAGCACAAAAATGCCGATGATGCAGAAACTGATCCGAACATTCAGAACATCAAAATACCGACGAAACACGCTGACTCGGTCCAACCCAAGCATTGGTAAATCCGATCTCCTCAGAACGTACTGAAATAGAAAACACCGACGAATTGGGACCTACCCACGAAACTGACCGAGTCGACAAAAGGCTGCCCGGGACGGTCTTACCTCTCCCCACTACAAAAAGGATTCGCTCTTCTAATTCCAAGCCAACTCTCAAGGCTTCTCATAACCACTTCCCTGCCTCACCATCGCGGTCCCAAACAACATTAATCCAAGGCACGGCTTTTTTCTTAACCATCTGAAATTTCGTACCAATGATCCTTACGGGTCTTTCCGCAATACTCATTTTACCCTGTAGGTCTGCCGGTACCATAGGTAACACTACATCTCTGGGAGTTATGCACTTCCTCAGCATAGGGACATGAAACACCTTATGAAAGGCGAACATAGACTGCGGCAACTCCAACTTATAGGCTACCGGTCTGATTATCTCCAGAATCTTATACGGTCCTATGTACCTCGGAGATAACTTCGATTGCATCTTAGATGTCCTTTCCCTTATAGGTGATCATCTTCGATACACCTTCTCTCTCCCACAAAGAAACTCCAACTCACTTAATGCTTATCAGCATAACTTTTCTGCGATCCTCGAGCCTCTTTCATTTTGCTCGCATTTAATCTCGCTGACGTCTCCAAAACGAAGTCTCTACCCAAAATAGTACGCTTCCTCACTTGTGTCCAACAGAGGGGTGTACGACAAAGTCATCCGTACAGTGCCTCAAACGGAGACATACCAATGCTGGCTTGGTAGCTATTATTATAGGCGAACTCCGCCAAACTCAAATGATCGGTCCACTAATCACCCCAATCCAGTACGCAAGCTCTCAGCAAATCCTCCAAGGTCTGAATTGTCCTTTCAGACTGTCCATCCGTCTGGGGATGATGAGCCGTACTCATATGTACCTTAGTACCGAAACACTTCTATAACTCTCTCTAGAAGTTACTAGTGAACTTCGAATCTCTATCCGACACAATACTAGCCGGTGCCCCATGTAAACTTACGATCTCCTTAACGTACAGCTCGGCTAGCTTCTCCGAATCATTCTGCTTATTAATAGCAAGAAAGTGTGCGGACTTGGTCAATCGGTCCACGATGACCCAAATAGCATCCTTCTTATCACGGGTTGGTAATCCCGTGACGAAGTCCATAGAGATCATGTCCCACTTCCACTCGGGAACAGGTAGACTCCTCAACAAACCACCAGGAACCTGATGCTCAATCTTAACTCTCTGACAGATCGAACAGCTCGCAACCCACTAGGCAACATCGCGTTTCATACCATTCCAATGGTAATAACGCTTAAGGTCACGGTACATCTTTGTAGACCCCGGATGTATCGAGAACTTAGACTGATGTGCTTCCTTAAGGATCTCATCCCTTAAGCCCTGATCCTTAGGAACACACGCACGACCCTTAACCAAAATGGTACCGTTACTCAACGTATGATACTCTGTCAGGTCATTCTGCGCGACCTTCCTCAAATTATGATCTTTCTCCTGGGCAATCCGTACCCAAGTCAAAAGATCTGTCTGATATACAGCACCAAGACCCAACGGCTCCAACTCATCTGTCAAGGCACACAACCTCAAAATACCAACCATACCAATGAGACCTTCCACGTCTCTCTCCGTGTCAGAAATCMCCCGCTTCCTGCTTAGTGCATCCGCCACTAAGTTAGCTTTACCCGGGTGGTAAGCTATCTCTAAGTCATAGTCAGGTACGAACTGATATATCATGGATTTTACCCATTTTTAGCCATGATATAAGTCGTTTTATCGAGTCTTTCTAGTGCTTTTTCTATCATTTTAGAGTCTTTTCAGGTTTTAGCACGTTTGGGACGAATTGGAATTTTGGAGACATTTGGAGCCTTTTGGAGCAAACCGAAGAAAGTACCCGTTTTCAAGCAGTATCGATCGACACCATCCCGTATCGATCGATACCGACATACTACGTTTTCAAGCAGTATCGATCGACACCATCAGCGGTCGATGATACCGCAACAGCGCGGAGATAGATATCCAAGGGCGAGAATTCTCGCCAAAGCCCAATACTTTCCTTATTTACAAAGAGGCTCGTGTTTTTAGACCTATTTAAGCAAACTCTTGTCTTTAGGTTAAGCAGACTTTTACTTTTCTATTATTGGCAGACTTGACTTTTCGAGCTTTGTGAGGGAGCGGATCCAAGACTTTGTTCATCATAGAAGATCCCGAACCCTTGTTTTTATTCTTTTGTTTAATTTCATGATCTATTCAGTTATGTCTTGTGTTTCATCAATCATGTATGAGTAGTCTCATTTTAGGTTTAGGGTTTTCTCATATGGATTTCTCTGATTTATGACAATTGATTTGTTAGGTTCATAATCTGAATAGTTCTTCACCATAGTTGTTCTCAAAGCTTTATTTAACGATCAATTAGAATATAGAACCTGATTCGATTAGGCACGGCAGTGCTGAAGTAATCTGATAAAACCTAGGGTGAGCAATTGGATTATCTGCAAAGAGATTTGGTTTAATCGAATTGTGAACTTATCAAACTTGAATTGATTGCTGGTTTACTGTGATTTGCAAAGAGATTTGGAATTTTAGACTTTAGACTTGTTAGTTTTCGCAACGACAGTTGGTCTTATACTTTCGTGTTTGAGTTCAAGAACGGAACTTAATGAATTGAACCTTAATTTATTAATTGTTGTTTATCATTGATTTCCTGAGAGTTACCCTGAGCCTAATCCTTCCTTGAATTGAATTAAAACAATCATATTTCGATCACCATATTTTACTGTTTAACTGTGATTTGCTTAGCTTAATCCTCACTATGTTATTTATTGTGTGAATTTTCTTGAGTTCTTGTGTTCGACCCCTGATATACTGCAGCAACTGCTTTAGTACTTTTAGGGTATTAATTTGAGCATATCACGAACTCCATCCACCTTCTCTGCCGAAGGTTCAACTCAGGTTGATTGAAGATATATTTCAAACTCTTATGGTCGGTGAAGACTTGCACCTTCTCACCATACATATACGATCTCCAAATCTTAAGTGCAAACACGACCGCAGCCATCTCAAGATCATGGGTAGGGTAGTTTCCTTCATGCTTCCGCAACTGCCTCGAAGCGTAGGCTATCGCCTTACCCTTTTGCATCAACACACAACCAAGTCCAATCCTGGACGCGTCCGTATACACGAGGTACGGTTCACCCGGCTCGGGCAACGCTAACACCGGAGTACTCGTAAACATCTTCTTAAGCTTACAGAAACTCGTCTCACACGGCTCACTCCAAACAAATGGGACATCCTTCCCAGTCAGCTTAGACAAAGGGTTGGCCATACTCGCAAAATTCTTAACAAAACGTCGGTAATAGCCGGCCATACCCAGAAAACTGCGGATTTCTGTCGCGTTCCTTGGCCTCGGCCAATCCGCAATAGCCCGAATCTTTCCTGAGTCCATGGACACTCCCTTATCTAAGACCTCATGACCTAAGAAACCGATCTCACGCTGCCAGAAGCTACACTTCTTCAACTTGGCAAACAACTGATGCTTACAGAGCTTACTCATCACAGATCTCAAATGACTCTCGTGTTCCGCACGAGTCTTAGAGTACACCAAAATATCATCAATAAAGATGATCACAAACTCGTCCAGGAACTCTCTGAACACATTGTTCATCAACTTCATAAATGCTGCAGGAGCATTTGTCAAACCAAACGGCATAACCACAAACTCAAAATGCCCATAACGAGTCCTGAACGCAGTCTTACGAATATCCATCTCATCTATCGGGATTTCATGATATCTTGAAGCCAAATCGATCTTACAGAACCAAGTAGCTCCACGGAGCTGATCCAACAACTCATCAATCCTCGGCAAAGGATATCTGTTCTTAACCGTCACTCGGTTCAGACCTCTATAATCGATACACAACCTGAAGGATCCGTCCTTCTTCTTGACAAACAACACCGGTGCTCCCCACGGTGAACTACTAGCTTTTATGAACCTTTTTTCCATGAGTTCTTCTAGCTGCTTTTTCAGCTCAGCCATCTCAGCAGGTGTCATTCTGTAAGGCGCCTTCAAAACCGGAGCCGTACCAGGCTCTAACTCAATAGTGAACGGATCGGACTTCGACGGTGGTACTCCAACGACCTCACGAAACACATCCTCAAATTCCTGTACCACCAAAATGTCCTTAGGTTCCGTAATACCACTCTCCTCTTCCATGGAGATAGTAGGCAAATAGGCCTCACAGCCTTTCTCCAACAAACGCTCAGCCTGAATAGCCGACACAATCAGGCTTCCGGAAGTCGGTCTAACACCCTGATAGACTAACATTCTCTTGCCCCTCTCAAAATTCACACGTCCTCTGTGACAGTCCAAATGGGCCTTATGCTTACCCAACCAATCCATCCCAAGGATCACATCATAGGTCTCAACTGGGCAAATGACAACGTCGGCCCTCATACCCTCACCACTGATCCAAGTGGACACGTTCAAAACCCTTCCCAAGGTCGTCATAAGCTGTCCACCAGCGGCCTTAACAATTCCCTGATAATACCCAGGTTCCTTCTGGAATTCACCCTTCCCGACCATACCACTCTCAATTATAGCCGCTTTCTCCACAAGTTCAGCTATAGACCCGAAGTCGCGCAACAAACAGCGATTTCGCAGCTCAAACCGCATACCGCGCAGAAAACGACGAACCTGGACCTGCTCGTCATCAAGATCTTTACCACCATACCTCTTGAGGCTATTGAAATCGAACTCGTACTCACGAACATTCCTAGATCCCTGACGAAGATCCAAGAATTGACTCTCCAAACGATCCACAGCTTCCTGCGGGAAGTACTTAGCATTGAACTCCTCACAGAAAACTCTCCACGAGTCCACTCTACCACGACGTCTGACAACGCCCTGCCACCATAAATGTGCCTCACCCCCAAGGAAGTGAACACCAATATCCATCTTATACTGATCAGGACACCTCAAAGTATCAAAATTCCTTTTAATCCTAGTTCTCCACTCGCCTGCCTCTACGGGTTTGACACCTCCCGCCAAACGATCAGTACCCAATCTCTGCATATGGTCCAGCATCTTCAGATAAGATGGGACTCTAGGCTCAGGAACTTCTGCCTCATCACGAACCTCATCCTGATCCACATTATCAGGCGCAACATTCTCTGCGGCTCCATCGTTTCCACCTGGTGGTGCCACAGGATCCTGTCCGGCTACAGGAATTCTCGCCAACAACTGAGCCATAGTGGCCAACACAGGTGCCATCGCTGCCTGAATAGCATCAGCAAACGCAACATTCTGATCCTCAACACCAATCCCAGCGAAATTCTCGGCCGTTTCCCCATGGACCGAGTTGTTTTCCGAACCCTCAGCGGTTCTCTCAACAGGACGCGAGCTTCTGGTCTTTCTGGCCATCTGCAAGGTCCCAAAATTTATGCTAAGTTCACACAAAATTAACAGAACAACCACGCCAAACGGCTTCATAAACCAATCATCACAAATTTTTACGACAAATTTACAGAAACAAGTGAGACTTACCGCGAGACGGAATGTCGAGAGGATGGTTTTACTACTCAAATACTCACAAAACTTCACAACATACTAACAAATGCTAGAGTCAAGCATGCTCTGGTACCAAACTGGTACCAGACTATCAACAAAAACTCACCAAAATTCACGAAAACTCTATCAAACCTAGAACCGTAAGGGCTCTGATACCAAATTGTAACACTCCCATTTCGTAAAATTTTAAAAATTTTCGAACCATGTGTTACTTCTCGAGTTACTAATCAGATTATCCACAAGCGGAAGACTTAACCAAATTCCCTAGTTTCATTAGGCGAATTCACTTCAAATTAAATAACATGTTCTCAAATAACTCCACAACAATTCAGCAATTAATGCAATTAATCCCCACACAATTCTCGGCAAAGTCTAAGCAAGTCTAACAAAGTCTCAAGTTCATCAAAACTCATAAACGATAATACGGTACCAACACCGTCCACGAATTCAACCAAGTTAACCACAATACTCATGATAGCGCAATAAGAACTTAATAACAAATTCTGTAAACTCTAAAACCATCCATCCACTTATGACACGTCCGCGTCCCGCGAGCTCCTAAGTCATCATTACCTGAATTCGTAAGTCTGAATGCGTAAGCAAAAGAATTGTTTAGTGAGGTGGTCATCCCGTCTCACTAGGCTTAGTACAGAAACGGTCAAATACAAACGTGCAAGATATATCAAGTATGATTAATGTAATGCAACGGTTCCAAAAACATGAATGCTATGAAACAAATTCAAAGCAAACACAAACCTCAAACGGAACCCAAACTTGTCATGACACTCAACAAACGCATACCCTTAATCAAACAAGACCATCAAAGCACAAATACTCAAAACACAACTAATACGTAGCCACGATCACACACTCACCTCAATTTGCTAATGGCCTGAACTCAAGAGCACACCTAAATTTGCCAAACAACAAACGCCAATAGCCTAACAACACAAACAAACCGAGCTACACTCGATTACAAATTCCGAATTCACAAATGTCCCTTAAAAGGAACCCTTACGAAACGATGATAGAACTGATGCTACACGCTCAGTCCTAACTTCTCACAGCCACGAAAACACACTCCTGAACACAAAAATAATACACAAAATCGATTACAAATCGATCCACAAATTAACACCAAAACCAACACTAAATGACCCCAAAATGACCACACAGGTCACTTACCCCAAACGATTGCCCAAATGAGTGTAAGCCAAGCTCGAACTCTTCACAGCAGCTCACACAACACACGCTGGCCACAAAACCAAAACAAGAATCGATTACAAATCGATTACACCAAAACAAACACAAACGGACATAAAAACGGTCCTTACTTCAAAACGATGGAACGAGCTTCTGTCCCAGCAACCAAGTGGTCTTTCCTCGGCAAACGCAGCACTCACCGAATCCTAAAACAACACCACAAGACAGCTCACCAAAACGCTGCAACACAACACCAACAACTCAAACTCAAAACGGCCACAAAAGAGCTTTCTTACCAACGATTCAGAGACAACACCACAGCAGCAACACGAGACTTCTCCGGCCAGAAACAACTCTCAGAAACCTACAAACACACACCCAACAAGCTCACAAAAATTGTCCCAACAAAACGCAAATGGCCCTTATTAAAAACGCTTACCAATTTGCGTAAGAAAGGGGCCACACAAACGATTTCTCCTCCAACTGAAGCAAGCTCGACCCTAATGATCAGAGTGATGAAAACCATCAGAAAAATCCCAGAAACACAGCCCCAACAACTGCAGCACAAAAGCAAACCAAACGATGACAAACGATGGCGAAAAGGGCCCTTACCACAAACGATTTGAAGCAGCCTTTTGCTACAGCAAGCAGCGACCAAATCTAGTAAAAACAGCAGCTACAGAAGCCTACAGCATACCACAAAGCAGCTTACAAAATGCTCCATCAAAACCAAACGAAAACAAAGAGAAACACTTACCCTTTTCGCGTTTTTCTCAAGGAACCAAAGGGGCTTCTTCTCAGCTCTGAAGGGGCTCGATTCCTACCATCCAGAATGATGAATAACATCAAAACATAACCAGAAACAACCCAAAAAAAACAGCCAAACCAAACGGAAATCGCTTACCAATCGCGACGAGACAACACGGGACATCACGCCTAAGCTCTCACGCGAATTCTCTCTCAGCAAGGCACAAGCTCTCTCTGTTTTCTATTGCTATGCGCGGCCAGAGGGAGAGAAGAGAGACTAAAATAGACAAAATTAGGGTTAGAGATCTCACAGGCCAAGCCCTAAATCCATCCACACAAAGCCTCCCAAAATCGCCAATTAATTAGGCCCAAATTCCTCAAAACACGCCWATTTACTGAGTTTTGATCTTGCCAAAATCGGAAATCCATTTCAGGAAAGTTTCCACAATCGTCCCAATCACACGTCCGTATCGCATCCGTATGGACGCAGTCCGTACGTCCGCAGGACACTGTCTGCGCGTCCGGATATCAGCATCCGGTCGACGTCCGATCGACCCATCCAAACGTCTGTAACCTCCCATCCGGACGTACCGTACATTTGCAGCACGCGTCCATATCGTCCATCCGAACGTGTCCTTCCGTCCGTCCCGACCATACCACGCAATCAACCAAACACGGACGATAGACTCTTGCCCGAATGTACCGCCTGACATCCTATCGCGCGCGATAGCGCTCGACCGCACACCCTGCGGCACACAGTCCTTGGCCATAGCCGATAGCCCAAACGCCGACGATAGCGGTTCCATCCGCACGTCCGGCTTGACCCAAAAGTCCGACGAATCCAAGGTCCAACAACCTCTCGGAGCACAAAAATGCCGATGGTACAGAAACTGATCCGAACATTCAGAACATCAAAACACCGACGAAACACGCTGACCCGGTCCAACCCAATGATCGGTAAATCCGATCTCCTCAGAACGTACTGAAACACAAAACACCGACGAGTTGGGACCTGCCCACGAAACTGACTAAGTCGACAAAAGGCTGCCCGAAGGACGGGTCTTACAAATCTCCTCAGAAAGTTGACAGCGCTCGATCTCCGGTTGGTGCGCTCCCACCTACTTCTACTCATGTCTCCTCTGCTCGCAATTCATCGCCTGAACTTCCAAACTCTGTTCCCAAATCTCCTCCTTTGTGGAGTGATATTGCCCAAAATTCTTCGATTTCTATTCCATCTTTTAACCTACATTTCTCTGTGACTGCAGGTACTGTAGTAGCTTCACTTCCAACGGATTTCTTGAAGCAATTTGAGCCTCTTTGGGCAAACTGTTTGATCGACCATTTTTTGGGAGACATTCCCACTATTGGGAAAGTCCACGCCATTGTGAATCGTCTGTGGGGTAATCCAGAGAGTATGTTGAGGATTGATGTCCAGTTTTTGAATGAGTCTGCAGTTCTTTTCAGGATTGGCTATGCTCGCAAAAGATCCAGAGTTGTCTCACGAAACATTCTGGCATATTGCTGATACTCCTTTCATTGTTCAACCATGGATCCGTCCACAGCCTCACTTCTGGCAGATCAACTCCTGAGATGGGTTCTGTCCCCTCTGGCAGATCAACTCCTGCTCCAAAAAAGTTAGGCTCTGTTATTCCGTCAGGTCCTGCTGCTCTCAGAAATAACTTCCAGGAAGTTAACGTAGCTATCTCAGAAAACAATACTCCTGATGTCACTAGCAACTCGCTACACCGTTTCTCCTTTGTTTCGTTGATGTCTAAATTAGCAAATCAGGTTCCAGTCTCAACAATTACATCTCCGTCCAGCTAGACCAGCCTTCAATCCAACAATAAAGTCTTGCCTCCTTTGGCAGTAAATTCTCAACAGGAGGGTTCGGACTGGCTCACAGTCACACGATCAAAAACCTCCCCAAAGAACAACATTGCTCTGTGTCCGCCGAAGAAAACTGATTGTCAGATTTCGGGATCGCCTTTGCGATTTAAGATTCTCTCCAACATGACTGAAAAGGAGTAGCTTATAGAGACACAAACAGATTGTATTGCGGAAGAAGTTGTTTCAGCTCCAGTGGAAAACAATAAAGATGACCAAGACACTGCTTCGCTTTCGAAGGACTCTTTGGATGTGGCAAGCACGAAAACTGCTGAAATCTTGACGGAGAACAAAAAATCAGAATATAAGGGAAGGCACAAAGCTCCTAAAAAGCCTTTAGTCTTGGTAAGCTTCAGAAAGAACAACAACAAGGGATCCCACCACAACAAAACATCATCAAAAGCTTCCTTCAGGAAGCATTGATATTGGATTAACATTTGGAATACATTAAATACTCGGGGTTTCAATCAAACTCGCAAACACAATTCGGTTATCTCTTGGATTAACTCTACTTCTCCTGATTTTGGTTGTCTCTTGGAAACTCGTGCTCAAGAACATGCTTCTCACGCAATCATTGCTAAGGTTTTACTAGGGTGGAATTCTTTTGATAATTATGATTTTCATCGCTTCGCAAGAATCTGGTTTGTTTGGTCTTCTTCGGTGTCAGTTTCTCTGATGTTCAAAAGTGCTCAGGTTATCACAATTGCAATTATAACTCGAGATGGCTCGTCGTTCATTTGCTCTTGTGTCTATGAGTTTAATTTTTGACAAGGCATGCTAATTTTGTGGAATGACCTTCTTTGCACTCGGGATACTTTTATCAGCCCAACGACTGTGTGGATTGTTCTGGGGGATTCAACTAGATACTGCCTGGGATCCGCGATTTTAACTGCTTGGTCTCTGATTGCGATTTGTTGGATCCTTCCTACACAGGGATGCAATTGACTTGGTCAAATAATTGTCCAATCAAACCCATTTGTAAGAAATTAGATCTCTCTCTGGTTAATAGCACTTGGGTTCACCGATTCAATCATTCTCATGCGCGGTTTGAGAGCATTGGTTATTTTGATCATTCTCGTTGTGTGGTGAAGATTGATGATCTAATCGTTTATCGTCGTAGACCTTTCAGGTTTTACAATCTCTGGGTTGATGATGGGAGGTTTTTTTATGGCTCTTCACAGGTTTCACCCGAAAAGTTAATCTCGAGAGTTTAACCCACAAAACTGCAAGTGCACAAGTAAATGCAATTGTAGTAATACAGGGTCGATCCACAGGGACTGATAATAACACACAGAGAATGCAAACCTATATCTAATCTAAGCAAAATAGAAAAATGGGGGTTGGTTCGTAATCTAACATGCATAACATAGATAAAAAGCATAAAATAAATAAAGCAATAAATCTATATTAAGAAAACAGTAAATAAACTAAACTAAACATGAATCAAATAAACATTAAATAATTCTAAACTAATATTTACACATACTTGGATGATAGTCTAAATCACGAAACTTAAGTTTATAATTCATATTTTATCTAAATAATTTATCTAAACCACTACCCTGGTGGTCTAAAAGATCTACTCTTAAAACAAAAAAGAATAAGTAAAATAAGAACTACTCTTTATTAGATATGAAATAGTGGCTACAAGGATAAGGGATATGTATCTAGGGTATGAAAAGTTGTGTATTGTCTAGTGAGATTACAAGTGATTATATAGTAGTAGGGTTTCTTAGATCTCTCCATTCTGTTCTTATCTTGTTCTCGGAAGCTTAAAACTCGAAATGACAAGTTGTCCGAATCATATCTTGCCATGTAAGAATTTTTCCATCTTTTTCGGAGGCCAGCATCGACCATGATTGGTCGATGCTAAGATCGATATTGAGCTCCTTTCTCTGACGGATTGATTCTTCCTTTCAGAAAATTCTTTGGGCATGATATCGATCCCCACAGGTCTATATTGGGGTCGATATTGTCCTCTTCTGACTCTGTGAAATCCTTCTCTGAATGTGTACGATCCAAGCAATGTCACCAATCTTCCTAAAGGCTTTAGTAGGCTCCAAAAACATCTCAAGAACTCATGTTTAGCTCCATGTATCTAAAAACATATAACCACATTCAAAAACACTAATACTACACTAAATGTTAGTTATAAAGGTTAAAACTAACTTATTCTAAAACATAAAAGCATATAAAATACGATGATATCAACTCTCCCACACTTATCATTTTCTTGTCCTCAAGCAAACAAAAGTCAAGCATGGTGAAGTTATTTTATTGAAAACAAATAAAGATAAAGAGAGTGAACTTGTACCCTGTGACATTGTTGTGTTAAATATTTTTCGTCTTTGTGGAAGTAGAATGGTCTCTAAGGTACTCCATGTACTTCACTATAAGCATAGCAACGAACCTTAGTTCAGACCACTCCTCCTTCATAAAACACGAACATTAACTCTTTCGGATTTCTATAACCTCATGACCGTCTTGGTACAAATCCTTTCCTCTCCCTTTTCTCACTTCAAGGTCGAATTAATTTTTCCCTACTTTCCTAGGGTATCATTTTACTTTTTCTATCAATCGCCTTTTCTTTTCTATTTATGGACAAGTTTCCATGAGACGCGAACATTAAAAGTGGTAGCTTGCAATGCCCGGTTCACTTCTTTCTTACCTATATCCTTTTCTTTTCTTTTTACTGAAGGGAAGGAAGAGGTGAGATGTACTCATAGACATGTCTTGCGAGGGGTCTCATAGAGTTCGTATCAAATGCGGCTCGAGCCCAAATCAAGAGTTTTAAGGTTCATTACGGTGAGAAGTCAATTTTTATTTGCCAAAGTCTTCGAAAGAATGATCCTTTTGGGGTTTGTTGATCCACTAATGGGGTTTCCACATTTCCTAGTAAAGATCAAACACTATCCACATAGCATCCAAACAGAAACACAAATAACACAATTGAAAGTTCAAATGCTACCTCATTAAAAATCTTTTCACATGTTATTGAACTTATGAACAAGGAAAAGAGTGTAACAATCTCTCAAAATGCAAAAAACTTATGGTAAAACTTCCATAAAAAGATGTCAAGGAAAAGAATTACCTCCATTAATCGCAAGACTCCCCCCACTTATTTCACAACGTCGTCGTTTTGATGGAAGACCGTAAAAGGGGAAAAAGCAAGAAAAAAAATTACAGTGATTCTCTTATCGGGTTGTGGGTTTGCACCTTACACATGTGCAAGTCCTGTTTTTGTTTTTTTTATTGGTGAAGAATTCCTGAAAAGCAAGAAACAAGAACAAAAAATAGAAAAACCAAAAACTAGAGAAAACGAAAATCCTAAAAGAAAATTGTATGTACAAAGATAAGATGCTTTTTAACGTCGTCAGCTCGACGACTTCATAGAGTGGTTCCTCGAATCGATCACTTCGGACTCGGTATGGTGAATGGATTTCTCCCCAGCAGGAATGTAGTCCTTCGTTAATGGTCTCTTCACTAAGAGATTTCTTCCTTGATTGTGATCGTGGCGTCAAGGTAGCACTCTCGGTATCTTCAGAATGGGGATCAACTATGATTGGTCGATACATATGCCTGATGCTATGACCATCCATCGTTGAGGGGCGATGGGGAGGTCCAGTGCTCAAGGCAGCAGCAATATCAGTCCAGTTAGACCGATAGAGACGTTTGACTGGTCTGGAATCGACCTGGATAGGTCGTTGCATCTGTCCAGGATTTTGTTCTGGAAGTGAATCGACCTTAACAGGTCGATGTTGTGGACCGATGAGAAGGACATCGACCTTGATTGGTCGATGTGTTTGTCCGGGACACTGCATCGACCTTGACAGATCGATGTGGTGGACCGATGGGCAGGGTATCGACCCTGATTGGTCGATACTCTCGTCCGGGACTTCGTTCTGGAAATTTGGAATCCACAATATCGATCGTGATAGGTTGATTCATAGGTCCGGTGCTGTCTACCGATGAGTTTGTTGATGTGTTCTCCTCCAATTTCATCTCCCACTGATTAGCTTTGTCACCCAAAGAGAATGGGAATAAGCATAGTGTCAGACCGTCTTCTGAGACTCCGTTGATTTTAATGTGCCACAAAGCTTGTCAAACTAATCCAGGTGATCAGTAATGATCGTCAGAACGACCTTTGGTTGGTGTGTAGCCGCCCGACGTGCATCACCATCTTGAGCAGCATCCCTATTAGGGTGAAGGATGCTCTCAAGCTCAGCAGCAGGTACTTCTTTTTATAGCTGCTCCATTTGATCTATTCTCTTCTTCCCTCTTTTTTTATATATATTGTTGGTGATCACCTGAAATTCAAAGAAATAAATAATCAATAAACAAAAAAAACTTAGTCAGATCTAGACTAAATCTCTATGGCTATTGCTTCAATCCCCGGCAACAGCGTCAAAAACTTGATGGGAGGTTTTTTTTATGCCTCTTCACAGGTTAATCTTGAGAGTTTAACCCACAAAATCGCAAGTGGATGATTAAATGCAATTGTAGTAATATGGGGTCGATTCACAGGGACTGAGAATAAAAAAGAGAATACAAGCCTAAATCTAATCTAAGCAAAATAGAGAAATGGGGGTTGGTTCCTAATCTAACATGCATAGCATAAATAAAAGCATAAATTAAATAAAGGAATAAATTTATACTAAGAAAACAGTAAATAAACTAAACTAAACATGAATTAAATAAACATTAAATAATCCTAAACTAATATTTATACATACTTGGGTGATAGTCTAAATTAGAAAATCTAAGTTTAGAATTCATATTTTATCTAAATAATTTATATTTGTCATTCTAGGGATTTTTCATGTCTTGCTAGTCCACTCTCGTGGTATCCTAGACTCTATATCCAGATCCACTCTCGTGATAAACTGGATATGCATTTCATACAATCCCATCATCGAATACCAAGTATCCTTAGACTCTCACCTCAAGAATACAAAGTGAGTGATAGATTTGTTTCTAAAGTACAACCCACTCTCATGGCAAAATACTCCTAAAATATTCAATCTAACTTGGCCAAAGCCAGATCTATAATTAATTCTATCAAACAACAAATTCGACACTAGCTATGGCTCTCTAGTATGCAGATCTGAAGGTTTAATCCACTCTCGTGGCATCAAACACTTCTAAATAGACAACCACACCTATTGGATTCAGTTGTACTCTTAAGTATCTCCCATGAGAGAATACTCAACATTATTGTGCATACTAAAGTATTTAGATCAGTTAAGTACAGTAATGAACTCTAAAACATTGATCCCATCATCGACCACCACCCTGGTGGTCTAAAAGATCTACTCTTAAAACAGAAAAAAAGAAGTAAAATAAGAACTCTTTATTAGATATGAAATAGTGGCTACAAGGATAAGAGATGTGTATCTAGGGTATGAAAAGTTGTGTATTGCCTAGTGAGATTAAAAGTGATTATATAGTATTAGGTTTTTTTAGGTCTCTCCATTTCGTCCTTATCTTGTTCTTGGAAGCTTAAAACTCGAAATGACAAGTTACCTGAATCATATCTTGCCACGTAAGGATTTTCCATCTTTTTCAGAGGCCAGCATCGACCCTGATTGGTCGATGCTAAAGTCGATATTCAGCTCATTTCTCTGACGGATTGATTCTTCCTTTCAGGAAATTCTTTGGGCATGATATCGATCCCCACAGGTCGATATTGGGGTCGATATTATCCTCTTCTGACTCTGTGAAATCCTTCTCCGAATGTGTACGATCCAAGCAATGTCACCAATCTTCCCGAAGGCTTTAGTAGGCTCCAAAAATATCTCAAGAACTCATGTTTAGCTCCAAGTACCTGAAAGCATATAACAACATGCAAAAACACTAATACTACACTAAATGTTAGTTATAAAGGCTAAAATTAACTAACTTATTCTAAACCATAAAAGCATATAAAATACGATGCTATCAACTGAGCACCCCTCTTTCGCAGCTTTGGTTTGTGATGCTTGGAGTCTATCAGGCCCTATTCATCACTCTCGCTCTGCCATCTTCCGGTTTCACTAGAAGCTCAAGTTACTTTAACCAATTCTGCGTTCTTTCAACAAAACGCAAATTGGGAACATTACTGCTTAGACAAAAGATGATCTGGACCGTTTATGTATTCTTCAAAACTTGGCTTTGTGGCATCCTCACCAAGCATCATTCCAAGCTGTATCTAAAGCTGCTGAAGTTTGGAATTATCATGCTTCCATAGAGGAGAAGTTTTATCAGGAAAAATCCCATGTCAATTGGCTAAAAACTAAGGACAAAAATTCAGCTTTTTTCCATCCTTCATAGCTCGTTCCTCAAGGAATATTATTCACTCGGTCACCTCCAGGTCTGGTATTACTCTCACTAATTATTCTGATATTAAACAGGAATTTGTTGACTATTTTCAGGAATTTTTTCAAACTCCTTCAAGGCCTTATTATCTCGAGATTGTTACTATCCAGCAGCGAATTGACTTCCGTTGTCTGGATCATTTAGCTCAGCAGCTTGTGGCAATGATTACCCCAGAAGAAATCAAGTATACTCTTTTTGCAATGCCTAAGAATAAGACTTCGGGTCCCGATGGTTATACTCCTGAGTTCTTCCAAGCTTCCTGGAACACGATAGACCCAAATTTTATAGCTGCCGTTCAATCCTTTTTCCTCTACGGTTTTATGCCAAAAAGAGTCAATGCTACTGTTGTAGCGCTGATTCCCAAGGTGTAGAATCCAACCATGCTCTCTGACTATAGGTATAGTGCGTGTTGCAACCTGATTTTTAAAGTCATCTCCAAAATTTTGGGGAACCGTATCAAAATGTCCTTCTCGCTACGGAGTTAGGCAAGAATTATCACAATAGCCCGTTACCTCGCTGTGCTTTGAAAATGGACCTTTCAAAAGCTTTTGACATGGTTAGCTGGAGTTTCATCTTTAAGGTTCTTCAGGCCATGGCCCTCCCCGATCTCTTCATCAAGTGGATCTACAATTGCATCTCCACAACTTCTTTCTCCACCTCCATTAATGGTGAATTGGAAGGTTTTTTCTCTAGTGGACACGGTGTGGACATCCAGAAGGAGCCGCCCCAATCAGTAGAGATCCCACCACTTCGTGGAGCACCCATGATACGATCAAGAACCAAGAGTCTCAAAGGGCTCACCAAAGCCGTAAGCCTTTTCCTCAACACGGACCATGCAGACGCGAACAAGGACCGAGCGGATCCGGAAAAGACAAATGTCAAACCAATGGCATTTCCATTCACCACCAATACTCAAGAAGCATCCATAAGTGATTTTGGAGCCGAGACAAGCCACGAGACTCCTCAAAATGCTTCATGCTCGCACACAACCGAGTGGCCCCTCATGACTTCCCTCTTTGTCCTCACGTTAGCATGATCGGGGCATAAAGACATCACTAGGGATTGTACTCTTTTCTACCCTTAGGTTTCCCACGTGGTTTTACTAAGGAAGGTTTTAACAAGGCAACAACCTAGTGGTGCAAAGTGGCCTCAGAGACATCCTTTGAGGGCCGAGTTGTTTAGAAGCCCATACCATGCCTCTATTTCGACTCAAGCATTCTAAAGGAGTATTTTGAAATCCATTTGGGCCCAAGATCACGTTGCAAAAGGTTCAAGTACACGTCAATTAAATTTCTGCCTTGTTGTCTTAAAACTTTCCTTTTTCGGTCTTTTTCTTTTCGATTATTTGAAAACTCTTTGGCCACATTGTCTAGGCCTTTGCTGTGTCATTTTTGACTCTTTTTGTAACCTAAGATGAGCCCTATTGAAGAGGGAACTTGCAGCCCTAGAGAGGGTAGAATTTGAGTAATAAACAAAAACCCTTTTTGCTTAGCCGTCGCCTAAGCTCTTTGTTCTTTCTCTTGCTTTGTGCCATTCAAATCAAGGAGAGATCATTCAAGCTGTATCACAAGCCCTCTCATATCTCGTGTGGTCACTTATCAATCCACTTGTCCGAGTACATCGATCGTTCTCGCCATCTTGCCCATCCGTTCGCGCCTCATGGTCCATCGGAGAGCATACCACATCCGAAGCTTGTATCATTTTGGTATCAGAGCTGAAGATCCATCTACAACCACCAGGTACCTTTTTGGTATCATTTTGGTATCCTTACTATCTTTTAATTTCCAGTACTTGTTCTTTGTTTAGTTGCTTCATTAGATCCGAAAATCAAAAAAAAAAAGTTATATCGATACTTGTTAGGTTGTTTATTTTCGTTTGTGTTTAGGGTTGATTCAAGGACACTAAGATTGGAGCTCAAGACTCTCACGACCACCAGATTGTGTCTTTCTTTACTCTTGTTTTAGTTTCAGTACTCGTTAATTACCCTTGCTTACTTGCTTATCTCATAAACTCAAAAACCCAAAAAATATCATCGTAATTGCCTGTTTTGCTTGTTTTAGTTTTCATAAATTTATAAAACCTGATAAAATTATTTCGCCTCTTGTTTCAGCACCTTGACTCATTATAGGATTTATTAAAATTGTTTGCATAAATTTAAATCAAAAAACAAAATTATTAAGCTAGTCTGATATCGCATTAAGGTTTTGTTTTCGAGAACTAGTTCCATACCCTAAGCCGTTTGCTTTTGGTGGTTGGTCTTTGTTGCGAGGACATGGCTGGTAATGGACAAGATGTGTTGGCACAAGCCATAGCCAAGATGAGAGCTGACATTGCTCGAAGATTTGGAACGATCGAAGAAAGGCTTGGACAAATCGAGCGACCGCCGAGACGAGGACAGCCGAGAAACGATCCACCCCCAAGAAATCAAAAATTGGATTCCGATGATGAGAGAAAGCCACCTGACTTAAGAAGGAGATACCAACGTGACCGAGGGTTTAGACAAGATCACATCGATCCTAAACTCACGCTGCCCACGTTTGCTGGCCGAGTAGATCATGATGCTTACTTGGATTGGGAGAAGCGTATGGATAGAATTTTTGAGTGCTATGAGTATAGTGAGCCAAAGAAGGTAGCAGTAGCAGCAACATAACTCACCGATCACGAATTATCTTGGTGGGATAGAGAAGTTTCCGAGAGAAGACGGAACCGGTATGACCAAATCAATACATGGGCTGAAATAAAGTTTTCTTTCAAAAGAAGATATGTTCCGCCTCACTTTCATTGAGAGATTCAAAGGAAATTCATAAGATTGACTCAAGGCAGTAAGTTAGTGGAAGAGTATTACGACGAGTTTGAGACATTCAAGAATCGTCTCGAGCTAGACAACTCGGAAGAGTCACTAATGGCGCAATTTGTCAATGGTTTACAAGACCGTATATCTCTGAAGGTAGAGCTGCAACCTTGCCATCAGATGGACGAGTTGCTACACTTGGCAATTCAGATAGAGCAGCAAGGGAAGCACAAAGATTCTACTAAACCAAAGAATACGCAACTGTGGACTGCACGCAACAACAACAACAATCGGTTTCAACCACCGTCGGACCAAGCCAAATCAGTAGAGGTTGATTCGAAGTTTAAGGGAAAGGTTACTGAGGCTTCCAAGAGTCCAAGAGCTGAGACTAGTAGGTCTAATCAGAATCTTACACGCAACTGAGATCTCATATGCTTCAAGTGTCAAGGTAAAGGGCATATGGCCCGAGAGTGTCCCAACGCCAAGGTTATGATTATAACAAAGGACGGAGACTACGAGACTCAAGATGAGTCCGAGGAGGATGATGAAGGATCTGGAGATGATATTGAGTATCCAGAGAAAGGAGATATCCTTATGATGAAACAAGTACTAAATACGGCCATCGCAGCCGAAGAAAATGCCCAAAGAGATAACATATTTCATATTAAGTGTCTTGTGGAGGGCAAAACGTGTAGCTTAATCATCGATGGAGGCTCAGGTACTAACGCCGCTAGCTCTTACATGATTGACAAGCTGGGACTCAATAGAGAGAAGCACCCTCAGTCGTATAAGCTTCGATGGCTCAACAACAAATCCGAGTTAAAGGTGCACGAGCAAGTGAAGATATCATTCAGTATAGGGAGGTACCAAGACCAAGTAACATGCGATGTGGTTCCCATGCAAGCGGGACACATTCTATTAGGTCGCCCATGGCAGTTCGACAAACAAGCCATACACCACGGACAGACCAATCTATACTCTTTCATGCATAACAAGCGCAAGGTGACACTTGTTCCACTCGAGCCATCACAAATTCATGACATGCAAGCCAAGATTGCTAAAGATGCTAGAAAGTCCAGAGTAGCCTGTTCGCCAAGGCAAGCCATATCAACAAGGCGTTGTACACCAAGCAAGACGTGTTACTCCTAGTTTACCGAGAGGCCCTGTCCGCCGCTAAAGAGGCCACCGTGTTGCATATGGAAGTTCAAGGAGTCCTAAATCGATTCAAGGACATCTTTCCAAATGAGATACCACCAGGATTTTCCCCACTAAGAAGAGTCGAGCATCAGATAGACTTAGTACCCAGAGCTGCTCTACCAAACGGACCTGCATACTAAGTTAGTCCGACAGAAGCACAAGAGCTCGAACGACAAGTCCAAGAGCTTATGACTAAGGGCTACGTGATAGGAAGTCTTAGTCCCTATGCTGTAACAATGCTATTAATGCCTAAGAGAAATGGCACACGGAGGATGTGTGTTGATTGCCGAGCCATCAACAACATAACGATCAAATACCGACATCTGATACCGAGGCTCGATGATATGTTTGACGAGTTGAGTGGGTCAACGATTTTCTCCAAAGTCGATCTAAAAAGTGGGTATCATCAAGTCATAATGAGAGAAGGCGACGAGTGGAAGACCGCCTTCAAGACGAAGTAAGACCTCTATGAATGGCTAGTCATGCCCTTCGGCCTTACGAATGCATATAGCACTTTCATGCGACTTATGAACCAGGTTTTACGTTCCTATATTAGTAAATTTGTCGTGGTATAGTTTGATGATATTCTCATTTATAGTAGGAGCTTGGTAGAACACATAAAACACTTAGAACTAGTGTTGCAAACGCTTCGGAAGGAAGGCCTTTACGCTAACCTAACGAAGTGCACCTTTTGTACTGATAAGTTGGTTTTCTTAGGTTTTCTAGTGAGCTCACAAGGACTACAAGTTAGACCAAGAAAAGATCAAAGCTATTGAGGAATGGCCTACACCAACTAACATCGGACATGTCCGAAGTTTTCACGGTCTCACGAGCTTTTACCAGCATTTTGTTCGAGATTTTAGCACCATAGCTGCTCCCTTGATGGCTGTGATAAAGAAAGATGTGCCATTTTAGTGGGGAGAAGCACAAGAAACCTTGTTCAAAAACATTAAAGACCGATTGACTCATGCACCGGTTTTAGTTTTACCTAACTTGGACCAAACTTTTGAGATTGAGTGTGATGCCTCAGGTCTAGGTATTGGAGCTGTCTTAACTCAAGGAGGGAGACCAGTAGCATACTTCAGTGAGAAGCTCAGTGGACCGACTCTCAACTATCCCACTTACGACAAAGAATTGTACGTGTTGGTCCGATCGCTAGAGACGTGGCAGTATTACCTTTTGGCGAAGGTGTTTGTCATCCATACTGATCACGAGACTCTCAAGCATCTCCGAGGGCAGACAACATTGAAGAAGAGACATGCAAGATGGTTAGAGTTCGTGGAGACGTTCCCATATGTCATCAAATACAAAAAAGGCAAAGACAATGTGGTCGCGGACGCCTTATCGAGACGTCATGCCCTTATATCAACAATGGAGGCTAAAGTGTTCGGTTTTGAGCACATTAAGGATCAATATGCTGAAGACCCATACCTTGGAGAGACTTATTCTCAGGGCCTAACGGGAGGAACCGGGTCCTACTACTTATGATGTGGACATCACACCAATACCCATTCGGACCGACGAGCCGTGTAGACCGAGACTTAGGGAGAACCGGACCGTGCCTTACATACCGAATGAGATCACGACCAGGAGCAAGGCACACAAGCTCAAGACTCAAATCCAAACATACATTCATCGACTCAAGGAGCAAGGAGACCGAGAGGAGCTAGAAGACCGTAGCGGACAAGGACCCGGACTCATGTAAACGACGGGCGGAACCATCTTGGATCCGGTGAGCTTAGGCTCACGGACCTGCAACCTTGGGGACAAGGTCTTGTGTGTCCTCACTATCCATCAGTGAGGACACCCCTCAAGAGCCTAATTAAAGTAAGACACTCTTTCCCTACCTCTAGTTTTACCACAACGGGTTTCTAGAGAAGGGTTTTAACGAGGTCCCAAACGTTTAGGGCATCACATCTCTTATCCCACATGTGTTTAGCTTGGAACCTTTTGATGACAAGTCTAAGCAAATATAGATGTGATTTTATCTAGGGAAATTCATTACACATGCTTTCCCCCATTTTATTTTGTTGTGTTTGAGACTTTTGCCTTGTGTTGACTTTTGTTGACTTCGTTTTAGGCTTGTTTGGGTGATGTTAATGGGCTAAGTGATGTGCTTAAGACACATTAGCAACCCTAGTTTGTAGCCTATAGAAGGCAACTCTTTCTTTAATGGGGGAGCACTCATTTACATCAAACTTATAAAGTTGTCAACTTTATCTCTTAACCTATTGAGGACTTCTCTAGGTTATCTTTCCTTGAAGAATTGAGTGTGTCTCTTCTTCAAAGGATATTGGCTGTATCAAGGGACTTCCACCTCCCTTGTGAGTTGTCCTCAATCCACCCAAAGCTCCACCGTTCACAACGTCTTCTGCCCGCCTCATCTTCACGCTGTTAGATCGAATTGAACCACATCTTCGATCTAGCTCCATCTCCTCTCCACCGTGTTACTTTGAGGGTCTTCAGAAAGCTTATACCTTGTGGATCCCCTTCAGTTCGTCATCATTCACCTTCGTCGTTAGCCTTGAACGGATCGAACCATATCTCCGCCAAGGACTTAACTTCGCCGGTTCCCTTCGTCTTCCCACCCGCTGCTTGTCTCTTGGGGTTTAGGTTCTTACCATTTGGTATCAGAGTCAAAGTCCTACAAAGGTTATGTTTTTCCATCTAAAGCTTTCACTTTTCGAGTTATCTTGATCGGATCTAAGCTCTAGCTTGAAAAAGCTTGAACTTTCCCCCGTTCCAGTTCTTTTTCCCGTTTAGTCTTCTCATCCGTGTTGAGTATTAGGTCGAGTCTAGTTGTTTTCATTGTTGCTTCAGTGTTTGCGCTCTGTTTCGTTTGCTTGTTGAGCTTTCTTATGTTAGATCTTTTATTATTCAAGTTTAAAATGCATAAAGTCGCCCTCTTTGCTTCATTGCGCATGCTAGTCTCTTTCGATGTTTAGTTTGTATGACTAGAATCGAAAACCTGTTAGGGTGCTCTTGTTTGTCTCTTTAGCTCGTGTCTCCCTGTTTCTAGCGCCGCCATTGTTGCTCTTTGATTAGTCTTAGGTTTAAAAAAAAAAAAAAAAGGTCGGGGTTGTTTTGATAAAAATAGGAAACCTTTTTCCGTACCATCGTTACTTTTCCATTTTGTCCCTTACGTCCTTTGCTTTTGTTGTGTGCTATCGAGTTATTATCAAAGTGGTCCTGCATTATTTTTTTGCCTTGAATTTGAAATATCTCGCCCATTTGTGTAACGTTACTTGCCACAAAACGCACCGTCAAGCTACTTGAGTTACTTGCGTGAAAAGTAAGCTTGGGAACTGTTTACGGTTTGTGTTTTTAATTTGCTGATTGTTTTGCAAGGTACCAAGGGCTATGGCTGAGCCACCTGACCTCACAGCCATCCTCACGGGTATACAAACGCAGCTAAGACAGCTCGGTGAACGAGTTGACCGAGTAGAATAACCTCCTCCGCGGCCAGCTCCACCACCAGGTCAAGATTCGGTAATTGATGAGATTTCCGAGGAAGAATACTTTCAGCCTCCTCCACCTAGGAGAGCAAGACATCGAGAAAGAAGAGCTTATGATGATAGAGGTGATCAAGGACACCCAAGAGCTCATTCCCCGCATTTAAAGCTCACGCCTCCCACTTTTGCAGGAAAGGTGGATCCGGAAGCTTATCTCGAGTGGGAACGAAGAATGGATCACATCTTTGAAGTTTATGGCTATCAAGAGCCTAGGATAGAGATGCGGCCAAGAGGAGAAGAAACGGTGAAGGACCGGTCCCATCTTGGGAAATCATGAAGTTCATGATGAAGGGTCGATATGTGCCTCCTCTTTACCATAGGGAGCTACAAAAGAAGTTTAGAAAGCTCACTCAAGGGAGCAAGAGTGTTGAAGAGTACTTTGAGGAGTTTGAACATCTAAGGAACCGTCTTAATCTAGAACGAAGGAGACTCTTATGGCAATTTCTTGGCCGGACTTCAAGAGCATAGCTAACAATGGAAGTAGCATTACAACTATCTCAATGAGCTCTACACTTACGCTACTCAGTAGAAGGTCATCTGAAGAAGGTCAAGTTTAGAGCAGCCAAACCCTCCATGGAAGACACAAGCTTGGGTTCCAATCAAACCATCGTACCAAGGGATAAGGGCAAGACAGGGTTCCTTTCAAGCCCCGTGAGACTACTAATAAGCCTAGGACTGAAACAAGAGGAGTCCCTGGTAAAAAGACAAGGATATCATGTAGCTTCAGGTCATTCTGTTAGAGTTAAACCAGAGCTATGATCATCAATCGTGATTATGAGTCACAAGACGAAGAGGATCCACTAGATAAGGGAGATAGCACTGATGAGGAGGTTGCATATCCAGATGTGGGTGAACTCTTAGTCACCATGAGAGCCCTTAGCACTGCACTTGAGCCGGAAGAGACCGCTCAACGCGAAAACATATTCCACACAAGGTGTACAGTAAATGGGAAGGTTTGCTCTCTTATTATTGATGGTGGATCATGCACAAATGTGGCTAGTTCTTACATGGTAGAGAAGTTGAGCTTGAAAACCACTAAGCATCCCAAACCATATAGGCTTAGATGGCTAAATGACCAGACGGAATTGAAAATAAATGATCAAGTTAGGATCTCATTTAGCATTGGCAAATATTATGATGATGTTTTGTGTGATGTGGTTCCAATGCAAACTACTCATTTGTTGCTAGGTAGGCCGTGGCAATTTGATAGAGAAGTAATGCATGATGGAACCTTTACTCATTAGTTCATGATAAAAAGCGCATTAGCCTAGCCCCATTACTTCCATCACAAGTGCATGAAATGCAATTGAAATTGGCTAAGAAAAAGAGCATTGCTAAGTCTAATTTCCTTATAGCTCCTGGTGCCATTAGACGGTCCTTACATGATGATACTTGTAATGTGGTACTAATATTTTTTAAGGAGTTGTTGAGTGTAGGAGAGGTTACGGTGGAGCTGCCCACAGAGGTACAATAAGTTCTAGACCGCTTCTGTGATATCTTTCCGGAGGAATTGCCCACGGGTCTCCCACCTCTAAGGGGCATAATGAAGCCAAAGAGCTTGAGAAGCAAATGAGAGACTTGATGGATAAAGGATACGTAAGAGAAAGCTTAAGTCCATGTGTTGTCCCGGTTTTATTGGTGCCTAAGAAGGATGGATCCTACCGCATGTGTGTGGATTGTAGAGCCATCAACAACATTACCATCAAGTATCGCCACCCTATACCTCGATTAGATGATATGTTTGATGAGTTGAGTGGCGTTACCATTTTCTCCAAGACCGACTTAAAGAGTGGATACCATCAAGTGCGTATGAGGGAAGAAGATGAGTGGAAGACCGCATTCAAGACCAAGCAGGGTTTATATGAGTGGCTAGTGATGCCCTTCGGCCTCACTAACGCCCCGAGCACCTTCATGAGACTCATGAACCATATCTTTCGTCCTTATATTAGTAAATTCGTAGTAGTTTACTTCGATGATATTTTGATCTATAGTACTTGCTTGGTTGATCATGTTATTCATCTTGGATTGGTGCTAGAATCTCTTAGGGCTGAAGGTCTATATGCTAATCTTAAGAAATGCATGTTTTGCACTAGTGAGCTTGTTTTCCTTGGTTTTGTTGTTAGCTCTCAGGGTCTTCGTGTGGACTTAGAGAAAATTAAAACCATCCAAGGCTGGCCTAGACCCACCAATGTTAGCCAAGTGAGAAGCTTCCATGGGTTAGCAAGTTTATACAGTCGGTTCGTCAAGGACTTTAGCACCATCGCCACACCTCTTACTTCGGTAATTAAGAAGAGTGTGGGATTTAAATGGAGGGAAGCTCAAGAGAGATCATTTCTGGATCTTAAGTATCACCTTACACACGTCCCCATACTAACCTTGCCGGATTTCAGCAAGACCTTTGAAGTAGAGTGTGACACTTTCGGTGTAGGCATTGGAGCGGTTTTGACGCAAGGAGGCAAACCGGTTGCGTTCTTTAGCGAGGAGTTGAGTGGGGCTGCTTTGAATTACCCCACCTATGAAAAGGAGCTCTATGTTTTAGTTAGAGCCATGCAAACATGGCAGCATTACCTTCTCTTAAAGGAATGCGTCATCCATACCGATCACGAGACCTTACAACATTTAAGGGGCCAAACGACTTTGAAGAAGCGTCATGCTAAGTGGTTGGAGTTTATAGAGACCTTCCCTTATGTGATCCAATACAAGAAGGGTAAGGAGAACATAGTAACTGATGCCCTCTCTAGATGGCATATACTCATTACCACCATGGACTCGAAGATGCTTGGGTTTGAGTTCCTTAAGAGTTTATATGGAGAGGACCCGGAATTAAAGGATAGTTTTGCTGGACATGGGGTTGATTCTTACACTAAGTACTACCTTCATGATGGATTTTTATTCAAGGACAAGAGGTTATGCATACCCCAAAGTTCCATGAGGGAACTATTGGTGAAGGAAGCCCACGGGGGAGGTTTAATGGGTCATTTTGGGGTTGAGAAGACTTTGAGCACATTGAAGGAACATTTCTATTGGCCAAGGATGAAGAAGATGGTCATGACCTACTATGATAGATGTATGATATGCAAGAAAGCCAAGTCTAAGGTCCATCCCCACGGTTTGTATCTTCCGTTACCCATTCCGACAACACCAATCGATGGACTTCGTTTTGGGGCTGCCCAAGATTCATCATAGGGATTCTATTTTTGTGGTGGTTGATAGGTTTTCCAAGATGACACACTTCATCTCATGTGCCAAGACTAATGATGCTTCACAAACCGCCACCTTGTTCTTCAAAGAGGTCGTTCGCCTACATGGGGTTCCTCGGACTATCGTTTCCGACCGTGACACCAAGTTCTTGTCTCACTTTTGGAGGACCTTATGGAAGAGGTTGGGAACTAAGCTACTGTTTTCCACCACTTCTCACCCCCAAATGGATGGTCAAACCGAAGTGGTCAACCGCACACTCGGAGCTCTCCTTAGATCGCTATTGGGAACAATTTGAAGAATTGGGTGAAGTGTCTTCCACTAGTTGAGTTTGCTTACAACTCGGCCCGGCATTCAACCACAAGGATGTCACCGTTTGAAGTGGTATATGGACATAATCCCGACACGCCTTTGAGCCTTACGCCATTACCACCCGCCGAGATGATGGATGTCGAAGGAGTTACTAAAGCCGACTCTGTGAAGAAGATTTTTAAGAAGGTTTATGGTAACATTGAGAAGAGGAATGAGCAAGTCACGGCTAGGATAAACAAGAGGAGAAAGCAAGTCCTATTTCATCCCGGGGATTGGGTGTGGCTACATATGAGACCCGAGCGTTTCCCCAACAAGCGGAAGCACAAGTTAGATTCGCGAGGAGACGGACCATTCAAAGTGCTAGAGAAGATCAACGACAACGCCTACCGTCTTGAACATCCCGGTGAGTTTAGTATCTATCCCACCTTTAATGTTGCTGACTTGACTCCTTTTGATGTAGGAGATGATGATCTTTTGGAGACCAAAGCTCTTGAACAGGGAGGGAATGATGTGGACATCGCACCAATACCCGTTCGGACCGACGAGCCGTGTAGACTGAGACTTGGGGAGAACCGGACCGTGCCTTACATACCAAATTGGATCATGACCAGGAGCAAGGCACACAAGCTCAAGACTCAAATCCAAACATACATTCATCGACTCAAAGAGCAAGGAGACCGAGAGGAGCTAGAAGACCGTAGCGGACAAGGACTCGG
The DNA here is from genome assembly GCA_018361395.1 of Boechera stricta. Taxonomy (NCBI): domain Eukaryota; kingdom Viridiplantae; phylum Streptophyta; class Magnoliopsida; order Brassicales; family Brassicaceae; genus Boechera; species Boechera stricta. The sequence continues at coordinate 5,918,148 of CM031542.1, forward strand.
ACTCATGCAAACGACGAGCGGAACCGTCTTGGATCCGGTGAGCTTAGGCTCACGGACATGCAACCTTGGGGACAAGGTCTTGTGTGTCTTCACTATCCATCAGTGAGGACACCCCTCAAGACCCTAATTAAAGTAAGACAATCTTTCCCTACCTCTAGTTTTACCACGACGGGTTTCTAGAGAAGGGTTTTAACGAGGTCCGAAACGTTTAGGGCATCACATCTCTTATCCCACATGTGTTTAGCTTGGAACCTTTTGATGACAAGTCTAAGCACATATAGATGTGATTCTATCTAGGGAAAGTCATTACACATGCTTTCTCCCCTTTTATTTTGTTGTGTTTGAGACTTTTGCCTTGTGCTGACTTTTGTTGACTTAGTTTTAGGCTTGTTTGGGTGATGTTAATGGGCTAAGTGATGTGCTTAAGACCCATTAGTAACCCTAGTTTGTAGCCTATATAAGGAAACTCTTTCCTCATTAATGGGGGAGCACTCATTTACATCAAACTTATAAAGTTGTCAACTTTATCTCTTAACCTATTGAGGACTTCTCTAGGTTATCTTCTTCAAAGGATCTTGGCTGTATCAAGGGACCCCCACCTCCCTTGTGAATTGCCCTCAATCCACCCAAAGCTCCGCCGTTCACAACGTCTTCCGCCCGCCTCATCTTCACGCTGTTAGATCGAATCGAACCACATCTTCGATCTAGCTCCATCTCCTCTCCACCGTGTTACTTTGAGGGTCTTCAGCAAGATTACACCTTGTGGGTCTCCTTCAGTTTTTCATCATTCACCTTCGTCGTTAGCATTGAACGGATCAAACCATATCTCCGCCAAGGACTTAACTTCGCCGGTTCCTTTTGTCTTCCCACCCGCTGCTTGTATCTTGAGGTTTAGGTTCTTACTAACTTATAAAACGGGTTTCTCTTTCGAGACAAGCGACTTTGTATTCCACAAGGTTCGTTGCAGGAACTTTTGGTCCGAGAAGCTCACGGTGGAGGCCTCATGGGACACTTTGGAATAAACAAGACCTTCATCACCCTCAAGGAGCACTTCTACTGGCCCCATATCAAGCGAGACGTTGAGCGCCATTGTGCCAAATGCATCGTTTGCCTTAAGGCAAAATCCAGGTTACATCCTCACGGTCTTTACATGCCTTTACCGATACCTAACGCTCCTTGGGAGGATATTTCTATGGACTTTGTGCTAGGTTTAACAATGGTACAAAATAAGGATTCTATCTTCGTCGTTGTGGACCGGCTCTCTAAGATGGCCCATTTCATTCCATGTAACAAGACGAATGATGCATCTCAAACCGCTAACTTATTCTTCAAGGAAGTCGTTCGTTTCCATGGGTTACCAAGAGCCATTGTGTCGGACCGAGACACAAAATTTCTAAGCCACTTCTGGAGAACATTATGGAAGAAGCTCAGCACCAGGCTTCTCTTCTCCACGACATGTCATCCTCAAATCGATGGTCAAACAGAAGTGGTAAATCGGACTTTATCTAGCTTACTTAGAGCTAGCATCGATAAAAATTTGAAAAATTGGGTTGAGTGTTTACCTTTAGTTGAATTTGCTTATAACTATGCTACTCACTCTTCCTCTAAGACCCCTAGGACCCCCATGGAGTTGAATTTGTGTACGGTTTTAACCCTAGGACCCCCATCGAGTTCACGCCGTTATCGTTACCAAAAGCAGATCAAGTTAGTCTCGATGGAATCGCCAAGGTCGAGCAAGTCCAGAAGATCCATGAGAAGGTTAAGGAGAACCTCAATAAAGAACCAGCAAATCAAACACAACCGAAACAAGGGACGCAAGAAAATGGAGTTTGCTCTAGGAGAATGGGTTTGGCTTCACATGCGGCCCGAGCTGTTCCCAAATAACCGTAGCTCCAAACTAGCACCAAGAGGAGATGACCCGTTCAAGATCGTTGAGAAGATGAATGACAATGTTTACCGCCTCGAGTTACCAAGAGAGTTTTAAGTTTCCCCAACGTTCAACGTTTCTAACTTATCTCCTTTTGATGTAGTTGATTCGGACTCAAAGGAAGAGCTTTTTCAAGAAGGGGAGAATGATGTAGACATCCAGAAGGAGTCGGCCCAATCAGTAGAGATCCCACCACTTCGAGGAGCACCCATGACACGATCAAGAACCAAGAGTCTCAAAGGGTTCACCAAAGCCGTAAGCCTTTTCCTCAACACGTACTATGCAGATACGGACAACGACCGAGCAGATCCGAACAAGACAAATGCCAAACCAATGGCATTTCCATTCACCACCAATACTCAAGAAACATCTATAAGTGATTTTGGAGCCGAGACAAGCCACGAGACTCCTCAGAATGTTTCATGCTCGCACACAACCGAGTGGCCCCTCATGCGGACAAAGACGGTGACTTCCCTTTTTTCCTCACGTTAGCATGATCGGGGCATAAAGACATCACTAGGGATTGTACTCTTTCCTACCCTTAGGCATCCCATGTGGTTTTACTAAGGAAGGTTTTAACGAGGCAACAACCTGGTAATGCAAAGTGGCCTCAAAGACATCCTTTGAGAGCCGAGTTGTCTAGAAGCCCATACCATGCCTCTAGTTTGACTCAAGCATTCTAAGGGAGTATTTTGAAGTCCATTTTGGCCCAAGATCACGTCGCAAAAGGCTCAAGGACACGTCAATTAAATTTCTGCCTTGTTGTCTTAAAACTTTCCTTTTTCGTTCTTTTCCTTTTCGATTATTTGGAAACTCTTTGGCCACGTTGTCTAGGCCTTTTCTGTGTCGTTTTTGACTCTTTTTGTAACCTAAGACGAGCCTTATTTAAGAGGGAACTCACAGCCCTAGAGAGGGTAGACTTTGAGTAATAAACGAAAACCCTTTTTGCTTAGCCGTCGCCTAAGCTATTTGTTCTTTCTCTTGCTTTGTGTGATTCAAATCAAGGAGAGATCATTCAAGATGTATCACGAGCCCTCTCATATCTCGTATGGTCGTTTATCAATCCTTTTCGATTATTTGGAAACTCTTTGGCCACGATGTCTAGGCCTTTGGTGTGTCGTTTTTGACTCTTTTTGTAACCTAAGATGAGTCCTATTTAAGAGGGAACTCGCAGCCCTAGAGAGGGTAGACTTTGTGTAATAAATGAAAACCCTTTTTGCTTAGCCGTCGCCTAAGTTATTTGTTCTTTCTCTTGCTTTGTGCGATTCAAATCAAGGAGAGATCATTCAAGATGTATCACGAGCCCTCTCATATCTCGTGTGGTCGCTTATCAATCCACTTGTCCGAAATTGATGTTATTTCCATGCTCGCTGTTCGCGGTCCATCGGAGAGCATACCACGTCCGAAGCTTGTATCATTCGTCAAGGGTGTTATCTTGCCCTTATCTTTTTGTTATTGCTATTAATGTCTTGTCTGATCTTCTAGTTTGAGTGAGTCGCGACAACTTAATCGGTTACCACCCTCTCTGTAGCAATCTTAACCTGAACCATCTAAGTTTTGCCGATGATATGCTCATTTTTATGGATGGATCCACCCAGTCTCTTCATGGCCTTCTGGATATCCTAGATAGGTTTGCAGATTTTTCGGGTTTGAATATCAATCCAACTAAATTGACTTTATTTCTTACAGGAAAACATGACTGCGATTTGGAATCCGAAGGAATTCATTTAGGTTTTCCAATTTGTTCTCTGCCAATTCGTTACTTGGGGCTCCCTTTGACTACCAAGAGTATGACTCGTACAGACTATCAGCCTCTTATTGAGAAAATCAAGAAACTTTTATCAGCTTGGTCAGTAAAAGCTCTCTCATATGCGGGCAGACTCCAATTGATTCAGTCAGTGATTTACAGCATCACCAATTTTTGGTGTTCGGTGTTACGTTTGCCAACGCATTTTTTTCAGGAGATACAAAGTATGTGCTCGACTTTTTTGTGGTCTGGCAACCCAACAGAGACTACAAAAGCCAAAGTGTTTTGTGGGCTAGGCCTTAGAAAATTCAAAGAAGTCTCGACAGTATTCTCCCTCAGTCTCATCTGGAGATTGTTTGCCAACTCAGGCTCTTTAGGGGTGGCATGGACTCACCGTTATATTTTTTGCTATTCTTCATTTTGGGATGTCAATCAAGGTAGTGCAGGTTCTTGGATTTGGAGAAAACTTCTCAAGCTTAGACCAATGGCGGCTTCTCTCCTTCATAAAGAAGTCAGAGACGAGCGCACCACCTCATTCTGGTTTGATAGATGACTCTTTGATGGAAGGTTTATAGATATTTTTGGAAAAGCTGGTCCGATTCAGCTAGGTCTCCCCCGTAATCCAGTAACACTGTAACAAATGGCAGTTGGTCAATCCGGCGAAGGAGATCTCCTCATCGTGCTTGGATAGATCGAGTTCTTGCAGCCCCAGCTCCAACCCAAGCAAATGGCACTGATCTTCCGCTCTGGAAGCATGGAGAAGATGATTACAAGGATTTTTTCAGTAGCAAAAAAAACTTGGAATCTGCTTAGAGTTTCTCAGCCACGAGTCAATTGGTTCAGAGTTGTTTGGTTTCCCCAGGCGGTTCCGTGTTACTCCTTTATTGTTTGGTTGGCTATCAAAGATATCTTTCTACTGGGGATAAAATGTGATCTTGGGGCCACACTTTACATTGTACTTTTTGTGGTGAACGGAATGAAACGCGAGATCATTTGTTTTTCGCGTGTCCCTACTCCTTCACCATCTGGTCTGAAATCACTCCTATGTTGTTGGGCTTGAGACTCAATCCTGATTGGTCAATCACGCTTATGGCTCTAATTGGACCTCATAGGAAGTTAGCTGATGGTGTTCTACTAAGGCTAATTTTCCAGACTTCCATTTATCATATGTGGATGGAAAAGAACAAGAGAATCCATGATCAAGTTTACTGCTCTTCAGGAACGCTTCAGCGTAGAATAGAGGACACCATTACCAAAACTTTATCAGCGCTCAATCTCCCATTGAACACCAAAATTAGGGACATTCACCTCCGCTGGCAGTAGTGTCTCGCATCTCGGGCTAACAGGCCTACTAGGCGGGGAAACAGCCTTCAATCAATCACAAATGCAGCGCGCTAGCACAATCATCTCTATATATACCTTCTGCTTCTCTTTGATTACAATTATACTCACCAATTAGGCAGCTGCTCTGTCTGACTTATTGACTTACTCTGTTTACCCTTTTTGCAGTGTGATAGGACTCATATTTGCATGTTTTTATGCACTATAATAAGTAAGTTTTGAGCTTTATAACTAACAATTAGTGTAGTTCTAGTGTGTTCGCATGTGTTTATATGTTTCTAGGTACTTGGAGCTAAAACTTGATATTTATAGTGTTTCTGGAGCCTGTTAGAACCTACGGGAGAGTTGGCACCACCACTTAGATCATGCCCATTCGGAGAAGGATTTCAGGAAACCGAAAAGCACCAGAATCGACCCCATAATCGACCTGTAGGAGTCGATATTGAGTCCGAAGAATTTCTTGAGAAAACTCGCGACGCTTGCATCGACCAGTTAGAGAAGGGGAGCCCGAATTGACCCAAGAATCGACCAATCAAAGTCGATTCTGACGTCCGAGATAGCTGGGAAATTTCGTACGTGGCAAGACATGATTCGGGCAACTTGTCATCTCGAGTTTTAAGCTTGCAGAAACAAGATAAGGACGAAATGGAATATTCTAAGAATCCCTAAGACTATATAATCACTTGTAATCTCACAAGAAAACAAAATTTTGAATAAAGAACTTTTGTAGCCACCACTTCTAAAAACCTTAATAAAGAGTTCTTTCTTTTTTACTTCTTTTCTTCTGTTTTAAAGTAGATCTTTTAGACCACTAGGGTGGTGGTCGATGATGGGATCTATTTTTAGGGTTTAATATATGTTTAATTGTTCTTAATTGATCTAGTTACCTTTCTATGCATCTTAATGTTAAGTATTCTCATATAGGAGATGCTTAAGTGTACAACTGAATCCAGTAGGTGTGTTTGTAGTGTTAGACATTCCCTGCACCACGTGAGTGTGTAGAGATCTCAGATCTGCATAGTTGGGAGTATTAGCTATGGTTGAGTTTGTTATTTGATAGAGTAGCTCTATGCTTATCTAGCCTTGATCAAGTTAGGTAAAGATCTCAGGAGAACTTCACCACGAGAGTGGGATGGACTCTAGAATGAAGCATGTTTTCACCAATAGTGACCCTATTGGATCGCCTGGAGGTGTGAGGACCCTTGTGATGTGTCTATCACTCATGAAAGTATTCGATGATAGGATTATATGAAATGCATGTTCATTCACCACGAGAGTGGGTTTGAATATAAAGACTCTTATGGGTTAAACTCTCGAGAATGCCCTATGGGTAGACTTGGGTGAAACCTGAGAACGGGATAATCGAAAGAAAATCCCTGTATCAAGTTTTTGGCGCCGTTGCCGGGGATTGACGCAATAGCCATAGAAATTTAGTCTAGATCTGAGACTAAGTTTTTTTTGTTTTTTTAATTGATTATTTATTTCTTTGAATTTCAGATGATCACCAATAATATTAAAAAAAAAAAAACAAAATCAGGACTTGCACATGTGGGAGCTGCCAACCCACAACCTGATAAGAAAATTACGGTAAGTATTTATCTTGCTTTTCCCCTTTACGGTCTTACATCACAACAAGGACGTTCTGAAATAAGTGTGGGGGGAATCTTGCGATCAATGGAGGTAACTCTTTTTCTTGACATCTTTTGATGTAAGTTTTACCATAAGTTTTTCTCATTTTGAGAAATTGTTACACTCTTTTCCTCGTTCATAATTTCAATAACGTATGAAAAAGTTTTTAATGAAATAACATTAAAACTTGTTAATTGTGTTATTTATGTTGACGTTTGGATGCTTTGTTGGAGAATTTTTGATTTTTACTAGGAAATGTGGAAAATCCATGAGTGGATCAACAAATCCCCAAAGGATCGTTCTTTCAAAGACTTTGGCAAATCAGAGTCGACTTCTCACCATAATGAACTTTTAACTTCTCGATTTGGGGCTTGAGATACATGAGATGTGATACCTCTATGAGACCCTGCAAGACACGTCCATGCCAGTATATTTCCCCTCTTCCTTCCCTTCAATAAGAAAAAAAAAGAAAAGAAAAGGATATAGGTAAGAAAGAAGTGAACTAGGCATTGGAAGCTACCACTTTTAATGTTTGCGTCTCATGGAAACCTGTCCAAGAAAAGAAACGAAAAGGCGATTCATAGAAAAAATATAATGATATCCTAGAAAAGTAGAAAAAAATCAATCGACCTTGAAGTGAGAAAAGGGAGAGGAAAGAAAATGTACCAAGACGGTCTTGAGCTTACAGAAATCCGAAAGAGTAAGTGTTCATGTTTTATGATCAATACTCCCAAGTTGAGAACTCACACTTAGAATAAAAAGAGAAGTTGACAATGATGAGTCAAGGATCGAAGGAGGAGTTGTTTGAACTAAGGTGCGTTGCTATGCTTATGGTTAAGTACATGGAGTACGGTAGGAATCATCTCACCTCCACAAAGACGAAAAACATCTAACACAATAATGTCACAAGGTACGAGTTCACTCTCTTTATCTTTACTGTTTTCAATAAAATAACTTTACCATACTTAGCTTTTGTTTGCTTGAGGACAAGCAAAGGATAAGTGTGGGGGAGTTGATAGGACTCATATTTACATGTTTTTATGCCCTATAATAAGTTAGTTTTGAGCTTTATAACTAACAATTAGTGTCGTTCTAGTGTGTTTGCATGTGTTTATATGTTTCTAGGTACTTGGAGCTAAAACTTGATTTTTATAATGTTTCTGGAGCCTGCTAGAACCTATGGGAGAGTTGGCACCACCACTTGGATCATGCACATTCGGAGAAGGATTTTAGGAAACCGGAAAGCACAAGAATCGACCCCAGAATCGACTTGTAGGGGTTGATATTGACTCCGAAGAATTTCCTGAGAAAACTCGCGAAGCTTACATCGACGAGTCAGAGAAGGGGAGCCAGAATCGACCAATCAAGGTCGATTCTAACGTCCGAGAAAGCTGGGAAATTTCGTACCTGGCAAGACATGATTCGGACAACTTGTCATCTCAGTTTTAAGCTTCCAGAAATAATATAAAGACGAAATGGAATATTCTAAGAATTCCTAGGACTATATAATCACTTTTAATCTCACTAGAAAACACAACTTTGAATAGAGAACTTTTGTGGCCACTACTTCTAAGAACCCTAATAAAGAGTTCTTTCGTTTTTACTTCTTTTCTTCTGTTTTAGAGTAGAACTTTTAGACCACTAGGGTGGTGGTCGATGATGGGATCTATTTATAGGGTTTAATATATGTTTGATTGTTCTTAATTGGTCTAGCTACCTTTCTATGCATATTAATGCTAAGTATTCTCTTATGGGAGATGCTTAAGTGAACAACTGAATCCAGTAGGTGTGGTTGTAGTATTAGAGATTTCCTGCGCCACGAGAGTGGGTAGAGATCTCAGATCTGCATAGTTGGGAGTATTAGCTATGATCGAGTTTATTATTTGAAAGAGTAGCTCTATGCTTATCTAGCCCTGATCAAGTTAGGTAAAGATCTCAGGAGAACTTCACCACAAGAGTTGGATGGATTCTAGAATTAGATCTATCATTTGTTTAGTGTCTTAGGCATGTTTTCACCAATATTGACCCTATTGGATCGCCTGGAGGTGTGAGAACCCTTGCGATGTGTCTATCACTCATGAAAGTATTCGATGATGGGATTGTATGAAATGCATATTCATTCACCACGAGAGTGGGTTTGAATATAGAGACTAGCATAACACGAGAGTGGACTGAAATAGCAGATTTTTACGTTTATGCTATCTGTCAAATGCCTTAATGCACTAACATGTCATTGTAATACAGAAAGGTATCAATCCAAATGAGTGTGTTATTAACCAGACAGGATGCAATCAAAACGTCTAAGTCAAGTCAAACAAGTTGTAAATGGTGAAACTACCAACCTAGCAAAAGAGAATCAAAAGCAAGAACATGAACTAAAAACAGAACAAAAACAGGGGAGAAACAGAGCAAAGCAGAGACAAATAACAGATGAACAGATGAGAAAAAAAAACTTAAAAACAGGATGATAACGCCCTGAGTATTTATAGTCTTAGTTAAAAACCCTAAATTTCAAAAAGACAAAATAGCAAATTATTAGACGGACTCGGGCAGGCTCACTCGAGTGGGGTGGTTGAGCCCATCAGAAATCTTCAAGATTGCATTTTTATCTTCGGCTCGACCAGCTACTCGAGTGGCCTGGGTCGAGCCGAAATCAAGACTTCATTTTTGGTGTGGACTCGAGCAGGGGCTCGAGTGGATTAGGTCGAGCCGATTCCAAGACGGCACCTTTGGCTTCGGCTCGGTCAATGGGCTCGGTTGGAATGGGTGGAGCCGACTCCAAGACGGCACCTTTGGCTTTGACTCGGCCTAGGTACTCGAGTAATGTGGTCGAGTCATCCTCATTCGGCCTCAACAGCTTCCATACTCCTTAAGTGCACCTGAAATGACTCCATAATGCAGAATGTATGCAAACCTAATGCAAAATGCCCTAAGTATGCAAAACTAGACATAAACGCTAGGAACATGCTAATAACAAAGGTAAAAAGAGTGATAAATGCTTGTTAAAACCGTGTAAAATATAGACATATCAACTCCCCCAAACTTAGTCTTTGCTTACCCTCAAGCAAACAGAAGTATAACCAAGAGGAGAGGTTTGGAAATGGGGATTCAGAACCAAAACATGCTGATATAGTACATGATCTCAATGTCCAAGTTGCTAGTTCTGGAATGCAATGTATATGAACTCTACTCAAAAACTTTAGCCATACTCTTCAAAGCACAACTTCAATTAAATCTCAACCTAGACATGCATTCAAATCTACCATTCCCTTTAACATTCAATTAAGCAGAAACCATGAATCAAGCTATGCACATTCAATGAACTCATTTGGCTAAGGGTAAGGTTAAGAGACAAAGATGGTCCCCTTCACATGGTTTGATAAGTTCAGAACAGGGATCTCTCAAGAAAAGGAATGAGCTTTAGTAGAATGCTAAAGGTAAGAACCAACCTATGCATACAAGAATAGACTCTCATCTACCCAACTATACACAGATGACCTTAACCCCTAGTTCTAAACCCAGAAAGTTGTCCTAATTCTACCCTTAACACTTACGCAATTTGCCTTGGACTTTTCTTGGATCAGACTCATTTTTTTTTCTTTTGTTCTTGTTCTAGGAGAGGTTCTTTATACTTCTAGCGGATTGAGGGTTTTCTTATGGTTTTTTCACTACCAGCTTAGGCTTTTTCTATGTTTTTCAGACTTTAAACTTTTTGCCTTTCTTTTCTCTTTCTTAGCACACCCCATATCCTTTACTAGATTAACACACCTTCAGATTATTCCTCTCCTAAGAACTCTTAACCTTTTTTTTCATCTTTTTCCAAGTTTTCTTTCTTTCTTTTCACAGAACCAAACCCTATACCCAATGATCAAGATCCCACCTAGTCCTATCTGATTCGAAAATGCAAACCAGAACTACATGAGATTCTATCCTTGTCGGCTCAAACCTAACACTTTCTACAAAGCTCATTCAGAAAAATAGGCTTCACACAACAGAGTAATATCATGGCTTGAAAGAAGGTTAGGCTAAAGGCATGGTAAAACTGTCCTAATAATGAGAACAACTACTTGGATTAGCAAGAGTGGCAAATAGGTGAAAGAAAATCCAAGTATGTGTAATGGTATCCATGATTTCAGATGCAGTGCATAGACATGATAATTAATAGTCAAATTTAGGTTCAAATAGATAGGGAATGGTATCAAATCACAGCATGTTTCAATTGAGACATAATCTAGTTGTGCATTCAAAGTATGGTGCAGTCTTACTTCAAGTTCATTAACAATGTATTAGACAACTAGAAACGAGGGCATTGAGATTATCATATTAAATCAGCAAGCTTGCAAGGTTATAATCATCATAATCCCCTATGCATATGCAACAGCCCTATATGAAAACAATCTAGACTCAATCCTAAAATGTAAATGCAACTACATGAACACTCTGTTTTTTTTTTCAAATTTTTTTTTTTGGTTTTTCTATGCCATAGATGCATGTAGACTCAAATATGCACAAAATAAAAATAAGAACACAGAAAACAACACAGAAAACAAATCAAACACATCTCAACCCTTCCCCCAAACTTAAATTACACAGTCCCTTGTGTAATAAAAATTTAGAAAGAAGGTTTAAGAAGCAACAAAAAGCAAGGAAGAAATGCAAATGATATATACAAGAATGGATAGAACAGGTACCTCAAGGGTTGGAGAAAAAGGAGGAGATTGAATCCTTCATGCTCTCTCTGGTGTATGCAGCGTGGGAGCTTGACTCGACCGGTTGGCTCGAGTGCATGGTCGCGCCAAGGATGGAGGGATGGGTGGCTCGATCACCTGGCTCGAGCTGGGTGGTCGAGCCAGATGTAGACAGGGTGCTGGCTCTACCGGGTGACTCGAGCTGCTTGGTCGAGTCAGACCAATTCTGCTCATTTCCTCCTTTTCTCTATGATTCAATGCTTATTCTCTCCTGCAATCATACCAGCAAGCCAAAAACACGAATTAACACACTTAAACGACAGTTTAACAAGAAAATTAAAGCAATATATACAAGGATAGACATGGGACTTCCTCCCAAGTGAGCTTGTTTATAGTCACTAAGCTCGACTTCCTGCTTGCTTCTAATGAGATGAGTCCATGTATCACCCAGATCATACTCATCGTAGAACCATCCCCTAAACTCTCTCATCCTTATCTCCTCAAAAGGTATCTTCCTCGGTTCATAAATGCTCACTTCATAGGTGAAGGTTATACCAAGGTGCTTGTCAACTATGCATTCTACAACCATAACACCTTCACAAGGATCTTCATATGTTGTTCCAACCACACCTACTACTTCCCCATTGCTCTTGGTTGAACTAATCATGATTGCCACTAGTTTGACTTGTTCTTCGTATCTTATCACACAATTCTCATCAACTGTGCATCCAAGAAGAAATTCAAAATCTTTTATACACTCTTCAGCTTCTAGGAGGAGTTCATCCTTGGCTTGAGCATTCTTGCTTTACGCTTCCTTCAGAACTTAAGATGTGGAGGTATAAGCAACTCATCTATCGAGGCATATGGACCTCAATTTCCATCAGTTGCTTTACAGAGATTTCCTTATACCTCTCCATGGACTCCTTCTTGATTCTTCCGGAATGGAAGTGGTGGCTTGGTGGAGGAGGAACAATAGCGTTTCATTTTTCCTGAAATAAATGGTTTTTCAGCGAAGTTGGCTTGACTATCATCACGGTCGAGTTAGACATCGAGTCTATCTTCCTGTGTTGATTTTTCACAGAAAACCTCCCCAACCTGAACTTCACTGACCTCAGTGATTGTGGGTTGCTCTTTTCGTGTAGTGATCTCGCTGAGACTCCCCAAGATGATATCATTGTAGGTTGCTTGGCCTTGTAGAAGTTGCTGGAGCATAGTCTTGATTTCGAGATCGGAGATTGACATCGCTGCGCTGATAACCGCCATGAAATTGATGTTGATGAGCAAACCCGTGATTCGATTGTAGGGAATAAAAGGCGTGACTGAGTTGGCTTCGCTGAGTAAGAATTAACTCATCGAGCTTCTCATGCATACCTGTATTTCCTTGCTCATCATTTCATCGAAGTCAGCGCTGTGCAGCATGGGGTTATTCATGTTGTCCATGCACAAGGTGGTGTGGGGCTCCATAGGTGCATAGGGATGAAATAGAGGTATGACTCGAGCTGTAGACCGAGTGGATAGATCGAGTTGTACCCTAAAACATAGGAAATCCAGAAAGTGAGTAACCAAAGTAGAAATTAAACGAACTTGATCTTAAGAGGTCTGAAATCCTAAATGTAACAAGCAACACCCAAATGGCAACGGCGCCAATTTGAAATAGCAGATTTTTACGTTTATGCTATCTGTCAAATGCCTTAATGCACTAACATGTCATTGTAATACAGAAAGGTATCAATCCAAATGAGTGTGTTATTAACCAGACAGGATGCAATCAAAACGTCTAAGTCAAGTCAAACAAGTTGTAAATGGTGAAACTACCAACCTAGCAAAAGAGAATCAAAAGCAAGAACATGAACTAAAAACAGAACAAAAACAGGGGAGAAACAGAGCAAAGCAGAGACAAATAACAGATGAACAGATGAGAAAAAAAAACTTAAAAACAGGATGATAACGCCCTGAGTATTTATAGTCTTAGTTAAAAACCCTAAATTTCAAAAAGACAAAATAGCAAATTATTAGACGGACTCGGGCAGGCTCACTCGAGTGGGGTGGTCGAGCCCATCAGAAATCTTCAAGATTGCATTTTTATCTTCGGCTCGACCAGCTACTCGAGTGGCCTGGGTCGAGCCGAAATCAAGACTTCATTTTTGGTGTGGACTCGAGYAGGGGCTCGAGTGGATTAGGTCGAGCCGATTCCAAGACGGCACCTTTGGCTTCGGCTCGGTCARTGGGCTCGGTTGGAATGGGTGGAGCCGACTCCAAGACGGCACCTTTGGCTTTGACTCGGCCTRGGTACTCGAGTAATGTGGTCGAGTCATCCTCATTCGGCCTCAACAGCTTCCATACTCCTTAAGTGCACCTGAAATGACTCCATAATGCAGAATGTATGCAAACCTAATGCAAAATGCCCTAAGTATGCAAAACTAGATATAAAAGCTAGGAACATGCTAATAACAGAGGTAAAAAGAGTGATAAATGCATGCTAAAACCGTGTAAAATATGGACATATCATGGACTAGAAGACATGGAAAATCTCTAGAATGATGAACATGAAATCTGACTGTCACCCAATTCTCTGTAAATATTAGTTTAGGTTTTATTTAATGTTTTAGTTTATTTATGCATGTTAGATTAGGAACTAACCCCATATCTCTATTTTGCTTAGATTAGATTTAGACTTGTACTCTGTGTGTGTTATTCTCAATCCCTAGGGATCGATCTCGTATGTACTACAACTGCATGACTGTGCACTTGCGGTCTTATGGGTTAAACTCTCGAGAATACCCTATGGGTAGACTTAGATGAAACATGAGAACGGGATAATCGAAAGAAAATCCCTGCATCACAATGTACATTCTCCCTTGGATTTCTATGGCAATCAGGAAACAACACTCCGCCTGAATGCTTCCAAATGGCAAAGACGATGCAAATCTACCGCTAGTTATGGACTAGCAGCGGGCTGGCTTGCTTTCCAGATGCTTCCAACAACCGCTGCAGTTCCTCATCCAATTCAAGTGCTTTGTCTGAGCTATTTTTTTGCGCTTTGTGATACGATTTCATTTTTTCGTGCCCCTCTCCTGATAGCATCATATTTTACATGTTTTAGGCATTAGAATAAGTTAGTTTTAGCTTTTATAACTAACATTTAGTGTAGAATTAGTGTTTTTGCATGTGGTTATATGTTTTTAGATACTTGGAGCTAAATATGAGTAGTAGAGATGTTTTTGGAGCTTACTAAATCCTACAGGAAGACTGGTGACATCGCCTAGATCGTGCACATTCGGAGAAGGATTTCACAGAATCCGAAGAAGACAGAATCGACCCTAATATCGACCTGTAGGGGTCGATATTGAGTCCAAAGATTTTCCAGAGAGAATTCCCGAAGGATGCATCGACCAGTCAAGCCAAGGAGCCAGAATCAACCCTAGCATCGACCCATCAAGATCGATGCTGACCTCCGAGAAAGCTAGAAAATTTCCTACGTGGCAAGATATGACTTGAACACCTTGCCATTTCGAGTTCTAAGCCTCTAGAAACAAGATGAGGACGAAATTGATGGTTCCAGAAAATCCTAATACTATATAATCACTTGTAATCTCACTAGGAGAGAACACACACATAAAAACATATCTTTGTAGCCGTCAAATTTCAGATCTAATAAAGTTCTTCCTCTTAAGGTCAATACTTGTTCTTATTCTTTTGTTTATGCTTTGATTATTGTTCTAGTTTAGTTTCCCTTTTTGTTTTGTTTATTATTTTATAAGTCAACCCTTATCTCTCTAACCCAATAGAGACAAGAGTCTAAATCTTTTAGACCACATGGGGTGGTGGTCAATGATGGAATTTATGTTTTAGGATTCATTACTGTATTTAACCGATCTAGCTACTTTAGTATGCACATTAATGCTTAGTATTCTCTCATGGGAAATACTGAAGAGTACAACTGAAGCCAGTAGGTGTAGTTGTCTATTTAGAAGTGTTTGATGCCACGAGAGTGGATCAAACCTTCAGATCTGCATACTAGAGAGTCATATCTAGTGTCGAATTTGTTGTTTGATAAAATTAATTATAGATCTGGCTTTGGCTAAGTTAGATTAAATATTTTAGGAGTATTTCGCCACGAGAG
Organism: Boechera stricta; assembly: GCA_018361395.1. NCBI lineage: Eukaryota > Viridiplantae > Streptophyta > Magnoliopsida > Brassicales > Brassicaceae > Boechera > Boechera stricta. Next base: position 5,933,603 of record CM031542.1, read on the forward strand.
TGGGTTGTACTTTAGAAACAAATCTATCACTCACTTTGGATTCTTGAGGCGAGAGTCTAAAGATACTTGTTATTCGATGATGGGATAATATGAAATGCATATCCAGTTTATCACTAGAGTGGATCTGGATATAGAGTCTAGCATACCACGAGAGTGGATTAGCAAGTTATGGAAGATCCTTAGAATGACAAATATAAATCATTTAGATAAAATATGAATTGTCGACTTAGGTTTCCTGATTTAGACTATCATCCATAGTTTGTATATAATTAGTTAATTATTGTTCTTTTCTTTATGCAATTTAATTATGTTTATGCTTAGTTTAGATATAATTGGTTTCTTAGTTTATAATTTATTTGCTTTATTTCCTATTTTATTATTTTCGCAATTATTTTAGATTATAACTCAACTCCACCTTGATTTTATTCCACCTATATTAGATCTACATTTGCATTCTCTGTGTAGTTATTCTATTTCCCTGTGGATCGACCCCGTATTACTACAATTGCATTTAACTGTACACTTGCAGTCTTAAGGGTTAAACTCTCAAGATTAATTTCTTGGGTGAAACCTGTGAAGAGGCATAAAAACCGCCCATCCCTTGATTGTGTGCTTTGCACAGTCGAGACAAAGACGCTACATAAAATTGTACTCTTTTTCCTTCGTCTTGGTTTTGTCCCAATTAGGTTTTCCAAACGAGGTTTTAACAAATCAGTACCTATGTAGCGCATCCTCGTCTAATTGGTTCCTCTTTAACCAATCTCCTCTATTTTCTGTCCAACTTTGTTTTTATTTGAACTCTCTGTATATATTCCTTTTTCATTAATCAGTATCACATTTCATAAACAAAAAAAAAAAAGATATAAATGTTAAACATACACAATTCTTAGTAAAAACACAACCATCAAAACAAAAAGTTATGATAAAAAATACGAACATAATTAAAAATAATTATGGTGTATCAAACGAAAAGTAATAATGAATTAAGACAATCTTGCAAAAAAAAATATTTAATGATTATAAATATAAGATACATTTTATAAAAAAAATTATGATAAAGAGACGCAACTCTCGGAAACATTTATTGAGATTTATATTATTAGTATAAAAGCATTACGGTGAAGATACGCGATCCTAATTGAAAAAATGTAGAATGAAGAGTTATAATGTGTAGACACAACCTTTTAAAGTTTTAAATAAATATAAATATAAACTATATTCAACAACATTTATTGATAAAGACACATAATTTTAGAAGCATTTATTGAGATTGAGTTATATTAAAGAGAGGAACCCTCAAACAAATTTAAAAACAAAATTGATAGTTATTTAGAAAAAAACAAATATGTATATATATATATATATATATAAATATACAGATAAAAATATATATGAATACTATATAGTGAATAGACGCAATTGTATATAAAATTAATAATAATATAAACCAAAAATTGATAATGAGACGTAATTTAACATTTGACTAAAATTTCTACATTATTATAATTATTCTAAAAATTGTTAGATCAATAATTATAAAAATTTCTTTGAAATTGAAATAATGTATGTTAAGAAATAGTTTAAAGAATATACAATTACCAATGTTATTAAAATTCAAATTATTTGCTTTCATCATAAAAAAGAGAATTTATTTGGTAGTTTGTATAAGAAAAGGAGAAAATATATACTGATTCTTTAGCAAAATGGTGTTGTACAATGCCAAAAAAAAAAAAAAATCGGCATCTAATTAAATTAAATCGTAAAACACTCATATTATATTACAACTAAAAATGACTCATTCAACTTATTTCTTATGAATATTTCCATACAACTAATTACATAAAAATATGTGAGAAAATTACAAAATCTCGTAATTAATCACCTTCTAATTATGAGGACCAAGTAAAACTATATAGTTTTAAATTCTAAACTACTCACCAAATACGAAACAGTTTCCAAGAAAATATAACAAAATATTTTTGAATGAATTCTAAACATGTTATATAGCTTAGTTTTTCTCTAAAGTTTGCAAAATCTAATTTAAAACTAGTACTGCAATTATTAAATTTTCATGTTTATTGTAAGAGACACTTTAAGAATACCGAAAGTTCTAGAAACAAGTAATTAGTTAACTTAAATGGAAACATTCAAATAATTATACAAAAACAACAGAAACGGAAAGAAAAAAAAGACATACTAATAGAAAAGTAATATGCACGTAAGGCAAATACTCATCCAGTGCAAAATAGTAGATAAAAACCATTTGGGTTACAAAGGCAATGCCATGTAACTTATTCGTGAATCAAACAATCAGTAACTTAACTGCACTCTGGAGGAGAACCTTGAGGAAACCTTTTTTTATCGGTGCAATAGTTGTAGACCATGTACTTTCTCTGTGCCCATTTCACTCTATTCTTGCCTTTAAAATCAAGTACTTGAGTGAACCATGAGGAATTCGCCGAGCAAGATGATTTCCCATTAGCCCAGACACATGCATCCACATTGTAGTTTCTATAGAAAGCGGTGAAAGGAGCTTTTGACCAGTCTGTTTTCTCTAATCCTCCCCTTGTAGCCCAATGCTCGGCTTCCCATAGGCTCGCGTAGAGCCTCATTGGTTGGTGCTTTGGGAAAGGAACTCCAACTGACTCAGAGTTCTTGAATTCTCTAATCGGAATTCCATCTATTGTAAAACTGAAAAGGGAAAAAAAAATGTTTCGTTCATGAGCTCATATCCTCAAAACATATAAGATGATACTACATATGTGCAAGGGGTTAAACTCCATTCAAAGGCTGCACGTACATGACCCTTTGGGGATTCCATATGATGCAATAAGTGTGGAAGTCAACAGTTGGGTCAAACCAAAGATGAAACTGTTGTTCTTTGTCTCCTGTGCCTTTTGTGTAAACATTAGTATGAAGAGTATATGGATGACCAGTTATGTTTCCCAAGAACTCAAAATCTATCTCATCCCACATAGTTCCAGGTGATTTCAGCTACACAAAGTCATCATAGAGCAAGTAGTTAGAATATACGAAATCTAGTAAATAGGTAAAGATGCCAAGAATGCTTTTTGAGATTGTATGTTACTTACATAGAATGTTGTCACTGTTCCAGCAGAGTTACCAGGTACAAGTTTCATTTGAACCTCGACTTTGCCATAATGAAACTCCTGATGGGACTGGAATCCGGAACCAGAAAATTTGTCGAGCGAGAGAGAAAGCAGATTTCCGGCATTGTCGAGAATCTTTCCACGACCATCACCCCAATGTATTTGAACGTCTTTGTGAAAGCTACCAGCATAGACGCTCAAATATTGTGCCGCAAAGAGAAGGATAATCAAAAATGCGTACCTTATACCATAAAAAGACATTATTTAGTGGATTTTGGAAGAGTTGTTATACTATCTTAGATGGATCGGTGATGGGAAAATATAGGTAAGGGACGTTAGTATATATAGCTGTGTTGGAAATGAAAGTTAAGGGAGATATAGTTCTAGTGGTTGATAATATATTCATTCTTTGATATTTTATTGGTTGTTTTAAAGTGAAAACAAGAAAACATACTTCCACTACTTGTTAATTAATACAAATCGAGATGCCGTCCCGGAAAAAAAAAAAATACAAATCGAGAAACACTAATAAGATGAATGTAGCAATTTTTAATAATGAGTTTAACTATATGTTAGTTAATTTATAATCAGGCCCACCTACTCGTAAAATGGTAACATACTAACATACAAACTATGAGTGCCCTATGGATTGTTATATACTTTCCGACTATTTTGACCATATCATATTTAATATTGAAAGCATTATTTATTTAGCTATTTGATTTGCAAAAATTTTGTCGGTCAAAAACTTGAAGTCGGGATTCAGTAGTCATCAAAATCTCCTCCAAGTCGGAATTTAGTCGGTATTTATTTCTATATTAAATATATTTTAAAAACAAATTCTCTGTACAATGAAACAATGAAAATATGGAACGATAAATTTCATTGTTTTGATGTCTATCGTTCCATATTTTCATCTTTGTACAAATTATGATATCTATGAGGATTAGAAGCACTATCGTTCTTATAACTAGGTGGTTAATTAAAGAGCTTTCTTGTGTTCTATTTTTTCTTTCATAAGTAATAAAAACCAGAAAGTTTAGTTTCCTATAATTACGGGTATGAAGGCTTGGTTAACATATGTTCTAAGAATTCATAGTTACCTTTGTGTTACTGTTAACCATACTTCGCTACGTTACCCACCTACTCTTTATGGTAACACATACTCGATGAGTATCCTATGGTTTGCTATATACTTGCCGACTATTTTGACCATTAATTATTCGTTTAGATATTTGATTTGCAAAATTTTGTCGGTTAATTAAAAGTTTTAAAGGTCTCCACTATCTCTTCCCAATCATTCTATGTATTATTTGTTAAAAAATATATTACAAGTTTCAACATTCTATTCATTAACAAAATATATATATTAGAAGTTGTAATCTGATTTAGCATATTAAGTTTAGGAACTAACAAACGAAAAATAATGTTAATTATCTTATTCTAAATCAAGAAAACAAAATTACATAATATAGTAAGATTGCGTATAGAGCGAATATATTACAAAACACCAATATCCGTGAACTGTGTTATTCTAGAAAACAATGGATATCTAAAATAATTGAATATCGGCGAACATCCAAATTCGTTTCATTTATAATAAAATAAAATTAAAATTAGAAAACTATTAATTTTATATTTATAGAAACTAATAAGTGAAAAAGTGAAATCATCTAGTTTACTACAAAAAAAAAATATAGAAAGAAAACGGAAAACTGAAAGTTAAAACGGTAAAAATGGAAAACAGAGTTGAAGGAAATAATTAATAGTGAATAAACACTTCATTTGAAATTCTGGTGTAATATTTATTTTAATACAAAATATTTCGGTGTATCTTTTTAGAGTGAAGTGCTGCACTAACCTTTTAGAAAAATCATTGAGCTATATAACTTTACTTAAGTCTATATAACCTTCATTAAACTATGTAATATGCAATTTCCATTATACCCTTTATACAATAATAAAAAAATTAAATAAACAATTTTTTTTTATTTCTTTTCTTATTTMTTTTTCTCTCTCCCTTTTTCTCTCTCTTCCTAATCGAGATCTAAAACAAAAAGAGAATCCCTACGCGGCCGCTCCACCTCCGGCATCGCTGTCGTCGATCTACCTCCGCCGCTGTCGCCGATCCACCTCCGCCGCCCCTCGTTGTCACCTCTCGCCTGTGGCCGCTCGCCACTTGTTGTCGCCGGCTTTGAATTGGTAAACAAATCTGATTTTATTAGATTTGATTTTGATTGTCGATTTTTGTGATTCCTATTCTTGTGTTGATTAAAGGTTATATGTTATTGTGGATTATGAGTTTGAATTGAGAAGCGACGATCTGAATTTTTAGGTTCAGATCAGAATCTGGGCAAAACTAGAATCTGGGTAACTAGATAGTACAACTAGTTAAAATAGTTAAACTATGTACACAAAGTTAAACTATGTACACAAAGTTAAACTATGTACACAAAGTTAAACTATGTACACAAAGTTAAACTATGTACACAAAGTTAAACTAGTTAGTGCAATTACTATATACTGATGTCGTTCATTTTATTTTTGCAGGTGGCGATGATTGACATATCTTTTAATTACGGGGGACATTACTCACATGACGGAGATGATATACAATGGAATCCAAGAGAACATCGGTGTTATACCATATATATGGATAGAAATTGGAAACAAATGAGTTATTCATCTTTGGTTGGTAAAATATGCCGAAAGGTGAAGGTAAATGAATCGAAGTTGCTGAAGATAAGTTATTATCAACGTCGATGGGTGAAACCGAAGATGATATCTTATATCGAGGATGATGAAGATACCGTAGGATATATTATGGCTTGTAAAAATGATGCGTCTATATCTGGTTTGCACGTGGAGGTAGTGGAATGTGTAGAAGAAAACCTGGATGGTTCCCATTTATTAAGAGAGGATGAACCAAGTATAGGTCAATCAAGTAGAGTTGGTGTAAGGTTTGAGGAGCTTGCGAGTGATGCTAGAGTTAATGAAGATGGAATAGTTGTTCACAACATAGAATCTGAACCTCTAGAGGAAGGTGGGGATTAGAAGTTGTTCTCTATAACTCAGCTGGTGAAAACTTTAATATCGGTGACGGTGACTATGAAGATACACGTGATGTAGATGGAACTCAGGTTGTGGATGTTGAATGGGATGATGGCATTGATATGGTTGTAAAGCAAGAATTTCCAAGTAAGCGGGAAGTGCAAGATTTGATTGACATAGCTGTACATCAGAACTGTTTTGAATATATTACAGACAAGTCGACAACTACGTTGTTTGTGGCGAAATGTCGTGTGAAATATTGCAAATGGTCTGTACGAGCTGCGAAAGATAAGGACTCGGATGGTTTTTCAATTCGAACTTATAACAAGATGCATACATGTAGTCGGGAAGATGCGAGTACATCCAAGAAAAGAAAAAAGGGATCACCGCGATTAGTTGCATCTGTGATTCATCAGGATTATCCTGGTAAGTTCGACACTCCATCCGCAAAAAATCTCGTAGATTTAGTTCAATCAAGACTTGGTGTTAAGCTTTCATACTCTACCGCTTTGAGAGGAAAAAAACTAGCCGTTAGTGACGTGCGCGGTAGTCCAGCGGATTGTTACAACATGTTGCCTTCTTATTTGCACATGTTGGAGGCAGTGAATCCTGGTACAGTAACACGGCTGGAATGTGATGAGGAAAACAAGTTCAAGTATTTATTCTTTGCGTTGGGAGCTTGCATTGAAGGGTTTAAAGCCATGCGTAAAGTGATTGTTATTGATGGGACTCATCTGAAAAATGTATATGGTGGAGTTCTTTTTGTGGCTACTGCTCAAGATCCTGAACACCACCATTATCCTCTTGCTTTTGGGGTAGGTGATGGTGAGAAAGATGCAAGTTGGAGGTGGTTTCTCCAAACATTGAAAACAGTAGTGCCAGATGATCCAGGATCTGTGATCATTTCTGATAGACATCAGAGCATCATCAAGATTGTAGAAGAGGTGTACCCTAACTCTAAGCATGGACATTGTATGTGGCATTTGTCTCAGAATGTCTTAACGAAAGTTCATAATGTTAACAAAAAGTTAGTTGGAGAGCAGTTTAGGGAATGCGCCAAGGCTTATTCAGAGGCTGAATTCACCGTACTGTTTACAGCTTTTAAGACAAGGTATCCAAAAGCTAAGAAGTATCTGGATGATCTTCATGAGAATCGTCTTGAGCTAGGTAAATGGGCAAGATGCTATTTTCCAGGTGACAGGTACAACATTATGACGACAAATGCTTGTGAATCTATGAATAACGCTTTGAAAGATGCAAGGAATTACTCGTTGTTACCAATGCTTGATGTGATTGTTGGAAAGATAAGCTACTGGTTTAATAAACATAGGAAGGCCGCCGCGGAAGTTCCACCCACAAAAAAGATCGTACCTTCTATTGCTGGTTTGTTGCACAATAGATGTAAGGATGCGAAAAAGTTAAAGGTATCTGAGCTAAATAGCTTTACGCTGGAATACATTGTGATGGGAAGTGATTGCAAAGAGTATCTGGTTGATTTGACAAAAAAAACTTGTAGCTGTAAGCATTTTGACATAGACCGATATCCATGCGAACATGCAATTGCAGCAGCTTCTACACACGCAGAAACGGCGGTGGAAGATGTCGATCTGCATGGGTTCTGCTCGCCTTATTATTTTATGGAGCAATGGGCGTTAGCGTACTATCAGACCATTTATCCGGTACCCCATAAATCTGAGTGGAATGTTCCCGAGTATGTTGAAAATATGTGTGTCTTACCTCCGGATTACGATAAGAAAAAGGGAAGAAACCAAGAGGTTAGGCATCCATCGGTTGGAGAAAGGAGACGAAGGACAAAAACTCGCTAGTTGTTTTTGTTTTGTTGTTGTATGTTTGTTTATTTGACTGTGTACAACTATGTTGGATTATGGTTTTTGCTTTCGTTTTAAATCAGGGTATAACAGGTTACACTAGTTAAACTGGAGAAACTATGTGTAAATTTGTCTAGCTATGTTAAACTGGTTAAACTGGTTAAACTWGTTAAACTRGTTAAACTAGTTAAACTTAAAGCTGTTACTGATTATGCTGCGTTAACTGGTTCATGTTTATCTTGTTAAACTGGTTATCTTTAGTTAAGTTAAACTGATTAAACTATGTTATTATGTTTTTGTATTTAGAAACGCAAGGATTACGTATGTATTTCAATAAATTTTATTTAAAACGTTATTATATACGTAAGAAAACGTATATAACAACATAATTTTGGCAAAAAAAAAAAATTTATAATATTTAAGTGATTATTACATGAAYCTTTACACTTCCCCATATCGTCCATATACCTCTATACCCACTTACTAATGTTTACCAAATAACTATGTAAGTCAGATAAACATGCATTTTATCATATATTATGTCATAATAAGTTGTTAAATATTTGATAAATCCTTATTTTCATAAGTTAAACTAATTAACATTTATTTAACATATGGTTAAACTAGTTAARTTGATTTAGCCATGAATGTTAAACTATGTTATAAGTTGGTACTACTAGAATACTAGTTAAACTATGTGGTTAAACTATGTGTACTAAAAAGACGGCGCCAGAAATTGACGGCGCCAGAAAATGTCGGCGCCACGTGGCAATCATTTTTGGTGCCACGTGGAACTGGTTAAACTGATTAAACTGATTAAACTGGTTAAACTGATTAAACTGGTTAAACTGGGTAAACTGGTTAAACTGGTTAAATTAGTTAACCTGGTTAAACTGGTTAAAATATATGTGACGGATCAAACTAGCTAAACTAGTTAAACTATGTTCTGAAATTCATAATACTGAGTTAATAAATTCAAGGAACAAAAGCTTATAACTAAACAAAAAACATTCCAAGTTAATAAATTCATAAAACTAAGTTCATAAATAAATAAAAAAACATCTCTAGCCTTCAAACTGGTTAATCATCTCAACTCTTCTTCCCCTTCTTACTCTTTCTACCTCTTCCTACACCTTTTCCACCTCCTTCCCCTCCTGTGAATGGGGTGCTGATATGCTTTGACTTCGCTCTCTTCCTCTTCTTCCTCCCAGCATCATCATCAGCAACGCCCTCCGGAACAATGTCCTCTATACCTACACATAAACATACAGTTAAACTAGTTAAACTAGTTAAACTACACATACACATACAGTTATACTAGTTAAACTACAAAGTTAAACTACTTACCAGCATTATTATCCGTCGGCGTCCATAAAACAATAGCACTCTCCGGATCAATAGTAGGAGAAGAATCAACATAGTGCTCTATACCTACACATAAACATATAGTTAAACTAGTTAAACTACAAAGTTAAACTACTTACCAGCATCATCATCAACACCACCCTCCGAAGCAATAGCAGCAGGAGGATCAACAGCGTCCTCTATAMCTACACATAAACATACAGTTAAACTAGTTAAACAACACAGTTAAACTAGTTAAACTACATAGTTAAACTACACAGTTAAACTAGTTAAACTAGTTAAACTACAAAGTTAAACTACTTACCAACATCATCATCAACACCACCCTCCGAAGCAATAGCAGCAGGAGGATCAACAGCGTCCTCTATACCTACACATAAACATACAGTTAAACTAGTTAAACAACACAGTTAAACTAGTTAAACTACATAGTTAAACTAGTTAAACTACATAGTTAAACTACACAGTTAAACTAGTTAAACGACACAATACCCTCCRGAGCAATAACAACAGGAGGATCATCCACTTGAGTAGCAGCAGGAGGATCAGCAGTAGCTCCAGTAGGACCATCCTCATGAGAAGTGGCAGGATGCAGAGAAGAATCCCATGTATGACGAGGAGAATCGCCGTAGGTTTCGCCATATGTGTTATGCTCCTTATCAAGGTTTTCTCCACGGATGTTAAGCTCCTTCTGAAAGTTAGAAGATCAACCTTGTCATTCAGCTTTCGGAACTCATCCTGCACTAGAAGACGAAGGTCTAGAAAATCAAAATCAGATGGAGGTCTAGAAGACGAAGCACCATGAGGAGCATCATGAGGKGCATCATGAGGAGCAGCATGAGGAACATGAAGATCAGCAGCACCATGAAGAGCAGCAGGAGCAGGACCATGAAGAGCAGCAGGAGCATCACCATCTCTTCGAGAAGCAATATCTTTCTCAAAAAGATCCTCCCAGAATATTTTCACACCTCTTTTTAAAATGCTCGTCCAACCATCAACGATGTCATCATGGGCATCCTCATCATCATCTCCCATGATTCCAGCCATCATCCTGCACTCATTATTTCTTTCTACGAGTAAGATACTCGTGATATCCTGTGTGTATACAGACAAAAACGTTAAACTTGTTAAACTATGTTAAACTGGTTAAATGTGGTTAAACTGGTTAAACTATGTAAAACAACTTTAAAACTGGTTAAACTAGTTAAACTAACCTTCGACTCTCCTAGAACATCGTATATTTCCCCCAATCCGTAACCTTTTGTGTTGGATTCTTTGAACTTGCCCTACACTGGGCAAAGTCATCAATAACCAACGCGTCTCTGTTTTAAGGGCACCAATAGCTTCAAATGCCAAAACACACAATTAAAAGATGTTAAACTGTTAAACTGGTTAAACCGGTTAAACTCTAAACTATGAAAAACTACTAGAATTAACAAGTTACCTCTAATGGAAATATAAATCCAGGAATCGTGGTGTTAGGTTTCACAACTCTCATCCTGACGATAGAAGGGATGTTATGTAAAGCATCATCAAATGTTAGACGTCCCCACGGGCTCTTACAAACTCTAACTTATCCACGATCCTTATCAAGAAAGTCTATGGAGCCTTGCACCTTTGCCTTTGACGATCAGCCGGAACAGAGAGAACATATCCTCCTATCTCTCGATGAATCCCCCGACACCAACTTCTTAAATATGTTCGCCATGGTTTAGCATCTTCACCAAAAATTTGGTCACAAATTTAGTCCCACCCAAATTCTCGTAGTCTTTGGGTATGGCGCAGTCCAGCAGAGATGAGGCCATGCTCCTACGAATAACGGATAGGGATTCCGTTGATCACAAACCACATTTCCTTCTTCTTATCCGTTTCTACCATCCGGACAAGTAAACTCCATAGCCCCATCAACTTCCTGTTGGTATGGAGATGCATGTGAAAGAAGTGTCGGAACTGGCGATGTTCTAAAAACCATTGCAACTCCAAACCTGGTCTGAGCTTCTTAATGTAATCAACAACTGTGTACGGATCACATCTCGTACCGATCTTCGGGTACTTATCAAATTCACTCGCCTCGAATAAGAATTTTCTGGGTTGCATCGGTTCCGTCACCTGCAATCAAAACATTATGTGTTAGACATTGTACCAGTTTAACCAGTTTTTAATCTAGTTAAACTAATTAAACTAGGTTATCTACTTAAACTACGTTAATAAATATATGTAGTTTTAAATCATAGCATATTAGTAAACATTATATAGTTAAACATTATATAGTTTACTTACTTTAAGTAGTTTAACTAGTTTAAGTAGTTTAACTAGTTTACCTAGTTTAACTAGTTTAGGTAGTTTAACTAGTTTACTTAGTTTAACTTCCTTTCCAAATTCCAGTTCTACTAAGTCATACAAGTTGGTCCTAAACACAATTTAACTAGTTTAACTAGTTTTTCCTCGACACAATATAACCAGTTTAACAAGTTTAACATCCCAAAAACAAAACATACTCTTTCCTCCGATGAAGATGACGATGAGGATGACGAAGAGGATGACGATGCCAAGACATCTTCTAACGGCAGCCATGAGGCATTCTTTGTGCGAGGAGGCATACTTGTAACCTGAAAAATCAAACTTAACCTAAATTGCCCAATTTTTATAACCTAAATTTCTGATTATCAAAAGGTAATGTCAAACGCCCTAATCGATAAACTAATAATGAGAAGAAATCGGAGGGCTTACGGTGACAAATTGGAGAATGAGAAGACGAAGAATGCGGAGAAGAAATCGGATTGATGCAGCAAAACCGGCGAAACCGGCGAAATCGGCGAAGAGAGCGAAGAAGAGAGTGATGCTGAAGAAGAACCCAATCTCGGCGAAACCCTTCGCTCCGAAATCGGCGACGAAGAAGAGATTGAAGAAGAAGAATCGGCGAAAGATGAAGAAGAAGAATCGGCGAAAGAAGAAGAAGAAGAAGAATAAGACCACGAAGAAGAAGAAGCGGCGACKGGATCAGGGGATTGCCGTTTGAGAGCGATCARAGATCGATGGAAGAAGAAGAAGAAGAAGAAGAAGAAGAAGAAGCGACGGAAAGCAGAAGAAGAAGAAGCGAGGGAAAGCGAGGAGAGATCGATTTCAATTTCAACTTTGAGGAAAGAACCGTCTCTTTCGCGAAAGAGAAACTGAAATTTTAGGGTCAGTAAATCGATTAGGGTAATTTTAGAGGCGGGTCGGATTTTAATGGGTTCGGATCGGATGTATAGGTTGGGTCTGTAATTTTGAAGAAAGACAATGTTTTGTTGGTCATTTTCCTATTTTTGCTTTAAAAAAATAAATGTAAACTAAATTCTAATTTTTTAAAGTCATTTTGGCCATCCTTTCATCGGATACGGTCATTTGAGCCATTGTTCCTATCTTTTTATGCATTTTTTCTAACCTTTTTACTTATTAAATAGATATACACAAAATGTAAAAATAATTATAAATTTCTGATTAATATGTATATATAACCTACAAACAGGAGTGAATATCTTTTCTTTTCAATTTGTTATTTGTGATTCTTTCAATTTAGATGAATACTACATATTTTACTACTTCTTTTGCTTTGAGTCATTATAAATATCCAGATTTTTGGATCGAATCGAAGCGAATATTGAATCGAATTGGATATAGTGGGTGTTCATATAGTGAGTTTTCTTAAAACAATTTTTGAGTTAGATATCCATATAGTGAGTGTTCTTAAAACAATCTTGAGTTAGATATTGAAGCGAATATTGAATCGAATTGAAATTTAGGCGAATTAGATATCCATATAGTGAGTGTTCTTCAAACAATTTTTGAGTTTGCGCATCATAACTAGGATTAGGCAAAATACCCGATATCCGATACTCGAACTGGAATTGATCTGAAAATATCCGAACCAAACCAAACCGAATTTTTTATAAATACCCGATCGGTACATTTTACTCTAAACCCGAAATATCCGAAATCCGAAATATCCGAACCGAACTCGAAAAAATTCAACAATACCCGAATAGTTCTAAATCTTTATTACCGAAATACCTAAACAGAACCCGAACTGAACCCGATACCCAAACCAAATTATTCCTAATTAGTCTTTATTTTCGTATATTAGAAAAACATTACCCGAAATACCGGAACCGAACCGAATCAAAACTTATCCAAATTTTTTTCGGTAATTCCTAGATACCCAAATTCGATCCTAACCCGAAAGATATCGAACCAAACCCAAACCAGATTTTATAAATACCCGATCGGTATTTTTTTTGCCTATATCTGAATTACCCAACACCTGATTTAGCCGACCCGGATTCGATCCGAATACCCGAATGCCCTAACTTTGATTCAAAACTATGAACCAACCAAATAAAAAGCAATTATTGTCTGGTTATCGACTTGCAAATCTATAAAACAAAAATAAATACATGGATAAATAAAAAATTAGTTAAAATATAGTTATCTTACACCGTAATGAAAGAATAAAAATAAAACGTAAAATAAATCGATGGAAAAAGATCTGACGAACAAATAATGCTCATAGTTGAGAAATAGTAATCCCCACCAAGACGATATTTACCTAACTAAATATCTCAAGATAAAAGGTTACATGTTCTCACTCCCTTACACAAACATTTGGATCTTTTTTAAGCCCAATGTTAGTGATATAAAACTGTACATAATAGTGATCACATTCTTATTTTTGTTATTTTTTCTATCAAATTTCACATTCTTACCTTGTCCCAAAATATCTTCTAACTATTAGATTATGGCTTTCAATTCAAAATCATTTGGCATAGATTGACCTATATCTTTTTTGTAACATTTACGACCCCTATCCAATTTCCAATGTGAGATGTTATTCCCAATATTGACGACCAGTTTTGCGCAATATGAGTCTCGTTGAAGTCATGGAAAACACCACAGAGCATACCCAAAATTAGTCCAAACTATCTTAGCAAAATCTCAACGGCTGGCCGCCTAAAACGTCTACAATACTTCTTCTTGACCAGCAACTGGCCATGTTAACGGGAGAAGGGTGTTTTATAAATCAGACTATTAATGGTTACAAACCTTATGAAGCAAGCGTTCTTCGTTTCATATATATATATATATATTTATCTTTGGTTAATGTTTTACAACTTATGACATTAATGTCTCGTAGAAAGAAACTAGAATGCAACACTTGGTTCTATGACTTTTATATTCTCTTTATTTTTGGGTAAGTTCGTAATATTATTGCTTATTGAGAGTGGAAAAAAAGTTTAACAAAGTCATTTAGTGTAACACAAGAAAGAGTTTAGATCAAAGAAGACTGTCGGTACGAGACGGCAATCTCTTGAAGAAGTTACTTGGCAGAGAAGGTAACTTGCTTCTAAACTTTGGGTGCCTTAGATAGTATAGCCCACTAGCCAGAGATATTGCTTTGAACGGCATTGCGTAAAGGACCACCGAGGCAGCCAAGCAGAACAAAATGAAGAGGCTTGTAGCCCTGGGATCTCGCCAGCTCAAAAGTGACTGCATTCTCTCTCCCTGAGCTGCAATGTCTCCAACAACAGTCTGGATCCTACCTGCCACGCTTCTGAGCCGGTCATACCTCAGCCGCACCAACTCTTGTGACCGAGACGTTGGGAATGTGTCAAACTCTTCATCAAGCTCATCAGGACCAACAGCCTCCGCCCATGAGAGCTTCATATCCATGTGAGGAGGGTGTCTCGGTCTGGACCTGAAGTTCCACAATCCGATGAAGAACATGTAGAGAAACATGGTGGGTAAAATCAGTTCAGGGTACATGACCAAAATGAAGCACAAGGCATTGACCAGAACTGAAGTAACCGGGTATCTCCAGTTGCAAACATCTTCTAGCCACTTCCCCACCAAGAAATAAACTGAGAGAAGCGACATTATGCGAGAAAAGTTGGCTTTGCTTCTTCTCATGCTCCATAGGTGAGAATCTACATCCAACATATACTCGACGACCTCTTTCCTAAGTGGCGGCTCAGCTCGGCCGAGGCGGGTTGCAACGATGTTCATGGCTTGGTACCTTAAGCCATCTACTTGGTTTACCGTGAAAGGGAAAATATAGTGCATTTTGGGGAGAAGCGGGTGGCCGTATTTGTAGATGATGTTGGCTATAGAGAGGGTCGTAAAACGGACAGATATTTGTAGGTCGCCTGTTTTTTTCAGGCCGTGCGGTTGAAGAACAAGAAGCGGAAATGAATGTGTGTAGATCTTGTGAGCCTCTAGTGTAGACAGCCTAATTCGAACCTGTGCCAAGGGTTTCAAACCCAGAAAGTTAGAAGTGAAACATAATGCATTTTTATCGTATGACTATGGTAGGGGTGGCCATAATAACCAAACCGAGCTAAAATGCAATCTTTGAAACAAAACCAAATCAAATTTTAGACCAAGAACAAAATAATTAAAACCAAATCGAAACTAAATTAATTAATTTTAAAATTGTTAAATTATATACTAAAAAGTCATATAATTATACTAAAATATATAATATTATTTGTTATTTTACTTATATGTATTTTTTATTAAGATTTTGCTCAAAATCATATGAACTGAAAATATTTTTAAACCAAACAGAACCAAAAATAAAAAAAATAAAAAATCAGTTCTAGTTTCAGAAGAAGCAAATTGTAAAAATGGAACCAAATGGTTTTAAAAGCTAAGGGTCACCCTAAGATTATATCGACAGAAAGAGATCACCTTTCCGATTCTTGCATCTTTAGAATCTGCAGTTCCGGAGTGTGCTGAACCCAAATGACTATTGTCGAAAACTCCGAGAGTGATGACAGTACAAGGATCATATACTTCCCATGTGTACTGCTCGTTCCATCTAGGACTTAGTGTGTCAAGAATGGTTCTGGTTCTCACCCATTTTTGCCCGTACTTAGCCACACAATAAGCGTTTGTGCTTCCTCTACCATCTTTCAACTTCATCGGCACCAACCCGTTTGCTCCGAGAATCCCGATCTCTAACATTCCCACCGGCTGCTTCCACAGCTGTCTAGCCGTAGGTCTTGTGTCGCTTATGTACATTGTCGACTCGTCCATCACATGGTAGCCTCCTTCAAGACAGATTCGTAGGTGAATCCGGCTCGAGAACTTATGTTCCTTCCTTCTTGAGTCTGGCTCAAGAACTCCAGTACCGTACTTATCAAGATTGAACCAGCGAGAATGGACTGGACGGTGATCTAACCGCTTCTCAAACACGTTCATCTGCAGGCTGATCTTGCCAATCACTTCATCTTTCGATGGGTGAACGCGGTCTTCTACAGAAATCACTAGCTGCTCTTCAAATGGCTCAGCAACTACAAAGACAAGATCTTCATTCCAGAGTGGATTTGTTGTCTTCATGGGACAGATGCTGGTCTTGAGAGTTTGCATTCCAACATTAGCTTTGACGAAAACATCAGGAAGCCGGCTCCTATCACTCGGGATCATGTCTTGAGCTTCGATAACATTGACTCTTAAGTACCATAGCTTAGGCGATACATATACCTTGGACCTGATGTTGAACACGCCTTCTCCATGAACAGAAGCAGAGTCGGCGTGCCATGCTTCAGGAAAAGCTTCATCTGCTTGAGTTCCCATCCACACAGCAAGCATTATCTCTCCTCTTACTACTTTGCCTTCTCCTCTCCAATCCCCTAATCGGTACCACTGCGGAGCCAAAGGGCTATTTGGTGGAACCCTTGTTGGGATCTCGTTCAGATCAAACACGACCTTTCCAAGAATATCATCTCGACCTAGCGTTTCCTTGTCCTTCACGAAAACTTCAAGAACCGATGATTGAATCCGTTCTTTGGTAAATGCAAAAACTTGGTTCCATTCAGGAAGAGTTGTCTTCCTATCAAAATGTTTTGTTCTTCCCTTGTAGTTCCCAAGCTTGACCTCCACGTAAGGATCACATCCGCCTGTGATTGAACCAGGTGAAAGTTCTTTGGCTCTAACAACTCGAACATAGAGATAAAACATCTGTTCCACAAGATCATATGTGCCCATAAATCTCTCTCCAACGTTTGGGTTTGGCCATCTCTCTCCAAGATCCAGGTTCATGTCTTTCACCTTAAAGTCATCTAGGTCAGCCTCACCATATGATTGCAAGTGGTTGGTGTTTTGAGGGTGAAGCTGGTTGGCTTCACGAGACAGTGGTTTCTTGGCTTCATGCGGGTTTTCACGAGACAGCAGGCGAATGGAATGCATTGGTGCTGGCCGAGCAAAAACTTCTTGTCTATGTAGGTTTTGAACTGGTTCTTTAACTTCTTCACTCTTTTTTCCTTCCACACACTCGCTGGTAGAATCAGCAAGATCTTCTTCCTCTGCTGATGCAAAACTCTTGAGAGAATCTTCTGTTTCAGAATCAGCAGTATCTTCTTCTGTTCCAGAGGCAGAGACTTGTGTTGGGTTGGTGTAAGGTTTAGAAGGAAGAGGAGGAGGAAAGTTTTGGTCTTGTTCGGATGATGAAATGTAGAATTTGAGGCCAATCTCACCTTTTACAGAAGAGAGAAGCCATTTCTTCTCCAACACAAAGCGTTGGTACACTTGGTCGTCCTTGTAAACAATGTTACAGAGAGGTATCTTGACTCTACCGAGGAAACTTCGACCGGGAACTGGTCTTCTTTCGTGGTAAACAGAGACTTCAATGTGTTGGTTGTGATGGCTTATCACACTTTGGTCGTAATCAAAGTAGAGTTTCTGGTTCCAAACAGGGTTAAGGCTTTTGGGTACAGTTCTGGTTTTGCTTAACTGGTTAAGGAAATCAACTTCTACAAAGGGACTTGCGGAGCCTTGGCCATCTCTGGGCATAAGATGTTGAGCATCAACCACGTGCACGACCAGTTTGCTGGTGTTTCTCATTGTGGGTTTCTTGGTTTCTTGGGGTGCAAGGGAGATTTAAAAGGAAACGAATCTTGAGGAGAGAAACCTAAACGTGGAAGAAAGGTATTTATTCTGATTAAACTAAGCACAAAAGAAGCTTGTTTATAAGTTGAAGTAAAGAATGTGATTATGAAGAAGCTGCTTTTGTCTCTGATTGAGCTACAAGTTTTTGTAGGATTCTCTTTCTCTACAGGAAGATGAATTTGGAGGAAAAGTATAAAGCTGAAAATGATTACAAGTCGAGCAATTGCGGGGAAAAGGCTTTATTTTTTACTTCAAAAGAAAAAAGCAAATAATCCTTTCGCATAATGGCAATGTATAATATATATAGGCATCAATGTATAATTTATATACGATATCACCTTTTTAGTTTTATAACAACTTTCGAACTTTATACGAAATAAATGTGGGTAAATTAAAATAACGATGTAGATAAGTTTCCAATGTTTACAAGGACGACCAAGTGTACGTACCAAATAAAATCAATCTTGCCATTGGCCGGATTTTGTAATACTTAAGAAAAAAATAAAATAGATATGTGCTAAGTAAAAACTAGGTGCTAGCCACACGTAGCACAAACTTAGAATTTATCTAAAAAATGATTAAATATACATTAAATAATAACATATGTAATATTGTTGTGGTGTAAAATAATGTAATATGTAATATTGTTGTGGTGTAACTTAGAATTTCTTATCACCAGTGATAGTTTTTAAAAGTAATACATAGGAGGAGTTTAAGAATTTATATACTTAACAAAGTATATCAATCTAATTTCATTATGAAAATAATCTTTTAAGTAGAATATTAAAATTTTCATCCTTTAATTTATTTTATATTTCCGTAATTTAATTTTTATATAATTTTAGTAAATTTAGAACCAATTATAATAATGATAAAATGGTAGTATGTTACACATTTGATGAACAAAAATAAATCCTACAAATTTTTGTTTGTTATTCAACAGTTAATTATTTAATCAAAACTCCTCAAAACCTCTCATAATTGTTAGTGTGTATATATTTAAATATATTGCGTATTTTATTAGTTAGTTATTAACTAGGTACAAGATATACTTTGATTCTTGTAGAGAAATGGATAACATCGACGATGAGATGTATTCAAACGGTTCAATATAGGATGCTTATAAATGGTCAGCTATTGTACTGAATCATAGATGACGGGTTTGTGGCCATGTTTTTACCTTACTAGGATAAAAATTTCAACGGTGTCCCATCAGTTACTCACTTGCTCTTTGTAGATAACAATTTGTTTTTTTTTGTAAGGCAACTAGTGATATGTCTATATTTTACATGTTTTTAGCATGCATTTATCATCCATTTAGCCTTGTCTCATAGCATATTCTTACCATTTCATGTCACTTGTTTCCGGTTTTGCATACTTAGAGTGTTTTGCATTAGGATTGCATGCATATTGCATTTTTGAGCTATATCAGGTACATTCAAGGAATATTGAAAATGTTGAGGTCAAATGGAGAGAAGGGAAGAAGGGAGTCGAGTTCTACCAAAAAAAGAGGACTTGGAGACTGAGTCTAGCAATCAGGTCGAGTGAGTGGGTCGAGTCAGCACCAAAGACTGCATTTTGAGATCAGCTCGACCCCCAACTCGACCCCCAGGTCGAGTCCATGCCAAAGTCACCGTCGTGGAACCAACTCGACCAAGCAGGTCGAGTCAGCTGATCGAGTCCACCATAAAGCTGCCGTCTTGAAGTTTTTCGCCGGACTCGACCCAAACACTCGACTCCCATGATCGAGTGCACCTCCGAACTTTGCTATTTTGTCTTTTTGTGATTTAGGGTTTTGTCTAATCCTATAAATACTTGGTGTTATCCATTAGGTAAAGAGGGAGTCCGCTGGGTTTTTCTCTCTACCTCTGTTCTTGCTTTGAAATCTATTTTCTTTGAATCTTCTTTGTATTTGTGTTTGATTCTTAGTAGTCTCTCTGTTTTCATCTTAATCTTTCCATTTGTGCAAGTTTTAATGATTTCTGGGTTTGTGTTCCTGATGTTTTTCATGAGTTCTGAGTAGTCTTTAGGGTTCTTAAGGATGGGTTAGATTAAGTGTGAAATCTTAGTCTTCTAGGTGGTTTGGGTTTAGATTACTTGAAATCCCTTCTAGATTAGTGTTATTAATGCTAATTTCTCTCTGATCAATTGCAATTAGAACTTAGGTATTTCCACACCCACCAAGTGTTTGATGAAATGCCTGAACCAACTAATTCTGGAGATTTACATTCCTAGCCTAAGAGATTGGTTGTCTAGGGTGTTTATTGGCTTTAATAGACTGAATCTTAATGCCTGATAGGTTAGATTCCGCTAAAGAGATTTAGGTCTGGAACTAGCTTAGCTTGAGGTTATCTGTCATGAGAGTGGATTTAACTGCTGATGAGTTTATTGTCTAGGGATTAGCTCTGCTTGAGTTTGTTAAACACCTAGGTAGATTAGGAGGAAACACTAATCAATAACCCCATCCTTAGGAGTTTCTGTTTAGTTGATTGATTTCTGTCTGCATTGTTTATGTAGTTTCTGTTAGTAACTACTGTTTTGTTAGCTTCTGTTTTTAACTCCTGTAATGCTTTCAATTATGGTTCTGTTAGATTGTTAATTTCATGATTTATTGCTTGGCTTAATTTAATTGATTTGATTGCATCCTTTCTGGTTAATAGCTCACCATTTGGATTGACACCTTTCTGTGCTACAATGACAGTGCATTAGGGAATTGACACATTATCAATTTGAGCCATATCAAATTGAGTAATATCAATTTGGCGCCGTTCTCATTTGGGTGTTGTTTGTTACAATTAGGATTTCAAATCATTTCAGATCAAGTTCTTTTACGTCTACTTTGTTACTCACCTTGTGTTTCCTTCATTGTCTTTGCATTTCAGGTACTTCTACACGTCACAAGATAGACTCTATTTGTGCCCTATATTGACTCGACCAACCAACTCGACCAAACTGATCGAGTCAGTCAATCGAGYCCAGTTTCACCTGCATGCAAACGAGATCAAAAGGAAACCATAACCTTCTGCGCTACCGTGACAACATTAACCAGCTACCAAGACAGTTACGAGAGCAGGGAGAACAACATATCAGAGTAGATCAACCGGACGAAGTGGGAATGGAAGAAAACCCACAGGGACAGAATGAACAAGGACCTCCTCCGAGGAGGCCAAGATTGATTGGAGCAGGAGATGCTCCTAATACTCACACTCAGAGGCAAGGGATTGTACTTCCTACAATCCAAAACAACAACTTTGAGATCAAGAGTGGTTTGATAGCTATGGTGCAAAGCAACAAATTCCACGGGTTGCCTCTGGAGGATCCTCTTGATCACTTGGACGAGTTTGATAGGCTCTGCAGCCTCACTAAGATCAATGGAGTCAGTGAAGATGGCTTTAAACTTCGACTTTTCCCCTTCTCTCTTGGTGACAAAGCCCGTCTGTGGGAGAAGAATTTACCTCATGGATTGATTACATCCTGGGATGACTGCAAAAAGGCTTTCCTTGCCAAGTTCTTCTCAAACTCAAGGACAGCAAGACTCCGCAACGAGATCTCTGGATTTGCACAGAAGAATGGTGAAACTTTCTGTGAAGCATGGGAAAGATACAAGAGCTACCAATCTCAGTGTCCTCATCATGGATTTAGCAATGAGTCCATTCTTAGCACTCTTTACAGAGGAGTTCTCCCAAAGATAAGGATGCTACTAGATACAGCCAGCAATGGAAACTTCCTAAACAAAGATGATGAAGGTTGGGAGCTAGTGGAGAATCTTGTTCAATCTGATGGGAACTACAATGAGGATTATGATAGGAGCATAAGGAGGGATGCGGATTCCGGTGAGAAGTATAAGCAAGAAATCAAGGATCTTAATGAGAAGTTGGATAAGCTCCTTCTAGTCCAGCAAAAGCAAGTTCACTTTGTTAGTGAAGAAGGGCAACTTCAAGTTCAAGATGGGGAGAGCTATCAGCTAGAAGAGATAAGCTATATTCAGAACCAGGGAGGCTGCAACAAAGGTTTCATCAACTATAAAAGCAACCCAAACCAGCAGGATCACCTCTACCCACCTCAGCAGCAACAACTACAAAATAAGCCTTTTGTTGCTTACAACCAAAATCAAGGCTTTGTTCCTAAGCAGCAATACCAAAGAGGTTATCACCAGCAAGGAGTCATGGGTCCACCTCCGGGTTTTGCACAACAAGTTCCACCGTCTACAGCACTAGATCACAAACTCAAGACAATGCTGCAACAGCTTCTACAAGGTCAAGCAGGTGGTGTAATAGAAGCAGCTAAGAAATTTGGTGAACTAAAAACCCAGATGGATCACACCTACAATGATCTCAACAGCAAGATTGAGATATTGAACTCCAAGATCAAGTACATGGAGAGCAAAACTGCATCCACTTCTTCCACAACGCCTATTGGACAACTTCCAGGAAAAGCAATTCAGAACCCAAAGGAGTATTGCAACGCCATCTTTTCAATGGAATCAAGTCCCATTGCTGATCATGAAGCTGCTATTAGAGAAATTGAGTCTTTGCTTTATGGTTCAGATGCTAACACCAATGCAATCGCTTTAAGGAGTGGAAGAGAGTTTCCTTCAAGGGAACGATCACTTCCAGTCACTGTGGACAGTGAGGACGAAGATGGGGAGGATTTGAATCGCAAAGAAGGCCAAGCTGCGAAACCAGACTCGACTGACAGACTCTACCAAGCAGCTCGAGTCCCAGGTCGAGTCAGCACACTACCTGCTGAAAAAACTGACAGACTCTACCAAGCAGCTCGAGTCCCAGGTCGAGTCAGCATACTACCTGCTGAAAAATCAGTTTCTTCCAAGGAAAGGAAATCACCCTTTGCTCTACCTCTATACAAGCCCAAACTTCCATTCCCAGGAAGATTCAAGAAAGATAAGGACATAACCATGGTTGAATACAAGGGTAGTGTCGATTGCATTGATTCACCAAGCACGACAAGGATTGAGCCTAAGTCTCTCCCCAAGCTTGGGAATCCAGGTATGTTCTCCATAACCTGTTTTCTTGGTGATTTAGAAATTGAGGATGCTCTATGCGACTCCGGTTCAAGTGTGAATGTCATGTCCCGTGAGATGTTACAGAGTCTAGGAATAAGAAGCATCACTCATCACCCATCACCCATCACCCATCACTTTTGGAGATGCTCATTCACGAAAGCCACTAGGTCTTCTTGAAGATTACCCACTTAAAGTTGGGGATTGTATAGTCCCACCGGACTTCGTTGTTATGGAAATAAAGAAGGCCAACAAGCTCCCACTCCTCCTTGGAACTCCCTTCCTCAACACTACTGGTGCAAACATGGATTTCAAGAACCAAAGGGTAGTTCTTATGAATGTGAATGAAAGGTCTACTACCCAATGAAAGCTTCTTCCAACAAGCTATGTGGCACAATTACTATCAAAGATGATGGCTACCATGATGAGAAAGTAATGTACATTGGTACAATTGTGAAGGTCGATGAAGCTCCACCCCCAAAGGTTTATGAAGAGAAAGAGAAGTCTCTGGAATGAAAGGATGGGTCTGAGAGCACAATGAATGAGCAAGGGGTCAATCCATTCATACTTGGTCGGATTATTGCAGAGGAGACCTCAGTTCCCCTCCATGAACCACCCTAGACCTAATAAGGAGGTGAAGTCAAGCTTAGAAACTTTAAACAAGCTCACTTGGGAGGAAGTCCCATGTCTATCCTTGTACATAATGCTTTAAGTTTTTGTTTTTTTGACTTGTTTGCTAGTGTTTCAGGTGGTCAATCAACAGGGAAGGGGTTTGAGCAAAGAAAAGACGGATTGGAGGAACCAAAACCTTGACTTGAGTAACAGACTCGATCCCCACGTCGAGTCAGCAGAGGCGACCAGCAAGCGGAGCCACAGACTCGACCAAGCACTCGACCGCCCCGGTCAAGTCAGCGGTCGAGTCACCACTCGAGTCTCCGCACCAACCTGCCTACACCCAGGAAAGCATGGAGGAATCAATAACCTCTTTCTTCTCCAACCCTTGAGGTACCAGCTCCATCTATTCTTGTACATATCATTTGCATTTTTCTTCATTTTTGTTGTTTCTTAAACCATCCTTCAGATTTTTATTACACAAGGGACTGTGTAATTTAAGTTTGGGGGAGGGCTTAAGATGTGTTTGACATGTTTATTGTGTTCTTATTTTTCAATTTTGTGCATATTTGAGTCTGCATACATCTAAGGCATAGAAAAACCATACAAATTTGAAAAAATTTCGAAAAACAAAAACACAAAAAGAGAGTGTTCATGTAGTTGCATTTGCATTTTAGAATTGAGTCTAGATTCTTTTCATATAGGGCTTTTGCATATGCATAGGGGATTATGATGATTATAACCTTGCAAGCTTGCTGATTTAATATGATAATCTCAATGTCCTCGTTTCTAGTTGTCTAATGCATTGTGAGTGAACTTGAGGTAAGACTGCACCATACTTTGAATGCACAACTAGATTATTGTCTCAATTGAAGCATGCTGTGATTTGACACCATTCCCTATCTATTTGAACCTGAACTTGATTTTTAATTATCTTGACTATGCATTGCATTTGAACTCATGGACACCATATACATACTTGGATTTTCTTTCACCTGTTTACCACTCTTGCTAATCCAAGTAGATGTTCTCATTCTTAGAACAGTTTCCCTTACCCTTAACCTAGCCTTCTTTCAAGCCATCTTTAATTTATTAAGCGTGAGAGGCCTATTTTGAATGAGCTTGGCAGAAAGTGTTAGGTTTGAGCCGACAAGGATAGAATCTCATGTAGTTCTAATTTGCAATTTTCGAATCAGATAGGGCTAGGTGGGATCTTGATTATTGGGTATAGGGTTTGGTTCTGTAAAAAGAAAGAAAAAAACTTGGAGAAAGATGAAAAAAAAAAAAGGTTAAAAATTCTTAGGAGAGGTAAAGCTGAAAGTGAATTAATCTAGTAAAGGATTTGGGGGTGTGCTAAGAAAAAGAAAAGAAAGGCAAAAAGCCTATTGCCTAAAAAAATATAGAAAGCCTAAGCTGGTAGTGAAAAACCAAGTGAAAAACCCAATCCGCTAGAAGTCTAAAGAACCTCTCCTTAGAATAAGAACAAGAAGAAAATAAAAAATGAGTTTGACCCAAGAAAAAGTTCAAGGCAGAAGAATGATTGCCTAAGTGTTAAGGGTAGAAATAGGATGTCTTTCTGGGTTTATAACTAGGAGGTTAAGATCACTTGTGTATGATTGGGTAGATGAGAATCGATCCTTGTATGCATAGGTTGGTTCTTAC
Organism: Boechera stricta; assembly: GCA_018361395.1. Taxonomy (NCBI): domain Eukaryota; kingdom Viridiplantae; phylum Streptophyta; class Magnoliopsida; order Brassicales; family Brassicaceae; genus Boechera; species Boechera stricta. The sequence continues at coordinate 5,959,174 of CM031542.1, forward strand.
CTTTAGCATTCTGTTGAAGCTCATTCCTTTTCTTGAGAGATCCTTGTTTTGAAATTATTAAACCATATGAAAGGGACCATCTTTGTCTCTTAACCTTACCCTTAGCCAAATGAATTCATTAAATGTGCATAGCTAGATTCATGGTTTCTGTTTAATTGAATGTTAAAGGGAATGGTAGATTTGAATGCATGTCTAGATTAAGACTAATCGAAATTATGCTGTGAAGAGTATGGCTAAAGTTTTTAAGTAGAGTACATACATCTTGCATTCTAGAACTAGCAACTTGGACATTGATATCATCTATCATATCAGCATGATTTGGTTCTGAATCCCCATCTTCAAACCTCTCCTTCATCTTATACTTGTCTGTTTGCTTGAGGGCAAGCAAAGACTAAGTTTGGGGGAGTTGATATGTCTATATTTTACATGTTTTTAGCATGCATTTATCTTCCATTTAGCCTTGTCTCATAGCATATTCTTACCATTTCATGTCACTTGTTTCCGGTTTTGCATACTTAGAGTGTTTTGCATTAGGATTGCATGCATATTGCTTTTTTGAGCTATATCAGGTACATTCAAGTAATATTAAAGATGTTGAGGTCAAATGGAGAGAAGGGAAGAAGGGAGTCGATTTTTACCAAAAAAAGAGGACTTGGAGACTGACTCTAGCAATCAGGTCGAGTCAATGGGTCGAGTGAGCACCAAAGACTGCATTTTGAGATCAGCTCGACCCCCAACTCGACCCCTAGGTCAAGTCCATGCCAAAGTCACCGTCTTGGAACCAACTCGACCAAGCAGGTCGAGTCAGCTGATCGAGTCCACCATAAAGCTGCCGTCTTGAAGTTTTTAGCCGGACTCGACCCAAGCACTCGACCCCTATGATCGAGTGCACCTCCGAACTTTGCTATTTTGTCTTTTTGTGATTTAGGGTTTTGGCTAATCCTATAAATACTTGGTGTTATCCATTAGGTAAAGAGGGAGTCCGCTGGGTTTTTCTCTCTACCTCTCTTCTTGCTTTGAAATCTGTTTTCTTTGAATCTGCTTTGTATTTGTGTTTGATTCTTAGTAGTGTTTGTGTTTTCATCTTAATCTTTCCATTTATGCAAGTTTTAATGATTTCTGCGTTTGTGTTCTTGATGTTCTTCATGAGTTCTGAGTAGTCTTTAGGGTTCTTAAGGATGGGTTAGATTAAGTGTGAAATCTTAGTCTTCTAGGTGGTTTGGGTTTAGATTACTTGAAATCCCTTCTAGATTAGTGTTATTAATGCTAATTTCTCTCTGATCAATTGCAATTAGAACTTAGGTATTTCCACACCCACCAAGTGTTTGATGAAATGCCTGAACCAACTAATTCTGGAGATTTACATTCCTAGCCTAAGAGATTGGTTGTCTAGGGTGTTTATTGGCTTTAATAGACTGAATCTTAATGCGTGCTAGGTTAGATTTCGCTAAAGAGATTTAGGTCTGGAACTGGCTTAGCTTGAGGTTATCTGTCATGAGAGTGGATTTAACTGCTGATGAGTTTATTGTCTAGGGATTAGCTCTGCTTGAGTTTGTTAAACACCTAGGTAGATTAGGAGGAAACACTAATCAATAACCCCATCCTTATGAGCTTCTGTTTAGTTGATTGATTTCTGTCTGCATTGTTTCTGTAGTTTCTGTTAGTAACTACTGTTTTGTTAGCTTCTATTTTTAACTCCTGTAATGCTTTCAATTATGGTTCTGTTAGATTGTTAATCTCATGATTTATTGCTTGGCTTGACTTAATTGATTTGATTGCATCCTTTCTGGTTAATAGCTCACCCATTTGGATTGACACATTTCTGTGCTACAATGACAGTGCATTAGGGAATTGACCCATTATCAATTTGAGCCATATCAAATTGAGTAATATCAACTGGTAGGGAGGAAGATTGTTAGGCTTTCCTCTCTTTCAGTTTTCATCCGAGCTCTACATATAGAGTAGTCTCGAGAGTTTAACCCATAAGACCGCAAGTTCACAGTCGATGCAATTGTAGTAATACGGGGCCGATCTACAGAGAGAATAGAATAACACATAGAGAATGCAAATGCATATCTAATCTAGGCGGGATAAGATAAGAGAGGGTTGTGTCCTAAACTAATATGCAATAAAATAAATAAAACCTAAAATAAATAAAACAAATGAAATAAACTAAACTATTAAAGCATAATTAAATTACTGAATTAAATTTTATAAATTAAATAACATAAATTAAATTGCATACATATAAATAACATAAATAAACTAAAATAAATAACATAAATAAAATAACATAAATAAATATTTACAGAGAATTGAGTGATAGTCGATTTATAGGGAATCTAAATTATAGGATTTATGTTATATCGTTTTAGTTTACGATTGTCAATCTAGGGATATAGAAGTTAGGCTAGTCAACTATCGTGGAATGCTAGTCACTGTGCCAGACCCACTCTCGTGGCGACCTTCACGCATTACACGTGATCCCATTATTGTTTACTCTTACGTGTAAGAGACACATCGTTGGGGCTGTCACACCATCCAACAACCTAACTTGGCCACAATTAGATTAGTTTTAAGATACTCTATCAAACAACAAACTCGACCATAGCTAATACTCTCTAATATGCATATCTGAAGTTTTAACCCACTCCCGTGGTACTAAGAGCTTCTATTCGTATAACCACACCTACCGGATACGGTTATAACCTTAAGCATCTCCCTTTGGGATAAGACTTAGCATTAAAATTGTATAATAGAGTAGCTATATTGATTAAGAACAAACGGACATAAGAAAAATCCATAGAAAGTAGATCCCATCATCGACCACCATCCTCGTGGTCTAAAGGATTTACTCCCTTATCTCTCTGCGAGGTTACATATGAGATAGGGCATAGGAATAGAAAACAATAAACAATAAACTAAACTAAAACTAAGAACAAAAATGAATCAAAGCATAAATATAAACTGAAACATAAAACAAGAGAAAGAAATAAACCTAGAGGAACTCTTTATTTGATATATGAAATGAGACACAAAAAGTGGGAACTTGTTTCTAGTGGGATTACATGTGTTCATATAGAAGAGAGTCTTAGGAGAGACAAGGTCGTGCCTCAGAAGCTTCCAAAGACCTAAACTCGCATTTACCAAGCTTCCATATCTTCAATTACATAAAAATAGAAGTTTCTTTTTCAGCTCGGAACGTCAGCATCGACAACTCACGGTCGATGTTGAGGCTCAGGGAGAGCATCGACCATTCACTGTCGATACTTTGCATTGATGGTCTTCGTATTCCGGATCAGCATCGACCAGGGCTGATCGATGCTCACGTCGAGACTTTGCTCAGGAGCACATCGAACCCTATGGTCGATGGTAGGGTCGATACTCAGCTTGCCAGTCTTTAGGAAATCCTTCCGCGAATGTACTTGATCCAAGTGATGGCTCCATCTTTCCCTTAGGTTTCAGTAAGCTCTCAGAACACCTTAAACATAATGGTTTTGCTCCAAATACCTACAAATACATAAACACACACAAATGCACTTAAACTATCCTAAATGCATGTTAGAATATATAAAACTACACTAAATGAATGTATGAAAACATGTAAATAAGCATGTTATCAACTCCCCCACACTTACCCTTTGCTTGTCCTCAAGCAAACAAAAGCTAAGCATGGTGAAGAAATCCTAAGAAAAACAATAAAGATAAGGAGAGTGAACGTGTACTTTATGCCATTGTTGTGCTAGTGCTTTTCGTCTTAGTGGAAGCAGAATGATCTCCAATGTACTTCATGTACTTCACCATTAGTATAGGAACTCGCCTTAATCCAAACCGCTCCTCCTTTGAACCTAGACTCCTCATTGTTGACTCCTCTTTTGATTATAAGTGTGGGATCTCGACTTGGGACTATTGATCAAAGAATATGAACTCTTACTCTTTTAGATTTTTGTAAGCTCAAGACCGTCGTAGTAAAATTCCTTGCTCCTTCCTTTTCTCACTTCAAGGTCGATCGATTTTTCCCTACTTTTCTAGGATAACATTTTTTCCTTTCTTTAAGACAAGTTTCCATGAGACGCGGATGCTAAAAATGGTAGCTTCCAACACCCAGTTAACTTCTTTGCTACCTATATCCTTATCTTTTTTTGTTTCCTCTCTTTTCTTTACTTATTGAACGGAAGGAAGAGGGGAATTGCACTTACTTAGACATGCCTTGCATGGCCTCATAGAGGTATCACATCCAACGTATACCAAACCCCAAATTGAGAAGATTAAAGTTCCTTAAGGTGAGAAGTCCACTTTGATTTGTCTAAGTCTCCGGAAGAATGATTCTTTTGGGGTTTGTCGATTCACTGATGGTTTTTCTACGGTTCCTACCAAAGATCACGCACACTATCCAAAAAGCATCCAAACCATAGCACAATTAACACAGAAAACAAGTTCTATCGCTACCTCATTAAAAACTTTTTCGTATGTTATTGAACCTATGAATGAGGAAAAGAGTGTAACAATCTCTCAAAATGCAATAAACTTACTGTAAATCTTCCATATAAAAGATGTTAAGGAAAAATAAATAACTCAGCTGATCGCAAGACTCCCCCCACACTTAAATCACAATGTCCGCGTTGTGCTATAAAACCGTAAAGGGGATAAAAAGCAAGATAATTCATACCGTAATTCTCTTATCGAGTTCGTGGGTTGGCAGCTCCCACGTTTGCAAGTCCATGTTTTGTTTTCTTTTTATAGTGAAAGACACCTGAAAATTAAAACACAAAAACGAAAAACAGAAAAACCAAAAATACCGAAGAAATCGAAAAAACTTAAAAATAAAAACTGGAAATTGAAAAATTGTATTTACAAAGATAGAATACTTATTTAACATCGTGAGCTTGACGGACATATAAAATGGTTGGCCGGTGGAGATATTGGTGAGCGAGTAGTAGGCTGATCACGTGGAGGGGAGATCGATTATGATTATGCAAATATGTTTTGTCGTTCACCTCCATTCAGGTTTCACCCGAATGCTACTAGAGAGTAGTCTCGAGAGTTTAAGCCGTATGACCGCAAGTGCACAGTCATGCAATTGTAGTACGTATAGGGTCTATCCACAGAGAGAATAAAATAACACAGAGAATGCAAATGCAAATCTAATCTAGGCGGGATAATAAAACAAGGGGGTTGTCGTGTACTAAACTATACGATGAGATAAGATAAATAAAATAAAAAATGTAACATAAAATACATAAATTAAATAACATAAATTAAACAACAAAAATTAAATTGCATAAAATAAATTACTTAAATTAAATCACATAAAATAAATTACTTAAATTATATTGCATAAAATAAATAACTGAAAATAAAATGCATCAAATAAAAGTGCATAAATTAAATTGCAGAAATTAAATTGCATAAACTAAAGTACGGAAATTAAATTGCATAAATTAAATTGCGTAAATTAAATTGTAGAAATATAAATGATATAAACAAATAAACATCAATAAAATAACATAAATAAAATATTCAAATATATATATATATATATATATTTACAGAAAATTGGGTGGTAGCCGATTTACAGAGATTTTAGATTATAGGATTCATGTCTTTACCAATTAAGTTTGTGTTGTCAATCTAGGGATATTCGTAGTAGGCTAGTGACCACTCTCGTGATAAATTAGACACTCTGTCAGACCCACTTTCGTGGCGATTTTCACGTATTAAACGCAATCCCATATCGATTAGTCTTATATGTGAGAGACACATTGATTGGAGGCTGTCACACCATCCAACGATTAACCAAGTGATTAGCTTGAGTTAGAGTAAGTCTAAGACAAAGAGAATAGGATCATAAAACAGTAAACAATAAACTAAAGACTAAGAGCAATAAAGTAAATCAAAGTCTAAACATAAACAAAAGCATAAGGAAGAAAGAAACCTAAAGAAGAACTCTTTATTGAAGATGAAAACAAAAGATGGCTAAGAGAGTGTAGGCTTGTGTCTAGTGAGAATACATGAGTTTATATAGAGTCTAGGAGGCTTGGGGGAGTCTTAGGGCGTCCTTAGAAGATTCTGGAAGGTATTAACTCGAGATCCAAAGCTTAAATATCTTGCTTTCGCATTAACCAAAGTTTTCATTTCTGTCCAGTGAGTCAGTATCGATGGCCCTGGGTCGTTGCTTGTGTCGACGGTCTTCACCGTCAGCTTCAAGTTCGGGTCCGAGGAAGAGCATCGAACAGCCTGGGTCGATGCTGTCTGTTGATGGCTTGCCCAGGACGGGCATCGACCACTCTTGGTCGATGCTAGGTGATACCACCCATTTTTACATGTTTCCATTTGGTTTAGTTTCATGCATATAGCTAGCTTTTAGGATAGTTTTGTATGTTTGCATATGTTTATGTGTTTTTAGGTACTTGGAGCTAAACCTGAATATTTAAGATGTTTCTGGAGCTTACTGAAGCCTACAGGAAGACTGGTGACATTGCTTGGATCGTGCACACTCGGAGAAGGATTTCACAGAGTCCGAAGAGTGCAGAATTGATATAAGACTCGGTGGTGAGTCTTTGGTTCGGACTTGAGGTTGGTAAAAAGCTAGCTCGAAGCTCCTTCTCCTTAGACAAACTCGCGGCCGAGGTGATGGGGTCTAGACGGTTAGCTCGTAGCTCCTCCCGTGAAGACGTTTTGATGGCGTGTTGGTGGAGTGAATAGCGACCCACAAAGAGGATGGAAGACTCTTTGATACAGCTGAGGATTCGTGGCCCTTGTGAATCACACAACAAGGAACAAGAACGAGGGTTAAGTTTTTGCGAAAACTTAGAAAAAAAAAAGTTCGGTTTCTTTATTGATTAAGCGTGAGAGAAAAATACACGGCCATGGAACCTTATAAGTGGTTCGTTAGCTACAACCCTAGGGTTGTGACTCTAAAACAACAGGACTTGCAAAGGAAAAGACTCAAAACAACGCACACTTTCAATGAGAACAACAAGTCGTTCCCTTATAAGGAAAGTGTCTTAAAAAGACATAAAAATAAAAAGAAATAAAAGACTCTACTAGGACTCGAACTAAGGTTGCTGGAGGGGCTGTAGAACCACTAGGCCGAGGCCATTTCATCTGCAAGGAAACAAAAATAATTGAACACAAGACTTACCTCATTTGGCCGAGAACCTTGTCTCGGTTCCGTGTCCGTGAAGCCTTCGGTCTCTTCGAGAAGGGCTTGTGTTGCGACGTTGAATTCTTCTCTTAGTGTCTTGGCTCTAGCTCTTGTTATAGGGCCATTGACCTCTGGAATCTGGGGGGGTCCATGGTCCGCTTCGTCTTCTTGTCCGATGGTCTCTCTCGGTTCCTTGCTTGGCCCTATGTCTTCTTTGTCCGGCTCTGGGGCCTTGTGTGGTCCGTAACTCAATCTTCTAGCTTTGGCTCGTGTCATGGGGCCTTCTCTTGCACTTGTCCGTGTCGTTACCTCGTTCGCGGTCTCTTGGTCTTGTTCTTGGTTCGGCGGCTCGGACGTAGTGTCGATGATCGCATCATTCCCACCCTCTTGAGAAGGTTTTGTCCTCAAAACTTGTTCATCTGAAACCTAAGGCAAAAGATCAGAAACATTAAAGGTATGTGAGATATTAAACTCACCTGGGAGCTCCAGCTTGTAGGCATTGTCATTGATTCTTTTTATCACTCGGAAGGGGCCGTCACCGCGAGGTGCTAGTTTCGAGCTTCGTTTGTGCGGGAACCTCTCCGTTCGAATGTGGATCCAAACCCAATCGCCGGCCTCAAAAATCATTTGCTTCCTGCCCTTGTCCATCCGTGCCTTGGTCTTCTCATTCTTCTTGAGGATTTTATCTCGGGCTTGTTCATGCATTTTCTTCACAAGTTCTCCACGGTTCCGTCCATCGATGTTGACTTGTTCGGCTTGCGGGATGGGCGTCAAGTCCGTGGGGGTTAAGGGCCTGAAACCATAAACAACCTCAAAGGGAGAAAGATTAGTAGTAGAGTGCCTAGCATGGTTATAGGCAAACTCAACAAACGGTAAACAATCAAGCCAAGTTTTTAAGTTTCTACCAAGTGTGGCCCGAAGTAATGTAGAAAGAGTACGGTTTAGTCGTCCATCTGCTCATGATGACAAGTAGTCGAAAATAGAAGCTTTGTCCCAAGCTTCTTCCACAAGGTTCTCCAAAAATGCCCTAAAATTTAGTATCACGGTCGGAGACAATAGTTCTAGGAATACCGTGCAACTTTACCACTTCTCTGAAAAATAGGTCCGCGATTTGGGATGCGTCGTTCGTCTTGTTGCATGGTATGAAGTGCGCCATCTTTGAGAACCTATCTACCACCACGAAGATCGAGTCCTTGTGCTTAACCTGTGGCAAACCTAGAACAAAATCCATGGAAATATCTTCCCATGGAGCGTTAGGAATCGGTAATGGTAAGTACAAGCCGTGAGGATGTGACCTGGATTTTGCCTTATGGCAAATGACACAAYGGGCACAAGTTTTCTCCACATCCTTTTTAAGGTGGGGCCAGTAGAAATGGTCCGCCACCACGGCCAGCGTTTTGTCAACGCCGAAATGGCCCATGAGACCTCCGYCATGAGCTTCCTTGAGCAGCAAGTCTCGCATGGATCCTTGGGGTATGCATAGCCTTTTATCCCTGAAAAGAAAACCATCATGTAAGTAGAAGGAGTGRAATGCACCCTTACCACAGGCTTCATAAGCCTCGGCGAAATCAGGGTCCGTAGCGTATTGGCCTTTGAGGTGCTCGAATCCCATGATTTTTGCTTCTAAGGTGGTGATGAGCGTGTAACGCCTTGATAGAGCGTCAGCCACTACGTTTTCCGTGCCCTTCTTGTATTTGATGACGTATGGGAATGTCTCTATGAACTCGAGCCATTTGGCGTGCCTCCTTTTGAGCGATGTTTGTCCCCTCAAATGCTTGAGAGTCTCATGGTCGGTATGAATGATAAACTCCTTGGACAGCAAGTAGTGTTGCCACGTTTGTAAGGCGCGAACCAAGACATATAACTCCTTGTCATACGTTGGGTAGTTGAGTGTGGCTCCATGAAGTTTCTCGCTGAAAAATGCTACGAGTTTCTTCCTTTGATGTAGCACGGCTCCAATCCCTAATCCTGATGCATCACATTCAATCTCGAAAATTTCGTCAAAATTAGGTAAAGTAAGGACCGGAGCTTGAGTTAGCTTATCCTTTAACGCATTGAAGGCGTGTTCTTGGGCCGTGCCCCATGTGAAGGGCTGGTTCTTCTTGATCGCGGCTGTGAGCGGAGCGGCGAGAGTGCTAAAGTCCCTCACGAATCTTCGGTAAAAGCTGGCCAGTCCGTGGAAACTTCGAACATGACCGACAATTGTGGGTGTGGGCCACTCGCAGATTGCCTTGATCTTCTCCTCATCCACTTGTAAACCCTGTTCACTAATAACAAAGCCTAAAAAGACAAGTTTGTTAGTACAAAAGACACACTTCTTTAGGTTGGCAAATAGGCCTTCCTTTCGAAGTGAATTGAATACAAGTTCTAAGTGTTCTACGTGGTCATGCATACTCTTGCTATAGATTAAAATGTCGTCGAAATACACCACTACGAATTTTCCGATATAAGGACGTAGAACCTGGTTCATTAGACGCATGAACGTGCTAGGTGCGTTGGTAAGACCGAATGGCATAACGAGCCACTCGTATAGGYCCTGCTTGGTTTTGAAGGCAGTCTTCCACTCGTCTCYTTCTCGCATTCTTACCTGGTGGTACCCGCTCTTGAGATCAACCTTTGAGAAGATGGTCGAGCCACTTAGTTCGTCGAGCATGTCGTCAAGGCGCGGTATAGGGTGCCGGTATTTGATGGTTATGTTGTTGATGGCGCGGCAGTCCACACACATCCTCCATGTACCTTCTTTCTTTGGCACGAGTAAGACTGRTACGGCACAGGGGCTAAGGCTTTCTCGAATGTAGCCTYGGTCAAGTAACTCTCGGACTTGCTTCTCTAACTCTTTGCTTTCCTCTGGATTCATTCGATAAGYGGGCTTGTTTGGTAACACGGAACCTGGAACGAGATCAATTTTGTGATGTCATGAGGGGTGGTAAACCCGGTGGTAGTTCCTCAGGAAACACGTCCTTGTAATCTCGGAGAACGTGCTGAATCTCTTCTGGTAAGTCCGTTATGCTAGCCTCCATGCTTAAACATTCTTTGTAGATCATTAGCAACATGGTGCCCTTGTTTTCAAGGGCCTTACAAATCGAGCCAGAATTGATGTAGAGGCTCGATTTACTTACCTCGCTTTCCTTAGCCATTTTTACCTGTAGTGTGTGTACTTGTGCGGGGCTAAGAGGAGCTAGGGTATACTTGCGTCCCTCGTGAGTGACCGAGTAGCGGTTGGTACGGCCGTCGTGTTGAGTTTCTCGGTCGAATTGCCAAGGTCTTCCCAACAGTAGGTGTCCCGCTTGCATTGGCATTACATCACAAGTGACTTGATCAATATATTTACCAATACTGAAAGGAACCGTTACCTGCTCGGTGATCCTCATCTCGGCCTTGTCGTTGAGCCATCGAAGCTTGTAGGGTCATGGGTGCTTAGCTCGGACTAGACCTAATTTCTGGCTACGTTAGTACATGACCCACCGTCTATAATTAAATTGCAAACCTTGTTGTTAATGGTGCATCGGGTGTGAAAGAGATTCTCTCTTTGCTTGGTTTCCTCAGGTCCGACTTGCACATTGAGGACTCGCCGGATCATAAGGGACTCTCTGGTGTCCGGGTACTCGATGTCATCGTCAAGGTTCTCCGGTTTATCTTCTGCCTCGTCTTGCGATTCGTACTCTCCCGTGTTGGTGAGGATCATAACTCGTCGGTTTGGGCATTCCCGAGCCATGTGTCCGCGTCCCTGACATTTAAAACAAGTTATKTCTCGAGTACGATTAACTTGGTTAGAAGACTTACCTTGGTCTTCACGGAAACTCTTKTGCGGATCGGTAGCCTTGGATTTGAACCGTGAGTCAATTTCTAAGGACTTGCCCTTATCTTGGGTTCTCGGTGGTTCGTTCTTCCATGTTTGAGGAGCATGTCTTGGGCGGTTGGTGGAGAGGCTCGTCTTGCGTTTGATTTGTTGCTCTATCTGAACCGCCAAGTGTAGAAGCTCGGTCAAGCTGTTGTATCGTATTCGTTCGACCTTTCTTTGAATCCTTTCTTGCAGACTGTCAATAAATTGGGCCATCATAGCCTCCTCGGATTCTTCTAGCTCTAAGGAGTTCATGAGTTTCTCAAATTCTTCAAAATAATCCTCTACACTCCTTTGTCCMTGCGTCAACTTACGAAAACGTTTTTGTAAGTCTCTATGAAAGTGTTCGGGAACGTATCTTAACCTCATGAGATGTTTCATGTCAGTCCAAGTCGTCACTGGTCCGAAACGGTGTCTCCTTCTCTCARCTACGGTTCTGTCCCACCATGCCAAGGCATTGCCCGTGAGTTGGGCTGCGGCCAATGCTACCTTCTTTTGCTCGCCATAACCGTAACACTCGAAGATATATTCAAGTCTTCTCTCCCAATCCAGGTAGGCTTCTGGATCAGTTTTTCCTGCAAAAGATGGAGGTATTAGTTTGATCTCGTGATTGGTTTCTCTCGGCATTACCTCTCTCGGATGATGTCTTCTTAGCGGATCGACTCTCCGCTGTTGTCGTGCTAGCGGGTCATGTGATTCGTTATCAGACTCGGTAAAATCCAATTCTTCTTGTTCTAAGTCAAGGGGTAGCTGGTTAGCTTGAGGGCCTCGCGGATTAAGTTCTGGTGGTGGCGGTGGAAGTTGTTCTAATCGTCCTAATCGATCTCCAAAGTCTTGGCGCAGATCTCCTACGGTTTGGACCATCGTTCTCATCTCATTTTGTATGGTTTGCAGTATTGCCGCGATGGCGTCTTGAGGGATAGCTCCTTCATCAGCCATGCCTTACTTCAGTAAGAAGAAAACACATCGAAGACCCAAATAAAGACACGTAAGCTCACAGAAGAGGAATAAGGGGGCGTAAACTAGACTATAAAACGAAACACGATATTTCTTTTGTTTATGATGCAATGCGTCGGACCGAACAGAAAGAAAAATATGGAATATGATATAATATATGATGCTATATGATTATAGAGAATATGCAAGATAATTAATTTTTTTTTTTTTTTATGCTATATGATTTTCGGATCAATTATAAATATATGCTGTGATAATTATAAAAGATGATGCACTTATGACCTTCCTAAGGATGGGATTCGGTTGAATGATATGACAAAATTGCAAACCAACAGAATTATGGAAAGAAACAACCAAGGAAGCAATCGTAAAGGCAAACGATAATGAATAAGGGAATTCTTCTCTTTTTAATTCGATTACGTGACCGTGAAGGAAACTTTCTCTTCTGCTCTTCTTCAACCCGAAGCTGCTCCAATGGCGTGGGAAAACTGAAACAATTAGAACCAAAACCAAAAAGAAGCGACACAAGTTCCACCAAGCAAAACAAACCAACAAGATGACTTTAGGTGCACGGTTTCTATGGTTCCACGATTCTTAGGTTTCTTAAATGTTTTTTTTTTTTAAATGATGATACAAAATGAAAACTGAAACAACTAGATGCTAATGATATTTTTATTTGGTTTTCTTTTTATGAGCGTGGATACGATGCAAACAAACTTTCGAAAACTACGAAACTAACAACCTAAAACGATGCGGAAGCAAATAACGTAAAAGGGTAAGGGTAAGAAAACCGAAAGTTCAGGAACTTCGGCTCTGATACCAGATGATATAAGACTCGATGGTGAGTCTTTGGTTCGGACTTGAGGTTGGTAAAAAGCTAGCTCGAAGCTCCTTCTCCTTAGACAAACTCGCGGCCGAGGTGATGGGGTCTAGATGGTTAGCTCGTAGCTCCACCCGTGAAGACGTTTTGATGGCTTGTTGGTGGAGTGAATAACGACCCACAAAGAGGATGGAAGACTCTTTGATACAGCTGAGGATTCGTGGCCCTTGTGAATCACACAACAAGGAACAAGAACGAGGGTTAAGTTTTTGCGAAAACTTAGAAAAAAAAAAGTTCGGTTTCTTTATTGATCAAGCGTGAGAGAAAAATACACGGCCATGGAACCTTATAAGTGGTTCCCTTATAAGGAAAGTGTCTTAAAAAGACATAAAAATAAAAAGAAATAAAAGACTCTACTAGGACTCAAACTAAGGTTGCTGGAGGGGTTGTAGAACCACTAGGCCGAGGCCATTTCATCTGCAAGGAAACAAAAATAATTGAAGACAAGACTTACCTCATTTGGCCGAGAACCTTGTCTCGGTTCCGTGTCCGTGAAGCCTTCGGTCTCTTCGAGAAGAGCTTGTGTTGCGACGTTGAATTCTTCTCTTAGTGTCTTGGCTCTAGCTCTTGTTATAGGGCCATTGACCTCTGGAATCTGGGGGGGTCCATGGTCCGCTTCGTCTTCTTGTCCGATGGTCTCTCTCGGTTCCTTGCTTGGCCCTATGTCTTCTTTGTCCGGCTCTGGGGCCTTGTGTGGTCCGTAACTCAATCTTCTAGCTTTGGCTCGTGTCATGGGGCCTTCTCTTGAACTTGTCCGTGTCGTTACCTCGTTCGCGGTCTCTTGGTCTTGTTCTTGGTTCGGCGGCTCGGACGTAGTGTCGATGACCGCATCACCCAGCAAGTAGCTCCAAAGTCCCTATGGCTTCTTAAGACTCCAAAATACTATAAAAGTGTATGATTTCCTCCAAATACCTATAAACACATAAACAAACGCAAATGCACTTGAACTATCCTTAATGCTTGTAAGAAACACATAAAACTAAGCTAAATGTATGCAAGAAAGCATATAAAATACGAGGCTATCAACTCCTCCACACTTACCTTTTTGCTTGTCCTCAAGCAAACAAAAGCTAAGTATGGTGAAGAAATGCTAAAAACAATAAAGATAAGGAGAGTGCACTTGTACCTTGTCACATTGTTGTGCTTAATGCTTTTTGACCTTGTGGAAATGGAATGATCTCTACCGTACTTATGTACTTCGCCATAAGCATAACAACTCACCTTAGTTCGAATCGCTCCTCCATCGATCCTATACTCCTCATTGTTGACTCCTCTTTTTATTCTAAGCATGGTTCTCAACTTGGGAATATCGATCAAAGGACATGAACACTTACTCTTTCGGATTTCTGTAAGCTCAAGACCATCTTATTACGATTTCTTTCCTCTTCTTTTTCTCACTTCAAGATCGATCGATTTCTCCTTACTTTTCTAGGGTATCATCTTTTTTTATTGATCGCCTTTTCTCTTAAGCTCTTTTCTAGGAAAAGTTTTATTCAGACGCGAACATTGAAAGTGGTTACTTCTTATGCCCGGTTCGCTTCTATATCCTTTTCTTTCTTTTCTCTTCTCTTTCTTTTCATTTTCTTTTCTTTTTCTATCTAATCAAAGGGAAGGAAGAGGGGAATCGTACTTACTTAAACGATTCTTGCAAGGTCTCATAGAGGTATCATGTCCGATGCATCTCAAGCCCCAAATCGAGAATAATTAAATTCATTAAGGTGAGAAGTCAACTCTGATTTGTCTAAGTCTTAGAAAGAATGATCCTTTTGGGGTTTGTTGATCCACTCATGGATTTTGCAAATTTCCTAGTAAAGATCACGTACTATCCAATAAAGCATCCAAACATTAGCACAAATAACACAATTAACAATTTATATCGCTACCTCATTAAAAACCTTTTCACATGTTATTGAACCTATGGACGAGGAAAAAAGTGTAACAATCTCTCAAGATGTGAAAAACTTATGGTAAAACTTCCATCAAAAAGATGTCAAGGAAAAAGAATTACCTCCATAGATCGCAAGACTCCCCTCTCCCACATTTAAATCACAACGTCCCCGTTGTGATGAAGACTGTAAGAAGGTAAAAAGTAAGAAAATTTTACCGTAATTCTCTTATTGAGTGTGCGGGTTGGCAGCTCCCATGGTTGCAAGTCATTTTGTTTTTTGGTGAAATACACCTGAAATTTAAAACACAAAAGAGAAAATGAAAAACAGCAAAATAAAAAGAAACGAAAAATATTGAAAAATTGAAAAACTTTAAAAATTAAAACCAAAAAAATGTATTTACAAGGTTAGAACATTTTTTAACGTCGTGAGCTCGACAGTCTTATGAAATGGGCGATGGGTGGAGATCATTGAGTGTCATCAGCCGGTGATGTGGACATCGAACCGGTCACTACGCGTGACAAGGACAAGGACCATGGGACAACAAGAGAACTCACGGCGCCAAGTCTACCACCTCGAAGAGTGACTAGAAGCATCTCCAAAGGTTACCAAAAGGAAGTCCAAGCCTACCTACAAAGCCTCAAGGATCACGGTGGACAAGAGAGGTCATCGGAGCCGTCGGGACACATTGTGAGCGGATAAGCCGAGTAAACGGACACTAGCTCAAGGACACTCAGTTTTGGGAGCAAAGCCATGTGTGTTCTCACTATATCTAAGTGAGGACATCCCTCAAGACCTTAGGTAAAATATTGTACTCTTTTCCTACTTCTAGTTTTACCACATCGGGTTTCTAGAAAAGAGTTTTAATGAGGCAAGAAACGCCTAAGGCATCACGTCTCATCTCCCTTGTGTGTTGACTTGGAATCATCTATGGCAAGATCAATACACAAGAGATGTGATTCTATCCCCCAAGGAAGACCCCTACATATGTATTTTCTTTTCTTATTTTTGCTTATGAGACTTTTAGTGTCTTTTTGTGTTAAGGCTTGTGTAAAGTTTATTAATTAGGCCCAAGTTCAAATTTGTCTAATTATTGGCTTGGACCCATTTAGACCTACTCTAAACCCTACTTGTAGCCTATAAAAGGTAACACATTCTAATTTTACAAGCTAAGCAATCATTACAAAAATCTTAAAGTTCTCAACGTTATTTCTAATCTATTGAGGTTGCTCTATATTAGGGTTCTTCCTAAGTGTAATTGAGTGTGTCTCTTACTCAAAGGATCTTGGCTGTATCAAGGATCTCTCCATAGTCCTTGTGGTTCGCCTATCACTCCACATCACCGAGTTCACCTCTCCATCACTTCCCGCGGCTTGAAATCTTCGCCGTTAAGAGCTCTGCCGATCTACCTTGCCTCAGTGATACTTCCTGAGGTCAAGTCCATCTCCTCCGTGTTCCAAGGGTCACATTTAAAACATCGTCTGCCTCCCCACCCGTGTTCCGAGCTTGAGTCTCACGCCGGTTCTTTGTTGTCCGTCCGCGTCTTGTACCGGTCATTTGGTCCGATTCTTGTCTGAATCTTTGTGTAGAGTTTCTAAGGACGTACCATTTGGTATCAAAGCTGAAGATTCCTACCAAAGGTTGTATCTGTCTAATTCAATCACCTATAGCTTGCTTGATCTCTTAGCTCTAAGAAGAGAACTTGAAAAAGTTTGAATCTTGGGTTGAGTTTTTAAGTTTTCATTGTTAGTCTAGTTTGATTAGGTTGTTTAGCTTAAGGGAACCTAGGATGATGCATGAGGTAGTTGACTAAGCAGCCATTGTTGTAGCTTGTGTTAGAAGAGGTCTTTTTTGTTAAAATAGGAAAGTTTAAGGAAGTACTTGTTGCTTTTGCTTTTGCTTTTTCCTTTTGTCTTGCTTTTTCGGTTTGCTTTTGTGACATCTTGCATGTGGTCCTAACTTAATATTTTTGCATCTAAATTTGAATTTTGAGACATCATTCTAGCGTTTATCACGTGCCTAATCTCCTTCAAAAGCTAAATCGAAAATGAACCCATTTGCATCATTTCATTTACGGGTTACTATTTGTGGCTCTAGTTTAAAAAGTTCTTAAATTTCTTTGGTTTGTGTGTGGTCTTTGCAAGGTAAGTAAGCTCTCATGGCCAAACTACCTGACCTTACCACCATCCTCACCAATATTCAGAACCGTCTTGAGCAATTAGAGCGAGTTGACCGTCTAGAACCTCCACGGAGACAAGCGCCTCCATCGGTCCATGATCCGGTAATTGATGATATTTCCGAAGAGGAATATTTCCAGCCTACACTGCCTGGGAGAGTGAGGCATAGAGATAGGAGAGATTCTGGGGATAGAGATGATCAAGATCAACCAAGAGTTCATTCCCCAAGCCTCAAGTTAACGGCTATAACTTTTGTGGGAAAAGTTGACCCGTAAGCATACTTAGATTGGAAAAGAAGGATGGACCATGTCTTTGAGGTCTATAATTATGATGAGCCAAGGAAAGTGTCATATGCAGCTGCCCACTTCACTGATCATGCCCTCACATGGTGGAATAGAGACGCGGGCAAGAGGAGAAGAAACGGAGAAGGTCCGGTTCCATCATGGGAAATCATGAAGTTCATGATGAAAGGAAGATATGTGCCTCCACAATATTACCGAGATCTACAAAAGAAGTTTCGAAAGCTTACTCAAGGGAGTAAAAGTGTGGAAGAGTACTATGAGGAGTTTGAGCATCTAAGAAACTGAAACAACCGAACCCAAATTTTTTTTTTTTGTTTTTTTGCATAAAATTAACTCCAATAAAATTATTTATATGAATTCATACTCTTCTCAAAACCGATTTCTTAATACATCAAAACCAGTCAATTATAATATTTCAAACTCTCGCCTCATGCCTTATCATTCGATTATTAAGGCAAACTGTTTTTTTTTACCAACTAAATTCCACAATAAACTTGAACAAACTCCCAATTTAAATATCCACACAATTCGGTTTCAGCTCTAAATGGATTTTATTTAATTGGAAAATAGGTATGCTAAAGTCATATCCAATCAATATTTAATTGTTTACCCACAACTAAGTTGGTACGATTTCCTTAACGTGACCATATACTTAATCATTCACCCATAATTAACAAATAGTCACTAGAATATTCTCCACCAATATTTATATAACAACGATTGTAGCACAATTCCTTAAAGTGATTAGTCACTTAAAATACAATTATGAGATACAAACCATATAATTTTATGACATAAATCACATAATTGTAACTCATCAATTAATTCCATAAACAAAAATAACTCATAATAATCATATGAACTTAATCCCTAATCTACTGATTTATTATATAACATCTTATTTAATTCAACATAATTATTTTTAATCATCAACTTATCTATCACATGAATTTAATCAAATAATCCACCCATAATTATATAAATTCATACCTAGTTATTCAACTATTTTCAGCATCTAGTTCATTATGATTTATTCTAAATCATCAACATAATAATTATTTAAAAATTATTAAAACAACAAAATATCATCAAGTATGATCCAACATGATTTAATTCTAAAATCATCAACAATAATAATCCAAAATTATTAAACAACAAACCAGAACTAGAATCATCTTCTTTGCCATGATTCCACGATCATACCTACATCAAGATATGCATAAGTATTGATAATACCTAGTGAGACAATCCTCCCATCTACAAGTTATACACACATATGAAAATTTAACAAATTAAACATGTTACCAAATACCACCAAAACAACCATATCATGATATGCACACTCTAGAACCCAACTTGGTTCTTCATAACATTTGGTCTACACATGAATAAAATTGTCAATATTCATAAACACATAGATAAGCTCATGGTCATGCACTCACCTTAGGTTTTATGACAAGAAATGTAAGAGGATGATCAACGAGGATTTAAAGCACCACACTCTTGTACATACAGTTTCAAGGTGAGGAAATAAAGAGGATTTTCAATGCTCAAACATGCTAATGAAGCCCACAAAGGAAAGACACAAAGAGAGAGCTTTTTCTCTCTCACTCACAAAGGAGGGAAATGAGAGGATTTGGTGATTTCTTTTGGCTGTAAGGATACTTAATTTAATTAGAGAAAAGGAGACTAAATTATAACATTCACACTCATAAAGGATTATAAAATAATCACATTAATTCTCTATCATTGCTTTGAGAGATTTCTTCTCCTTTTCTCACTTTCAAAATCTCGACAACTCTCCACCAAATAGAGAAAATTATTCTCTTATACACCACCATTAAACAACCCAAGTTGTAAATATGGACCACCCCATTTTTCCTCACTTAAAGAATTAGCACTTAGGAATAAAAATAATCTCATTAATTCTCAACCAAATCTTTTACCAAAGTGTGAGAATTATTCCACTAATCCACACTTAAAAAAAAAATTCAACACAAAATGACCCTCCTTTTGACTCATAAAAATCGCCCACTTTGATTTAGTTGAATTTCAAAATCCCAAAATTTGAAATTTAGCCAATTCTCCAAAATCACATCAAAGATTAAATTTTTAAACTCCATTTAAAAATTTAATCAATCTTCTAAAACTCCCATTTAATTAAATTTGAAATCTCCAATTTTTACCAACAAGATTTTTGATTTAAACCGTATCAAAAATCTCGTTAATCAACCATCAAGATTTTTAATTAAAACCGTATTAAAAATCTCGCGACATGAATTTGTTCTCATAAAACGGGGTTGTTCCCACAACCCGAAATGAATTCAATACACTCTTGTATTTTCCATGATACAACTCGAACTCAAAAATTCCAGAACACGGGCGTTACAGAAACCGTCTCAACTTAGAAGATACCGAGGAAACACTAATGGTTCAATTTCTTGACGGACTCCAAGACCGCGTTGCTAACAAAGTGGAATGCTAAACTACAATGATCTTAATGAGTTACTACACTTGGCTACACATGTAGAGGGTCACATCAAGAAGAAGAACCGAACCAAGGCTGCTACCAATCCTACTTGGAAGACACAAGGTTCGGGTTCTAACTCTACCGCCGCCAAGAACACCGATAAGGGCAAAGCGCCGGCTATTGACTCACGGTTTCCTCCAAATCGCGTGAACCTTCCAAGGATCCTATAAGTGATCCAAGAGGAGCCCCTACTGGTCCCAAGACACGTGACATTGTGTGCTACAAGTGTAGAGGACGGGGACACTATGTTAGAGAATGTCCAAACCCGAGAGTTATGATCATTACTCCTTCGGGCGAATATGAATCCCAAGATGAAGACGACCCTCAAGAAAAAGATGAGAGCACCGAGGAAGATGTTGAGTACCCCGACGTATGAGAGTTACTTGTCACCATGAGGGTCCTTAGTGCCGTACGACAACCGGAAGAGGTCGCTCAACGTGAAAACATCTTTCACACACGGTGTATGGTAAACGGGAAGGTTTTCTCTCTTATTATTGATGGTGGTTCTTGCACTAATGTGGCTAGCTCATACATGGTAGAGAAGTTGCAATTAGAAACCACTAAGCATCCTAAGCCTTATAAACTTAGGTGGTTAAATGATAAAACGGAATTGAGAATTAGTGATCAAGTTAGGATCTCGTTTAGTGTTGGTAAGTATTGTGATTATGTTTTGTGTGATGTGGTTCCAATGCAAGCCACCCATCTTTTGCTAGGAAGACCTTGGCAATTTGATAGGGAAGTTACTCACTATGGTAGGACAAATCACTCTACTTTCATGCATGCTAAGAAATGAATTAGTCTAGTTCCTTTACTCCCATCTCAAGTGCAAGAAATGCAACTAAAATAGGCTAAGGAAAAGAGTAATGCTAAAGCTAACTTTCTTATAGCTCCTAGTGACATTTGAAGATCATTACATGATGATGCTTGTAGGTCTTCAAAGAATTGTTAAGTGTAGGTGAGACCACGGTGGAGTTACCCCAAGAGATTCAACAAGTCTTAGACCGATTTCGAGATGTCTTTCCGGAAGAGCTACCCATGGGATTACCACCTCCAAGTGGCATTAAACATCAAATCAATTTTGTACCCGGGGCTTAACTTCCAAAACCGACCGGCCTATATAGTAAATCCTAATGAGGCTAAAGAGCTTGAATTTGTGTTAGAAAGTTTTAGGAATGAAGGTCTTAATGCTAATCTTAAGAAGTGTGTCTTTCAACAAGACCTTTGAAGTGGAGTGTGACGCATCCGGTATAGGAATTGGAGCGGTTTTGACACAAGGAGGGAAACCAGTTGCTTTCTTTAGTGAGAAGTTGAGTGGAGCCACTTTGAACTATCCCACTTATGACAAGGAGCTCTATGCTTTGGTGAGAGAAATGCAAACATGGCAACATTATCTCCTCTGCAAAGAATGTGTCATTCACACGGATCATGAGACTTTGAAGGACTTAAGGGGACAAACGACTTTGAAGAAGCGGCACGCCAAGTGGTTGGAGTTCATAGAAACTTTCCCTTATATGATTAAGTATAAGAAATGAAAGGAGAACATAGTAGCTGATGTCTTATCTAGGAGACACGCCCTCATTACAACCATGGAATCTAAGATGCTCGGGTTTGAGATTCTTTAGGGATTGTATGAAGAAGACCCGGATTTGAAGGAAAGTTATGTGGGACATGGGGCTGGATCCGACAATAAGTTCTACTTGCATGATGGGGTTTTGGTCAAGGAGAAAAGACTATGCATTCCCCCAAAGTTCCATGAGAGAGTTGTTGGTAAAAGAAGCTCATGGAGGCACTTTGATGGGACACTTTTGGATTGAGAAAACTTTGAACACTTTGAAAGAACACTTCGATTGGCCAAGGATGAAGAAGATGGTCATGGACTATTATGGTAGGTGTCTTGAGTGCAAGAGGGCTAAGTCAAGAGTGCAACCTCATGGTCTTTACCTACCTCTACCCGTTCCTACAAAGCCTTGGGTGGACAATTCTATGGATTTCGTGTTGGGGTTACCAAAAATTCAGCATATGAATTCAATCTTTGTGGTGGTGGATAGATTTTCTCAGATGGCTCATTTTATTCCTTGTTCCAAGACCAATGACGCTACCCAAATGGCTGCCTTGTTCTTCAAAGAGATAGTTCGTTTACATGGGATTCCACGGACCATAGTGTTGGACCAAGATACAAATATTTTGAGCCACTTTTGGAAGACCTTAAGGAAGAAATTGGGAACTCAACTACTCTACTCAACTACTTTCCATCCATGAACCGATGGGCAAACAAAGGTTATGAACCGCACACTAGGCACTTTGTTGAGAGCTACCATAGGGTGGAATGTGAAAAATTGGCTAGAATGCATTCCTTGGGTTGAATTTGCATATAACTCCGCTAGGCACTCCACTACCAAGTTGTCGCCATATGAAGTGGTATATGGGCAGAATACTAGCACTCCTTTGACCTTCACACCCCTACCATAAGCCGAGAGATTGGATCTAGAAGGAACTTCTAAAGCCAAAACAATGAAAAAGCTTTATGAGAAGGTTCAAGACAACATTGAGAAGGCGAATGCACGAGTTGAGGAGCAGACCAACAAGAGGAAGAAGCAAGTCATCTTTCAACCATGAGACTGGGTGTGGCTACACCTTAGACCCGAGCGCTTTCCAAAGAAGAGGAAAAACAAGTTGGATGCACGCGGAAACGGTCCATTCAAAGTGATCGAGAAGATCAATGACAACACTTACCGTCTCGAACTTATGGGTGAGTATAATGTCTCTTTTTCCTTCAATGTTGCTGATAGCATTGTATTTTACATGCTTTCTTGCATACATTTAGCTTAGTTTTATATGTTTCTTACTAGTATTTAGGATAGTTTTAGTGCATTTGCATTTGTTTATGTGTTTATAGGTACTTGAAGGAAATCATACACATTCAGAGCATTTTGGGACCCTTAGAAGCTATAGGGACGTTGGAGCTACTTGTTAGGGCCTAGAACATCATGAAGAAACATCTCAAGAGCCTCGCAAAGGAAGCAGCGGCCCTAGCATTGACCAGGAGTGGTCGATGCTCTCCCAGAGGAGACCATCGACAGCCAGCATCGACCCAGGGTGGTCGATGTTCTTCCTCGGACCCAAACTTGAAGCCAAAGACGAAGACCACCGATGCAAACATCGACCAGGAGTGGTCGATGCTCATCTTGGAGAAGCCCGTTGATCACAAGCATCGACCCTGGGCCGTTGATGCTGAGTCACTATGCAGAAAAGGAAACTTCGGTTAATGCGAACTTACAAGTTATGGAAGATTAGAATCTCAGGTTATGACCTTCTAAACGCTTCTAAGGACGCCCTAGACTCCCCCAAACTACCTAAACTCTATATAAACTCATGTATTCTCACTAGACACAAGAGGAGAGACTCTCTAACCACTTTTTGTCTCACTTTCAATAAAAAGTTCTTCTTTAGGTTTACTTCTTTCTTATGCTTTTGTTTATGTTTATGCTTTGATTTTGATTTATTTTCTTGTTCTTTAGTTTCTTATTTACTGTTCTATGAACCTATTCCTTGTCTTTGCCGTCACCCTCGGAGAGACAAGAGAGTAGATCCTTTAGACCACTAGGGTGGTGGTCGATGATGGGTGATGCGGACATCCAAATGGAACCAGCTCAATCAGTGGAGATCCCACCACTTAGAGGAGCACCAATGACCCGATCAAGAACCAAGAGCCTCAAGGGATTCACCAAGGCCGTGGACCTTTTTCTCGACAAGGACCATTCGGACGCGGACCGAGCCCATGCGGACATAACGAAGGACAATGCCGACCCAAGGGCATTTCCGTTCACCACCAATGATCGAGAAGCATCGACGAGTGATGTTGGAGCTGAGACAAGCCACGAGATT
Organism: Boechera stricta; assembly: GCA_018361395.1. Lineage (NCBI taxonomy): Eukaryota > Viridiplantae > Streptophyta > Magnoliopsida > Brassicales > Brassicaceae > Boechera > Boechera stricta. The sequence continues at coordinate 5,982,779 of CM031542.1, forward strand.
CCTCAGAATGCTTCATACTCGCACACAACCGAGTGGCCTCTCATGCGGACAAAGAAGGAGACTTCACTCTTTGTCCTCTCGCTAGCATGATCGAGGCATAAAGACATCACTAGAATTTGTACTCTTTCCTACCCTTAGGTTTCCCACGTGGTTTTACAAGGAAGGTTTTAACGAGGCAACAACCTAGTGGGAAATGGCCTCAAAGACATCCTTTGAGGGCCGAGTTGTCTAGAAGCCCATACCATGCCTTCTAGTTCGATTCCAGCATTCTAAGGGAGTATTTGAAGTCCATTTAGGCCCATGAAGACGACAAGTCACCAAGACACATCACTTATGATTAGGCGTTTTTGCCTTGTCATTTTAATGAACTTTCCTTTTTCGAACTTTTTCCTTTCGCTTTGGGAAACTTCTTGGCCACGTGTTAGGCCACGCTTAAGGTTGCTTTTTGAGACATTTTTAGCCTAAAGTCGAGCCATATATGAGAAACTCGCAGCCCTAAGAGGGTAGACTTTGAATAAACAAAAACCCTATTTTGCTTAGCCGCCGCCGCTTTGCTTCTTTGTTCTTTCATCTTTTTGTGCGAATTCCAGCAAGAGTAGAACGCCCAAGCTGTATCACGAGACTCCCCACAACTCGTGTGGTCGCTATCAATCCATTGGCCCACGCCAAACCTCACGCTTTCATCTGCATCAATCGCCGACGGTCCATTCGAGACAACACCGTCCGACGCTTGTATCATTTTGGTATCAGAGCTGAAGATCCATCCACAACCACTAGGTTGTATCTATCCTTGTTCTCTTTGATTCCTACATTCATACCTTTTATTATTTGTTAGATATAAAATCAAAAAAAAAAAAAAAAAGAGAATCGATACTTGTTGATTTGTTGCTTTGTTTAGGGTGAGTTCAAGGACACTAAGATTGGAGCTCAAGACTCTCACCACCAGGTTGTGTCCTTTACTCTTGTTTTAGTTCAGTCGTTGGTCACCCTAGTTGCATTCTTATATCTTAAACTAAAAAAAAAAAAAAATTACCGTAATTGCCTATTTTGCTTGTTTTAGTTTTCATAAATTCTTAAAACGTGATAAAAATATTCTGTCTCTTGATTTTGAACCTAGACTTGTTATAGAACAAATTAAAATTGGTTTCGTAAAATTAAAAAAGTATAATATATTTGTTTTTGATTTTACTACGGTTAGTCTGTTTGAGCTAGTCTAAGCACTAAGACCTATTGTATTGTGATTTTCAAGGATTATGGCTGGTAATGGACAAGACGCCTTGGTACAAGCCATTGCCGAGATGAGAGCTGATATGGCTCAGAGATTTGGTGCAGTTGAAGAACGGCTCGACATATGCAGCCTCCGAGAAGAGCACCGTTGAGACAAGACCCCCCACCGAGAAACAATCCACCACCAAGAAACAATCCACCACCGAGACATCAAAATTGGGATTCAGATGACGAGGGAGAGCCACCAGACATGAGACGAAGAGATCAACGAGACCGAGGATTCCGACAAGAACACATCGATCCCAAACTCACGCTACCCACGCTTTGTGACCGATGCTTACTTGATTGGGAGAAGCGTATGGACCGAATTTTTGAATGCTATGAGTATAGTGAGCCGAAGAAGGTGGCAGTAGCAGCAGCCCAACTCACCGATCACGCATTATCTTGGTGGGATAGAGAAGTTTCCGAGAGGAGACGGAACCGGTACGACCAAATCAGTACATGGGCCGAAATGAAGTTTTCCTTCAAAAGAAGATATGTTCCTCCACACTTTCACAGAGAGATTCAGAGGAGATTCAGAAGGTTGACTCAAGGCAGTAAGTCAGTAGAAGAGTACTACGATGAGTTTGAGACACTCAAGAACCGTCTCGAGCTAGATGACTCGGAGGAGTCCCTAATGGCTCAATTCGTTGATGGGTTACAAGATCGAATATCACAGAAGGTAGAGCTGCATCCTTACCATCAAATGGATGAGTTACTACACCTGGCAGTCCAGATAGAGCAGCAAGGAAAGCGTAAGGCTTCTACGAAACCGAAGAACTCACAACCGTGGACAGCACGGAACAACAATCGGTTTCAATCACCGTCGGACCGAGCCAAATCAGTTGAGGTTGATTCGAGGTTTAAAGGGAAGACTCCTGAGGTTTCTAAGGGTCCTAGAGCTGAGACTAGTAGGTCTAATCAGAATCCTACACGCACCCGAGACATCATATGCTTCAAGTGTCAAGGTAGAGGGCATATGGCCCGAGAGTGTCCAAACGCCAAGGTTATGATACTTACTAAGGACGGAGGCTATGAAACTCAAGATGAGACCGAGGAAGATGATGATGGGTCTGAAGAAGAAGTTGAGTATCCAGAGAAGGGAGAAATCCTCATGATGAGGAGGATACTAAACACGGCTATCGCACCCGACGAAACTGCCCAACGGGAAAATATCTTTCACACCAAGTGTTTAGTAGAGGGCAAAACGTGCAGTTTAATCATTGATGGAGGTTCGTGTACCAATGCTGCAAGTTCTTATATGATTGAAAAGTTGGGGCTCAAGAACGACACCCTCAGCCGTATAAGTGAGATGGCTCAACGATAAGTCCGAATTGAAGATTAACGAGCAAGTGAAGGTTTCTTTCAGTATTGGGAGGTATCAAGACCAAGTGACATGCGACGTGGTCCCTATGCAAGCTGGACACATTCTTTTGGGACGTCCTTGGCAGTTTGACAAAGAGGCCATACACCATGGCCGGACCAACTTCTACTCGTTCACGCATAACAAGCGCAAGGTGACTCTAGCTCCACTCGAGCCTACCGAGATTCACGCCATGCAAACCAAGATGGCCAAGGATACTAAGAAGGTCCAGAGTAGTTTGGTTGCTAAGGCAGGACACGTTAACAAGGCGCGTAATACCTAAACAGGATGTGTTACTTTGGTTTACAAAGAGGCCTTATCCGCCGCCAAAGAAGCTACGCATTACCATCGGAGATTCAAGGAGTTCTGATCAGTTCAAGGATATTTTTCCAGATGAGATACCACCAGGGCTGCCACCACTAAGAGGAGTTGAGCACCAAATTGACCTAGTGCCGGAGCGGCCCTACCTAACCGGCCCGCATATCGGTGAGCCCCACTAAGCACAAGAGCTCGAACGGCAAGTGCAAGAGCTGATGGCAAGGGCTACGTGAGAGAAAGCCTTAGTCCCTGTGCTGTACCAGTGCTATTAGTGCCCAAGAAAGATGGCACATGGAGGATGTGTGTCGATTGTAGAGCCATCAACAACATTACGATAAAATATCGACATCCGATTCCGAGACTCGATGATATGCTGGATGAGTTGAGCGGGTCAACTATCTTTTCCAAGGTTGATTTGAAGAGTGGATATCATCAAGTTAGAATGAGAGAAGGCGACGAGTGGAAAACCGCCTTCAAGACGAAACAAGGCCTTTACGAGTGGCTTGTTATGCCCTTCGGCCTAACCAATGCACCAAGCACCTTCATGCGACTTATGAACCAGGTTTTATGCTCCTATATCAAATTTGTCGTTGTATATTTTGATGATATTCTCATTTATAGTAGAGCTTTAGTAACACGAAAGCACTTAGAACTAGTGTTGCAAACGCTTCGAAAGGAAGGCCTATATGCCAACCTAACGAAGTGCATCTTTTGTACTGATAAGTTGGTGTTCTTAGGCTTTGTAGTGAGCTCACAAGGACTACAAGTGGACCAGGAAAAGATCAAGGCAATCGAAGAATGGCCGACCCCAACGAGCATCGGACACGTCCGAAGCTTTCACGGACTCGCGAGCTTCTACCGGCGATTCGTGCGAGATTTTAGCACCATAGCTGCTCCATTAACTGCTGTCATCAAGAAGGACGTGCCATTTCAGTGGGGAGAAGCACAAGAAACCGCCTTCAAGACCCTTAAGGACCGATTGACTCATGCCCCGGTTTTAGTTTTGCCTAACTTTGACCAAATGTTTGAGATKGAGWGTGATGCTTCAGGTTTAGGGATTGAGCTGTCTTGACTCAAGGAGGAGACCAGTAGCCTATTTTAGTGAGAAACTCAGTGGCCCTACCCTAAACTATCCCACTTACGACAAAGAATGACGCTGCTGGTCCGATCGCTAGAAACGTGGCAACATTATCTTTCGCGAAGGAATTTGTTATACACACCGATCATGAAACTCTCAAGCACCTCGAGGCCAGACCACGTTGAAAAGAGACATGCAAGATGGTTAGAGTTCGTGGAGACGCTCCCACGCCATCAAATACAAGAAGGGCAAAGAAAATGGTCGCAGATGCCTTATCGAGACGTCATGCGCTTATAACGACAATGGAAGCTAAAGTGTTCGGTTTTGAGCACATTAAGGATCAGTATGCTGAGGATCCAGACCTTGGAGAGACTTATGTTCAGTGTCTAAAGGGAGGAACCGGGTCCTATTACCTACAAAACGGGTTCCTATTCCTGGGATGCTTTGCATTCCACAAGGATCGATGAGAGGACTTTTGGTCCGAGAGGCTCACGGTGGAGGACTCATGGGACATTTTGGAGTAGACAAGACTCTCATCACACTCAAGGAGCATTTCTACTGGCCACATATCAAGAGAGACGTTGAGCGTTATTGTGCTAAATGCATTGTTTGCCTCAAGGCTAAGTCTCGCTTACACCCTCATGGTCTTTATATGCCTTTACCTATACCTAACGCCTGGGAGGATATTTCTATGGATTTTGTGCTAGGTTTGCCGAACATACAACACAAGGATTCCATCTTCGTTGTTGTGGACCGGTTCTCCAAAATGGCCCATTTCATTCCGTGTAACAAGACCAACGATGCCTCACAAACCGTAAGCTTGTTCTTTAAAGAGGTGGTGCGTTTACATGGGCTACCGAGAACCATTGTGTCGGACCGAGACACGAAATTCCTGAGCCACTTCTGGAGAACTTTGTGGAAAAAGCTAGGCACCAAGCTTCTCTTCTCCACGACGTGTCATCCCCAAACCGATGGTCAAACGGAAGTGGTAAACCGGACCTTATCTAGCTTACTTAGAGCTAGCATTGGTAAAAACWTAAAGAATTGGGTTGAGTGTTTGCCTTTAGTGAATTTGCTTATAATCATGCTACTCACTCTTCTTCTAAGTTTTCCCTTTCAGGTTGTGTATGGTTTTAACCCTAGACCCCATTGAGTTTACTGCTACCATTACCAAAGGCGGATCAAGTTAGTCTCGATGGAATCACCAAGGCCGAGCAAGTCAAGAAGATCCACGCAAAGGTTAAGGAGAACCTCAACAAGAGGAACGAGCAAATCAAACACTAACGAGACAAAGGACGCAAGAAAGTAGAGTTTGCCCCGGGAGAATGGGTTTGGCTCCATATGCGGCCCGAACGGTTCCCAAATAAGCGTAGCTCCAAACTAGACTAAGAGGGAACCTGCTCAAGATCGTTGAGAAGATCAACGACAATGCTTACCGCCTCGAGTTACCAGGTGAGTTCCAAGTTTCCACAACGTTCAACGTTTCTGACTTGTCTCCTTTTGATGTAGGTGATTCGGACATGACGGAAGAACTTTCTCAAGAAGGGGAGAATGATGCGGACATCCAAATGGAACCAGCTCAATCAGTGGAGATCCCACCACTTAGAGGAGCACCAATGACCCGATCAAGAACCAAGAGCCTCGGGATTCACCAAGGCCGTGGACCTTTTTCTCGAAAGGACCATTCGACGCGACCGAGCCCATGACATAACGAAGGACAATGCCGACCCAAGGGCATTTTTCACCACCAATGATCGAGAAGCATCGACGCAGTGATGTTGAGCGAGACAAGCCACGAGATTCCTCGAATGCTTCATACCGACACAACCGAGTGGCCTCTCATGCGGACAAAGAAGGAGACTTCACTCTTTGTCCTCTCGCTAGCATGATCGAGGCATAAAGACATCACTAGGAATTGTACTCTTTCCTACCCTTAGGTTTCCCACGTGGTTTTACTAAGGAAGGTTTTAACGAGGCAACAACCTAGTGGTGCGAAATGGCCTCAAAGACATCCTTTGAGGGCCGAGTTCAGAAGCCCATACCATGCCTTCTAGTTCGATTCCAGCATTCTAAGGGAGTATTTGAAGTCCATTTAGGCCCATGAAGACGTCGCACAAGTCACCAAGACACATCACTTATGATTAGGCTTTTTGCCTTGTCATTTTAATGAACTTTCCTTTTTCGAACTTTTCCTTTTCGCTTTTGGGAAACTTCTTGGCCACGTGTTAGGCCACGTTTAAGGTTGCTTTTTGAGACATTTTTAGCCTAAAGTCGAGCCATATATAAGGAGAAACTCGAGCCCTAAGAGGGTAGACAAAAACCCTATTTTGCTTAGCGTCGCCGCTTTGCTCTTGTTCTTTCATCTTGTTTGTGCGAATTCCAGCAAGAGTAGAACGTCCAAGCTGTATCACGAGACTCCCCACAACTCGTGTGGTCACTTATCAATCCATTGGCCCACGCCAAACCTCACGTTTCCATCGTTGCCCATCGAATCGCGCCGCACGGTCCATTCGGAGACAACACCCGTCCGACGCTTGTATCAATGGGATTGAAAATTTAGGATTCAACAAGTCCGATTGTTCTTGACCAATCTAACTACTCTAATATGCACTCTTAATGTTAAGTCATGTCCTATCGGATGTGCTTAAGGTTATAACCAAATCAGTAGATGCGGTTATACGAATAGAAGCCCTTAGCACCACGAGAGTGAGTTAAAACTTCAGACTTGCATATTAGGGAGTATTAGTTAGCATCGAGTTTGTTGTTTGATAGAGTATCTTAAAGCCAATCTAATTGTGGCCAAAGTTAGATTATGATCTCAGGAATACATCACCACGAGAGTGGGATTGTATTCTAGAAACAGATCTGTCATTCACTCTTCGTCTTAGACATACTCTAACGCAAGCTAAACACTTGGTTAATCGGTTGGTAGTGTGACAACGCCAATCGATGTATCTCTCACACATAAGAGTAATCGATGATGGGATGCGTTTAATGTGTGAAGGTCGACACGAGAGTGGGTCTGACACTCTGTCTAGCATACCACGAGAGTGGACTAGCCTACTTCGCAAACGTCGCGTGACACGTTCCCCTTCAGTGAGTTCAAGCAACCTGTCTCTATCTCTTGGTACTTCAGACTCCGTCGATTTTTAGTAAGACTTGTTTCGATCTATCTTTTATTTTTATCATTTTCCTTTTTATTTTTATGTATTGTTTACGATATTTTTTTCTTGGATTTATTTCCACCGAGATGGTGGAAAATAAGGCTGGGGAAGATATCGTAAACCTCTCATTGTTTATTGCTTCTTTTGACGTTATTTTTCTATTTTCTTTTGTTATGCATTTAGGACATAAAATTGTTCTTTTTCTCTTCGCCATGGTTCAATAATGCATGGCAAGGTTTTTAGTGAGGCAACAATTTGAACTTTATCATGATATTGTCTATGCTAATATTTCTTTTATGCTTTCTAAGAATTAGGAATTCACTCTAACAGAAGATTGGAAAATCCATGTACTGATCAATAAACCCCAAAAGGACCATTTCTTCGGAGACTTAAACAACTCAGAGTTGATACCTTATCTTTAATAAATATAAATCTTCTCGGTTTGGAGCCTACGACACATCGAGCTGTAACACCTCTATGAGACTCTGCGAGATATGTCTATATAAGTATAATTTCCCTCTTCCTTCCCTTTGATACAGAAAAAAAAAGACAAATAAAAGATATAGGTAAGAAAGAAGTGAACCGGATGTTAGAAGCTACCACTTTCAACACTCACGTCTCATGGAAACATGTCCTAGTAACAAAAAGAAAAGGGAGAGGAAAGTCAATCGACCTTGAAGTGAGAAAAGGGAGAGGAAAGGAAAAATACTATGACAGTCTTGAGCTTACAAAAATCTGAAAGAGTAAGTGTTTACGTCTTATGGATCAATGGTTTCAAATCGAGATCTCATGCCTAAAATAATTAAAAGGAGTCAACAATGGGAAGCCTAAGCTCCACGACGGATGTGGCTCTGAATTAAGGTACGCTGCTATGTTCATGGTGAAGTACATGTAGTATGTTTATGTTTATTTCTTTCTCGTTAAGCTAAGGGATGTTAGTACCATAAGATAATGTAGGGGAAAAGTTCGAATTAGATATGGTAATTCTTTTTCACTAGTCTAGCCTTTGTTTGCTTGAGGACAAGCAAAGAGATAAGTTTGGGGGAGTTGATAACACCCATTTTTACATGTTTCTATGCATTCATTTGGTTTAGTTTCATGCATAATAGCTAGCTTTTAGGATAATTTTGGTATGTTTGCATATGTTTATGCGTTTTTAGGTACTTGGAGCTAAACATGAATATTTAAGATGTTTATGGAGCTTACTGAAGCCTACAGGAAGACTGGTGACATTGCTTCGATCATGCACGTTCGGAGAAAGATTTCAGAGTCCGAAGAGTGCAGAATCGACTCCAGAATCGACCTGTGGGGTCGATATTAAGCCTGAGTAATTTCCAAAGAAACTTCTTCGAGGATGCATCGACCAGTCAAAGCAAGAAGCCAGAATCAACCCCAGAATTGACCTTGATAGGTTGATTCTGATCCGAAAAAAAGGAGGAATTTTATCACATGGCAACTAAGGACCTGGAATATTCGTTTTGATGCTTTGGTAACCCTAGAGACTCGACTTGGACGCCTCCAGAAGCCTAAGAACTATATAAACATGTTGTAATGCATAGCCACAAGTGTGGGAGATTTTAGAGACAAATACACAAAAGAGGATCTCACCATAACTCTTGTTCTTACGTTTTATTTATGAATATACAATAGTTCTTCTTGTTTTGCAATTCCTCTACTTTTATTTACTGTTTCTATTGCTTATTATATCTTCAATCTCATACCTTGTTATTGTTAACAAAGGTATGAGTGAGTAAATCTTTAGATCTCTCAGGTGGATGATAACTAAGGAGATCTACTAGTCAGAGTTTGATGTCCTAGGTTATTAATCTGTTTAGCTACCTTTTATGGGTTTTTTATGCTAGATCTGTTCTCATGGGAATAATCTAAGGGCTAGGTTGAATCCAGTAGGTGTAGCTTAGTGTTAAGAAACACTCTTTGCCACGAGAGTGGATAGAAGTTTCAGATCTGCATATTTGGAATTATAGCTATTCGATAAATCTATTCGTATTTGTATGCTTATCTAGATTAACTCTGATCAAGTTAGTTTAGCATCGTAGAATCTGGATGTCATGAGACTGTATCTAGATTTCAAAATTAGACAAATTACTAGCTTAATTACCTTTGTAGGAATGCAACAATTAATTAGGTTCGTCAAATAGAGATTGTATTCAACGCTTGTAAGAGTGCCACGAGAGTGGGTTTTTACAAAGAGTTAAACTTACCATGAAAGTGGACTAGACAACTTTTTATATCTCTAGATTGATAGATATTTGCAATAGGCCAAAGAGCATCATTCTCTGATTAGGAAATTCTCTGAAATTGTTTCCTTCACCCTTGAGATTGTTTGCATTATAATTGTTTTACCGTTATTCCAACAAGGAAGTTTCAGACCAAGCACTCAATTCAACAAACCATCTTACGCACCACAACCGTACCATGACAAGGAAGAACAAATCTACAACCAAAAGAGGAGAAGTACGAAGGAATGCTTCGAAGCATTCTCGAGGGGCAAACAAAAGCTTCAGTGGAGATCTCTGAAGGCTTCAAGAATGAACATAAAAGATGCAACGAACTCAACAGCAAGTTCGACGGACTTGCTTCCCGCATCAATGTGTTAGAAACAAAAACCGCCCAACTTGCTTTGTCCTCACAAAGACCGCAAGGTATGCTCCCTTGGAAACCTGATATGAACCCTAAGGAGTATGTGAACATCATCACACTGAAAAGCATCATCAGGACAGGAGAAGAGTCACCCGAAAAAAGCGAATACAGAGAAATCGAACCTGTAAATCGGCCAATCAGGGTAGATATTGCTGACCCAAAATTTCCTGAGCAAAATCTTGGACATGTATATCGACCAGTCAGGGTCGATTCCCAGCCCATCGACCCATCACATCGACTTATCAGGGTCAATGCACTTCCAGAACGAAGCCACGGAGGCACAAATCGACCTATCCAGGTCGATTCCAGACCTGTCGGACACCCCCATCGATCTAACCTGACCAATAATGCTGCTGCCTCGAGCACTGGACCTCCCCATCGGCCCTCAATGATGGATGGCTGTAGTATCAGGCATACGTATCGGTCAGTCATGATCGATCCTCGTCCCGAAGACACCAAGAACACTACCTTGACAACATATCGGAGGTACAATCATGTACAAGGAAACGACGGACCCGACTATGAGATTATAAGGAGTTGTAACTCAATCACAAAACAACAAATAACAAGATTCATCTATCCGATCAACAAAAAACGCTTCGAAGAACTAGTCAAGAGCATCCCCGAGCCATTCTCTTTTGAAGACGCTTGGAAAAGGTACTCTCTACAAGAATATATTGTCGGAATGGATGAGACGATATATAATGCTGAGAAATTATTCAGAGGGGAACGATCCTCAACGAACCGTCATCCTAGTCATCCTCTACCACCTACAAGGAGCACTAATGTAGCATGGTTCTACAAGAAGATGAACGCGGAAAAACTCTGCATGTTCAGACGACTTATTCGATCACAACCGAGGGATTACACATTTGAGGAAGCTCTTTTCAAATACAACCTCGATCTATACTTCACAAATACTAAGGAGACTATCGAGGAGATCAAAGAGCTCTATGTGGACACACGACTTAAGGGACCAATCACAACGGTCTTCAAAAGAGCTGATTCCGGGCAATACAAGGTAACATCTCTATACTTGGTCGTACTTTCAATGACGCTTTATGTGATTCAGGGACCAGCATAAATGTCATGTCCATGGAATGAGCTAAGATGTTGGGAATCCATGAGCTTACAAAGTCAAATGTTTGGATTGGACTCGCTAATGTCGATGCGATGCACTCGTACGGAGTGGCTGAGAATGTGATCATCTAGATTACGAACTGTCGCATTCCTACTAACTTCCATGTAGTGGACATAAGAGGAGATGATCACACTAACTCATCCTTGGCAGACCATTCCTAGCAACAATTGGCGCAGTCATCGATTGGCCAAAGCAGAAAATTTCATTCACATATGTTAATAGAGATGGGTTCTATGAAGCAACGCCAACAGAAGGCACTTCACGATCACACTCAAGAAGAGAATCTCTTGGTGAAGAGAATCTCTTGGTGAAGAAATCACTAATGATCCTGCTGGGGAGAGATCAATTCACCATACCAACTCCGACGAGAACGATTCAACTCTATGGTCATCTGAACATTCCATGAGGTCGTCGAGCTCACGATGTTAAATAAGCACTTTACCTTTGTACATACATTTATCTTTTAGGATTTTTCGTTTTTCTTTATTCTCTAGTTTTTATTTCTTATTTTTCACGTGTTCTTCACCATATATTAAAAATATATATATTTAGGACTTGTCATGTGGGAGCTGCAAACCCATAACCCGATAAGAGAATCACTGTAAATTTTTTCTCTTGCTTTTTCCCCCTTTACGGTCTTACATAACAACGAGGGCGTTTTGAAATAAGTGTGTGGGGGAGTCTTGCGATCAATGGAGGTAATTCTTTTCCTTGACATCTTCTGATGTAAGTTTTACCATAAGTTTTTCGCATTTTGAGAGATTGTTACACTCTTTTCCTCGTTCATAGGTTCGATAACATGTGAAAAGGTTTTTAATGAGGTAGCATTTGAACTTGTTAATTGTGTTATTTGTGTTTATGTTTGGATGTTGTGTGGATAGTGTTTGATCTGTACTAGGAAAACTGGAAAACCCATGAGTGGATCAACAAACCACAAAAAGATCATTTCTTCCAAGACTTTGGCAAATCAGAATTAACTTCTCACTATAATGAACCTTAAAACTCTCGATTTGGGGCTTGAGATGCATGAGACATGATACCTCTATGAGACCCTGCAAGACAGGTCTATGTGAGTACATCTCCCCTCTTCCGTCCCTTCAGTAAAAAGAAAAGAAAAGGATATAGGTAAGAAAGAAGTGAACCGGACATTGGAAGCTACCACTTTTAATATTCGCCTCTCATGGAAACCTGTCCAAAAATAGAAAAGAAAAGGCAATTAATAGAAAAAAATAAAATAATATTCTAGAAAAGTAGGGAAAAATCAATTCGACCTTGAAGTTTGAAAAAGGGAGAGGAAAGGATTTGTACCAAGATAGTCTTGAGCTTACAGAAGTCCGAAAGAGTAAGTGTTCGTGTCTTATGGTCAATACTCCCAAGTTGAGAGCTCACACTTAGAATGAAAAGAGAGGTCGATAATGAGGTGTCAAGGTTCGAAGGAGGAGTGGTTTGAATTAAGGTGTGTTGTCATGCTTATGGTGAAGTACATGGAGTACGTTAGAGATCATTCCACTTCTACAAAGACGAAAAACATTTAACACAACAATGTCACAAGGTACAAGTTCACTCTCTTTATCTTTAATTGTTCTTAATAAAAAAAACCTCATCATACTTGACTTTTGTTTGCTTGAGGACAAGTAAAGGATAAGTGTGGGGGAGTTGATAGTATCATATTTTATATGTTTTTATGCATTAGAATAAGTTAGTTTTAGCTTTTATAACTAACATTTAGTGTAGAATTAGTGTTTTTGCATGTGGTTATATGTTTTTAGGTACTTGGAGCTAAATATGAGTAGTAGAGATGTTTTTGGAGCTTACTGAAGCCGACAAGAAGACTGGTGACATCGCCTAGATCGTGCATATTCGGAGAAAGATTTCACAGAATCGACCCTAATATTGACATGTAGGGGTCGATATTGAGTCCAAAGATTTTCCAGAGAGAATTCCCGAAGGATGCATCAACCAGTCAAGCGAAGGAGCCAGAATCGACCCTAGCATCGACCCATCAAGGTCGATGCTGACCTCCCAGAAAGCTGGAAAATTTCCTACGTGGTAAGAAATGACTTGAGCACCTTGTCATTTCGAGTTCTAAGCCTCCAGAAACAAGATAAGGATGAAATGGATGGTTCTAGAAAACCCTAATACTATATAATCACTTCTAATCCCACTAGAGAAAAAAAGAACACACACACAAAAACGGATCTTGTAGCCGTCACATTTTTAGATCTAATAAAGTTCTTCTTCTTTAAGTTAATACTTGTCCTTATTCTTTAATTCAATACTTCTTCTTTAAGTTAATACTTGGTCAATCATGGGATCTATGTTTTAGGATTCATTACTGTACTTAACCAATCTAGCTCCTTTAGTATGCACATTAATGCTGAGTATTCTCTCATGGGAGATACTCAAGAGTACAACTGAATCTACTATGTGTAGTTGTCTATTTAGAAGTGTTTGATGCCACGAGAGTGGATCAAACCTTATGATCTGCATACTAGAGAGTCATAGCTAGTGTCGAATTTGTTGTTTGATAAAATTAATTATAAATCTGGTTTTGGCTAAGTTAGATTGAATATTTTAGGAGTATTTTGCCACGAGTGTGGGTTGTACTTTAGAAACAAATCTATCACTCACTTTATATTCTTGAGGCGAAAGTCTAAGTATACTTGGTATTCGATGATAGGATATTATGAAATGCATATCCAGTTTATCACGAGAGTGGATCTAGATATAAAGTCTAGCATACCACGATAGTGGACTAGCAAGTTATGGAAGATCCCTAGGATGACAAATATAAATATGAATTCCAAACTTAGGTTTCCTGATTTAGACTATCACCCATTGTTTGTATATAGTTAGTTAATTATAGTTAGTTAATTAGTTAATTATGTTTATGCTTAGTTTAGATTTAATTGGTTTCTTAGTTTATAATTTATTTGCTTTATTTCCTGTTTTATTATTTTCGCAATCATTTTAGATTATAACTCAACTCCACCTTTATTTTATTCCACCTAGATTATATCTGCATTTGCATTCTCTGTGTAGTTATTCTATTTCCCTCTGGATCGACTCCACATTATTACAATTGCATTTAACTGTGCACTTGATGTTTTATGGGTTAAACTCTCGAGATTTACTTCTCGAGTGAAACCTATGAAGAGGGATAAAAACCTCTGCATCAAACGCCTTGATATCCGAACGCGTTCTCTCTTCTCCTGCAGCTACACTTCGGTCTCTACGGTCATAATCTCCACCAAAATTGGCGTCACTGTGAGCCAAATTTTCCACTAATCTCATTCCGTGTTCAGCATCTTATCCAAAAAAGTTACCATTGCTTCCGGTGTCGATAAGCCTACGATATTTGGGCAGGACTCCTCTGTAAAGAGTGCTTAGTAGCTACTCCTCACCAAAGCCATGGTGTGGGCACTGCATAGTGTGACTCTTGAATCTTTCCAATGTTTCTCCGAAACTTTCGGATCCTTTCTGCACGAAGCTTGATATCTCATTTCTGAACATCTTCTTGCATTGTTCCCATGTAAGAATCGACCCAGCTGGTAGACTCTTCTCCCATTGTTTTGCTTTATCACCCAAGGAAAATGGGAATAAATGATGATGGGATTTTCTTTCGATTATCCCATTCTCAGGTTTCACCCAAGTTTACCCATAGGGTATTCTCGAGAGTTTAACTCATACGACCACAAGTGCACAGTCATGCAGTTGTAGTAATTATAAGGGTCGATCCAGGAGAATAACACTGGAGAGTCTGTCAGATCTTCTAAGCAAAACATATTTATGGGGATTGATTCCTAATCTAACATGCGTAAAATAAATAAAAGCATAAAATAAATAAAGCAATTAAATCTAAACTAAGAAAACAGTAAATGAACTAAGCTAAGCATTGAAATTAAATAACATAAACTAATTAAACAATAAACGAAATCTAAACTAATATTTACAGAAAATGGGTGATAATCAGATTTCAGGGATTCTAGATCTAGGGCTCATGTTCTACCTAACAAGTTTATGTGTTGTCATTCTAGGGATTTTCCATATCTCGCTAGTCCTCTGGTATCTTCAATCTACATCGACCCACTATCGTGACGAATGAACATGCATTTCATACAATCCCATCATCGAATACTAAGTAATCCTAGACTTTTGGAAAAGGCACACAAAGTGAATGATAGATCTATTTCTAGAATATAGCCCACTCTCGTGGCGAAGCATCCCTAAGATCTTAATCTAACTTGATCAGGGCTAGATCAATATTTACTCTATCAAACAAAAAACTCGGTCATAGCTAATACTCCCAACTATGCAAATCTGAGATCTCTACCCACTCTCGTGGCGCAGAGAATCTCTAATAGTACAACCACACCTACTAGATTCGGTTATTCACTTAAGCATCTCCATAAGAGAAAACTTAGCATTAAGATGCATAGAAAGGTAGTTAGATCGATTAAGAACAAACAAAGATATATTAAACACTAAAAATAGATCCCATCATCGACCACCACCTTAGTAGTCTAAAAGATCTACTCTAAAAGCAAAAGAAGAAGAAGTAAAAAGAAGAACTCTTTATTAGATATGAAATAGTGGCTACAAGGATAAGAGATATGTATCTAGGGTATGAAAAATTGTGTGTCTGTCTAGTGAGATTACAAGTGATTATATAGTATTAGGGTTTCTTAGATCTCTCCATTTCGTCCTTATCTTGTTCTTGGAAGCTTAAAACTCGAAATGACAGGTTGTCCAAATCATATCTTGCCAGGTAAGGATTTTCCCTTCTTTTTCGGAGGCCAGCATCAACCCTGACTGGTCGATGCTAGGGTCGATAATGAGCTCCTTTCTCTGACGGATTGATTCTTCCCTTCATGAAATTCTTTGGGCATGATATCGACCCCCAGGTGGATATTGGGGTCAATATTGTCCTCCTCTGACTCTGTGAAATCTTTCTCCGAATGTGTACGATCCAAGCAGTGTCACCAATCTTCCCGAAGGCTTTACTAGGCTCCAAAAACATCTCAAGAACTCATGTTTAGCTCCAAACACCTAAAAACATATAATCACATGCAAAAGCACTAATACTACACTAAATGTTAGTTATAAAAGCTAAAACTAACTTATTCAAATGCATAAAAACATGTAAAATATGATGTTATCAACTCCCCCACACTTATCCTTTGCTTGTCCTCAAGAAAACAAAAGTCAAGCATGGTGAAGTTATTTTATTGAAAGCGGTAAAGATAAGGAGAGTGAATATATACCTTGTATCATTGTTCTGCTAGTACTTTCCGTCTTTAGTGGAAGTGGAGCGATCTCTAACGTATTTCGTGTACTTTTCCATAAGCATAACAATGCACCTTAATCTGAACCGCTCTCCTTTGAACTTAGAATCCTCGTTGTTGACTCCCCTTTTGTTCTAATCGTGAATTCTCAATTTGGGAATATCGATCAAAGGACATAAGCACTTACTCTTCGGATTTCTGTAAGCTCAAGATCGTCTTGGTACATTTCCTTTCCTCTCCCTTTTCTCACTTCAAGGTCGATTGATTTTTCCCTACATTTCTAGGGTATCATTTTATTTTTTCTATCAATCGCCTTTTCTTTTCTTTTTCTATGACAGGTTTCCATGAGACGCGAATGCTAAAAGTGGTAGCTTCCAACACCCGGTTCACTTCTTTCTTACTTATATCCTTTCTTTTTTTTTAAAATGAAGGGAAAGAAGAAGGGAAATACACTCACATAGACGTATCCTGCAGGGTCTCATAGAGGTATCACGTCCGATGTATCTCAAGCCCCAAATTGAGAGATTTAAGGTTCATTAAGGTGAGAAGTCAACTCCGATTTGTATAAGCCTCCGGAGATTGATTCTTTTGAGGTTTGTTGATCCACTCATGGGGTTTCCTCGGTTCCTATTATTGATCACACGCATAGTCTAAAAAGTATCCAAGCAAAGTAGAATTAACACAAAGCACAATATTATATTGGTACCTCATTTAAAACCTTTTCATATGTTATTGAACTTATGAACGAGGAAAATAGTGTAACAATCTCTCAAAATGCGAAAAACTTATGGTAAAACTTACATCTAAAAATGTCAAGGAAACGTCCTCGTTGTGATGTAAAATGGAAAGAGAAAAAGCAAGAGAAAAACTTACAGTGATTCTCTTATCGGTTGTGGGTTGGCAGCTCTCACATGTGCAAGTCTTGATTTTGTTTTTTTTTTTATGGTGAAGAACATCTGAAAAGCAAGAAACAAAAACAAAAAATAGAAGAACCAAAAACTAGAGAATAAAAACAAAAATCCTAAAAGAAGAATGTATGTACAAAGGTAAGGTGCTTATTTAACGTCGTGAGCTCGACGACCTCATAGAATGGTTAGATGATTGTGGAGATGATGTCCGAGTGATTGCATGATGGTTCCTCGAATCAATCATTTCGGAGTCAGTATGGTGAATGGATTTCTCCCGAGCAGGAGTGTAGTCATCTTTAATCTTCACCAAGAGATTCCTTCTTTGAGTATGATCATGGCGCCAAGGTAGCATTCTCGTTATCTCGAGAATGGGGATCGACCATGATTGGTCGATACATACGCCTGATGCTACGACCATCCATCGTTGAGGGTCGATGGGGAGGTCCAGTGCTCAAGGCAGCAACAGTATCGGTTTAGTTAGACCGATGGAGACGTCTGACAGGTTTGGAATCGACCTGGATAGGTCGATGTGCTTCTCCAAGAGTTCGTGCTGGAAGTACATCGACCTTGTTTGGTTGATATAGTGGACCGATGGGCAGGGCATCGACCCTAATTGGTCGATGCTCTTGTCCGGGACTTCGTTCTGGAAATTTTGAATCCGCAATATCGACCATGATAGGTCGATTCATTGGTCCGATGCTGTCCACCAATGGGTTTGCTGATGTGTTCTCCTCCAATCTCATCTCCCACTAATTAGCTTTGTCACCCAAAGAGAATGGGAATAGACGTAATGTCAGAGCGTCCTTTGAGACTCCGTTGATTTAATGCGCCACAAAGCTTGTCAAACTGATCTAGGTGATCTGTACCGATCATCAGAGCGATCTTTGGTTAATGTGCAGCCACCCGACGTGCATAACAACCTTGAGCGGCATCCCTATTAGGGAGAAGGATGCTCTCAAGTTCAGCAGCAGGTACTTCTTTTCAGAGCTGCTCCATTCGATCTATTCTCTTCTTCCATCCTTTTTTTTTTAATACTTTTGGTGATCACCTGAAATTCAAAGAAATAAATAGTCAATAAAAATAAAAATAAAAACTTATTCTCAGATCTAGACTAAATCTCTATGACTATTGCTTCAATCCCTGGCAACAGCGCCAAAAACTTGATGCAGGGATTTTCTTTCGATCATGCAGTTGTAGTAATTATGGGGTCGATCCACAGAGACTGAGAATAACACACAGAGAGTACAAGTCTAAATCTAATCTAAGCAAAACAGATTTATGGGGGTTGATTCCTAATCTAACATGCGTAAAATAAATAAAAGCATAAAATAAATAAAGTAATTAAATCTAAACTAAGAACACAGTAAATGAACTAAGCTAAGCATTGAAATTAAAGAACATAAAATAATTAAACAATAAACGAAATCTAAACTAATATTTATAGAAAATGGGTAATAGTCAGATTTCAGGGATTCTATATCTAGAGTTCATGTTCTACCTAACAAGTTTATGTTTGTCATTCTAGAGATTTTTCATGTCTCGCTAGTCCACTCTCGTGGTATGCTAGTCTCTACATCCAAACACACTCTCGTGGCAAATGAACATGCATTTCATACAATCCCATCATCGAATACTAAGTATTCCTAGACTTTTGGAAAAGGCACACAAAGTGAATGATATAACTATTTCTAGAATACAGCTCACTCTCGTGGCGAAGCATCCATAAGATCTTAATCTAACTTGATCAGCTAGATCAATATTTACTCTATCAAACAACAAACTCGACCATAGCTAATACTCCCAACTATACAGATCTGAGATCTCTACCCACTTTCGTGGCGCTGAGAATCTCTAATAGTACAACCACACCTATTGGATTCGGTTATACACTTAAGCATCTCCCATAAGAGAATACTTAGCATTAAGATGCATAGAAAGGTAGTTAGATCGATTAAGAACAAACAAACATATAATAAACAGTAAAAATAGATCCATCATCGACCATCACCCTAGTAGTCTAAAAGATCTACTCTAAAAGCAAAAGAAGAAGAAGTAAAAAGAAGAACTCTTTATTAGATATGAAATAGTGGCTACAAGGATAAGAGATGTGTATCTAGGGTATGAAAAGTTGTGTGTCTGTCTAGTGAGATTACAAGTGATTATATAGTATTAAGGTTTCTTAGATCTCTCCATTTCGTCCTTATCTTGTTCTTGGAAGCCTAAAACTCGAAATGACAAGATGCCCGAATCATATCTTGCCATGCATGGATTTTCCCTTCTTTTTCGGAGGCCAACATCGACCCTGATTGGTCGATGCTAGGGTCGATATTGAGCTCCTTTCTCTGACGGATTGATTCTTCCTTTCAGGAAATTCTTTGGGCATGATATCGACCCCCACATGTCGATATTGGGGTCGATATTGTCCTCCTCTGACTCTGTAAAATCCTTCTCCGAATGTGTACGATCCAAGCAATGTCACCAATCTTCCCGAAGGCTTTAGTAGGCTCCAAAAACATCTCAAGAACTCAGGTTTAGCTCCAAATACCTAAAAACAAATAATCACATGCAAAAACACTAATACTACACTAAATGTTAGTTATAAAAGTTAAACCTAACTTATTCAAATGCATAAAAACATGTAAAATATGATGTTATCAATAAACGCAACTTTAGAGCGTCCTCCGAAATCCGTTGATCTTTACGGTTCCGCATAACTTATTAAATTGATCTAAGTGATCAAGTGGGTTCTCCATGGGCAGCCCATGGAACTTGTTGCCTTGTATCATGTTGATCAAGCTTGACTTGATCTTGAAATTGTTATTCTCCACCGTTAGGGGGAGAATACCAGATCTTTAAGCCGCTGAGGTAAGCTCATCAATCGTACCGATCACCGGAGCAGCTCAGTGTTGGTGGCCAGTCGCCTGACGTGGAATACCATTTTCTTGAGCGACATTGTTGACACCCTCAACGCCCTCAACATTACCGGCAGTTTGCTCGTTTTTTCGCTGCTCCATCCTTTCTCTTCTTTTCTTTTATTTTCTAGCTCTTTTCTCAATTTCTCTGATATCGCAAATAGAATTGGTAAAAATGTTTTAACCACTTCTCCTCGTGTTCATACATCTGAAATTCAAAAATAAAGCAAGTTAGTCAAACGTAAACGCCTAGTCTCTGATTCACATCAAAACTCTATGGTTATAGCATATTCTCCCCGGCAACGGCGCCAAAAACTTGACTCAGGGAGAGAGATTGATTGTGATTTGCAAATGTGTTCATCCCTGTCCAGGTTTCACCCGAACGCTACTAGAAAGTAGTCTCGGGAGTTTAACCGTAGACCGCAGTACATGCAGTAAGACGCAGATCGATCCACAGAGAGAATAGAATAACGCACAGAGAATGCAAATGCAAATCTAATATAGGCAGAATAATAAAATAGGGGTTGTCGAGTCCTAAATTATATGATGTGATAAGATAAATAAATTAAAATAAAAGACTTAAATAAAATACATAAATTAAATAGCATAAAATAAATTACTTAAATTAAATTGCATAAAATAAATAACTGAAAATAAAGTGCATAAAGTAAAAGTGTATAAATTAAATTGCATAAATTAAATTGCAGAAATTAAATTGCATAGATTAAAATGCGGAAATTAAATTGCATAAAAAAGTGCGGAAATTAAATTGCATAAATTAAAGTGCAAAATTAAATTGCAGGAATATAAATTGCATAAATTAAATTGCAGAAATAATTTCCATAAATTAAAATGCAAAAATATAAATAAATAAATAAACATAAATAAAATATCATAAATAAAATACTTAAATATATATATATATATATATATATATATATATAAAATTTACAGGGAATTGGGTGGTAATTGATTTATAGGGATTTTAAATTATAGGATTCATGTATTTACCAATTAAGTTTGTGTTGTCAATCTAGTGATCACTCTTGTGATAAACTAGACATTATGTCAGACCCATTTTCATGGCGATCTTCACGCATTAAACGCACTCCCATCATGGATTATTCTAATATGTGAGAGACACATCGATTGGAGGCTGTCACACTCTCTAGCAATTAACCAAGTGATTATCTTGAGTTAGAGTATGTCTAAGACGAAGAGTGAATGACAGATCTATATCCAAAATACGATACCACTCTCGTGATAAAATGTTCCTGAGATCAATACCTAGCTTGGCCACAACTAGGCAAGCATTGAGATGTTCCATCAAACAACAATCTCGACCATGGCTAATATTCTCTAATATGCAAGTCTGAAGTTTTAACCCACTCTCGTGATGCTAAGAGCTTCTATTCGTATAACCTCTCGATTATAACCTTAAGCAATCCCATAGGACATTAAAAATGCATATTAGAGTAGCTAGATCGGTTAAGAATAATCGTACATACTGAATCTTAGATCTTCGATCCCATCATCGAGCATCACCCTTAGTGGTCTAAAGGATCTACTCTCTTGTCTCTCTGAGGGTGACGGTAGAGACAAGGAATAGGATCATAAGACAGTAAACAATAAACTAAAGACTAAGAACAATAAAGTAAATCAAAGAATAAACATAAACAAAAGCATAAGGAGGAGAGAAACCTAAAGAAGAACTCTTTATTGAAGATGAAAACAAAAGGTGGCTAAGAGAGAGTCTCCTCTTTTCTAGTGAGAATACATGAGTTTATATAGATTCTAGGAGGCTTGGGGGAGTCTTAGGGTGTCCTTAGAAGCTTCTGGAAGGTATTAACTCGAGATCCAAAGCTTCCATATCTTGCATTTCGCATTAACCGAAGTCTTTTTTTCTGCCCAGTGAGTCAGCATTAACGGCCCTGGGTCGATGCTCTTGGTCGATGTGGATCCTCAGGACGAGCATCAACCACTCCTGGTCGATGCTTGCGTCGATGGTCTTCGTCGTCATCTTCAAGTTCGGGTCCGAGAAAGAGCATTGACCGGCTTGGGTCGATGATGTCTGTCGATTGCTTGCCAAGGACGAGCATCGACCACTCCTGGTCGATGCTAGGGCGGAGCTTCTTTCTTGAGGCTCTTGAGATGTATCTTCATGATGTTCTTGACCCGAGCAAGTAGCTCCAAAGTCCCTATGGGTTCTTAAGACTCCAAACACTCTAAAAGTGTATGATTTCCTCCAAGTACCTATAAACACATAAAAAAACGCAAATGCACTAGAACTATCATAAATGCTCGTTGGAAACATATAAAACTAACCTAAATATATGCAAGAAATCATGTAAAATACGATGCTATCAGAACGTGACAGACTTGTCAAGATGTGGATATATGGAACCATCACTGATTCACTTCTTGACACCATCATCAAAGTCGGGTGCAAAGCTCGGGACATATGGATTTCCCTAGAGAATATCTTTCGTGATAATAAGGAGGCTCATGCACTTCACTTTGAAAACAAATTGCACACAATTACGATTAACGATCTCTCTGTACATGAGTATTATCAAAAGTGGAAATCACTTTCAGACCTTTTGACAAACTTCGACTCTCTCATCTTAGATCGTGTCCTCGGCATGCATTTAATCAACAGTCAACGGAGAAGTATGATTACATCCTCAATGTAATCAAACCCAAGTATCCATTTCCCTCCTTCATTGAAACTCGCACCATGTTGCTTATGGAAGAGAGTCGTCTCTCCAAACAGAGCAAGCCGCTCCATATATCACCCTTTCTTGCCAAAATGTCTTTCCAATCTATGGTCAACAAGAACGTCATCTGCAGGAGTATCACAACAACTACAATCACAACATGGGACACGATCGAGGTGGGAAAGTTTTTTTATGGTGGTGGTAGTTGTCGAGGTAAGTACAACAACAATAACAATAGTCGATTCAACCCTTCAACTTTGATTTACTGGTGTCGTGGTGCCTCTATCTTTCTATCCCTCTTTTCCCCAAAACTTTTCTGAAACCTTTTTCGAAACCGTTAGAAAACTTTGAAAACATTTTTAGAAACATAAGCATGGCACTCTAGGTTAGGGCTAGAGTGTCCTTAACCTGCTCTAATACCTAAACTGTGACACCCCAACCCGGTGTCCAAAATACCACGAAGAAATTTTGAAATACTTATTAATTAAATGTGTGGTAAAGGTCCTTGAAAACAATCGCCATAAATACGCCTTAAAAGCTTTAATGAAAATAATGGAATTAAATAAAATCCTAAATTAAAATCATAACTTAGAAACGAAATTTTTTTTATTGAAACCCTAAAACCATGATCAAAGCCCCTCTTATGGCATCTTCACAAACACCAACTTCCACTCCGTTCCTAGTGATAAGAGGTTTTTATGCCTCTTCACAGGTTTCACCCGAGATGTAAGTCTCGAGAGTTTAACACATACAACCGCAAGTGCATGGTTAAATGCAATTGTAGTAATACGGGGTCGATCCACAGGGAAATGAAATAACACATAGCGAATACAAATGCAGATCTAATCTAGACATGATAAAACAGGAGGTTTCCTAATCTAACATGCATAAAATAAATAAAGCATAAAATGAATAAAGCAATAAATAGGAAGCAGTAGATCTAAACTAATAAAGCAATAAATAAACTAGACTAAGCATAAAAATAAAGAGCATGCATTAAATGAACCTAAATTAATATTTACAGAATATGGGTGATAATCGATTTGTCAGGAAATCTAGATTTAGAGTTTATGTTTTACCTAATAAGTTTATGTTCGTCGTTCTAGGAATTTTCTATGTCTAGCATTAGTCTACTCTCATGGTATGCTAGACTCTATATTCAAACCCACTCTCGTGGCGAAGGAATATGCATTTCATATAATACCATCATCGAATACTCTCATGAGTGATAGACACATCACAATGGTTGTCACACCTCCATGTGATCCAATATGGTCAGTGTTGGTGAAATCATGCCTAAGACACGGAGTAAATGATAAATCTATTTCTAGAGTCCTTCCCACTCTCGTGGCGAATTCCTCCTGAGATCTTAACCTAACTAGGCCCTCGTTAGACTAAGCCTAAAGCTACTCTATCAAACAACAAACTCGAGACTAGCTATTATTCCCTAGTATACAGATCTGAAGATTTAACCCACTCTCGTGGTGCTAAAAACTTCTAAACATACAACTACACCTACTGGATTTAGTTGTACACTTAAACATCTCCCTTAAGAGAATGTTCAGCATTAAGATGTATACTAAGATAACTAGACTGTTTAAGAACAATCAAACATTTAACAAACCATAAAAGTATATCCCATCATCGACCACCACCCTCGTGGTCTAAAAGATCTACTCCCTTATCTCAATTGATAGTTATAGAAGAGATAGGGTTTTAAGATTTTAGATTGGAAACAGTAAACAAAAATATAACTAAACTACTGAAGAACAATAATCAAAATAAAAGCATAAACATAAAGAAGAAGTAAACCTTAGAAATAAATGCTTTATTTGATATAGAACTTAGGTTACAAAGTGTGTAAAAGTTCTCTCCTTTCTAAGATGTTTACATGAGTATTTATAGATCTAGGGTTCTTAGGTCTCAAAATCTCGAGTTTATCTCGTCCTTAAAAGTCTCAAAACCAAAAATAGGAGATCAGCCCACTCTTTGATTGCCACATAAAAAAAATCCCAGGTTTTTCGGACTAAGATCGATTTTGGGCTCCGTTCTCCGACTGGTCGATGCATCTTCTGAGAATTTTCTCGGGAAATTTCTTGGACTCCATATCGACCCTGACTGGTCGATTCTAGCATCGATATTGGTCTCCTTCGGATTTCTGAAATCCTTCTCCGAACGTGTATGATCCAAGTGGTGAAGCCAACTCTCCCATAGGTTCTAGCAAGCTCTAGAAGCACTCTAAACATCAAGTTTTAGCTCCAAGTACCTAGAATCATATAAACACATGCAAACACACTAGAACTACACTAAATGTTAGTTATAAGGCATCAAACTAACTTATTATGATGCATAAAAATATGTAAAATACGGTGTTATCACCTAGTCCTCACTTGTCACCATTGTTCGAAGGCATGAGCAACAAGTTACTCAGTGAGGGTGATCTTACTTGCCCACATGATCCATAGATCACAAGGCTAACACAAATACCATATAAACAAAGAATAACCAAACAATATGCTTGTAAACAGAGCTAACAAGCAACTAGCATCAAACAACAAGCAAGTACAATTGAAAGTAAACAAGTGTCTCCTGTGTGCACCTATCTCCGTCTGTGGCTCTCACCCGTTAACGAGCCGCAACATAGTCCTACCCACTATGCATCTTGAACCAAACACACAATCCTGCAATATACCTATCGCGGCTATATTCACAGGCTAATCCTCTATCATCCCATCCTATCTGAACCTTAATCATGTTCCACTTAAAGACATCTCTATCATCCTATCACATCTCCACTTACTAACAACCTAGCGTATTTATTGGTTCTCACACATTAACACACATCATATAGTCTCATGCATATCAATCTAACACATAATCTCAAACAACACATATCATCTAACTAGACTAAGTCTACATGATACAATCATAAAACCTAGACAATACTACAGATCCACAAGTCACGTCCTCACCTTAGCGATAACGAGAAGGGTCCTTAGGGTTTCAACGACTAGGCTCTTTTCTTGACAACTTCCGACACTTACTTTCTCGCTTCACACGACGGATCTCTCTTTTTTCTCTCTCTCACTAACTCTGTCTCTCTCTCGATCACTTTCCCTCTCTCGGCCGCGAACCCTAGCTCCCTGTCATGGCTCGGTTTCTTTTCCCGAGTCGAGATCTCCTTCACAGTGGACGACAATGGCGGCTGGCTCACGGACAACAACACGACGGTGGCGGTGGCCAGCAAGGGCTTGGGCGGTGACTCTCTCTCTCTATTGGTTTTTAGAATTTTTAAACCCTTCCTCTAGAGATTCACCACTAGAATAGGAGAGGGGATTAAGGGTTTCCCGGAAAAAAATTATTTACCCTTAACCCTAATTGGAACTTGGGTCATGATAACGTTCTTAGGTGGATTCCGAAACACGTATCATTACATCAAACTAATCCAAAAGCAAGAAATGAATGCTATCATGAATAATACAACTTGAGGATATACACTGTTGGGTTAAATAATGTGTAGGTATTGCCTTCAAACAAGCTCTCGCCAATGCAATGAAGTCGTTGATGTTGAAGTGATAGCATTTTACATACTTTCTTGCATACATTTAGCTTAGTTTTATATGTTTCTGACAAGCATTTAGGATAGTTCTAGTGCATTTGCGTTTGTTTATATGTTTATAGTTACTTGGAGGAAATCATACACTTTTAGAGTGTTTTGGAGTCTTAAGAAGCCATAAGGACTTTGGAGCTACTTGCTGGGGCCAAGAACATCATGAAGAGACATCTTAAGGGTCAGAAGAAGTAAGCACCAACCTTAGCATCGACCAGGAGTGGTCGCTGCTTGTCCTGGGCATGCCATCGATAGACTGCATCGACCGTGGGCAATCGATGTTGTTCCTCGGACCCGAACTTGAACCTGAAGACGAAGGCCATCATCGCAAGCATCAACCAGAAATGGTCGATGCTGATTCACTGGGCAGAAAAAGAAACTTCGGTTAATGCAAAAATGCAAGATATGGAAGCTTTGAATCTTGAGTTAATACCTTCCAGAAGCTTCTAAGGATGCCCTAAGACTCTTTCAAGCCTCCTAGACTCTATATAAACTCATGTATTCTCACTAGACACAAGTTTAGACTCTCTTAGCAACCTTTTGTTTTCATCCTCAATAAAGAGTTCTTCTTTAGGTTTCTCTCTTCCTTATGCTTTTGTTTATGTTTATGCTTTTATTTACTTTATTGTTCTTAGTCTTTAGTTTATTGTTTACTGTTATATGATCCTATTCCTTGTCCCTACCATCACCCTCGGAGAGACAAGAGAGTAGATCATTTAGACCACTAGGGTGGTGGTCGATGATGGGATCGAAGATTTAGGATTCAGTATGTGCAATTGTTCTTAACCGATCAATCTACTCTAATATGCATTCTTAATGCTAAGCTATATCCTATGGGATTTCTTAATGTTATAATCGAGAGGTTATACGAATAAAAGCTCTTAGCACCACGAGAGTTGGCTAAAACATCAAACTTGCATATTAGAGAGTAATAGCTATGGTCGAGATTGTTGTTTGATGGAGCATCTCAATGCTTGCCTAGTTGTTGCCTAGGTATTGATCTCGGGAACACTTTGTCACGAAAGCGGTATCGTGTTTTGGAAATAGATCTATCATTCACTCTTTGTCGTAGACACACTCTAACTCAAGTTAATCACTTGGTTAATCGATGGATGGTGTGACAACCTCCAATCGATGTATCTCTCACATATAAGAGTAATCGATGATGGGATTACGTTTAATGCGTGAAGGTCACCATGAAAATGTGTCTGACATAGTTTCTAGTTTATCACGAGAGTGGTCACTAGCCTACTTCCAATATCTCTAGATTGACAACACAAACTTAATTGGTAAACATATGAATCCTATAATCTAAAATCTCTATAAATCGACTACCACCTAATTCTCTGTAAATATATATATATATATATATATATATATATATATATATATATTTAAGTATTTTATTTAGGTTATTTTATTTATGTTTATTTATTTATATTTCCGCACTTTAATTTATGCAATTTATATTTCCGCACTTTAATTATGTAATTTATATTTCTGTAATTTAATTTATGCAATTTACTTTCCGTACTTTAATTTACGCAATTTAATTTCTGCAGTTTAATTTATGCAATTTAATTTATGCACTTTTATTTTATGTATTTTATTTTCTGTTATTTATTTTATACAATTTATTTTAAGTACTTTAATTTATACAATTTAATTTCAGTAATTTAGTTATGCAATTTAATTTAAATTTATTTAATTTAAGTTATTTATTTTATGTTTTAGTTTACTTAATTATTTTATTTTATTTTATGTTTTATTTATCTTGCATCATATAATTTAGGACTTGATACCACCTTACTTTATTATTCCGCCTAGATTAGATTTGCATTTGCATTCTCTGTGTGTTATTCTATTCTCTATGTGGATCGACTCCGTACGTACTACAATTGCATGACTATGCACTTGGAGTCTCAGGGGTTAAACTCTCAAGACTACTTTTTAATAGCACTCGGGTGAAACCTGATTTGGAGGTGAACGACAAAACATATTTGCATAATCATAATCGATCCCCCCATTCACTCTCCTATCAAGTTTTTAGCGCCGTTGCCGGGGAGAATATGCAGTAGGCATAGAGTTTTGATGTGAATCTGAGACTAGGCGTTTACGTTTTACTAACTTGCTAATTTTTCAAATTTTAGGTGAATAAACACGAAAGGAATGGAGCCAGAGAAGAATGCCGAAGAGGTAGTCAAGGTGATCTGTTTGAGGAATAGCAAAAGAATAGGAGATGGCATGTCAACAAGCTCTGAGGAGAGTCGCATCAGACCTGTGCGTCGACCAAAATAGTTCGATGCACTGAACATCGGACGCCAGGCGAGCGACACGCAGCGCCGCCTGTCGACACACACCCATGCGTCGACCACCCATGGCCGCTGCTGATGCTATCCTGCGCTCTCACCGACCAAACGATCGACCAGCCTGGGTCGATATTCCAGCCGCCAGACACCAGCATCGACGAGCCACGGTTGATGCTGGAACCATCGGACAACAGCATCGACCGGGCACCGTTGACGCCCTCTTTGAGATTGATGATGCTTCCTCCTCAACGACAAGACGACTTGGCTACATGACAAAACAAAGTTGTAACGTCATGACAAGTCAACAGAGGCCATGGCTCGGTGATACATTCAACAAGACAAGGTTCAAGATGTTGTTCGAGAGCATACCAAAAACAACTTCTTTCAAAGATGCGTGGAAAAGATACCCTTTACACGAGTGCTTTGATGCGGACGAGAAGATCTATAATGTGGAAAATCTATTCAGAAAGGCTCAACTCTCAAAGAGTAACAATCCCGATCGTCCCCTACCACCAGCTGATTACAGAAACATAAAAAGGTTTTTCCATGAAATAAGCGGAGAAAACCTCGTTCGATTCTATCGACTTGTCGAAACGCTTCCAAGGGATATGACGTTTGAACAAGCCCTCTTTGAGCACAACCTTGATCTTTACTTCAGCGAATCAAGAGAAACCATTAAGGAGATCAAAGAACTTTACCTAGAGATCCAAGAGCCTGACGGAAAAAGTTTCAAAAAAAGTAGTCTCGGCCTCTATAAGGTACCTTGTTCTATCCTTGGCCATGATTTTGATGATGCCTTGTGTGATTTTGGTGCCAGCGTGAGCATGATATCATTAGAGAGAGCCAAGACGTTGGGACTCAGTAACCTTACACATTCAACTACTCGAATCGGGTTTGCAAATACTGAGGTCGTAAGCTCGCACGGGATCGCTGGAAATGTCACGGTGTGGATCGGCGATCGCGGAGTCCTAACATATTTCCATGTGATCGATATGAGGGTAGATGACGACAGTCTCATCATCTTCGGTGGACCTTTCCTTGCAACGGTTGGAGCCGTTATCGATTGGTCTAATCAAAGAGTCTCTTTCACCTACATAGATAGAGACATGTTCTACAGTGCAACGCCAATCGGTAACACTCCATGATGCTGTCCGGGAAGGAGTTATTTTGGTGCTAACACTCGCGTTAGTGAAGACACTCCTGCTGGGGAGCGACTAGACCACCACCTCCAGTCTGAACCACTCAGCTCACACACACGACAACGGATCCTTAGACAAACAGCCAGGATAAGAACCAATCCCGAGCCTCACTTCGGGAGGATCTTCGCTCAAAGGCATGCATCTCCACAATCATCTTCATCGGCCAACCATTCCATGTGGTCGTCAAGCTCACGACGTTAAAAAGAAGCAAATATATTCCTTTTACTTACATTTTTTTACAGTTTTCAACATTTTTCTATTTTATTTATAAACATTGATTTATTTATTATATATATAAAATAAAATTTATTATTTACTTAAAGCAAAAATTATTATTCTGTTTTTCCCTTTTGTATTTTAAAATTTTCAGGTGATTATTCACCATAAAAAAATATAAACCAAGGACTTGAAACTGTGGGAGCTGTCAATCCACACAGCCGATAAAAGAATTACAGTAAAATTTTCTTGCTTTTTACCTCCTTACAGTTTCCATCACAACGCGGATGTTGTGATTTAAGTGTGGGGGGAAGTCTTGCGATCTATGGAGGTAATTATTTTTCTTTGACATCTTTTGATGGAAGTTTTACCACAAGTTTTTCGCAATTTTGAGAGATTGTTATACTCTTTGCCTTGTTCATAAGTTCAATAACATGTGAAAAGGTTTTTAAAGAGGTAGCAATAGAACTTGTTAATTGTGTTATTTGTGCTAATGTTTGGATGTTTTGTTGGATAGTGTGTGATCTTTACTAGGAAATTTAGAAAATCCATGAGTGGATCGACAAACCCCAAAAATATAATTCTCCGGAGACTTAGACGAATCGGAGTTGACTTCTCACCCTAATGAACTTTAATTGTCTCGATTTGGGGTTTGAGATACATTGGACATGATACCTCTATGAGATGTGCAAGCCTCGTCTAAGTAAGTATGATTCCCCTCTTCCTTCCCTTAGATTAAATAAGAAAAGAAAAGAAAAGAAAGAGAAGAGAAAAGAAAGAAAAAAGATATAGAAGTGAACCAGGCATTGGAAGCAACCACTTTCAATGTTCGCGTCTCAAGAACACTTGTCTTAGAAAAGAGCTTAAGAGAAAAGGCGATCGATAAAAATAAAATGATACCCTAGAAAAGTAGGGAGAAATCGATCGACCTTGAAGTGAGAAAAGGAAGAGGAAAACAATTGTAATAAGACGGTCTTGAGCTTACAGAAATCCGAAAAGTAAGTGTTCATGTCTTTTGATCGATATTCCCAAGTTGAGAACCGTGCTTAGAATAAAAAGAGGAGTCAACAATGAGGTGTCTAGGATCGAAGGAGGAGCGGTTTGAACTAAGGTAAGTTGCTATGCTCATGGCGAAGTACATAAGTATGGTAGAGATCATTCCACTTCCACAAGGTCGAAAAGCATTAAGCACAATAATGTCACAAGGTACAAGTTCACTCTCCTTATCTTTATTTTTTTTTAGCATTTCTTCACCATACTTAGCTTTTGTTTGCTTGAAGACAAGCAAAAAGGTAAGTGTGGGGGAGTTGATAGCATCGTATTTTACATGCTTTCTTGCATACATTTAACTTAGTTTTATATGTTTATAACAAGCATTTAGGATAGTTCTAGTGCATTTTTGTTTGTTTATGTGTTTATAAGTACTTGGAGGAAATCATACACTTTTAGAGTGTTTCGGCGTCTTAAGAAGCCATAGGGACTTTGGAGCTACTTGTTGGGGCCAAGAACATCATGAAGAGACATCTCAAGAGCCTGAAGAAGGAAGCACCGACCTTAGCATCGACCAGGAGTGGTCGATCCTCGTCCTGGACAAGCCATTGACATACAGCATTGATCGTGGGTGGTCGATGCTCTTCCTCGGACCCGAACTTGAACCTGAAAACGAAGGTCATCGACGCAAGCATCGACCAGAAATGGTCAATGTTCATCCTGAGCCTCAACATCGACCAAGAGCATCGACCAGAACGGGTCAATGCTGACTCACTAGACAGAAAAGGAAACTTTGGTTAATGCGAAAATGCAAGATATGGAAGCTTAGGATCTCAAGATAATACCTTTCAGAAGCTTCTAAGGAAGCCCTAAGACTCCCCCAAGCCTCCTAACTCTATATAAACTCATGTATTCTCACAAGACACAAGTTTAGACTCTCTTAGCAACCTTTTCTTTTCATCCTCAACAAAGAGTTCTTCTTTAGGTTTCTCTCTTCCTTATGCTTTTGTTTATGTTTATTCTTTGATTTACTTTACTGTTCTTAGTCTTTAGTTTATTGTTTACTGGTTTATGATCCTATTACTTGTCTCTACCGTCACCCTCGGAGAGACCAGAGAGTAGGTTCTTTAGACCACTAGGGTGGTGGTCGATGATGGGATCGAAGATTTAGGATTCAGTATGTGCGATTTTTCTTAACCGATCTAGCTACTCTAATATGCATTCTTAATGCTAAGCTATGTCATATGAGATTGCTTAAGGTTATAATCGAGAGGTTATGCGAATATAATCTTTTAGCGCCACGAGAGTGGGTTAAAAGTTTAGACTTGGATATTAGAGAGTATTAGTTATGGTCGAGATTGTTGTTTGATGGAGCATCTCAATGTTTGCCTAGTTGTGGCCAAGCTAGGTATTGATCTCGGGAACACTTTGTCACGAAAGCGGTATCGTGTTCTGGAAATAGATCTGTCATTCACTCTTCTTAGCTAGCACTTTCAACTCAAGTTGTCGATGGATGGTGTGACAGCCTCCAATCGATACGTCTCTCACATATAAGAGTAATCGATGATGGGATTGCGTTTAATGCGTGAAGGTCGCCATGAAAGTGGGTCTGACATAGTGTGTAGTTTATCACGAGAGTGGTCACTAGCCTACTTCGAATATTCCTAGATTGACAACACAAACTTAATTGGTAAAGTCATGAATCCTATAATTTAAAATCTCTATAAATCGACTACCACCCAATTCTATGTAAATATATATATTTAAGTATTTTATTTATGTTATTTTATTTATGTTTATTTATTTATTTATATTTCTGTAATTTAATTTACGCAATTTAATTTTCGCACTTTAATTTATGCAATTTATATTTCTGCAATTTATTTTCCGCACTTTAATTTACGCAATTTAATTTCTGCAATTTAATTTATGCACTTTTATTTTATGCACTTTATTTTCTGTCATTTATTTTATGCAATTTATTTTAAGTACTTTAATTTATGCAATTTAATTTCAATAATTTAATAATACAATTTAATTTAAAGTTATTTAATTTAAGTTATTTATTTTATGTTTTAGTTTATTTAATTGTTTTATCATACTTTATGTTTTATTTATCTTGCATCATATAGTTTAGGACTCGATACCACCCTACTTTATTATCCCGCCTATATTAGATTTGCATTTGCATTCTCTGTGTGTTATTTTATTCTCTCTGTGGATCGATCCCGTATGTACTACAATTGTATGACTGTGCACTTGCGGCCTCACGGGTTAAACTCTCGAGACTACTTTTTAGTAGCACTCTGGTAAAACCTGATTTGGAGGTGAACGACAAAACATATTTGCATAATCATAATCGATCCCCCCCATTCACTACCCTATCAGTTAGCCAAAATGGCTCATCGACAAAAGGAAAAATTTCAGACCTATTTTTTACCTTTTACGTTCTTGGTAAAACAATCTATTTTCCCTTGAACGATGAGGGTGTCCTATCAGATACCGACCAAACTATGCCTTCTGTACAGATACCTACTCAAAAGCATCCCTAAATTTAAATGTCCACAACTATGTAGTTGTAAACCTAGATCTCCCTGAAACAAAAGTTGGAATCATTAGTACCCACAACCATCGGTTAAGCTCAGATTATTGTTTGCTTAACCAAATAACGATAAAATTAAACCTAATTAAACCGGTTTAAACCCATTTATTACCCGATTTCAATCCTGACTCACCCTAACCCATTATACTCGATTCCTAATTTCACATTTGAAATCCCAAAATCGAACCTTGAAATTTCCTTTTTCTTCAAACCCTAGATATCGATTCCTAATTTCACATTTCTAATCCCAAATCAAACCCTAGAAATCGATTCCTAATTTCACATCACTGCGACGAACCCTAGAAAGTAAATCGATTCCTAATCGAAGGCTTTAATCATTCGCCATGATTCTCAGTTCGACGAAGAAGCAATATATCGAAAGCGGAGGCAAAGGCAACAAGATGATTTTTAGTTCGATGAAGAAGCAGCAGAACGAGATTAATATCATATAGAGAAGCTTGCATAAGAGTTTACACAAGAAGAAGAATCAGTTCGTCATGATGTTTACCCAGATAGTTCCGATGACGAAATTGAAGATGACGAAAACCGTGCGGAAAGAGAGTTTACACACATTCCTCGTGGTGATGGGACAATGCAGCTTAACCAGCGATTCTACAATGGAGTTGCATTTAAAGAGATAGTCACCTACTATGTCCTGCGTACTGGTGTAATGTGAAGCGATACAAGTACGATAAGGATAAGATAGGATTTAATTGTGTGGGTAGTAAGACTTGTGAATGCAAGTGTATGCTTCATCTCTTCCAAAAGATATGATGTGGAGGATTAGGCTATTCAAAGATAAACACAGTTGTATCCCTAATGGAGAGTATGAGATGTTTAAGGTGCTAGTGATAGCTAGGTTATTTGTTGATAAGATTAGAGAGGAGTCGGATTATGTCTTTTTTTTGGGGAAAACAATCATGTCTTTTTTTAGTATAATAATCGGCATTGTATGACAATGAAACTCGTCATGTCTTTTGGATCGGCATTGTATGACAATGAAACTGATAAAGTCTTTTGGATCGGCATTGTATGTTTTAGATGTCCCTAATCAGCATTGTATAATAATCAGATCTTTGTTATGGATATAACAATCGGCATTGTTTTTTGTAGTTTAGATATATTAATCTGCTTTGTTATGTCTTTTATGTGTCGTGTCTTTTTATGTGTCTTTTATGTGAACAACAACAACAAATGGTAGCCAAATGAAGAGCAATTCATTAAAGTGGTCACTAAAACCCGTTGACAACAACATCATCATCATTCATTAAACTGGTCACAAAAAACATGAGTAATGAGACCAAACACTCTTATCCTACTGGCTTAATGAGACCAAACACTCTCATCCTACTAGCTTAATGAAACCAAACATGATCATAAAATGAAAAACTAAAACAATCATCATCATCTTATTCATCCTACATTTGAATTCAATTATAACATCTTCCACACTCTCAAATATTTCTTTCTCAAGCTCCATTTGCATCTTCTCTAAAACCATCTTATGGTGCTTCATTGTCTCCTTCATAGCTTCTTCTAATCTCTCCGTTTGGACTTCCAATCTCGCAACATCTTCCAACAATGCCTCATCAACCCACTTAAAAGTGTGGTTATCATTTATAAGCTACGAAGCATACGAAATTCAAAAATTCAACATTAAACAAAAGATTGCATTCAAAAATCAACATAAAACAAAACAATGCATTCAAAACATACCTTCTTTGTTGCCGCATAACCACACCGGAAGTATCGCCAGCAAGGATTTGGGTCGGATTTGGAGTTCTTGGCCACAATTTTTTCTCCACACCAACAACGCTTAGGCACACTAACAATTCTAACTCTTTCTCGTACCTTGGATGATCCACTCGAAGCTCTAGACACATTTCTCAGTGCGAATTGAGGATCGAAGGGGATCGAAGAAATTGAAGAAAATGAAGAAATCGAATAAATTGGGGATTTAGGGTTCTTTGTTTTTGCGATTGGGGATTTTTAAGGGAACAAGGTCGGGTCAAGTTTAGGATACGGTCGGATCGGATTTAGTTTTTGGTTTGGTTTTAAAACTAGTTCGGTATCGGGATTGACTGGTTTATTATCGGTTTGGTTCGTTAACCGCACAAACCCATAAACTGGTTTGAATTTACTTTTGGGTGGACATTTAGATTTAGAGATGCTTTTGAATGGGCATCTATATAGAAGATATAGTTTGGTGGGTATCTAATACAATACATGCATAGTTCATGGGAAAATAGATCGTTTTGCATATGTTTTTTAAGTTGATTGTTGTTCAAAGATCATGTAAATATTTTTCAAAAATATTAGAATTAACTAGACAGTTAAAAAAAAAAAAGAAAAAACTTTCTATGTAAAACAAACTATAATGAATTTAAAAACAGCCATCACTTTTTTTAATAATTTCGGAAATTCATCTAAATTCATAAATATGTAACAATTATTTCCAGATACGAAAACAACATCACTATCAACGATCCAATGTATGCCTCGGACAAAGAACCATCTTCCGGAAAACATGATGTCATGACTCAGATTGATTAAAGGTGTATGCTTCGATCATAACAAGTCCTAAGTAATTTTCCCATCCAGCTTTTTTTGCAACGCTATGTCCTCGTTGCACGTTTGGAGAACCGGCAACAATAAACCAGCTTTTGTTTCCTTGCGAAAATGCTAAAAGCTCACTTGAGAATGTCGTCTGTTGCGTTCCATCAAATGAGATTTATCTGTCTAACATCCCAGTATGGAACATTGTGGGGAAGATGAAGAATCAGATTCGGTTGACTGAATTTAGATGGCAAATGGGAAGCTCAGGCTGCTACAGTTAGATGCAGAATGTGATCTTTAACACTCACACCTTCTGCAATGTCTTGGTTTGGTTCCACTGTAACAAAACTTGTGTCTTGATTTGTTTCCACTGTACCAAAACTTGTACCAGACTCATTACTCTTTATGTTCTTCAACTACATGACAATCAGAGTGGTATCCAGCTATCAGATTATTGTCCGACTCTTCTTCTTCTTCTGACCAAACCGGATAAATTGTGTTGATACTGTTCTTCCCCAAATAAGCCTCAACAGATTTCTGATACAGTCCCCGACTTCTATCCAGAAATCCTTCATTCATCATGTTTGCGAATTTTTCCCTGATTTCAACGAGAGGGTGCTTTTCAATGAGATGCCGCCTATCATATGCTTCTCTAAGGATCACTGTCTGTGTATCACATTTCATAGAAATGTAGAAAATACCCGGGTGACGCTCAAATACTTTGGTGAACTTTTGCGGAAGTGCAAACGGTTTACGAAGATTGCTAACATTTTTCCTCTCCATCTTTTTCCCAATTGTTAAATGAAGAAGTTCGTGAAACACTCCTACATTTCTCTTCTCTGACAAATCAGTTCTTGGATCCAAATGAGATGCATTGACATAAGGTGATGTATAAGGGAGTCTCTGCCATTCTTGGAGCCACTCCATGCTCTTCCTCTTCAATCCAAAACCTCTCGTAAATTTAACTGGGAAGGCCATATGATCATTATTTCCAACGTCCTCTCTCAGTTGCAGTTTAGAAACAGCCAGGCGATCATCCCAATGTATCAATTTTAAACCAACAAGATCGCTAGACAACTTCACCAAACAGAACAAATCCAGGTGCTTAGGAATCAGCGAATCTCGATAGTCATACGGCAAACCCAAATCCCACCTGAGATGATCAATGGAGTGTAAAGGAAGTGTTCTTTCACACGTAAGCATAAGAAGTTTACACAACCTTACAAGAATATCCTGTTCATTCACCCGTAAAACATCAGCTTCTTCACAATAAAGATCCATCGCCTCACGCGTTAAACCGAAGCAAGGAACACGAGTACCTGCACTATCCCAATAACAATGCTCCACAAAAATGTTGGGATACCTCCGAATAAAAGCGGAAAGCTTAAGATCTTGAGACAAACCGAGCTGACCTCGGTGAGGCAAAAGCTTGAAGATGGGTAGTTTCGAATCAGGAGAAGACGAAATAGCCGAAACAAGATTACAAACTGCTTTAAGATGCTTTTCACGAACCACAACAGCATCAAGTTCCTTATCTTTCACCCATTTCAACTTAACATTAACTAAACCACATCTCTGCTGAAAAAAATCAAACCTTTCTCTCCATTTACACAAACTAACCCTTCCCTGCAACAGCCATCGCATTGTAGCGAAACCCTAACACCAGTAACCTTCAAACAACAGCCCAGCTTAAAGTTTCGAAATTTACAGCTAAATTGGTCAAAGTTTTCATCTTTTATGTACAATTGGAGAAATTTGTGAGGTATTATGGAAATAAGCGTCAAAAAAGTGAAATTAAAAGAATAATTTCAGTCTAAATCATAAAATTACCTGAAATCACGAACACAGTCGTGCTCAACGACGGCGAAGTTACAGACACGACGGTAACGTTCTGATTGTTTTTGTTTTAATGGGCCGATGGACCCATTTAAGGGTAATACTGGATGGGCCGAGCAGGATCGGATATGGTGGGTGGGTATTAAAAGAAAAGGTCAAACCCGAGATTGTATTGTGTGGCGAACAACAGAAATTGCTTCTTCTACACAGTTCTGTTCTGAAGCAACAAAACAGGGTTTTTGCTAGGGTTTTACCTTTGGCTGCTCTGTCTCAATCCCTAGACTTAAAACCCACTTACTAAATCTCCATTGAATTTGAGTAGAAGCTAAAAGATCGAAACTTGAAAAAGTCTTGAGAGTGAAAATGGTACCTTCCAATGGTGCAAAGGTTCTTCATTTGTTGTCTCGTCGATGTCTCTCTTCATCACTTTTACAAGATTTAGACAATCAGGTTCGTTCTCCGCCTCATCTCTGTTTCTCTATATCTCTCTCAATTGATTTCAAATTGGTTAACTTTGCCTAATTTGCAGAAACTGAGAGGAGTATGCATTGGGAGTTATAGGAGATTGAATACGAGTACTGGCAATCCTGGTAAAGTGATTGGAGATTACTCTTCAAAATATTGTAATTGGGTTATAAGAAAATGTAATTTCATGAAATGTTTTGTGTGTGATTGCGTCTAATTGAGGTTTTAACATTTGTGTTCTTCTAATGTAGGGCATGATCGAAAATGGATCAACTTTGGAGGCTTTAATTCTAATTTTGGTTCAACAAGATCTTTTCATGGAACAGGTAGGATCAGGGGTTTTCTTGATTCTGACATTTGTTAGATTGTTTTTATAATTGAATTGAGTTTTTGATATTTTTACGGTTTTTGAATTCTAGGTTCTTCGTTTATGTCTGCTAAGGATTACTATGAACTTCTTGGAGTGAGTAAGAATGCACCAGAAGGTGAAATCAAGAAGGCTTATTATGGGGTAGGGACAATATGGTTGAGTGCTTGCATTTTTAGTTGTTCATGGATTGTATCGAATATGTTTATTTGATGGAGCTTCTGGTTTCTCATTGATTGATGCTATTTTTTTTTTCAGCTTGCTAAAAAACTCCATCCTGATATGAATAAAGATGACCCAGAAGCTGAGAAGAAGTTCCAGGAAGTCTCAAAGGCTTATGAAGTTAGTTTGACTTTTTAGACGAAATCATTTGATATGATCTGTTAGAATCTTTTTTTTTTTCCTTCTGTTATAATCTTATACTGAAGGGAATTGTGGTTTGGGACATTTTGGGATCAGATTTTGAAAGATAAGGAGAAGCGTGACCTTTATGACCAGGTAAATAGGCACCATAATGTTTCCTTGGATTCTGTTATAGCAAGCTGGGGTGGCTCCCTCGATTAACTATTGCAGATGTGATATAAGTTTGTTGTCATGTCTGCAGGTTGGGCATGAGGCATTTGAGCAAAATGCTAGTGGTGGGTTTCCAAATGATCAAGGCTTCGGTGGTGGTGGTGAAGGGTTTAACCCATTTGATATATTTGGGAACTTCAATGGCGATGTAATACTTCTTTTTCTTGGTTTTCATCTAATATGTTCCACTCAACAGAATATTGTTTACTAATTAGGTAGCCTTTAGTTTATAATTGTTGATATTTTTACAAAGATAGCCAAGTCATATTTCCTTTTAAATGGAAATGGCTAACTTATCAACATCCATGGTTTACACGCTAATCCTTTTGAAAAACAGATCTTCAACATGTTCAGGCAAGATATCGGAGGTCAAGATGTCAAGGTATTACGATCTGCTTTTATTCCCAGAGATTATTTTTGTGATCCAAGATTAATAGGTCTCTCGTTTCTTCCCTTCTTTACTGTCGTAAGGTTTTGCTTGATCTTTCTTTCATGGAAGCTGTTCAAGGATGCTCCAAAACTGTGACTTTTCAAACCGAGGTGGCTTGTAATACTTGTGGTATGTATATAGTATTTCGATCAATGTGCTTTACATTGTTATTCTCTCACTCTTAAGTTACTAATTGTTGTTTTATTTCACATTCAGGTGGACAAGGTGTTCCTCCTGGTACCAAACGTGAAAAATGTAAAGCCTGTAATGGCTCTGGGATGGTCAGTCTCATGTTGCAAAACTCTAGTTTGAACACTGTAATTAAAATTTTCTTTTTTATCGTGGTTTTAAAGTGCTCCAGTTATGTTTTTCAGACAACAATGAGAAGGGGTATATTAAGCATCCAAAGAACTTGCCAGAAGTGTGGTGGAGCTGGTCAAACGTTCTCAGTATGTCATACATTTGATAATTGCACTTTTTTTTATCATGCATAGTGTTTATCTGTGTATGTGTGACTACATATACGTGAAGACAGACACCACTTCTGTTAAATTTATTCCAAATGTTTGATCTTTTAGTAGGTTTCTGTAACCATTAAATTTCTCATCAATTTTCTTGTGTTGATATTGCTAGAGTATTTGCAAATCCTGTAGAGGGGCTAGAGTGGTTCGAGGACAGAAGTCAGTGAAAGTCAATATCGATCCAGGTAAATTTCTTTTTGCATATCTATAGGTAATTAAAAAAATTTGTGTAGTTTTCATCACCTTGATCTCACATTTGTTTCATCTCTCAGGGGTTGACAATAGTGATACATTAAAGGTGGCAAGGGTGGGTGGGGCTGATCCTGAAGGTGACCAGCCTGGAGATCTTTATGTTACTCTCAAGGTGACTTTGCTGAAGTCAATTTTGTAATGGACAGTCATAGTTAATCATTTAATTGCATTCTCAATACTTTGGCTGTATTCTTTTGCAGGTTCGTGAAGATCCTGTGTTCCGCAGAG
The DNA here is from genome assembly GCA_018361395.1 of Boechera stricta. Lineage (NCBI taxonomy): Eukaryota > Viridiplantae > Streptophyta > Magnoliopsida > Brassicales > Brassicaceae > Boechera > Boechera stricta. Next base: position 6,023,746 of record CM031542.1, read on the forward strand.
AAGGATCAGATATTCATGTGGATGCTGTTCTCAGTGTTACCCAGGTGAAATAACATGGTCTTGTCAATCCTGCTTCAAAAGTTCATAGACGCTTTTGCCTTCAGCATTTATTGTGGACTTCTGGTGCAGTATCCGTGAGTTCTTTTACCATTTTTGGATAACTGAGTATATTTTTCATCATTTGTCAGGCCATTCTTGGAGGAACCATTCAAGTTCCAACCCTCACCGGTGATGTTGTCGTGAAGGTTTCTGATAATTTTTCACATTTTTAAACGCTTTAAGATTTTAACTCTAGTTCTATCAACGGTTAAACATGCTTGCTAGCAAATTGAACAAGCTCTACAATGTGAAATAGCATTCGCCATCCAATGAAACTTAAATGCTTCAATTCTAAACTTCAGATTGTCTTCTTCTTTGATGAAAAAGAAGATCAGCTTTTTGCTTGCTAGCTAAATGATAGTTAACTACAGTTTCGGGTTTCTGTTCCCACTTGTTGTAGTTTAGGGCTGGTCTTGGAACTTCTCCAGCAATCTAACTTGAAAACTCTTCTGTTGTAGGTCCGTCCTGGAACCCAACCTGGTCATAAAGTAGTGCTAAGAAATAAAGGTGACCTCTTTTGCCTCTGTTGATAAGTTTAGTTGCAGAATACCTGAAAGATAAGAGAAATTTTTGAATATGATCTTCTTAACTTGAGCTAATTAGTGTCTCACTGGATATATTAAGAGCAAGACACCAAAACAAAAGTTCCTCAAATCCATACGGAAGCTGGGAATAGATTGAGAAACCAAGTGTTAAACAGATTCCTGTTTGTTAACTTTTTGAATCACATACTTATGTTAATGATACAAACAGGTATTAGAGCAAGAAAGTCGACTAAATTCGGGGATCAATATGTGCATTTCAATGTCAGCATCCCTGCGTAAGTCCCATAAAAACCCCAAGTAAATTGTGCCTGGAAATGATATAATGGTCAAGCGTCACATCTCCCAATCTCTTATGTTTTGTTTATGTTCTTTGGCAGAAATATAACTCAGAGACAGCGTGAACTGCTTGAGGAATTCAGTAAAGCAGAACAAGGTGAATATGAGCAGCGAACGGCTTCTGGGTCTTCCCAGTGAAAACTGCAAACGCTTCTATAAGCCTAAAAAGCTATTTTTTGTGGCTGTATCATTAAACTATCGATCGTCCTTCTTTAGTGGATATATCAATCAGACATGATTGAGATTATATTGCGTAGGATTAGTAAAGAGTATTGTTTGGGTTTTACTGTTAACTAATTCTACAATGCTAGAAGATAAAAAGAAGGAAAAGCTTGTGCTGTTATTGCCAGTTTGTGCTTCTTAAAGTTTCGAGGTTTATAGATACCAAAGGTACTGCCTACTCTTGCGATACGGTTCATTTATTTACTCTCGTCGATCCTTTTTCATGTCTAATTTGCAAATGTTTTTTTCCAAACATTTTGTAGCTTACCTTTTTTCTTAGTGTTTCCCAGTTGCGATTCTAACTACACGAGAGAGAAATGTATAACTTTATCATTTGATGTTTTGTCAATGAAATAGCGGTTCATATATGCGTTTGGTACAGTATTATACTGGCTCTATTCGGTTTGCTTTATAGCTGATGTTACTATGTCAAGTGATGGGCTATATATGTTCATTATTTTGTATTTTCCTATTGGCGAACCGATCAGAATCATATTTGTAGGTAGGCCTGGGCGTAAAATCCGAATCCTAAAATCTGATCCGAATCCGATCCGAAAAATCCGATCTGAATCCGATCCGAAATAGGTTCGGATTCTATTCGGATTCTATATGACCCTATCCGAATAATCCGAAATCCGAATAACCCGATCCGAATTCAAAAAAATCCGAAAAACCCGAAAAAATCCAAAAAAACCCGAAAAATCCGGGAAAAAATCGGAATAACCCGATCCGAATCCGAAAAAACCCGATCCGAATCCGATCCGAAATAGTTTCGGATTCTATCGGATTCTATATAACCCTATCCGAAAAATCCGAAATCCGAATAATCCGATCCGAACCCGATCCGAAATCCGAATGCACAGGCCTATTTGTAGGGGTGTTTAATCCGGGTTTTAGGTTCGAATTTTTCGGTTTTTCGAATTTTTTGTTTATGAATAATGGTATTCAAACTAAAACCTAATCTAAAATTGATGGTATGATACGGTTTCGGTTCGGATACAGATTTTGAGTCACATGTATCTTTAGTTTACAAATAAATTTGATTTTAGATCGGATTATTCTTTTTTCGGTTTGGTTTAGATTTGGACTCAGTTTCTCGGATATGTAAAAAATGAATCCATTCAAATCATATTAAGATATAGTGTGATTTTCAGATTAAGTATTTTTGGATAGGATTCCGGTTTGTTCGAATTGAACAAAAATAACTTATTTTGTTGGTGACATATTTCTTAACAAAGAAGAGTTAAAAGTTGTGAAAGTAGAAACCTTTTTAGGTGTTTTAAATTTTGGATTACGCCAAAATATATTATTTTATCGCCCATCGGGACAGCTAACAATGCAAACTGTATATGCTATTTCAGGTTATTAGATTGGTAAAGATCAATATGAGGTCAAGAATATCTTGGCTAGCCAGTATCTTGTTCACCTAATCAATGTTAAAGCGTTAGATTTTTTCTTCATTTTTTTCTCACCAATAACACTATTCCATTAGATCAAATTGTTTACAGAACTCATGTTATCAATAACCACAAACGGCAGCATTAGATTTAGATTTCACGTGGAGAATGACCTTTCGGATATACATAATTTGGTGGGAACAAAGTTTTCTAAGAAAGTAAACAGTTGTACACGTCTCGTCTTTGTATTACAGTAGCTAAAAAAAAAAACGAACACTAGATACTGATTATCATGCTTATTATCAGCTAAAAATATTCATCGTCACTATTTCATTTTCTTTTCTTAAATAAATAAAATTATTATGTTTTGAGTTTAAAAAAAAAAATTGTGTAATTGTGTATCGATAAACTGGAAAATAAATTATGTTGGATTAAAAACAAATAATAGAACGATTTCAATATTACTTTTTAATAAGTAACAAATTTTTCTGAACTATTTTTTAGTTCGGTTAATTTTAGTAATTGTTTCTCCGAATTATCCGAAAAATCTGAACTATCGTATCGATGAAAAATGAAAAATCTTTTGGGAAACTTGAAAATATAAGAGTTTTCTGCAAAAAAAAAAAGACTATCTAACTCGCAAATATTTGCAACTTTACCTTCCATCTAAAAAAATGCAAATTAGTATGGAGTCAAAAACAATATGCAATATAACCCTTATACATATCTTCTAAATGTTTTCAAAGTCATATACATTAGATTTTTAAAATTCTAAATGTAGATTTGGACTCTTCGTTGTGAGAGGTTCAATTTGATATATTATTTATTAAAATTTTACAAACTTGACGGTAACGAATACGGGTTATATCGTATTATTTTTGAATTCACAGGATTAACCAGCATTTTTTGGATATGGGGGGTAAAGTTGCAAAAATAGCGATTTTGAGGTTTTTTCTTTTTGCAAAAAAACCCAAAATAGAATTAACCAAAAATTTATTAATTAAGAAACTAACCTAAAAAAAAGCTTTGATATTCTGTGTGTAATATGTATTTTGAGCTGAGTAGTGGATAGATGCTAGGGATTTGGTGATTTTGGGTTTGAATTTTATCACTGTTTCTCAATCAGGTTGTTGGGGTTTTGTTCGGAGATGGTTTGCTTAAAAACAAAATTAATAGCACGATTTCAATATTACTCTCTAAAAAGTAACAAGTTTTTTTTTTTGCTGAACCGTTTTCTTTTAGGGTGAAAGTATGAAATACTCTCCTCTCTTAAAAATTAATTTATCATACTCTCAAATAATCTTCATACTCATCTACTCATAATAAAAATATAAGAACTCTATTTTATCCTTAGAAAAAAAAATATTTCAACCAATCAGTGAGAGGAATCGTCGACTAATCACCATTCCGCACCCATGTCTTCCTCGTCTTGTCCGTACGAAGCCGACCCATGCCTTCCTCGTCTTGTCCGTACGAAGCATGCGTCGCTGTTCTTCAACAACTGAAGTTGAAGCTTCAAAATTCATGCCAGTTCTTCTAATATTATTGTGTTTTAGCTTAAATTCGTCGAGTTTAAGTCGATTTTGCTATAGAATTCACATCACCGTTTTATTTTCGCAATTTGGGTATTTCAATTAGATTTAAAATTGGTGTTGGTAATTAATAAACATTGGGTTGGTAACCATGTTTTATCTTAAAAATTTAACATCTTCTTCATCAACCCACTTAAACACATGGCGATTATGTTAACCCAGAAATCACGAGAAAACTCGGAATTCCTCTATTATTTAAACCCAGAAATCGCGAGGGATCTAGAGGAAGGAAATTAAGAAAACGATGATATACGTTTTCTGAGGTTGTCTTATTATGGTAGTTTTTGGAACATGATACAACTAAGCAAAATTTGTTTTCGAAATGCTATAACTACGTACTTCTTTTAGACTTTTCTTTTATTTTTATTTTATTTTCTAATTCGGTGTTAATTTGTACTTAATTCATGTCAATACAGTTCGTAAACGCAGTTATACCAACACGTTGTACTTAAAATTACCAACACAATTGTACTTACACAAACCGACCAAGTTGTACCTAGTTAAACATACCAACGTAGTTATACCAAAAAAAAAAAACAACCATGTCATGTTGACACAAACCAACTCATAAAGTGAATATTCTTCTGCCTCGTCACAATAGGACTCCTAACCACAAAACTGGACCCCTTAGGGCTTATAAGCTTCATCATTTTACTGCCACCTTCACTTGGTTCTTCTACACTGTCATGGGCCTCTACTGAAACTTTTTGGGTTCTCTCGTATGTCCTCTTCATTCTGTTCTTCTCTACTTCCTTGTTACTTAGTTCTTTTTCACCAAACTCTTTTTCCTTACTTTCTTCATCTTCACCGGCCTCTTCCGTCTCCGTCTCTTTATCTCCACCAACCTTATCCTTCTTAGTCTCTTGATCTTGACCCTCATCTTCACTCCCCTTATCACCATCCTTATCACTCCCCTCATCTTTACAGCCGCCAGTCATACTTGGTTGTACATTAGACTGATCTCCTTTTCCTCTTCTATCATCCTGGCTAGTTGGATATTCTTCATTCCACTGTTGTTTTTCTCTCTGGAAGTTCAAATATGCTTCCACAGATTTGACTCTTGTATCCACAACATCAATCTTTTCATTGATTTCTTTAAATCCATCCTCCAACGCTATCTTCAACCGGCTCTCTAGCTCAAGTAATCCATCTTTACTCACATTCTTTGGAGTCACATTTCCCTTACCAATATTCCCACGTGCCACACTCGCATTCCCCGTACCCATAATTGCCTCAATTGCTCGAATGGCCACATCTTGGTTGTAAAGCTCTTCAACCATCAGCAACTGCATCATCCTCTTCATTCCATCCAACCTCGCCATCAATGATTCGAGCCAAAAGAACTTTCTCACCGGAAGATGGAACCATGATACTCTGAACCTCTTGTGAATATAAAGAAGTACAATTTAAAAACAACCCCATGATACATAAATAATGAATACGATAAGTAATTTACATTAAGATGACTTCTAACCTTAGTTGTACCAAGTCTATCATACGCATCTGAAATAGAAAAGCCTTTCATAGTACTTGCTTTGACCTTCATCTTGCACATCTGAGGACACTCAAGGTCTGCATCTTTAACATGTTCTTGGTAGTTGTTCATCAAAACTAGAATTGCCTCAAACGCTAGAGCTACGCACAACACAAGATCATTCAAACCTTAGTTGTGTCAAGTTTTCCAAACCTTAGTTGTACCAAGTTTTCCAAACCTTAGTTGTACCAAAATTATCTAACCTAAGTTGTACCAAGTTTTCTAAACCTTAGTTGTACCACGTTTTTCTAACCTTAGTTGTACCTAGTTTTCCAAACCTAAACTTGTCCATTGCATGATGAATATAACACTTTACTGATATCTTAAATGGCTTCATATACTCGGTGGGACTGAAGAACATTTTCAGAGGTTATAATGCTTCGGTTTCCTCATCGAAATTTTGCAATCCAGATCAAGTTGTATCAAGTATTACTAAGTTGTACCTTTTGGTTTTAAGAATTTCTAAGTTATAAAAGCAGCCTAATTATACCAACTCCTATTTAGTTGTGCACAGTTTAGAGACATACCATTGAATGCTGAGAGATTGACTCAGTTCTTGAGAATCAACTAGACGCGCCTCTTCTGGACGCGTCTTCTCTGGACGCATTTTCTCTGGACGCATCTCTTCTTCTTGTTCTACGTTTGGGTTCTTTGTACGCGCCATTACTCTTCTTGCACAAACCTATAAACAAAATCGATTAGCACTTCTATTTGGACCTTTCGGATTCTACACAGAACTAATAAACAAAATCGACACGAATTCTACCCAAAATTTCTCTAAATTCAATTGAATTCTATAAAAAATCGAAATAAAAAAAAACGATTTTAACTTACACAAAGTCGGAGTTGTCCGTAGTTATACCAAGTCCGGAAACCTATAAACAAAATCGATTAGCACTTCCATTTAGACCCTTCAGATTCTACACAAAACTAATAAAAAAAATCGACACAAATTCTACACAAAATCGAAAATAAGAAACCGATTTAAACTTACACAAAGTCGAAGTTGTCAATAGTTATACCAAAGCCGAGGAAGAAGAAAAGGAAATTCAAAACTTGGAAAAAAAGAAACCGTCGAGCGGGGTTTTAATTGATTTGGATCGGGTTCGACCTAATAACAATGAGCTCGGATATTTGGTGATCCGATTATTGTAGTTGAATCGTAATTGACTGATTTTTGTAAGGGTTACGAAGTCTTTGAATACTTTTTCGATTTCACATAAATGAAATAAAAAATAAATATTATAACTAGAGTGATGGAGATCTCTATTTCACGAGGGATAATGTATTTCAGAATTTGATCCTTAAATCTTAAGATACAATGAATAATGGAGTAGCGAATACATGCATCAAATCTACTCCATCTCAATCTCCCGCCATATCACTGTAACAACACACAAAGACAAAAGAGGTGACTACTACTACTCTTTGTCTCTTCCTCTCTTTTGTCAGTAATGGAGTTGCCTGTTGTAGATCTGTCTCGTTACCTAGAATTCTTCGGTGATGAATTGGGAACTGATCTTCTCGATTCGTGCCGAGAAGTGAGTCGGATCCTGAGAGAAACCGGAGCTCTACTTGTCAAAGATCCGCGATGTAGCGAACAAGACAACGATCGATTCATCGATATGATTGAGACTTATTTCCAAAAGCCCGATGATTCAAACGGTTGCAACAGAGACCTAATCTTCACTATCAGGTTACTTAGTGTCGTTCTTGTGAATCTCAGGGTCCTCATCTTCTTGCTCCAACGGGAAGTGATCTTAGCTGTTACAATGAGGAGGGGACGATATTTGCAGGATATCACTATGACCTCAATTTTCTAACAATTCATGGAAGAAGTAGATTCCCTGGTCTATATATTTGGTAAAGGAATGGGGAAAAGGTTGCGGTTAAAGTTCCCGTAGGTTGCCTCTTGATTCAAACTGGAAAGCAGGTACGGAGATGTTACTGCGTTTTGTTTACTTGAAGCATCTATGAACGGCCAAATATCTCGAATTATGTAACTGTGCTAATAACTTATTTGAGGTTTTACTACATATGCTAAAATGTTTGTGTTCATGTGTCCAGATAGAATGGTTGATTGCTGGAGAATGCATTGCAGGAATGCATGAGGTGGTTGTCACGAGCAAGACTAAGGATGCAATCAAATTAGCAAAAGAACAAAACCGAAGCCTATGGAGATTTTCCTCGACTGTAAGTCAAAACCAATTTCCTTATACGTTTCCCGACGAGCTAACCTATTTTGGTTTATCTAAAAGATTTGTTTTTTTGCAGTTGTTTGCCCACATTGCCTCTGATGCGGAGCTGAAACCTTTGGGACATTTCGCCGAATCATCACTGGCAAGTAACTATCCGGTGATACCTGCAGGAGAGTATGTTGAACAAGAGCTCTCTGTCATCAATTAAAAGGAAAGAAAGGATTTTCATAACTTTGGTAGTGTTCAGCCACAAACCAGTTGCATTCCTGGGTCGACAAATTTATTTTATTAAGAGAATCAATTTGTTAATGTATTCTTTTAAAGTTCGCTTTCCCTTCTCCGGTTTGGAAACACTACTCTGTTGCATCGGTTTGTTGAATTTTGTTGATTTGCAATAGGATACTTGTTTCTTCAAGATAAACATGCTAGTTGATTTCGTAAAACCATGTTTAATCCGAATGCACGAGTAGACAGATGACTAATTAAGTACTAGATAAATTCCATCACTGTCCATTCGGCCATTTGTTTGAGGTGTCAAAGTCATCATTTTCACATAATTCCATCACATAACATTCTTAGTTAAGCTTTATGTGAGTGTCAACTAGTTTGGATCTGTTTTTTTTTTTTTTAACAAGAACCTTTCTAAATCAAAGAGCAAAATTAAAGAAGAGACTTGCATTTAGTGCATTGTGCTATAACATGATATTTTTATTTGCAGGGTATGGGCCGTATGGTGGATGAATCTGTAAACAAGATTGATTTCTTTGGGGGGACTTATGAATCCAAAAGAACAACAGCAAGTCACTACAAGAAAGCAGGGCGCTTACCGACGGGCAATTCCGTCGGGCAGCTGTCGTTAATCGACATTACCGATGGCAAGCAGACGATAAAAGGTTCTAGAGCGTCGGTAATACAATTTCGTCGTCTAGTCGTCGGTAATGACCGACGGATTACCTAGGAAGTAATAACCGACAGGTAGTCGATGGATTGGCCGTCGGGAATGAACCGACGGTGAACCGAGAAACGTCTGCTTGCCGACGGTTAAACGACGGATAGACAGCCAACAGAAAATCGAGGAAAGAGTACCGACGGATTACCGAATCGTCCTTGCCGACGGATACCCGAGGATTTCTGCCCTATGGATTACCGATGGATTTATTACCGACGAAGTCCCGAGAGATTAGCGAAGGGATGAACCGACGGTTAGGTGAGGAAATACCCGATGGAATCCCGACGGACAAGCCGCCGACGGATCCAGCCGTCGATAAATTCCCGACGGCTTACCGACCTACAACCGAGGAAGATATTAATTGATTTTTAATTAATTTAAAATATTTGAAAGAGGAAACGGAATGAAATTTTAACTATTAAAAACAATTAAAAACAAGATAGTCATTTAAAAACATGAAAACCAAAATTGTCATAAAAAACATAAAAAAACGAAACCATTATTAATTGTTTTAAAAAAAAACTTAGACTACAGAATGCCTAAATTCTTTCCACATGTCTTCGATGATTCTCCAACGCCTGGCTGTAACTCTCCATCTTCGCCTCATGAGCCTCGATCTGTGCATCTTTTTCCTCCAGCAGAGTTATGATGGTAGGAATTGCGGTTGACGATTGGGTTAGCCTGTTACCCAAACCGAGATATCAGCCCTGAGGACGGAGTTGTCTTAAAAACAAGTTCTAGTTAGTGCAATGGAATTTACAAATAAATATAAATTTATGAATAATAAATTAAACCTGAAATTTTACCTCGATGACCAGCTTGTTGATTTGCTCCTGGGTCAACGAATTTGACGCACTCGAACCATCTTCGGACAGTTGGGAGAGAAGCTGCTCTTGTTGGGAAGACACAGACTCGATAACCTCGTTAATAACGCCATCTTGAATTTTTCCCGTTTTCTTGTTCGTGTGTGTGTCCTTCATCAATGTGAGAAAATCAGGTGGAACACCATCATTTTGCTGCGTCTGTATATTAAAAAAAAAGCAATGTTAGTTTACATAAAATTATTAAGACGATTTTTCAAAATAATAAATATTGTTATAATATATGTTTTACATTTACCAACTGAAGCTCCCGTGTTTTGAAACTGATCCCGTCAGCCTTTGCGGTCACTGCTCCTGTAAGCCTTCAATCCGTCCCAGACGGTTTTGTTGATCTGTCTGACCTCTTTACCTTCTTACAATCTATGCTTCTACTCGTTCATCGTCTTGAGTAATGACTCGCGGCATATTTGTGGAACGCTATTTCCACAATTTCTGCAAACTCTGGCAACCATGTAAACTCTTGCTGAAAAAGAAAAAAAAATCCGGAAATTAGTGAAATAATTAGTATTTTTTACCGCAAATTGACGAAACCACAATTCACGATCACCTTATGGCATATCCCAGTATTTGGGATATGGATACTTGAGAATAATTTCATCATTCTCAGAACGGACTTGCTAAGCCCGTTGCCCGAAAGATCAAACCTATTAAAGTAATTATTAATAAACAATAAATAATTTTTTTTCCCCGTTATACATGAATTTTTTAATTTGAAACACTTACCAAATTCCCCCGTGTTCGTGTCAGGGATGCAAAAAAGGCAAGCAATTGCGACCCGATTGTCGCAGAATATCCCGTACCTCGATACGCACAGGTAATCGTGGGCCATCGCGTACAAAACTTGGAAAGTTCTGTTCCGATGAGGCGGTGGGAGTCATTGGAGTACCGTCAGATCGTACTGATGGTTGAGTTGTTTGCCGCAAATAGTCTGAGTATGATGACATAATAATATAAATATGTAATGGTACATAAATAAATTAAATAACATTATTTCCTATACTATGAGAATTTTTCCAATGTCTAATCTAACCACCTAATTAATAAAACAACCTAATTACTGTAATTTATTGAAATACAAAAGATTACATGAAAATAAACTTACATTATTTTGTTTTGTGAGTAAATGGAGGGTTGTGGAGTTTCTTTTTTGTAAAGAAAAGAGTTTTTTTTTCAGCCAACGTACAAAATGAACATGATGCACGGTATATATAGGGAAAAGTTGCCCGACGGATTCTCGACGGACGCACGCTTGGTCGTCGGAAATCCGTCGGTAACAAATTTAAATTTTGTTTTTGGCGATGTTACCACGTATAGACAAATTTGTTCCCGCCTAAGATGCCCGATGGATTCACGACGAGAAAAGCAAATACCGACGATTACCTGACAAAAATTGATGTCTTTCGGTAACCCGTCGGGTACGTGTACCGACGGATTACTGATGGAATATGATGTCCCTTGGTTTCTGTCAGGAAGAGTGTAAACCGACAGACTACCGATGGTACATAATATCCGTCAAGAACCCGTCGGCAATATATGATCCCCAAGGGATTACCGACGGATCTGGAGGCCCCTCAGGAATCCGTTGGGTAACACTCCACCTTCTCCTATAAATGCAAGGTCCCTCTCCCCTATTGTTGATAACATAAACATTCATTGGGTTTGCAAAAAAAAATTATTATAAAAAAGGTTCGGATGTCAAAAAACCGTGGTATGATGAATTTGAACCATCGGTTATACATGATGTTGATTGAACTCTAGCTCAGCTCTGAGAACTGGTCCTTAACTGGGAGGAGGAACGTAAACGAGATGAGATATTCTTCCAAGATTCTTTCACACCGGCTCAACCCGATGTTGGACAAGGTTTAGAGAGTACGCATCATTTAATACCCGGTCCTGCACAACAAATCCAAATAGCTATACAACGGAAGAAGAACAAGCATCCGTCGACTTTGAATGAACAAGGTGAAGACATAACATGGACATTTTAACTTACTTGATTGTTTCGTCTCGGGTTATTCCATCGCTAAAGACATAAACTCTGTAACACCTGCGGCGTACTCCTGTGTCAATAAGTTGGTTTCAGGGTCCGTACAAGGTTGGTCCATCCAAGAATATAAGTAAATAGAAGCGGACATAATTTTTTTTTTTTCACTCTTTCCTCTGAGTTGAGAAATGGAAGTGTGGAGTATATATATTAAGAAATTACCGACGGGTTACCGACGGCTCAATATCCACTCGTCCGTAATCCCTTGGGAATAATCGAAGGCTTACCGACGGACTCTGAAAACTCGAAAATAATCCATCGGGAGCATGATTTTTTATCTTTCCGACGGATTAACTGACGAATTTATTTACACCGTCGTCATAGCGACGATGATTCCGTCGGTTTATACCGTTGCCTATTTGTGGGTTTAATAAAGTACCCGACGGACAAAGTTCCGTCGGGTTTCCCCGAAGAATTTCCTACCGATTTTACTTCCGTCGGGTTTTGCTGACGGATTTGCAGACGGTTCCTGCTGTCGGGGTGTTCCGTAGGGTATTGCTGATGGATTATTTTCCGTTGGTTATTGGCGTTTTTTTTTTGTAGTGAGTCGATATATGGCTCAAACCAGGGGACCAAACTAATGCATCGGCGCGCACAAACTTATCTTGGTATTTTTTTTTCTCTCTTTTGCATTTTCTTTTATAAAAATTGCTAGCTAAATTGCGGATGGATTGTGTATTACAAAGGTGGCAAGATCAGGTGTTTAGGAACATATTGGATTCATATGATTGGAAAAGGTCATCGAACAACACAATCACTCTTTTAGAGATGACACACGATGAGCTAGAGACGTTTCTTGAGTTCATATACAACGGTTCACTTCCTGATACGAAAATGGTGCAGCATGTACGTACACTCTACCTAGCTGCAGACAAATACGAGATTCCATACCTCCAAGAAGTCTGCAGAAACCAGCTCATCGCCTCCATGAATTCATCAAATGCATTTGATGTCCTCGAGCTTGCAAACATTCACTCGGACGAGATCCTCAAAGATGATGTCTCTGAGTTTATCACAACAAACATGGAAGATATTTCGTTCTCTGAGTCTGTTCATTTCCTTTGTTGAGAGTAATCCGGCTCTTACTGTCAAGACAATAAGGGGTTATGTGAACAAAATCAAGGATGGATCGACGTAAATCATGGAACATAGATCCTGGATTTTATGAAGGACTAGATTCATTGACTCTCTCAAAGGACAAGAGGAGATGAGTAAGATAAACACTTTTGGAAGTTTTCTGCAGACAAATACAAGCAATTATTCTCGATTAAAGCAACTTGGCAGCTTCTTCGCTGTTCATATCCTCATATTGATTGGCATCAGACTATTTGGTTCACTCCATGCTACACCGAAGTTTTCATTTTTGGCATGGCTAGCGCAAAGGAATAGACTCTCAGCGGGTGATCGAATGAGACTTTGGGGATCGGGTCACTCTATACATTGCATCCTTTGTAGGGACTTAGAGGAAGAAAGCCGAAATCATATTTTTTCACTTGCAGATATTCAGCAGATATTTGGAGAAGCCTAGCAAAAAACCTTTTGGGATCGGATTTTACAACAGATTGGAGTCAACTAATGACAATTATGAAAGAGTTATTGCAGCCACGCATCAATCTTTTCATCATTCGGTATGTCTTCCAAGCAACAATATATTATATTTGGTGTGAATGGAATTCAAAAAGACATGGAAAACAAACATCACAAGCTGTTCTCTTAGTAAAGCTCATCGACAAAACCATTCGGAATAGGATCAGCTCAATTCTAGAGGAAGGTGATCATCGCTACAAGGATGGTTTGACTTTATGGTTTGCATCAGGAACGTAGAAGAATAAGATCTATTTCTTTTTTCTCAAAACTTTCAGCTTTATATTTATCGATGTAAAGTGGTTTTTTTTAATTGAATCTAATTTAACATTCATTAAAAAAAAAAAAAAAGAAGTCTCCCTACTCTCATTAGACCATCAAACGTAAAAGTTCATCCGTCATCACCATCTATTATAGACCCTAGATTTGATTTTCTTTTTACTTAGTTTTGGGGAAAAGTTTTAGAATTCAAATCTCTTTGAAGACTATCATATTTCTTTCATAATTACTTTGTGCGAATCATGTACTTCTTTGTTTTTTTCTTTTAAAAGTTTGTTCCTTTTTTTATGACACACAACTAATTCTTTGACAATCTAACAATGTTTAGCTTGTTACAAATGTCAAACGTCAAAGGCAAATTAAGAAACGTAATTTAATAAACGTCATTGATTACGTAATAGGGTGGAGTCCACTGTCACTATACGTGCATAGTAACTCAATTTATTTTCTTATAAATAGATGCTTTCGCTTAATGTAAAATTCATTTCAATACATTACAATATCATAACAATCTCTCTGCTCTTTCTTTTATATTTCGGTAATATAACTATATATAAATACCGCTTTTATAACATGTTATCAGCACGATCACTCTGATCGTTATATTACCGCTGATACCGTTAGTTACTATTCACGACGGAAGTTACCGTCGACGTCGGAATTTACTATTCACGACGAACTTACTATTCACTTCCAAAATCACCGTTACCACCGTAAGACACTATTCACAAACCGAAGTACTGTTCACGCCGGAGGCACTATTCATACCGAAAATACTATTCACCGCCGGAATTACTGTTCATCGCCGATTTCATCAAATCAAACGGTAAGATATCCGGTTAATACCGGGGGTAAGTTATTTTGTTCAATAAAATAAAAATATACCGTGAAGAACGCCTGAAAATAATACTGTGGCTGTTTAACGCACCACTATTTATTTCCGAAGGACGTCTAAGACGCCTTACGTTTTATTTAATATTACCGGACGGCTAAGCCGCCAGAAAATTTATTTAATGTTATTGGTCGGCCACGCCGCCTTATATTATTTACTTTACATTTTATTCAATATTATCGGGACGGCCGAGCCGCCAAATAATTTATTTTATGTTTCATTATTACTGATTAATATTTCTTGATGACTGAMCCGCTTTATAATCTTCATCAAATCAAACGTTTTATTCATATCAAAGTTATTTGAGATTTAAGGAACCTGGGTTTCATCCTCAGTGTCTCCCAACGCGATCTTGGCAGCCATCGGATTACGTTAACACCCTAAAAGTTAATCGTAAACCCCGAGAGTTTCGCGGAGATCTCACCAAATCCGTAGGATTTGTTGAAAATAACTTTTAAAAGTAATAAAAGTAAATTAAATCATATATCACTCATTTGAATCTGGTAAAATATTTGATCGCATGATAGATAATTTCTGATCGATTTTTCAAACATCTCCAACGGTCATATGCTTTCCAACGGCTAGTGAACAGTGTTTTTTCAATCTATAAATACACCCACTCATTCACTCATTCATTCACACCAATCTCATTCATATAAGAAATTTGCTTAGATTTCATTTGTAAAATGATTCGCATATTTCTAGTGTTTTGTTTAGTTTTTATTATTGCCTGTATTTATGGCATGTTCGTTGGGGAATTTACCCCCGAAGAACTTGTCTTTAGTTTTTGTTTAATTTTTTACGGGACATTTGTCTTTGTAATCGCTTTATGTATTAATATGTAATCGGTTTAATAAATTATTCTAATAAAATTATATTTTGGCTTTGCTTTTTAGATAAAATAATGGCAAATATTGAGAAGCTTCGTTTCCCAGCTCTCAAAATAACTGGTGCAAACTACATACCGTGGACCACCGATATGGAGCTATATCTTGGATCGGAAAAACTTTCCGATACCATAAAAGAGCAAAACGCTTCACCTCCTGAAGAGAAAGCGAAATCTGTGATATTCCTGAGGAAACATTTGATGAAATAGTTATGGAAAGCTCTTAAAGAAAGGTTTGATAATCAAAAGGCGATAACTCTCCCGCATGCTCTGGATGAATGGGCAAACCTGAGATTTCAGGATTATGAAAAGGTGGAGACATTTAATTCTGCTATGTTGAGGATAGCAGCACAATTGGAATATTGTGGAAAACCTGTCTCAGAAGCAGAAATGCTTGAGAAAACTTATCTCACCTTTCATAAAAACCACTATATTCGAAGAACAATACGAAACGCGGATATAAAAGGTTTTCCGAGTTGATTGTGGCTCTTATGATAGCTGAGAAGAACAATGAACTTCTTATCAAGAACCACAATGCTCGGCCCACTRGAACCAAAGCATTCCCTGAAGTGAATGCAATGGAAACAAAATATCTAGAGCAAGGATATCAAACAAATCGGGGTCGTGGTCGTGGCCGTGGCCGTGGACGTGGCCGTGGTCGTGGACGTGGACGTGGTGGATTCACACCTCCACAAGAAAGGAAGTCCTTTAAATGGATCCGACCTGAACAATCTTCCCAAGGGAAAGAAATTCAAGAAAATACCACCCCGAAGCGTGAAGGCATCTGTTACAGATGCGGATCCAAAGGACATTGGTCTCGAGTGTGTCGTACACCTCCTCATCTTTGTAAATTATACAAAGAGTCACTCAAGGGCAAAGGGAAGGAAGTAAATTTAAATGAGAATCTTGAGGGAACAACGTACCTCGATTCTTCTGACTTTGCCAATGAGCTTGACTAGACCATGAATATGTAAAACAGGTGTAGTGAAACTGCTGAACAGTTTCCAGTAATGCCATTAATAATTATGTATTTTTATCGTTTGAATAATAAAGATATATTTTAAAATAATGTATGATATTATTAATAATAATTGTGTGTTTTCATTAATATTGTTTATTACAGAAATGGATCATAATACAAAGGAAACAATGCCCAATGAAATGGTAAGAGAAATATGCATACCAGATAGTGGAACAACGCACACTATTCTGAGAAACAAGAGATACTTCTCCGATTTAAAATCCAAAAATATAATTGTTAACACGATATCAGGTCCTGCAGACGTGATAGAAGGAACTGGTAAAGCCAGATTTTCGTTGCCAAATGGAACGAAATTTTCCATTGATAACGCCTTATATGCTCCAAATTCAAAAAGGAATTTGTTGAGTTTTAAAGACATATATCTTCAAGGATATGATACTCAGTCTGCAACTGAGAATGGAAAGAAGTATATGTATATATTTTCCGATGAATCGGGAAAAAGGGTTATTAAAGAAAAATTACCAAAACTCCCTTCTGGTTTGCATCAAACGTATATAGATGCAATAGAATCACATCTTGTGATTAAAAGAAATCCAGAAGATTTCATATTGTGGCATGATCGCCTAGGTCACCCAGGCACCACAATGATGCGAAGAATAATAGAGAACTCACATGGTCATTCCCTAAAAATCCAGGAGATTGATACGGGAAATAAAACGACATGTGTTGCATGTTCTCTTGGAAAATTAATCATAAGGCATTCGCCACTC
Source organism: Boechera stricta (assembly GCA_018361395.1). Taxonomy (NCBI): domain Eukaryota; kingdom Viridiplantae; phylum Streptophyta; class Magnoliopsida; order Brassicales; family Brassicaceae; genus Boechera; species Boechera stricta. The sequence goes on from CM031542.1 coordinate 6,040,936, forward strand.
AAGATTGATAAAGAATCACCAAAATTCCTTGAACGAATTCAAGGTGATATATGTGGACCGATTCATCCACCATGTGGACCATTCCAATATTTTATGGTTCTGATTGACGCATCCAGCAGATGGTCACATGTTTGTCTATTATCATCTCGTAATATAGCATTTGCGAGATTTCTAACTCAGATAATCAAACTGAGGGCACAGTTCCCAGATTATCCCATTAAAAGAGTTAGACTAGACAATGCTGGTGAATTCACATCACATTTGCAGATACCAAAACGGTAACTAAATCACACATACCAGCTGCAAATGTTCCTGCTCGAATTGAAATACCACATGAAGGTGGAAAAGCAGATGATACACGTGAGTCTAGAGTACGCCTGAAGCGTGGTAGACGTGTTGGTTCTAAGGATAAAAATCCTAGAAAAAGAAAGGAAGCTGAAAAGCATAATGATCCCAAAATAGCAGAAAATATTTTGGGAGAAACAAACCGTGAGACTGATCATAACATGGAAACTCATAATCCTGAAGATAATCATGATAATCCCGAAGATAATCATGATAATCCTGAAGATAATCATGAKATTTCCATCAACTATGCCATTAATGGGAAAACATGGAATCATGAAGTGATAAGATTATGACGCTTTTCATATACCTTATGCAAAGGAAATATGTGATGAAAACGATATTGAGCCAAAGTCGTATTAGAATGTCGAAAAGACATGATTGGCCAAAATGGAAGGATGCTATAAGTCGAACTTGATTCTGAATAAGAAAAGTATTCGGACCAATTGTACTCACACCTGAAGATGTGAAACCGGTCGGATATAAATGGGTATTCGTTCGAAAACGAAATGAGAAAAACGAAGTTATGAGATATAAAGCTCGTCTTGTGGCTCAAGGATTTTCTCAAAGACCCGACATAGATTACGAGGAGACATATTCTCCCGTTATGGATGCAATAACGTTTAGATTCCTGATGAATCTAGCAGCTAAAGAAAATTTAGAAATGCGTCTCATGGATGTTGTCACAGCTTATCTGTATGGATCATTAGATACCAATATCTATATGAAAATTCCTGATGGGTTCAAAATGCCAGAAGCATTAAATTCAAAACCCAAAGAGTTATGTGCAATAAAATTGCAAAGATCATTATATGGACTAAAACAGTCCGGGCGTATGTGGTATAATCGCCTCAGTGAACACTTGATGAAAGAAGGATATGTAAACAATCCTATATCTCTGATATATCATGGATTTTACCCATTTTTAGCCATGATATAAGTCGTTTTATCGAGTCTTTCTAGTGCTTTTTCTATCATTTTAGAGTCTTTTCAGGTTTTAGCAGCTTGGGACGAAATTGAGATTTTGGAGACATTTGGAGCCTTTTGGAGCAAACCCAAGAAAGTACCCGCTTTGAAGCCGAGTATCGATCGACACCATCATGGTATCGATCGATACCCCTTTGAAGCATGAGTATCGACGACACCATCCCGATCGATCGATACCGACGCACGACGCGAGATAGATGTCCAAGGGAATTTCACCAAAAGAAGCCCAATACTTTCCCTTATTTACAAAGAAGCCCAGCTCGTGTTTTTAGACCTATTTAAGCAAACTCTTAGTCTTTAGGTTAAGGAATTTTGACTTTGAATTTTGATTCTTGAGAGCTTTTGTGAGGGAGACGGATCCAAGACTTTGTTCATCATAGAGAAGATCCCGAACCCTTTGTTTTATTCTTTTGTTTAATTTCATGATTTATTCAGTTATGTTATTTGTTTCATCTATCATGTCTGAGTTCTCATTTTAGGTTTAGGGATTTTCATATGGATTTCTCTGATTTATGATAATTGATTTGTTAGGTTCAAAATCTGAATAGTTCTTCACCATAGGTTGTTCTCAAAGCTATTTCTAACCGATCACTTAGAATATGTAACCTAGATTAATCGACAGTACATGTGCAATTGAGTTGATAAAACCTAGGTGAGCAATTGATTATCTGCAAAGAGATTTGGTTTAATCGAATTGTGAACATATCAAACTTGAATTGATTGCTGGTTTACTGTGTAGGATTTGCAAAGAGATTTGGAATTTTAGACTTAGACTTAGTTAGTTACAATGGTTAACTATACTTTCGTGTTTGAGTTCAAGAACGGCGCTTAATGAATTGAACCTTAATTGATTAATTGTTGTTTATCATTGATTTCCTGAGAATTTCCCGAGCCTAGCTTCCTTCCATATCAAATCAACCTAAGTTTAATTCGATCATTTCTTTAAATCATTTGTTTGCTTAGACAATCGCATCTTTCATCTATCGTGAGTTTTCTTGAGTTTTGTGTTCGACCTAACTTTACTGCAGCAACTGCTTTAGTATCATTATAGGTATTAATTTGAGCATATCAAATTTGGCGCCGTTGGGACTCTAAAAATTCACCTTAGAATTTTAGTCGATTGTTTGTTGTTAACGATACTCCATCATCGATCGACACCGAACGCCTGTTTTTAAATTTTGGTTACTTATTTTCTCGCCTTTTGATTTTCAGGTGTATCAGCGTGCTACCAGGAGAAAGAAGGACACACCACTGATCAATCTCTCCCTCAGAGAAGCAGCAAATCGACAAAGAAAAGAACTACAGCTTGAGATGGATCTTCCACAAGGTTTGGTGCATGATGAGGAAGGTGAACAAATACCTCCTCCACAACAACCCCAAGCTGTGCTGAACGGACGCTTGGCGAGTACAACCGACCGGATCAATTCTATGCCAATCGTGCATGATCCGTATTCCAACTTTCCAGGAATGACTTTGAGCGAAGCCTCGCTTACTCTTGTTGGACAGCACCCTTCACCGGTCTCTCTCATGAGCACCCTATGGATCACATCGAGAAATTCGAGGACTTGGTCACCGGTATGAAGTAAAGAGTACCACAGAATACCTCTTTGTAAGCTCTTTCCATACTCGGTGGAAATTACCTGGCTGAAGCACCTGATCTCTCACTACTGAACGAGACCAAGAACGCATTCCTGAACAATTTCTATGACGATGCGAGATCGAGGACCTCAGGAACAAGATCTCAATTTTCTCAAGGTCCAACAAGCACTCAAGGTTTGTGCGATTCAGATCCTACCAGATCGTCCGCATCATGGTTTCACAAGTTCACTGCTCGATCTTTGTAGGGATGATTGGCGTATCGATGGCACGATTCGCAAGCAACGGAACTTCAACACTAGGATTCCAACCGATGTGAAGCTGATTGAGAACTTGCCAAGAATAGCACCAAGAATTTCATTGCGAAAGGCTCGCTAGATTGTCGAGGTTCAGCGGTTAGACACGATGCACAACTTAGTGGGAAAGAAGGCTGTACATTTTGCTGAGGAAAACATTGAAGATGAGGCAGAATGTTAACTACATTGGTGGTTCGGTTTGTGGTCAGCAATTTGGTTACAACAACAACCGAAGCTTCAACAACAATCAGCAAGGTGGTTACAAGTCCTGAGGTAACCAATCTGGTTTTGGTGCCACACACCACCCAAAACCACTTCAAAGGTGATTTTACTCGCCAATACGGAAATTCAGCTTACCAACCACATTCTCCGAGGTCTAAGAGTACGAGATCCTCTTGGAACAAATTTGCAGGACAAGAAAAGATGACTGGATTTAAAGCTGGATAATTTATACACCGATCTGAATGGGAGAATCGACGCCTCGAAATCCATCGAAGATGCTGGAAAATCAAATATACATCAGTGCCAAGGGAAAGATAGTTCAACCACAGATGGACATGTCAATGCAATCACCTCGAGCCAGAGAAGAGGATTTTGAGACTGAGATGACTATGTCCGTATCCAGAATACTAGTATCGACCGATACCCACCTGTATCGATCGATACTTCCAGACCTCGTAGATTCAAGGTTCAAGATGGAGATAAGAATTCTGAGATTCCACGAGTATCGATCGACACCCCTACCAGGTCGATCGACACCAACCGCAGGACGATACCAAACTCCAGATCGATCGACACTCATCTGTATACCCTTCGCAGCTGAAGCAATAACTGAGAAAAGGACGAAATGGTCAAGAAAGGGTCTGTCAAGCCCTATCCTATTATTCCCAAGCTGACAAGAGAGAGGGAGGCTGCTAGCAAGTTTTGTCAAAAAAATCAGGACCTCGATACACCACCACCGCTGAGACAGGACAAAGAGGGAAGACCTAGGGAAATTCTCGCCCATGCTCCATCTCTAGAGTAAACTTCAGGAGTCTCGCTCGACTCGTCAGTGTCAACGCCATGTCGGCATCAGCAGAGATTGAAAGCTGATATGAGATCTCCTAACACACGCTCACATACGCTGATTCTTCTAGCTCACCCCTTACGCTACAATTTTGATTTACCTGTTAAAATAAGAGATTGTCGATTCCTACTGATTTTCAGTTATGGAGATGAGCCAAGGATCCGGTGCCCTTGATTTTGGGAAGACCATTTTGTACGTTGCGCGATCATGGACACCTAATAAGAGAATTTCTGCATTGACGAGACGTCTTCTACGATGCCATTCCTTCCGGAGGAGCACTGTATGCTCGCGCATCACCATTACCTCGCGAGACTCGATCGATCGCTCGATGAGTCTTATGATGAACCAAAAGTCGCAGATGTTTCAAATGAACTCCCCAACACCCCAAGAAAGTTGTGGAGAAGACCAAGGCAGCAAAGAGGAAGGCGACGAGAAATCAACTGCTGCTAATTTCACTTTGATTCCTCAAGTGTGATGGAGATTCGATCGAATATAAGGTGAAGTGCAAGGGCACCTCAAACCTTTCTCTAAGGTTAGAGTTCTCATTCCTGAGAAAAGAGAAAGAAGAGGATATGATGAGCAAAACTTTGAAGCTAGAGAGGTTGTGGAGCTTATCTGAGTGAGTCCTCCACCTTGTCCCGATCGATTCAGCCAAAGTCAAGCTCGTGACATTAAACAACGCTTAGTGGGAGGCAACCCACTGGTAAGTCTATAAATATGAGTTTTGTTTTTTTTTTTTTGTTGTGTCTTGCGAATCAGTCGGAAGAAGGATGGTCGTTTTGCCAGATCGATCGACACCACCTTGGTATCGATCGACACTGATCGATCGACACCACATGGTATCGATCGACACCACCGCCTATGGTAACACCTCTTGTTCTTCGACCTATTTCGCTTTGTCCTTTGATTTCTTTCACCTTCTCTGGCTTGATAAACACCGGGGACAGTGTTAAGTCCGGGGAGGTAGCATCGATTATCAGTGTTCATTTTGTTTTCTAAAAAAAAAAAATTTGTTTTAATTGAGTCAAAACAACTTAGAGTTTTCTGAGTGTGCTTGGCTTTGTTGTCCTGATTTTGCTTTTGAGTGACCGCTGTTATGTGATTAGTTTCCGACTAATGAAAATCCAAGGATAAACCAGCCAGAATTCATGGATTGTCTCCAACAAGTTTTCATCACAAGTTTTAGCCAAATTTTGCACTTCATCAATAAGGTAAATGTCCAAAGAGCTTGATTCATCATTCATTACCTAGCTAAGGAACTATAGATGAAAGAAATGGTAGATACTCCCCGTGATAAGTATCGGATACATGAGAGGGTAAGAACCGAATTCGGTATAACACTATCAATACTGCCTCGAACCTTGATTTGTATATGCAGTTAAAAAAAGAGAATCAATAAGAACTGGATACATTGAGAGGGTAAGAACCGAATTTAGCTAACACTATCAATACTGCCTCGAACCTTGATTTGATATTCAGTTTAAAAAAAAAAAAAATCAATAAGAACTGGTTGTGAAATAAGTCTGGGGAGTTAAATACCAAGAAAAAATTGAATTGCTTCTTAGCTATGGTATCACCAAAGAATCTAGAAAGTTCATGGACATTGATTTTAGCGATGAAATCGCGATAAGCTTGGATGAACACTTAGCGGGTCATGAGTGAAGTCTGTGGAAGCTGGGAATCTGATGGAGAAGTACATGGAGGTTAGATCTGAAGCTGATGGCAACAAGGCGCTTGGGAAGAGGATCATTACATGATTTCGGTACCAGATCGTGATTCTAAGGTTTTTCAAACCTCTTCTCTCACTTAGTTTTCTGTTTTGCTTGAGGGCAAGCAAAGGCTAAGTCTGGGGAGTTGATATCATGGATTTTACCTGCTTAGCCATGATATAAGTCGCTTTATCGAGTCTTTCTAGCTTTTTCTATCATTTTAGAGTCTTTTCAGGTTTTAGCACGTTTGGGACGAAATTGGAGATTTTGGAGACATTTGGAGCCTTTTGGAGCAAACCGAAAGTACCTGCTTTGAAGCCTCGAGTATCGACGACACTATCCCAAGATCGATCGATACCGACGAAGTTTTCAAGCATGAATATCGATCGACACCATCCCAGATCGATCGATACGCAACTAACGGAGATAGATGTCCAGCCGTCAGAATTTCACCAAAAGAAGCCCAATACTTTCCCTTATTTACAAAGAAGCCCAAATGTGTTTTTAGACCTATTTAAGCAAACTCTTAGTCTTTGGTTAAGGAATTTTGACTTTGAACTTTGATCTCTGAGAGCTTTTGTGAGGGAGACGGATCCAAGACTTTGTTCATCATGAGAAGATCCCAACCCTTGTTTTATTCTTTTTTGTTTAATTTCATGATTTATTCAGTTATGTTATTTGTTTCATCTATCATGTCTCGAAGTAGTTCCATTTGTTTAGTGATTTCTCATATGATTTCTCTCGATTTATGATAATTGATTTGTTAGGGTTCAAAATCTGAATAGTTCTTCACCATAGGTTGTTCTCAAAGCTATTTCTAACCTGATCACTTAGAATATAGAACTTAGATTAATCGATTAGGCACATAAACAGCAATTGAGTAATCGATAAAACCTGTAGAATTGGATTATCTGCAAAGAGATTTGGTTTAATCGAATGTGAACATATCAAACTTGAATGATTGCTGGTTTCATGTAGGATTTGCAAAGAGATTTGGAATTTTAGACTTTAGACTTAGTTAGTTTTCGCAACGACAGTTGGTTAACTATACTTTCGTGTTGAGTTCAAGAACGCTAATGAATTGAACCTAATTAATTGTTGTTTATCATTGATTTCCCTGAGAATTTCCCTGAGCCTAGCTTCCTTCCATATCAAATCAACCTAAGTTTAATTCGATCATTTGTTTTCTCATAAATCATTTGTTTGCTTAGCACCGCATCTTTCATCTATCATGAGTTTTCTTGATTGTGTTCGACTCTAACTTTACAAAGAACTCGCTTTAGTATCATTATAGGGTATTAATTTGAGCATATCAATCTCCATGTGTTTTCATCAAGAAAACAACATCCGGATTTATATTAATCGCGGTATATGTTGATGATCTAAATATGATCGAACTCAAAAAGAAATACGAAGCATCACTTTGAAAGGAGAATTTGAGATGAAAGATCTCGCATAAAGTATTGTCTTGGTCTACAAATTGAAAGATCTCAAAGGGTATATTTGCATCAATACATATACCAAAAGAGTGTTAAAAAGATTTAACATGGATAAGGCTACTCCTCTCAAAGACTATGGTGTAAGAACATCAATGCGATAATGATCCATTCCGACCATCTGAGGAAAATGAAGAGATACTTGGCCCAGAAGTGCCATATCTGAGTGCGATTGGAGCCCTTATGTATCTGGCAAATTGCACTAGRCCAGATATATCATTTGCCATTAATCTTTTAGCAAGATATAGTTCATCTCCTACTCGAAGACATTGGAATGGGATTAAACATGTCTTCCGATATCTTCAAGGGTCGATTGATTTAGGATTATTTTATCCTAACAATTCAAATGGTAAAATGATTGGTTTTGCAGATGCAGGATATTTATCGGATCCTCACAAAGCCCGATCACAAACAGGATACGTATTTACGATCGGAGGCACTGCTATATCATGGCGTTCGCAGAAACAAACGCTTGTGGCTACTTCTTCGAATCATGCCGAGATCATCGCCCTCCATGAAGCAAGTAGAGAATGTGTATGGCTAAGATCRATAAGACAACACATTCAATCAAGCAGCGGAATCCACGTAAACACGGAGCCAACTATCTTATACGAAGATAATGTTGYGTGTGTCGCTCAAACGAAAGAAGGATACATCAAAAGTGATAGAACCAAACATATCCCTCCGAAGTTCTTCGCGTACACCCAAGAGCTTGAAAAGAACAAGGACATTGAAGTAAGATATGTCAGATCATGCGACAACGCTGCAGACCTTTTCACCAAATCATTGCCTACCTCGGTGTTCAAGAAACATGTCCATAACATTGGAATGCGTCATCAACGAGACATATGAGATGACGTAATCATCATTCGAGGGGGAGCTTGCGTGTTGCACTCTTTTTACCTTATGAGGTTTTGTCCCACTSGRTTTTCCTATAAGGATTTTTAACGAGGCAACGAATACRCTAAGCAGAAAACGCAACGCAAGTGACATTGGTCTCCAAGGGGGAGTGTTACAAATGTCAAACGTCAAAGGCAAATTAAGAAACGTAATTTAATAAACGTCATTGATTACGTAATAGGGTGGAGTCATCGTCACTATGCGCAAGAACTCAATTTATTTTCATAATGTTTTAATGTAAAATTTCAATGCATTACAATATCATAACAATCTCTCTGCTCTTTCTTTTATATTTCGGTAATATAACTATATATAAATACCGCTTTTATAACATAGCTTTATTTTTTCATAATCGACATAACTTGTATATGTATCCTGAATAAACACAACTCAATTCAGTACACAATGGTCAAGTCATTCAATTCTATCATCAACAACTTACATACAAAGAAGACACATTATTTATGCAGTTAAAGGAAATAAGATCACTAGAAAAGGTAGTAAAATCCAAAAGAGAAAAAATAAAGAAAATGATTCTATGATGTTCCACAACAACCTTTTCCTTTAGACTCAGTCTCTTCTCCAGCAACAACAATCTTAGTTCCTTGTAACAGAGAAGAGTCTCCTCTAGATTCTCCTTCCTCATTGGCAACAAGATTCTTTTTGCTCACAATTCGATAGATTTCAGTCAGAACCGTGAGAAAAGACGGCTCGACATTATTCGAATCTAGGGCTGATGTCTCCATGAAGAAAAGGTTTTCTCTTTGTGCAAATTCTTTAGCATCCTCGGTTGGTACAGCTCGAAGTGTCCCGAGATCAGTCTTGTTTCCTATAAGCATAATCACAATGTTTTTGTCAGCGTGTCCTCTCAATTCTTCTAACCATCTCGCTACATGATCAAACGACTGTCGTTTTGTTATATCGTAAACTAGCATTGCCCCTACTGCTCCTCTATAGTATGCACTCGTCACCGCTCGATACCTAAACAAAAAAAAACTCCAAAATCAGAGCGATTACTAATACAATTGTACTAGATTAAAAAGTTATTGATCTCATTTTTCACTACTCGTTTACTATAACCCAATTCATTTGGCAATCGTTGGCGACAGCAACATGTTATGTTCTTTTGTTAGCTGAATAAATCAGCGACTAAATCAGCGTTCAAGTGATGGTGGTCTAGTGGTATTTGATCTGGAAATCCGTGAACAACTATTCCCCACTAGAAATAAACTCACCTCGTTTGGACATGAGCGACTACTGGACCTTTTGTCCAATTGTTTGCCTACTGGATCAAGATTAATCGGATGGTAAAAACCCAGATTACTCTTGTTATAAAAAAAAATTTGGTCTCTACGACAACGTTTGGTCACGGTCATTGGTGGCACTCGCCAGCAACGGCCAAACGAACAACCCTTATATTAATTAGCATGAAAGGCAAGATTATACACATCGAAGCAACCAAAGATTTTCAAAATTCTAAGATATTAAACAAGGATCTACGATGATAAATCATAGTTTTGTTTTAAGAAAAAATTTACCGTTCTTGACCAGCAGTGTCCCATATCTGAGCTTTGATAGTTTTATGATCGATTTCAAGTGTTCTTGTCTGAAACTCGACACCGATCGTTGCTTTAGATTCGATACTGAACTCGTTTCTTGAAAACCTAGCGAGAAGTTGAGATTTACCAACAGCAGAGTCGCCGATCAAGACTACCTTGAATACATAATCTATCTTCTGATTGAAATTGCTATGAAACTTTGACATCTTCCAACCAAGCTTATGGGTTTGAATTGACTTAGTGTAATAAGTTCTCTTGAATCATCTCTGATAGAGAGAGAGGAAATAAGAAGAGAGATCTAAAATGACAAAAGAGGGCTGCGACTTGTGAAGCATCGGAAGACGTGAAGGGAAGAAACGAGGAGGGAACGCCAACGAAGTGGGTCCCGCCTTGTGTTTCCTTTTTATATTTTTTAATATTATTTTGTTATGAAAATTTTACAAAACAAAATGTGTAAGATATAATATGTATTTTTTTTTTTACAAAAATGACACATCTTGTCTTTCTAACCCATAATATGTGATATGCCACGCATTTTTTATTTTTATCTTTTTTTTCTTTTACTTTTTCTCTCCTCTTTTCTTTATTATTAAATATTTTTTACCTTTTCTTATTTTAGTTATCTTAGATTTTTTTTCAAAATATTTGAATGAAACTTTCTACTATAGTTGAAAAAAACATAAAAATTTTCTCACACAAGTCAGATTTAGATTTTGTAAAACGGATGCATATTTTTTTTAAGTTGGTTTATGTAGAGAGATAGTGAATTGTATTAGATATCATTTTATTCTATATGTTAATATATATAACACAATAGATTCTATTATATTTTTAAGTTTAAACACCATTTTAAGTTTTAAATTTATGTACTGCCATAGTTTTTTTAAAGATGAAAGCAAATTTAAATTTGGAAACTAATATTACATTGATCGATTAATTTCCTTCCGTTGTAAACAAGATTTGGAGAGCAGTCTCATACTTTTCATCGACTTGATCTCGTATTGAAGCTATGAAATTTCGGACCTGTTAATCGATCAGCTTGTTTAAAACCTCCACAGTTGTTAGAAAATTGTCATATCTCCCTGAGTTCCTTCCTCTTCATAAGTAATATATTGCCGCTTGAAGCAGATATCTAAGGAGGAATAGCTTGAGACAAGGCATTGTTAAAGATATCTAAGGAGGAATAGCTTCAGACAAGGCATTGTTAAAGTATTGGCTATTACCAAGATTTGATTCCACTCGGAGGCGTATTCATCTGCTAAAAGACCAAGCGCAAGTTTCTACCATAGCTCAGATGTAAACCTACAATTGAAAAATAAGAGCTTTTGATCTTCTTCTTCTTCTTCATTGCATAAGATGCATTCTGAATCGATTCTCCAAATCATTCTATCCGCAGTTTATAATCTGTTGTGTATTACCAACCATGACAAGAAAGCAAATTTCGGAGTTGCTTTAGAAAACTAAAGACCTTTATACCAGCTAATTTTTGGTGAAGGTTGTTGAGTAATGTCCCATGTGTTCTTTGTGGTGAATTTGGATTTGAAAGAAGTATTTGAATGTCACTAGAGATGAATGTCCTCCAAATCATTTATCTCGAGACCAGCCAAGGTAGTTTTGATCTGATTTAGAAATTCTGTTCGATGGCGTCGTGACCGATGATGCTGCCTTACTTTGTCGATGGTTTCATCTAGCGAAATGCCGAGATCAATTGCCCCTCTGCTTCCCGTAACATCTATAAATCTGCCCAGTTCACACCATAAGTCGAACCAAAATGATGTATAAGCTTTTTCCACATCCATGATCCCATGTTTGAATGTTCTTTTATAGACCAGAAGGAACCATTTCGTATAATATTTTTCCAAATTCAAGATACCCATAGCGTAGGTTGTCGTGAGACTATCCTCCTAACAAGCTTCAAGCAGCTGACTCTATTCGATTCAACTAGATTTCTTATTCCAATCCGCCTTCTCGTTTCTGTTTACATACAGTCTCCCAAGATATTTTCGCCTTTCTAGGATTTAGTTTCGGTCCCGACCACAAGAAAGCTAAACATAATTTATCAATCTCTTGAATGCCGCCCTTTAATAGACGAAAGGCTCACATCCATAAATTAGTCTAACTAAGTATTACTGATGTGATAAGTTGTAATCGACCTGCATACGATAGATAACGTGTTGTCCAAGAATTTATTCGTTCCCGAATTCTTTCCAGCAAGACATTATAATTCGATGGAGATAACCTCTTGGTGAGTAGAGGAAGACCCAAGTAATGTATCGGTAGTTGTCCTTGAGAGAAAGGGAATGTGGAAATAATATTCTGACAAACTTGATTCGAAACTCCCGCTAGAAACAAAGTTGATTTCTCAATACTGATTCATAGACCCAAATACTTGGTGAACTGATCGAAAATGCTCATTACTCCTTGAATTGTTCTCTTTTGGCCATCTACAACCACCAATAAGTCATCTGCAAAACACAAGTGTGTGAGACTTATGTTTTTGCATTTTGGGTGATAGCCTATGTGTTTGTTTTCCGCCGCTTCATCTATCATGCTGGAAAGAACATTCATGCATATCACAAAAAGATATGGTGATAATGAGCAGTCTTGTCGCAGGCCTCTAGAGCTTCCAATGTATCCTGCAAGTTCTCTATTAACCTGAATAGAGAAGGAGGCCATGGTGATGCATAATTCAGTCCAATGTGTGAATTTGTCCGGGAATTTGAGCGCTTTTAGCGTGTTCAACAAAAAGGACCATTCAATTGAATCAAAAGCTTTGCTAATGTCGAATTTCATTGCATAATATGGAGAGATTGGTTGGTTATGATAGTCATTAACCAGTTCATCTGCTAAGAAAACATTCTCCATCAATAATCTATCTTTTACAAATGCTAATTGATTTTGTGCTAAGAATTGGGACAGCATAACCATAAGTCTATTTGCTAAGATTTTCGAGATGATCTTATATAAGACATTGCAACACGAGATCAGTCGTTAGTCTTTCATTTCTGTTCCTTCTTTCTTTTCCGGAATAAGAACCAAAATTGTTGAATTGATGCCCTTTGGGAAAAAACCTATGTGATAAAGAAAGATTTGATAATGATTAAATCTTTACCAATGATTGGCCAGGTTGACTTGTAGAACTCCACCGTAAACCCATCCGGACCGGAAGATTTATTTGTTGGCATAGATAACAAAGTTTTCCTTATTTCCTCTCCTAAGACCTCTTTGACTAACGCAGTCATTTCCTCTTGGGAACATCTGAAACGTGTTCGACTTTGCAAGTCCGTCACAGATATATCCTCAAAATCGTTAGGCTTGTGATTCAAAAATTCCTTGTAGTACCGAACAACTTCCTCTTTGAAGTCATCAGAACTGTTCCAAAATGTTTCCATCCTCCTTTTTGATTTCTTGGATTATGTTTTTTTTTTGCTTTCTCGCTTGAGCTTATTTGTGAAAATATGTATTATTTTTATCTCACACTTTAAGCCAGTCAATTTTCGATCTTTGTTTCAGAAACTGCTCTTCGATATCTGATAAAGCATTCTATTTACTATAGGCGGCGATCTCATCTTGTAGAGCAGTTAGAGATGGATTAGCAAGGTTGATTTCTTGCTTAAAACACAGATTTTCATAAACTTCTTTGGTTCGTTTTGGGAGATCTCCCAATGTCTCTTTTCTCAATTATCTCAATCGCGGCTTCATCATCATTAGTTTATATAAATTTACATATAAAAATTATCAAAATAATATAATTTACATATTATATACAGAAATAAATAAAAGTAAATATTATATGAATAAAATGTATGGATGTTCATGATCTATGTAAAAAAATGAAATAAATATTTCTAAAACATGAGATACAAAAAATACTATATAAATAAAACCCGTATATGCATATACAACAAACCTAAAGTCTAAAAGACCGTAGTAGACCAATCGCGACCACAAAAAAAAAACAAAAACTTAAATCCAATCTCGCGCGTGCTCGTCACCTCCTCCACTCGTCTCGCCGTTCTCCTCCTCCACTATCGCCGTATTCGCCATCTATACCACCGGAAGTCCTCTTTCGATGCGTTAGAAACTAGTCTTCTCCCTTCTCGGTTCGTCTGCTTTATATACTCCTTGACACCGTCGCTCGACCCAGCCGACACAAAAGACATTGCGGTTAGACTTACCGCTAATAATTATGCTTAATTCATGATCGGTTCTGTTGGTTTCTCTCATGGTACAGGATTTTGTCCAATTCGTTATTCTTGTCCTTGGGGTTTCGCTGTTATCAATGGAATTCGAAAACTTAGATTCAAATTTCGTTTTTTTAGGTCTGAATTTGATGTTTTTTTAGTTTGATGTTTTGCTTGATTGAACAGTGTTTTGCTTTGTGATTAGTTTGAGTTTAGAGAAACCTGTTGAAACGTTATCTTGCTTTGAATACAAATGCTCTTTGATTTTGAATCAATCCATAAGAATGAACCTGAGACTTAGTTATGTGGCATGTTGAGAGTGAGTGAGAGATTCAGGCAATTGTTGTTTCTGAATATTGTTCTTCTACTGTTGTTACATACCATATGGTACCAAAAATATCCATTTTTATTTCTTTGTGAAGCTAATGATGTTTACATTCTTTGTGTAGTTCTTTATCTGGATCTGAAATATTTGGTGATACGTAGCCATGACAGTTTCAGATGCTTATCGTCCTCCTCTGTTCAGGTGTGTGCTTAATGTTTCTGCTTTTCTCTTTTTGATAATTATTCATTGGAAGCGAATGATCTTAAGCTTCCTCTATTTCTTTTGTTATTCATATTCAGTATAGCCCCGATGATGGGATGGACAGACAATCATTACAGAACCCTTGCACGTCTTATAACAAAACACGCATGGCTCTACACGGAAATGTTAGCAGCTGAAACTATTGTCTATCAAGAAGAAAACCTGGTAATCAAATGGATAAGGGTTTCTTTTTCTTCTTTTTTTTTTTGGCTGAAACTCTGCAGATACTTCTTGAGTTTTTGACTAATTAATTTGTGTGTTTACTCTTGTGATGCTCAGGACAGCTTTTTGGCATACTCTCCGGACCAGCATCCCATTGTTCTTCAAATTGGTGGAAGACACTTGGAAAATTTGGCAAAAGCAACCAGGCTTGCTAATGCTTACGGCTATGATGAAATTAATTTCAAGTATGATCATCTCTTTCTAAGTTTCCTTTCTATTGAAACTTATCATAACAACTGGTGCCATTTTTATCCCAGTAAGCTTTCGCATACTGACATGCTGGTTCGTTCTGTAGCTGTGGATGTCCGAGCCCAAAAGTAAGTGGACGAGGTTGTTTTGGTGCTCGTCATATGCTTAACCCGAAGTTTGTTGGTGAGGCTATGTCTGTCATTGCTGCCAATACCAATGCATCTGTCACAGTTAAATGTCGAATAGGTGTTGATGATCATGATTCATATAATGAGCTTTGTAAGTTTTTCATTCCACCTATCTTTCAAGTTATGTGTACTAAATGGAGATTGATATTCCTCTGCGCTCAGACGTGCCCAGACATTTCTCGTTTATTTTTAAACAACGACAAATAACAACTTTTGCGGAGTTCATTTATTGCATATCTGATTGACTTCCCGTACCTTTTCAATTCTTTTTTTTTTTCAGGTGATTTCATTCATATAGTTTCTTCATTATCTCCTATTAAGCATTTCATCATACATTCGCGGAAGGCATTACTGTCTGGACTTAGCCCGTCAGATAACCGTCGAATTCCGCCCTTAAAGTGCGTGCTGGCTTTTGTCTCTCTTATGTTCTTCTGCTTGGAAGATATATTGCTCTTAGCTTGTTTCCATAGCATCTCTCACATTTTCATTTGCACTTCTGCTTCTCAAATGCAGATACGAGTTTTTCTTTGCCCTTTTGCGTGATTTCCCGGACTTGAAGTTCACAATAAATGGAGGCATAAACTCTGTGATTGAGGTGAGCTTTCTAAAACTGATCTTTATTTTGATTCCACGGTTGCAACTTGCGTTTAAAAGGCCAGATCTACACTTCTTGCATTGAACTGTAGGCAGATGCCGCATTAAGGTCTGGAGCTCATGGCGTTATGCTTGGGCGTGCTGTATACTACAAGTATGTGAAAGCCTTTTGCTGTAAATTTTAATTCCTGCTAAACATGATATGAGAGTTATGTTCTTTTTTAATCTTTTGACTGATTTATGGAAATCTATGCTGGCTATGCAGTCCCTGGCACACTTTGGGACACGTCGATACTGTAATTTATGGATCTCCAAGCAGTAGAATTACAAGGCGACAGGTTTTGAAGAAGATTAATTTCCTGAAATAGAATCTTCAACAATTTTAACTAACATCTGATTTGAAAAATGTGATTTGTTTTGTTGTCTCTAACTGATTTTTAGGTTCTTGAAAAATATCAAGTCTATGGAGAGTCGGTTCTCGGGAAATATGGAAAAGGCCGACCAAATCTTCGAGACATAGTGAGGGTAATGGTCCTTCTAAGTCTCGATTTATTAAGTTATTTTCCGATGATACAAGCGTTATGACAGGAGCAAAACCTTGCTGCAGCCATTGATCAATTTGTTTCACTCGGAGTCTGGAAATGGCCAGTGGAAACGTAGAACCGATGCTGCTCTCTTGCATTGCACTGTTAGTGAATTCACTGACACTCTTCTTTTTTACTTGCTATCAAAATCTTGTCACCGTGTTAACTCACCTCTTATGTTGTGAAGACCTTAAAATCGTTCTTGGACGAAGTGTTACCAGCAATACCCGGCTTTGTCCTCGATTCATCTGTTGTCAAAGAGGCTACTGGGCGTGAAGATCTCTTTGCGGATGTACGACGTTTGTTGCCTCCTCCTTATGAAAAAGAATCATCCAAAGCATTGGAAAGGCTGCCAACAACACCTGTAATTCTTGATGAGGAATGACAAATCTAATTTTTCTTAGCCATATAGGGATAAATAAACGTACTAGTTGAAACATCACGAGGATGAAGATTCGACTTTGTGCAGCTACAATGATGCGATATTGCTTTGAATCTATTTTGATCACTTGATTTGAAAGATACGGAAAACAAAACGTATATAAAGGTGAAAACAAGAGATATATGTTCGGATCCAAAGTCGTATTCCGATGTTTTGCTAGGAAAGTTTTTCTGTATAAAAACGATAGAGCAATCATGCCAAAGATTATACTTGAACCATTGGTACGCTAATGTTATTAACATGTACTCTGTTTCTGTGAAAGAGAGAGTTACAATTTTCTGCTCTTCTAATTAGTAATTTCTAATTTATGGTAACTTTTGATAGAGCTTCTTCTGTCTAGTTCACTAGCATAATAAGAGCCATAATCATCCTTGATTTTGATATTTTTCCTTTTTGACTATAAACACATTATTGTCTCTTTCACAGATCTTAGAGCATCTCCATCAAAAGGTTCTCGTTGGGTATCTCACTATTAATAAAAAACAAACAAAGAGAAAAAAAAAAGGAGAGAAAAAGAGAATTATTTCTAATTTGAAAAACTAATGAGAAACTTTTGAGTCACTTGTCTCTTTATCAGTGGTTTAATTTTCTTTGTCACATAAAATTTAATCAAATAATTAAACTATACTGATGAGATATTCTATTAATAGTATCAACGGACGGAAATGTTCTTAGTACTTATATGACGACTTGCCCAATAACCTTTATATGGTTTAGTCCACAAATTTTATTGCGAGTCTACTATTGAGTACATTTTAGTGAAAAAAAATTCTTTATACATATCAGCTCATCATCAATTGCAAACCTTAATTTGAAATGTATACTAAGAGGTGTTCAAAATTCTTTGCATTAATGCATCATGAACATTTGCAGTATCATTGCTAAGAGTTGCAAGATCTATTTGTTTGTGTCTCTTTTATCTCCTTTCTTAATATTTTCATATAACATCCAAGTTCATCTGCTTAACTAGCTTAACTTTTATTTTATTGAACCTCAATTATCTTCAACATTAATTTTTTAATATAGTTTGTATCGCAAAAAAAGAGAGTTTTTGAATAAATATATATCATCTCTTTTATAGATATATCTAGTTTCAGCCCTCACAGCAAAGAAAATTGTCAACTTTACATGATGTTCTTCGCCACTTCTTCCTCCCATTTATTCTTCATCATGTATCCCAACGAAACCAAGAGAGAGAGCATTCTCCATCATAGACCTGAACATTGAGATAATTGGTTCAGTTTGGTGTGGTTCTTTTTATTGGAACTTAATTTTGAACAATGGCCAATTTTCTGATGAATTTTTCGGTGAAGTCTATCAACAAAATGACCGGATTATGGATTCTTTGGATTCTTTGTAATGTAATTAAATATCAAAATTAGAGTGAAAGTGAATAAGAAATGTTGGATCAAAATAAGTAACTGGGAGGCAAATAAGTCAACCCAAAATCTTAAGTGACATTTTCCCATATTGGAAGATTGGAATTTTTTTCACTAGTATATATAGTGATGTTTCCAAACCATGGTTCACTAGCTTGGTTAGAAAGACATTATGGAAAATGAGATATAGGGGCATTATGCAAAAACACACATGCGCGCCGCCGTCGCCGTCGATGTGCTGGGTCGGGGGTACCTGGTCTTGGAGAATGTGGGCTTTTTAGCCCACAAAGATTATTCTTTTTGGACCAATTTCCCTACATTTTTGCATAATATATAGCTTAAAAACTATATAACAAATTTAATAATGCGCAAAGAATAAACGACTGGCCGAGTCTCGAGCCAACCGAGTGCACGAGTCAAGATATCCTCACCACGCGGAGATTTTCTTGCGTACGTGAAGGAATATGCCTCAGATCGTTTGCGAATATGCTTCGGATATTCCTTCGATTAAATTGGCGAAAATAGCCTCAACTACCCTAAATAAATAGAGACTCCTCCTCATTCATTTTTTACACTTCCAACTTGAAACACAAAGAGTTTCAGAGCAAAAACTCTCTCCCCACTAAAGTAATTCCGAGAGTATTCGTTGGATAAAAGTTTATAGATTCCTTAATCAGGTGATGCGATTATGGTTTAGTCATGGTTGTATCGTGGGATTCAAAAATCTCTTCATACCGCCACACTGTGAGAGATTTATTGAATTAAGAAAAGAGATCATATCTCGCCTCCATGTTGTTCGGTTTTTTAAAGTATTTTTAAATCGTATTTATCAATTAATATTACGTGGTTTTTCAATCTGGATTTCACATGTCCTCCAATCTTAATTCAATCACAGTTTTTCAATCGTTGTGTATGGATTGAAAACTGCGAACAGCTTTTCATACAGGTTTTTAAAAAATGGTTTTAAAAATCGATCAAAATGGTTCTTCAAACGCTCTATAGTGATATTTAGGAACGTTTTAGCAATAAAAACGAGCAACCATAAAAATGTCGTTTACGTGAAGGTCGTGTGGCAGTTTCGCGAAACACATTTTTCGGCGATCTCAATGATCGAAAAAGCATTCCCAAAAATAATTTTTGATGGTTTTCTAGTGAAATCCAAAATTTTTGGGGAGTCATGCTCATGCTATATACATATTTAGATGGTTTTCCGAGGAAATCCGAAATATTTACGGCATAAATAGCGAACGTCTTGTGACGATATCAGCTAATATGGCTGCAAATTCTGCTAATAAATAACATAATGCTTGAGAAGCATTTTTATGGTTTCCCGGTAAAATCTGAAATATTTATTAGTAGAATGGCAAATTAGCAATTTAAATATTTAAACACTAGTTTTTGCTAATCTCTGCTCTAAGTACTGACTTAATTGTTGATAGCACTCATATTTACACGTTTTTATGCATTCATATATGCTAGTTTCATGCATTCTAGTTAGCATTTAGGATTGTTTTAGTGCATTTGCATATGTTTATGTGATTATAGGTACTTGGAGCAAAACGCAAGTATTTGAGGATCTTTAAGAGTACTTTGAATATCACAGAAATGTTGGAGTCGATTGCCAAAGATCGCGGACGTTCACGAAAGATTTCTTGAGAAGTAAAATGCCGAGCATCGACCTCATGCATCGACTAGACAAGGTCGATGCAATCTCAGGAATCCACATTGAACATGAGCATCGACCAGAGGAGGTCGATGCATTCTCCGAGCTACCCATCGATCTACAACATCGACCAGGTGTGGGCGATGCACTCTCTGAGGAACACATCGACCAAACACATTGACCAGACATGCCCAATGCTCACGCTGAGAAAAAAGGAAACTTGATGATTTGACGATCCAAGATAATGGCAACTCCTTATTTTTCGTATCTAATGATTGAGAAACGTAATAACAGCTCTAGGATACCCTATAACTATATAAACATGTTGTAAGGGGCATCCACACACATATGCGAAACGCAAGATAGAAAACTCACACCACAAACTTGTTGTTTTTGAGATTTATTTATGCAATTCCTTTAGTATTTCTTTAATTATTGATTTACTTTATTTTCTGCTTTCTTATTATTTAATTATGCCTTCAATCCCACACACTGTGGTTGTTATCAGATGTATGAGTGAGTAGATCCTTTAGATCTTGGGGGTGAGATCGATGATGGGATTTACTAATTAGAATTTGATGTTTTAAGTGCTTAACTGATTAGCTGATAACACCGTATTTTACATATTTTTATGCATTATAATAAGTTAGTTTGATGCCTTGTAACTAACACTTAGTGTAGTTCTAGTGTGTTTGCATGTGTTTATATGATTCTAGGTACTTGAAGCTAAAACTTGATGTTTAGAGTGCTTCGGGAGCCTGCTAGAACCTATGGGAGAGTTGGCTTCACCACTTGGATCATACACATTCGGAGAAGGATTTCAGAAAAGCGCAGGAGACCAATATCGATGCTATAATCGACCAGTTAGGGTCGATATGGAGTCCAAGAAATTTCCCGGAAAACTCTCAGAAGATGCATCGACCAGTCGGAGAATGGAGCCCAAAATCGATCTTAGAATCAACCCATCAAGGTCGATTCTGACGTCCGAAAAACCTGGGATTTTTCTTATGTGCCAATCCAAGAGTGGGCTGATCTCCTATTTTTGGTTTTGAGACTTTTAAGGACGAGATAAACTCGAGATTTTGAGACCTAAGAACCCTAGATCTATAAATACTCATGTAAACATCTTAGAAGGAGAAAAGCTTTTACACACTTTGTAATCCTAAGTTCCATATCAAATAAAGTTTTCTTTCTAAGGTTTACTTTTTCTTTATGTTTATGCTTTTATTTTGATTATTGTTCTTCAGTAGTTTAGTTCTATTTTTGTTTACTGTTTCCAATCTGAAACCTTAAAACCCTATCTCTTATATAACCATCAAGTGAGATAAGGGAGTAAATCATTTAGACCACGAGGATGGTGGTCGATGATGGGATCTACTTTTAGGGTTTGTTAAATGTTTGATTGCTCTTAATTAGTCTAGTTACCTTAGTATACATTTTAATGCTGAACATTCTCTTAAGGGAGATGTTTAATTGTACAACTGAATCCAGTAGGTATAGTTGTATGTTTAGAAGCTCTTAGCACCACAAGAGTGGGTTAAAGCTTTAGATCTGTATACTAGGGAATAATAGCTAGTCTCGAGTTTGTTGTTTGATAGAGTAGCTCTATGCTTAATCTAACGAAGGCCTAGTTAGGTTAAGATCTCAGGAGGAATTCGCCACGATAGTGGGAAGGATTCTAGAAATAGATCTTTCATTTACTCAGTGTCTTAGACATGATTTCA
This sequence comes from Boechera stricta, assembly GCA_018361395.1. Taxonomy (NCBI): domain Eukaryota; kingdom Viridiplantae; phylum Streptophyta; class Magnoliopsida; order Brassicales; family Brassicaceae; genus Boechera; species Boechera stricta. The sequence goes on from CM031542.1 coordinate 6,062,645, forward strand.
CCAATACTGACCATATTGGATCACATGGAGGTGTGACAACCCTTGTGATGTGTTTATCACTCATGAGATTACTCGATGATGGGATTGTATGAAATGCATATTCCTTCGCCACGAGAGTGGGTTTGAATATAGAGTCTAGCATACCACGAGAGTAGAATAGCAAGACATAGAAAATCCCTAGAACAACGAACATAAACTTATTAGGTTAAAACATAAACTCTAAATCTAGATTTCCTGACAAATCGATTATCACCCATATTCTGTAAATATTAATTTAGGTTCATTTAATTAATGCTCTTTATTTTTATGCTTAGTCTAGTTTATTTATTGCTTTATTAGTTTAGATCTACTGCTTCCTATTTATTGCTTTATTCGTTTTATGCTTTATTTATTTTATGCATGTTAGATTAGAAAACCCCTCCTGTTTTATTATCATGTCTATATTAGATCTGCATCTGTATCCGCTATGTGTTATTCTATTTCCCTGTGGATCGACCCTGTATTACTACAATTGCATTTAACGTGCATTTGCGGTTGTATGGGTTAAATTCTCGAGACTTACATCTCGGGTGAAACTTATGAAGAGGCATAAAAACCTCCCGTCATTAGCTATCCTTGTAAGTTATATCCTATGGGATTGATGCTTAATGCTAAGTTATATTTGCGACAATAAGACTGCACAATTTTATTCCAACATTTTATTTGTTGGAATAAAATTAAAGATAACGATTTTGAAGAAATTGAAAGGAGAAATGATGTTTTTATATGCATCAAAATCAAAGCAATCATTCAGATGATGAAGATGATGTAGTGGATGAAGAACCGTCTTAAGGAGCCTATATGAAAATTATTCGAGATCAGATTGCCGAGCAAATGTGGAATGTAAAGAAACGTGGTTCTCAACGTCTATAATTGCTTATCTTTTATAATTACCATATTACTTTCACGTATTTTTAGTAGTTACTTAATTTTTATTTACTAAATTTATTAAATAATTTTATTTAAAAAATAGTATTTTTATATTAAAAAATATCTATTCAACTTTTTTGTTGCTATTTACTATAAAAGTTTGTTCAATTCATCATCTACCACATATTACTCTTCATTCCTTTTTTTATTTATATCTATTGTGCTTTTGATGGCCACAAATCGGAACTTTTAGATTGTATAGATCCGTATCTTTTTAAAATGTTACTGTAGAATTTCTTTATATTAATAATAATTCTATAAATTAATAAAATTTTATGGTTCTGATATTATTAATTATAGATGTTTTATTGTATACTTAAATCAAAGTTAAATAAAATATACTTCTATTAAAGTTAAAAGAAAATAAAAAAAATCTGATGTGTTTAATAAAGAGAAAATTGTTTCCAATGCCAAATTTTTTTACTGTGTCTCCGCTAATGGGATCAAATTCTCGATTACCTCTTTAGTTTGATAACTAAGCAAAACTACCCTCCACTTTTCACTATACCCCTTATCCATTCCCACAATTACCAATTCCAATTTTACCCTCACTTCATATTATTAAATATTTAAATCAGAAAAAAATTAATTACAAATTTTTTTTTAAAAAATAATCGTTGTTTTGATTTGAAACTGTCTCTCCTCTCTTATTCTTCAACGCGCTCTCTCTCTCTCCCCTCTTCTCTTTCGATCAAACACACCCTTGAAGCTCAAACCATCATCAAATTCAAGGTAATTTATACTTACATTCTTCTTTGGATTAGCTTAAATGTAACCAAAAAAATTGGATTAGTTTTGAGAACAATGTCATTATATAATGTTATTATTGGAAGATTTCAATTTTGAAAATTGTTGATTTGTTAATTTATGGTCATTAGGTCAGTAAACTTGTTTTTATAGTCGATTATGGTCGATTAATTRGTAATTTATGGATCAGAAATGTTGAATTTGTAGGTAAAAAGCGAAAATTTGTAGAAAACTATTGGAACCCTCGATCTGGTACAAATGGTACAAGTAGGTACAACTATGTTTCTGGGCAGATCCGGAAAAAAAAATTATAGACGCTTTTTTTTAGGTGGTAATGGGAAAGAGTAGTTTAACAGTCATACACTTTGATTTTGAGGGATATTATTCAATTGAAGGAGAAGAAGTACGATGGATTTCAAAAGAAAAAAAAATGTATTCTTTTCTTATGAAGGAAGGTGAGGAATCGTATTGTGGATTGGTTGAGAAAATATGCAAAAAGGCAAGAGTAGATGAGGMTACGACAATGCTAAGAATCAGTTACTTTCCATCACTAGTAACGGAATGTAAGAAACCAAATGAAATTTGGGACGATGAAGATGTTGTGTGTTATCTAATGCAAGTGAGTAAAGAAGGGTGTAGAAGTATTTTGCATGTGGAGGTTACCAATATTCTTGACCAAAATCAAGGGGCTGAGGGAAATGTAGGGTTTGATCAAATTTCAAGAGAGGATCGGGTAAGGGAAGTTGTTGCAAGTAATGAAGTGGTTCTTCCAATTTGTGGAGCGAATGGTAGCGCTACTCTTGGAGCGAATGGTAGTGCTACTCTTTACGTAGGGGAACCATCACAACAAATGGTGGTGGTGGCCAATGATGAATACATTTATAATGACAATGATGAAAATAATTATAATGTCGATAATTATGGAACGTATGAAGATATTGGTGTAGAAASAGATGAGTCTGCAAGTCTTGCATGGGAAGATGGTCTTAATATTACAGTAGGCCAAGAATTTGGAAGCAAAGAAGAAGTGCAATGTTTAGTTGAAAAGGCTGGACATAAGAACTGTTTTGAGTTTGATGTAATCAAGTCGGATACGAAGCTATATGTGGTAAAATGTTCTGAACGAGAAAAAGGTTGCGAGTGGTATGTAAGAGCTGYAARGAGTAATAAGTCGGAGTATTTCAGTATTAGAACTTATAAGAATATCCATACATGTTCTCGGGCAGAAACAAGTACAAGTCGAAGTAGAAGAAGAGGCACACCAAAGTTAATTGCTTCGATTTTGGCTGAAGATTATCCGGGTAAATTTGACACACCRCGTCCAAARCTTCTCATTGATTTGCTTCAAGGAAGATTAGGTGTTTCAGTGTCATACTCTACCGCGTGGAGAGGAAGAAGACTGGCTGCTACCGAAGTTCGGGGCACTCCTGAGGAAAGTTTTATGTTTCTTCACTCCTATTTGTTCATGTTACGGAAGAWGAATCCTGGTACAGTTACATATGTAGAAGTGGATAAGGATCAGAAGTTTAAGTACTTATTCTTCGCCCTGGGAGTTTGCATTGAAGGCTTCCGAGTCATGAGAAAAGTGATGATTGTGGATGGAACCCACATTAAGACTCGACATGGTGGAGTGCTAGTTGTTGCAACAGCTCAGGATCCGGATCATCACCATTATCCAATTGCTTTTGGTGTAGTTGATGGTGAGAAAGATGCAAGTTTGATTTGGTTTTTCAATATGCTGAAATCGATTGTACCGGATGATCCTGAAATGGTATTCCTTTCTGATAGAAGTGAAAGGTTCATCAACGCAATAGGCCAGGTATACCCGTTGTCTCAACATGGACATTGTATCTACCATTTGTCTAAAAATGTGAAAGGAAGTGTTCATGCAGTAAAGAAAAAAACAGTTGAAAAAAAGTTCAGGGAATGCGCTAGGGCTTATACTGAGGCTGAGTTCTTACATCTTTATGGTGATTTCTCRTCGAGGTATCCTTCTGCACGTGCGTATATAGATGGCAGTGTGGATGAGACTAAATGGGCAAGRTGTTATTTTTCAGGTGAAAAGTACAACATTGACACAACCAATTGTGTTGAGTCTATTAATGGTGTTTTTAAAGAGGCAAGGAAGTTGTCATTATTACCAATGATAGACACAATTATCGAGAAAATGGCTGAATGGTTCAACAAATTTAGGAAGATATCGGCAGAAATACCGATTAAGCAGAAATTGGTTCCTTTTGTGGAGAATGTATTCCACACACAATGTGTAGAAGCAAAACTGTTGCCGGTGCATGAGTTAAACAGTTATCAACTTGAATACTTGGTTAGTGGACGTGATGGTGTTAAGTATTTGGTTGATTTGAGAACAAAAAGTTGCAGCTGTAGGCGTTTTGACATAGATAGATATGCATGTGTGCACGCAATAGCTGCTGCGAGAGAAGCAAAAATGAATGCAGCGCTTGAGCTACAATTACATGAATTGTGTTCAAAATATTATTAGACGGAGCTTTGGGTTTTGGCGTATAACAGGACAATTTATCCGGTTTCCCATATTTCTCAGTGGATAGTTCCCGAGGAGATAAAAGCTTTGTTAACCTTACCTCCGGATTATGTCAAAAGAAAAGGAAGAATAACAATAACAAGGATCCCATCAATTGGAGAACATCGAGGAAGGAAAAAAAAGAGTGGGGCAGGACTTTTGTACGAGTGGTTTAACAATGCTGGCGGTAGTAAACGTTAACTTTGTTTTATTATGAACTTTGTAATTTTTATTGTATTGGTACAATTAGGTGAAACAGGTACAGCTACTGATACACCTATGTTTTATTATGAACTTTGCAATTTTCATCTGTGCTGGTACAAATGAGTTAAACAGGTACAACTACTGGTACACCTATGTTTAATTATGAACTTTGCAATTTTCATCTGTGCTGGTACAAATGAGATAAACAGGTACAACTACTRGTACAACTATGTTTATTGTGAACTTTGCAAGTTGAAGAAATAAAATAAAAACCTGAAAAAACATCTTATTGTAATACAAACATACAAACATACCATATTCTAACACATTACTATATTGTTGCTTTTATAGTTCATTTTTATAGTAAAATTCTTTTGGCATAGTAAACACTCCTTATACTTTGATGGTTACTTTGTAAATTTTAACCAAGTAACTATGTCAAACATAGAAACAACATGTTTTTTATCTAATATTATGTGAAATTGTGGTTAATGTACTTTGGTTACTCAATATCATAAGTACAACTACAAAAATTTAATTTATAGTGGAGTACAACTGATTATAAGCTTAAACTATGAAAGTACAATTGTGTTCATGCTTGTACAATTGGTACAACTGGTACAAATAAATGGAAAATTTGTCAATATTTAATTAGTTTTTTTTTTCATTTTTTTTAACTCATTGTTATAGCTAATTTGTACCGGTACAATTAACTCATTTGTACCAGTTGTACCGTAATATATTAATACATCTGTACCGGTGTATATTAACACATATGTACCGGTGTATATTAACACATATGTACCGGTGTATATTAACACATATGTACCGGTGTATATTAACACATATGTACCAGTGTATATTAACACATCTGTACCGGTGTATATGAACACATTTGTACCAAATCCAAAAACATCCAAAAAGCATCCAAAATACATCCAAACATCTTAGTTCCTACTCATGGAAGTCCATAACAACAACCAAAAAGATCCAAAATACATTGATCTTAGTTCTACTCCGGCAAGTCCATAATAACAACCAACAACATCCAAATTACATCCCAAAAAAACATCCATCTTAGTTCCTACTCCTGCATGTCCATAACAACAACCAAAAACATCTAAAATAATCCATCCATTTTACTTCTTACGTCTCTTTTGCCTCCTGTACACGGTATACGGAGCTGATGGTGGAGTTGGTGGTGGGGCTGATGGTGGAGCTGGTGGTGATGCTGCTGGTGGACCTGCTGGTGACGCTGCTGGTGGAGCTGATGGTGTGGAGTTGGTGGTGATGCTGCTGGTGGAGTTGATGGTGGAGCTGGTGGTGATGCTGTTGGTGTTGCTGCTGGTGGAGCTAATGGTGGAGCTGTTGCTTCTTCTTCATCACCTCTATCATCTCCTCCTTCAAAATCATAAGAATTTCCTCTGAAATTATCTTCAGCCTCAGAATCATGTCCTCCACCCCTAATTATCTTGACATCTTGTTCAACATCTTTCAATCTTTTGTCCAGGACATCAATCCGATTGTTGATTCGTCGAAAACCTCTTTGCATCTCCCTTGTCAGCTTCTCTTCAAGTGATGCATCAACCCTGGCCGTGTGATTATCCTCTTGCTGCTGCTCGTCTTGATGTTGCTGCTCGGCTTGATGCTACTCCTCGTCTTGATGCTGCTCCTCCTCTTCCTGTTGTTGCTCCTCTTCCTGTTGTTCCACTTACACTGCTGGATCCCGAGAAGCAACATCTGAATCATATAAGGATTCCCAAAATATCTTCTTCTTTTTTACAAGTAGGCGATGCTCCCAGCTTTGAGCAATTAGATCACTTGCATAAATCTCATAATCACATTCCATAATGCTATCTAATAATTTCTCCGAAAATTCTGCTTCCAAAATGCTGTCGATTTGCTGTCAAGATAAAGAAAAAAGGTAAGATCATTATATAAAAAATTTATGTAAGTGTAAAGCTAGATGTCTAACCTTTGTACTGCCGAGCGCCTCATTAACATATTCAAATGGGAATCCTTTCATGCTAGTGTACCGCCACTTTTGTTTGCACATCCTTGGACAGTTTGTGCTTGCACTTGCTATATCTTCTCGGAACGCTTTCTTCATATTCGGTATGCACTCACATGCCATAATCTACACAATAACTTACATTAAATCATAAGAAATTATAGAGCTATGTTTTAAAAATAAAATTTACCTCCAAAGGAAGTAAGAAGCCCGAAAAACACCAAGATGACTTCACCCGTCCGTTACATTGCTTCAACATATGAAAGATTTTCTTAATGATGAATTCAAAGTGTATCTCCCCCATGAATACATTTCACAAGCATATAAATCATCAACAATTCGCAACTTTATGTACCCAAACTTTTTATTCGGTCCAATGATTGTGCTCAAGAATAATAGAACCGCCATCTTCAAACGCTCTTCACCTTCTTCCATGGAAGCTAGCTTCTCTCTCACATCTTTGATTCTAACTAATGCCTTCTTTCCATTTCCAAAATGTCTTTGAACAAAGTCTTCACTCCCCAACTCCTTATGATTTTGTGGATAACTATGACAGTCCAATCCACACAAGAGGGCATGTTCCCTAATTGAACACCGGATTGGAACCCCATTAACAACAAACCAGCAGACTTTATCCATGTCTATACGAACCGTACGCAGCAAGAGCATCCACATACATGAATACATGTGGTTATCCTCCTTATGCAGATGCCAAATATGCATGAACTGTGGGTGTCGGCTGAACCATTTCTTCTCATCATGCGAAAGTATAGTTTTCAAGTAATCCATCGTGGCGTTATCCTCTGACCTTGAGGATAGCTTACACAACTTTGTATACTCACTATTGTTGAAGTAAAACAGAGGTTGTAGTGGTTGTGCATCGTCATCATCTTCATGAGGAGAAGAAGTTCCTGCTAGCTGAGGAGAAACAGCGTTTTCTGCATCCATATCCATCTCTGCTTCCTACAAATATCAATTAAGGCATGATTGGTCAAAAACCGAAATTACAAAATTAACAATCATCATTTTGTTAATCGAAATTAAAATCAAGAAAGCAAGACTAGTGTAATCGTCCTTTTTCAAAGGTTATATAAACAATCACGATTTAATAATTACTATCTCAATCAATCGTAATTCAAAAGTCCAATAGAATATTCTATAGAGATAAGATCAACTCCATTCATTAAATATGATATCCTCTGTTAAACTATAATTATCACTCATCATAAATCAACATCGATAAATGATTCTTTGACCAAGAAAAAGTTATTTTAATTAGGTGAGAAAAATCCAAAGATTTCCCACTCAAATGACACATAAAGTAAAACATATATGTTTTCAAGAATCAAGATTGTCCATGTACATGAACAACACATAACAAATGCTTGGAGTTTCATAAATTTATAGTAGGTCGTTTACTAGTCTAATACATAGTGGTTTAGTTTTGGGCCGCTAAATACGTTATATACATATATGCTTAACAAGAAACAAGAAACTTATGCAGAGACAATGCTGACTTTGAATTGTCAGTCAAAGCAAAAAAAAAAATTGTAAGTCATGTAAGTTAGCTAAAGCGTCTAGCAACTGAATTCTCTTATTGTTTCAATCAAACCCATGGAAATTAAACAAAGAGAGGAAGAAGGAAGTTACCGGCGGATTCATGGCTGAACGGCTCTGGCAAGATGAACGGCGAAGGAGGAGTCGCGAGAGAGTATAAGAAAGGCGATTCGTGAGAGAGATAAGAGAGAAGAAGAAGGGTGAGTCGCGAATCCAAGAGAGAAGAAAGAAGAAGAAGGGTGAGGCGTCGGTTGAATCGAAGAAGAAGAAGAAATAGAAATTTAGGGATTTTTGGGATTTTAGTGATTTGGTAAAGTGGATCCAAAATAGATTTGGATCGAGTCGATTTAAGCTCGGTTGGGTTTGTAATTTTATTGATTTTATGAGGGTAATAAGTCTTTTCCATATTTTTTTATTTAAAAAAATTGAAAACAAGAAGGGTAATTAAACAAGGGGTAAAGGAGAATAGAATTCAAACTAAAGAGGTAATCGAGAATTTGATCCCCGCTAATGCCGCATTTTTAAAATTTTGTCAAAAATGCCAAATTCGACATTGTTCCCTTCTGATAAAATGACAGTCATGCCCCTCTTCTCGTTTGCTTGTTTAAGGTCCTTTTTTAATACATCGATTCCTTCTTTGTTATGTTTTAGATTAAAAATTTTAAAAATCCCAAATCGAAAATGTTTTGTAATCGAAAAAGTTCGCTAATTCTCTCCGTTTCTTTTATGGCTGCTCTAATCCTGCTTCGACTCCATATCTAGGGTTTGTGACGTCTGATTAGGTAAACTCATGCGTTTGATTTTCTCGAATCTTCTTAAAACCTAGAAAGCCTCCGAGCTTCTTCAGATTTCTGATAATCGGACCCAAACTTTGGTATCGACGAACGAAACTAGCTGAGATATCCAGAAGACCAAAACCGACTTCCAAGTTTCATTAACTTTATTCGAGAAACAAGCTAGGGCTTAGTATCTGCCATGGCTCCTGATGCTTCTACTGCTCTTGCAGGTCTGCTCTTTTCCTGCTTCGAGTTTTTAGAATGATGTATCGATCTCTGTCCTTGACTGCGTGTGAATTCTAGATTCCTTGATGGGTTCTCCTAGTTTTCTTTTGTTGAATTGATCTGATGAAGTATGAACAAGTTTCGTTTTTTTCTTTGCTGCCTTTTCTTCTTCTTTTTTGTGAAATTTTTCCATTGGCTATATGTTTCTGCTATGGCTATAACTGGAACTTTAGAAGCTCAAATACTAATTGAAAATTTGCTTTAGTTTCAAACAATTATTATGAATTGGTCTGATTTGGGGTAAAAGTAGATAATAATTGAAATTGAACACTTGGTGGGAGAGCATAAGTTTTATAGCTTGTCTGAATCTCTAATAATTTTGTTTTCTCCTTTTTGAATTCTTACTCTAGCGAGGGAGAAAGTTCAGAAATTCCTGAATGCAGCTTGTACAAGGAATCTTGATTTCCTTTAGAGTGAGTTCTTTATTTTACTTTTTGTTTCTCAACGTTCCTTATGCAATATTTTTTTTTTTTGTATACTGATGTCACTTCTCCAAGCAGAGGTTGCTAAGCAGCTTGATGAAGGAAAAGACTTAACAAAAACTGTAGAGAGTATTAAAGACGCAAACAAATGTGGGGCGCTTCTCTCTGCTACAAGAGAAGGACAAACTGAAATGTGCAGATACCTTTTAGAATAGCTGAAACTCAATGTTGATGCAAAAGATGAAGCTGGTTTGTGTTTCCTTCTAATTTATAATTGCAGAGCTTTGCTATTCCCAAACTCATTAATTTGAAATTTGATCTGTGAGATTATTATGGTTTTGCAGGGGATACTCCACTTGTTCATGCTGTGAGGCAAGGATAGATTGGAACGACAAAGTATCTTTTAGAGCATGGAGCTTACCCTAATATAACAAGTGAACTAGGAGCCACAACATTGCATCATGCGGCTGGGCCAGGTTGGTTATCAATTGCTCTGTTATTAATTTCATTTCATTTTGGCCAGTCATGAAGTGTTCTGTTTTGCTTATATTAACTCAGGCAAGTCTACTCAACTTATCTCATAAGTAAACGTCTTCTCTATACATTTATTAGGAGAAATATAGTTGCTAAAGGAATTGCTCTCCAGAGGTGTTCCTGTTGATTCTGAAAGTGAATCTGGCACACCATTAATCTGGGCTGCTAGACATAAAACATGTTTGTTGTGGACATATGTTCGTCTTGTGGATAAAATTTGTTTATGTGGACAAATTTCGTTTTTCGTCCATTGGTGGACATAAAACATGTTTTTCGTGGACATATGTGTCTTGCGGACAAAATTTGTTTATGTGGACAAATTTCGCTTCCTGTGGACAAAACTATTTTGTAGACTAAACTACATGATACTTCCCATCAAGTCAAAATAAATTGTGTTTAGTGGACATAATTAGTGGATTTTCGCCGACATATTCCCAACTCATGGACTTTATTTTTGTATTTTCGTAGATCTATCCACAAACCCATGGACAAGATCCTCACTTACTTGTGAACATAATTATTGAAATATAATGGTAAAATCAACTCTGCCTTGTGGACATAATCTTTGTACTTTAGTGGTGGTATAGGTCAATTTCTTACTAGGCCAAAGTTTCGTTGTAGTATAGTAAGGTGTCAATCCATAAGGGTGAAGATATTAACCAGAAAGGATGTGATCAAGCAATTCAAGTCAAGCCAAGCAAAGAGTGTATAGGACTCTAGCAACCTAGACGGAAACTGAAAATAGAAGATAAAATAGATACTATCTAGGACTAGCAGAAACTAACAGAAGCAGAGTAATAACAGAGACATCGTATAGGACTAACAGAGAAATCAATCAATGCAAGAGAAGTTCCTAAGGATGGGGTAATCGACTCAGTGTGTCCTCTTAATCTACCCAGGTGGTCTAACAAAACTCAATCAAGCTATCCCCTAGACATCAAACATCTCAACCAGTTAAGTCCACTCCCATGATAAGTAACATCAAGCTATACCAGTTCCAGACCCAATCCCTTGGCGAAATCTACCCTAGCAGGCAATAAGATTCAGTTCAATATTGTCAATAAACACCCTAGACAACTAATCCCTTAGGCTAGGTATGCAAATCTTTAACATCAGTTCAGTCAAGCATTTTATCAAACACCTTCTGGGTGGAAAAACACCTAAGTTCTAATCTCAATTGATCAGAGAGAAATTAGCATTAAGAACAYTGATTTAGAAGGGAATTTAAACAATCAACTCTTAAACCACCTAAGAGACTAAGATTCCACACCTAATCTATCACATCCTCAAGAACCCTAATGACTACTCAGAACTCATAAAGAACACAAACCCAGAAATAATAAAAACTTGCATAGATAGAGAGAAGAGATAGAGAAATGATAGAAACAGAAGAAATCAACTAAAAATAACAAGTAGAAATCAAATTACAAAGCCTGTAAATCAAGAACAAGGAAAAACAATGAAAAACAAATAGAAAACTCGAAAAGTAGGTCTTAAAAACGAACTCTCCCTGTCTTAATCCCACATTAGGTATTTATACTAAGTCTTAAAAACCCTAAAACGTCATGGGAAAAATGGTAAAAACGTGCAGGATAAGGTCCAGCTCGACCATGTCTTGGTCGAGTGATGTGCTTGAGCTGGTGAAATCAAGATTGCATTTTTGTTGGTTGAGCTCGAGCATGTGACTCGAGCGTATGGGCTCGAGTTAGACTTGAAAATTCCAAGACTCCTCTTTTATGTTGGGCTCGATCATACAGCTCGAGCATGGGTGCTCGAGCTGAGCTTCTGCTCCATTTCCTGCTTTAGCTCGATCACGTCTGCTAGAGCATCCAGGTCGAGTCTGATGTCCTAGACAGCTTAGCTCGATCACGTCTGCTAGAGCATCCAGGTCGAGTCTGATGTCCTAGACAGCCTTCGAGTCTAACTTCTCCAAAATCACCTGAAAGTACCTRTAACAAGCCAAATATGCAAGATGTATGCAAACCTAATGCAAAACACTCTAAGTAKGCAAAACTAGGAATAAATGACAAGAACAGGTTAAATAACAGGTCTAAATATATGAATTATGTCAGCTAAAACGATGCAAAATGCAAACATATCAACTCCYCCAAACTTAGTCTTTGCTTGCCCTCAAGCAAACAAAAGAATAAGAATGGAGAAGAGGTTTGAAAGTGGGGACTCAGACCCAAAACTTGCAGATTGTAGCAGATGATCTCAATGTCCAAGTTACCAATTCTAGAATGCAAAGTTTATGAACTCYACTTAAAAACGTTAGCCATACTCTTGACAAGTTTAATCAAATCTCAACCTAGACATGCATTCAAATCTATCATTCCCTTAACATTTAAACAGAAACCATGAATCAAGTTATGCACATTCAATGAACTCATTTGGCTAAGGGTAAGGTCAAGAGACAAAGATGGTCCCTTCAGTATGGTTTTGTCATTTCAGAACAAGGATCTCTCAATGAAAATAAATGAGCTTTAGTAGAATGCTAAAGGTAAGAACCAACCTATGCATACAAGAATAGACTCCCATCTACCCAGTCCTACACAAGTGTTCTTAACCTTCAAGTCTAAACCCAGAAAGTCATCYTATTTCTACCCTTGACCCTTAGGCTTCCCTTTCGATTTCTTGGATGCATCTTTCTTTTTGTTTTTGGTTCTGAGGGTTATACATATACATCTAGCGGATTGGCTTTTTCTTAGCTAGCTTGGACTTTAAGCTTTTTGCCCTTTCTTTTCTTATACTTAGCACCCCCCTAATCTTTTACTAGATTCACAAACATTCTGGTCATTCCCCTCCTAAGAACTCTTATCCTTTTTTTTTCTTTCATCTTTCTCCAAGTTTTTTCATTCTTTTCTATCCACAGAACCAACCCTTTTTCCCCATAATAAAGATTCCACCTAGTCCTATCTAGTTCGAAAATTGCAAACCAGAGAACTACATGAGAATCTATCCTTGTCGGCTCAAACCTAACACGTTCTACCAAGCTATTCCAGAAAAAGGCCTCACACACACAGCAAATCAATGTAAGGGCTTGAAAGAAGGCTAGGTTAAAGGTATGGTAAAACTGTTCTAACAATGACAATCAGCTACTTGGATTAGCAAAGAGTGGTATAAACAGATGAAAGAGAATCCAAGTATGTATATGGTATCCATGAGTTCGGATTCATTGCATAAACATGATAATTATAAGTCAAATTCAGGTTCAAATAGATAGGGAATGACAGAAAATCACAGCATGCTTCAGTTAAGACTTAATCTAGTTGTGCATTCAAAGCATGGTTCAGTCTTACTTCAAGCTCAATAACAAAGCATTAAACAATTAGAAACGAGGGCATTGAAATCATATAGTTGAATCAGCAAGTTTACAAGGTTTAAATCATCATAATCCCCTGTGCATATGCAACAGCCCTATATGAAAACAATCTAGACTCAATCCTAATATGCAGATGCAATACTACATGAACACTCTGTTTTTAAAGATTTTTCAAAATTTTCAAATTTTTTTGGTTTTTCTATGTCTTAGATGCATGCAGACTCAAGAATTAAAAATAAGAACACAGAAAACATGTCAAACACATCTTAAACCCTCCCCCAAACTTAAATTACACAGTCCCTTGTGTAATAAAAATTTAGAAAGAAGGTGTAAGAAACAACAAAAAGCAAGAAGGAAATGCAAATGATATGTACAAGAATGGATAGAACAGGTACCTCAAGGATTGGAGAAGAAGGAGGAGATCGAGTCCTCCATGCTCTCACGCGTAGAGGCTGACTCGACCTGAGTGTGCTCGAGCTGATGGCTCGAGTCAGATGAGTGCAGGTGTCTGGCTCGATCACATGGCTCGAGTTGGGTGCTCGAGTCAAGCCATTCTTGTGCGTTTTTGCCTCCCTTTCATGATTCACCTMTCATACTTTCCTGAAATCACACAATCAAGACAAAATCAAATAGCTTAGCACACTTATTTGACATTTTAAAAACTAAAACAAAGAAATATGTACAGAGATAGACATGGGACTTCCTCCCAAGTGAGCTTGTTTATAGTCACTAAGCTTGACTTCCTGTTTTKCTCAGGCAGTGGAAGGCTCATCCAGAGGAATCGAAGTTCCTTCTGGAATGATGGTATCAGCTAGATAAGGCTTGAGCCTCTGTCCGTTCACAGTGAATTCGTTTCCGCCCTTTATAAATAAGGTGACTGCTCCGTAGGGTGCAACTTCTTTGATGGAGAACGGTCCGGACCATCTAGACTTGAGCTTTCCCGGAAATAGCTTGAGTCTAAAATTGAAGAGAAGGACTTGATCACCAGCATTGAACTCTTTGTGCAAGATTTTCTTGTCATGGAAGGCCTTGGTCCTCTCTTTGTAGACCTTAGAACTCTCATAAGCATCCAGCCTGATCTCCTCCAACTCATGCAGGTCCAATACTCTCTTCTCCTGGGCAGTTTTGATGTCCAAGTTCAGAAGCTTTGTTGCCCATAATGCCTTGTACTCAACCTCAACAGGTAGATGACAAGCCTTGCCATAGAGGAGCTGGAATGGTGTTCTCCCTATAGGGGTCTTGAATGCAGTCCTGTACGCCCAGAGAGTCTCATCAAGCTTAGCAGACCAATCTCTCCTTGAAATGCCCACTACTCTAGCCAAGATGGCTTTGATCTGTTTGTTAGACACCTCCACTTGACCACTAGTTTGGGAGTGATATGGTGTAGCCACCTTGTGCTTGACCCCATGTTTCTTCAGAAGATTTTCAAAGAGCTTGTTGATGAAGTGAGATCCCCCATCACTGATAACAACTCTTGGCACACCAAATCTGGGGAAAATGATGCTCTTGAACATCTTCAGAACTACCTTTGCATCGTTGCTAGGACAGGCTATGGCTTCAACCCACTTCGAGACATAATCAACAGCCACTAAGATGTAGCTGTTCCCAGAAGAGGGTGGGTTGAAAGGACCCATGAAATCAATCCCCCAAACATCAAACACCTCCACTTCCAAAATCGGATTCTGTGGCATCTCATTCCTCCTGCTGATGTTGCCCATTCTCTGGCAAGGATCACACCTAGTGATGAAGGCTTGAGCATCCCTGAACATTGTAGGCCACCATAAACCTGCTTGCATTACCTTCTGAACAGTCTTGAATGTAGCAAAGTGTCCTCCATAGGCAGAACCGTGACAGTGCTCTAGCACACCCTGAACCTCGTCTTGTGCTATACATCTTCTGAACAGACCATCTGAACCCCTCTTGTACAGGAAAGGCTCGTCCCAGAAGTAGTGGTTGACATCTCTCAGAAACTTCTTTCTTCTGTAAGCATCAAGATCATCAGGTAATTCACCACATGCAAGGAAATTGGCCAGATCTGAATACCAAGGTATGTCCTTCACTCCTATCACAGAAACAGCATCTAGGAGTCTCTCATTAGGTATGGTGTCATCAACAGGTGCTGCATCATCTATCCTCATCCTTGATAAGTGATCAGCCATACTATTCTCTATACCCTTCTTATCAACAATCTCCATGTCTAACTCTTGGAGAAGGAGTATCCATCTGAGCAGTCTTGGCTTAGTATCCTTCTTAGCATAAATATGCCTTAGTGCTGCATGATCAGTATAGACTATCACCTTAGACCCAACCAGATAGCTTCTGAATTTCTCAAAAGCAAAGACTACAGCTAGCAACTCGTTCTCTGTTGTTGCATATCTCCCTTGAGCATCATCAAGCGTCCTGCTTGCATAGTAGATCACATGTAGCTTCTTCTCAATCCTTTGGCCAAGTACAGCTCCTACAGCATAGTCAGATGCATCACACATGATCTCAAAGGGATAGTCCCAGTTTGGTGTTTGGACTATTGGAGCAGTGACTAAGGCTTCCTTAATGAGCTGGAAAGCCTTCAAACATTCTGTATCAAACAGAACTTCGCCTCGACAACAGTTAGTGGTCTGGCTATCCTGAGAAGTTTTTGATGAACCTTCTGTAAAACCCAGCATGCCCAAGGAAACTCCTGATGTCCTTGACGTTTTTTGGTGGCTACAGCTGCATCATCACATCAACCTTGGCCTTGTCTACCTCTATACCCTTCTCAGAAATTCTGTGACCCAAGACAATCCCTTCTGACCATGAAGTGGCATTTCTCCCAATTGAGCACCAGATTTGTCTCCTCACACCTAGTAAGTACCTGCAAAGGTTCAAAGGCAGGAGGAGATACACGGAAAATCATCCATGAATACCTCCATAGTCTCCTCAATTAGATTTGAGAATATAGAAGTCATGCATTTGAGTAAGCAGGTGCATTGCAAAGGCCAAAAGGCATTCTCCATATAAAAAGTTCCATAAGTAAGTAAAGGTGGTCTTTTCCTGATCATTAAGGTGAATTGGAATCTGAAAGAACCCACTGTACCCATCTAGAAAACAGTAATAAGGATGGTTAGCTAAACTCTCTAGCATCTGGTCAATGAATGGCAAAGGGAAGTGATCTTTCCTAGAAGCAGCATTCAATTTCCTATAGTTAATACACATCCTATGTCCTGTTACAGTCCTAGTAGGTATCAATTCGTCCTTATCATTTCTAATCACAGTCATACCCCCCTTCTTAGGTACACAATGCACAGGAGAAATCCAAGTACTATCTGATATAGGATATATGATTCCAGCCTAGCAACTTAAGAATTTCCTTGTTAACAACTTCTTTAAGTTTGGGTTCAATCTTCTCGAGGTTCAATGCTAGATATGATTCGCTTTTCCAAGTGAATTCTGTGAGTGCACAAGCTAGGTGAAATTCCTTTAATGTCAACTAGAGAATATCCTATAGCCTTTCTAAATTTTCTCAACTCAGTCAACAGCAAATGCAACTCATCATCACTAAGCATATCATTTACTATGATTGGATAAGTAGAATTTGGTCCAAGAAAATTAGCCGAAGGAAGAGGTTTGAGATCTACCTTAGGTGCTCGGAGTTCGACCGTCGCTGCTGCAGAGGAGGCTGGTTCGGTGGTAGACTCGATCTGCTTGGTCGAGTCTGACGTCCTGACAGCTCGAGTATGGTCGAACTCGGTGTCTTGGACAGGTTGAATTTCTGTGTTGATCCCTATCAGCTCCTCAAACCCTTCTGACTCTTCCAGGACCTTGTGTGAGTCCAAAATCATCTCATACCCCAAAGTCTCAGCATGTAGATACCCATCTTCACTACTCTTGGTTAAGGCAATCTGAAGGTGATCCTCTTGATTAAGCTCCTCCAGAAGTTCATTAGCAAGCTTGTCCATTACCTCAACATAGAAGACTTGTCCATCTATTTCCGGCTTCCTCATAGTGTCCTTGACATCAAATGTTATCTTGAAATCATTCCCAAGGTTAAGATCGATCTTTCCTTTTCGGACATCAATGACTGCACCAGCTGTAGCAAGGAAAGGTCTGCCCAGAATCAGAGGATCTCTTGGTTCCTCATCCATCTCAAGAACTATAAAGTCTGTGGGTATCTCCACCTGAACCAACCATCAGAGGAAGATCTGCTAGCATACCATGAGGAGTCCTAATTGATCTGTCTAAGCACCAGAGATCGAGGGCTTATAGTTGAACCCTAGCTTGCAACCGAGAGTGGCATAAGACCGATAGATGCCCAAGATCACAGAGACTTCTTGAAAACCAATGGACCTAGAGAGCACGGTAGGGTGAAAGAACCTGTCGCCTAACTTCTCTTTGACGACTCTTCTGAATGATGGCGCGCACTCCTCTGATAGACAACCATACTGTACTGCTCGTCTTTCTCGCACGCATCCTTCAAAATTTCTGATGAGGTACCATGGAGAAGGTATCAATGAGAGGCAACCTAATCTCAGCTTCCTTGATATACTTATCAAAGATTTGCTTATGTTTCTCCATTAAGTCCTTCTTAAACCTCTTTGGGAAAGGCAATTTGGGCTTGTAAGGAGGAGGGACATAAGGTGCCTTCTTTTCCTCTGAAATCACAGTTTTAGGTGCAGGAGGACTGTCTTGACCCACTCTGGTCGAGCGTGGTCTCGAGGACGTGCAGGGGTCTCCTGAGTATACTGGTTGAGTTGAGGCGCTCCAGCAGGCGTAAAACTCTTGTCTTAGTCGTTTTTGGAAGTCAAATCCTCCCCATCTCGATCTTCACTGTCCTCAGTGATTGTAGGAGGTCTTGCCCTCTCAGGTAACTCCTTTCCATTCCTCAAAGTGATGGCATTGATGTGAGCATAGTCCTTGGGTTTTGCATCGCTGGAAAGAAGAGGAAAAGTCGTCTTACCCTCTATGGAACGAATCTTGGATCGAGACTCAATCTTGTTAAGATCATTATAAGTGTAGTCTATCTGGGTTTTAATTTCACCAAACTTCTTGGCTGTCTCAAGTGCACCAGCTGCTTCTGAGGATTTGCGCAGAGGTGTTCGTCTGCTGATCCGAGTGCAGAAGACCGAAGGTGGTGAGACTGAAAACCTGGTGGTGGACACAAGGCCCTGCGGAGGATGACTCGATAGTGCGGCTGAGCAAAGTTCTAGTTGCATAGAGAAACAAAAGGCTTGGGACGGAGGTTGTTCTGAGGTGGGTAAACGATCCCGAGGGTTAGCAACGTTGGTACTCTGTAGGACAGATTCGGGTTGTTCTTGTAGTTGATGAAACCTTTGTGTACTGACCTGATTCGCATAGCCTGACCTCCTTAGACCATCATCTTCCCATCTTGAACCGAAAAACTGTATCCCTCGAAGCAAAGTGAACCTGTTTCTTCTGCTGTAGCAGTTGATCCAACTTAGCAGTCAAGGCCTTGATGGCCCTAGTCTGATCATCTGTAGCAACACTTGGCCGGACACTCCTATCACACTCAGCAGTGTAGTTACCATCAGATTTTGCTAGGTTCTCCAAAGTGCCCAGCCAGATCAACGCCTCGTTGAGGAAGTTACCACTGGCAGTTCAAGCATGCGGACATTCGGGAGAACACCTCAGAGAGTGCTAAGGAGTGACTCATTGCTGAAACCGTGGTGAGGGCATTGAGTAGTGTAGCCCTTCGATCCCAGCATTCACGAAACTTTCACCATCCTTCTCGTGTAAATCCAGAGATTTCATTCCTCAGCGTCGTCCGGCATTGAAAGAACTTGGCAGGAAGGCTTTCTTGCTCATCCCATGAAGTGATGGATCCATGGGGTAGAGTCTTTTCCCAATGATGGGCTCTGTCACCAAGAGAGAAGGGAAAGAGCCTCAGCTTGAAACCATCTTCACTGACACCATTGATCTTGGTAAGGCTGCAGAGCCTATCAAACTCATCCATATGATCTAGAGGGTCCTCCATAGGCATTCCATGAAACTTGTTGTTCTGCACCATGGCAATCAAGCTGCTCTTGATCTCGAAATTGTTGTTCTGTACAGTAGGAGGGACAATCCCTTGTCTGTTGGTATGAGTATTAGGAGCATCTCCTGCTCCTATCAGACGGGGCCTCCTCACAGGAGGGTCTTGGGCATGTCGTTCCTGTGGGTGGTCTTCCATGCCCACTAGATTCTTGGATGTTGTCTCGCTGCTCTCGCAACTGATGTGGTAGCTTGTTAATATTGTCGATGTAGCGGATTAGGTTCTGACTTCCTTTTGATCTGGTTTGCATGCAGGTGGAGGTAGACTCGAGCAGACGTGGGCGAGCTAGGCTGACTCGATCTGCTGGGCTCGAGCTAGGGTGCTCGAGTCAAGAATCGTCCTRCAAAGCAAAGACAGAAAAAGAAAATCAAAGTGAATAACAGAGTAGATAGAAAAGAACTTGATCTAGAACGAGTTGAAATCCTAAATGTAACAAACAACACCCAAATGGCAACGGCGCCAAATTGGTRTAGGTYAATTTCTTACTAGACCAAAGTTTAGTAGAAGGTGTCAATCCATAAGATATTAACCAGAAAGGATGTGATCGCAATTCAAGTCAAGCCAAGCAAAGAGTGTATAGGACTCAGCAACCTAGACAAAGCTGAAAATAGAAGATAAAATAGATGCTATCTAGGACTAGCAAACTAACCGAAGCGAGTAATAACGAGACACAGATAGACAACAGAGAAATCAATCAATGCAAGAGGTTCCAGGATGGGGTAATCGACTCGTCCTCTTAATCTACCCAGGTGTTCTAACAAAACTCAATCAAGCTATCCCCTAGACATCAAACATCTCAACCAGTTAAGTCCACTCCCATGATAAGTAACATCAAGCTATACGGACCCAATCCTTGGCGAAATCTACCCTAGCGGCAATAAGATTCAGTTCAATATTGTCAATAAACACCCTGCACTAACCACTTAAGCTAGGTAAATCTCTAACATCGTCATCAAGCATTTTATCAAACACCGGGTGGAAAAACACCTAAGTTCTAATCTCAATTGATCGGAGAGAAATTAGCATTAAGAACACTGATTTAGAAGGGAATTTAAACAATCAACTCTTAAACCACCTAAGAGACTAAGATTCCACACCTAATCTATCTCATCCTCAAGAACCCTAATGACTACTCAGAACTCATAAAGAACACAAACCCAGAAATAATAAAAACTTGCATAGATAGAGAGAAGAGATAGAGAAATGATAGAAACAGAAGAAATCAATTAAAAATAACAAGTAGAAATCAAATTACAAAGGCTGGAAATCAAGAACAAGGAAGAACAATGAAAAACAGATAGAAAACTCGAAAATTAGGTCTTAAAAACGAACTCTCCCTGTCTTAATCCCACATTAGGTATTTATACTAAGTCTTAAAAACCCTAAAACGTCATACACCCATGCTCGAGCTGAGCTTCTGCTCCATTTCCTGCTTTAGCTCGATCACGTCTGCTAGAGCATCCAGGTCGAGTCTGATGTCTGACAGCTCGATCACTGTAGAGCATCAGGTCGAGTCGATGTCTGACAGCCTTCGAGTCAACTTCTCCAAAATCACTGAAAGTACCGTAAAAGCCAAATATGCAAGATGTATGCAAACTGTGCAAAACACTCTAAGTATGCAAAACTAGGAATAAATGACAAGAACATGTTAAATAACAGGTCTAAATGTATGAATTATGTCAGCTAAAACGATGCAAAATGCAAACATATCAAGTGGACAATCAGTGGACAAGATATTTATTTAATTGTGGACATAATTTTTGTATTTTTGTGGACAAATTAAAATTAAACCCTTTCTCATGGATATAATTAGAGTACCTTAATGGACATAATCAGTGGACAAGATACTCATTTAATTGTGGACAGAATCTTTGTATTTCCGTGGACAAATTAAACCCTTTCTCGTGGACAAGATACTCGTTAAAATGTTCTCAAAATGTCAATTTCAGTTTAGTAAGAAGAAAGAAGTAACGCCTATGTATATACCTATCCACTAAACAATGGAAAAGATTTTCACTTGCTTGTGGACATAACTATTCTAGTTTTGTGGACAAAATCAACTCTGCCTCTTGAACATAATTATTGTACCTTAGTGGACATAATCAGTGGACAAGATACTTATTTAATTGTGGACATACTCTTTGTATTTTCGTGAACAAATTAAACCCTTTTTCGTGGACATAATTATTATATCTTAGTGGACATAATCCGTGGACAAGATATTCATTTAATTGTCGACATAATCTTTGTATTTCCGTAGAAGAATTACATATTTTCTCTCTTCCCTTCCTCTTAATCTATCCAATGACTACACATAACTACAAAACTTATCCTAAATAGTACTTAAATATTAGTAGAAAATGCCACAAATTCAAATGCCAAACTCACCTAATCATCACTAAATTTTCCAGCACTGCATATACGCTCGAATAGTTCACCACCACCAGATTCCATAGCAATGACAAGATGAGTTGGAGTCAACACAACCTATACAATCCATAAATCCCACGTATGGCAGATGAAAGCTATAAGATTATCATCTGCAATAAAACATCACCCATGCCAAGCAGTAAGAAATTCACTATCCCCCTTAATACAAATTATATCCGGATGATGTAGTGATCGGTGATTAATGATTTCTGTTGCCACGATCTCATCAGTCTGTATCCAGAAACAACAAAGCTAATACTCACTGTACAAATCTTATGAGCAAAAACCAATAACATAAAATTACAGAGAAAGAACTCAAAAGGATTCAAACAATAAAGAAGATCAGATCGCTTAGATGGTCTTGCAAATCGATCAAGTGGACATGACATCTTAAATTTCTTTGCCCATTATCATATAAGACCGTTCATTTCGAAGTTAACACTATAGTAAATCCTAGAAAAAAGCTTACCCAGAAACATAAAATTTCAGAAAAAACTTAAAAGGATTCAAACAATAAAAAAGATCAGATCTCTTAGATTGATCTTGCAAATCGATCAAGTGGACATGACATCTTTAATTCCAAAAATTCCTTCGCCTAAATTCTTCACTGAAATCGCCAAACAAAAGTTGAAGGAGAGAGAAATTTCGTTTAAGAGTAATTTCGTTTTTTTGCTGAATGCCAAAAATCACACATTTGGCATTTCCGACAAAGTTTTCTCCCTTTTACATTTTCTGGAGTACAATATTCCCAATTTTGGTATTTCAGATAATAATCCCTTTAATAAATCAATTTGGATCCAAAATCTTTCTACTCAATATTAAACCCAAAATCTTTCCAAATCAAAGCGAGGAAGAGCCATGGATGCGAGTAACCACGACGACGATTTCAATTCTACATCAAACTGGAAACTCGCCGGCGGTTCCCTCACAGATCCCATCTCATTTGAGTCCTCCTTCACCGCAAACCACGAATCTGACGACGGAATCATCCCCACCGCCGTCGATCATGCAGCCAAGTCACCGCTACTTCTACTCCCTCCGTTTCCCAACGGCGAGCCTTGTGAAATTACGAGTACGGTCCTTGAACTTGTGTGAGATTTGTCTTCGTGATTCTCCTTGATTCTGAAAAAAAAAAAACACACTCCGATCTGGTTTATTAAACCTCTAATTGTTAGTTTGAAGTATATCTAATAGTGTTATAAAATTGAAATTGATAGGAATTTTATGTATGTGTGGATGTGAAACATGTAGTGATCTCGGTGTTTTGTGAATTGTGTGTGTTTCTGGTCGCAGTTACATTTGCACAAGAGCATGAATTAAGGCAAGTCTATATCCGTAGTAGTGCACGAGTATACGAAGTGTATTACACGAAAAAGCGGCGACATGATAAGGAATACTTGTGTACAGTTCGATGTGGTGTTGCAATGAGAGATGAAGAAGTGCTTCATATCCCTCTTAATGAGTCAGCTGCTTCTAATAGTCGAGTGGAACCGGTAAAGGATTCGATAGAGAGGAAGGTAAAAGATAATGGTAATGGACGGACGAGCGAAGATGATTGGGTTGAAGTGAAAGCTGGTGATGATTCTCTGTCGAATAATGAAAAAGATCTGCTTCTAATGTCAGAATTAGGAAAGCAGGTAACGAGTTTTTGCGGTAGTAGAGGCTTTATGATCTAGTTAGTTGTTGTTTTGGAGTAAAATCACATGGAAGCAAGTTTTAAGGAATTGATGAAATTCAGAGATATATTTGTTGTTGTTCTGTTTGTCATTTTCTTGTTCTTTTAGTAATGGTTGATTTTAATGGGTAAATGCTTTTTCAGGATTTTTATGAAGCTACTGCGGAGATCAATGATGCAGAACCTTGCACTTCGATTACACTCCGTCTTCTCTCTCTTCAGGATAAAAGATGTGCACTTGTTGATGAAGTTTATGTATTTGCTGATCCTGTTGATCCAAGTGAGTCAGAGAAGGAAGAAGCAAGTGGAACAGGAAATTCATCTAGTAGTTCGTTGATGGCTATGTTTATGCCCGCTCTTTTGCAGCTATCTCGAGGAAAAGATGTCAGAAAAGAACAGGATAGACAAGTTTCCGACAAGTCCAACAGCACGACTCCTGGAACTATAGGAAACTCAAATTATTCAGATAAGACCGTGAATGAAATTCAGCAAGAGACAAATTTCAGTAAAGCTGATCACACAGGAGTGAGCTCACCAGTTTTGGTTGATACTGTTGCAAAGCCGGTTAATGTAGCAACGCGAGTATCTGAAGCAGAAATCAAGCCTGCTATATCTTGCAATAATGTGGAGACTATCCTGGATCAGCTTGTTAATAAGGTAAGGAGAATAGAAACTATCTTGACAAGATTTGAAGATCAGATGTTGAAACCTGTTAATAGTATTGATGCAAGGCTCCAGCTAGTAGAGAAGAAACTCGAACAGCTAGGCAATAAATCTTTTGAATCTGAATTGCTTGTTGAAACAAAATTACCCAGTCCAGATTCTCTGGGCAACGAGACAGATAAAATTCCTGATATCAATGAGTTGGATGGATTGACTAAAAGCACTAATAATCCACAATTGGTCTCTTGTACAAAAATAGTTGTCCCTGAACCCTCTGTTGAAGATTGTGCTGTTGTACTGCCGAAGAACAGGATGGAAGAACTGGAGAGTGAAAATAGCTCAATCTCAGGAAATGAGATTATTTCTATTGAACCTGAGATCAGTAATGAGGAGGTTGGTCATTCTTTTGAAGAGAAACCAAAACGTTCGGTGTCTATAAATGATGCTTTAGCATCTGCACTTGCTGGATTATTGTCTTCACATTCGATCATGGATGGAAAATATAGCCAAACGTTCTGTGTTACAGCCCCAGAGTTTTCAAATGAAGATGACATGGAGATAGAAGAGAAACCTTGGACGAGTGCCTACCCAGACAAAAGCCAATTTACAGCAGAGGAGTTGGGAAACACATACTCTACCTCAGGGAGCCCAACTTCTTCATGGGAAGAGCCTGGAATTACTCCATGTATTAAAGATGATTCTCAGGAAATGATTTATGGAGTTTCTGAAAAACTGGATGATAGTTTTGGAGGAGATGAGGAAGCTGAGACAGTGGTTAGTGTCAGGGACAATGCTTTAGATGAAGGGACGTTTACATCAAGCACAAAAGCTGATTGTTACGCAGAAAGGGAGAACCTCAGTGATAAGCCCAGGGATTCCGATTTCTTGATTCACAATCTCGAGAATCCAAATGAAACTACTGCAAAATGCAAAGGAGAGCCTGGAATGGATGATGTATTGAAGAGTATTCTCGGTCTTCAACCGACTACTTCTTCAGTCGATTTCCTAACTCCAGTCCTGGATGTGAAATTTAGTTCAGAGAATCAAGACTCAGATAGCAAAAGTTTCTTTGAGGCGCTCTTCACGGAAGAATATAATACCGATGTAGATTGCAAGAACGAAGCTTTTGACGATAACTTAGTCTCAGTGGACGATGAAGAACTCAAAGGACCACCAACAGATAACCTGTCGTCTGTGGAGATGGATCACTATGAGACGAACGAGAGGCATCTACACTTGAATGATGAAATATCAGAAGCAAGTCTGATTTAACGGAGAAATTAAATGCGACATCACAACCCGCATTTTTTTCTGCCAAATACACATTCTATTTTCGTCGAGGTTTTTGCTCTGTTGAGTCTAGAGGGTAGATTGTTAGTGTTGACAGATGTTGTAAGCTTTAATGATACTAGGGATTCCTCTGTCCAATACGCGGGTTGTTATTTAAAAGATGGTATTTTGTACTGCACATAGATGGTTGAACTCTGGTTGATCATTATTCATACAAAAAACCTTGTAAACTTTTAATAATAAACTGTTGAATCAGAACAAAATAAGTTTTTAACAGAAGAGAAGAGAGGGAAACAGAGTATAACTGAGAAGAGAGATTGAAGTGCAGATGCAAAGCAAATGGCTCATATGTTCACTCATCAAATATTAGCAACAAAAACTTCTTCGAATGAACATGACTTGGGGACTGTAAGCACAACATCACGCTACTTAACCTTCCCACAAATCTCCTGTCCGTTGTGCCTTTCGAGCGCAATCTCAACACACCAAGTCTTAATAGCGAGTTATTAACTGTAATAGGCTACAAGCAGAAAATATTTTTGGACCTATATTAGCGAGTTAAAAAGAAAAAAATAAACTTAAAATAAGGGATAAAAAATAAAAAAGGTTCGAACCTTTAAATTCTTGACGGTTCAAATAAGCAAATGACCAACTCCACTACTGAAACTTTTGAAAAATGTCGGCCGAATTTTATTTATTGTATTTACAGCGGCAAGCATGGGCTTAGCCCGCTTGTACTTATGGCTGACTCTGCTCCTACCGCCTCCCATTTATTTTTCCTTCGGCTTGTAAACCACATCCTTGTTCCCATAGAGGTAAAGATTTCCTTCAATGGCAACACTTTTACCAATATATATCCCGCGTATCTCTGAATACCCTAGACGAGGGCTCACCATTATTGTTGTATCCGCCACTCATGATGTAGACATTAGAACCAATTGTGGCATTAATCGAGTAACATGGAGAAAACAAATTATGCGCTGGGACTGAGACCAGAACATTGCCACTCGACTTCCTAGTGCGATTTGTTTGCATACATGGACTAAACAAGGAGTGAACCATCTTGAGGAAGGGTTAGGGACTCGAGTTGGTCTCCGGAATAGAGTAAACCAACCTGACATATTTCAATAATATAGCCACGTTTTTTTTGTATTTGCCACGTTTATTTCATAGCTAATTATACAACAAAAATGATTTTCAAAACATTAAACCTAGAATACTAATCTGCATTGTAACAATAAATGTAAGGAAAAAATGGTAAGAACGAAGATTAAATCCCCTAAAAAGAAAATTATAAAGGTAAACTAAGTTAAAATCTCATATTATTTATAAAAAAGTAAAACAAAAGTTAATTGTATTTTTTCCTTTATGATTTCATTTTTTTAATGTTTATTCTTTAATTATTTTAAAACAATTAATAGTTGAAATTGATTCATTTTTGATTTTATTTTGTCAACAGCTTTATATTTAATTAAGTGGCTCAAAAAGACAAATTGGAAGAATATTGTTTACATACAAAACATAATGCGCTTATACACGGATATTTCATTCAAGCTTGTCCGCTCTAATGTTAGCTCTACGGGTAACAAGTGAGACATAAAATATCCAAAAAATTTCTAGTTTAAGAGAGCTTGTTTTAAATAATAAGTAAAAGATATTTAAATGGCCATGCCTAGCTTAATCAAAAGGAAACATTGGCCTACGGTCAAATATTCTTGAAAACTATTTAGAAGCCAATTATTAGAAGTATATATATTTTTTTTCTCTAAAACCCCTTAATTTTAAAAAAATGTTTTTTCTGTTGAATATGCCCAACTATGTACTTTGCATATACTTACGTTGGCTTTTTATTGAAAAAAATAATCATGTATACAGTAAATCAAGGAATCGAACTGAACCGAAATTTTTGGTTTTTGGTTCGGATTTGTTTAAGGGAGCTGAACCGATTGCTAAGTATCATCTTTGTAATTGGTTTTCGATTCGAGGCAGTTTGGTTTGCAAAATATTTTTATTTTTTGCTATAAATATTAAAATATATATTTAATATTAATATTTAATAATCTAAATAGATATATATTTTTAATATATAATATTTTGTGATATATATATATCAGTTTTCGCGGAACTTTTTTTCTAAGTAAAATCATCTTCATCGGTACATTTGTTCTTTTTTTTTAATTATTATTATTTTTTGTAAAGATAGATTGTGGTTTGAGAAAGAAAAAAATCAAAGAATTTTTTTTTTAAAAGGAGACAAGAATGTTTTAACGAGTTCGGCAACGAGTATAGTTATCTTATATCTCGTCAAAAAAGATATCCCATAATCCACTATTATCATGCACACAATAATATTTATGAATACAGTACTTCTGATATATTACGAAATATTACAATAAGTGGCGGACGCAGGTAGTATAGGTGGGGCATGTGCCCCATACTAAGTTTCTAGTTTTTTTTTTCAACACTATTCTAGTTTTGTGTATAATAACTTATAAAATGAATCAAATAAATTATCATTTCTTAGTTGAATCTTGTTAATATTTTTTCTCAACTCTTAAGTTTAATCAAATTTTAACCCTTTCAATTTGTTTGTTCTCCCTTTTTATTTTCAGTTAGTTCTCTAAATAGTTTATTAAATTAGTGATATCTTTTTAAGATATTCTTTTTGGTAGCCTTTTTTTTTTAAACGTTGATATTAAATTTTATTTTTATTATTTTGTCTTGAATTAATAATCACTTATTTTTATACGCATATATATAATAATAATATAAATTATTAAATATTTAAATAAAATTTATATTAAAAAATAATATGCCCCATGTAAAAAAAAATTTAGATCCGCTACTGATTACAATCGTATTTTTCTATATTATTGAATTTATAATTTACTATATATCTCAAACAAAAAAAAAGTAAAAATAGCTAATTATTAAATTTGGTTATTATATTTAACGTTTTCGTTTTATATGAATTGGAACATCTTTTGTATGTCTGCAGCCTCCATTAATGTAGGTGGTACCAAAAAATTTGGTTCGGTTTCAGTTTGGATTCGGTTCTTTCTGTTCTGGAGTTTAGCATCCATTCGGGTATTTTGAGTATCTGTGGATTTTTATCTCGAGTATTTTTTAGTATTTCGGGTATTTCGGTTATCCGGTCTAAAAATAACTAATATTTTTGGGTTGTATTTAAGGTATTTTTGGATACCAAAAATATTTCGGTTCGGTTCCGGTTCTGGAGTTTAGGATCCATTCGAATATTTTAGAATTTTAGTTCGGTTTGGATTCGATTCCTCTCAATTCGGTTTTGGTTCGATATTTTCGGTTCGGTTAATTTAATTAGACTATATGCTACTATGATTATACGAACTTCACTACTTCTCCAAATATGATTATATCATTCAACTGGTACCCGAAGGCCTCAAATGTTTTGTGGATGGCTCCTAGAAAGAATCTGATAATTTTGTAGGTCTTGGCTGGTTTAGTCATTCGGATGAATTAGATTAGAATCTCATGGGGGTAAGAACCACTCGACGCAGCCTCACCCCACTTCATGCGGAATTTGAAGCGATAATTTCGGCGATGCAGTGCATGATATCCTTACAAGAGATGGTAGTGTGTTTCTACTCTATCAGTCTAGAATTAGTGAAGATGGTATTCTCTCCAGACGAGTGGCCGACATTCTCAATATACTTAGACCTTGAAAGACTGAGAAACTTCTTTTCTGGATTGTCGTTATTTTTTGTATCACATTCTTCAAATTTGAAAACACATAATCTAGCACTACGTGCTAGAATTAATTATGCTAACATCTTATGTAAAATGTGTACTGGATTTCTTAACCGTTTTAATTAATATTAATAGATGTCAGAGAAAAATAAAAAAGATTATATCATTCAACTCTTTTATATACTTGGTTTCACACTTCCACCCGTATAGAACTCAAACACTAATAAACCAATATAAAAAATAAACATTAAAATAATCATGCAGCCTTTTACCTATTGAAGCTTATACTGGGCTGGACCTGGGCTATCGAGCCCAATATTTTATAAGTGTTACATTTTGTCATACACAGACATATATATATATATATACCTCCGTTCAAGTAACGGTTTTTCAGCCTGTAACACCATGAACTTAGGCCCGTTTGCTTATTACTATACAGACTTGCACCACATGCATAAAATATCAAAAACTATCCAAAACAAGCGTATACCACCAAACCGAAGAAACTGTAGATCGGTCTGTAAAATTGGAACCAACGTGGACGATGACATGGCTATACTCATGTAAAATTAAACGAAACGACGTCGTTTTAAAAATAAACCCTAAATTAAAAGCTTCTTCTTCTCCATAGTCTTCTTCTCCATCTAATCTCTCAAAATCTCGAAATCTAGGGGAGAGATTTCGTTTTTTTCTTCTTCTTCAACGCTTTCAATGACTTCCCCAAAAATGGCATGAAAGCAGCTCTTCTTCCTTTAAATGAATCAATACTCAGATTTTGACTCTCTCTCGCTACTCTCTCTCGCTACGCTTCTTGGTGATCCAACCAAATCCATATCTAATTCCAAAATAACACCAACAATCTCAGCAAAAACTAGATCAAGCTTTGATTGAATACAATGCCAAACCGGATTAATCAACGTTTCCACATCAGATTCACCGCCTCTGATCAGTCCTCCATAACCGATTCAAAACCCAGAATGATTAAGAATACTCCATACCTTCATCCAAAATCGCAAAATAAACTAACCAATCATCATCGATAGCGAATGTGTATGTCTTCTTGTGAATTGTATGAGAGAACATTGAATGATGTGGAGGCGTGTTCTCGAACTCGGCGAGAGCTACGTTTCTTTTCGCAATGCAAGTGTAAGACAATAAACTTGGACTTGAAAAAAAACGAGATTTTGAGAGATTAAAACGATGGAGAAGAAGAAGCTTTTAATTTAGGGTTTATTTTTAAAACGACGTCGTTTCGTTTAATTTTACGCGAGTATAGCCACGTCATCGTCCACGCTGGCCCCAATTTTACAGACCGATCCATGGTATCTTCGGTTTGGTGATTTACACTTGGTTAGGATAGTTTTTGATGTTTTATGCATGAGGTGCAAGTCTCTGCAGGAATAAACAAACGAGCCTAAGTTTATGATGCTACAGGCTGAAAACCGTTCAAGTAACCCACACAAGAATTTCTTTTCTGTCTAGGGTTTCACAAAGTCGTCTTTGTCTCCTTTCCACAAGCAATCATGGTGAAGTTTTCTCGCTTTTTTTCTTCTCTTTGTTTGTGATTTTGTTCTCTCTTTTCCTCTTATATGTTGTCTGAATTTTATTTTTCTTTTGGATCTGTTAATTAGGTGCTCCAAAACGACATCGACCTGCTCAATCCTCCTGCTGAGCTCGAGAAGAGAAAGCACAAACTCAAACGTCTTGTGCAATCTCCTAACTCTTTCTTCATGGTACTTTTTTTTGTCACCTTTTCCTCCAAAATCTGTAACACAAGTGGATGTGATGCAATAAATCTGATTCTGCTTTCTTTGTGTTTTCAGGACGTTAAATGTCCGGAATGCTTCAACATGTGAGTTTTTCTAATTTTTTCGTAATTGATTCTTCCACAGAATCGAACAATGTTGTTTTGGTATAAATTTGAATGTTGTCTTTGTATTGAAAATATAAATTGGTATCATTAGGAAGAAACTGTCAACTGTTTTAGATTAGTAGAAATATTGTGAATTAAATTGTCAATTTTGATCATGTTGAGTGTTGTGCTGTTTAATTAACAAAAAGATTGGTAATACTGTTTTATTAACTATATAGATTACACTTAGTAACACATTGCTTATGGGTTAATTTGCAGAACAACTGTGTTCAGCCATTCTCAAACAGTTTGTAGTATGCGGAAAATGTAATAAAGTTCTGTGCCAGCCCACTGGAGGTAAAGCAAGGCTCACACAGGGATGCTTGAAGAAAACAACATCTTAGGAAAAATAAAAAATCAATGTTAATCAAACTCCAGAGCCATTAATTACTACTTTATTATTATATTGGAGCGATATTTTTTTCCTTTTTTTTTTGGCCATTATTTTTTCTTTCTTAACCAAAATGTGTTTTTCGGTAGCTCCATTCCATAATCTATTATCTTGTAATCCTTTCTTTTAATTGGTTGCATTTTATTCATCTTTCTGATATATATATATATATATATATATATATATTAGAAGAGTATTCGTGATATATTGTACGAGATATAGTAATAAAAAGTTTTAAATAGTATTAAGAGGCTAATTCATATGGTAACAAATGGTTAATTTTAGAAGTGTTGGTATCGAATGGTTTAGTCAAAAAAAAAAAAAAAAAGCTGGGAGACTAATTCATTTGAGCTTTAAGCAATTTTTAAATATGATAGAAAATATAATTATTCATCTTTTTTTTTGTTAAACTTTATTCCTTAATATTCAATTTTTGTAAGTAAACTATAGTACGAAATGGTGTTAATTGTTAATTGATGTAATTAACATTAAATTAAAAAAAAATTGGAACAAATATATATATATATATATATATATATTTTGTTTTTTTTTATTTTTGATAAAGGGTATTTTATTGAATAAGCAACAATGTACAACCTTTAAAAATACAACATAAACTGAAGCATAGTGAGATTAACAAAAGGATACAAAAAGGGATATTTTGGAATAAATAGTTTAGTGAAAAAAAATCCTAATAAAAACGAAATAGAAATTGTTCCGTGCTACAACACAGATTAATGACTCTAAACAAATCCGATTTTTTTAATAATAGAATATCCGATTTTTTTTGTGCAAATCAATATCCGATTGTGCAAATAAATTTAAATCAAATTTTAACAAATCCTTTTTGGAATATTAACAAATCCTATTAAAATATCTGATTATTAATAAATCCGATTTTTTGGAATAGTAAAATTTTTTTTTTAGAATATTAACAAATCCGATTTTTTTTGGTAACCACAATAATCGATTATTAACAAATCCGATTTTTTGGAAATAGTCAAAAGTACTTTTTGGAATATTAACAAATCAGATTTTTTGTTAACCATAAATTAAATTATTTCATTAAATGATCACATAATAACTAATGACTAAAATATCCTTAATGAAAGATTAAAATTTGTTCTTTGAAATAATGGCAATGTGATATAAATTTTAATATTTTTTAATGTTTATTTATAAATGTACTCCCCAAATAATGTATAGGGGATAAAACAAGCACTACCATACAGTTAAAAGCATGCATCGATCGATCAAGCCATGCAAACTTATCTCGATCGTAAACGGAGAGCGTTGAAAAGATGAAGACGTCGGAGAAAACTTATTTAGCTCAAGCGGCTTGAATTTCCTTGTAATTGGAAGGATCGTCGTACAAGATCTAAAACAGAGACAATATCGGTGGTGATATTTATTTTCTCAGTCGGCTAATAATCAACAACTCAGTCGTTTCAGAGACGAAGATGTTTCTCATTTCGGAGACGAAGATTTTTCGAGGACATTATCGACTACGATTCGATAGAAATTTCTAATCAATATGATCAGTATCACTTACGAAATCATATCTCAGCAATAATAAAGCATTAAACAAATACAATTCTCCAAATTTAGAAGGATTTTCTGGAAAAAAACCCTCCAACTCGTCGATTTTTGCAATTTTACCCTTTACCTCCAAAAATGCAGGTTAATTCGCAAACTCAAAAGTAATACGCAGTATAATTCTTATATGTTACCGTCAAGTTTGTAAAACGTTAGATAAATAATATGTCAAATCAAAGCCCTCACGACGAAGAGTTCAAATGTACCTTTAGAATTTCAAAAATCTAATGTATATGACTGTGAAAACGTTAAGAAGATACATATAAGAGTTATATTGCATATTATCTTTGAGTTTGCGGATGAACCTGTATTTTTGGAGGTGAAAGGGTAAAATTGCAAAAATCGGCAAGGTGCAGAGTTTTTTTTTCCAGAAAACCCGATTTGGAATTATATATAATGGATAGATTTCTCTCAAGTGTCCACATCAGCATGCTAAACATCCAATTTAAAAAAAGTCATGTCCATTTAAAAATATGATGATACTTTTAGGATTAAACATAAATTTCATCGTTACTTTTGTTTATTATTATTTTTTCTAATGACCATTATTAAATAAAATATTTAATAATTAAGATATTTAATGCTAAGGAAAGCGACATTTTTTTAAAAAAGAGCATAATGATAAGATATATTTTTAAATAACTAAATTTTTTAAAAAAAAAAGAATTATAAAAAGAGAACACAAAGATAGAAGAAATGAATTGCAATATATAGGAATAGCCTACAAAATGTATATATTTTTATTAAAGAAATACCAAATAACAAATGATGAAACAATCGGAACTAAGTGACAAATGAGTGCCACAAGGCCAATATTTAAACGAAGAGCAAAAATCTCTAAATTCACTAAATAATATTGGCATTTTAGCTAAAAATGAGAAAATATGGTGTTTAAATCATACAGTATATAGAATTTCAGAAAAGAAATGAAAATCTTAAAAATCGTTGTTAATAAGAAAAATCAAAATTCTTTACTAAAAGAAAAAAATAAATAATATATGGGTTGCACATTAAACACACATAAAAGTGATATGTAATATAAATAGCATAAATTTGCCATATTGTATTATGGCTCAAGAGAAAGACAAGGACACACTTGAGCATGAACCAATTGAACCAAATCTTTTTAACGCAAAAGATTTGGAGAAGCGGTGAACTTATAGCATGCTAAATTTCTAAGAAATATTAGGCTTACAACACAAAGTTGACATCCCAAAAGAACAATTAACGCTATATGTCGATAAAAAGACCAAAATTGTAATGGCACTATTATTGATGGATATAAAGATTGCATTCTTTGATGTTGGATGTGTCAACATCGTGGCCAACATATTTAATATTTCATCTAAAATTTTCTAAGAGCATAGTGATATGGGATTACACTTATCTTTAAGAAATTTTTTTTGCAGGAAAATAATATCAAATATACATTGAACTATATATTAATTTACAATATCTTTAAGAATTTATCATTTTTAGTTATTTGAAACATTTGTGATTGCAAGAGGTTGAGCTCGAAAATTTGTATAAGTGATTGCATAATTCTTACCATTGCGTTTAGAGTTTATCTTACGTGTATTGCTCATGTATAATCAATAAAAATATAGCAGAAAAAGATGTTAGACAATTTTAACACATAAGAAGACGACTGATGGAAAATATATGTTAATGGCGCCTGGACAAAGACATAATATATAATAATTTTTTATATATGTTTTATATGTTTGCATATAGTTAAATGTTTTGATTTGTGTCCAATTCTTAAAATATTACTATTTTACATTTTTATAAATTTAGTTACATCACCGCTACCTCTTAATATTATCAACTTTAACATTTTTAATGTTTCTTACGACTACAAAACTCACCACTTTTGTCACCAATTAAATTTATATATATTTCAAAGATTCTTGTTATGGATAAGAATATTTCAAAAATAAAATATTTTTAGAAGGTTAAAAGTATTGGATTATGTTATTAAATATTTAAAGATAAAACACAGTATAATACAAATACTTAAAAATAAAAATAAAACAGTATATTTAAATTGTAATAGCATTAATTCCGAACGTTGCACGAAGGATTTCTAGTAAACTAAATATAACCAAACTAAACCATAAAACAAAACAAAACCTATGAGCCCGTTGATTATAACGCATGAAGTTGTATGAGTATTGAATACTAGATCGATAATGGGACAATTATGAGTCGGTAATTATGATACATATTAAATATGAGATCCACAATTTTTAGAACATGAATCTATCCGTTTAAAATTCTTAATATCATCAAGTATTCGTCTGGGATAGTTTTACAGAAAAAACAAATTATCATCCGCAAATAACAAATGAGAGATAGTTGGATTTCTCTTGGTTTAAAAGTTTCAAGAGATAGCCCAACTATTTCTCATTTATTGTTTGCGGATGATAATTTATTTTTCTGTTAAGCTACCCCAGACAAATGCATGTCGATATTAGGAATTTTACAGAAATCCGAAAAGACATTAGGTCAACAAATCAATTTCTCGAAGTCATCGTTACAATTTTGTCACTAGGTTCCAGAGGATATACAAATTACATTGAAAGGAATTTTGGGCATTACACAATTAGGGGGAATGGATTCCTATTTAGGCATCTCTGAAAACTTGGGAGGCAATAAGAGTCAAATTTTTGCCTTCGTAAGAGAAAGGATTCAGGACAGAGTTAATCGTTGAACATCAAAATTCCTCTCAAAAGGGAGTAAGGAAGTTTTAATTAAATCGGTAGCATCAGCACTGCCCACATACACAATGTCTTATTTTCGTCTACCCAAATCTTTGGTTGGAAAACTAACAAGCGTTATATCTCGATTATAGTGGAGTTCCAATGGAACACAAAAGAGATGCATTGGATGGCGTGGAAAACGTTATGTGGCCCAAAAACTGCTGGGGGGCTAGGATATAAACTCATTGAGGATTTTAATACAGCTTTAATAACTAAACAATTGTGGCGATTATTGGAGGCAAAGGAATCACTATTGGCAAGGGTACTCAGGGGTATATATTAGGAGATCCCATGGAAAATATTGGGTGTTATTCCCATCTTGTGGATGGAGAAGCATAATTTAAGCTAGCTCTTTGATAGAAAATAGCTCATTAAACGGGTAGGATTAGAACATTCGATTTTAGTATGGAATGATCCATGGATTCCTGTCCAATGTCCGAGAGCAGCAACATGTAAGGTTATTAACTATTATCCCTCTTTCAAAGTTAACCATTTGGTTGACCAATCAATCCAAACTTGGAATGTGCGTTTAATCAAAGCCATTGTGGAACCCTCTAATGTCTCTATTATCCAAAGTTTGCCAGTTAGCAGTCTCTATAAAAAAGATAGGCTAGGTTGTCATTTCACCAAATCCAGAAAATATACGGTAAATCTGGATATGCGGTAACGAGAGAGTTTCGCTCAGTAAACAACTTGGCAATAAAAAACGGACCGAATATTCTTCCCTTATAAGCGTATTGCTGGAAACTTAACTGCCTCTGCAAGATACAACATGATGTGTTAAGCTAATGTCTAATTTAACTTCAAGAGGTATCAAGTATGATAGTCATTGTGTTAGATGTGGAGCATACATATAAACAATCAATCACGCCCTTTTGGAGCGCCCACCGGCTCTTTAGACTTGTGCTCTATCAATTATACCAACCGTTCCAGGAATATTTTTCACATCATATATTTCGCTAATTTGGACAACAGTTTTCCGTGGATTATTTGGTTTTTATGAGTCAGATACTGATTCCAGAGATACTTTACAATTGGCCGAAAGTGAAGCGGTGGTTTGGAGTAGCGCTCATGTGTCCCACAAAGATGAAGATTCTCAATATAGTGCTACAAAGTGATATATCATGGATTTTACCCGTTTTTAGCCATGATATAAGTCGTTTTATCGAGTCTTTCTAGTGCTTTTTCTATCATTTTAGAGTCTTTTCAGGTTTTAGCACGTTTGGGACGAAATTGGAGATTTTGGAGACATTTGAAGCCTTTTTGGAGTAAACCGTAGAAAGTACCCGTTTTGAAGCCTGAGTATCGATCGACACCATCCCGGTATCGATCGATACCGATGAAGTTTTGAAGCATGAGTATCGATCGACACCATCCCGGTATCGATCGATACCGACGCAACTGACGCGGAGATAGATATCCAAGGACGAGAATTCTCGCCAAAAGAAGCCCAATACTTTCCCTTATTTACAAAGAAGCCCAGCTCGTGTTTTTAAACCTATTTAAGCAAACTCTTAGTCTTTAGGTTAAGGGGACGGGACTTTTCATTATTATTCTTGAGCCACCATTGAGATTGGAGAGCTTTTGTGAGGGAGACGGATCCAAGACTTTGTTCATCATAGAGAAGATCCCGAACCCTTGTTTTTATTCTTTTGTTTTGTTTAATTTCATGATCTATTCAGTTATGTTATTTGTTTCATCTATCATGTCTGAGTAGTCTCATTTTAGGTTCAGGGTTTTCTCATATGGATTTCTCTGATTTATGACAATTGATTTGTTAGGGTTCATAATCTGAATAGTTCTTCACCATAGGTTGTTCTCAAAGCTATTTCTAACCTGATCACTTAGAATATAGAACCTAGATTAATCGATTAGGCACGACAGTGCAATTGAGTAATCTGATAAAACCTAGGGTGAGCAATTGGATTATCTGCAAAGAGATTTGGTTTAATCGAATTGTGAACATATCAAACTTGAATTGATTGCTGGTTTACTGTGTAGGATTTGCAAAGAGATTTGGAATTTTAGACTTAAGACTTAGTTAGTTTTCACAACGACAGTTGGTTAACTATACTTTCGTGTTTGAGTTCAAGAACGGCGCTTAATTGAATTGAACCTTAATTGATTAATTGTTATCTACCATTGATTTCCTGAGAATTTCCCTGAGCCTAACTTCCATCCATATTAATCGACCTAATCTTATTTCAATCATTTGTTTTCTCATTTATTATTGTTTGCTTAGCACAATCTGCATCTTTCATCTATTGCGTGAGTTTTCTTGAGTTCTTGTGTTCGACCCCTGATATACTGCAGCAACTGCTTTAGTACTTTTAGGGTATTAATTTGAGCATATCACAAAGCAAGAGAATTCGGTGCTATCAAGCTATCAGGCACTAACTGCTTTATTGATGGATCTTGGAAGGCTTATGACCTTTTCTCAGGTTTATGATGGATTTGCACACAAAACAATGCTCACGATGTCCTAATAGGTTCCAAAAGCATATACCAGGTCTTATCTCTACTTCATGCATAGACTAGAAGTTAATATCCATACGGACTGTTTAGAGCTAGTGAAGATGGTGCATGCCCCAACGGAGTGGCTAGCTTTTGAGATGTATTTAGATGACTAAAAGAAGCTTAAGGAATGTTTTGCAACCTTTTCAGTGTCTTATATACCGCATCGCTCTAATGTCCAAACAAATAACTTAGCGGTAAATGCTAGTGTGTTATCGCATAAAGTGAGTTATTTTCAAACCGTTTTAAAATTTAATCGAACTGTTGACAAAAAAAAGAATCTATCCATTTTATATCTCACATATCAAAGAGAAGTAACGCATGTGTAAAAGCATAAGACGATCATATATAAAGTATCGTATGATATATTACAAACCACATCACGGTAACCAAGGATAAATAGATCAGATCGTAAATAAAAC
This sequence comes from Boechera stricta, assembly GCA_018361395.1. NCBI lineage: Eukaryota > Viridiplantae > Streptophyta > Magnoliopsida > Brassicales > Brassicaceae > Boechera > Boechera stricta. The sequence goes on from CM031542.1 coordinate 6,101,417, forward strand.
TTATCTCGATGTCGGGAAACGGTGACGACATCGGCCATGGATTTCGGTGGAGATTTTACTTTGTTTAGACGATTAAGGTTTCGTTCTAATAATGTCTTATGAACAAAGAACACTTATTCCACTCCAATTTGTTACCTACCTAACCCTCCCTATAATATCAACCAACACTCATTCCACCCCAATTTGTTTCCTCTGCCCAATTCCACCCTTACTTTTTAAGTTCTGCCCAATTCCATTCAATTTTCCAATTTCATGAAATTGAGGTTAATTTGGCTAATTGTGTTTCTAAAATCGCATTTACCGACCCTAACCCACCACTCTTTCTACTTTCACTAATTTTTTCTTCGCCGCCGCAATGTGAATCCGCGATGATGGATCTCCCGTCGCTATGGCCATCGATTCTTCCACCGTCGTAACTGTCGCCACCACCACCACTAGGAGAGTTTCACCTCCGTGCTGGACCGATGAGGAAACTGCTGTGCTTGTCTGATTCACCTCGAGATAGTTACTCTGATTCACCTCGAGATGTAGGAGATGTATATGGGGTTAGATATAGGGCGAGTCATATGAAAACGTATGGTGGTTTCAAGCCTGAGTTTGATTCAGATCACGATTCGATAAGGGGATTTAGAGTGAAAAGTAAATACAATGGGAATCCAAAGGTTATTGCTGATTTTGATGTTGATTTGGATGATGAGATTGTGTTAGTGCCGAAGGAAAAAGGCTTAGGGCTCATGGCAAGCCTTCCTCTGGTGATTTTAACCACGATAGTGGTGGTGGTTTTCCGTTGAAGTTGTTTGGTGATCAGAATTTTGCTTCTCATGGGCTTAAACCCAAGAATTTTAGTAAACCTGAATCCAATTTCTCTCAGGATCTAGATTTTTATGATGAATTTGATGATGATAGAGCCGGGAGGGAAAGATTCAAGCCGAGAATTCAAAGTTCTAGGAGCTCTTCGCTGGTGAATTGAAATTACATTGCGTTGGTAAACGCGATTTTATAAACGCACTACAAGAAAACTATCGATTTGCGATGGATATTTGCGATGGCTAAGAGCCGTCGCAAATTGCGACGAAATCGCGATGACTTAGCGATGATATTGCGACGGATAAAATTTATGTCGCAAATTTGCGACAGCATCGCCAGACGGGTTTTGAGTTATTCCACAACAATTCAAACACTTATTCCACATTGGAGAGAGGAAAAAAAAAAAAGAATTTGAGTGTGTGAGTTAAAAAATGGCGTCTGAGCATGAAGTATATGCATTTCGAAAGTGGATGTATAATCGAAAAGATCCGGAGATGAGGGAAGTGACAAAGGAGTATCGTGTCGTTGAGCATTCATCCACTAACAACCCATTTCAGAACGTGACAGAATATATTCCTGTAGTAACGTGCAAGAACACTCAATATTTGGAAATTGATATGAAGACGCATCCGTATAATAGAGGATTTACGCCGAACTATTATGTCAGTTTTCACATGGAGAGGGTTTTAGTCTTGGTGAAGTAGTAGTAGTGATGGTGTTGATCAACCAAGTTATAATGCTAATTATAAACATGTTTGAAAATTGAGTATCAACAAGAAAATAGGTATCATGATATGATTAGATGCATTTTATGAATCTATTCCTACATTTGTCGATGATAAGAAGAACCTAACGTTGAAGCACACAGTTTTATGATATGTTAGACTCGCAAATCAACCTATCTATGAGGGTAGAGAGGGTTATCTAAAATGTCACGCATCTCGGATGATGATAATTAAAAGTGATAATAACCAACGAGAATTACATGGATGAATGCTGAATTCTTTAAAGAGTATTTGCGAAGATAATCTTTCCGCTGAGAGTTATTTACAATAGAAATTAGATGGGTCTGGGTTACTATCAGAAATGATTGACGTGCATTGATAATTGTATGATTTTTGGAAAGACGATGATAAGCTGCATGAATGTCGATTTGTGGGAATCCGAGATATCAACCAACTACTAGAAGGACCCGTGTCCCATACCAACGTATGTGGTACTTGCCAATCACTGATAGATTGAAACGGTTATACCAATCAGAAAGGACATCGGCGGCAATGAGATGGCATGCACAACATACAATAGAGGATGGGAAGGTTAGACATCCGTCAGATGCAAAGGCGTATATTTAGATCTCATTTCCTTTGCTAACGAGTGTAGGAATGTCTATCTTGGCTTATGCACTGATGGTTTTAGTCCATTTGGTTTGTCTGGGAGACAATATTCTCTATGGCCTGTCATATTGATGCCAAGAGAATTCTTGTTTATGAGTATTCTAGTGCCGGGTCCGAAGCATCCAAAGCGATCTCTTGATGTATTTCTGCAATTTTTGATTCACGAGTTGAAACAGTTGTGGTATACAGGTGTACGGACTTTCGATTATTCACAACAACGAAATTTCAAAATGCGGGCAGTGTTATTGTGGACCATTAGTGACTTTCCGGCGTACGGAATGTTATCGGGGTGGACCACACATGGAAGGTTATCTTGTCCATATTGCATGGATCGATCAGATGCTTTTCAAATAAAGCATGGAAGGAAACCATGCTGGTTTGATTGTCATCGTCCCTTTCTTCTCTTGCATCATTCTTACCAAAAGAACAAAAAACTATTCTAGAAGAACAAAGTTGTGTGTTCCTCCCCGTGTATATGTCGAGAAGATGTTGAGAAGATATTATTATGGTGCGCAGGAAACATGTACACGTAAGCAATTGGCACACTTCGCAAACATGCCTCGGATATGGGAGTTGTCACAATTGGCACAAAAAGAGTATCTTCGGGAGCTTCCATATTGAAAGATCACCTATTACGGCACAACCTTGATGTGATGCACATCGAGTTTTTGATAACATCATGAATACGATTTTAATGTGGAACGGACAAGAGTAAAGACAATTTCAAATCAAGGTTGGACTTCGAAATATGCGAAGAAAGTTGCATATTACAAGGGATGGAAAATTACCTATTCGATATTTCGCTTGTCYGGGAATGCAAAACAAACGTTGTTTGACTGGGTTGCTTCAGAAGTAAAATTTCCTGATGGGTATGTGTCCAAATTCTCAAGATGTATAGAGCAAGGAAAAAAAATTGCTGGTATGAAGAGCCACGATTGTCATGTATTCATGCAGCGACTATTACCGTTTGCATTACTTGAGCTCTTACCGACACCTGTCCACGAAGCAATTGCGGGTAAAATAGTAGTGAAGTTTTAATTAGTCTTGTCCGATTAATTAATTATATATGTGTTTAATACTAATAAACCATACATCAATTTTCAGGCATTGTTACAAAAAAAAATTTCTATAGTGAATTCGATAGGCAAATGCGAGAAGCCTTCCCCGATTTACAAGAAAAAGAGTACGAGAAGTATAAAGAACGTGATTTTGTTGGATGGTTAAAATACTATGTAAGTTTTGAACTACAAATATAAATATTAAATTCTTTCAAAATTAAATAACATAATTTCTTAAATATCATATAGGTAATGAATGGATGTGCAAACCAGCCCTTGCCTCTCTGGTTACACGAGATTGTTCAAGAACCAATTGCGAAGATCACTACTGGCCCAATGTACTTCACTCGCGGTTACACTTTTCACACGTATGAGCATGGCTCCAAGAGGTCAACCGCAAATTATGGAATTCACGTGCCAGGTGAAAATGACTTCTACGGTATTTTGCACGAAATTATGGAAGTATCATATCCAGGAATTATCGGGTTGAAATGCGTTTTGTTCAAATGTCATTGGTATGATCCAACGGTCGGTCGAGGCGTTCGCACAAACTCGTTAGGGGTAACTGATGTCAATGCCAGCAAAATTTTTTCYAAATTTGAACCGTTCATCCTAGCATGTCAAGCAGAACAAGTGTGTTTCATTCCATATCCTCGGATAAGGGAAAGACGAGAGACGTGGTTATCTGTGATAAAAGTGAATCCGAGAGGTCGAATAGTCGGAGAAGTTGATGATGTGGCTTTGCAAYAAGAAAGATCAGCAGAAGTCTCCTTAGCAATCGAATCAACAGAAGATATCTTACATATTGATCCACAAAACAGAGAAGTAGAAGAGATGATCATGGATGAGACAGGTAAAGATCCAGAATGTGACGAGTTCGAAGAGACAGATGACGGAGAAGAAACTGATGGCGATAGTGAAAACTCCTATGTATCTGAAAATGAATCTGAATAAATGTTTGTATGTTTGTAGGTGTTTCATGTGTTATATGTAGATTTCGATGTTTTTTTGTTTTTTCACTTAGTTATCGCTGCCGCATTCCGCAGCAAAGTTATAACTGTTGAATTCTGACGAACCGTAGCAGTTCCCTCGCAAAATGATTACTAAATATATATTATAATTTTATTAATAAATATATTTGAATTGAAAAATGATTACTAAATATCTATTGATCATGTCAACTCATTTGAATCAGAAAATAATGAATGTACAGTCAGATTAATTTGTTTACAACCTCATATTTTGATGTTTAATAGTTTCAAATATTTGCTAGGGATTTGCGAGGGCTCCCTCGCAACTCCCCCGCAAATCCCTAGCAAATCCCTAGCAAATTTCTAATTTTTTTGGCTTCGCGGTTACAAAATTTTTAATTATTTGGAAAGAGTATTGCGACGGAGTTGCGATGTTCCGTCACAATTCCCTCGTAAAGTTGAGAATTTAATTACCCTTCTTCTTCCCCAGCGCAAAATCGAAACAACGCAAAATAAAAAAAAAAAAACTTCGCGAAAGCTGTGATTCTCTCTCCCTCTCCGCCTCGGCCGTCTCTCCGAGCCGCCTGCCTCTCTCTCCCCAGCCGCCGTTGTCTTGTTAACCTTGACGCGTCTTCTACTCAACCGATGTAAGCTGTGATTCTCTCTGTCACAGTTTAGTTTTGTTTCCCATGGCTTTGTAGTTTATGGCTTTGTAGTTTAGGGATTTCATTGTTAGATTAGGTTGATTTTATTGTTAGATTATGTTGAATTTTATTGTTAGATTAGGTTGAATTTTATATGAATTTGTTAGATTTTTAGATTAGGTGTTATAATTTGTTAAATTATATTTGATGAATTTGTTATAATTTTAGATTTATTTGTTAAATTAAGTGTTATTGATTAGAATTAATTTGTTAATTAAGTGTTATATTTGATTAGGTTTTGGATTTGTTATATTATTAAATTTTTGATTGGAGTTTTAATTTGTTAAATTAGGTTTTATTGATTAGGACTTAATTTGAAAATTTTAGGATTTTAGATTTTAGGATTTGAAAATGATTTGTTTCATGAATTTGAGAATTATTATAATTTATTCATGAGTTTTAGGATTATTGATTTTAGGATTTTAATATGACTTTTTGATGAATTTAAAAATTTTAGAATTTGAGAATTTGAGAATTTTTAAATTTTAAAATAGTTTTTAGGATTTGAACATGATTTTTTTCATGAATTTGAGAATTATTATAATTTATTCATGAGTTTTAGGATTTTAGATTTTATGATTTGAATATGACTTTTTCAGGAATTTAAAAATTTTAGAATTTGAGAATTTGAAAATTTGATAATTTTTTAATTTTTAAATAGTTTTTAGGATTTGAAAATGATTTTTTTCATTAATTTGATAATTATTATAATTTATTCATGAGTTTTAGGATTTTAGATTTTATGATTTGAATATGACTTTTTCATGAATTCAAAAATTTGAGAATTTGAGAATTTGAGAATTTAAGAATTTGAGAATCTTTCAATTTTAAAATAGTTTTTAGGATTTGAAAATGATTAATTAATTACAAGTTTTATTAATTAAAAAGTTTAATATGTAATTTTATTTTTATTACTTGTTTTCCATTTTTTTTTGTGCAGATGTTCGGATATTCTAACGATTATACGCGCTATCTTTCGAGAGGTGGTGGATCTACGCCTACTCGCAGTTTTACGGGATCACTTATTCCCGACACTCATCATCAGTCACCGCCTCCAATCACATTCCCTCCAAACCCACCGACAGCACAACCGACACCACCTCCATCTACACAGTGCACAATGACTGACGCTGAGCATGATCGGGTCATAGCGGCGCTTCTTGATCAGCCCGGTCATGACCGTCTACCACACCTTGATCCAACCCGTCCTCAAAGAACTTTTTGGTAATTTGTTTTATTTTTTTAACTTTTTAATTTTATGTTGTTTAAAACTATATTCATTTTAATTCTCTTTTTCAAAATATTTCATGTTTAAAGATGACGGATGTGTAGCTGCTAAGGTGCGATCGATCTTTGAAAGAGACTTCAAAGAACCTCATGCTAATTGGACACAAACTCCGAAAATTGTGTGTCACCAGTGGTTTGAGACATTTGCCGTAAGTTTTAAAATTTTATTTATTTCAAAGTGTTTATTGTTATATTTTTATCAACATAAAACTTCTTTTTTTTTGTAGCAAGCTTATCACTGGGATTCTGCGATTACATCGATGGTTCGCAAAGGTTAGGACAAGTTGAAGGCTCATGTGTGACCAGGTGGGACGATGGCCAGAGTGGAAAAAGAGGAGACAATACGATGCCTGTGGTTGGATCCTGAGGTCTAGGAAAGGAAGCGCGATGATTGTGATCCAAGAGTGAGACTAAGAGCGGGAATGCTCGAGCGGCCCGGCTCTCTAATCCGGATGGAGACGGGTATCATAAGCATCGTTCCAGACAGCTTTCGTTTAAAGTCCGAGCACGAAAGATAGTAAGTTTTTTTAAAAGTTATTTAATTTTATAATTAAAGATGATAGTAATTATTTATATACTTAGGCTGAAACGTGGGAAGCGTCGATTCGGATTTACTAGCGGTTCTTGAAGAGACGAAACAGAGACCAGATGGATCGTTTGTCGACGGAAAATCGGAGAAGATGTACAATGACGTCACCTCCAGGTTGCAGGAGCTGACTCAGAATTCTGATGGTGATGATCCCGAGAGCACTGCATCTGTCTCTCCAGCCATGAAGAACAAAAATTTTACTGAGGTATGTCTTTAAAATTGTTGTAAATGTTTTTAATTATGTTTATAATAAATTACAATCAAATTTTCTTTTTCAGGTCGCTCCTCGTAAAAAAGGGAGAATTTATGGTGTCGGTTCCCTGCAATTGAAGATTGACTCTTGTACTTCTTCAGCTTCATATTCATCTCAATCCCGACAGGATTCAGAAGCTCTTCAGAGTATCATTCAGTCCCAGGCGAATATTATACAGCAACTTCAGTCCAAATGTCTAAGTATGATAAGTTTTTTAGCTACTTGGGCACAAAGGATCCGGAATTGGCTAGGCTCGTTCGGGAAGAGTTAGGAGATGACGTCGGTTCTGGTAGCGGAAACGAAACCGGAACTGGACCATCACAATCCTTTTAGTTATTTTTTTTCTGTATTAAAAACAAATATTGTAGTTTATTTTCTTTTGAATATTAAGAATTTTAATTTTTATTTGGATTTTAATATTTATTTTAATTTACTTAATTTTAATATTTATTTTATTATAAATTAAAACGATTTTAAATTTATTTATTTTAAATAATTCATAAATCCTCCATGATTTGCGTGGACTTGCGACAACGGAGTATTGTCGCAAGTCCATGCGAAACTTAGAATTGCGATGTATTTTAATGTCTACTTAAATCCCTCGCAGGTTGCGATGGACTTGCGACAACAGGAAAGGTATTGTCGTAAGTCCGCTGAGAGCTTAAGAGGATTGCGATGACTAATGTAAAAATGCAATTCCCTCGCAAAAATCGAGGATTTTCCGGCCACATAACGTCGTCGATTTAACGCAACTACTTAGCAAAGTTTGCTACAATTTTGCGACAAACATTTTCTGAAGTGAAGATACACGCTAATCGAGTATTTATGAAGCATTTGCGAGGTAATTTGCGCGGATTATTATTGTTTTTGTCCGTCGCAAATATTGCTACGACATTGCGATCTTTTAGATTTGCGACCAGTTTATCGGAATTGCTAGTCACCTGCAAATGCGTCGCTTGTTTTGCGGATTTGCGATGAATCTGTCCATCGCAAATCCTTTGTTTTCTTGTAGTGGGTACGCAATTAGCCAAATTAATCTCAATTTCGTAAAATTGGGAAATTGGGTGGGATTGGACAGAGGAAACAAGTTTGGGATGGAATGAGTGTTGGTTGATATTATAGGGGGTTTTAAGCAGGCAACCCTTTTAATTATTAATGTATTATACAAAATACAAAATATATATAAAAATACAATATTAGGGTTTAGTTTTGGAACTAAGCATTATAAAACATTCTAGTAGACCGACAATGAACATCCATGTGATAGTAATGTTATTTATAATAGGGAAAACGGTCCACAGCCACCTAGTGGCAAAATAACCAGACGCAAACCACCCAAAAAAACTAGGTCGGTCTAATTGCACATAAACGAAATTATTTGATCTGATTACATCCGGAAATGAAAATATTTGGTCCGTTACCACCCTGCGCGTTCTATGCTTTTTGATCCTTCTAATTAGCGTTTTAAAATACGGTTTACTAAAAGAAACCCAGTTTTAATTCTTCTTCTTACCCAATTAGATACATAAAACCAAACAAAAAAATAAAAAACCCGAAATCCCACATACCCAAATCGAGAAAGAAGAAAAAAAAAAATCAAAATTGAAATTTCACGATGTAATTTGATTTCAATCTGTTCGATTCGATGTGCGCGCATAGATTGCGATATCATTTATGCATGCAACGATTGTGAGCATGATTTTGCTGACTTTCGACTTGATGACTCACCTCCAATTCAGATCCGATTGGGTTGGCGGTGAAACCACCAGCGGACTCACGGCGCGCTCAAGCGAAATCGCTTCCGGAGATACAGACAGAGAGCGAACTCACGGCGAGCTCCCATAAGTGAGGTTATCAATAGAGCTCGAGTTAACAGGGTAGGTTAAGGCTTCAATGTTTTTCCCAGCGGTGTCTAGTGGTGTGGATTTGCGGAGGAGAGAAAGCGTGAATTCGGCGGTGGAGAGAAGTTGATCGATAAGAGGTAGATAAAGAGAAGGACGAAGGCTGTGCTTGATACTTTTGAACTTTTCTTGGATGAATTGATCTTAAATCAAAGATGTACTCGTCATCCTCTTCTTCCAATTTTCTTCAATTTCCACCGGCGAGGCATCCCCTAACAACCACCGCGTCTTCATTTATGCTCTGCCGTAGCTCTTACGGCTTCAATTTCCACCGGCGAGGCATTCATTTGTCGATTTAGGCTTAGCGGTTTATATATCGTCGAGGTTATTTGGAAGATCTTTAAAGATTAATGATAGAAAAAGAACCAACGTTGATGATGTTGTTGGGGAATTGATTCTTTTCACGAGAGAGAAGGGAGAGAATTAAAGTAGAGAAGAGTCATTTTCTTATAATGGGAAGAGTTTGTCTTCAGACTCTTTTTGGTTTTTTATGGTTTTTAATTAAAATCAGGTTTGGTTTTAATTAACCGGGGTTTTTAAGGCGATTTCATCGGATTAAAACGCACTAAACGCGCTGGGTGGTAATGGACCAAATAGTTTCGTTTCCGGGTGTAAATAGATCAAATAGTTTCGTTTATGTGCAGTTAGACCGACCTAGTTTTTTCGGGTGGTTTGCGCCTGGTTATTTTGCCGTGGCTGTGGGCCATTTTTCATTTATAATATTAAATTCTATTTTTAATAAATAAATTAAATTATAAGAGTTTAAAAAATATTTTGTCCCTAGGCCCCAATTATGTTGAGTCGCGTTCACTTGTCGTCGTCCCTATTTACATAGTTTATACCGAACCTCGCCGTTCAAAAGCCGGAAGCTTCGACTATAAGAAGTTGATAGAATAAGATATTAGAGTACTTAGTCAATTCCATAGTTTAAATTGTATTTAGAGGATCCCTAGTTTATCGTAACAACTCTGTCCAATAATCTTTTTTTTTAATCAACATCTTATATTACTCATACTATAGAGCCTCAGAAAGTCAAGCCGGGGAAACAGAGTTTACATAAGAAACTACAACTGGCTGAAGTCTGATGCTACGAGCTAGCATGTCAGCCTTAGAGTTTAGGGAACGAGAAATAAAAGATAATAAAAATAAACTAAAAAAGCTTCTCATCTTCATGAAATCTTCCAGGTACACCGAGAAGGATGACCATTCTTTGGGAGGTGATATCATATTACCATATTCACCAACTCCAGATAGTCCGTTTGGAAGGTCACAGACGTCCCACTAACAAGAGAGCATGCAATGCATTGCCTAAAGATAGTGGAGACCAGACTAGTTGCGAGCACCACCAATACAACCAAGAAAAATATGGAGAGGATGCCCATGAACTTGAATCATGGAGTGAGGAAGCTGAGACTCAATCCAGCAAAGGAGATTATTATGAGGGTGATGACATTAATTCCAATGAGAAAATGAACAAGTATAAGGAGTCTACCCAAGAAAATAGGTCTTGGTATGATCAGACCAATACAACCCTTGAAGATGAGCACACATATGGAGAAGAGTGTTTTATTGAAGAAGAAGAAACATGGTACAATAAAACTGATTCTCCAACCAGCTTAGATGAAGTTGAGCCATGGGTTGAAAACGGAGGACAAGAATACATCTTCTTCTCAGGTCATGAACAAGGACCAGAAGCATATCAAAGATGGGAGGAGGCCATGGATGATTGGTTTAAGTCCAATCACGTTCCAGATAATGAGAAAACCGCATGTGCTGAAGATACCTTAACCAAGGACGCATTTAGGTATTGGGAACAACAAGGCTACCTAAGGCTACAGTTTGAGGAACCAGAATTCACTTGGGGAGACATGAAACGACTCACGTATGAGGAGTTTGTAAAGGATGTTGTCACAATCGATGAATACTTTGTGAGGATTGATTCACACCCTAGGTTGAGAATATGGTGGTGCATGAGGAGAGCTTAAAAGAATTGATTTGGCTACCTATGTCACCAAAGTGCATTTAACTTTTTCGCTCAAACACCTAGAGAGAACTCCAGAGTTAAGCGTGCTTGAGCTAGAGTAATTTCAGGATGGGTGATTTACTGGGAAGTGATTTCCGGTACCGTGTGAGTGAGGACAAAACACGGGGAAAGATCATGTGGTGATTTGTAGGGTCGGTAAACAAGTCTTTAAAGCCTCTAGAAGTAATGCACCGACTGTCGGCCGAGGGTGGGACCCACGGGCTGGGCCCATGGACAGTGGCGCTCGGGGCATTACAGTTGGTATCAGAGCCGAACCCAGACGAGTGTGGAGAAAAGTGAGTAGTCGCACACCGTCAGGGGGTGACGGTCTACCTGCGCAACGACGACGTTGCGGTCTGTTAGTGGGGGTGATTGTAACACCCCAGGTTGAGAATATGGTGGTGCATGAAGAGAGCTTAAAAGAATTGATTTGGCCACCTATGTCACCAAAGTGCACTTATCTTTTCGGTCAAACACCCTGAGAGAACTCCAGAGTTAAGCATGCTTGAGCTGGGGCAATTTCAGGATGGGTGACCTACCGGGAAGTGATTTCCGGTACCGTGTGAGTGAGGAAAAAGGAAAAGATCATGTGGTGATTTGTAGGGTCGGTAAACAAGTCTTTAAAGCCTCCAGAAGTAATGCACCGACCGTCGGCCGAGGGTGAGGCCCACGGGCTGGGCCCATGGACGGTGGCGGTCGGGACGTTACAATATCCCAAACCAAGGAGGTTGATTAAATCAACAAAAATCCAGCTAGAGAAAGCTTATTGTCCTAAGCCAAAAGAAGTGCTTCCACACAATTAAAGAAGCAAAACAAACTCAAGAAGATAGGACGAGCTAAGGGAGCTAAGCCAGAACGAGTTCTTAGAGCCAAAGAGCAAAAGCAAAATTCGAAGCCATTACCTAAACCGCAAGACATGGCTGGCAAAGGTAAGTCTTCTAACTCAACAAATCCCTTAGAACTAATATGCTACAAGTGTAAACATCAGGGACACATAGCTAAGGATTATCCAACAAAGAAGAATAAAATTTCAGAAGGATCACCACAAGTAAGTATCCTACAAAAAGCCATTAAAGAAGTACAATTTGTTTCTAATTATTATGAACCAAAAACTATGATAGTACGCTTGTCTAGCCAAGAGAATGTTGAGATTATTTCAGGTACCATAACTGAACTAGGAAGAAAAAATACTTTGTACCAAAGGAGAAATTAATCTCACACCAAAATGTCTCACTAACAAATCCAATTGAGCAACTTGTCCAAAGAGATGAGAATGTCAACGAAACAAACACTTCTGAGCTCAAAGAAGAGCCACCAGATACACCACACGTTACTAAACCATCAACTGATTGAAATCTAACTTGATTTCTCTTGGTGCAGATTGTACAGTTTCGAGGTCTAAATTTTTGAAGAGGGAGGATATGATGAGGACATCAAGCAAGCAACATCAACAACTCACCATGGAGTGGAGATGAAGGTTGTTGAGTACATGGCTAAATACACCAAGGATAAAGAGGAGACTAATTTCCTTGGGGAACACGTCAAAGATAAAGGGGGGACGATCTTCTTTGATGTGTTCCAGCTGCCTAAGCTTAATGACCAAGCCAATACCGAGTTACAACAATCAAATCAAGTTTGGACCAATATGCATTCAAAGGAGGATTTTGGCCAAACCAAGACAAAACGAGCGACGAGGATACCTCATTTGGAATCTTGAATAAAAATGGAAGCTCTGAGAGTTGGAATCAAGTCAAGAGCTGCTCATAATCAGAAGATATGATGTTTACAAGTCAAGTGAATCTGAACTCGCCCGGTTTGGACTTACGTGCATTATTTGGGACGTTACGGTCGAACCAGAAGGAATTAGGCTGTAAACCAACCTGGTATGGAATCTTGATTCATCAGGGAAGCCACAAGAGTTTGAATTATACCAAACCGAGGTCATATGAGGAAGTTATGGAGTTTTCAAACCAAGGTATCCTAGACTTGCCTTATCTGGAATCATTCGAGTTTGGAGATATAAAAAACGTGTTTGGCATCCAGGAGAGTATCTTCTACAACTAGAGGCTCTCAAGAAGACCCCAAGATGCATCCTCAGCCATTGGATCAATTGGATTCAATCTCACGCATCCAAATATCAAGACTATCCATTTCAAGCACCAAAAGCAATCAATGTGTTCATACTGCAACAACTCTTTCCTTATGCATATGTGATAGGAGGATTTGTTTCACCTCGTCTCAGGTTTCACCTAAGTTTCCCCGAGAGGTTAACCCGATGTGACTGCAAGTGCACAATCAATGCAATTATTGTACATACAGGATCGATCCATAGAGACTGAGAATAACTACACAGAGATTGCAAGAATAAATCTAATCTAGGTAGATTATAAAGTTTGGGGGTTTTGTTCTAAATCCTAAGATACGTAAAATAAATAGACAATAATTAAATTACCAAATATAAATTGCGTAAAGTAAATTGGGTAATTTAAATAACAAAAAATTAATTACATAAATAAAGGTACTTAAATTTAATTGCATAAATAAAAGTGAGTAAATTAAAGTGCATAAATTAAATAAGATCCCAAGGGTGAATGAGAACGAATCCGGAAATCTTCTAATACGAGAATTGATGTTCTTTAATCTTTCGTCGATATCTATCGGTATAGAGATTTCGTATATAGATTAGTTCACTCTCGTGGTATGCTAATCTCTCTGTAAAAGCCCACTCTTGTGGTGCCCTTACAAGCATTGAGAACGATCTCGTTATCAACCGGCCTAACTGTCCACTGCATCTCTACAACGTAGTCAAGCTTTCAACATATTTAAATCCGAGATCTTAATCCACTCTCGTGGCATCAAGACCCTAAGGTGCTAAACTAATTTGATCAAATCTAATTTACATAAGCTCACAACTCGAAAATAGATTTATCGATTAACTAGGATTCCAAGTATGTAAGTCCGAAATCTCTCTACCCACTCTTGCGGTGTAGGGAATTCCCGAAACACTCGGCCACACATGTTATTTTCGGCTGAGCTCTTAGACAACTCCCAAGGGAGTAAGTCAGCTTTAGGAACACATACATGGTAGCTAATCGGTTAAGAACATAAAACATCAATCTCTAATCAGTAGATCCCATCATCGATCTCCACCCCAGAGATCTAAAGGATCTACTCGCTCATAACTCCGAGGGTGACAGAAGTATATGAGATAAAAGACATGATAAAATAATAAATAAAAACAGTAAAGTAAAGCAAAGAATCATAATAAGAAGAACTAAAGAACTTGCATGATAAAACTTAAGAACAAAAGAATATATGAGGTTTCTCTCTAAGTGGTGGCTACAAAGTTGTGCAAAAAGTGGGAACCTCCTTATGATGATGGTACATGTGTTTACATAGTGCTAGGTCTATTTTGGGAAGCCAAAGTCGTGCTTTTAGGTCTCTAGAGGGTGCTGGACGAAAATGAAGTTGTCCACTCATGAATCGCCAAGTAAGAAACTTTCCTTTTTCGGTTCGAAATGTCAGCATCGACCGGCCAAGGTCGATGCTCTTGTTCGATGCTCAAACTCTAAGGTGAGCAACGACCACTCCTGGTCGATGCTTGCGTCAATGGGTTTCGTTGTCAACTACAAGTTCGGTCCGAGGCAGAGCATCGACCGTGTGTGGTCGATGCTTCCTGTCGATGGTATGCTCGGGATGGCCATCGACCACTCCTGGTCGATGCTAGGGCCGTTGCTTCCCTTGTGAGGCTCTTGAGATGTTTTTCCATGATGTTCTTGGCCCAAACAAGCAGCTCCAAAGTCCCTATGGCTCCTTGTGGCTCCAAAATACTCTAAAAGTGCATGATTTCCTCCAAGTACTTATAAACACATAAACAAATGCAAATGCACTAAGATAGTCATAAATGCTAGTTAAAACCTATTAAACTAACCTATATGATTGCATGAAAGTATGTAAATATGAGTGTTATCAACTCCCCCAGACTTATCTTTTTGCTTGTCCTCAAGCAAACAAAGCTAACCTAGTCAAGAAGTTACACAATATCTAATTTTTTTGAACAATACCTTACATTATCTTATCGTGTTAATATCCTTCAACTTAGTGAGATAGAGATAGCTCTAAGCGTACTACATGTACTTCACCATAAGTACAGCAAGTTACCTTAATTCGGAGCCACATCCATCTTCCAACTTAGACTCATCTATGTTGACTCCCCTTATTTAGTTTAAGCGCGATATCTCGACTTGGAACCATTGATCAAACGACATGAACACTTACTCTTTCGGATGTCTGTAAGCTCAAGACCATCTTGGTACAATTTTTTTCCTCTTCCTTTTCTCACTTCAAGGTCAATTGATTTTTCCCTACTTTTCTGGGGTATCAATTTTTTTTTTTTAATCTATCGCCTTTTTCTTTTCAGCTTTTTACTTTCCTTAGGACAGATTTCCATGAGACGCGAATGTTAAAAGTGGTAGCTTCCAACACCTGGTTCACTTCCTTAATACCTACATCCTTTCCGTTTCTTCCCTTTAGGACATGTTTCATGAGACGTGAATGTTAAAAGTGATAGCTTCCAACACCCGGTTCACTTCCTTAATACCTATATCCTTTTCTCTAATTATTGAAGGGAAAGAAGAGGAGAATTGCACTTACTTAGACGTGTCTTGCAGTGTCCCAAATCGAGAAAATTAAAGTTCATTAGGGTGAGATGTCAACTTTGAGTCGTCTAAGTCTTCGAAAGAATGGTCCTTTTGGGGTTTGTTGATCCACATATGGGTTTTCCAATTTTTCTGCTTGAATCTATTTGCTAATTCTCAGAAAAGCATAAAAATATTAGTATAGATAACATAGTTCAATAATTGTTGCCTCATTAAAAACCTTGCTACGAGTTATTGAACCGTGACTAAGGAAAAAAGAGTACAACAATTTTTAGTTCCTAAATGCATAGAGAAAATATTAAAAGAAACTACATTGAAATACAATTAAAAGAAAACATGAAAAGTTCATAAGTTTACGATGCCTCCCCAGACTTATTTTTCACCGTCTCGGTGGAAACAAATCAAAAGGAAAACATCGTAAATAATACATAAAAGAAAGCGAGAATGATGGTTAAAAAGACAAATTGCAGAAGAGATCTTACTCTAAAGGTAGGTGTCGTTAGTCGCCGTTGTAACGTACGAAAGTGATCTCGGGAAAGCGTCGGGGTGAAGTATTTATTGGGTTATGCTCGTCTTCAATGAAATCCCACTCTGTACCCGGTTGGTAACGCAAATTTTCTGAGACTTCCTTCGTAGTGATGTCTTGGTTGGGTAGTAATATTCTTCGCTCCTCTCCCAGCATATCTGGGTGTTCGAAGGTGTAGATGTATTGACCACCAATGACCTGCAAGAAATCGGTTATCATAAAGGTAGCGTGCGTCCATTCCTGTTGTCAGGTCATCCGTGTCCTTCAACTTAATCCCACAATGAAGTAAAATAGGGGTGATTACTCCACCATTGCTAATTGTAAAGTCTGGCATTGTCGTCTGATAAGCAGCTTCCCCGAAAGTGATCAGGCTCTGCGCCGGAATACTAGCGAAGCAGAGGGGTACGTCTATTCCCCTAGGGCATGTGTCATCGGCATAAGTGACGAGCAGACTTTCAAGTCCAACAGCGAGTAGGGCAATTTCCTTCCCCTGTATCTTGCCTGTATCATATCTAGGGAACAGAGTGTTGGCGAGTACCTGCCGAGCATAACGAATGGCAGGGTGGCGAATCAGTGACGCTGTGGATCTTCCTTCTTCGAAGCGTCCACTAGCTATGGTAGTCCAAAGTGATTATGCCTCAGCTGGAGGGATGTATGCCTTCGTGCTATAGCCCGGATGAAACCCATATAGCTCTCGCATCGCTTCAAAAGTGATTCGATATTTTTTACGTCCAATGAAGAATGTGAGAGAGAATGATTCTTAACCGTTCTACTGACTTTTCTCGATCATAGCTGTGGTGAGAAGGTCACATGTAGGTTTTCGAAACGCAATATTCTCCATCTCATAGAAACTCTCGAGTCCTAGGTTGCGGAAAATCAGTGACACATCCTTATCAATACCCAAGTCGCATACTCTGGTCAGCGAAGCGAGTTTGTGTGAATGGAAGTGAATGCAATTTGTGTCGTCTGTGAATCAGTTCGTCTCTTCGTCTAGACATTGTCATTTTGGTGCCTACAAAATCAACAAATTCATAATCCAATTCACCAATGTGTAGCCCAAGTCATTGAGAAATTCTAGAGCTAAGTGATTTTTCCTACTGATTAATTTTATTTGCTCAATGACATAATACCACACTCTATATTGTCAAAGTTTCTAGTTTAAACAAAAATATTTTCCTAATCCAATTAAGAACCCTATTACCAATCAACTAAAATTCTTCAACCTATGGAAGAATTGAGTTCTAATTCTAAATTCTCTATCATAAACTAGTAAAGCCCATGACTCTCTAGCCAATTGTTCTTCAATCCCAACAAAAATCAAGCTTTTGTAATAATGGAGAAATTGAGAATTTTGAGAACATACCTTTGTGGAGGAGTAGGTTAATGGAGCAGAGTGTGAGTAATATAGATTTAAAAACAACTAATTTCCACGAATATAAGTTTTAATGATGAGAGAATATCAATTTGAAAGAAACTTGAGAGGAGAGCTTCAATGGGGGCTAGGAATCGATTTTGGAGATGAAGAGAGTAGGGTTGGACGAGTTTTTTGTGTTTATAAAACACTAAACCGGACCAAATTCACTTACCTCAAACCTGATTAAACCGAGAGAAATCGATTTTTGCCTTAAACCGGACGGCATCGACCGCGTACGGTCGATGCTATGGTCGATGGTCGCGTCGATGTTATCCACTTCGATTTGCCATCGACCGTGTACGGTCGATGGTCACGTCGATGCCTTCCGTTTCCTGCTAAAATTGTTTAATTATATCCTGTACGACCTGTAGAGAGTTCATGGCTGAAGATACGCATCAAAGAGAAATCGTTAGTGTTATTTACAACAAGATAATATGAGAATGTCTCTCAAGTGTGCTCGTTTAACATCACAAAGCTTGACGGTGTTACCGTCTTGTTATTATTTGGATTCCTCTGGAAGCTCTTGAGGATCTTCCAGGTTGATAGAGTCGTGTTTACCGATGTTTTCTGGGTTTATGTATTGTTTAAGACGTTGACCGTTCACCGTGAAGCTTTTTGAAACGCCCCATTCCGAGTATGAAAACAAAAATGCGCGGAAAACGATAAATACCCGGGATTTTTAAAAATTTTCCATTTAGTTTCTTAAAATATCAAACAATTCAAACTAAACAAATAAGTTAAACTAAACAAATCAAACTAAACAAATAAGTCAAACAAGTTAACCAATTTCTAAACCAACATAACAACACTTAACTTATACATATTCCCTTATCAACATATTTAGACGTCTCAGTCACATCACCAAGGCATCAAAACATATGAACAGTCTATACACCCCAAAAAAAACCCATGTTCATCCTAGATCATCCCATATCTCTAGCCTTGGTTCCACGAGCTCCACGATCTAAGATTTATCCTTACCTGCACCAAAAGAGGTGCGTAAGCATTGATAATACTTAGTGAGGCGGTCATCCCGTCCCCACAGCTATACACATATATGATCAATGAATTTAACGCAATCAACATATGCTTAATGAACAAGCAAATACATACCATGAAAGAGCTCAATCACACACAATCATCACACATTATGGCTAAGCCATAAGTCACATCCGTATGGACTAATCCCTAAACACATATCAATCACGAAAACTCAAAGATCACACTGCTTCTGGCCAGTTACGCACTCACCTTTGCTCAGCGGTTTACAAGAAATACTTTGACGGTTTCCAAGCTTTAAGCTTACTTCTTCTTGGCTCTTACTCAACTCAACACCAATATATCACCAAATTATCTAACAAAAGGTCACCAAAACACTTCTCAAAGGATGATAACAAGTAATCAAACTCGGATTACTCAAACCCCCAAATCGGATTTCTCTTCTCAAAAACAGGGTCAACTTTAGATGCTCATAACTTATTCTCTAGGAAATATTTCAGAAATTCCTTCAGTGATCATCAACATCATACTATCAACAACCTATATACCAAATTTCAGCTCAAAAGAACAAGATTTGAGTGTCCAAACACTCACTCTACTCAACCCCGACGAAACTGTTCTGTTTTGAGCGGTTTTGGGAAACGAATCATATCTTTCAAACCACTCAACAAAATCCTACGAAATTTGGTAGATAACTAGGCAAGAGATTGAAGAACTTACCCACAAAATTTCAGCTCAATCCGTGCCGATTGATACCCCGATCGAAGCTCACAATCACTACCAAAAATTCTGTTTTCTCAAGCTTTTCTATCTTCTCTTCTTCTCCTTCTTCCCTCTTCTTCTCTAGCGCTCTCTCTCTCTCTCTCTCTCTCTCTCTCTCTCTCTCTCTCTCTCTCTCTCTTTTCTCTCTTCTTCTCTCTATTAAAATATCTTCCCAAATGAAAAGAAGAAGAGTGTAGAACCATTTAGAAGAGAGAGAGATATATACATGTTTGTATATATAATCATTGGTTTAATCACAATTAAACCAAACTAAACCAAATTCATTAAACCGCAACAATTGATTCTTCCACTTAACCCTTTCCGCTCGGTTTAATAACTCCGTCAAATTTCCCGAATTATTTGAGACATCTCTCCGTCCCAAAATATTTCTTTCACGCCAAAACCAGTTATCGCTAATTCTCAGCCGAACCACTCGGGATTATTTCTCAACGATCACTCTTTTGATCGATTCAACCCAATCACCGCCCCTAGGGCCATCACTCAAGCTCGTTATTGTTCCATACTCGGTTCAATAACACCCCGGGTCTAACATCATAAGATCCTACGTGGTCACCCAACGGTAACCAAATCAAATCATTATCCGGATTCGAACGAGTTAAGTCGTCAAACGACCTAGTATATTAGAATCCAATAACACCGGACCCTAATATACTAAGTCCCTGTGAGATCCGATACTACCGGACCCCACCCCGGTCTACCGATCTATTAGGATCAAATACTCCATGATCCTAATCGGTAAAACCCCCGGTTAGGATTAAATATCACCWAATCCCAACCAACATCATTAGAGCTACATATCACATAACTCTAATGACCCATCATTAGGGTTAAATATCGCATAACCTTAATGACCCATCAATAGGATTATATATCGCATAATCCTATCGACCCCAACCACGTATTAGGATCTAGTGACATAAACCCAAAATCCCAACGGAACAAAACACCGCTCCCAACTCCGCAACACATGGAATACCACATCATGTGTCAAACCGGTCGATACATGAAATACCACATCATGTACTCAGGATCCCTAATACATGAAATACCACATCATGTATTAATCATTCTCGACAAATTCGATAAACATCCACATATTAATAATTTCTCATCAAGTACAACAATTCCCGAGGGTTCATATACAACAAGCCAAATACAAATACAAATACAACTCAAGAGGATGACTAAGGAACACGGATATTACAATTTTTCCGTTATTTCCCCATAATTCTATAGCTCCGTAAGGCGTCGCCATTTTTATTTTGAATGGTCCGGACCAACGAGATCGAAGTTTGCCTGGAAAAAACTTTAATCGAGAGTTGAAAAGCAGGACTTGATCGTTTACCTGAAATTCCCATTGAAGTATTCGCTGGAATGGTTTTGTCCTTTCTTTGTATATTCGGGCATTCTCATAGGCATCCAAGAGAATCCCGTCTAGTTCGTTTAATTGCATGAGGCGCTTTTCAGCAGCGATTTTAATGTCGTAATTCAGCATCTTGACGGCCCACATAGCTTTATACTCGAGCTCGACTAGAAAATGACAAGATTTTACATAGAGAAGATTTAAAGGAGTCGTACCTATAGGAGTTTTGAAAGCTATTCGATAGGCCCACAAAGCATCGTCTAGCTTGAGTGACCAATCCTTTCGTGAAATGTTCACCGTCTTCTCTAAGATTGCTTTGATTTCACGGTTGGAAACTTCCACTTGTCCACTTGTTTAAGGATGATATGGTGTCGCCAGTTTATGTCTGACACCATGCTCCGTAAGAGCTTATCGAAAGTTCTGTTGATGAAGTGTGTCCCTCCGTCGCTAATCACCACTCATGGGATTCCGAATTGTGGGAAAATGATGCTCTTAAAAATTTTAAAAACTACCTTTGCGTTGTTTGTAGGACTCGCCACAGCTTCCACTCATTTAGATACGTAATCCACAGCTACTAGGATGTAGTTGTTTCCATATGAGTTTGGGAAAGATCCCAAAAAATCGATCCCTCATACATCGAAAACTTATACTTCCATTATCGGATTTTAAGGCATCTCATTCCTCCTGCTTATGTTTTCTCTTCTTTGACATGCATCACAGGCTAAGATGAATCAGTGAGCGTCTTGAAACAAAGTCGGCTACCAAAATCCAGCTTGCAACACCTTAGCTAGTGTCTTGAATGTAGCGAAATGTCCTCCGTATGTAGATCCATGGCATCCCGTTAGGATTCCACGAACCTCATGCTCAAGAACACATCTTCTGTATATTTTATCTTTATATAGTGTGTAGAGGTTTGGATCGTCCCAATATAACCGATTTATCTCCTTGAAAAACTTTTTCTTGTGATATCCGACGAGATCAGGTGGTTTTTCTCCACAAGCCAGATAGTACTTCCACACACTTTAAAGAAGCAAAACAAACTCAAGAAGATAAGACGAGCTAAGGGAGCTAAGCCAGAACTAGTTCTTAGAGCCAAAGAGCAAAAGAAAAATTCAAAGCCATTACCTAAACCGCAAGACATGGCTGGCAAAGGTAAGTCTTCTAACTTAACAAATCCCTTAGAACTAATATGCTACAAGTGTAAACATCAAGGAGACATAGCTAAGGATTATCCAACAAAGAAGAATATAATTTTAGAAGGATCACCACAAGTAAGTATCCTACCAAAAGCCATTAAAGAAGTACAATTTGTTCTAATTATTATGAACCAAAACCTGTGATAATACGCTTGTCTAGCCAAGTTAATGTTGAGATTATTTCAGGTACCATAACTGAACTAGGAAGAAAGAAGACTTTGTACCAAAGGAGAAATTAATCTCACTAACAAAGCCAATTGAGTAAGTTGTCCAAAGAGATGAGAATGTCAATGAAAGAAACACTTCTCAGCTCAAAGAAGAGCTACCAGATACACAACATGTTACCAAACCATCACCATACAAAGGTAAGACCCTAGACTCCCAAAATCGAATGAAAACTAACTTGCTTTCTCTTGGTGAAAAAGTACAGTTTCGAGGTCTAAACTTTTTGAAGAGAGAGGGTATGATGAGGCCATCAAGCCAGCAACATCAACAACTCACCATGGAGTGGAGATGAAGGTTGTTGAGTACATGGCTAAATACACCAAGGATAAAGAGGAGACGAATTTCCTTGGGGAACAGGTCAAAGATAAAGGGGAGACGATGTTCTTTGATGTGTTTCAGCTGCCTAACCTCAATGACCAAGCCAATGCCAAGTTACAGCAATCAAATCCAGTTTGGACCAATGTGCATTGAAAAGAGGATTTCGGCCAAACGAAGAGGAAACGAGCGACGAAGAGACCTCCTTTGGAATCTTGAATGAAAATGGAAGCTCTGAGAGTTGGAATCAGGTCAAGAGCTGCTCAGAATCAGAAGATATGATGTTTACAAGTCAAGTGAATCTGAACTCGCCTGGTTTAGACTTACGTGCATTGTTTGGGACGTTACAGTTGAACCAGAAAGAATTAGGCCGCAAACCGACCTGGTATGGAATCTTGATTAATCAGGGAAGCAACGAGATTTTGAATTATACCAAACCGAGGTCATATAAGGAAGTTATGGAGTTTTCAAATCAAGGTATCCTAAACTTGCCTTATCTGGAATTATTCGAGTTTGGGAGATATCAACAACGTGTTTGGCGTCCAGGAGAGTATGTACCACAACTAGAGGCTCTCAAGAAGACCCCAAGATGCATCCTCAGCCATTGGTCAACTGGATTCAATCTCACGCATCCAAATTTCAAGACTTTCCATTTCAAGAACCAAAAGCAATCAATGTGTTCATATTGCAACAACTCTTTCCTTATGCATATGGACGACTAAGATAGCTTCCAATCTACTCACAAATCATTCCAAGACACTCTACATTTATGCCCAAGCTTTCAAGACTCAAGACACCTCTATGCTTGCCTTATTTAGATTCTTTTCTTGATCATTTCTCATTATAAATTTTTGTTCACATTGTAAAAGTACCTCTTATCTTGATTATAATAAACAAAACGTTTTTCTTACAAAGTGTGTCTTTGTGTTCTTATCATTTCAAGTCTAGTGTTACTTCTCTTGTGTGATTTTTCGATCTGAATAGCTTGTGGATTCAAGTTTTTTTATTTCGTGTGTGATTGTGGATTCAGTCACAAAACCCTTAACTCCATCATCCATCGTTGATCTTGCTTGTACGAGCCTAAGAGAAACACCCATCGTTCCATTCACCCATCCTTGTAAGAACTCAAAAAGTTCCTACATCAAATCTCCTTTTCAGGTTTCACTCGAGTGCTACTAGAAAGTAGTCTCGAGAGTTTAACCCATAAGACCGCAAGTGCACAGTCATGCAATTGTAGTAATACGTGATCGATCCACAGAGAGAATAGAATAACGCGCAGAGAATGCAAATGCAAATCTAATCTAGGCGGAATAATAAAACAAGGGATGGTGTCGAGTCTTAAACTATATGATACAAAATAAATAATCATAATTTAAAAAACATAAATTAAATAATATAAAGTAAATTACATAAATAAAAAACTTAAATTAAATTGCGTAAAAGTAAATAACAGAAATTAAAGTACGTAAATTAAATTGCATAAATAAAAGTACATAAATTAAATGACATAAAATAAATAACATAAATAAATATTAATCGAGAATTGGGTGATAGTCGATTTATCAGGGATTCTAAATCATAGGATTTATGTTCTAACTCTTTAGTTTATGTTCTCAATCTAGAGATATTCGAAGTTAGGCTAGAGACCACTTCCGTGATAGACTAGACATTATGTCAGACCCATTTTCATGGCGACTTTCACGCATTACACGCAATCCCATCATCGATTACTCTTATGTGTGAGAGACACATCAGTTGGCGGCTGTCATACTACCAACCGATTAACATAGCTATTAACTAGGTTACAGCTTGTCTAAGACAAAGAGTGAATGACAGATTTATTTTCAGAATAACATCCACTTTCATGGTGATGCATTCCTGAGATCTTAATCTAGCTTTAGCCACAACTATATCAGCTTTGAGCTTCTCCATCAAACAACAAACTCGACCATAGCTAATACTCTCTAATATGTAGATCTTGAAGTTTTAACCCACTCTCGTGGTGCTAAGGGCTTCTATTCGCATAAGCTCGCTTCTCGGCTCGGTTATATCTAGAAGCACATCCCAAGGGACAAAGCTCAGCATTAAGATACATATTAGAGTAGCTAGATCGATCAAGAACAAACGAACATAATAAAAATCCTATGAAGTAAATCCCATCATCGACCACTACCCTCATGGTCTAAAGGATCTACTCCCTTATCTCTCTGCAAGGTTACAGCAGAGATAGGGCATAGGGATAGAAAACAAAATACAATAAACTAAACTACACAAGAACAGAAAAGTAATTCAAAACATAAACATAAACAAAAGCATAAGAGAGAATTAAACCTAAAGAAGAACTCTTTATTTGATATAAGAAATGAGATACAAAACTTGGCAAAAGATCCAAGATTGTTATGAGGGAGACTACATGTGTTTATATAGAGTTTAGGAGACTAAGAGGAGTCAAGGTCGTGCTCTAGAAGCTTCTAGAAGACAATAACTCGCATTAACCAAGCTTCCATAACTCGAATCAATCAGAATCAAAAGTTTCATTTTTTGCTCGGAAGGACAGCATCGACAACCTACGTCAATGCCCTTGGTCGATGTGAGTCTTCCAGGGAGAGCATCGACCACTCCTGGCGATGCTTGCGTCGATGTGGCTTGTAACAGCTTCTGGCTCGGATTTCTGGAAAGGCATCGATCGCGCCTAGTAGATGCTGGCATCGATGGGTTGCTCAGAGAGAGCATTGACCATGTACGGTCAATGCTATGGCCGCCGTTTCCTTTGTGAAGCTCTTGAGATGGCGTTCAGTGATACTCTCGGCCCGAGCAAGTAACTCCAAAGTCCCTATGGGTTGTTAAGGCTCCAAAACACTTCAGAAGGGTGGGTTTCGCTCCAAGTACCTACAAATACACAAAAACATGCAAATGCACTAAAACTATCTTAAATGTTAGTTAGAACATGTAAAACTAAGCTAAATGCATGCAATAAAATAGGTAAAATATGATGTTATCAGTGTTACAGTAACCTCTCTTTCACAAATGATTTTTTTTTTGTCTTGCTTCCCTCCATACTTTTCGGGAGTCTTAAATAGTTTCCCATATCTTCCAAGTTGGATATGCCCAAATTCCCTTTTATGTCATCCTTATCTTTACCGTACCGTGTGATCGAATTCTATTGATGACTTATGAAAATTTATCTTTTGCCCAGAGGCTCCTTTATACTACTTAAGAATATGTAAAATAACTGTACTTTCATCATTATTCTCTTTACAAAAAATAAATTGTCATCCGCGAAGAGTAGGTTAGAAACCGGTTGGCTAGCCGACGAGACCTTCTGCCCCATTAACCTTTTGCATTCTTATGCCCTTTTAAGGTTAGCAATCAAGTATTCTATACATAAGATGGATAAATAAGGCGATAATGGGTCCCCTTGCCTTAAGCCCCGGTTTGGGGAAACATGTCCTTGGGGAATGCCGTTAATCAACACCTTATACTTACTGATTTAACGCACCATAGTATCCATGCAATCCTGCTTTCCGCTAATCCCATTTTTTAAAGAATATTTTCAATAAAAAGCCACTCCACTGTATCGTAAGCTTTGCTTATATCTGTTTTAATAGCCATGAATCTTGCTTTATATGTTTTATTCGTACGAAGGCCATGAAACATGTTCTTATACACTCTTATAAATCAAAATTTGAGATTAAGGGAAATAAAATTTCAATTACATATACTTTTTCTTTTGTGTGGTTTTAAGTTTTCCAAAATAATAGAATAAAAATTGTTAAGTTGAACTTCTCCCATTCCTAGATGAAATTCTAAAATAACATCCCAAGAAAAAAAAACCTCAAATAACCCCTCCTAATAAAGCTTTTCTTTTTTCTTTTCCTTTGAGGCGAAAAATAGGTTAAAGACCATTTCACCTTCAAACATTAAATTATTTACAACCCAACCAGGAGATCTATCCCAAAATCGCATCCACCCACCAGATTTGTTAGGTATGTTACTATTGGGCAATTAGGCTCATAGCAATTTAAAAGAAACCGATCCACCCATCCTATTTCCCTTCATCTTATTACCTTTCTTCGATGGTTTCTTCCTTTTCGGCCACGACGATTTACAAAAGAGAAATCCTAAAGTTTTCATGTCGTGTCACTTAACTCACACTGTTTTTCTTCTTCTTCTTTCCACTTCTCCTTAAATTCTCTTTACTTTATTTCTTCCTTTTTGTCTCTTAATCGCGAGTTAGGGTTTGAGAGAATTTTCTCCCAATTGCTTAATTTTCATCTTCGATTCTTCATCTCTCCTCATATGAAATCCTTTTTATGTCGTTGCTCCATGGTGTTCTCCACCAGTACAAAATCCCTATCACCGCCGTATCCGTTAATCATGAGTTTCGTCCGTCTAGATTTGCCAATTTTATTGAAAAACTACAAAAATTTTGGGATTTGTTGAAATTTTGGAGATATTTGTATAGATTTGTAGATAATTTGTGATTGAAAAAAGGGGTGAGTGATACGAGTGAAATTGTGAAAAAGATGAATTTTCGAATGGAAAATTTTAAAAAAATTCGTGTTTGATTATCAAAACTTATTTTAGGACAACCTCTTCTTTTCTACATAACCTCCCTGATATGTTTGCATTTTGCATAGTTTTAGCTTGCATAATTCATACATTTAGACCTGTTATTTAACATTCTTGTCATTTATTCCTAGTTTTGCATACTTAGAGTTTTGCATACATCTTGCATATTTGGCTTGTTACGGTACTTTCAGGAGTGATTTTGGAGAAGTTAGACTCTGATGCGGACATCAAACTGACCTCAGGCAAATCCATTTGGATCGATGTTCTGAAAGCTCTACTACCTCACCGAAAAGACCTATGCATCTTGTATATCCCAAGCGAGTGTGAGTTCTTCTGTCCCTGCCCAACGACAACTTGGAACACATTCTTAGCTCAGCTAGAGATCTCTTGAAGTGGAATCAGCCCATTATCAGATCCATGAAGAAGTTATGGCCCGACATCGGACGGACTGAAGCTTCAGTTTGACCTCTGCGAGCACTCGGTGGAGGATTCCGGACAGAACAAGAAGAATTAATCTACGAGGTGACCTGTTCTGGAAACTTGACTCAACAAACAATCTCTGAGAGTTGGAATCAGGCCAAGATCAGCTCTGGATCGAAAGTTATGATTTTTAAAAATCAAGGGATTCTACGGGCCTGTTTTAAAGCTAGCAATTTGGGAATCTTCAATCACATGTTTGGCGTCAGGAGAGTCTCTACCACAACTGAGATAATAACAGCGCATTGAGATTCATTCACAACCATTGGATCAAGTGGACTCGATCTTGCACACTCATACACCAAGACTTCCCGACACCACGAGCATTGCTAGGCAGCATCCGTGTATGGAAATACTTTGTGTCCACGACTTTTACAAGCTGGAGTTGCACCTTGGAAACCTTCTTGGAGCTTTAGAGGATTCCCTTACAACCGGAAGGCGTCCCCAATTCATAACCGAGGATCCAAGGTCACCGAGCGGTTGATCACAGAGCGAAGATAAGCCCGAACTCCTCGAGTGCTTGCTCGCACACAGTGGCCCCTCATGCGGACAAAGAGGTGACTTCACTCTTTGTCCTCTCACTAGCATGATCGAGGCATAAAGACATCACTAGGGATTGTGCTCTTTCCTACCCTTAGGTTTCCCACGTGGTTTTTTCTAAGGAAGGTTTTAGCGAGGCTGGTGCGAGTGGTTTCAAGGCATTCTTGAGGGCCGAATTGTAGAAGCCCATATTACTTCTATTCAGTTCAAGAATTCTAAGGAGTCCATTGAAGTCCATGTCGGCCCAAGAAGTTACGCGCCACTAGACTGCGTCCTTATGCCACTTAGGCGATTTACCTTATTTGTTTTAAGTCGAAACTTTCCTTTTCGAACTTTTCCTTTACTTTTAGGAAATCTTTTATGTGTTTAGGCCACGTTTAGGGTTGCTTTTTGAGACATTTTTAGCCTAAATTAGAGTCTATATAAGGAGAAACTCGCAGCCCTAAGAGGGTAGACTTTGAATAAACTAAAACCTATTTTTGCTTAAGTGGCAACACTCCTGTTCTCCACAACTACGTGTGATCGCTTATCAATCCATTGGCACGCCAAACCTCACGTTTCCATCGTTGCCCATCGAATCGCGCCATTAGAACAACCCGTCCGGCGCTTGTATCATTTTGGTATCAGAGCTGAAGATCCATCCCTGACCACCAGGTTGTATCTATCCTTGTTATCTTTTAAGTTTCAATACTCATACTTTTTGTTAGTTGTTTCATACATTCAACAAAAATCAAAAAAAAGTTATATCGATATTTGTTAAGTTGTTGTTTTCGTTTGTGTTTAGGGTTGATTAAAGGACAGATTGGAGCTCAAGACTCTCACGACCACCTGGTTGTGTCTTTCTTTACTCTTCTTTTAGTTTCAGTACTCGTTGATTACCCTTGCTTGCTTGCTTATCTCAAAAAAAAAAAAAAAATACCGTAATTACTGTTTTGCTTGTTTTAGTTTTCATAAATTCTTAAGCGTGATAAAAATATTCTGTCTCTTGATTTTGAACCTAGACTTGTTATAGAACAAATTAAAATTGGTTTCGTAAAATTAAAAAATATAATATATTTGTTTTTTGATTTTGCTCACGGATAGTCTGTTTGAGCTAGTCTAAGCACTAAGACCTATTGTATTGTGATTTTCGTGCAAGGATTATGGCTGGTAATGGACAAGGCGCTTTGGTACAAGCCATTGCGAGATGAGAGCTGATATGGCTCAGAGATGAATCGGTTGAAAAACGGCTCAGACATATCGAGCAACCTCAGAAGGCACCATCGGCGATCCACCAAGAAATGACCCACCGCCGAGATATCAGAATTTGGGTTCAGAAGATCGACAAATACATCAGAGGTTGATTGGGAGAAGAAGCCATCACTCTTGGGGCAAGAAGCGACCATGCGTTGAAACATGCGATGAAGAAACTGATTATGAAATCAGTTATGATGGTGAACAAGCGTGAAGAAAGAAAACAATGAAATCAAATCCTGGGGTGATGAGGGTGAATCACAATTCAGTCAGAAGGAGAATGCTATGGATATGAACCAGAACTAGAAGAATCTCAATACAGTCTAGATGTTGGAGGCATGGAGATGAGTCAGAGGTGACCTACAACAACACTGACCATGAAGATTACGAAGAGGAGAACCATGAAGATGAATCATGGTATGAAAAGACTAATTTTCATGCCAGCCAGAAGATGACTACCACGGAGATGAGCAGATCCTGGAGGATTCAATCACGAGGAGGAATCATACACCGAGCAAATAACATGGTGTCAGAATCCGAAGATAACCATGACAAAGAACTCATGGAGAAATCGATTCCCAAATCAGTTTAGTAGAATCCGAGCCATGTGATGCTTCAATGTGTGAAGATGAATGTTACAAACCAGAATACATCTCCTTCTCAGGACATAGTGAAGGACCAGCGTACTTAAGATGGGAAAAGCCATGGAAGATTGGTTCAATCCAGAAATCCCAGCGGAGAAAACATATTGCTGAAGATACTCTAATCAAAGAAGCGATTGGGTATTGGGATGAACTTGACCTTTACAATGATGGCCCAGACTTTACTTGGGAAGATATGAAAGAACTCATGTATGAGGAGTTAGTGGATGGTGATACAACTACCCAACAGCCAATACTACGCATCAGATCCGCACCAAGGGGTTAAAGGGATGGCGTAGTGAAATTACACGAGACACATATTGACAACACATTCGAGTCCCAGATCCACCCGAACAAGCGCACCATGCATGCACCATTACGGAGCCACAGTCTCCAAATGCAAGAAGTGGACCACAAAGAGCCGGACTCACAGAACATCCTCGACATGTCACCACATCAGTACCGGTAGGCCCTAGACTCCCAAAATCGAATGAAAGCTAACTTGCTTTCTCTTGGTGCCAGATGTACAGTTTTGAGGTCAAAACTTCTTGAAGGGGAGGAGATGCGGACATCAAACGACCTCAGCAAATCCATTTGGATCTGATGTTTACCGAGCTCTACTACCTCACCGAAAAGACCTATGCATCTTGTATATCCCAAGCGGTGTGAGTTCTTCTGTCCAGCGACAACTTGGAACACATTCTTAGCTCAGCTAAGATCTCCTCGAAGTGGAATCAGCCCATTATCATATCCCATGAAGAAGTTATGGCCAACACATCCGGACGGACCTGAAGGGTTTTGACCTCGAGCACTCGGTGGAGGATTCGGACAGAACAAGAAGAATTAATCTGAGGTGACCTGTTCTGGAAACTTGACTCAACAAACAATCTCTGAGAGTT
The DNA here is from genome assembly GCA_018361395.1 of Boechera stricta. Taxonomy (NCBI): domain Eukaryota; kingdom Viridiplantae; phylum Streptophyta; class Magnoliopsida; order Brassicales; family Brassicaceae; genus Boechera; species Boechera stricta. The sequence continues at coordinate 6,132,245 of CM031542.1, forward strand.
GGAATCAGGCCAAGATCAGCTCTGGATCGAAAGTTATGATTTTAAAAATCAAGGGATTCTACGGGCTGTTTAGAAGCAATTTGGAATCTTCAATCACATGTTTGGCGTCAGGAGAGTCTCTACCACAACTAGAGGATAATAACAGCGCATTGAGATTCATTCACAACCATTGGATCAAGTGGACTCGATCTTGCACACTCATCAAACTTATGACACACGAGACATTCCTTGGCCGGCATCCGTATATGGAAATACTTTGTGTCACGACTTTTACAAGCTGGAGTTGCACCTTGAAACCTTCTTGGAGCTTTAGAGGATTCCCTTACAACCCAGGAAGGCGTCCCCAATTCATAACCGAGGATCCAAGGTCACCGACGGTTGATCCCAGAGCAAGATAAGCCCTGAGACTCCTCGGAATGCTTCTGCACTGAGTGGCCCCTCATGCGGACAAAGAAGGTGACTTCACTCTTTGTCCTCTCACTAGCATGATCGAGGCATAAAGACATCACTAGGGATTGTACTCTTTCCTACCCTTAGGTTTCCCGTGGTTTTTCTAAGGAAGGTTTTAACGAGGCACACTGAGTGGTGCTGATGGTTTCAAGGCATTCTTGAGGGCGGTTGTCTAGAAGCCCATATTATGCTTCTATTCAGTTCAAGAATTCTAAGGGAGTCCATTGAAGTCCATGTCGGCCCAGAAAGAAGTTACAAACGCCACTAGACTCAAATCACTTATACCCTTAGGCGATTTACCTTATTTGTTTTAAGTCAACTTTCCTTTTCGAACTTTTCCTTTACTTTTAGGAAATCTTTTGGCCATGTGTTTAGGCCACGTTTAGGGTTGCTTTTGAGACATTTTTTAGCCTAAATTCGAGTCTATATAAGGAGAAACTTCGCAGCCCTAAGAGGGTAGACTTTGAATAAACTAAAACCATTTTTGCTTGCATGCGGCAGCTCCTTTTGTTCTTTCTTCTTGTTTGTGCGAATTCCAGCAAGTAGAGCGCCACAAGCTGTATCACGAGACTCTCCAACTTCGTGTGGTGCTTATCAATCCATTGGCCCGCATGAACCTCCGTTTCCGTTGCCCATCGCATGCGGTCCATTCGGAGACAACACCCGTCCGCATGTCAGGACTTCGAAGGCTGTCTAGGACATCAGACTCGACCTAGATGCTCTAGCAGGCGAGATCGAGCTAGCTGTCTAGGACATCAGACTCGACCTGGATGCTCTAGCGAGTGATCAGCTGAGGCGAGAAATGGAGCGGCTCAGGCGCCCATTCTCGAGCTATATGATCGGCTTCGAAGATAAAGAGGAGTCTTGAAATTTTCCCAAGCAGCTCGAGCCACACTAGTGGGCTGCTCGAGCTCAAACTATAAAAATGCTGATTTCAACCCTGACACTGACCAAGACATGATCGAGCTGGACCTTATCACCGTTTTTACCATTTTGCCCATGGCGTTTTAGGGTTTATAAGACTTAGTATAAATACTTAATGTTGGATTAAGATAAGGGAGTTCCTTTTTTAGACTAATTTTTGAGTTTCTATCATTCTTCATTGTTCTTCCTTGTTCTTGATTTAGACTTTGTAATTTGATTTACCTATTTTTTTTAGTTGATTTCCTGTTTATCATTTCTCTATATCTTTCTTCTGCAAGTTTTTATGATTTCTGGGTTTGTGTTCTTAATGTTCATCATGAGTTACGAGTAGTCATTAGGGTTCTTGAGGATGGGATATATTAGGTGTGGAATCTTAGTCTCCCAGGTGGTTTAAGAGTAGATTGTTTAATTTCCCTTAAATCAGTGTTCTCGATCTAATTTCTCTCTGATCGTTGAGATTAGAACTTAGGTGTTTTACCCAAAGGTGTTTGATAAAATGCTTGACTGAACGATGTTAGAGATTTGCATACCTAGCCTAAAGTTAGTTGTCTAGGGTGTTTATTGACAATATTGAACTGAATCTTATTGCCTGCTAGGGTAGATTTCGCGAGGATTGGTGCAGGCTGTCAGCTTGAGGTTACTTATCACGGGAGTGGACTTAACGGTTGTGATTTTGATGTCTAGGGAATAGCTTGAATGAGTTTTGTTAGACCACAGGTAGATTAAGAGGACACAGGTCGATTACCCCATCCTTAGGAGCTTCTCTTGCATTGATTGAATTCTCTGTTAGTCTATACATTTTTTTGTTGCTTTCTGCTTTACAGTCTAGATAGTATCTATTTTATCTTACGTTTTCAGTTTCTGTCTAGGTTGCTAGAGTCTATACACTCTTTGCTTGCTTGACTTGAATTGCTTGATCACTTCCTTTCTGTTAATATCTTCACCCTTATGGTTGGCTTATCTTCTAGTAAGAAATTGACTTGTATCAATTTGGCTTGTTGCCATTTGGGTGTTGTTTACAATTAGGATTCCAAGCGTTGAATCAGTTCTTTTTCATTTCTTTGTTATTAACATGCGTCTTTGCATTTCGTACCTTTGTTTCTGACCCAACCGGTAGCTCGACCACCTGCGAGCAGTTAATCGAGCGACTTTATTCAGTATCGCGCTCGGACTCGACCAGCTAGCCTCGACGTTACATCACCGCTGCCTGTGTGGATCAAAATCAGGAACAATCCGGCATCGACATTATTATTACCACATCGGTTGAGGCGAAAGATACCTTCAGAAGGCAGTCGAGATCTGATGGGTATGGCTGAACACCGGAGGCAAATGTCCAGACCTCCAGGAGGCCCGTTTGATAGGAGCAGGGGATGCTCTCACAATACTCATACCAGCAGACAGGGATTGTCCCTACTGATCCGAACAGACAATTTCGAGATCGAGCGGCTTGATGCATGCAGGTCTTGAACAACAAGTTTCATGGAACCTCGGAGGACCCTCTTGATCATCTGGATGAGTTTGATAGCTCTGACCTTACAAGATCAATGGGGTCGGTGAAGATGGTTTCATAAGACTCTTTCCCTTCTCTTTGGTGGTGAGCCGTCACTTTGGGAAAGACTACACCCATGGATCTGTCACTTCATGGGATGGCTGAAAGCCTTCCTTGCCAGTTCTTCTCGATGCAGGGCGCACGGCTTGAGAAATGAAATCTCTGGATTTACTCAGGATGGATGGTGAAAGTTTGCGAATCTTTGGGATGGTTTCAAGGTACGCCTCGATGCCCTCACGGTTTCATGATGAGTCTCTCCTTAGCACTTCTGGAGAATTCTTCCCAGGTCCGAATGCTGATCAGCCAGCGGTGGTAACTTCCTCGACCAGGCGTTGATGCTGGCTGGGCACTTGAGAGAACCTAGCCTGATCGATGGTAACACTTTCTGAGTATGATAGAGTGTCGGCCAGTGTTGCTTCTGAGATGATCGGCCCAGGGCCATCGAGGCCTTGGCTAAGTTGGATCAGCTACTACGAGAAGAAATAGGTTCACTTTTACGAGGATACAGGTTTCAGGTTGAAGATGGGGAGGATGATGGTGCAGGAGATCAGTATGTGCAGAATCGGGTCGATGCAACAAGGTTTCATCATACAAGAATAACCCGAATCGTCTACGAGTACCAGCGTTGCTAGCGATATGTTTGCATTTTGCATCGTTTAGCTTGCATAAATCATATGTTTTGACGTGTTATTCACCCGTTCTTGTTATTTATTCAGTTTGCATACTTAGAGTGTTTTGCGTTAGGTCGCATACATCTGCATATTTGGCATTTGGTACTTTCGGGTGATTTTGGAGAAGTTAGACCAGAAGCTATGCAGGACATCTTCGAGTCCTCTGAGCAGTTGTGATCGAGTCCATCAAGCGTTGTGATCGAGTCCATCTGAGAGCAGTTGTGATCGAGTCCGTCGAGCGAAGCTGTGCAGGACATCTTGATCGAGTCCGATCAGGAAGCTGGTAGGGACATCTTGATCAGTCGTCTGAAGACCAGTCGACGTGATCAGTCGAGCAGGAGATGTAGCGAGAGCTCCTTTCGTACCATCTCGAGCTGTATGATCAGCAGAGGCAAGGTGGCGTCTTGAAGTTTGAGAACCCGGCTCAGCCTATGATCAGTGGGCGACTCAAGCTCATCTCGAGAAAAATGCAGTCTTGATTTCGATGCATTTTAAGCCGCATCGACCAAGACTTAGCAGAGCTGGACCTTATCCTGCACATTTTTACTATTTTGGCGTTTGGGCTTTTAAGACTTAGTATAAATACTAATGTTGGGTTAAATAAAGGGCACTCGTTTTTATCTCTCGAGTTTTTCTTGTGTTCTTCTCATTCTTGGTTTCAGAACTTGTAATTTGATTTCTACTTGTTATTTTGAGTTTGTTCTTTCGTTACATCATTATCTACATCTATTTACATATCATCACATGCAAGTTTTTATGATTTACGGGTTTGTGTTCTTGATGTTCTTCATGAGTTTTGAGTAGTCGTTAGGGTTCTTGAGGATGGGATAGATTAGGTGTAGAATCTTGGTCTTTCGGGTGGTTTAAGTGTAGATCGTTTGATTTCCCTTCTCGGTGTTCTTAATGCTAGTTTCTTTACGATCGATTGGAATTAGAACTTAGGTGTTTTTCGCCCAGAGAAGGTGTTTGATAAAATGCTTGAATGGCGATGTTAGAGATTTGCATACCTAACTTTAAGGGATTAGTTGTCTAGGGTGTTTATCGACAATATTGAGCGATTCGTATTGCCTAGGGTTTAATTCGCGAAGGTTGGATGCAGGCTGATACAGTTTGAGGTTACTTACCACGGGAGTGGACTTAAGCTGGTTTTGATGTTTGATGTCTACAGGGAATAACTTGATTGAGTTTTGTTAAACCACTTGAATAGGCTAAGAGGACACACTGAGTTGATTACCCCCATCCTTAGGAATTTCTCTTGTATTGTTGAATTAGCTGCAGTCTATCTGTTGCTCTTTACCCCAATATCTTGTTATTGCTTGGTTTCTGTAGTTCTTGTTAGTCTATCGGTACTGTTTTAGTGTCCATTCTCAGTTTTGTCAGTTGCTAGACTGTCAATATTTGCTTGGCTTGAATTGCTTGATCGCATCCTTTTTGGTTAATATCTTCACCATTATGGATTGACACTTACTCTTCTGACGAAAACTTGAGTGCAGGTAAGAAATTGACTTTCAATTTGGCGCCGTTGCCATTTGGGTGTTGTTTGTTCTGATTAGGATTTCAAAATATTCTAGATCAAGTTCTTTTACGGTTCTTAAACTTCTGCTTGTGTCTTTCCATTTTTGGTACATCCACTGCATGCAAACAGATCAAGGAAGTCAGAACCTCCTCCGCCATCGGCAATATTGACGAGGTTACCCGGATTGCGGCGGCGAAAAACACATCAATAAATTGATATAGGTCAATTTCTTACTAGACAGTTTTCGTTGTAGTAGTAGGTGTCAATCCATAAGGGTGAAGATATTAACGAAAAGGATGCGATCGAGCAATTGTCAGCCAAGCAAATAGCGTATTGAGATCAGCAGCCTAGGCAGCGAGAATGGACACTTAAACAGGTACCGCATGGACTATGAGAACTAGCGGAAACCAAGCATACAGAAATAGCATATGGGGGTAAGAAGCGTATAGGACTAGTAGCTAATTCCAATCTGAGAAATTCCTAAGGATGGGGAGTAATCGACTCAGTATGTCCTCTTGCTTTATTCAGTGGTTTAACAAAACTTCAATCAGTTATTCCTAGAGGCATCAAACATCAAACCAGTTAAGTCCTCAGGTAGTAAGTAACCTGTAGCCAGTTCAGGACCCAATCTCTTGTGAAATCTACTAGCGGCATCGAATCAGTTAATATTGATAAACACCTGAACAACTAATCCAGGAATTTGGTAATCAAATCTCTAACATCAGTTCATTCAAACATTTTATCAAACACGCTGGGCGGAGAAAAACACTAAGTTCTAATTCCATTGATCGAGAAAAGACTAGCATTAAGAACACGATTTAGAAGGAAATCAAAGCGATCACTTACCACTGAAAGACCAGATTACACTGTCATCATCTCAGAACCTAATGGCTACTCAAAACTTCGTGAAAACGTCGAAACATGGCAGAAATCATAAAACTTGCATAGATGATAGAAATAGATAGAATAATGATAGAGAGCAGAACAGCTGAAATAACAAGTAAGTCAAATGCAGGCTAGAGCAGAGAGAAGAAACACAAGGAAAACTTCGAAATATTAGAGAGATAAACGTAGTGCCATAGTCTTAACTTGACATTAGGTATTTATACTAAGTCTTAAAAGCCACTAGCGTCATGCAGAAATAAAGTAATGAGGATAGGTCAGCTTCGGCTAAGTCTTGGTCGAGTCTTTGTGCTCAAGCAGGCAAATCAAGACGTTTTTGAATGAGCTTGAGTAGTCGCTCGATTGCGGGGCTCGAGCTGGGTTACGAAACTTCAAGGCATACCTTTTGTCTGCCTTGATCATCTGGCTCGAGCATGGGTACTCGAGCTGAGCTTGCTACATCTCTGCTCAGACTCGATCACGTGCATGGGTATCTTGCGGACTCGATCATGTCCCCGGCAGCACGCTGCATGGACTCGTCGGCATGTCCCGGACAGCCGCAGCTGCGCGCGGACTCGATCGGCATGTCGGCGACACGCTGCACGGACTCGATCAGCATGTCCCAGGGCGCTTACGCTGCGCACGGACTCGATCCTGGCGCTCTGTATGGACTCGATCACAAGCTGCATGGACTCGATCCGACTGCTCTGTATGGACTCGAGCAGCATGTCCCGGACGAACACGTCAACTTCTCCAAAATCACCGAAAGTACTAGCAGCCAAATATGCGAGGATGTATGCGGACTTTGCACTCTAAATATCAAAACTTCGGAATAAATAACGGGGTGAATTAACGTCAAAACATATGATTTATCTGTAAAAAGCGATCAAATCTTGAGCATATCGGCTCCCCAGGAGTCTTTGCTTGCCCTCAAGCAAACAAAGGAATGAGAATGGAGAAGAGGGTTGAAAGTGGGACTCAGAACCAAAACTTGCGAATAATAACGGATGAACTCAATGTCCAAGATTACTAATTCAGAATCTGAAAGTTTATGAGCTCTTAAGCGTTAGCCATACTCTTACGACACTAGTTCAATCGAGCCTCAACCTAGACATGCGTTCATTTCTATCATTCCCAACATTCATTAGAGCAGAAACCATGAATCAAGCTAAGCGTATTCAATGAACTCATTTGGTAGGGGTAGGTCGAGAGACAAAATGGTCCTTCGATGCGGTATTGGCGTTTCAGAACAAAGGTCTCTCAATGAAACGGAATGAGCTTTAGTAGAATGTTAAAGGTAAGAACCAACCTATGCATACAAGAATAGACTCCCATCACCCATCTACAGCGGTCTTATCCTTAGTCAAAACAGACATTCATCCTAATTCTACCACTTACCCATAGGCTTTTTTTTTCTTTTGATATCCTAGATCGGTTTCATCTTTTCTTTTGTTTTGGTTCTAGGAGGGTTATACACATATACATCTAGCGTTGGGTTCTTTTCTTAACTTAGCTTAGGCGTTTTATGTTTTTTCAGACTTTTGAGCTTTCTGCCTTTNNAGGACACACTGATTGGATTACCCCATCCTTAGAATTCTCTTGTATTGTTGAATTAGCTGCTAGTCCCATACGCGCTCTTTACCCCCATATGCTATTTCTGTTATCGCGGTTTCAGTTCTCATAGTCCATGTTGCACTGCTTTAGTGTCCATTCTCAGTTTTGTCTAGGTTGCTAGACCCCAATACGCCTATTTGCTTGGTTTTCTGACTTGAATTGCTTGATCGCATCCTTGCTAATATCTTCACCCTTATGGATCGACACCTTACTACTACAACGAAAACTTGGTCGCAAGAAATTCACCTATATCAATTTGGCGCCGTTGCCATTTGGGTGTTGTTTGTTACAATTAGATTTCAAAATATTCTAGATCAAGTTCTTTTACAGTTCTTCGCTACTAACTTGACTGCTCTTTCCATTTTCAGGTACACATCCACCTGCATGCAAACCAGATCAAGAGGAAGTCGAACCTCCTCCGCCCCCATCGACAATATTGACAGTTACCACAACAGTAAGCAAAATGAGAAAACACATCAATAAATTGATATAGGTCAATTTCTTACTAGACCAAGTTTTCAGTAAGTAAGGTGTCAATCCATAAGGGTGAAGATATTAACCAAAAGGATGCGATCAAGCAATCAAGCCAAGCAAATAGCGTGATTGGGGTCTAGCAACCTAGACAAAAACTGAGAATGGACACTAAAACAAAAATGTGACAGACTAACAAGAACTAGCAGAAACCAAGCAATAACAGTAAATAGCATATGGGGGTAAAGAGATAAGATGACTAGCAGCTAATTCAACAATACAAGAGAAATTCCTAAGGATGGGGTAATCGACTCAGTGTCCTCTTAGCCTATTCAAGTGGTTTAACAAAACTCAATCAAGCTATTCCCTAGACATCAAACATCAAAACCAGTTAAGTCCACTCCCGTGGTAAGTAACCTCAAACTAGACCAGCCTGCATCTAATCTCAAGCGAAATCTACCTAGCAGTAATACGAATCAGTTCAATATTGTCGATAAACACCCTGACAACTAATCCCTTAGGCTAGGTATGCAAATCTCTAACATCAGTTCATTCAAGCATTTTATCAAACACCTTCTGGGCGGAAAACACCTAAGTTCTAATTCCAATCGATCGAAAGAAACTAGCATTAAGAACACGATTTAGGGAAATCAAACGATCTACACTTAAACCACCGAAAGACCAAGATTCTACACCTAATCTATCCCATCCTCAAGAACCCTAATGACTACTCAAAACTCATGAAGAACATCAACACAAACCCGTAAATCAAAAACTTGCATGATGATGATAGAAATAGATGAGATAATGATGATGTAACGAAGAAAACTCAAAATAACAAGTAGAAATCAAATTACAAGTTCGAAACTAAGAACAGAGAAGAACACAAGGAAAAACTCGAAATATTAGAGATAAAACGTAGTGCCCTTAGTCTTAACCCAACATTAGGTATTTATACTAAGTCTTAAAAAGCCCTAAAACGTCATGCGCAAAATAGTAAAAATGTGCGTGATAAGGTCCACTGCTAAGTCTTGGTCGAGCTCAAAGACTAAATCAAGACTGCATTTTTCTCGAGATGAGTGAGTAGTCCACTCATCATAGGCTCGAGCTGGGTTCAAACTTCAAGACGCCACCTTTTGTCTGCTGATCATACAGCTCGAGCATGGGTACTCGAGCCGAGCCTCAGCATCTCCGCCGTACTCATCAGCCCGCTTGCACGGACATGTCGATGCAGCTGCAGGACTACATGCTCGATGCAGCACCACTGACAGCGTCCTGCATGCTCGCTTCACGACCGATCAGATGCCTGATAGCTTCGCTCTGCACGACTGATCACAACCGCTCAGATGACTCATCACCTGCTCAGATGACTCGATCACAACTGCTCAGTATGGACTCGAGCAGCATGTCCGCATACCTTCTGGTCTAACTTCTCCAAAATCACCCGAAAGTACCTATAACAAGCCAAATATGCAGGATGATGCGACCTAATGCAAAACACTCTAAGTATGCAAAACTCGAATAAATAACAAGAACGGGTGAATAACACGTCAAAACATATGATTTATGCAAGCTAAAACGATGCAAAATGCAAACATATCAACTCCCAAACTTAGTCTTTGCTTGCCTCAAGCAAACAAAGGAATGAGAATGAGAGGGTGAAAGTGGGGACTAACCAAAACTTGCAGATAATAACGGATGACCTCAATGTCCAAGTTACTAATTCTAAGTGCAAAGTTTATGAGCTCTACTTAAAAGTTAGCCATACTCTTCGCAAAGACTTTCAATCAAACCTCAACCTAGACATGCTCATTTCTATCATTCCCCTTAACATTCATTGAACAGAAACCATGAATCAAGCTAAGCATATTCAATGAACTCATTTGGCTAGTGGTGGTCAAGAGACAAAATGGTCCCTTCGACGGTATTGACGCTTCGAACAAGTGGTCTCAATGAAACGGAATGAGCTTTAGTAATGTTAAAGGTAAGAACCAACCTATGCATACAAGAATGACTCCCATCTACCCAGTCCTACACAAGCGGTCTTATCCCTTAGCCTAAAACCCCATTCATCCTAATTCTACCCTTCACCCAGGTTTTTTTTTTTCGATATCCTGATCGCTTCATCTTTTCTTTTTGTTTTGGTTCTGTGAGGGGTTATACACATATACATCTAGCGGATTGGGGTTCTTTTCTTAACTTAGCTTAGGCGTTTTATGTTTTTTTCAGACTTTCAGCTTTTCGCTTTTCTTTTCTTTTGCTATGCAACCCCTAATCCTTTACTAGATACTCAAACATTCAGATCATTCCTCCTAAGAACTCTTACCCTTTTCTTTTCTTTTTCCAAGTTTTTTCATTCTTTCTATTCACGTAACCCACCCCAATATCCAATGATCAAGATCCCACCTACCCTATCCGATTCGAAAATCAAACCGTAACTACATGAGATTCTATCCTCTTTCTCAAACCTAACACTTTCTACCAAGCTCATTCGAAATGACCTCACACACTCACTAAAGTAATAGATGGCTTGAAAGGGTAAGGGCATGGTAAAACTGATCTAACAATGAGAATCACTACTGATTAGCAAAGAGTGGTATAAATAGATAAAGAGAATCCAAGTATGTATATGGTATCCATGAGTTCAAATTCTATGCCTAGACATGATAATTATAAGTCAAATTCAGGTTTAAATAGATGGGAATGACAGAAAATCGCAGCATGCTTCCTAAGACTCGATCTAGTTGTGCATTCGTAACATGGTTCGGCTCTACTGTGCTCAATATCAAGGCATTAAACAACTAGAAACGAGGGCATTGAAGTCATGCAGTTTGAATCGCTGTTTACAAGGTTTAAAATCATCATCATCCCATGCATATGCAATAGCCCTATATGAAACAATTCACAGACTCAATCTAATATGCTGAGATGCAATCTTGCATGAACACTCGTTTTTTAAAGATTTTCAAAAAATTTTGATTTTTTTGTTTCTATGCCATAGATGAAGACTGAGGATGCAAAATCAAAATAATAACGAGAGAAAACACATCAATACAGACCTTAACCCTTCCCCCGAACTTAAATTACACGTCCTTGTGTAATAAAATTTGGAAAGAAAGATTAAGAGGTAACAGAGAAACGATAAAAATGATATCTAATATATAGAAGGGGGTCGATGCGGTACCTTGTTGATTATGGTGAGTATGTCGGCTCGACCTGGTAGTGGTCGAGGCGGGTGCGTAATGAGCAGATGCTTTCGAAGTGTGCGTCTCGACGTCCTTGCTCGCTGGGTGCGTGAGCCAGATGCTCCTCCTGTGGCGTCTCTTCCCTCGCGTGTTGAAGCCTTGGCTCGAGAGGAGGAGGCTCGTGGTAGTTCCATCTGGGTGCATGTTGTCTTGGTTCCTCGAAATGACCCGGCTCCCCATCAGAATTCTCCCAGATGCGATGGTTGTCTTGGGTGCGAGGGGATTTGAACTTTAGCGTGAAGTCCTGAGCTGGTCCTTCACGTCACTTCACTTGGTGTTTCAGGTCCATCACGGTACCCGAGTGCGGCGGTGCTTACCTTGAAACTTGTTCCACCTTTGAAGGAGATTAATCCGCTTGTGTGCCGGGGCTGGACTATGTGTGGGTTTGAGCTTGTACTCCTCAGCAGTACCATTGGATTAACCTCCTCCGAGCAACATCTTGATGTCGACCCCACTCCTTGTTCCATGATCTCCTCGTCTTGATTGTAAATTATCGAGAGGAGGATGGAAATCAATGTTTACCTGGCGTACCTAGTGAATCGGTGCAAAGCGAGCGCACTTGGCTTCCATTGTTGGATGCATGAGCGATAGATGTACTCGTGCAGGCGTTGTATGGTCAGGAACCTGCACTCCTCAGAAGTCGATATCTATCCATTTGGGTGGATAGAGTCTTGATCGTAGCTACATCATACAGCCAGTATCGGGGTGATGATACCCCAATACGAGAGGTCACTGCGCCATCCATCTTCATCTTGCCCATCTTTATCGCCCAGTCCTTGTAGTTTAGGAATTGCTCCCATCGGAACAAGGGCGAGGTTAGCATCTATCATCGCCCTGCATCTTCCGCCTATCTCGTGCTTAAGTGGCAGTAGGCATAAGTCCATCCTTAGTTCACCTTCATTCACTGTCCCGGTCACCTTCCTGGCAAACATAGAGCTTGCTATTGTCTTGTGTAGGTACCTCAGGACGAGGCCGGATCTTGAACTCTCTTAGAGGAGGAGAAGGGTTTAGTGCTGTCTCTATGGCCCATGGTTGTTGGCTCCTCATGATCAAAATCTTGAATCGGTTCGTCACCTCGAGAAAAACCATATAGGTTGCAGATTTGCGCGATGGTAAGGGCATAGCATTGTCCTCTGCACGCGAAGGTAATGAAGCCAGGGCCGTCATCGGGTTCAACATCAGGCTCCTCATCGTAAAAATGAACCTTGAGGGACGAGAGGAAGTGGCACGTCTCTTCCTTGTAGGCTTCCAGCGGTGTGTTCATGAATTGTCTTATACCTCCCGCCTCAAAGAGATATTCCATATCTTTAGCAATCCCGAGTGCTTGCATTGTTTCTTTGTGCGGGTATCTCGTTCCTTCAAAATTACGTTCAAGGAGGGCCTCTAGGTACTTGGTTGCAGAGGGTTTGGTGTTCTTCTTTCGGGGTTGCCTTATCAACTTAGGCTCGTCTTCCTCGGTTTAACCATCTTGATGCATACTCGGCTTGATTGGTGCTTTTCCTTCACTTTTGGCCTGAGTGAGCTTCTTGTCGACCGTAGTAACTTGTCCCGACCCTCCAGCTCGAGCGTGGTGCTTCATCACGAGGCTTCCTTATCAACTTAGGCTCGTCTTCCTACTGTTTTCACCATCAGTAGATGCGGGATAACCTCCATTTGTCTTGTCCCTCACGCGTGACCGGGAGACTCCCTCGTTTCACCGGCTCGAGTGTGGGTGCTCAGCGAGACTTCCGGCCCTTCGGCTTGATCCTGGGCTTGGGCATCGTGGTCGAGTCCGGTGTGGTCATACTCCAAGGTATCTGACTTGCTCTTGTTCTTCGGCTTGTTCTTGCTCTTCGACTGGAGTATGGCTCTTCCTCCACCTCTGGAAGTTTCGGGCGAGCGCTTTAGCTGACATGCGACGGGCTTGGCGAGGGTCCATACCTGAGACTTGATCAAAGATAAGGAAGAAAAACTCAAGATGGTGAGGATAAGCCTCGAAACAGAGATTGAGAAATTTCTGGAAATGAAAGAGAGAGAGGATTGAGAGTGTTTGTGGTATGAGTAAAGTATGGAGTTGAGTTCGGTATTTATAGCCGAGTCGAGATCGTTGGAGCGTGTTGAAAACGTGTGGGTCGTTAAGGTGGAGCGTGGGATCGAGCTTGAAAACGCGTTGAAGGAGTGTGGGCTCGAGTCGTCACTTCTCTGACACCTTATTGACCGAGTGGACGCTTCTTTGGCACCTTCTGAATCGAGTTTGGCTTGTATAGACAAGTGGGAGGGGACAAAGGACAAGGAGGAGCGTGTGTGGGTCGAGTGTGGGCTCCATCTGGTGAGACTCGAGCTGACATAATCGGAATCTAGCGTGTGTGGGTCGACCAAACACTCTTCTGACTCGTTCGTGACGTCGTATTGACCGTGACACCTCCGACTCGAGCATGTGAGCTCTGTATTGACCATGACACCTCCTGCACTCGACCATGTGAGCTCTGTATTGACCATGACACCTCTGACTTGGGTCCACATGTCAGAATTTTTAAATTTTGAAAATTCCCTCATGCTTTCCTGAAATCACCTGTCAGACAAAATAGTTTAGCACACTTATTTGACGTTTTAAAAACTAAAGCAAAGAAATATATACAGAGATAGACATGGGACTTCCTCCCAAGTGAGCTTGTTTAAAGTCTCTAAGCTTGACTTCCTGTTTTGTTCAGGCGGTGGAAGGCTCATCCAGGATAACCCTCGGGATCGAGTCTACCCCTCGGCCAACAAACTCGTCCCAAGCCTTTTGTTTCTACAATCAGCAACGAGAACTTTGCTCTAGGCCGCACTATCGCACTCATTATCCACGAGGGAGCCCGTGTTCCACGGGTTTTCAGTCTCACCACGCTCGTCTTCCACCGCTCGATCAACGGAAAACAACATGCTGCAGCAACTCCTACAGGTCGGCAGCTGGTGCACTGAAGCACCAAGAAGTTTGGTGAAATTAAAACTCAGATGGACTACACCTTACAATGATCTTAACAGCAAGATTGAGTCCCTGCAATCCAAGATTCGGTCCATAGAAGGCAAAACCGCTTCTTCCTCTAACTCTTCCCAACTCGAGAAAAGCGGTACTAAACCCAAGGACTATGCTCACATCATGCCATCACTTTGAGGAATGGAAAGGGTTTGAAGGGAAGGACCTCCTACAATCACGAGGCAGGTGAAGATCGAGATGGGGGAATTTGGTTTCCAAAACGACCAACAAGAGTTTTACGCTGTGGAGCGCCTCAACTCAACCAGTATACTCGAGAGACCCACGTCCAGCTCGAGACCACAGCTTCGACAGTGGTCAGAGCAGTCTCCGCACCTAAAGCTGATTTCGAGGAAAGAAGGCACCTTATGTCCCTCCTCCTTATCCCAAATTACTTTTCCCAAAGAGGTTTAAGAAGGACTTAATGGAGAAACATAAGCAAATCTTTGATAAGCATATAAAGGAAGCTGAGATCAGGTTGCCTCATTGATGCCTTCTCCATGGTACGCTTATCGAGAGTTTTTGAAGGATGCGGTGGCTGAGAAAGACAAGGCGATTCAGGGCATGGTTGTCTCTATCGAGGAGAGTGCATCGCCATCGGTGAAGAGAGTCATCAAGGAGAAGTTAGGCGACCCGGTTCTTTCACTCTACCGTGCACTCTCGGTCCATTGGTTTCAAAGTCTCGTGATCTTGGAGCATCTCGTCTTATGCCTTCGGTTGCTGAAGTTAGGGTTCAGCCCATAAGTCCGACATCTCTGGTGCTTGCAGAGACGATCTATTAGGACTCCTCATGGTATGCTACAAGATCTTCCTCTAAGGGTTGGTTCAGTGGAGATACCTACCAGACTTCATAGTTCTTGAGATGGATGAGGAGCGAGATCCTCGATTAGGGAAGACCTTTCCTTGCTACAGCTGATGCCGATCATTGATGTCGAAAGGAAAGATCGATCTCAACCTTGGGAGTGATTTCAAGATGACATTTGATGTCGGGGACACTATGAGGAGCCGAAAATAGAGGACAAGTCTTCTATGTTGGACTCACTGAGGTTCGGAAGAATCGAGAAGGTTTGAGGAGCTGATAGGGATCAACACGAAATTCTGTAGAGGACACCGAGCTCGACCATGGAGCTCAGAGCTAAGCTGTCAGGACATCTGACTCGAGCCAAGATCGGAGTCTACCACCGAGCCAGCCTCCTGCACGGCAGGCGGTAGTCGGAACTCCGAGCCTAAGGTAGATCAAAACCTCTTCCTACGACTACTTTCGCTTTTTGGACCAAATTCTACTTATCCAATCATAGTAAATGATATGCTTAGTGATGATGAGTTGCATTTGCTGTGAAGTTGAGAAAATTTAGAAAGGCTATAGGATATTCTAGATGACATTAAAGGAATTTCACCAGCTTGTGCACTCACGGAATTCACTTGGAAAAGCGAATCATATGCAGCATTGAACCTCAGAGAAGATTGAACCCAAACTTAAAGAAGTTGTTAAAAAGGAAATTCTTAAGTTCTTTAGGGGATGGAATCATATATCATATATCGAGATAGTACTTGGATTTCTCACATTGCATTGTGTGTACTAGAAGGGGGGTATGTGATTAGAAATGATAAGGACAATTGATACTTACTAGGACTGTAATAGGACATAGGATGTGTATTGACTATAGGAAATTGAATCTTTGCTTCTAGGAAAGATCACTTTGCCATTCATTGACGAGATGCTGAGAGATTAGCTAACCATCCTTACTACTATTTTAGATGGAGTACGTGGGTTCTTTCAGATTCCATTTCACCAATGATCAGGAAAAGACCACCTTTACTTGCCACTTATGGAACTTTTGCATATAGGAGAATGCCTTTGGCCTGCATGCACCTTTACTTTCAAAGATGCATGACTTCTATATTCTCGGATCTAATTGAGGAGACTGTGGAGGTATTCATGAATGATTTTTCCGTTATGGCTCCTCTTTCTCCTCCTGCCTTTTAAACCTTTGCAGAGTACTTACTAGGTGTGAGGAGACAAATCTGGTGCTCGTGGAGAAATGCCACTTCATGGTCGAGAGAAGGGATTGTCTTGGGTCACAAATTTCTGAGAGGGTATAGAGGTAGCAAGGCCAAGGTTGATGTGATGATGCAGCTGCAGCCACCAAAAACATCAAGGACATCGGGAGTTTCCTTGGCATGCTGGGTTCTGAGAGAGGTTCATCAAGGATTTCTCGAGGATAGCGGACCACTAACAAGGCTGTTGTGCAAGGAGCGAAGAGTTCTGTTTGATCTGAGAATGTTTGAAGGCTTTCCGGCTCATTAAGGAAGCCTTAGTCCTTCTCATAGTCAAAGCACCAAACTGAGACTATCCGTTTGAGATCATGTGTGATGCATCGGTATGCTGTAGGAGCTATCTTGGGCCAAAGTTGAGAAGAAGCTGCATGTGATCTACTATGCAAGCGGGGCGCTTGATGATGCTCAGGAGATATGCACAACAGAGAAGGAGTTGCTAGTGTATCTTTACTTTTGAGAAATCAGAAGCTATCTGGTTGGGTCTAAGGTGATAGTCATACTGATCATACAGCACTAAGGCATATCTATGCTAAGAAGGATACTAAGCCAAGGCTGCTCAGATGGATACTCTTAAGAGTTTGACATGGAGAGATTGTTGATAAGAAGGGTATAGAGAATGGTGTGGCTGATCACTTGTCAGGATGAGGATAGATGATGCGCACTGTTGATAACACCATGCCGATGAGGACTCACAGATGTTGTTTAGTGATAGGGTGAAGGACATACCTTGGTATTCGGATCGGCCAATTTCCTTGCATGTGGTGAATTACGATGATCTTGATGCTTCGAAGAAAGAAGTTTCGAGAGATGTAACCACTACTTCGGGACGAGCCTTTCACTGCAAAGGGGTTCGAGATGGTCGTTGAAGATGTATAGCCTGAGCGAGGTTCGAGTGTCTGAGAAAGCTGTCACGGTTACTGCCTCGGAGGACACTTTGCTACATTCAAGGCTGTTCGGAAGGTAATGCAAGCAGGTTTTGGTGGCCTACAATGTTCAGGGATGCTCGAGCTTTCATCACTAGGTGTGATCTTGCCGAGAGAATGGGCGCATCGCGGGGAGGAATGAGATGCCACAAATCCGATTTTGGAAGTGGAGGTGTTTGATGTTTGGGGGATTGATTTCATGGGTCCTTTCAACCCACCCTCTTCTGGGAACAGCTACATCTTAGTGGCTGTTGATTATGTCTCGAAGTGGGTTGAAGCCATAGCCTCCTACAACGATCAAGGTAGTTGAAGATGTTCAAGCATCATTTTCCCAGTGTGCGAAGTTGTTATCAGTGATGGGGGATCTCACTTCATTAACAAGCTCTTTGAAAATTTTCTGAAGAAACATGGGGTCAAGCACAAGGTGGCTACACCATATCACCCCCAGACTAGTGGTCAGAGTGGAGAGTGTGGGCGTTTGGAGAGATTGGCTGTAAGCGATGAGACTCTCTGGACTTACAGGACTTCATTCAAGACCCCTATTGGGAGAACGCCATTCCAGCTCCTCTATGGCAAGGCTTGTCATCTACCTGTTGAGATTGAGTACAAGGCGTTATGGGCAACAAGGCTGTTGAACTTGGATATCAAGACTGCCCAGGAAAAGAGAGTATTGGACCTCATGAGCTGGAAGAGATCAGGCTGGATGCTTAGAGTTCTAAGTACAAAGAGAGGACCAAAGCCTTCCATGACAAGAGGATCTTGCCAAAGAGTTGAAGGCTGGTGATCGAGTCCTCTCTTCAATTCGACTCAATCTGTTTCCAGGAAAGCTCAAGTCAGATGGTCGGACCGTTCTCCGTCAAAGAAGCTTCACCTCGGAGCAGTCACCTTATTTGGAAAGGCGGAAGCAATTCCGTGAGCGGACAGGAGGCTCAAGCCCATCTAGCTGATACCATCATTCCGAAGGAACTTCGATTCCTCGGATGAGCCTTCCTGCCTGAGCAAAGCAGGAAGTCAAGCTTAGTGACTTTAAGCAAGCTCGAGGAGGAATTCCCATGTCATCTACGTACATATTTCTTTGTTTTAGTTTTTAAAGCGTCGAATAAGTGTGCTAAGCTGTTTGATTTTGTCTTGATTGTGTGATTTCAGGAAAGTATGAGAGGTGAATCATGAAAGGAGGCAAAAGAAGAGACGCTCAGCAGTGGAGCGTCGCTCGGCGATCAGCTCGACCGGAATCGAGCAGACACTGCACTCGTCGACTCGAGCCACCAGCTCGAGCACACCAGGTCGAGTCGACTGCTCGCGTGAGAGCATGGAGGACTCGATCTCCTTCTTCTCAAGCCTTGAGGTAATGTTCCGTCCATTCATGTATATATTAGTTGCATCATTTTCATGTTTTCTATTTCTTAATCTTTATTTCCAAATTTTTATTACGAGGTGTGTAATTTAAGTTTGGAAGAGTTAAGATTTGTTTGATTTGTTTTGTGTTCTTATTTTTTAATTCTTGATGCATATATGGCATAATGATATGCTCAATTAATACCCTAAAGTACTAAAGCCGATTTGCTGCGTATATCGGTCGAACAGAACTTCGAAAATTCACACCGATAAATAATTTAGTGAGGATTAAGCTAAGCAAATCACGGTTAAGCAGTAAAATAGGTGATCGAAATATGATTGTTTAATTCAATTCAGGGAAGAATTAGGCTCAGGGGTAACTCTCGGAAATCAATAATAAATAACATTAATCAATTAAGGTTCATTCATTAAGCGCCGTTCTTGAACTTCGAAACACAGTATAGTTAACCAGCTATGATTCTGAAACTCTAAGTCTAAAGTCTAAAATTCCAAATCTCTTTGCAAATCCTACACAGTAAACCAGCAATCAATTCAAGTTTGATATGTTCATTCGATTAAACCAAATCTCTTTAGGATAATCAATTGCTCACCAGGTTTTATCATTACTCAATTGCACGTGTGCCTAATCGATTAATCTAGGTTCTATATTCTAAGTGATCGGTTAGAAATAGCTTTGAGAACAACCTATGGTGAAGAACTATTCAGATTCGAACCAAACAAATCAATCATCATAAATCGGAGAAATCCATATGAGAAAACCTACAACTAAAGTGAGGCTACTCGACATGATAGATGAAACAAATAACATAACGAATAAATCATGAAATTAAATATAACAAAAGAATAAAAACAAGGGTTCGGGATCTTCTACATGATGAGCAGTCTTGGATCCGTCTCCCTCACAAAAGCTCTCAAATAAGTCATAACAGGAGAGTTTGCTTAAATAGATTAAAAACACGTGGGCTTCTTTTGTAAATAAAGGGAAAGTATTGGGCTTCTTATGGGCTTCCTTGAAAATCTCTTCTCGCGTTGATTATCGGGGTATCGTGATACCATGATGGTGTCGATCGATCTAAACTTAGCAATTTCTTCGGTTTGCTCCAAAAGGCTCAAATGTCTCAAAATCTCAATTTAGTCCCCAATGCTAAAACCTGAAAAGACTCTAAAATGATAGAAAAAGCACTAGAAAGACTCGATAAAGCATTATATCATAAAACGGGTAAAATCCATGATATATCAACTCCCAGACTTAGCCTTTGCGCCTCAGCAAAGCAGATAAGTGAGAGGTTTGAAAAACCTTAGAGATCTGATCTGTACGAAATCGCTGTAATGATCCTCTTTCCCAAGCGACTTGCTGATCGCTCAGAATCTAACCACCATGTATATGTAACACTTCCCAAGATTTCACTTACTATCTCACACGATATTCACAGCTCTCATCGCCAGTTTCATCGCTTGTGATGGTGTTCGAACTTTGATTCTTGCATCTGATATCATAGCCAAAGAACCATTTATTCAACAACATTTATTGCTTCATTTCTCTCCCCGACTTATTTCATAATCAGTTCTTATTAGATTTCAACAGCGAGGTATATCTGAGCATATACAAATCAAGGTCGAAGCGCAGTATTGATAGTGTTTGCT
This sequence comes from Boechera stricta, assembly GCA_018361395.1. Taxonomy (NCBI): domain Eukaryota; kingdom Viridiplantae; phylum Streptophyta; class Magnoliopsida; order Brassicales; family Brassicaceae; genus Boechera; species Boechera stricta. Next base: position 6,152,540 of record CM031542.1, read on the forward strand.
ACCGAATCCGTTCTTACCCTCTCGATGTATCAAAGTCTTAGGTGAATAATGGGGTCATAGGAAATACCACCCACCCAGGCCGTGTGATCATTCCTTATCCAAGTAGAATAATGGGGTCATAGGAAATTTTCACCCTACACTGGGAAATCATTTCATCTTTTATATAGATTTTACTGTTTTAAGCAAATATGTATCCAACAATTTTCACGGAGGAGATATACCACAATTTTCAAACATGATGGGTTCCTTGCGGATATGAATGATGAATCAAGCTCTAAGAACACTAACGTAGATGAAGTGCAAAATTTGGCTAAAGCTTGTGAAGAACCTTCTGCTGGAGACATGAGTGATTTCTAGCTGGCTGGTTATCCCTTGGATTTTCATTAGTCGAACTGAAACTAATCAAGCGGTGGTCACTCAAAAGCAAATCAGAACAACAAAACCAAACAGCTCGAAAACTCTAAGTTGTTTTGACTCATTAAAACAAATTTTTTTATTTTTTTTTTTTTTTTAGAAAACAAAATGAACACAATGTCAGTAACTACCTCCCGACTTAAAACACTGTCCCGTGTTTATCAAGCAAGAAGGTGAAAGAAATCAAAGGACAAAAGCGAAATAGGTCGAAAGAGGTGTTACCATAGGCGGTGGTGTCGATCGATACCAAGGTGGTGTCGATCGATACGAATGAGATACGACCACCATCCGCTTGCGATTCGCAAGAACACAACAAAACAAAAACTCATATTTATAGACTTACCGTGGGTTGCCTCCCTAACGCTTGTTTAATGTCACGAGCTTGACTTTGACTAAGATATCAGTCGGGACAAGGTGGAGGACTCACTCGAAATAAGCTCCACAACCAGGCATCTCAGCTTCAAAGTTTTGCTCATCATATCCTCTTCTTTCTCTTTCATCTCCGTAGGAATGAGAACTTAACCTTAGAGAAGGTTTCGAGGTGCCCTTACTTCACCTTATATTCGATCGAATCATCTTCGAGGAATCAAAGTGAAATTAGCAGCAGTTGAACTTCTTGCTCGTCGCCTTCCTCTTTGCTGCCTTGGTCTTCTCCACACTTTCTTGTGGTGTTGGGGAGTTCATTTGAAACATCTGACTTTTGGTTCATCATAAGACTCATCGAGCGATCGATCATCAGTCGCAGTGGTGATGCAGCGAGACATGTTTGGTGCTCCTCAGGAAGGAATGGCATCGTAGAAGGCGTCTCCGTCAATGCAAGAGAGATTCTCTTATTAGGCGTGTCCATGATCGGCAACAGTAGCCATAAATGGTCTTCCCAAAATCAAGGGCACCTTGGATCCTTGGCTCATCTCCACAACCTGAAAATCAGTAGGAATCAGATCTCTATTTTAACAGGTAAATCAAATTGTAGCGTAAGGGGTGAGCTAGAAGAATCGTATGTGAGCGTGTTAGGAGATCTCATATCAGCTTTCAATCTCTCGCAATCGCCCTCGACATGGCGTTGACACTGACTGAGTCAACGAGAGACTCCTTGAAGTTTACTCAGAGATGGAGCATGGGCTGAAATTTCCAGGTCCCTCTTTGTCAATGTCTCAGCGGTGGTGGTGTATCAGCAGGAGGTCCTGCACCATTTTTTTGACAAAACTTGCTTAGCAGCCTCCACTCCTCTCTTGTCAGCTTGGGAATAATAGGATAGGGCACTTACATAGACCCTTTCTTTGACAGGTTCAACATCCTCCAGCTTGTCCGGTATCGATCGATCGGGATGGTGTCGATCGATACCGGATTTTCAGCATCGTCATCTCCGCAAGATCGGCGGATTTTCAGCTATTGGAGTCTGCTTAACTCCTGAATTTACCACTTTTCCACTTCTTAGACTTATGGCGTTGATGTGAGCTCTTGGATCTTCAGTCTTCCCTGGAAGAAACCCCTCTTGTCTTCTCACAGCAGCTGCGGTCTGAGCAATTTGAGTCTCGAGTTTCTTCTGCGACAGATTCAATGCCTCGAGCTTTGGTTTGTATACCCGTTCCTCAACCATCTCTGTCCTTTTCTCAGTTATTGATTCAGCCTGCGAAGGGTATCGACCGATACCAGATGAGTGTCGATCGATACTGGAGTTTTGTATCGTCTCTGCAGGTTGGTGTCGATCGACACAGGTAGGGGTATCGATCGATACGCGTGGAATGTCAGAATTCTTATCTTCATCTTCAGCAACCTTCGAATCTACAGCAGGTCTCGGGAAGTGTCGATCGATACGGTATATCGGTCGATCTAATATATGGATCGACACATCTCGTCAAATCCTCTTCTGTCGAGGTGATTGCATTGACATGTATGCTTTGGTTGAACTATCTTTCCCTTGACAGCGTGCAGTATTTGATTTTCCGCATCTTATGGATTTCGAGGCGTCGATTCTCCCATTCAGATCGGTGTATAAATTATCCAGCTTTTATTGAAATCCACGTCATCTTTTCTTGTCCTGAATTTGTTCCAGAGGATCTCGTCTTACTCTCTGTAGACCTCGGAGAATGCGGTTGGTAAGCTGAATTCCGTATTGGCGAGTAAAATCACCGCTTTGAAGTGGTTTTGGGCGAGGTGTGGCACGAAACCAGATTGGTTACCTCCGGACTTGTAACCACCTTGCTGATTGTTGTTGAAGCTTGGTTGTTGTTGTAACCAAATCGCTGACCACGAAAACCAGAACCACCAATGTAGTTAACATCCTCGCCTCATCTTCAATGTTCTCTACTTCCTCAGCAAAATGTACAGCCTTCTTCGTCTTTCCCACTAAGAGGTTGTGCATCGTCAACTTCGCTGAACCTCGCAATCTGCGAGCAATCACAGCGAGCCTTTTCAAAATCAGCATTCTTGGTGCTATTGCTAGCGAAGTTCTCAATCAGCTTCACAGCATCGGTTGGAATCCTAGTGTTGAAGTTCCCATTGCTTGCAGAATCAGTGCCATCGATACGCCATCAATCCCTACGTAAAAGATCGAGCGGCAGAACTTGACTGAAACGATGCGGACAGTCTCTGGTAGGATCTGAATCTCACCAACAGCCTTGAGTGCTTGTTGGACCAGAAGAATTGAGAGATCTTGTTCTGAGCTCCTCCGATCTCGCATCGTAGAATTGTTCGAGGGCTCGTTCTTGGTCTCGTTCAAGTGGTGAGAGATCAGGAGGCTTGGCTTTCAGCCAGGTACTGCCTCTCCACCAAGAGTATGGAAAGAGCTTACAAGAGGTATTCTGTGGTACTCATTGTACTTCATACCGGTGACCAAGTCCTCGAATTTCGATGTGATCCATAGGGTGCTCATGAGAAAGAGACGAAAGTGTTGTCCAATCAGAAGCGAGAAATGTCGAGGCCATCAAAGTCATTCCTGGAAAGTTGGAATACGGATCGGCCGATTGGCATAGAATTGATCCGGTGGTTGTAATCGCCAAGTGTCCGTTCAGCAACGGCTTGAGGGTTGTTGTGGAGGAGGTATTTGTTCACCTTCCTCATTATGCACCAAACCTTGTGGAAGATCCATCTGTTGTAGTTCTTTTCCTTGTACGATTAGTGCGTTGAAGCTCTTCTTGCTCTGTGAGGAGAATTGATCAGGTGGTGTCCTTCTTTCTCCAGTAGCCGCTGATGCATACACCTGAAAATCAAAAGACGAGAAAATAAGTAACGAAATTTAAAAGCAGGCGTTCGGTGTCGTCGATACCGATGGTATCGTCGATACTGACGAACAAACAAAATCGATAAAATTCTAAAGGTGAATTTTTAGAGTCCCGACAGCTGGCAAATTTGATATGCTCAATTAATACCCTAAAAGTACTAAAGCAGTTGCTGCAGAATATCGGGGTTGAACCGAACTGAAAATTCACCTGATAAATAATTTAGTGAGGATTAAGCGAAATCACGGTTAAACAGTAAAATAGGTGATCGAAATATGATTGTTTTAATTCAATTCAGGGAAGGATTAGGCTCAGGGTAACTCTCAGGAAATCAAAGATAAATAACAATTAATCAATTAAGGTTCAATTCATTAGCCGTTTCTTGAACTCGAAACAAAGAAGTATAGTTAACATGCGTTGAAAACTAACTAAGTCTAAAGTCTAAAATTCCAAATCTCTTTGCAAATCCTACACAGTAAACCAGCAATCAATTCAAGTTTGATATGTTCATCGATTAAACCAAATCTCTTTGCAGATAATCCAATTGCTCACCCTAGTTTTATCAGATTACTCGTTGCCTTGTCGTGCCTAATCGATTAATCTGGTTCTATATTCTAAGTGATCAGGTTAGAAATAGCTTTGAGAACAACCTATGGTGAAGAACTATTCAGATTTTGAACCCTAACAAATCAATCATCATAAATCAGAAATATGAGAAAACCAAACTAAATGAGGCTACTCGGACATGATAGATGAAACAAATAACATAACTGAATAAATCATGAAATTAAATATAACAAAAGAATAAAAACAAGGGTTCAGGATCTTCTCTATGATGAACAGAGTCTTGATCCGTCTCCTCAAAAGCTCAAAGTAAAGTCATTTACACTGGTAGAGTTTGCTTAAATAGGTCTAAAAACATGGGCTTCTTTGTAAATAAGGGAAAGTATTGGGTTTTATGGGCTTGAAAATCTCTTCTCGCGTTGATTACGTTGGTATCGATCGATACCATGATGGTGTCGTCGATCTAAAGCAATACTTTCTTGGTTTCTCCAAAAAGGCTCAAATGTCTCAAAATCTCCAATTTAGTCCCAAGCGTGCTAAAACCTGAAAAGACTCTAAATGATAGAAAAAGCACTAGAAAGACTCGATAAAACGACTTATATCATGGCTAAAAACGGGTAAAATCCATGATATATCACATAGAAAAACCAAAAAAATTGAAATTTTTTGAAAAATCTTTAAAAACAGAGTGTTCATGTAGTATTGCATCTACATATTAGGATTGAGTCTAGATTGTTTCATATAGGGCTGTTGCATATGCACAGGGGATTATGATGATTTAAACCTTGTAAACTTGCTGATTCATATATGATTTCAATGCCCTCGTTTAATTGTTTAATGCTTTGTTATTGAGCTTGAAGTAAGACTGAACCATGCTTTRAATGCACTAGATTAARTCTTAACTGAAGCATGCTGTGATTTTCTGTTATTCCCTATCTATTTGAACCTGAATTTGACTTATAATTATCATGTCTATGCATTGAATTTGAACTCATGGATACCATATACATACTTGGATTTTCTTTCACCTGTTTACCACTCTTGCTAATCCAAGTAGCTGTTCTCATCATTAGAATAGTTTTACCATGCCCTTAGCCTAACCTTCTTTCAAGCCATGTTATTTACTTTATTGAGTGTGTGAGGCCTATTTCTGAATGAGCTTGGTAGAAAGTGTTAGGTTTGGGCCGACAAGGATAAATTCTCATGTAGTTCTGGTTTGCAATTTTTGAATCAGATAGGACTAGGTGGGATCTTGATCATTGGGTATAGGGTTTGGTTCTGTGAAAAGAAAGAAAGAAAACTTGGAGAAAGATGAAAGAAAAAGGTTAAGAGTTCTTAGGAGGGGAATGATCTGAAATTGTGTTAGTCTAGTAAAGGATATGGGGGCGTGCATAGTAAAAGAAAAGAAAGGGCATAAAGCTTAAAAGTCTGAAAAACATAAAAAAAAAGGCCTAAGCTGGTTAAGAAAAACCCCAATCCGCTAGATGTGTATCTGTATAACCCTTCCTAGAACAAAAATAAAAAGAAAGGATGAAACTGATCCAAAAAATCAAAAGGGAAAGCCTAAGGGTCAAGGGTAGAATTGGGATGACTTTCTGGGTTTAGACTTGAAGGTTAAGAACGCTTGTGTAGGACTGGGTAGATGGGAGTTTATTCTTGTATGCATAGGTTGTTCTTACACTTCTACTGCTCATTCCTTTTCATTGAGAGATCCTTGTTCTGAAATGACAAAACCATACTGAAGGGACCATCTTTGTCTCTTGACCTTACCCTTAGCCAAATGAGTTCATTGAATGTGCATAGCTTGATTCATGGTTTCTGCTTAAATGAATGTTAAGGGGAATGATAGATTTGAATGCATGTTTAGGTTGAGATTTGATTGAACTTGTGCTGCGAAGAGTATGGCTAACGTTTTTAAGTAAAGCTCATAAACTTTGCATTCAAGAATTAGTAACTTGGACATTGAGATCATCTGTTACAATCTCAAGGTTTTGGTTCGAGTCCCCACTTTCAACCTTTTCTCCATTCTTATTCTTTTGTTTGCTTGGCAAGTTGGAGTTGATATGTTTGCATTTTGCATAGTTTTAGCTTGCATAATTCATACATTTAGACCTGTAATTTAACATGTTCTTGTCATTTATTCCTAGTTTTGCATACTTAGAGTGTTTTGCATTAGGTTTGCATACATCTTGCATATTTGGCTTGTTACAGGTACTTTCAGGTGATTTTGGAGAAGTTAGACTCGAAGGCTGTCTAGGACATCAGACTCGACCTGGATGCTCTAGCAGACGAGATCGAGCTAAGCTGTCTAGGTTATCAGCCTCGACCTGGATGCTCCAGCGTGATCGAGTGAGGCAGAAATGAGGCTGCTCGAGCACCCATTCTCGAGCTATATGATCGAGCTCAAGATAAAAGAGGAGTCTTGAAATTTTCCCAAGCAGCTCGAGCCCCTATACTCGAGTGGACTGCTCGAGCTCAAACTATAAAAATGCAATCTTGATTTCAACCAGCTCGAGCACACCACTCGACCAAGACATGATCGAGCTGGACCTTATCCTGCACGTTTTTACCATTTTGCCCATGGCGTTTTAGGGTTTATAAGACTTAGTATAAATACTTAATGTTGGATTAAGATTAGGGAGTTCCTTTTTTAGACCTAATTTTTGAGTTTACTATCTGTTCTTCATTGTTCTTCCTTGTTCTTGATTTCCAGACTTTGTAATTTGATTTCTACTTGCTATTTTTAGTTGATTTCCTCTGTTTCTATCATTTCTCTATCTCTTCTCTTTATTTATGCAAGTTTGAATGAGTTTTGTTAGACCACCTTGGTAGATTAAGAGGACACACTGAGTCGATTACCCCATCCTTAGGAACTTCTCTTGCATTGATTGAATTCTCTGTTAGTCCTATACATTGTTTCTGTTATTGCTCTGTTTCTGTTAGTCCTAGATAGTATCTATTTTATCTTCTGTTTTCAGTTTCTATCTAGGTTGCTAGAGTCCTATACACTCTTTGTTTGGTTTGACTTGAATTGCTTGATCACTTCCTTTCTGGTTAATATCTTCACCCTTATGGATTGACACCTTACTATACTACAACGAAACTTTGGTCTAGTAAGAAATTGACTTATATCACTCCCTTCCATCTTCTTTTTTTAGAATCTTCCATTTGCCCTTATTGAACCCATTAAAATAACATTATTTAATTTGAATAAAATAATTGAAAAAAGAAGGAAAAGTGGTTAGGGAGTTGAAAGATGAGTTGGTGACATTTAACAAACTCGGGCCCCAGTTTCTCTTTCTTCTTCTTCTTCCTATCGATTTCTTCAGTCTTCGTGATTTCAACTTCTTCTTGCTCTCTCTTCGCGATTCTTTCTTCTTCTTGAGCGTAGCTTTTCTTCACCAGATCTGCATCAGATCGTGAGATTAGTAGGCATAAATCTAGGATTATATTGTTGTTTTGTAAAAGTTTGTAGATTTTTTGATTTTGAGGTTTTATTTGGGAATTTTTTTCTCGAGGATTGAGATTTTTAACCCACGATTTTGAAAACCCATGCATATATGTACCTATTAAACTTTTTTTTTAAGAATAATCAGTAGATTTTTAGAGTAGAATTGATGTGAAATCGGATAAATAGGTAGGTTGGAACAGAGTATAACTCGTTCATGTAACTAGTATCACTAGTTGGACCACTTTTACATATTCATCAAATGTAAAACGTACCCACGGTAAGAATTTACAAAAGTCTAGATCATCCACCCTCGAAGATCGATAAGTCCTCCAACAATTTTTTACCTTCCATAAATCACCGTCGTGAGGAAGTACAAAACTGTCATCTTCAACCGATCATTATAGAAAGCCATTACCTTTAACATATCTAGCACATCTTTAAACTCACTTATCCATCCCAAAATGTCTCATCACAAAGTTCATACTCCCCTTCTTCTCATCAACAAATCTAACTTACAAATTTCCCCAAAATCAAAGTAAAAACCCAGAATTTTTCAAAGTAAATCTATCAAAATTCGGAATAAATCTAGATGGAACTCACTTTTTGGTGCGAACAAAAAGAATTTTGGACAAATGTTGAACGATGAAAACCCAGGAAACATCGAAGGCATGAAGAATCGAAGATTAAGTCAAGTCAATGGAGAAATTTCTCACAAACTCTAACTCGTAATTCACGAAATTGAGGAAGCAGGAAGAAAAAGAGGCGAACCGTGCGTTAAACAAAACGGTGAGTTAGGCGAAACGGTAGGATTTCGAGTTTGTTCATCGGTTTCTTTGTTCGGCCAAAGAGACGAGGAAGATAAATAGAACAAAGAAGGAGAGGGAAGAAGTAGATGGATTGGTGGATCAGGCCGTTTTACATGGTCTAGTAAAAACTGGCCCAACAAATTTGCTGGGTAAATCCGATATGTATCCAAAAAAAAATATGGATCCCCTTATCCAATATAAGAAAATGATCCCTCCTAATAAAATTTTTCTTTTGAGGCAAAAAATTGGTTAAATACCATTTAACCTTTACACATTAAATTATTTACAATAAGGGGATCTACCCTAAAATCAAATCTTCTGGTTTTAGAAGATAATTTGAAGAATTTAACGAGACAGCTGGTTTTAGAAGAGAATTTAATGTGCAAGGGGAGTTTTTCAATAAGATGTGCTGCCCACATCCTTACTTTGATTGTTCAAAAGGGTTTGAAAGTGATGGGGACATCACTACATAAAATTAGAGAGAGCATCAAGTATGTTGAAGCTGTAGAAGTACGTAGAAAGTTGTTTCATAGTTGCATAAACTCTGTGGGTATTAAAACCAATGGTGGTTTGCTTTTGGATGTCCTTATAAGATGGAATTCAACTTTCAAAATGCTTGGAAGAGCCATCCTCTACCGTGAAGCTTTTTAATTTTACTAAGGTCTGGATCTCAACTACACACTTCTTCCAACAGATGAAGAATGGGATCTAAGGTTAGAAATTTCTTAATTACTACAACCTTTTGATGAGATAACCAATTTGATGTCTAGTTCTATATATCTTACATCAAACTTGTATTTCATGCAAGTTTATAAAGTTAAGTATTTGTTGGAAATGCATGAGAATAGCTCAAACCATGTTATAAATGATATGATTGAGGCTATGAAGTTGCAATTTGATAAGTATTGGCATGAGTATTTTGATGTTCTTGTTACGGCTGTTGTCCTTGATCCGAGATTTAAAATGTCTGATAGCATCGTATTTTACATTCTTTTATGCTTTAGAATAAGTTAGTTTTAGCCTTTATAACTAACATTTAGTGTAGTACTAGTGTTTTTGCATGTGGTTATATGTTTTTAGGTAATTGGAGCTAAACATGAGTTCTTGAGATCTTTTGGAGCGTACTAAAACCTTCGGGAAGATTGGTGACATTGCTTGGATCGTATACATTCGGAGAAGAATTTCACAGAGTCAGAAGAGGACAATATCGACATATGGGGGTCGATATCATGTCCAAAGAATTTCCTGAAAAGAAGAATCAATCCGTCAGAGAAAGGAGCTCAATATCGACCCTAGCATCGCCCAATCAGGGTCGATGTTGGCCTCTGAAAAAGATGGAAAAATCCTTATGTGGCAAGATATGATTCAGGCAACTTGTCATTTCGAGTTTTAGGCTTCCAAGAACAAGATAAGGACGAAATGGAGAGATCTAAAAAACCCTAATACTATATAATCGCTTGTAATCTCACTAAAAAAGAGAGACTCATTTACATACTCATCTCTTATCCACTTGTAGCCACCATTTTCATACCTAATAAAGAGTTCTTCTTTTACTTTTTCTCTTCTCTTTTTAGAGTAGGTCTTTAGACCACTAGGGTGGTGGTCAATGATGGGATCTACTTTTAGGGTTTGTTAAATGTTTAATTGTTCTTAATCACTCTAGCCACCTTAGTATACATCTTAATGCTGAGCATTCTCTTAAGGGAGATGTTTAAGTTTGCAACTGAATCCAGTAGGTGTGGTTGCATGTTTAGAAGTTCTTAGCACCATGAGAGTGGGCTAAGGCTTCAGATCTGTATACTAGGGAGTGATGGCTAGTTTTGAGTTTGTTGTTTGATAGAGTAGCTCTATGCTTTGTCTAACGTAGGCCTAATTAGGTTAAGATCTCAGGAAGAATTCGCCATGAGAGAGGGAAGGACTCTAGAAATAGATATATCATTTACTATGTGTCTTAGGCATGTTTTTACCAGTACTGACCATATTGGATCACATGGAAGTGTGACAACCCTTGTGATGTGCCTATAACTCATGAGAGTATTCGATGATGGGATTACTCGAAATGCATATTCATTCGCCACGAGAGTGAGTTTGAATATAGAGTCTAGCATACCACGAGAGTGGACTAGCAAGATATGGAAAATCCCTAGAATAACAAACATAAACTTAGTAGGTAAAACATAAACCTTAAATCTAGAATTCCTGAATTATGACTATCACCCATTTTCTGTAAATATTAGTTTAGATTTTGTTTAATGTTTTCTTAATGTTTCATTTAATTTCATGCTTAGTAGATTAGGAAAACCCCATATCTCTATTATGCTTAGATTAGATCTAGACTTGTACTCTCTGTATGTTATTCTCAGTCCCTGTGGATCGACCCCATAATTGCTACAACTGCATGACTGTGCACTTGCGGTCTTATGGGTTAAACTCTCGAGAATACCCTATGGGTAGACTTGGGTGAAACCTGAGAACGGGGTAATCGAAAGAAAATCCTTGCATCAATGTCTCTTTTGGATTATTGTTTCTACAATTTATCAAAATCAATAGGATGGGATTCATATACATGGAAAGTCTATCATCAACTATGATGTAAGTTACATTTCTCTTGTATTTCATCTCCCTTTTATATGTTTGATTTTATGATTGATGAGAGTTTTAATCATGTAGGACGTCCACAATTTCCGGAAAAAAATGTGTGTTGTAATAGGAAATCAGCTTCGGATTTGTATTTGGAAGAACCACCAACAGACATGAAAATGTTTACAAGTTTAAATGTGTTGGACTATCATATGGACATTTCTCTACGCTTTGGAGAGTTATCAGTCATGGCATGTGATATTTTGAGCATACATATCACTATGGTAGCTTCTGAGTCCTTATTTAGTATTTGTTTTTTGGTTCTAAATAAATACAGAAGTTGTCTTCTTCCCATAAATGTCCAAGCTTTGATTTGTAATCGTAATTGGCTACAGTGGTTCACATCATATGACAATGGTAAGTACTTCTTCATTTATGAATTCTGATTTATGTTTCTTCATTTCTGATTTTTTTTTTATGTTTCTTCATTTTTGATATTAGCTTTAGAGACAATACTTAAAGGACTAAGTCTTGGTGATGAATATGTTGATTGTGGGACATAAACCATTGTGGATTTAACAACATAAGTTTGAAGGTTTCATGTTTAAATTTTCTGATTTTTGATGATTGATGAATTTGGACTTCTTAAAATATGTATCTCTATAAGAGTTGATGGTTTTATGTAAGAATTAATGTAAGATTTGATGGTTTTATCACTTTATAAATTTGAATTTGTTAAATGTGTTTAACTTTAAAGTGTTAATGTTTATATGCAATGAGGGTTATTTGCAGGTTAGCGGGTTGCGGTTTTCTATGGATAGCTTATTTTTGCGTGTGCAGATTATCCGCGGGGCCTACGAGTTAAGGCGGGGTGGTCGCGGGCGTAAAGATGAATTTTCAATCCTTAAGCGGGACGTATTCGGGTATAAAAAATTTCAGTCATACCCACAGGTAATGCGGGGCGGAGTAGCTCGCATCCCAAGACTATTATCCACCGGTGCAAAATCCTTGTCATTGTTGTAGCCGTTAATCGTTAGTTTCGTCAGATTTGCGAATTTTATAGAAAAACTTCGAAAATTCTGGGATTTGTTGAGATTTTGGAGATATTTGTATAGATTTGTGGATAATTTGTGACTAACAAAAGGGTTTGGATGATACGGGTGAAATTATGAAAATAATGGATTTTTGGATGTGAAATTTTAGAATTTTTTTGTGTTTAAGAGGTTATCATAGAATTTTTTCAACTACTTAAGGTTGTCATAGAATTTGATCTGACGTTTTTCATTTCTCTGAAACAAAATTGAGTTGAACTTAGGCTAAAAAGTCAAACGGGAATTAAAAGGATTGAAAACTTTCAGCAGTTGGTGAACATTAATAAACAAATGCTTAAATCACCTTCTCTAAATAAAGCTCATCTTTTTTAAGCGAAAATTAGGTTAAAGACTATTTAACCTTTCAGACATTAAATTATTTACAACCCAACCAGAGGATCTATCCGAAAATCAGATCCACCCAATATATTTGTTAGGCATGTTACTATTGATCAATTACGCCCATAATATTTTAAAAGAAGCCTGATCCACCTACCCGATTTCCCTTTATCTTCTTCCATATTTTTCGATAGTTTCTTTATTTTCGGCCACGACAAATGCGAAATCCTAAAGTTTTGACGCCATTTCGCTTAACTCACACCGTTTTACTTATTCTTCTTCCCACTTCTTTTTAAATTCCCTTTAATTAATTAACTATTTTCCGTCTCTTAATCGCAAGTTAGAGTTTGAGAGAATTTTCTCTCATTTGCTTGATTTTCATCTTCGATTCTTCATTTCTCCTCCTTCTCCATCTTATGCAAAATTCTTTTCACCGTCGTTGCTCTGCCTTGTCGTCGTTCTCCACCAGTTAAAAAGCATTCTCACCACCGTAGCGGTTAATCATGAGTTCCGTCCATCTGTGTTTGCGAATTTAATCTAAAAACTTCAAAAAATTTGGGATTTGTTAAGATTTTGGGGATAACTTGTGATTGAAAAAAAAGGATTGGGTGATACAAGTGAAATTGTGAAATTGATGGATTTTTGGATGTGAAATTTTAGAAATTTTTGTGTTTGAGTAATCAAGTGTGTATGTACTAACATTTGAATTTGTTAATTCTATTATTTTAATGGTTTTATTAAGGGAAAAATGGGATTATCATAATGAAGGGAGGTTACATAGAATAGAGGAGGTTATCATAAAATTTTCTCTCATTTGCTTGATTTTCATCTTTGATTCTTCATCTCTGCTTATTCTCTACCTTGTGCGAAATCCTTTCACCGCTGTTGCTCCACCTTGTCGTCGTTCTCCACCGGTGCGAAATCTTTCTCACCGTCGTAGCCGTTAATCGTGAGTTCCGTCAAATTTGTGAAATTTAATCGTAAAACTTCGAAAATTCTGAGATTTGTTTAGATTTTGGGGATATTTGTATGGATTTGTGGATAATTTTTGATTGACAAAAGGAGTGGAGTGATACGGGTAAAATTATGAAAATAATAGATTTTTGAATGTAAAATTTTTAAAAATTTCGTGTTTAAGAAATCAATTATGTAAATGTGTATGGACTAACATTTGAATTTGTTAATTCTATTATTTTAATGGTTTTACTAAAGGCAAAATGAGATTATCAAAAAATTATTGAAAAGGAAAGTTATAGAAGAAGTTATTATAGAATATTTCAACTACTTAATGTTATGATAGAATTTGATATCTACTTTTCATGTTTATATATATAATAAGGATATTGAAAAGAATTGCAGTAGCATTTGTGTAAATATCTTGGAATCTTACAATTTTTTTTCTTTTCAAAGTGGATGTATATATATATATATATATGAACCCTAATAATAGACTCAAATAACAATTATGAACGGAAACAATTCGTTAAGTGGTTCTGAATCTAGACGATTCTGAAAATATAAACAGTTTATGGAGAATTGTGATATTTTAAAGAAATCATAGGGGTTAAAAGTAAATTAAGTAGTTGTTCGTTTAAAAATGTAAATAAAAACTGTATATTGATCGGAAAAAAGGAAAATACAAATATATTCATCTCTAAGTCTCGACACTCAAGATTTAAGTTTATTATTTTTGTTTTTGTTTAAATTGATAATTTTTATTGAAAGAAAAAATTTGTCTTTTTTGCTATAAATATTTTTTCCTTTTTTTTGATGAAATAATTATATTTTTATTTTTCTTTAGATTTCTAAATTACAATTGACATATGTCACAATTTAAATTAGATATGACAAATTTCGAAATCTAGTGAATTATTTATTTTATATGTGTCATAATTACGTTGAATGGGTTCAGATATATAAGATAATGGGGTGGGCGTAACGGGCTCAATGTTTTATTTGTCACATTTTGTGAAACACAAACATATATATACTAGATTATAATATAATGGGCTGGACCTAACGGGCCCAATGTTTTTTTGTCACATTTTGTCAAACACAGACATATATATATACTAGATTGAAGCTAAGCTGCCTTCTCCGTCTCGTTGCATCTAGGGTTTCAACCAATTCGTCTTCGTCGCCTTCCCGCAAGCAATCATGGTGAAGTTTTCTAGCTTTGGTTCTTCTCCTTGTTTTTGATTTTGTTCTCTCTTGTTCCTTTCCTACAAAGTTTCTGAGTTTTTTTTTAATTTTGTTTTGGATCTGTGGATTAGGTGCTCCAAAATGATATCGATCTGCTCAATCCTCCTGCTGAGCTCGAGAAGAGAAAGCATAAGCTCAAGCGTCTCGTTCAATCTCCCAACTCTTTCTTCATGGTACTGTTTGTTTTCTCTCTCTTTTTCTCCGAAATCTGTTACGTAATTGTGTTCGATGCGATGAATCTGATTTTGCATTCTTTGTTTTTTACAGGATGTTAAGTGCCAGGGATGCTTCAACATGTGAGTTTTTCTAATTTTGGTCGTGAAGTATTGTTCTTAAGAGTCTTAACAATGTTGGTTTGTATTGAATCGAGTGCTGTTTTATTGAAACTATAGATCGGTTTATAAAGAAGAAACTATTGATTGGTATTAGGAAGAAATTGTCCAGCATTTTAAACCAGTAGTGGTGTGAAGAGATACAGTAAGTAAATCTGTAGTGATGTGAGTTACATTGTCGATTTTAATCAACTTGAGTGCTGTTTTATAAACTCTAGAAGATTGGTACTAGAAAGAAAATGTACAGCTCTTAAATCAGTAGTGATGTGAACTGAAGTGTTGATTTTGCTCATGTTGAATGCTGTTTTATTGAAACTATAGATTGGTATTAGGAAGAAACTATAGATTTTTATCATGTTGACTGCTGTTTTATCGACTATAGATTCGTTGTACTGTTTTATCGATTATTGATTACACTTAGTAACGCATTGCTTTTGGGTTAATTTGCACTACTGATGAGAGAGATTAATACTAAGTAAATCTGTTGTGATGTGAGTTAAATTGTCGATTTTGCTGAACTTGACTGATACTTTTATTAACTAGAAAAGATTGGTATTAGGAAGAAATTGGAATCAGTAGTGATGTTAAGTGATTACACTTGGTAACGCCTTGCTTGTGGGTTATTTTGCAGAACAACTGTGTTCAGCCATTCTCAAACAGTTGTAGTGTGTGGAAATTGTCAGACCGTTTTGTGCCAGCCCACCGGTGGTAAAGCGAGGCTCCAAGAGGGATGCTCTTTCAGGAAAAAGTGAGATTGAGATCTCACGAATCAATCATCCTTTCGCAGATGTTATTGCTGTGAGAGGAATCAGATCTTTATTTATTTTGGTTTTCTTGCTTTAGTAGTTTTAATGTCTATGCTGTTTTTTTTTATTTTTTTGCTTATGAGAAGATATTGAAGGCATGATAAATATACTAGCTGAGTAGTAGATTAGAACTCTGGTCTTGTTGAAACAGAATCTGCTTTCATTTAATATTTATCTATCTCAAGTTGTGCATGTTGCTAGTTTCTTGTTCATTCATGTTTGCATTTGTTGGTAGTTTGGTCACTCATGAACAAACAACAGTTGTTAAATTTGAATGACTTGTGCTAAAGAGTTGTAATAATTGCTATGATTATAAGAAACTCAGACTTGACGTAACATGAGACATTGGGTCTACTTGATTAAGTTAAGTTGTTGAAGTGAAACCTTAGCTATACGTCTACAATAATTAGGTTACGACTGAACACTACACATTAGTAAGTTAGTGAGTGATGGGTTTGTAAGATATCGACGCCATGCTTTTGGTTGACAGTTTAGTCTTGTTTGATGAATTAGAATTAGAATAAGAATAGAGGTTCTAAACAATGCTCCAACGTTCTCTTTGGCAATCTGAATGGGAACGTCTTATCCGATGCCTCCAGGCTCTAACACACATCAACATTGGAAATATGTTTTATGGTTTGAAATCTTATAACTCGAACTATAGATGACATATTCACATCTCTTTTTCCATAGTCTAAATACTCAATTGGGTTATGTCCAACTTTGGATACCGAGCAATGAAACTATTCCAAGTATCCTCTAAACTCAATTTTGAATCAAATGGACAAGACAATGTATAATATCTTTTTTTTTTTTTTTCTTTGACGTCGACACTGTATATAATATATAATATATAATATCTAAAATCTAAAATCTAAAAAATTTAGAAATCTATGGGAAAAAGATATCGAAGTGTGGCTATAAATGAAAGAGAATCTTATAAACAAAAAGCTAAAAAACATAATTCATGAGCAAGAAGAAATTTCGCGGCGCCTTGAAATGTGAGACCAAGTGCGTAAACACTTTCCAATTATACAAAACCATGACATGCTTTTTTGCCATCTCATCTTTTTCTCCGATTTTTAGGAAAAGTAAATAAAAATATCAAAAAAAATTAAAGGCAATTTCTAAAGTGGTTTTTGAAGAGAAGTACATTGAAATTACGTTGCCTCTGAATCTCTTAAGCTTTCTGTAACTTTACCTAAGCATCTTCGCCGTTTTCTAAAAAAAACATTTTTCTTAACAAATTTTATGAAACTTCATTTGGGGTAACAATGGATACTTTTGTTTCGATAACTTAGCTGCACTTTTGATTTCGTAAGTATAGTTAATCACATTTAATAACAAAAGTCTGTATTCAATCAAATCTTTAAAAGAAGAAGTGGACAATGATTTGGAGGACTCATTGTGTATAGAAAATTATATAAATATGTCATTTATAAATTATGTAATCCTACTCTTAATTATTAATATAGTTCATTTTGCTATCTGGTTTTTGCTTTTTCCTGTGTTTTGATACTGCTAGTGTTGTTCTTATTTTGTAATTTCCATACATTGTAAATAGAATACCCTTAATCAAATATAATAAATATATATTGTTATTTTTTTCTTCAGAAACAAATTTTTTTTATTTATCAACAGAAAAAAACCTTTGTTCTCTTTCTCCTTTCGAGAACATAGACTTATTTAGTTTTAATGTTTTCCAACTATTTTTTAAAAAATTGATTTTTAAAAATAACAATCTTTATTAAACCTAAAAGTTACAGAAGTGTTATTCCTTTATATCCAATGCAACTATACTTGTCGGGGTGACTTTTTTGGTTTTCAGAGATTAATCGATCGAGATGCAATACATAGAAATAAAACCGATACGACATCAGTTTATCCGAATGATTAGTCGGATGGTAAAAATCTGGATCACTCTTGTTATAAAAAAAAATAAAAAAACAAAAAACCGGTTTAGACTCTCAAATTTCTCTATAGGCCGACGTTCGGGTTTTCGGGTCGGGTCGGATCGGATAATTCGGATTTTGGGTAATTCGGATATCTCAATTTAATACCCGTTCGGGTATTTGTAAAAATCGGGTCGGTTTCGGATTTTTATTTTCCGGCTTCGGATCGGGTTTGTTTTTCGGGTTCGGGTCGGGTCGGGTTCAATATTTATAACATTTATTGATTTGAAATCTGATGGTGTAGGAGATGTGGGATACATATCTTGTTCGGGTTCGGCTATAGGTGCTTTGAATTTGATTGAATTATCTTGTTTAATTTTTTGGTTTATACTTTCAGTATCTGATTCTGTACTAGATCGGCAGTACGATATTCCGAGAAAAAAGCTCTCGAGTGATAAGAACTTATTTTAGGTGGTAATGGATCTCTAAATGAGCCGAACTGTAATAGTATTTTTCCATCGTTTTGTTCAATAACTCTTGAGATGTTTTTCTGTTCGAAATTTCTTGGAGGTTGTGTAATTTCAATTTTCCATTGGTCTGGAATAGCTATTTCATTCCATTTTAATTGTTGAGGTGCAAAGGTAGCAGTTGGTGTATCTTTACTATGAACCAATAGTATTGTAGTTTCTCCTTTATCGTTTTGTAATAAACATTTAGGATTAAATTCAGATGTTGATTGTTTAAAGTATATTCGATATAGCAATAAATATCCATGTCGTTCATTTTGGAATTTAATTTCCGGTAAATGAACATTTAAAACTAAAGTGTTGAGTATTGTTGGATCATGCAAACTTACTTGAAAATTGGGTGCACAATTAAAATAGATTGCTCCGTTGCATAAATTTGACTGTACTACTCCTAAGAGCGAGTCTTCGAATTTTAGTAAGGTTTTATCCCTTAGTAACATTAATATGGGTCAATCAATTCCAGTTCTTGATAGTGGTTTAATAGCTATTTAATTGAAAATAATATTGACTACCCATTTAAATCAATAAATACTAGTTCGACTTTAAGTCAAGTATGGGAACAGATCGATGGTAACAAAGTTAAAGCGATCCACCCACCATTGAAAGACTTAAAAATAAATACAACAAATCGGCAAATTATTGCCAATCTCTTTAAAACTGGAGTTAATAGAGAAGATAAAGAACGAGTAGTTGTAAGTGATATCAAACCTATATATCAACAAAATAATTTTCAAATCCAACTACTCTATACAATATCTAAACAAGTAGATCATATAGATAATAAACTAAACATCAACGAATCTAAAAATATAAATCAATATGATAAAAATATCCAACACCCCTTTTCAACTATTTCAACACCAATATTTAAACCAATAACTAGACAAGTAAAATTCCCAGATAACAAAATTTTAAAATCAATAGCATCAAGATTAGACAAATTAGATAAAGGTAAAGAAATAAATAATATAGATGAAAATGATAATGAATCTATTCAATCATCTACGCAATCAGAAAATGAAATTCAAGAGGTAAATCGTATTAAAAATAAAATGATGAAATCTAATAAACCTTAAAACATTCCCCACCTGACTTATTATTTGAAGAACACCATAGTTATTCCAATAATATATATACTGGTGATGGTATATATGAATGGAATATAGATGGATGTTCAGAATACGAAATAATGAATTTAATTCAAGAAATGGGTATGGCGGCAACTATAAAGCTAAAGGTGATACTGATAAGCAAGCATGTGTCCTATTAATTACCGGATTTAATGGAACATTAAAATATTGGTGGGATAATTCGTTAGATGTAGTTACGCAAGATTCAATTATAAATCACGTTGAAACAATAAGAGTAGAAAATGAAGATGGCTTTTATGAAGAACAAGAAAAACAAAATGTTGTAGAAGTATTAATTCATACTATAACTATGCATTTTATAGGAAATCCAATGGAAGAATTAGAAAGCAAAAAAAATATACTAACAAACTTGAGATGCCCAACATTAGGCGACTTTAAATGGTATAAGGATATATTCGTAACCAACATATTCCAAAGACACGATTGTAATCAACCTTCTGGAAAGAACGATTTATCTCCGGATTACCGTCTTTCTTTGCAGAAAGAATAATCAACAAATTAAAAGATTATTCCGGTGGACAGCCAATCCCCTGGAATACAATAACATATGGAAAATTATTTGCATTTATAAAAAAAGAAGGATTATCAATATGTCAAGAACAAAAAGATAAAAAACGAAACGAAAAATTTAAATTTAATTTGACTATGGGTTCATTCTGTGAATAATATGGTTATAATAGACTTAATCCACCCTCCAGAATAAAACGTATACAATATAAACAAACAAAAATAAATAATAGTCACTATAAAAAATATAGACATTATAACCAACAACCAAATAATAAACACTATTCTAAAACAAAAAATTATTCAAAAAATACAAAAAACTATAAACTAAAACAAAAGATAGTATGCTGGAACTGTAAGAGACCAGGACATACATCTAAAGAATGTAGAATGAAAAAGAAAATTAATAAAATATTTCAAGACCAACCTCATATACAAGAAAAGTTAATTAAATTATTATTATCCGAATCAGAATCCCTTAGTGAAACTGAAAGCAATTATTCAATAAACGATATAGAAAATTCAAGTAATTCTTCTATAGAATCCCAAGGATTATCAGATAATCTATGTAATTGTAAAACAATTAATGTTATAACTAGAGATAGTGATAAACAATTTTTATTAGGTATAATAGATAAAATAGATAATTCAGAAATTAAAAAAGAATATTTATTAAAACTAAAAGAAATAGTATATCAAGAGAATCAATTACAAAACCCACAACCTTTTAGTCTAAATAAAATAATCAAAAAATATCCAACTAAAAGTCTATTTAAACAAGTAACTACAGGAGAATTACAAAATGAGATTAAAAATTTAAAAACACAAATCAAAGAATTACAACTTGCGGTTAATCAGCAAGAATTAAACGAATTACAAATAGATGCTAGACTAAAACTAGTAGAAACAAAGAGTTCTCAAGCTTCAACAAGTAATCAAAATTTAGAAGAAAATAACAATTATATCCAAAACATTAATAAAATAAATTATCAGAAATGGTATACAAATATTACTCTACATGTAGGACATGATTTTCAAATAGATACAATAACTGCATTCGCGAGGGTATAATACCAACTAAACATTATGAAAAAATAACTGAACTCTTAAGTGGTGCTAACGGAAGTAATTTAAAAGTACAATATAAATTACCAACTGCAAAAATATGTAATCAAGACTACTGTTTTAAAAACCAATATATCTTAGTCAAAAATCTTACCCAAGAAGTTATATTAAGAACCCCTTTCCTTACTCAAATTTATCCATTTAAGGTAACAGAATTAGGCATAATAATAGAAGTTGTAGGAACAAAATTATCATTTGATTTCTTATCACCTATGAAATCTAAAGAAATTTTGTATCTTCAACAAAATACAATTCAAAAGGTAATAAATTTAATAAATGGAAAACAACAACATATTCAATATCTACAAGATGAAATAACATATAAAAAAATAGAAAGACAACTTAAAACATCCCGTATTCAAGAAAAAATAAAAACAATAGAAAAAGATTTACTAAACCAGGTATGCTCAGAATTACCAAATGCATTTTGGGAAAGAAAACAATATTGTGTTCAACTCCCATATATAAAAGAATTTAATGAAGAACTTATACCCACTAAAGCACGACCTATTCAAATGAATAAAAAATTATTAGAACCCTGTAAACAAGAAATAAATGATTTAATAAAGAAAAAACTTATCAGGTCTTCCAAATCCCCTTAGAGTTGTTCGGCCTTTTATGTAAACAATCAAGCTGAAAAAGAACGAGGAATACCACGACTAGTACTCAACTACAAACCACTCAATGATGTTCTACAATGGATTAGATACCCAATACCTAATAAAAGAGATTTACTAAAAGGGCTTGATGAAGCCAAAATCTATTCAAAATTCGATATGAAAAGTGGATTTTGGCAAATACAAATTGATGAGCAAGATAAATATAAAACGGCATTCACTGTTCCATTCGGACATTATGAATGGAACGTAATGTCATTCGGACTTAAAAATGCTCCTTCCGAATTTCAACATATAATGATATATTCAATAATTATTCAAAGTTTACTATTTTGTATATCGACGATGTATTAATATACTCACAATCTATAGATCAACATATTAATCATTTATATACATTTTTAAATATAATAAAAAATAATGGATTAGTTTTATCTGCTAAGAAAATGAGTTTATTCCAAACAAAAATTAGATTTTTAGGCCATAATATATATCAAGGAACAATCACACCAATAGCAAGATCTATAGAATTTGCAGATAAATTTCCAGACCAATTAAGAGAAAAATCCCAACTACAAAGATTTTTAGGATGCCTAAACTATGTTTCAGATTTCCTTCCAAATCTTAGAAAAACTATCCAACCCTTATTTCAGCGATTACAGAAAAACTCTAAACCTTGGGCCGACACCCATACAAGTCTAGTCCAACAAATTAAACAAAAAGTTAAAACCTTACCATGTCTAGCAATACCACATCCCGAAGCCAGTATGATAGTAGAGACCGATGCCTCTGAAAAGGGTTATGGTGGTATACTAAAACAAAAACTACCAACCTGTACTCAGGAGTCTATAGTTAGGTTTCATTCTGGTATCTGGTTAGGACCCCAGAGAAACTATTCTACAATTAAAAAGGAAGTTCTTTCTATTGTCAACTACATTTCAAAATTTCAGGATGATCTAATCAACAAAAAAAATTTACTACGAGTTGACTGTAAGTCAGCAAAAGAAATTTTACAAAAAGATGTCAAAAATTTAGTTTCGAAACAAATTTTTGCTAGATGGCAAGCTATTTTATCTGTTTTCGATTTTGATATTCAATACATTAAAGGAGAAAATAATTCCTTACCAGATTTTCTAACTAGAGAATATTTACAGGGCAAAACAAGTGATATTCAACAAAGTATTCAAGAAGAGTGAATCAAAGAACAAAAAACCGATGACGGCATCGGATTACATCAAAAATCAGCCCCATCTCCAGGGCAAACCACTTACTACACAAAACCCTTTCTCGGCACTCGCCGAATTTCCACTTTTATCTTATTCCAAAGCGGCAGCAGCAGACAAAGGTCAACCTTCATCAACACCTGCTCAAGCTTCTACCCCATCACCAACCAAGTCAACCTATTACTCAAAACAGCAAAAATAACACCTTATGACTACCCAATTCACCAAAACAATTACCCTCAAAGAACTCCAACAATTTACCAAAAGAGTCTTCTATGATGACAGTCTCTACCTTACCGACAACCTCACCAAAAACCGTACCTTTTATGAGTATATTCTAGTAGATTCTAAATCAGTCGAAATAACTCATTATCCAGACAAAACCAACCCTAACCTCATTTCCTACTCTACCTGCAAAATTCTTAAACTCAGTTCTATCCAAGACCTCGGCTTTATTCACCATCATACCCAAAAACCATTTTCCACTCCCGGCAACCATATCACGGGTTATACCTACGTTGATTACGAAAACGCCTTCTTTCGAACCTTCTACCTTAGACCTTACGACCACTCCTGGTTCATATCCTTTGATCCAAACTATCCTAAATCAATTCCAGGATGGTTTAATGAATGGTGGTATTGGTTCGGACCTTCCGACCCTATTTACCCACAAGAAATACTCAAAACATCTTTTCCTCACTACATCAAACACTTACCTCTACAACCCATCGGTCCATTATCCAAAATCTCTTTCCACATTGACATGGGCATTCCTTGGATTTGTTCATGGCACTTTAACATTGCACTTCATCTACCAGATATGCCTTACTCCCTTATCCATGAATTCCGCATCAAATGGTGGGATAAGTATAACCTTACCCGCTGTTCCTTAGCCAACATTTCCCGCTTCTTCGACATTCATCATCAACTCCACACCGCGATCAAAGTTGTCTCCAAATCTATCCCTTTGGTAAAACCTGACCAGTTTACTCAATCGCCGGTCCACCTATCAACACCTCCCAAAAAACGTCCGGCGTATAGCCCCACACACTCCATCGGCTCTTCCACCTCTAAACGTTTGTCTAAAAAAGATAAACTCAAATAAATTCTCGACGCACTTCGTCAACAAATGGAATGTTCAGACGACGAAGACATTATACAAGAAGACGATCCCTACGGCGGACCTTTATCCCAAGATCCATTCGAAAAAAAAAAAAAAAAGGTAATTATGATGTATATATTTCGCACTTTTATCGTATATCGTATATTCTAGTAGACTCTGTACATTATTTGTTGTATTACTTTTCAAACTACTTATTTTTTGCAAATAATTTACAGAGTATATCTCTGTATTCAAATATCTATGTAATATTTATGAAACAACAAGAATCAAGGCGGGACCCATGCAGCATTATGACAGGACCCACACAAAACCTCACGCAATAAAAGATGCCAATGAGATGCGTCAACAAAGCTATCAGCACCAATCAAGATTCACCACAAAAAAGATTCAACCAGTCTGACTCAGCAAGACCAATTGGAGCTAGACACGAAAAAGACTCTAATTATTCAAAATCGCTCTTTACCCTTATATAAATACCCTCCTCAAGACTCAGTTGGGGGAACGACATTTTTTTCAGCGATCTTCTCTCTCTAAAAATTCTCTAAGTTTTTTAAAAAAAATTATAATTTAGTTTGCGAATTTTATCAAGTTTTGTAAATTCTTAAAAATATATAAAATATCCAAGTTTTACTCATATCAAAGTTATTTGAGATTCAAGGAACCTGAGTTTCATCCTTAGTGTCTCCCAACGCGATCTTGGCTAGGCCACATCGGATTACGTTAATACCTTAAAAAGTTAATACGTAAATCCCGAAAGTTTCGCGGACATCTCACCAGACAGACTAGATGCTCAACTTAACTCTCAAATTTCTCTATAGGCCTGGACGTTCGGGTTTTCGGGTCGGGTAATTCGGGTTTCGGGTAATTCGGGTATCTCAATCTAATACCCGTTCGGGTATTTGTAAAAATTGGGTCGGGTTCGGGTTTTTAATTTTCGGGTTCGGATCGGATTCAGGTCGTTGTTTTTCGGGTTCGGGTCGGGTCGGGTTCAATATTTTTTACACATATGTATCCAAATCTACTCGAAAATATCCAAAATACCCCAAAAAAACTTAAATATTAGTTACTTTTTACCCAAATCTATCCAAATTATCCAAATTGCCCAAAAATATCTAATATATTGGGTTTTTATAATTGTAATTTGGGTATTTGAATTATTACAAGTATAAGTACAACTAATATTTTTTTGGTTTTCAGAGATTAATCTATCGAGATACAATACGTAGAAATAAAACCGGTACGACATCAGTTTATCCGAATGATTAGTCGGGTAATAAAAATCCGGATCACTCTTGTTATAAAAAAACAAAAAACAAAAAACCGGTTCAGACAAATTAGAGGCTCAACTTAACTCTCAAATTTCTCAATAGGCCTGGGCATTCGGGTTTTCGGGTCGGATCGGGTCGGTGAAATAAGTCAATTCCTTACTAGACCAAGATTTCGTTGTAGTATAGTAAGGTGTCAATCCATAAGGGTGAAGATATTAACCAAAAAGGATGAGATCAAAACATTCAAGTCAAGCCAAGCAAGAGCGTATAGGACTCTAACACCCTAGACAGAAATTAGGAATAGAAGCTGAAGCGAATCAATTCAAAGACTAACAGAAGCAAGCGATAACGAGAAGTGTAAAGGGCTGAGCGGAAATTCAATCAATGGAAGAGTTCCTAAGGATGGGGTAATCGAACAGTGTATCCTCTTAGCCTACCGGTGGTCTAACAAAACTCAATCAAGCTATTCCCTAGACATCAAATATCCGACCGTTAAGTCCACTCCCGTGATAAGTAACCTCAATAGACCAGTTTCAGACCCATCCCTTGGCGAAATCTMCCCTAGCAGGCATTAAGATACAGTTCAATATTGTCAATAAACACCCTAGACAACTAATCCCTTAGGCTAGGAATGCAAATCTCTAACATCAATTCATTCAAGCATTTTATCAAACACCTTGGGTGGAAAAACACCTAAGATCTAATCTCGATTGATCGGAGAAATTAGCACACTGATTTAGAAGGAATTTAAACAATCACACTTAAATCACCTAGGAGACTAAGAATCTACACTAATCTAACCCATCCTCAAGAACTCTAATGACTACGAAACCATGAAGAACGGCACAATCACAAACCGAGAAATCATAGGATCTGCATAAATAGAAGAGATAGATAGGGTATTGATAGAGCAGAAGAAATAAACTGATATAACAAGTAGAAAACAAATTACAAAGTCTGGAAATCAAGAACTGAAGCACACAGATAGAACAAAATTAGGCAATAACTAAAAAAAAAAACTCYCTAGTCTTAATCCAACATTAGGTATTTATATTAAGTCTCATAAACCCTAAAACGTCATGGGTAAAGTGGTAATAAGCGCTCGGGATGGTCTAGCTCGACCACGTCTGGGTCGAGTGGTGTGCTGAGCTGCTGAGATCAAGACTGTGTTTTTATGTGCCGAGCTCGACCAGGGAGCTCGATCTCAGGGGCTCGAGCTCGATCAAGATTCTCCAAGACTCCTCTTTTTCTGTTGCACTCGACCAGGGGCTCGATCTCAGGGGCTCGAGCTCAGGGGCTCGAGCTCAGGGGCTCGAGCTCRTGCAAGATTCTCCAAGACTCCTCTTTTTGTCTCGTACTCGATCTCTTAGCTCGAGCTGCAGGGGCTCGAGCTTGCTTYTGCATCATCTCCTGCCTTAGCTCGATCCCTCGTCTTGACCTTATGAGCTCGAGTCGCATGTCCTAGATGGTCTTCGAGTCTAACTTCTCGGAATCGCGAAAGTACACATGGGACCAAATATGCAAGATGTATGCAATCCTAATGCAAAACACTCTAAGTATGCGAAACTAGAAATAAATGACAAGAACAGGTTAAATAACAAGCCTAGATGTATGAATTATGTGAGTTAAAACGATGCAAAATGCAAACATATCAACTCCCCCAAACTTAGTCTTTGCTTGCCCTCAAGCAAACAAAAGAACAAGATGGAGAAGAGGTTTGAAAGTGGGGATTCAGAACCAAAACTTGCATCATTAACAGATGACTTCAATGTCCAAGTTGCTAATTCTAGAATGCCAAGTTTATGAACTCTACTCAAAAACATTAGCCATACTCATCACAGACAAGTTCAATCAAATCTCCCACATGCATTAATCATCATTCCCTTAACATTCATTTAAACAGAAACCATGAATCAAGCTATGCACATTCAATGAACTCATTTGGCTAAGGGTAAGGGCAAGAAACAAAGATGGTCCCTTCAGCATGGTTTTATCATTTCAGAACAAGGATCTCTTAATGAAAAGGAATGAGCTTTAGTAGAATGCTAAAGGTAAGAACCAACCTATGCATCAGAATAGACTCCCATCTGAGTCCTACACAAGTGTTCTTATCCGAGTCTATGCCAGAAAGTCATCTAATTCTACCCTTATGTAGGCTTTTCCCTTCTGATTTAACCAGTTTCATCTTTTCTTCATGTTTTTGTTCTAGAGAGGTTATACAAATACTTTAGCGGATTGGGGTTTTCTCAAGGTTTTTTGTTTTCATGACCAGCTTGGACATTTTTCATATTTTTCAGATTTTAAGCTTTTTGCCCTTTCTTTTCTTATACTCAGCACCCCTAATCCTTTACTAGATACTTAGACATTCAGATCATTCCCCTCCTAAGAACTTTTATCTTTTTCTTTTCTATCCACAGAACCAACCCCAATACCCAATGATCAAGATCCCACCTAGTACCTATCTGGATTCAAAATTGCAAACCAGAACTACATGAGAATCTATCCTTGTCGGCTCAAACCTAACACTTTCTACCAAGCTCATTCAGAAATAGGCCTCACACACTCAAGAAAATAATATCAAGGCTTGAAAGAAGGCTAGGCTAAAGGCATGGTAAAACTGTTCTAATGATGAGGACAGCTACTTGGATCAGCAAAGAGTGGTATAAACAGATGAAAGAAAATCCAAGTATGTATATGGTATCCATGAGTTCAAATGCAGTGCATAGACATGATAATTATTAGTCAAAATTCAGGTTCAGATAGATAGGGAATGATATCAAGTCACAGCCTGCTTCAATTGAGAACTAATCTAGTTATGCATTCGAGTATGCACTTACTTCAATTTCATTAACAATGCATTGGACAACTAGAAACGAGGGCACTGAGACTATCATATTAAATCAGCAAGCTTGCAAGGTCATAATCATCATAATCCCCTATGCATATGCAACAGCCCTATATGAAGACAATCTAGACTCAATCCTAAAATGCATATGCAATACTACATGAACACTCTGTTTTTAAAGATTTTTCAAAATTTTTTTATTTTTTGGTTTTTCTATGCCATAGATGAAGACTCAAGGATGCACAAAATCAAAATAAGAACAGAGAAAACACATCAAACAMATCTTAACCTTCCCCCCAAACTTAAATCACACAGTCCCTTGTGTGATAAAAATTTGTGAAGAGAGACTAAGAAGCGACAGAAAACAAGAAAAATAATGCATCKAATATATACAGAAAAGGATGGAACAGGTACCTCAAGGCTTGGAGAAGAAAGAGGAGATCGATTCCTCCATACTCTCACGCGTATAGGCGGACTCGAGGTGGGCTCTGGTGGCTCGAGTAAGGCGTATAGGCGTGTTCGGCTCGACCTCCGTGCTCGAGCTGACTGCTCGAGCCAGACGCTGTGTCTTGTGGACGTTTCTTCTTCTTCCTTTCGTAATGCTGAAACTGCCTTGGTTCGAAAGAGGAGGCTCTTGAGGGTTCCATTGCAGGTGTAGGAGGCCTTGGTTGTTCCCGAAACGAAGCGCTTCCCGCCAGAACTCTCTTGGGCAAGACGACTTTCTTAGGTGTGGGAGCAATGAATTTTTGTTTGAAGTCCTTGAGCTGGTCTTTAACGTCCTTCATTTGGTCCTTAAGATCCTTCACGGTGCCCTTAAGTGCAGCAATGGTCTTGCCCTGGAACTTGTTCCACTTCTGTAGGAGACCAATCCTTTTGTGTGCTTCCTTTATAGCTGGGCTATGTGAGGTTTTAAGGCTGTACTCCTCAAAGGCATATCTCTCCGTTGCATCATCCTCCTCCTCAACAGCAATATGGTCGTCTGGACTGATGTCTTGATCCATGAACTCCTCATCTGGATTGTAAAGTCTATCAAGAGGAGGGTCGAAATCGATATTCTCACCCGTTCGCACCCTAGTTAAATCTGTGCAGGGAAGACGCAGCTTGGTCTCTCCAACGGTCTGATGCAGGAACTTGTATAGATGCTTATCTGGAGGTGTTGTGTGGTCTAGGAAGCTGCATCTTCTCAAGGCTTCCACATCTATCCATTTGGGTGGACAGGGCTCCGAAAGAAGCTCCACATTGCAAGCAACAAGAATTGGAGTAATGACACCCCCAATGCAAAGGTCACCCCCAGATTCCATCTTGTGCATCCGCATTGCCCACTCCTTGTAGGAAAGTAGTTGTTCCAGCAGAACAAAAGTGAGACTCGCATCCGCTCTATCACCTCTCATTTTCGACCCATCTCTTGTGTACTTCAGAAGCGGTAGTAAGCACAGGTCCAGCATCTTCATTTCTCCTTCATTTAGTGTTCCAGTCACCTTTCTTGCAAACATGGTGTTTGCTATGGTCTTGTGGAGGTACCTCAGAACAGGGCTCCTGATGCTGGAACTTTTACTCCTGGAAGAAGAGAAAGGTTTAGTGTCCCCAATGGTGAACCATAGTTGTTGAAGTTCCTCGGGGTCTATGTCTTGAGCGGGTTCATTGCCATCAGAAAAACCATATAGAGTACTCATCTCTTTGATGGAGAGGGCATAGGATCGACTTCTGCATGTGAAGGTTATGAAGCCAGGACCGCCGTCTGGTTCATAGTCAGGCTCCTCATCGTAGAAATGAACAGCTAGAGACGAGAGGAAATGGCAGGTCTCCACCTTATAACCTTCCATCTGGATACTCATGAATCTACTTAAACCCCCCATCTCATACAGGTACTCCACATCTCTAGCAATGCCGAGTTGTTTCATTGTCTCTCTGTGCGGGTAACGTGTTCCTTCGAAACCACGAGCAAGGAGGACCTCCAGATACTTTGCTGCAGAAGGTCTGTTCTTCCTTTGATGCTTCTTTATCGCCTTAGGTTCATCGTCCTCTGTAGCACCACTGTCAAGAGGAAGGTGGGGCTCCATCGGTTTCTTTCCTTCTCGTTTGGCATGGGGGGGTTTTTCCTCAAAAGCGTCAATGTCTTGACTCGAGCTACCTGCTCGAGCTTGGGAGCTCGAGCTCGACTTCCTCCCCTTCCGACTCGACTCCATGGCTCGAGCATACGTACTCGAGTCCGGCACTTCGTCAACTTCCATGGGTTCTTCKTCTGTTGGAGGAACGATCTCTCTCCACTTCTGGAAGCTGCGGGCGAGTGCTTCTGCGGACCTGCGGCGAGCTCGAGCGGACTGCATACCTGAGGATCAGTCACAGAAAGAAGAAAAGTTCAAGAATGTGAGAATAGCTTCAAGAACAGCAACGATATATGAAGAACAAAGGATGAATACTCAAAAACAGCAAGAATCATATAGAGATCGAGTTCGAAAACGAAAGGGAGAGAGATGAGAGAGTGGTTGTGGTGTGAGGAGTGTCTTGCTGCGAGTTGTGTTCTATAGACGAGTGGGAGGGGACCAAAAGGACAAGGAGGAGCGTGTGTGTCGGGATTCAAATTCGAAATTTGAATTTGGGCGCTCAAAGGTGTTGACTCGACCCGACCCTGACTCCGACACGCTCAACATGCTGGACTCGAGGTCCTGACTCGACCTGGTAGGGTCGAGCACCGACACGCCTCGACTTGCCCCACACACTTGACTCGAAGCTCTGACTGTAATTCGGTAGGTCGAGTTAGGTCCACCGTCGAAATTCAAATTTTGAAATTTTTCTCCTATGGCTCGATCCTGTGGCTCGATCTCGTGGCTCGTGATCCTTCCTCGTGCTTTTGCCTCCTCTTTATGTCCCACTTCTCATACTTACCTGAAATCACACTATCAAGACAAAATCGAACAACTTAGACAACCTAATCGACGCTTTAAAAACTCCGAAAGAAAGAAATATGCAGAGATAGACATGGGACTTCCTCCCAAGCTTGAAGCTTTATACTCTAAGCTGACTTCATGTTTGCTTAGCGGTGGAAGGTTCATCCGAGGAATCAAGTTCCTTCGGAATGATGGCATTGGCTAGATAGGGCGAGCCTCCGCCCGCTCACAGTGAATCTATTTCCGCCTTTTCCGATAAGGTGACGTCTCGTAGCGCGAGACTTCGATGGAGAACGGCCCGACCATCTGACTGAGCCTAAACAGCTTGAGCCTGAATTGAAAAGGAGGACTTGATCACCAGCCAATTCTTTCGCAAGATCCCTTGTCATGGAATGCCTTGGTCCTCTCTTTGTGATCTTAGAACTTTCATAAGCATCCAGCCTGATCTCTTCCAGCTCATGCAGTCCAATACTCTCTTTCCTGGCGTGCTGATATCTAAATTCAGAAGCTTTGTCAGCCCATGTGCCTTATACTCAACCTCAAGTAGATGACAAGCCTTGCCATGAGGAGCTGGAATGGTGTTCTCCCAAGTGGGTCTTGAACGCAGCCTCGTAGCCCAGAGTCTCATCAAGTTTGGCATCAGCTCTTTTCAAGCCTACTACTCTAAAAATGGCTTTGATTTTGTTAGACACCTCCACTCGACCACTGGGGTGATATGGTGTAGCTACCTTATGCTTGACCCCATGTTTCTTGAAGATTCTCAAAGAGCTTGTTGATGAAATGAGATCCCCCATCACTGATAACAACTCGCACACCAAATCTGGGAAAATGATGCTTGAACATCTTCAGACCACCTGCATCATTGCTGTGGCAAGCTATGGCTTCAACCCACTTCGAGACATAATCAGCCTACTAAGATGTAGTGTTCCCAGAGGAAGGTGGGTCAAAGGACCCATAAAATCGATCCCCCAAACATCAAACACTTCCACTTCCAAAATCGGATTTGGGCATCTCATTCCTTCGCTGATGTTACCCATTCGCTGGCAAGGGTCACACTTAGTGATGAAGGCTTGAGCATCTCGAACATTGTAGGCCACCATAAACCCGCTTGTAACCTTCTCGAACAGTCTTGAATGTAGCAAAATGTCCTCCATAAGCGTAACTGTGAGCTGTTTCAAAGACACCCTCGAACCTCGCCTTGTGCTATACATCTCCTCGAACACATCATCCGAGCCCTCTTGTAAAGGAAGGGCTCCCAATAAGTAGTGGTTGACATCTCTCAAACTTTTTTCGTAAGCATCAAGATCATCGTAACTCACCACATGCAAGGAAATTGGCCAGATCTCGAGTACCAAGGTATGTCCTTCACTCCTATCACGTAAAAAAGCATCTAGGAGTCTCTCGTGCATGGTGTCATCAACTGCATCATCTATCCTCATCCGGGATAAGTGATCGGCCACACCATTCTCTATACCCTTCTTATCAACAATCTCCATGTCAAACTCTCAAGAAGGAGTATCCATCGAGCAGCCTAGGCTTAAGTGATCCTTCTTGGCATGATATGCCTTGTGCCGCATGATCAGTATAAACTATCACCTTAGACCCAACCAGGTAGCTTCTGAATTCTCGAATGCAAAGACTACAGCCAGCAACTCCTTCTCTGTAGCATATCTCCCTCGAGCATCATCAAGCGCCCCGCTTGCATAGAGATCACATGCTTCTTCTCAATCTTGGCCAAGTACGGCTCCTACAAGATAGTCTGATGCATCACACATGATCTCAAATGGATAGTCCCAGTTGGTGCTTGAACTATTGAGCAGTAACTAAGGCTTCCTTAATGAGCTGGAAAGCCTTCAAACATTCTCAGTATCAAACAGAACTCTCGCTTGCACAAATTAGTGGTCTGGCTTCGAGAAGTCCTTGATGAATCTTCTGTAAAACCCAGCGTGCCCAAGGAAACTCCTGATGTCCTTGACGTTTTTTGGTGGCTGCAGCTGCATCATCACATCAACCTTGGCTTTGTCTACCTCTATACCCTTCTCAGAAATTTTGTGCCCCAAGACGATCCCTTCCTTGACCATAAAGTGGCACTTTTCCCAGCTCAACCAGATTGCCTCTTCACACCTAGTGAGTACCCTCGCAGGTTCAAAAGACAGGAGGAGAAAGAAGAGCCATACACGGAAAAGTCATCCATGAATACCTCAACAGTCTCCTCTATTAAATCCGAGAATATAGAGGTCATGCATCGCTGAAAAGTAGCGGGTGCATTACAAAGACCGAAAGGCATTCTCCTATATGCAAATGTTCCATATGGACAAGTGAATGTAGTTTTCTCTTGATCATTAGGATGAATAGGAATCTGAAAGAAACCACTATATCCATCTAAGAAACAGTAATATGGATGGTTAAGTCTCTAGCATCCGATCAATGAATGGCAATGGAAAATGATCTTTCCTAGATGCATTTAACTTCCTGTAATCAATACACATTCTATGGCCAGTGATGGTTCTAGTGGGTATCAATTCATCCTTATCATTTCTAACCACAGAATGCCTCCCTTCTTCACACAATGCACAGTGAAATCCAAGTACTATCGATATGGGGTATATGATTCCAGCCCCTAACAACTTAAGAATTTCCTTTTTAACAACTTCCTTTAAATTAGGATTCAATCTCCTCTGGGGTTCAATACTAGCATATGATTCATTTTCCAGATGGATTCTATGAGTGCACAAGCTAGGTGAAATTCCCTTTATATCATCAAGAGAGTATCCTATTGCCTTCCTATACTTTTCTCAACTCAATCAACAGCAAATTCAACTCATCATCATTCAGCATGTCATTTACTATGATTGGGTAAGTAGAGTTTGGTCCAAGGAAAGCGTACCTTAGCCCAGAAGGAAGAGGTTTGAGGTCTACCTAGCGCAGTCTCGACTGCCCTGCCGCTGGAGGAGGCTGGTTCGTTCGGACTCGACCTGCAGGGTCGAGTGTGACGTCTTGGGTATCTCAGCTCGAGCTGCATGGTCGAGCTCAGTATCCTGGATAGCTAGAATTTCTGTGTTGACCCCTATCAGCACCTCAAACCCTTCAGATTTTTCCAGGACCTTGTGCGAGTCTAAAATCATCTCATACCCCAAAGTCTCAAAGATGTGATACCCATCTTCACTACTCTTGGTTAAAGCAGCAAGGTGATCATCTTGATTAAGCTCCTCCAGAAGCTCATCAGCGAGCTTGTCCATTACCTCAACATAGAAGACTTGTCCTTCTATTTCCGGCTTTCTCATAGTCTCCTTAACATCAAATGTCATCTTGAGATCAGTCCCAAGATTGAGATCGATCCTTCCTTTTCGGACATCAATGATGCACCTGCGGGTGCGAAAGGTCTTCCCAGAATCAGAGGATCCCTTGGTTCTTCATCCATTTCAAGAACTATAAAATCTGTAGGTATTTCCACTGTACCAACCATCAGAGGGAGATCGGCCAGCATACCATGAGGAGTCCTAATTGATCTGCGCAAGCACCGAGAGATGTTCAGGACTTATAGTTGCTGAATCCTAGCTTCCTTGCATCGAGAGTGGCATAAGACTGATAGATGCTCCAAGATCACAGAGACTTCTTGAAAACCAATGGACCGAGAGACATGGTAGAGGAAAGAACGGTCGCCTAACTTCTCTTTGACGACTCTCCGAATGATGGCACTGCACTCCTCGATAGACAACCATACCTTGAACCTTTTGTCTTTTTCAGCTACTGCATCCTTCAAAAACTTCGATAAGTGTACCATGGAAAAGGCATCAATGAGGTAACCTAATCTCAGCTTCCTTGATATGCTTATCAAAGATTTGTTTATGTTTCTCCATTAAGTCTTTCTTAAACCTCTTTGGGAAAGGTAATTTGGGCTCAGATGGAGAGAACATAGGGTGCCTTCTTTTCTTCTCGATATCACAGTTTTAGTGCAGGGGGTAGGCTGTCGTTCTTCTCGTCGAGCTGGGCTCGAGTTGGACGCCTGGGGTCTCACGAGTTGGTGGCTCGAGTTGTGTACTCCAGAAACTCTTGTCTTGGTCTTTGGAAACCAAATCCTCCCCATCGTAGCCGACTGTCCGCAGTGATTGTAGGAGATCCTTCCCGTGTAACTCCTTTCCACTCAGAGTGATGGCATTGATGTGAGCGTAGTCCTTGGGTTTTGGACCGCTTTACCTGGGAGTTGGGAGGTGTTAGAGGATGAAGCTGTCTTGCCCTCGATTGAACGAATCTTGGACTGGAGAGACTCAATCTTGCTGTTGAGATCATTGTAGGTGTAGTCCATCTGGGTCTTAAGTTCACCAAACTTCTTGGCTGTGTCAAGTGCACAGGCCGCTTGACCCTGTAAGAGTTGCTGCAGCAATGCGTTTGTCTTGATCTAGTGCGAGAAGACTGAGCGGGGTGAGAAGGAA
This sequence comes from Boechera stricta, assembly GCA_018361395.1. NCBI lineage: Eukaryota > Viridiplantae > Streptophyta > Magnoliopsida > Brassicales > Brassicaceae > Boechera > Boechera stricta. Next base: position 6,187,945 of record CM031542.1, read on the forward strand.
AACCGGGTGGTGGACATGGGGCTCCCTGGTGTTGGTGATGACTCTGAAAAGGCGGTTTAGGGGCAAAGTTCTGCTGCTGGTTGTATGGAATGAAAGGCTTGGACTGAGTTTGGTGCCGAGGGTAAACTTGATCCTCGGGGTTAGCAACATTGGTACTTCTGTAGGAAAGATTCGGGTTGTTCTTGTAGTTGATAAAACTTTTGTTGTACTGACCCTGGTTCTGCACATAGCTGACCTCCTCGATATCATCATCCTCCCCATCTTGAACTTGGAACACTGTATCCTCAGAAGCAAAGTGAACCTGTTTCTTCTGCTGTAGGAGTTGATCCAACTTAGCAGCCAAGGCCTGATGGCCCTAGTCTGATCATCGTAGCAATACTTGGCCGAACACTCCTATCATACTCATCGCTGTAGTTACCATCGATTGGGCTAGGTTCTCCACAAGTGCCCAGCCAGCATCAACGCCTCGTCGGGAAGTTACCACGCTGGCCGTATCTGAAGCAGGACCTTCGGAGAACTCCTCTGTAGAGAGTGCTAAGGAGTGACTCATTGCTGAAACCGTGGTGAGGGCATTGAGTAGTGTAACCCTTGAAGCGTTCCCAGCATTCACAGAAGCTTTCACCATCCTTCTGAGTGAATCCAGAAATTTCATTCAGCGAGCTGTCCCGGCATTTGAGAAGAACTTTGCCAGGAAAGCTTCGTCATCCCATGAAGTGATGGATTCATGGGGTGTAGTCTTTTTCGTGATGGGCTGCCGCCAAGAGAGAAGGGAAAGAGCGGAGCTTAAACCATCTTCACGACACCATTGATCTTGTAAGGCAGAGCCTATCAAACTCATCCGATGATCAAGAGGGTCCTCCGAGGTACCATGAAACTTGTTGTTCAGACCATGGCGATCAAGCTGCTCTTGATCTCGAAATTGTTGTTCGACGTAGGAGGGACAATCCCTTGTCTGTTGGTATGAGTATTGGGAGCTCCCGCCTCCTATCAAACGGGCCGTTTTGATGATGCATGGTCAGGCTGGTGGTGGATTATGATCAGCTATATTTATTTGGTCTTGGAGATCTGTGTTGAGAAGTTCACTGCCCTCAACCGTTGTGGTAGCTTGTGAATATTGTCGATGTATCGGATGAGGTTTCGACGCCTTTAGATCTCGCTTGCATGCAGGGGGTACAGGACTCGATGGTAGACTCGAGCGACGTGCGAGATAAGACTCGAGCTGCAAGGGTCGGTAGGTACACCGAAAGCGCACGGCGAGAGGCGACTCGAGCGAGGGTCGCAGCGACGCGTGCAAGACAAAGTGCACTCGATCGCTAGGCTCGAGCTAGGGTGCTCGAGGCAAGAAAGGTCCCGCAAGCCAAAGACAGAAAAAGAAAATCAAAGTGAGTAACAGAGTATATAGAAAAGAACTTGATCTAACGATTTGAAATCTAATGTAACAAACAACACCCAAATGGCAACGGCGCCAAATTGAAATAAGTCAATTCCTTAGACCAAGATTTCTGTAGTATAGTAAGGTGTCAATCCATAAGGGTGAAGATATTAACCAAAAAGGATGAGATCAAAACATTCAAGTCAAGCCAAGAGCGTATAGACTCTAACACTAGCAGAAATTAGGAATAGAAGCGGAATCAATTCAAAGACTAAGAAGGCACAATAACAAAGTAAAGGGCTGACGGAAATTCAATCAATGCAAGAGAAGTTCCTAAGGATGGGGTAATCGAACCAGTGTATCCTCTTAGCCTACCTGTGGTCTAACAAAAACTCAATGCTATTCCCTAGACATCAAACATCACAACCAGTTAAGTCCACTCCCGTGATAAGTAACCCTGACCAGCTGCACTAATCCTTGGCGAAATCTACCCTAGCAGGCATTAAGATACAATATTGTCAATAAACACCCTAGACAACTAATCCCTTAGGCTAGGAATGCAAATCTCTAACATCAATTCATTCAAGCATTTTATCAAATACCTTCTGGGTGGAAAAACACCTAAGATCTAATCACAAACCCAGAAACCCAGAAATCATAGGATACTGCATAAATAGAAGAGATAGATAGGTATTGATAGAAGTAAGAAATAAACTGATATAACAAGTAGAAAACAAATTACAAAGTCTGGAAATCAAGAACAATGAAGCACACAAGATAGAACTCGAAAATTAGGCAATAACTAAAAAAAAAAAACTCCCTAGTCTTAATCCAACATTAGGTATTTATATTAAGTCTCATAAACCCTAAAACGTCATGGGTAAAGTGGTAATAAGCTGGATGGTCAGCTCTCCACGCCCGGTCGAGTGGTGTGCTTGAGCGCCGAGATCAAGACTGTGTTTTTATGTGCCGAGCTCGACCAGGGAGCTCGATCTCAGGGGCTCGAGCTCGATCAAGATTCTCCAAGACTCCTCTTTTTCTGTTGCACTCGACCAGGGGCTCGATCTCAGGGGCTCGAGCTCAGGGGCTCGAGCTCAGGGGCTCGAGCTCATGCAAGATTCTCCAAGACTCTTTTGTCTCGACTCGATCTCTACTGAGCGGGGGCTCGAGCTTGCTTCTGCATCATCTCCGCCTTAGCTCGATCCCTGCCTTGACCTTATGAGCTCGAGTCGCATGTCCTAGATGGTCTTCGAGTCTAACTTCTCCGAATCCTCGAAAGTACTAACGGACCAAATATGCAAGATGTATGCAATCCTAATGCAAAACACTCTAAGTATGCGAAACTAGAAATAAATGACAAGAACAGGTTAAATAACAAGCCTAGATGTATGAATTATGTGAGTTAAAACGATGCAAAATGCAAACATATCAGTCGGGTCGGGTAATTCGGGTATCTGAATCTAATACCCGTTCGGATATTTGTAAAAATCGGGTTGGGTTCGGGTTTTTATTTTTCTGGTTCGGATAGGGTTCAGATCGTTGTTTTTCGGGTTCATGTCGTTGTTTTTCGGGTTCAGGTCGAGTCGGGTTCAATATTTTTTACCCATATGTACCCAAATCTACTCGAAAATACCCAAAATACCAAAAAAAACTTAAATATTAGTTACTTTTTACCCAAATCTATCCATATTACCCAAATTGCCCAAAAATATGTAATATATTTGGGTTTCTATAATTGTAATTTGGGTATTTGAATTATTACAAGTATAAGTACAACTAATATTTTTTTGCTATATACTTGTATTTCATATACTTTCGGGTACCTTCGGATTTCGGGTTCGGGTCGGATTTTTTGGGTATAGAAGTTTAGGGCGCATTCAGGTGTTTTTAAAAATCGGGTCGGATCGGATTCAGGTATTTTTGGATCGGGTCGGATCGGGTTTTCGGGTCCGGGGTAAAATGCCCAGGCCTATTTCTCTATGTTGAAGCTCTTCAGAAGCACTCTCCCGTAACCATCCCGCAATAGTGCGATCTAGAGTCCACTCGACTACTAGAGGCTCTAATAAATTTTAGAACGTGTGAGCCCATAATTTAGAGCCCTTTACAACAAGCTCCCAACACCCGAAGAACCTCTAAAGAGTACTTTTAAACATAGAACCTCCAACCCGCGAGAGCCAAATGTTCACGCTATGTTAGGTTTACAAAAACTTGTGCATATTATGATGTACCGAACATGATACTAATCGAAAAATAATAAACATTTATACATTCGTTTTAAATTAATAGTAGGCATGATACTTTATAAGAAAAAGAATCATACCCGACTCATCGCCAAAGTGTAAATTAAACCCCGTTAGGCCACAATTATAAACGAAATTAACGTAAAGTTAATTTCTTGAGATTCTTTATCAAAGAAAGAAATAATAGAAAAATATCAAATGCATACGTTTGTAAAATGTAGGCACGATGCAATTTGATTAAAGAGAACGTGCATAAAGGTTAAACTAGAAAAAAGTAAGTGATCCCACTACATCAAATGGCGTATGTCGACGTGGCGAACTGTGAGAAGATTGCTGCGCCAGTAAGTAAAACATATAGCCGTTAATTAAGCAATACGACAAGACTCACAAAGCCATGACTTGTGACCGTACCTTTTGAACACACTCCTATAATCCCATATAAACCCCTAAGGTCTCTTACCTCCAATGTTCCTTTCCATGCTAATTAAGCAACATCTACTACATATAAAAAAAAAAACACAATTATTGAGTTCTTGTAGCTCTTACAAAGGAAAAATATGAAGAAAGCTACGGCATTGATGAAACAAATCGTTGCGGTGTTGAGCTCCGTGGCGAAGGCTAAATCTATAGCTATAAAGAACAAAACAAGCGCCTTCAAAACAAGAGTCCTCATGTTGTCCCTTGTGAAACACAAGAAACTCGGGTTACGTTCGATTTCCAACAAGATCCACAACCTCCTAGGCCATGCAGATCAAGATCGAGATTACGACAACCTAGCCCAGGACAAGAACAAGGCTATAGTTCTCTACAGTAGCAAGGCATCCACAATGGCTCATCATGAGGAATACGACGTTCACGAGGACAACGACAAGTATCCTGATCTGAGGCACACGTTGTTCGAAGGAGAGGAGGATTTTGGGGATTTGGAAGAGGAAGGTCAAGGCAGTTCTGTGATCGATATGGTGAGGAACTCGAAGGAAGAAGAAGGAGAGAATTTCAAGCTAGAAGATGAGATTGACCATGTCGCAGATCTCTTTATTTCAAGGTTTCATAAGCAGATGAAGCTTCAGAAACTCTTGTCCTTCAAGAGGTATCAAGAAATGCTAGCCCGAGGCACCTAAACCCATATCCATATATTATATAAACATGTTGGCGATGATGTTTTACTAACGTTCTTATTTTGTGTTTTCTATTATAAATCCTTCGAGTCCCTCTCTTATTTTCTAGGATCAAAATATTATGATCTCTTAGATGTGTTTTCATTTAATATGTTGGGTTGAAGGAATAATCTGTTTTGTGGAATATGTTTTCTTCCTCCTTGAGGTCGTACTATGTGTAAAATCTTTGAAGTGTTACAATATTGGGCATTCTATTTTTTGGCATATATATATATATATATATATATTTTTTTTTTTTTTTGTGTCAACTTGTGGATTGATAAACCTGAAAGTTTGATATTACAATCAAGATTATAGAGCCTTCGTAAGCACTCCCAGCTTCTGACAATGAAGCTTCTATACATATCACCAAAAATTGAACTCCTACATCCATTCTATTCAATGGAACCAAAAAATTACACTTCTTTTACCTCCTACAACCATTCTTCAACAGGAAACTGATCTTGTTGAAATCATCTTACCTCGACTGGAGCTTTTCTCGATCGAGAACCCTTAACCATTTTTTGGCTTATATATATTTCACTTATTCCAGTCCTTAATCTTATTTTGATTCATTTATTTCAATTACTCAGACTGAACAATCAGATTTCATGATCACATGATCAATTCTATTTATTTGATTTTCCAGGTCTGCGTGAGTCACTTTGAATTTAGATTCTTTGTTAAAAAATTTAAGCAGTTTATTTTTCACTAAAAGTTTTACGTAAATTAAAGTAGTAATTTTTTTTCCAAAACATGTGTTATTAACTTTGCCAATTACATTTTTTCTTAATTTAATTTTTCCAATTACATATACATGTTTTTGTTGTAAATTACATTTAAATGGTTTTTAAGTATAATCTTGACATCATATCTAGAGTTACTCTAGCTAGAATAAGTAAATATTAGTATACTGTGAAATGCGAAGAAAATTGGAAGATAGATAATGCACAATCATTGCCGTAAGTAAGGATGAGTTTTCGTTTGTGGGAATCATCCAAGCTAAAGAGAGCTTTTTCTCTGTTTCTATTATCTACTATTATAATAAAGGTTTTGGTTTTGAAACCACTACAAAGAAACATATCGATTTCCGACCACCATTTCCGACGAAAGTAGTAGTCGAAAAATTTCAGACTAATTTCCGACGACGCGAAAAATCGTAGAAAATTAGTCGGAAAAATCATGAATTATCCGAGAAAATCAGTTTTGTTAGAAATTCGTCGGAAAAGTCGTTGGAAACAGGAATAATATTCTGACGACATTATTATGTCAGAAATTAGTCGGAAATTAATTGAACACGTTTTCGACAATTTAATAATTATTTCCGACGAAATTCCGACCACCCTGGTTCTATCTCCAATAATTGATCCAACCTAACGACGAACAAGCTAAAGAGGATGACTACTACACAAACTACATCACGATTGGAGAAGTTAGAAAAGAATCAAGAGAGTTTGGCTAAGAAAACTGATAGGTTTTCATCAAAAGCTGATGATTTACTGGTAAATCTGAAGAAAATGTTATTGGCTGCTAATCAAAGTACTACCACAACATCATGCACTCACGAATCGTCAGCAACTTCTACAGCCAATAGTACTATAGCCCAGATAACCAATACGGAGCAGCAGAGTCCAGTTGAATCTGCTCACGACACGAACCTATGTGCTATGAAGAAGGTGGAGATGCCAAACTTCGATGGTGAATTTAGGGTATCACCTGTTGCTGAGAAATAACAAGATTTTTATCTCAACAAAGTCTAGCCTCTTATAATGACATATGCGAACCATAAATACAGGCTGTAGTTAAGAAGTTAAGTGAATTAAGTTGGGGTGAAGTGTTAAGAGTCTTTACAAGTTGTAGAGGTGGCTTAAGCATGTTCTAGAGTCTTGAGGCAATAAAAAAAACTCTTAAGTTTGATGGGAGGAGATTTCACCTCTTCTCTGGTTTCACCCGAGTGCTACTAAAGAGTAGTCTCGAGAGTTTAACCCGATGTGACCGCAAGTGCACGGTGTAGATGCAATTGTTGTACAAACGAGATCGACCCATAGGAAAAGAGAATAACGTACAGAGAATACAAATGCAGATCTAATCTAGGCGTGATAATAGAGATGGGGGTTTGTTTCCTACCTGCCAAGATGCATAAAAAATAAATAAAAGCGGTAAATAAACGTAAAATAATAAATAACTAAACCGATAAAAAAATAATGCAATAACTAAAGCATAAACATAAAGCGAAAATAACTATTTACATAGCATGGGTGATGAATGATTTCATGAAATCTATATGTAGGATTCATGTTCTATAACCTATATGTTAGTGTTTGTCAACCTAGGGATTTCAATGATAGACTAGTCCTCTGTCGTGGTATGCTAGTCCTTATGTCGGACCCTGATACAAGCTTCGGACGGGTGTTGTCTCCGAGTGGACCGTGCTGCGCGACTCGATGGGCAACGATGGAAACGTGAGGTTTGGCTTGGCTAATGGAGTGATAAGCGACCACACGAGTTATGGGAGGGCTCGTGATACAGCTTTGGGCGTCCTACTCTTGCTGGGATTCACACAAACAAGAAGAAAGAACAAAAGGAGCTAAGCGGCGACGGCTTAAGCAAAAATAGGGTTTTCGTTTATTCAAAGTCTACCCTCTTAGGGCTGCGAGTTTCTCCTTATATAGGGCTCAAATTTAGGTTACAAAATGTGTTAAAAACAACCCTAAACGTGGCCTAACACATGGCCAAAAAGGTTTCCCAAAACAAAAAGGAAAAAGTTCGAAAAAGGAAAGTTCATTAAAATGACATGGCCAAAAACGCCTAATCATAGGTGATGTGTCTTGGTGACTTGTGGGACGTCTTCATGGGCCTAAATGGACTTCAAATACTCCCTTAGAATGCTGGAATTGAACTAGAGGCATGGTATGGGCTTCTAGACAACTCGGCCCTCAAAGGATGTCTTTGGGGCCATTTCGCACCACTAGGTTGTTGCCTCGTTAAAACCTTCCTTAGTAAAACCACGTGGGAAACCTAAGGGTAGGAAAGAGTACAATCCCTAGTGATGTCTTTATGCCCCGATCATGCTAACGTGAGGACAAAGAGGGAAGTCACCGTCTTTGTCCGCATGAGGGGCCACTCGGTTGTGTGCGAGCATGAAGCATTCTGAGGAGTCTCGTGGCTTGTCTTGGCTCCAAAATCACTTAGGAATGCTTCTCGAGTATCGGTGGTGAATGGAAATGCCATTGGTTCAACATTTATCTTGTCCAGATCCGCTCGGTCCTTGTCCGCGTCCGCATTGTCCGTGTCGAGGAAAAGGCCTACGGCTTTGGTGAGTCCTTTGAGACTCTTGGTTCTTGATCGTGTCATGGGCGCTCCTCGAAGTGGTGGAATCTCTACTGATTGGGGCGGCTCCTTCTGGATGTCCACATCATTCCCCCTGTGAAAAAGCTCTTAGTCATGTCAGGTCACTACGGAGGAAGAAGTCGAGAGCGTTGGGGAAACTTGGAACTCACCTGGTAACTCGAGGCGGTAAGCATTATCGTTGATCTTCTCAACGATCTTGAATGGGCCATCTCCTCTCGGTGCTAGTTTGGAGCTACGCTTGACCGGGAACCGTTCGGGCATATGGGCCAAACCCATTCTCGAGGCGGCTACACTTTCTGCGTCCTTTGTCTCGTTAGTGTTTGATTTGCTGTTCTCTTGTTGAGGTTCTCCTTAACTTAACTGCGTGGATCTTCTTGACTTGCTCGGCCTTGGTGATTCCATCGAGACTAGCGATCCGCCTTTGGTAATGTAGCAGGTAAACTCCAATGGGGTCTAGAGGTTAAAACCATACGACCTCGAAAGGAGAAAACTTAGAAGAAGTGAGTAGCATGATTATAAGCAGAATTGACTAAAGGCGAAACACTTTCGACCCAATTCTTTAAGTTTTTACCAATCTTTGGCTCTAAAGTAAGCTAGATAAGGTCCGGTTTACCACTTCCGTTTGACCATCGGTTTGGGGATGACACGTCGTGGAGAGAAAGCTTGGTGCTGGCTTTTCCACAAAGTTCTCCAGAAGTGGCTCAGGGAATTTCGTGTCTTGGTCGGAGCCTGTATGGTTCTGGCTGGTTTGTGAGTATCGTTGGTCTTGTTACACGGAATGAAATGGGCCATTTTGGAGAACCGGTCCCACAAGAATGGAATCCTTGTGTTGTATGTTTGGCGAGCACAAAATCCATAGAAATTTCCTCCCGAGGAGGCGTTAGGTATAGGCATATAAAGACCATGAGGGTGTAGCGAGACTTAGCCTTGAGGCAGCAATGCATTTAACACATAACGCTCAGCGTCTCTCTTGATATGTGGCCAGTAGAAATGCTCCTTGAGTGTGATGAGAGTCTTATACTCCAAAATGTCCCATGAGTCCTCCACTGAGACCTCTCGGACCAGTTCTCTCATCGATCCTTGTGGAATGCAAAGCCGCTTATCCGGAATAGGAACCCGTTTGTAGAATAATAGGACCGGTTCCTCCCCTTTAGACACTGAACATAAGTCTCTCCAAGGTCTGGATCCTCAGCATACTGATCCTTGATGTGCTAAACGAAAACTTTAGCCTCCATTATCGTTATAAGCGCGCGGCGTCTCGATAAGGCATCCGCGACCACATTTTCTTTGCCGCTGTATTTGATGGCGTATGGAGCACGTCTCCAAACTCTAACCATCTTGCATGTCTCTTTTTCAGCAACGTGCTGGCCTCTGAGGTGCTTGAGGTTTCATGATCGGTGTGTATAACAAATTCCTTTGCGAAAGATAATGTTGCCACGTTTACAGCGTCGGGACCAGCAGCGTACAATTCTTTGTCGTAAGTGGGATAGTTTAGGGTAGGGCCACTGAGTTTCTCACTAAAATAGGCTATTGGTCTCCTCGCTTGAGTCAAGACAGCTCCAATCAAACCTGAAGCATCACACTCAATCTCGAACATTTGGTCAAAGTTAGGCAAACTAAAACCGGGGCATGAGTCGTCGGTCTTTAAGAGGTCTTGACGGTTTCTTGTGCTTCTCCCCACTGTAAGCACGTCCTTCTTGATGACAGCAGTTAACAGCTATCGTGCTAAAATCTCGCCATCGCTAGAAGCTCGCGAGTCAGTGAAAGCCGGACGTGTCGATCACTAGTTGGGGTCGGCCATTCTTCGATTGCCTTGATCTTTTCCTGGTCCCACTTGTAGTCCTTGTGAGCTCACTACAAAGCCTAAGAACCAATTTATCGTACAAAGATGCGCCGTTGGGTTGGCATATAGGCCTTTCCTTTTTCGAGGCGTTTGCAACAGTTCTAAGTGCTTTCGTGTTACGCAAGCTCTACTTAAATGAGAATATCATCGAAATATACACGACAAATTTACTGATATAGAGCAAAAACCTGGTTCATAAGTGCATGAAGGTGCTTGGTGCATTGGTTAGGCGAAAGGCATAACGAGCCACGTAAGGCCTTGTTTAAAGTCTTGAGGCGGTTTTTCCACTCGTCGCCTTCTCATTAACTTGATGATATCGCTCTTGAAATCAACCTTGGAAAGATAGTTGACCCACTCAGCTCATCCAGCATATCATCGAGTCTCGGAATCGGATATCGATATTTTATCGTAATGTTGTTGATGGCTCATAATCGACACACATCCTCATGTGCCATCTTTCTTGGCTAATAGCACCTGGTACAGCACAAGGACTAAGGCTTTCTCTCACGTGGCCCTTAGCCATCAGCTCTTGCACTTGCCGTTCGAGCTCTTGTGCTTAAGTGGGAGCTCAGCGATATCTTGGGCCGGTTAGGTAAGCCGCTCAGGGCACTAGTCAATTTGGTGCTCAACTCCTCTTAGTGGTGGCAGCCTGGTGGTATCTCATCTGGAAAAATATCCTTGAACTGATCAAGAACTCCTTGAATCTCCAGGTAATTGCGGTAGCTTCTTTGGCGGCGGATAAGGCCTCTTTGTAAACCAGAGTAACACATCCATTTTAGGTAAGCAGCCTTGTTAATGTGTCCTGCCTTAGCAAACAAACTACTCTGGACCTTCTTAGTATCCTTGGCCATCTTGATTTGCATGGCGTGAATCTCGGCTCGAGTGGAGCTAAGAGTCACCTTAACTTGTTATGCATGAGCAGTAGAGTTGGTCGGCCATGGTGTATGGCCTCTTTGTCAAACTGCCAGGGCGTCCCAAAGAATGTGTCCAGCTTGCATAGGGACCCGCGTCGCATGTCACTTGGTCTTGATACCTCCCAATGCGAGAGGAAACCTTCACTTGCTTTCGTTAATCTTCAGTCGGACTTGCTCGTTGAGCCATCTCAACTTATACTGACTGAGGTGTCGTTCTTTCTTGAGCTGACTTGTCAATCATATAAGAACTTGCAGCATTGGTACACGAGCCTCCATGTGATTAAACTGCGTCTTGCCCTCCAGCTAAACACTTGGTGTGAAAGATATTTCCGTTGGGCAGTTTAGGTAAGTGCGATAGGCCGTGTTTAGTATCCTCCTCCTGTCATAAGGATTTCTCCTTCTGGATACTCAACTTCTTCTTCAGACCCATCATCATCTTCCTTGGTCTCATCTTGAGTCTCATATCTGGTGGCTCTCCCTCGTCATCTGAATCCCAATTTTGATGTCTCGGTGGTGGATTGTTTCTTGGTGGTGGATTGTTTCTCGGTGCGGGGTCTTATCTCAACGGTGCTCTCTTCTCGGGGCTGCTCGATAAGTCGAGCCGTTCTTCACGCAAATCTCTGAGCCATATCAGCTCTCATCTCAGCAATGGCTTGTACCAAGGCGTCTTGTCCATTACCAGCCATAATCCTTGCACGAAAATCACAATACAATACGTCTTAGTGCTTAGACTAGCTCAAACAGACTAACTGTAGCGTAAAATCAAAAACAAATATATTATATTTTTTTTTAATTTCTGAAACCAATTACAATTTGTTCTTAGTCTAGGCTCAAAATCAAGGACAAAATAATTTTATCACGTTTCACGAATTTATGAAAACTAAAACAAGCGGAAACGAGCAATTACGGTAATTGTTTTTTTTTTTTGAGTTTAAGATATAAGCAAGCAGAGAAAGTAAGCAACGACAAACAAAATTGTTAAAAACTAAGTCATGAGTAAGGACAGACACAACTTGGTGGTGGTGTAAGAATCCTTAGCTCTCCCTTAGTACTCGGCGTCCTTGAACAACACAAGAGAAGAACAACTTAAATGTCGATATAACTTTTTTTTTTTTTTCGTTGGTTACATGAACTAGCTAACGATCTGAATACTGAAAGTTAAAACAAGCAAGGAGGATAGATACAACCTAGTGGTTGTAGATGGATCTTCGCTCTGATACAAAATGATACAAGCTTGGACGGGTGTTGTCTCCAGTGGACCGTGCTTGGCGCGACTTCGATGGAGCGATGGAAGCGTGAGGTTTAGGCTTGGCCAATGGGTGATAGCGACCACGAGTTATGGGAGGGCTCGTTGATATAAGTCAATTCCTTACTAGACCAAGTTTTCGTCGTAGTAATGGAGTAAGGTGTCAATCCATAGGGTGAAGATATTAACGAGGATGCGATCGAAACAATTGAGTCAAGCAAACAAATAAGCGTATTGAGATAGAAACCTAGACAAAAACTGAGAATGGACACTAAAACAGATACGTATGGGACTAACAGAACCAGCGAAACCAAGCAATGAGAAATAACATATGGGGGTAAGAGCGTATAGGACTAGCACAAATTCAGCAGTGCAGAAGTTCTAAGGATGGGGAATGTCGACTCGGTGTGTCCTCTTGCTTTCAGTGGTTTAACAAAACTCATCAAATATTCCCTAGACATCAAACATCAAAACCAGTTAAGTCCACTCCGTGGTAAGTAACCTCAAACTAGACTAGTTCAGGACCCATCGCGAAATCTACTAGCGAGGATAGAATCAGTTGATATTGTCGATAAACACCTAACAACTGAAATCCCTTAGGCTAGGTATGCAAATCTCTAACATCAGTTCATTCGAAGCATTTTATCAAACACCTTACGGGTGGAAAAACACCTAAGTTCTAATTCAATTGATCAGAAAAGAAACTAGCATTAAGAACAGCTGATTTAGAAGGGAAATCAAAGCGATACACTTAAACCACGAAAGACCAAGATTATACCTAATCATCCATCTCAAGAACCTAATGACTACTCAAAACTGATGAAGAACATCAAGAACACAAACCAGAAATCATGAAAACTTGCATAAATGATAAAAATAGATAGAGATAATGATAGAGCGAGAAGGAACAAACTCAAAATAACAAGTAGAAATCAAATTACAAGTTCTGGAAACTAAGAGCAGAAGAAGAACACAAGGAAAAACTTCGAAATATTAGAGATAAGCGTAGTCCCCTTAGTCTTAACCCAACATTAGGTATTTATACTAAGTCTTAAAAGTACTAAGCATCATAAAAATAGTAAAAATGTGCGAGGATAAAGGTCCAGCTAAATTTAAGTCTTGGAGTGATCTTTGTCAACACAGAAAATCAGACTGCATTTTTCTGAGATGAGCTTGAGTCCACTCGATTGCAGGGGCTCGAGCTGGGTTTGAAACTTCAGGCGCCACCTTTTGTCTCTTAGTACGATCAGCTCGAGCATGGGTACTCTAAGCCACTCCATCTCCTGCTTTCGGACTTCGATCACGTGCATGGACTCGATCGCATGTCCCCGGGCAACGCTGCACTGCGGACTCGATCACAACTGCTCTGTATGGACTCGAGGCAGCATGTCCACGGCCAGGTCTAACTTCTCAAAATCACCGAAAGTACCTGTAACAAGCCAAATATGCAGGATGTATGCGAACTTGTGCAAAACTCTAAGTACAAAACTTCGGAATAAATAACAGAAGCAGGGGGTGAATAACACGTCAAAGCATATGATTTATGCAAAACTAAAGCGATGCAAAATCAAAACATATCTTTCGATACAGCTTTGGGCGTCCTACTCTTGCTGGGATTCACCTGAACAAGAAGAAGAACAAAAGGAGCTAGCGGCGGCTTAAGCAAAAATAGGGTTTTCGTTTATTCAAAGTCTACCCTCTTAGGGCTGCGAGTTTCTCCTTATATAGGGCTCAAATTTAGGTTACAAAATGTGTTAAAAACAACCCTAAACGTGGCCTAACACATGGACAAAAAGGTTTCCCAAAACAAAAAGGAAAAAGTTCGAAAAAGGAAAGTTCATTAAAATGATATGGCCAAAAACGCCTAATCATAGGTGATGTGTCTTGGTGACTTGTGGGACGTCTTCATGGGCCTAAATGGACTTCAAATACTCCCTTAGAATGTTGGAATTGAACTAGAAGGCATGGTATGGGCTTCTAGACAACTCGGCCCTCAAAGGATGTCTTTGGGGCCATTTCGCACCACTAGGTTGTTGCCTCGTTAAAACCTTCCTTAGTAAAACCACGTGGGAAACCTAAGGGTAGGAAGAGTACAATCCCTAGTGATGTCTTTATGCCCGATCATGCTAGCGTGAGGACAAAGAGGAAGTCACCGTCTTTGTCAGCATGAAGGCACTTCGGTTGAGCATGAAGCATTCGAGGAGTCTCGTGGCTTGTCTTGGCTCCAAAATCACTTAGGAATGCTTCTCGAGTATCGGTGGTGAATGGAAATGCCATTGGTTCAACATTTATCTTGTCCGGATCCGCTCGGTCCTTGTCCGCGTCCGCATTGTCCGTAATGGAAAGGCACTTTAGTCCTTTGAGACTCTTGGTTCTTGATGTGTCATGGGCGCTCCTCGAAGTGGTGGAATCTCTACTGAGCTCTTCTGAATGTACATCGACCCACTGTCGTGGTGTTCTTCATGCATTGCACACAATTCCCTACAATTACTAAGTATCCTAAACATGCGTTTGGCAAAATTCAAAGTTCTTGATAGACTTATTTTAGGAGTTCCAATCCACTATCGTGGTGATGTACTCTTAAGGCCTTAACCTAAATTGGCTAGAGTTAAATTAGCATTACGCTCATCTATCAAGCAACAAACATATCGACCATAGCTAATACTCTCTTATATGCGAATCTGAAGCCTCAACCCACAGAAATGGTGCTAAAAACTTCTAATCACTCAACCACACCTACTGGATTAGGTTGTGTACTTAACCTACTCCCATAAGATATAGCTTAACATTAAGTAAGCATATAGGGTAGCTAGATCAGTTAAGAACAAAAAAAACAGAAACTGAACCCTAAACATAGATCCCATCATCGATCATCATCCTAATGATTTACAGGATCTACTCTCTCATCCTTCGGTGGGTGACAACAAGGATGGAGATTGGTGATAGCATTTTCTCGCATGCATTTAGCTTAGTTTTTTATGTTCTAACATGCATTTAGGATAGTTTTAGTGCATTTGTGTGTTTATGTATTTGTAGGTACTTGGAGGAAAACCATCATGTTTAAGGTGTTTTGAGAGCTTCCTAAAGCCTAAGGGAAAGATGGAACCATCACTTGGATTAAGTATGTTCGTGGAAGGATTTCATAAAGACCGACAAGCTGAGCTAGAGCCAAGCATCGACCGTAGGGGGTCAAAATGCTCTTCAGCCAAGTCCTGATGCGAGCATCGACCACCCATGGTCGACGTTGACCCCATGACGGAGTCCATCGACGCAAGTGTCGACCGTGAGTGGTCGACGCTCATCCTAAGCCGAGCGTCGACCGTGGGTGGTCGACGCTACCCCTTCGGAGCAGAAATTGAAACTTCCATTTTTACGAAATGCATGATATGGAAGCTTGGTAAATGCGAATTAGGGTCTTCCAGAAGCTTCTCAAGCACGTGTCTACAGCCTCCTAACTCTATATAAACACATGTAGTCTCCTTCATAACAATCTTTTGTCCAAGTTCCAACTTTTTGTCTAATTTTCTCATATCAATAAAAGAGTTCTTCTTTTAGGTTTACTTCTTTCTTATGCTTTTGTTTATTCTTATGATTTGATTTACTTCACTGTTCTCAGCTTGTAGTTTATTGTTTATTGCTTTATGATTCTAATCCTTATCTATGCCGTGACCCTCTGAGAGATAAGAGAGTAGATCCTTTAGACCACTAGGGTGATGGTCGATGATGGGATCGAAGATTTAAGATTCAATATGTCTGATTGTTCTTAATCGATCTAGCTACTCTAATATTCAATCTGAATGTTAAGTTATGTCCTATGGGATGTGCTTAAGGTTATAACCAAATCAGTAGATGCGGTTATACGAATAAAAGCCCTTAGCACCACGAGAGTAGGTTAAAACTTCAGACTTGCATATTAGAGAGTATTAGCTATGGTCGAGTTTGTTGTTTGATAGAGAAGCTCAAAGCTGGTCTAGTTATGACCAAAACTAGATTAAGATTTCAGGAATACATCATCACGAGAGTGGGATTGTATTCTATAAATAGATCTATCATTCACTCATCGTCTTAGACACGTTCTAACTTAGTTGATAGCTATGTTAATCGGTTGGTAGTGTGACAGCGACAATCCATCTGTCTCTCATACATAAGAGTAATCGATGATGGGATTACGCTTAACGCGTGAAGGTCGCCACGAGAGTGGGTTTGACACAGTGACTAGTTCCACGAGAGTGGCCTAGCTTAACTTCGAACATCCCTAGATTGACAACACAAACTTAATTGGTAAAGACACGAATCCTATAATCTAGTATCCCTGTAAATCGACTATCACCCAATTCTCTGTAAATATTTATTTAAGTTATTTTAATTATGTTATTTATTTTATGCTATTTATTTTACGCACTTGAATTTATGAATTTTTATTTATGCTATTTATTTTATGCAATTTACTTTATGCAATTTATTTATGCAATTTATTTTCTGTTATTTATTCTATACAATTTAATTTAAGTAATTTAACTATGTAATTTAATTTATGCAATTTATTTTAAGTTATTTATTTTAATTTTTTTTTTAATTTTTTTATTTACTTTATTGCATATAGTTTAGGACACAACCCCCTCTAATATTATTCCTCCTTGATTTGATTTGCATTTGCATTCTCTGTGTGTTATTATATTCTCTCTGTGGATTGATCCCGTATTACTACAATTGCATGATTGTGCGCTTGCGGTCTTATGGGTTAAACTCTCGAGACTGCTTTCTAGTAGCGCTCAGGTGAAACCTGAGAAGGAGGATGATAGTTTAAATCCCTTTAATCTTCCCTTTGACCAAGTTTTTAGCGCCGTTGCCAGGGAGAATATGCAATAGCCATAGAGTTTTGATGTGAATCTGAGACTAGGCACTTACGTCTTATTAACTAGTTAAATTTTTCAAATTTCAGGTGTATGAACACGAGAAGGAGTGGCCAAAATTCGCTTCCTAAGTTTGTTCGTGATATTCGCGAAATTGAGAAACAAGCTAGAAGAGAGAGAAAGAGGAGAGAACTAATGGAGCAGCAAAGAAACGAATTACCCGCTGGCAACGTTGAGGACGTTGAACATGTCAACAACGTCGCTCAAATATCTAGTATTCTCCCCCATCGGTAGAGAATAACAATTTTGAAATCAAGGCAAGCTTGATCAACATGGTGCAAGGCAACAAGTTTCATGGACTGCCCATGGAAAACCCAATTGATCACCTGGATCAATTTGATAGGCTATGCGGAATCGCTAACTCAATGGAGTTTCAGAGGACGCTCTGAAGTTGCGTTTATTCCCATTCTCTTGGGGTGATAAAGCAAATCAGTGGGAGAAGAGTCTACCGTCTGGGTCGATTCTTACATGGGGACAATGCAAGAAGATATTCCTTGCGAAGTTCTTCTCAAGTTCTTGAACCGCTCGTTTGAGGAACGAGATATCAAGTTTTGTGCAAAAATGATCTGAAAGCTTGAGTGAGACATGGGAGCACTTTAAGAGGTACACCATGCAATGCCCACACCATGGTTTTAGTGAGGAGTCGCTGTTGAACACCCTTTACAGAGGAGTCCTACCCAAGTACCGCATGCTTCTAGACACGGCGAGCAACAGTAATTTTTTAGGACAAGATGTTGAACAGGGAATGAAGTTGGTGAAAAATTTGGCTCACAGTGAAGCCAATTGTGGAGAAGAGTATGATAGAAGAGATCATGGTGTAGCTGATGATGGTAATGATAAGACATGAACGGACATAAAGGCGTTGAACGATAAGCTCGACAAGGTGTTACAAGCCTCAAAACGGCAAGTTCACTTTGTCGATGAGATGGATGCTACAAGGGGACATGCTGAAGAAGATGTCAGTGAGGATAATCAATGTGAGGTTAACTTCGTTGGTGGCTATCGACAAGGCGGTGGTTTCAACTCCAATTACCGAAACCACCCTAATCTCTCATACCGAAGTAACAACGTGGAGAACCCGCAAGATCAAGCATACCCACCCATGAGAGCACCCGCTCCGTTGTTTCAACAAGGAGGTTTTCGACAAACATCTTAGTTTAGATAACCGTTCTATTCTCAACAACAAAATCAAGGCCAATGAGGACAAAGCTTTCAACCGAAGGAAGAGAAGTTTGAGGGAATGCTCCGTAGCATTCTTGAAAGGCAAACTAAAGCTTCAATGGAGATGTCTGAAGGCTTCAACAATGTTCACATAAGGTGTAACGAGCTGAATGGCAAGTTCGATGGACTTGCTTTGCGCATTAATGTGTTGGAAACACAAACAGCCCAAGTAGCTTCTTCCTCTCAAAGACCACACGGTATGCTTCTCGGAAAACCTGAGATGAACCCTAAGGAGTTTGTTAATGTCATTTCACTACTGAGCGGCAAAGTGGTAGAAGAGAACGACTCAAACCGAGCCACCCTGAGAAGCGTCGACGGTGGCAGCGACGATCAGGACCATTAACCAGGAGCAGTCGAAACTTATAGTATCGAGCACAAGTACCGATCAAACCTGGTCGATACACTGTTTGTAAGCACCAAAGATGTCTTCTCCGCAAAAAAACGACAATACAACCCTCTACAAGGTAGCTATGGACCTGATTATAAGATCAATAGGAGTTATGGCACATTCATGAACCAACGGAGAATAAGATTCATCGACCTGGTCAACAAGGCAAAGTTCAAAATGCTAGTCAAGAATATCCACGAAATAATATCCTTCAAAGACGCGTGGTTAAGGTACCCTTTACGAGCGTACTTTGTGGGAACGGACGAGGTGATCTATGAAGTAGAAAAACTATTCAGAGGGGCTCGCTTCTCAAGGAACAACAATCCCTACCAACACTTACCACCAACAAGAAGCATTGACGTAGCGTGGTTCTTCAAAAGCATAAACCTAGAAAAGTTCCGTATGGTCAAACGTCTTGTTCGATCACTTCCGGTAGACATCACATTCGAGCAAGCTCTCTTCAAACACGAAATTGACCTCTACTTCACGTACACGAAAGAGACCTTATAAGACATCAAAGAACTTTACATGGAGACACGACTTAAAGGATCGGTCAAAACGATCCTCAAGAGAGACGATTCCGGACTATTCAAGTTACATTGCTCTATACTTGGTCGTGAATTCATTGATGCTCTATGTGATTCAGGTGCTACCATCAATGTGATGACCGTGGAGAGGGAAAAAACTTTGGGGCTCAACGATCTAAAGAGATCGAACTTTTGCATCGGACTTGCAAATGCTGAGGTTATGCATTCGTATGGCATTGTTGAGGATGTAATGATGTGGATCAGGAATTGCCGCATACCTACTGATTTCCATGTAATTGACATGAGGGAAGACGATCAAACTCCGCTCATCCTTTGGCGCAGTTATCGATTGGCCTAATCGAAGAGTCTCATTCACATATGTGAACCGAGACGTGTTCTATAAAGCAACAGAGGCTGATGATACTCCACGACCCCGTTCGGAAAGAAGGCCTTTCGGTGAAGATGCTATCAAAAATTACATCACTCCTGTTGGGGAGCGATTCTATCACCACCTCTTTGCCGACTCGATTGACATAAGACCTTATCTCCCGATTACACGCTCTCCACCAACTCCACTGGCCCCCAATTCCATAACACCGTCGAGCTCATGACGTTAAATAAGCATTCTATCTTTGTAAATACATTTTTCAGTTTTCGGTTTTAATTTCTCAATATTTCAGTTTTTCGATATTTTTTTCTGTTTTTTCCGTTTTTTTCTGTTTTGTTTTTGTGTTTTATTTTCAGGTGTCTATCTCCATAAAAAAACAGAAACAAATCAAAGACTTGCAACCATGGGAGCTGCCAACCCACGAACCCGATAAGAGAATTATGGTATGAATTCTCTTGCTTTTTATCCCTTTTTACGGTTTTAAGTCACAACGCGGACGTTGTGATTTAAGTGTGGGGGGAGTCTTGCGATCAACTGAGGTAGTTTTTTTTTCCTTGACATCTTTTGATGTAAGTTTTACCGTAAGTTTTTCGCATTTTTGAGATATTGTTACACTATTTTCCTTATTCATAAGTTTGATAACATGTGAAAAAGTTTCTAATGATGTAGCGATAGAATTTGTTAATTGTGTTATTTGTGTTTTTGCTTGGATGCTTTTTGGATCGTGTGTGTGATCTTTGGTTGGAACCGTGGAAAAACCATCGGTAGATCGACAAACCCTAAAACAATCATTCTTCAGGAGACTTGGACAAATCGGAGTTGACTTCTCACCCTAATGAACTTTAACCTTCTCGGTTTGGGGCTTGAGATACATTGGATGTGATACCTCTATGAGACACTGCAAGGCACGTCTAAGTAAGTGCAGTTCCCCACTTCCTTCTTTTCAATAAGTAAAAAAAATGATATAGGTAATAAAAAAGTGAACCGGGTATTGGAAGCTATCATTTTTAATGTTCGCGTCTCATGGAAACCGGTCTTATTGAGATAAAAGGATATAGATAGCAAAGAAGTGAACCAGGCGTTGGAAGCAACCTTTTTCAATGTTCTCGTCTCATGGAAACATGTCCTATGTAAAAGAAAGAGCTGGAAAGAATAGGCGATCGATAAAAAAAAAAAAGATGATACCCTAGAAAAGTAGGGTAAAATCGATTGACCTTGAAGTGAGAAAAGGAAGGGGGAAGAAATTGCACTTAGATGGTCTTGAGCTTACAAAAATTCGAAAGAGTGAGTGTTCATATCCTTTGATCAATAATCCCAAGTCGAGATTCCGCACGTAAGATAAAAAGATGGGTCAACAATGAGGAGTCTACGTTCGAAGGAGGAGCGAGTGCTCCTCCGAATTCGAAAGAGTGAGTGTTCATATCCCATGATCGAGTGCTCCTCCGAACTTTGCTATGTTGTCTTTTTGTGATTTAGGGTTTTGTCTAATCATATAAATACTTGGTGTTATCCATTGGGTAAAAGGGGAGTCCGCTGGTTTTTCTCTCTACCTCTGTTCTTGCTTTGAAATCTGTTTTCTTTGAATCTGCTTTGTATTTGTGTTTAATTCTTAGTAGTCTTTCTATTTTCATCTTAATCTTTCCTTTTCTACAAGTTTTAATGATTTCTGGGTTTGCATTCTTAATGTTCTTCATGGGCTGTGAGTAGTCTTTAGGGTTCTTAAGGATGAGTTAGATTAAGTGTGGAATCTTAGACTCCTAGGTGGTTTAAGTTTAGATTACTTGATTTCCCTTCTGGATTAGTGTTATTAATGCTAGTTTCTCTCTGATCAATTGGAATTAGAACTTAGGCATTTCCACACCCACCAAGTGTTTGATGAAATGCCTGAACCAGCTAATTCTAGAGATTTACATTCCTAGCCTAAGAGATTGGTTGTCTAGGGTGTTTATTGGCTTTGATAGACTGAATCTTAATGCCTGCTAGGTTAGATTTCGCTAAAGAGATTTAGGTCTAGAACTTGCTTAGCTTGAGGTTTTCTATCATGAGAGTGGATTTAACTGCTGATGAGTTTATTGTCTTGGGATTAGCTCTGCTTGAGTTTGTTAAACACCTAGGTAGATTAGGAGGAACTTATTAATAACCCCATCCTTAGGAGCTTCTGTTTAGTTGATTGATTTCTCTGTCTGCATCGTTTCTGTTTGTTTCTGTTAGTTTCTGTTAGTTTCTGTTAGTAACTATCAGTTCTGTTAGCTTCTGTTATTAGTTTCTGTAATGCTTTTAATAATGGTTCTGTTAGATTGTTAATCTCATGATCTACTGCTTGGCTTGACTTAAATTGGTTTGATTGCATCCTTTCTGGTTAATAGCTAACCCATTTGGATTGACACCTTTCTGTGCTACAATGACAATGCATTAGGGAATTGACCCATATCAATTTGAGCCATATCAAATTAGCATATATTAATTTGGCGCCGTTGCCATTTGGGTGTTGTTTGTTACAATTAGGATTTCAAATCATTTCAGATCAAGTTCTTTTACGTCTACTTTGTTACTCACCTTGTGTTTCCTTCATTGTCTTTGCATTTCAGGTACTTCTCCACGTCATAGGATAGACTCTATCTGTTCCCTATATTGACTCGACCAACCAACTCGACCAAACTGATCGAGTCAGTCAATCGAATCCAGTTTCACCTGCATGCAAACGAGATCAAAAGGAAACCAGAACCTCCTGCGCTACCGTGACAACATTAACCAGCTACCAAGACAGTTACGAGAGTAGGGAGAACAACATATCAGAGTAGATAAACCGGACAAAGAGGGAATGGAAGAAAACCCACAGGGACAGAATGAACAAGGACCTCCTCCGAGGAGGCCAAGATTGATTGGAGCAGGAGATGCTCCTAATACTCACACTCACAGGCAAGGGATTGTACCTCCTATAATCCAAAACAACAACTTTGAGATCAAGAGTGGTTTGATTGCTATGGTGAAAAGCAACAAATTCCATGGGCTGCCTATGGAGGATCTTCTTGACCACTTGGATGAGTTTGATAGGCTCTGCAGCCTCACCAAGATCAATGGAGTCAGTGTCGATGGTTTCAAACTGCGACTCTTTCCATTCTCTCTTGGTGACAAAGCCCATCTGTGGGAGAAGAATCTACCCCATGGTTCCATCACTTCGTGGGATGACTACAAGAAAGCTTTCCTGGCCAAGTTCTTCTCCAATGCTCGAACCGCTCGCCTCCGGAATGAGATCTCCGGATTCGCCGAGAAAGATGGAGAGACTTTCTGTGCAGCCTGGGAAAGATTCAAAGGCTACACCACTCAATATCCTCACCATGGTTTCAGCAATGAGTCCCTTCTTAGCACCCTTTACAGAGGAGTGCTCCCAAAGATAAGGATGGTTCTCGACACAGCAAGCAATGACAACTTCCTCAACGAAGATGTCGATGAAGGCTGGGAATAGTGGAGAACCTTGCCCAATCAGATGGAAACTACACTGCGGACTATGACCGTAGCGTGAGGGGAAGTGTTGATTCTGATGAGAGGAATAGAAAAGAAATTATAGCTTTGAATGCCAAATTGGATAAACTGCTACTCACCCAACAAAAACATGTTCATTTTGCAGGTGAGGACCAGATCTTTCCGGTTCAGGATGGGGAGGATACTGCTATAGAAGAGGTCAGCTATGTTCAGAATCAAGGGGATTACAACAAAGGCTTCATCAACTGTAAGAATGATATAGGTCAATTTCTTACTAGACCAAAGTTTCGTTGTAGTTTAGTAAGGTGTCAATCCAAAAGGGTGAAGATATTAACCAGAAAGGAAGTGATCAAGCAATTCAAGTTAAGCCAAGCAAAGAGTGTATAGGACTCTAGCAACCTAGACAGAAACTAAAAATATAAGCTAAAACGAATCAATGCAAGGACTAACAGAAGCAGAGCAATAACACACTACAAGGAAACTGACGATTTGCAATGGCAACAAGCTGTCGCAAAAGTGCGACGACATAGCGATGAACTAGCAATGACATTGCGGCGCAAAACCGCAAATTTGCGAGGAAAATAAATGCGCAAATTTGAGGATCTGCGAGGGAATTTGCGATGAATCTGCGATGATGATAACTTACGTCGCAAAATTGCGATGTTATTGCGACTCCCAGAAAACATCGCAAATTTGCGACATATAAGCGATGAATTTGCGAGGAATGWGCGATGACACTACATTCCCTCGCAAATCCATAGCAAATTTGCGATGAGATTGCGATGGCATAGCGATTCTGTAGGTAGGTGGGCACGTTTTAAATAACAAGTACCTAACAATTTGCGAGAAACTAKMTTTCCGTCGCAAATATCTCGCAAATCCKTCGCACTATTGTAGYAAATCCGCCGCAAAATTTTTCAAATCTCTATAAATAGGCAAACGGTTTTTGAGAGTTTCACAACAATTCAAACACATATTCTATAATCGAGAGAGAAAAAAAAAAAATTTGAGTGTGTGATTAACAATATGTCGTCGCAGCACGAAGTTTATGAATTACGAAAGTGGATGTATAATAGAAAWGACCCGGAGACGAGGGAAGTGACGAAGGAGTATCGTGTCGGGTTGCGAGCATTCATCCAGCAGGCCACTAATAACCCCTATGCGAAGCGTGACGGTAACATATTCTGTCCTTGTAGAACGTGCAAGAACAATCAATATTTGGAAATTGATATTGTGAAGACGCATCTGTATAATAGAGGATTTATGCCGAACTATTATGTCTGGTTTTCACATGGCGAGGGTTTTAGTCTTGGGGCAGGAAGTAGTAGTACGGGTGATGGTGTTGATCAACCAGGTTATACTGCTAATTATAACTACGGCCAAAACATGTTTCAAAATTATGAAGAGTCTCATCCAGAAAATAGGTATCATGATATGGTCACAGATGCATTTCATGAATCTATTCCTGCATTTGTTGATGAAAATAGGGAAGAACCTAACGTTGAAGCACAGGTGTTATGATATGTTAGACTCGCAAATCAACCTATCTATGAGGGGTGTAGAGAGATTATCTAAACTGTCACTGGCATGGATGATGACAATTAAAAGTGATAATAACCTAGCGAAATTGCATGGATGAATGGGCTGAATTATTTAAAGAGTATTTGCCAGAAGATAATATTTCCGCTGAGAGTTACTATGAAATACAGAAATTAGTTGCGGGTCTTGGGTTACCATCAGAAATGATTGATGTGTGCATTGATAATTGTATGATTTTTTGGAAAGACGACGATAAGTTGCAGGAATGTCGATTTTGTGGGAAGCCGAGATATCAACCAACTACTAGAAGGACCCGTGTCCCATACCAACGTATGTGGTACTTGCCAATCACGATAGATTGAAAGCGGTTATACCAATCAGATGGCATGCCACATACAACAGAGGATGGGAGGTTAGGCATCCGTCGATCTGGCGTGGAAACACTTTCAGGCGGTATATTACTTTGCTAACGAGTGTAGGAATGTCTATCTTGGCTTATGCACGATGGTTTCAGCCCATTTGGTTTGTGCGGGAGACAATATTCTCTATGGCCTGTCATTTTGGCCATCTGATCTTCCACGGAAATGTGCATGCAAAGAGAATTCTTGTTTATGAGTATTAGTGCGGGTCGAAGCATCCAAAGCGATCTCTTGATGTATTTGCAACCTTTGATTGGAGTTGAAGCGTTGTGGTTCGAGGGTGGACTTTCGATTATTCAGGACAACGAAATTTCAAAATGCGGGCAGTATTAATGTGGACAATTAGTGACTTTCGGCGTCGGAATGTTATCGATGGACCACACATGGAAGGTTATCTTGTCCATATTGTATGGACAGATCGATGCTTTTCAACTAAAGCATGGAAGGAAACCATGCTGGTTTGATTGTCATCGTCGCTTTCTTCCCTTATCATTCTTACCGAAAGAACAAAAACTATTCAAGAAGAACAAAGTTGTGCGTTCCCCTCCCGTGTATATGTCGAGGAAAAGATTTGTTGGAGATGATTGATTATTATAGTGCGAGGAAACATGTACGTGGGGCAATTAACTCAGACAAACATGCAGGGATATGGGAGTTGTCACAATTGCAAGAGTATCTTCTGGGCTTCCATACTGGAAAGATCACTGTGCGGCACACCTTGATGTGATGCACATCGAGAAAAAAATTTTCGATAACATCATGAATACCATTTTGAATGTGCAGGGCACGGGCAAGAGTAAAGACAATTTCAAATCAAGGTTGGACCTGGCCGAAATATGCGGAAGAAGCGAGTTGCATATTACAAGGGATGGAAAATTACCAATTAGATCTTTAAACGTAGGGAAATGCAAAACAAACGTTTTTTGACTGGATTGCTTCAGAAGTGAAATTTCCTGATGGGTATGTGTCCAAATTCTCAAGATGTATAGAGAATGGGAAAAAAATTACTGGTATGAAGAGCCACGATTGTCATGTATTCATGCAGCGACTATTACCGTTTGCATTACTTGAGCTTTTACCGACACCTGTCCACGAAGCAATTGCGGGTAAAATAGTAGTAAAATTTTAATTAGTCTTGTCCCATTAATTAATTATATATGTGTTTAATACTAATAAACCATACATCAATTTTCAGGCATTGRAGCATTTTTCGAGATCATGCACACGAACACTTACGAGGAGGGCATAATGCAATTACAAATAATATCCCGGTGTTATTGTGTAACTTAGAAAAAATATTTTCACCATCCTTTTTTGACGTGATGGAACATCTTTCGATCCACCTACCACATGAAGCAGCTCTTGGAGGTCCCGTACAATTTCGATGGATGTACCCGTTCGAGAGATTTATGGGACATCTAAAAAGAAAGGTAAAAATCTGGCAAAAGTTGAAGGATCGATCGTTGCGGAAGTTTGACCAGGAAACCACTCACTTCACGTCATCTTACTTTGAACCGTCGAACAAAAAAACCCGTATTAGGCGATATGACGATGGAGGGTTGCACCAACATATAACGTTAAGGTCCCGATATCTTGAGAGGGAGACTTGGTGGGAAGTTGAAAGAAGTTTGGTGGGAAGACCACAAATATTCTCGTGCGGCTCACAATTTTATACTGCGAAATTGTGAGGAATGCAACCGTTGAGAGGTATAATTTCATTTATTTTATATTTTAATATAAATCTTACAAGAGATATATGGTTTTGGTTACAAAAAAATTTCTATAGTGAATTGACGGCAAATGCGAGAAGCCTTCCCGATTTAGAAGAAAAGAGTACGAGACATACAAGAGTGATTTTGCAGGATGGTTAAAATACTATGTAAGTTTTGAACAACAACTATATATATTAAGTTTTTTTTTTTTAAATTAAGTAACATAATTTCTTAAATATCATATAGGTTATGAATGGATGTGCAAACCATCCCTTGCCTCTCAGTTACGAGATTGTTCAAGAACCAATTGCGAAGATCACTACTGCATGTACTTCACTCGAGGTTACACTTTTCACACGTGAGCATGGCTCCAAGAGGTCAACCGCAAATTATGGAATTCACGTGCCGGTGAAAATGACTTCTATTTTGCGAAATTATGGAAGTATCATATCCAGGAATTATCGGGTTGAAATGCATTTTGTTCAAATGTCATTGGTATGATCCAATGGTCGGTCGAGGCCTTCGCACAAACTCGTTCGGGGTAACTGATGTCAATGCCAGCAAAAATTTTCCAAATTTGAACCGTTCATCCTAGCATGTCAAGCAGAACAAGTGTGTTTCATTCCATATCCTCGGATAAGGGAAAGACGAGAGACGTGGTTATCTGTGGTAAAAGTGAATCCGAGAGGTCGAATACTCGGAGAAGTTGATGATGTGGCTTTGCAACAAGAAAGATCAGCAGAAGTCTCCGTGGTAATCGAATCAACAGAAGATATATTACATGTTGATCCACAAAACAGAGAAGTAGAAGAGATGATCATGGATGAGACAGGTAAAGATCCGGAATGTGACGAGTTCGAGGAGACTGACGACGACGGAGAAGAAACTGATTGCGATAGTGAAAACTTATATGTATCTGAAAATGAATCTGATTAAATGTTTGTATGTTTGTAGATGTTGGATGTATAATATGTAGATTACAATGTTTTTTTTTTGTTTTTTTTCCCTGACTTTGCGAGGGACTTGCGATGGATCCATCGCAATTCCCTCGCAAAGTCAAATATTTGCAAGGGATTTGCGAGGGCTCCCTCGCAAGGCCGTCGCAATGTCTAATTTTTTTTATTGGTTTCGCGGTTACTAAACTTTTAATTATTTGGAAATAATTTTGCGAGGGAATTGCGATGGATCCATCGCAAATCCCTCGCAAARTCTATTAAAATATTTGCGAGGGATTTGCGAGGGCTCCCTCGCAAGGCCRTCGCAAAGTCTAATTTTTTTTATTGGTTTCGCGGTTACTAAACTTTTAATTATTTGGAAATAACTTTGCGAGGGAATTGCGATGGATCCATCGCAATTCCCTCGCAAAATGGTAACCGAAAACCCTAGTTATGCCATGGAATTGCGAGGGATTTTCGACGGTAGTGTAATTTTATTACCCTTCTTCTTCCCCAGCCATATCGCGAAACTTAGAAAAAAAAACGAAAAATCCTCCTCCGGCGACGAAAGCTTCTCCTCCTCTCGGCGATAGCTTCTCCTCCTCCTCCGGCGACAGCTTCTCCTCCTCCTCGGCGAAAGCTTGTCCTTCTCCTCCGGAGCTTCTCCTCTCCTCAGCTTGTCCTTCTCCTCCGGCGCTTCTCCTCCTCCTCCGCCTTGCTCTCACGCCGCCAGTTCAGGTTAGGTTTTTAGATTAGGTTTTGTTAATTGTTAGATTAGGTTTTGTTAATTGTTAGATTAGGTTTTGTTAATTGTTAGATTAAGTTGATTTAATTGTTAGATTAGTTTAAATTTTAGGTAATTTGTTAGATTTTTAGAATAATTTGTTGAATAATTTGTTAGATTTTTAGATTAGGTTTTATAATGTGTTAAATTATAGTTGGTTAATTTGTTATAATTTTAGATTAATTTGATAAATTAAATGTTATAATTTTAGATTAATTTGATAAATTAAGTGTTATATTTTTAGATTAATTTTAAATTATAGTTGGTTAATTTGTTACAATTTCAAAATTATTTTTTACCATGTATTTGAATATGATTTTTTCATGAATTTAAAAAAGTTTAGAATTTTTGATTTTGATAATTTTTAAATTTGAAAATAGTTTTCAAATTAAGTATATATATTAGTATTATGTATTTAGGATTTCAATTTACTAATACTTTATGATCAATCGTTTTTATGTGGGATTTCAATTATGATATTATGTGCATTAATTTGAGAATTATTGTAATTGATTTTAGATTTTAGGATTTTAATAGGATTTTTTCATGAATTTAAAAAATTTTACAATTTTTGTTTTTTTTAAATTTGAAAATAGATTGTATGCTTTGAAAATGTAATTAATAACAAGTTTTATTAATTAAAAAGTTTATTAATTGTTTTCCAATTAACCAAAAAGGGTGAAGATATTAACCAAAAAGGATGTGATCAAGCAATTCAAGTCAAGCCAAGCAAAGAGTGTATAGGACTCTAGCAACCTAGATAGAAACTGAAAACAGAAGATAAAATAGATACTATCTAGGACTAACAGAAGCAGAGCAATAACAGAAACAGTGTATAGGACTAACAGAGAATTCAATCAATGCAAGAGAAGTTCCTAAGGATAGGGTAATCGACTCAATGCGTCCTCTTAGCCTACCCAGGTGATCTAACAAAACTCATTCAAGCTATTCCCTAGACATCAAACATCACAACCAGTTAAGTCCACTCCCGTGATAAGTAACTTCAAGCTAGACCAGTTCCAGACCCAATCCCTTGGCAAAATCTACCCTAGCAGGCAATAAGATTCAGTTCAATATTGTCAATAAACACCCTAGAAAACTAATCCCTTAGGCTAGGTATGCAAATCTCTAACATCAGTTTAGTCAAGCATTTTATCAAACACCTTCTGGTGGAAAAACACCTAAATTCTAATCTCAATTGATCAGAGAGAAATTAGCATTAAGAACACTGATTAAGAAGGGAATTTAAACAATCAACTCTTAAACCATCTAGGAGACTAAGATTCCACACCTAATCTATCCCATCCTCAAGAACCCTAATGACTACTCAGAACCAAACTCTTCACAGCACAAGTTCAATCAAATCTCAACCTAGACATGCATTCAAATCTATCATTCCCCTTAACATTCATATAAACATAAACCATGAATCAAGCTATGCACATTCAATGAACTCATTTGGCTAAGGGTAAGGTCAAGAGACAAAGATGGTCCCTTTAGTATGGTTTTGTCATTTCAGAACAAGGATCTCTCAATGAAAAGGAATGAGCTTTAGTAGAATGCTAAAGGTAAGAACCAACCTATGCATACAAGAATAGACTCCCATCTACCCAGTCCTACACAAGTGTTCTTAACCTTCAAGTCTAAACCCAGAAAGTCATCCTAATTCTACCCTTGAMCCTTAGGCTTCCCTTTTGATATCTTGGATCAGTTTCATCTTTTCTTTTTGTTTTTGGTTCTAGGAGGGGTTATACACATATACATCTAGCGGATTGGGGGTTTTTCTTAACTAGCTTAGGCATTTTTATTATGTTTTTCAGACTTTTAAGCTTTCTGCCCTTTCTTTTCTTTTACTATGCACGCCCCCATATCCTTTACTAGACTAACACAATTTCAGATCATTCCCCTCCTAAGAACTCTTAACCTTTTTCTTTCATCTTTCTCCAAGTTTTCCTTCTTTCTTTTCACAGAACCAAACCCTATACCCAATGATCAAGATCCCACCTAGTCCTATCTGATTCAAAAATTGCAAACCAGAATTACATGAGAATCTATCCTTGTCGGCTCAAACCTAACACTTTCTACCAAACTCATTCAGAAATAGGCCTCACACACTCAATAAAGTAATAACATGGCTCGAAAGAAGGCTAGGCTAAGGGCATGGTAAAACTGTTCTAATGATGAGAACAGCTACTTGGATTAGCAAGAGTGGTAAACAGGGTGAAAGAAAATCCAAGTATGTATATGGTATCCATGAGTTCAAATTCAATGCATAGACATGATAATTATAAGTCAAATTCAGGTTCAAATAGATAGGGAATAACAGAAAATCACAGCATGCTTCAGTTAAGACTTAATCTAGTTGTGCATTCAAAGCATGGTTCAGTCTTACTTCAAGCTCAATAACAAAGCATTAAACAATTAGAAACGAGGGCATTGAAGTCATATAGTTGAATCAGCAAGTTTACAAGGTTTAAATCATCATAATCCCCTGTGCATATGCAACAGCCCTATATGAAACAATCTAGACTCAATCCTAATATGCAGATGCAATACTACATGAACACTCTGTTTTTAAAGATTTTTCAAAAATTTTCAATTTTTTTGGTTTTTCTATGCCATAGATGCAGACTCAAGAATGCACAAAATCAAAATAAGAACAGAGAAAACACATTAATCAAATCTTAACCCTTCCCCCCAAACTTAAATTACACAGTCCCTTGTGTAATAAAAATTTGGAAAGAAAGATTAAGAAACAACAGAAAACATGAAAATGATGCAACTAATATATACAAGAATGGGTGGAACAGGTACCTCAAGGCTTGGAGAAGAAGGAGGAGATCGAGTCCTCCATGCTCTCACGCGTGACTCGAGCTGGGTGTGCTCGAGTTGGTGGCTCGAGTCAGGCGAGTGCAGGTGTCTGGCTCGACCTCCGTGGTCGAGCTGACTACTCGAGCAGACGCTCCGCCTGTTGAGCGTCTCTTCTTCTGTCTTGCATATTGTTGAAGCTGCCTTGGCTCGATCACATGGCTCGAGTTTGGTGCTCGAGTCAAGCCATTCCTGTGCGTTTTTGCCTCCTTTTCATGATTTACCTCTCATACTTTCCTGAAATCACACAATCAAGACAAAATCAAATAGCTTAGCACACTTATTTGACGCTTTAAGAACTAAAACAAAGAAATATGTACAGAGATAGACATGGGACTTCCTCCCAAGTGAGCTTGTTTAAAGTCTCTAAGCTTGACTTCCTTTTTCTTAGGTCTATGGTGGTTCATGGAGGGGAACTGAGGTCTCCTCTGCAATGATCTGACCAAGTATGAATGGCTTGACCCCTTGCTCATTCATTGTACTCTCAGCTCTATCCTTTCGTTCCAGAGACTTATCTTTCTTGTCATAGACCTTTGGGGGTGGAGCTTCATCGACCGTCCCAATTGTGCCAATGTACTGTACTTTCTCATCACTGTAGCCATCATCTTTGATAGTCATTATGCCACATAGCTCATTAGGAGAAGCTTTTAGTGGGTAATAGGCCTTGTCATCCACATTCTTAAGAACTACCCTTTGGTTCTTGAAGTCTATGTTTGCACCAGTAGTGTTGAGGAATGGAGTTCCAAGGAGGAGTGGGAGCTTGTTGGCCTTCTTCATTTCCATAATAACGAAGTCTGTTGGGACTAGACAATCCCCAACTTTAAGTGGGTAATCTTCCAGAAGACCAAGTGGCTTTCGTGAATGAGCGTCTCCAAAAGTGATGGGCGATGGGTGATAAGTGAGGTGTCTTATCCCTAGATTTTCTAACATCTCACGGGACATGACATTCACACTTGAACCGGAGTCGCATAGAGCATCCTCAATTGCTAAATCGCCAAGAAGGCAGGTTATGGAGAACATACCGGGATTCCCAAGCTTTGGGAGAGACTTAGGCTCAATCCTTATCATGCTTGGTGAATCAATGCAATCAACACTACCCTTGTATTCAACCATGGTTACGTCCTTATCCTTCTTGACTCTTCCTGGGAAAGGCAGTTTAGGTTTGTAAGGAGGAGGGACAAAGGGTGCTTTCTTTTTCTCTAAAACAGCAGGTTTTGCAGCAGGTGGAGGGCTGTCTTGACCACTCTGGTCGAGCTGTGGTCTCGAGCTGGACGTGCAGGGGGTCTCAGCTCGAGTATACTGGTCGAGTTGAGGTGCTCCAGCAGGCGTAAAATTCTTGTTTTGGTCGTTTTTGGAAACCAAATCCTCCCCATCTCGATCTTCACTGTCCTCAGTGATTGGAACTGATCCTTTCCTTGCAGGTAACTTGCTTTCACTCCTCAAAGCGATTGTAGTTGTGTTAGCATCTGAACCATAAAGCAAAGCCTCAATTTCTCTAACATCCGCTTCATGATCAGCAATAGGACTTGATTCCATTGAAAAGATGGCATTGCAATACTCCTTGGGGTTCTGAATTGCTTTTCCTGGAAGTTGTCCAATAGGTGTTGTGGAGGAAGTAGATGCAGTTTTGCCCTCTAAATACTTAATCCTGGAGTTTAATGTCTCAATCTTGCTGTTGAGAGCATTGTAGTTGTAGTCCAGCTGGATTTTAATTTCACCAAACTTCTGGGCTGCCTCAAGTGCACCAGCTGCCTGACCCTGTAGGAGTTGCTGCAGCAAGGTGTTTGTCTGTTGATCTAGAGCGGTAGAAGACTGAGCGTGGTGAGACTGAAAACCTGGTGTTGGACACAGGGCTCCCTGCTGTTGATGATGACTCTGATAATGCGGTCTAGGGGCAAAGTTCTGCTGCTGATTGTAGGGAACAAAAGACTTGGACTGAGGTTTTAGCTGAGGTGGGTAGACCTGATCCTGGGGGTTAGCAACGTTGGTACTCCTGTAGGACAAAATTCGGGTTGTTCTGGTAATTGATGAAACCTTTGTTGTACTGACCCTGATTCTGCATATAGCTGACCTCCTCTAGACCATCATCCTCCTCATCTTGAACCTGAAAAACTGTATCCTCAGAAGCAAAATGAACTTGTTTCTTCTGCTGTAGCAGTTGATCCAACTTAGCAGTCAAGGCCTTGATGGCCCTAGTCTGATCATCTGTAGCAACACTTGGCCGTACACTCCTATCATACTCAGCAGTGTAGTTACCATCAGATTGTGCTAGGTTCTCCACAAGTGCCGAGCCAGCATCAACGTCTTGGTTGAGGAAGTTACTATTGCTCGCGGTATCTAGAAGCATGCGGACCTTCGGGAGAACGCCTGCAGAGTGAGAGTGACTCATTGCTGAAACCGTGGTGAGGGCAATGAGTAGTGTAGCCCTTGAAGCGATCCCAGCATTCACAGAAACTTTCACCATCTTTTGAGAGAATCCAGAAATTTCATTCCTCAAGCGCGCTGTCCTGGCATTGGAGAAGAACTTGGCAAGRAAGGCTTTCTTGCAGTCATCCCATGAAGTGATAGATCCATGGGGTAGAGTCTTTTCCCAGTGATGGGCTCTGTCACCAAGAGAGAAGGGAAAGAGCCTTAGTTGAAACCATCTTCACTGACCCCATTGATCTTGGTAAGGCTGCAGAGCCTATCAAACTCATCCAGATGATCAAGAGGGTCCTCCAGAGGTAGTCCATGMAACTTGTTGTTCTGCACCATGGCGATCAAGCTGCTCTTGATCTCGAAATTGTTGTTCTGGACCGTAGGAGGGACAATCCCTTGTCTGTTGGTATGAGTATTAGGAGCATCCCCTGCTCCTATCAAACGGGGCCTCCGCGGAGGAGGGTCGTGAGCATGTCGTTCCTGTGGGTGGTCTTCCATGCCCAATAGATTCTGACTGTCATCTTGGATGTTTTCTCGCTGTTCTCGCAACTGATGTGGTAGCTTGTGAATATTGTCGATGTAGCGGATTAGGTTCTGACTTCCTTTTGATCTCGTTTGCATGCAGGGGGAACAAGACTCGATGGTAGACTCGAGCAGACGTGGGCGAGCTAGGCTGACTCAATCTGCTGGGCTCGAGCTAGGGTGCTCGAGTCAAGAATCATCTCCCTGGCTGACTCGATCTGCTAGGCTCGAGCTAGGGTGCTCGAGTCAAGAATCGTCCTGCAAAGCAAAGACAAAAAAAAAGAAAATCAAAGTGAATGATAGAGTAGATAGAAAAGAACTTGATATAGAACGTTTTGAAATCCTAATTGTAACAAACAACACCCAAATGGCAACGGCGCCAAATTGGTATAAGTCAATTTCTTACTAGACCAAAGTTTCGTTGTAGTATAGTAAGGTGTCAATCCATAAGGGTGAAGATATTAACCAAAAAGGATGTGATCAAGCAATTCAAGTCAAGCCAAGCAAAGAGTGTATAGGACTCTAGCAACCTAGACAAAAACTGAAAACAGAAGATAAAATAGATACTATCTAGGACTAACAGAAGCAGAGCAATAACAGAAACAGTGTATAGGACCAACAGAGAATTCAATCAATGCAAGAGAAGTTCCTAAGGATGGGGTAATCGACTCAGTGCGTCCTCTTAGCCTACCCAGGTGATCTAACAAAACTCATTCAAGCTATTCCCTAGACATCAAACATCACAACCAGTTAAGTCCACTCATGTGATAAGTAACCTCAAGCTAGACCAGTTCCAGACCCAATCTACCCTAGCAGGCAATAAGATTCAGTTCAATATTGTCAATAAACACCCTAGACAACTAATCCCTTAGGCTAGGTATGCAAATCTCTAACATCAGTTTAGTCAAGCATTTTATCAAACACCTTCTGGGTGGAAAAACACCTAAGTTCTAATCTTAATTGATCAGAGAGAAATTAGCATTAAGAACACTGATTTAGAAGGGAATTTAAACAATCAATTCTTAAACCACCTAGGAGACTAAGATTTCACACCTAATCTATCCCATCCTCAAGAACCCTAATGACTACTCAGAACTCATAAAGAACACAAACCCAGAAATCATAAAAACTTGCATAGATAAAGAGAAGAGATAGAGAAATGATAGAGCAGAAGAAATCAACTGAAAATAACAAGCAGAAATCAAATTGCAAAGTCTGGAAATCAAGAACAATGAAGAACAATGAAGAACAGATAGAAAACTCGAAAATTAGGTCTAAAAACGAACTCCCCTTGCCTTAATCCCACATTAGGTATTTATACTAAGTCTTAAAAACCCTAAAACTTCATGGGCAAAATGGTAAAAACGTGCAGGATAAGGTCCAGCTCGACCATCAATGTCTTGGTGAAATCAAGATTGCATTTTGTTGGTTGAGCTCGAGCATGTGACTCGAGCGTATGGGCTCGAGTTAGACTTGAAAATTCCAAGACTCCTCTTTTATGTTTGGCTCGATCATACATGCTCGAGCTGAGCTTCTGCTCCATTTCCTGCTTTAGCTCGATCACGCTTAGAGCATCCGGTCGAAGTCGATGTCCTAGAGCTTAGCTCGATCATGTCGTAGAGCATCCAGGTCGATGTCTGACAGCTTAGATCGACATGCCTGCTAGAGCATCCAAGTCAGTCTGATGTCCTAGACAGCTTAGCCGATCTCGTCTGCAGAGCTCCTCGAATCTGATGTCCTAGACAGCCTTCAGTCTAACTTCTCCAAAATCACTGAAAGTAACAAGCCAAATATGCAAGATGTATGCAAACCTAATGCAAAACACTCTAAAAACAAGGAATAAATGACAAGAAGGTTAACAAATAAATGTCTAACATGAATCATAAAACTATAAATGCAAACATATCACTTGCAAATCATCCTTATTACTGTTTCTTTCAAATCCCTATACATCCCAATGATCAAGAAAAGACTACTTTCACTTGCCCATATGGAACATTTGCATACAAGAGAATGCCTTTTGGTCTTTGTAATGCACCTTCTACTTTTCAGAGGTGTATGACTTCTATCTTCTCGGATTTAATCGAGGAGATGGTGGAAGTATTCATGGATGACTTTTCCGTGTATGGTTCCTCTTTCTCCTCCTGTTTGTTGAACTTGTGCAGAGTGCTTACTAGGTGTGAAAAGATAAATTTGGTTCTGAATTGGGAGAAATGCCACTTCATGGTCAGAGAAGGGATTGTCTTGGGGCACAAGATTTCTGAGAAGGGGATAGAGGTTGACAAGGCCAAGGTTGATGTGATGATGCAGTTGCAACCGCCTAAGAACGTTAGGGATATCAGGAGTTTCCTTGGACATGATGGGTTCTACAGGCGGTTCATCAAGGACTTCTCAAAAATAGCTAAACCACTCAACATGCTATTGTGCAAGGAGCAAGAGTTCGACTTTGATTCTGAGTGTTTGAGGGCTTTCCAGCTGATTAAAGAAGCCTTGATCACAGCCCCAATAGTCCAAGCTCCAAATTTGGACTATCCGTTCGAAATCATGTGTGATGCTTCGGATTATGCTGTGGGGGCTGTTCTGGGACAGAGGATAGGGAAGAAGCTGCATGTGATCTATTATGCAAGCAGAACACTAGATGAAGCTTAAGGGAGGTATGCAACAACAGAGAAGGAGTTGCTAGCTGTTGTATTTGCTTTTGAGAAGTTCAGAAGTTATCTAGTGAGTTCCAAGGTGATAGTCTACACAGATCATGCAGCATTGAAGCACATCTATGCAAAAAAGGAGATGATATGTTTGCATTTTGCATCGTTTTAGCTTGCATAAATCATACGTTTTGACGTGTTATTCACCCCGTTCTTGTTATTTATTCCGAGTTTTGCATACTTAGAGTATTTTGCATTAGGTCCGCATACATCCTGCATATTTGGCTTGTTATAGGTACTTTCGGGTGATTTTGGAGAAGTTAGACCAGAAGCTGTCTGGGACATGCTGATCGAGTCCATACAGAGCAGTTGTGATCGAGTCCGTGCTGAGCAGAAGCTGTCTGGGACATTCTGATCGAGTCCGTGCTGAGCAGAAGCTGTCTGGGGCATGCTGATCGAGTCCGTGCAGGATACCCATGCAGACGTGATCGAGTCTGAGCAGGAGATGGAGCAGAAGCTCAGCTCGAGCACCCATGCTCGAGCTGTATGATCAAGCAGAGACAAAAGGTGGCGTCTTGAAGTTTCAGAACCCAGCTCGAGCCCCTGCAATCGAGTGGACTACTCAAGCTCATCTCAGAAAAATGCAGTCTTGATTTCGTCTGTTTGAGCACAGCACTCGACCAAGACTTAGCCGAGCTGGACCTTATCCTGCACATTTTTTACTATTTTGCGCATGACGTTTTAGGGTTTTTAAGACTTAGTATAAATACCTAATGTTGGGTTAAGACTAAGGGACTACGTTTTTATCTCTAATATTTCGAGTTTTTCCTTGTGTTCTTCTCTGTTCTTAGTTTCCAGAACTTGTAATTTGATTTCTACTTGTTATTTTGAGTTTATTCCTTCTGTTCTATCATTATCTCTATCTATTTCTATCATCTATGCAAGTTTTTATGATTTCTGGGTTTGTGTTCTTGATGTTCTTCATGAGTTTTGAGTAGTCATTAGGGTTCTTGAGGATGGGATAGATTAGGTGTAGAATCTTGGTCTTTCGTGGTTTAAGTGTATCGTTTGATTTCCTTCTAAATCAGTGTTCTTAATGCTAGTTTCTTTCTCGATCAATTGGAATTAGAACTTAGGTGTTTTTTCCCCAAGGTGTTTGATAAAATGCTTGAATGAACTGATGTTAGAGATTTGCATACCTAGCCTAAGGGATTAGTTGTCTAGGGTGTTTATCGACAATATTGAACTGATTCGTATTGCCTGCTAGGGTAGATTTCGCCAAGGGATTGGGTCTGGAACTGGTCTAGTTTGAGGTTACTTACCACGGGAGTGGACTTAACTGGTTTTGATGTTTGATGTCTAGGGAATAGCTTGATTGAGTTTTGTTAAACCACTTGAATAGGCTAAGAGGACACACTGAGTCGATTA
Organism: Boechera stricta; assembly: GCA_018361395.1. NCBI lineage: Eukaryota > Viridiplantae > Streptophyta > Magnoliopsida > Brassicales > Brassicaceae > Boechera > Boechera stricta. The sequence goes on from CM031542.1 coordinate 6,226,258, forward strand.
CCCCCATCCTTAGGAATTCTCTTGTTGTTGAATTGCTAGTCCTATACGCGCTTTACCCCCATATGMTATTTCTGTTMTTGCTTGGTTTYTGCTAGTTCTTGTTAGTCCTATGGTACTGTTTTAGTGTCCATTCTCAGTTTTTGTCTAGGTTGCACCCCAATACGCTATTTGCGGCTTGACTTGAATTGCTTGATCGCATCCTTTTTGGTTAATATCTTCACCCTTATGGATTGACACCTTACTACTACAACGAAAACTTGGTCTAGTAAGAAATTGACTATATCAATTTGGCGCCGTTGCCATTTGGGTGTTGTTTGTTACAATTAGGATTTCAAAATATTCTAGATCAAGTTCTTTTACAGTTCTTCGCTTACTAACTTGACTGTCTTTCCATTTTCAGGTACACATCCACCTGCATGCAAACCAGATCAAGAGGAAGTCAGAACCTCCTCCGCCCCATCGACAATATTGACAGGTTACCACAACAGTTGCGAGCGCAGCGAGAAAACATCCAAGACGATCATCAAAATCCACTCGGCATGGAAGACCAACCCCAGGTTCAAGACCCTCCTGTGAGGAGGCCCCGTTTGATAGGAGCCGGAGATGCCCCTAACACTCATACCAACAGACAAGGCATTGTCCCTCCTACGGTCCAGAACAACAATTTCGAGATCAAGAGCAGCTTGATCGCAGTAACAACAAGTTTCATGGACTACCATGGAGGACCCTCGATCATCTGGATGAGTTCGATAGGCTCTGCAGCCTTACCAAGATCAATGGGGTCAGTGAAGATGGTTTCAAGCTAAGGCTCTTTCCCTTCTCTCTAGGTGACAGAGCCCATCACTGGGAAAAGACTCTACCCCATGGATCCATCACTTCATGGGATGACTGCAAGAAAGCCTTCTTGGCCAAGTTCTTCTCCAATGCCAGGACAGCTCGCTTGAGGAATGAAATTTCTGGATTCACTCAGAAGGATGGTGAAAGTTTCTGTGAATGCTGGGAACGCTTCAAGGGCTACACTACCCAATGCCCTCACCATGGTTTCAGCAATGAGTCACTCCTTAGCACTCTCTACAGAGGAGTTCTCCCGAAGGTCCGCATGCTTCTAGATACAGCCAGCACTGGTAATTTCCTCAACCAAGACGTTGATGCTGGCTGGGCACTTGTGGAGAACCTAGCCCAATCTGATGGTAACTACACTGCTGAGTATGATAGGAGTGTCCGGCCAAGTATTGGAACAGATGATCAGACTAGGGCCATCAAGGCCTTGACCGCTAAGTTAGATCAACTACTACAGCAGAAGAAACAGGTTCACTTTGCTTCTGAGGATACAGTCTTCCAAGTTCAAGATGGGAGGATGATGATATAGAGGAGGTCAACATGAATCAGGTCAGTACAACAAAGGTTTTATCAACTACAAGAACAACCCGAATCTGTCTTACAGGAGTACCAACGTTGCCAACCCTCAGGATCAAGTCTACCCACCTCAGCAACAACCTCAGTCCAAGCCTTTTGTTCCCTACAATCAACAACAGAACTTTGCCCCTAAACCGCATTTTCAGAATCCTCACCAACAACAGGGAGCCCCGTTTCCACCACCCGCCGCAGCACGCTCAGTCTTCTATTGCTCCAGATCAACAGACAAACGCCTTGCTGCAGCAACTCCTACAGGGTCAAGCAGCTGGTGCACTTGACACAGCCAAGAAGTTTGGTGAACTTAAAACCCAGATGGACTACACCTACAATGATCTTAACAGCAAGATTGAGTCTCTCCAGTCCAAGATTCGTTCCATCGAGGGCAAGACAGCTTCATCCTCTCACACTTCCCAACTCCCAGGTAAAGTGGTCCAGAACCCTAAGGACTACGCTCACATCAATGCCATCACTCTGCGGAGTGGGAAGGAGTTACCTGCGCGGGAAGGACCTCCTACAATCACTGAGGACAGTGAAGATCAAGACGGGGAGGATTTGGTTCCCAAAAACAACCAAGACAAGAGTTCCACGCCTGCTGGAGCACCCCAACTCGACCTGAATGGTCAAGACAGTCTACCTCCTGCACCTAAATCTGTGATTTCAGAAGAAAAGAAGGCACCATATGTCCCTCCTCCTTACAAGCCCAAATTGCCTTTCCCAAAGAGGTTTAAGAAGGACTTAATGGAGAAACATAAACAAATCTTCGATAAGCATATCAAGGAAGCTGAGATCAGGTTGCCTCTCATTGATGCCTTCTCCATGGTACCTGCCTATCAGAAGTTTCTGAAGGATGCAGTAGCTGAGAAAGACAAGAAGATTCAGGGTATGGTTGTCCTATCGGAGTGGCAATCATTCGAAGAGTCGCCAAAGAGAAGTTAGCGACCCGGTTCTTTCACTTTACCGTGCTCTCTAGGTCCACTAGTTTTCAAGAAATCTCTCGTGATCTTGGCGCATCTATCAGTCTTATGCCACTCTCAGCAAGGAAGCTAGGATTCAGCAACTATAAGTCCTGCAACATCTCTCGGTGCTTGCAGATGCATCAATTAGACTCCTCATGGTATGCTAGCAGATCCCTCGATGGTTGGTACAGTGGAGATACCTACAGATTTTATAGTTCTTGAAATGGATGAAGAACCAAGAGATCCTCTCGATTCGAAGACCTTTCCTGCTACAGCGGTGCAATCATTGATGTCGAAAAGGAAAAATCGATCTCAACCTCGGGAGTGACTTCAAGATGACATTTGATGTCAAGGAGACTATGAGAAAGCCGGAAATAGAAGGACAAGTCTTCTATGTTGAGGTCATGGACAAGCTTGCTGATGAGCTTCTGGAGGAGCTTAATCAAGATGATCACCTTCAGACTGCCTTAACCAAGAGTAGTGAGGATGGGTATCTACATGCTGAGACTTTGGGGTATGAAATGATTTTGGACTCACACAAGGTCCTGGAAGAATCAGAAGGGTTTGAGGTGCTGATAGGGGTCAACACAGAAATTCTAGCTGTCCAGGATACTGAGCTCGACCCTGCAGATCGAGCTAAGATACCCAAGACGCCAACCGACTGCATCGAGTCAACATCGAGCTAGCCTCCTCGCAGCGCACACTGGTCGAACTCCGCACCTAAGGTAGATCTCAAACCTCTTCCTTCGGGCTAAGGTACGCTTTCTTGGACCAAATTCTACTTACCCAATCATAGTAAATGACATGCTGAATGATGATGAGTTGAATTTGTTGTTGATTGAGGAGGAAGTATAGGAAGGCAATAGGATACTCTCTTGATGATATAAAAGGAATTTCACCTAGCTTGTGCACTCATAGAATCCATCTGAAAATGAATCATATGCTAGTATTGAACCCCGAGGAGATTGAATCCTAATTTAAAAGAAGTTGTTAAAAAGGAAATTCTTAAGTTGCTAGGGCTGGAATCATATACCCCATATCCGATAGTACTTGGATTTCACTCGTGCAGTGACCTAAGAAGGGGCATTACTGTGGTTAGAATGATAAGGATGAATTGATACCCACTAGAACTATCACTCATAATGTGTATTGATTACAGGAAGTTAAATACTGCATCTAGGAAAGATCATTTTCCATTGCCATTCATTGATCAGATGCTAGAGAGACTTGCTAATCATCCATATTACTGTTTCTTAGATGGATATAGTGGTTTCTTTCAAATTCCTATTCATCCTAATGATCAAGAGAAAACTACATTCACTTGTCCATATGGAACATTTGCATATAGGAGAATGCCTTTCGGTCTTTGTAATGCACCGCTACTTTTCTAATGACTTCTATATTCTGATTTAATAGAGAGACTGTTGAGGTATTCATGGATGACTTTTCCGTATGGCTCTTCTTTCTCCTCTGTCTTTTGAACCTTTGCAGGGTACTCACTAGGTGTGAAGAGACGAATCTGTTCTGAATGGGAAAAGTGCCACTTTATGGTCAAGGAAGGGATCGCCTGGGGCACAAAATTTCTGAGAAAGGTATAGAGGTAGCCAAGGTGGACGTGATGATGCAGCTGCAACCACCCAAGAATGTCAGGGATATCAGAAGCTTCTTGGGACACGCTGGGTTTTACAGAAGATTCATCAAGGACTTCTCAAGGATAGCCAGACCACTGACAAGGCTGTTGTGCAAGGAGCAAGAGTTCCTGTTTGATACAGAATGTTTGAAGGCTTTCCAGCTCATTAAGAAAGCCTTAGTTACTGCTCCAATAGTCCAAGCACCAAACTGGGACTATCCATTTGAGATCATGTGTGATGCATCGGACTATGCTGTAGGAGCCGTACTGGGCCAAAGGATTGAGAAGAAGTTGCATGTGATCTACTATGCAAGCAGGACGCTTGATGATGCTCAAGGGAGATATGCTACAACAGAGAAGGAGTTGCTGGCTGTAGTCTTTGCTTTCGAGAAATTCAGAAGCTATCTAGTTGGGTCTAAGGTGATAGTCTATACGGATCATGCAGCACTAAGGCATATCTATGCTAAGAAGGATACTAAGCCAAGATTGCTCAGGTGGATACTCCTTCTTCAAGAGTTTGACATGGAAATTGTTGATAAGAAGGGAATAGAGAATGGTGTGGCTGATCACTTGTCAAGGATGAGGATAGATGACCCAGCACCTGTTGATGACACCATGCCTTGACGAGACTCTAGATGCTGTTTCGTGATAGGAGTAAAGGACATACCTTGGTATTCAGATCTAGCTAATTTCCTTGCATGTGGTGAGTTACCTGANNATTTTTCCTTTGCCTTTTATTGACCAGGATGTTGAGCGCCTGGCTAATCACCCATACTAACTGTTTTCGATGGGTATTCAGGTTTTTTCCAGATCCCCATTCACCCGAGGATCAAGGAAGACAACTTTTACATGTCCTTACGGCACTTTCGCATACCGCATGCCGCTTGACTATGTAACGCCCCTGCCACTTTCCAGAGATGCATGATTTATCTTCACCGATATCGTAGGAGTTTATGGAGGTATTCATGGATGATTTCTCTGTTTATGGGTCTTCATTTAAGGATTGTCTGGATAACTTATGCAAGGTCCTTCGAGCATGTGAAGAGAAGCATCTGTTCTTAATCGAAAAGTGTCACTTCATGGTGCAAGCTGGGATTGTTTTGGGACATAAGATTTCAGAGAAAGGGATTGAAGTTGATCAAGCCAAGGTTCGAGGTGATCTCGAGTTTGCAACCCCACTAGTGCTCTGAGATCCGAAGTTTCGGTCATGCCGGTTTCTACAGAGATTTATGAAGGATTTTCAAAATTGCTCAACCTCTTACTGCCCTTGTAAAGAGGTGCAATTTGACTTCACCCCTGCTTTGTCATGCTGCTTTCAAGGCCATCAAAGCTGCTAGTGAGCCTGTGTTCAACCTCCGGATTGGAACTTACCTGAGGTCAGTACATGCAAGATTTTGTGTAGGTGCTGTGCTGGGTCGAGGAAAGATAAGAAGTTACATGTCATTTATTATGCCAGCCAACATTGGATGATGCCCAACGCAACTACAGCACAACCGAGTTTCCTAGCTGTTCGCTTGAGAAATTTAGATCTTATTTGGTTGGAAGCAAAGTAGTGCTCACACCGATCATGCTTCTTAGATACCTTAAGAACAAAGATCTCAAGCCTCGCCTCTCTGCTAGTACTTTTGCTTCAAGGCTTCGACATCAAGATTAAGGACAAGAAAGGGATAGAGAATGGAGTCAGATCACTTGTCGCTAATGAAGATAGATGGGACGCTTATTGATGAACCTACCAGAGGAGCGCATCTACTTCATTTCTACAGCAGGCACGGGCTGATTTTGGGAAAATTTCGACTTCTCCGACGATCGAAAGCATCAGCACGATCGATACCACCGGTATCGACGACACCCTTCGACGGATCACACCATTTTGTCGCGATGGCATCGTTCATGCCGCCTATTCAGCTGCTGTGATAACCGCTTCAGTTGGTATGCGACATCGCCAACTTTTTAAGACGAAACCGAGCCGCATCACACAACACCTTATGAGAGGAAAAAGTTTCAAGTGAGAGGACGGCGCTTCTTCCTGGGATGAACCTTATCCATAAAGTATTCCCAGGAGCGTTCAATCAAGTACTTGACGCTCTTTTCATTGCCATGGTTCTGAATATGCTGGACACTTCGCTACTTTCAAACAGTTTCTAAGGTTCTTCAAGCCGGGTTTCTGTGGCCAACTATGTTCAGATGCTAATGCTGTTTTTCCAGTGACTTGTCATAGAGGGAAGAGCGACATGAGATGCCACAAAACTTCATCCTTGAGGTCGAGTGTTTGATTGCTGGGGTATTGACTTCATGGGACCTTTTCCATCTCCGCACAAGAACAGTACATCTGCTGTTGATTATGCCTCCAAGCGATCAAGCTAAAGTCCAACCAATGATCATACTGTGGTTCTTAAGCTGTTTAAGACCATCATCTTTCCACGATTTGGAGTCCCGCGAATCGTCATCGTGATGGCATACTTCATCAACAAGGTTTTGTTGAAGAAGTACGGGTTAATCATCGTGCGCCATCTATCATCCTCGCATCAAGGGACAAGTTGAGGTTTCCAAAGTGCAGATCAAAGAGATCCTGAGAAGACTGGGTGCTTCGGAAAGACTGGTCTACTAAGCTGAATGATGCACTCGGGCGATAACTGCCAAGACACCGGGGACCACACCGCTTCACTATCAGACGGGAAAGCATGTCACCTTCCGCCGAACTTGACATAAAGGAATCGCAACTAAGGTTACTCAACTACGACATCAAACGTGCGAGCGGAGATTGATTCAGCTGAATGAGCTCGATGAGATCAGATATCACGCCTATGAGAACTCGGTTATACAAAGAACGAGCCAAGGTCTATCATGATAAGAAGATCCTTTCACAATCGAACCAAACGACTGTGTTCTTCTTTATAACTCTCGCTTGCACTTGTTTCGGTAAACTTCGCTCTGGTCGTCCTTTCACTATCAAGGAGGTACGACCCATGGTGCCATAGGCTTAATTCGTCAGTGACGACCATCGTGAATGGGCAAAGGGTTAAACACTATTGGCGAAAGAGATTCCAGCAGGACAATCGTGCTGTAATCCACCTGCCGCCCAACAAAAGTCAGGCTCGTGACATTAAACAAGCGCTAGTGGGAGGCAACCCACCGGTAGTCTGATATACTACTTTTGTTGTACTTTGTGTCGTGAATCAAATTGATATCAAGATCGATCGATACCATCGGTATCGCTGATACCGGCCAGGTAAGTGCTTCTATAAAACCCTCGTGGTTGAATCGACACTCTCACTTCTCATCGCCGACACACACACCAAAATCACCTCTTTTTTTTCATTTCTTCATGGTTTTGAGTGATTCTTTTTGTTTCCACTCGGTTTTACACCCCGTTAACATATACATTCCATTCGATCGATTAAGCAGGTAAGATCTCGAGTTTTCAATTTTTCAATCCATGGAACCAAGGTTTGGGTTTTGAGATTTTAGCCTCTTACACTTGTTTTTAGGATTGAATATTGAATGATTAGTTGTTTAACCTAGTCGAACTTACTGCATGCTTGTATTTGTCATTGGTTTCAACTAATGCATCGATTCGATTTTGTTCTTCATGAAAACTGTTAATGGCATCGATCGATACCACGAGTATCGATCGATACCGTGTTTAATCTTGACTCACTTAATAGAATCGATCGATACCACTTGGGTATCGATCGACACCGTGTTTAATTTTTGCGATTTTGGTTTGTTCGAGAGATCTTGACTCTATATATATGTTGTCGTTAATGATGCAGATGCCTCCTGGGAAGAAGTCACGAAGCGAGGAGAGGAACAGTTCTCTTCCACACCGGTTACTTCTGAACACGTCGAGATCTTCGGCAGATGCATATTCTGAGGAAAGTGGCGGCCTATTAGATGAGTACGAGGGTATCGGTGGCATCGATGGATCAGAGAGATTCTTCGTTTGACAGACCGAGTTCACTTCGAGGCGCCATTTTCATCTCGACCACCTCATGGACAACCACAATCCCGCCCTTCCTCTTCCACGCCTTCCACCACACACTCCCAGGCCACCTTGGCCTAAGAGGGCAGAGGCCAGGAGTTAGCATCACTTCGCCTTTTGTGGGAGAGTACAGGCGATCATTGAGGCGTCGAATACACACACATCTAAGATTGGGATGACTACGAATTTTATAACGCATGGCTGGGACGCCGAGATCAGACCGACTAGGTTCGCCACTCACTTTACCATGCGTCGCAGGGCGATGTAGAGTTACGGAGGTTCTACTGAAGATCGGATCGGGGACCTGGGCTACGAGAGAGTGGTACCCGCTACTGCAGGACCTGTCCATGATTCCTAGCCTCCGTGGGTAAACCGGCGAGGCCCTGTTGCTGCGCAGCGAGGCGTGCTCACATTTCTGATTCGCGGAGTGAGATACTGCACTTCGACCTCTCGCATCTGGTTTCCACGAGGGACTTCTCACAGCTGCAGCTGCCCACCAATTCATGCGTCACTGAGAACATTTTGGGCATGGAGCACTGCAAGCAGCAGCCTTGAGGAAAGGCAGATATCCGCCATCCAGTCTTGCGATGCCTAGCTCGGATTCTGGCAACACATTGTTGTATGCAAAGATGCTAACAAGATGCGGGTATCTGAACTGATAGTGATGTCCATACTATTGGGACATTGTTGATGATGAGGAATGGCCTGAGCTGGATTCAGCTGGTCAACCTTGAGTGCGGTATTAGCACACCATTTAGAGTCATTGAAGGTAAAACCCTTCACCTCGCAGCGAGGGCGGCAAGACTTCAGGTCGCGCTGAGTCGAGTCCGTAGGTAACCTTCTCACTCCCATTTTTATTCATTTTGGGATTGATGTTTCGGTGTTCGATTGTCCTACTGTGTGATGGATGAGTCGCATTTAGAGCATCTACGCTGGCTTAGCCAGGACATTAGGTATTCAGCACCTCTCGGGGGACTTCCTTGTCCAGCTAGACACGATCTGGCGGACATAGATTGATCGTCAAGCTCATTCACTCCTACTCGACAGACATGGTTCGCAAGGCCGATCCTAGCCTTGTGTATGCCTCCGGATCTCACACTGCTGCTGCTGACGAAGACGCGCCGACTCAGCCTCCTGCTCCTACATTTCCTGCTGCTCCACCCATGGACCTGGACCCTTTTCAGCAGTACGTTGTTCAGAGTCTTCAGGCGATTTGTAGCACCATTTCTCGTTGCAGCTGCATGACTCCATCGACTTCTCGCTCGCGCCGCACTGCACCTGCTGCTGGACCATCACGCACAGCTGGTGGTGATGACACCGACTATGACTCCGAGTATTCRGAGGATTAGTCATCTCTCTCTCTCTGATTTTTATGTTTTCTCTTTTTCATTTTTTTTTCTCTTTGGTTTTGTTTTGAATTAATGTTAGTTTCTCTTATGTATGGACGCAAATGGTTTAACGTTTATGATCTTTTGTTATCTCTAACTCGTGTCTGAATGTATCTCAGTTTCTAACTCGGATCATCTAACACAGTCAGATCATTCACGCAGAAAGAGGTTTTTCTTCACGGTTTCCGCCTGGTATCGATCGATACCACCATGGTGTCGATCGATACCACTTGCCTGTGGTAACACCTCTCGTTTTTCATCTTACCATTTTTCTCCATTTATTTTCTCACCTTACAAGCATATACACTGGGGACAGTGTTGTTTAAGTCTGGGGAGTACATTCTGACATTGTGTGTTCATTTGAAAGAAAAAAAAAAAATGATTTTCGTGTCAAAACAACTTAGAGATTTCTGACGTGCTTTCGGTTTTGATGTGCTGGTTTTGCTTTTGAGTGTCTTATTTCAGGGTCAATATCCGGATTCGACTAATGAAAAATCCAGAAGGTACCAGCGGAATTCATGGATTGTGAACAAGTTTTCATCACAAGTTTTAGCCAAATTTTGAACTTCATCAATAAAGTAAATGTCCAAAGAGCTTGATTCATCATTCATTACCTAGCTAAGGAACTATTGATATAAAAGAAATGGTAGATCTCCCGTGATAAGTATCTGGATACATTGAGAGGTAAGAACCGGAATTCGGTACTAACACTATTAATACTCGCGTCTCGAACCTTGATTTGTATATAGTTAAAAAAAAAGAATCAATAAGAACTGGATACATTGAGAGGGTAGAACCGGGGTTCGGTAGCTAACATTATCAATACTGGATATGAATTTGGTGATAATCAGGATCAAAAATGCATGAAAGATGAGATGATTTCCATGATGGAGGTAGGAAAATTTCCTATGACCCCATTATTCTGCTTGGATAAGGATGATCACTGAAGTGCTAAAGTGAGGGTTAGAAAATTTCCTATGACCCCATTATTCACCTAAGATACTTGATACATTGAGAGGAGAAAAGGAATTGTAGCTAACACTATCAATACTCGCGTCTCGAACCTTGATTTGTATATGCAGTTAAAAAAAATAAAAAATAAAAAATAAAAAAAATCAATAAGAACTGGTTGTGAAATAAGTCTGGGGGAGTTAAATACCAAGAAAAAGTTGAATGAATTGTTCCTTGGCTATGGTATTGTATGACCAAAGAATCTAGAAAGTTCGTGGACATTGATTTTAGCGATGAAACTGGCGATGATAARCTTGGATGAACACTTAGCGGGGTCATGAGTGAAGTCTGTGGAAGCTGGGAATTCCGATGGAGAAGTACATGGAGGTTAGATCAAGCTGATCAGCTGACAGGTGGGCTTGGGAAGAGGGATCATTACAGCGATTTCGGTACCAGATCAGGATCTCTAAGGTTTTTCAAACCTCTTTCTCTCACTTAGTTTTCTGTTTTGCTTGAGGGCAAGCAAAAGGCTAAGTCTGGGGGAGTTGATATATCATGGATTTTACCCATTTTTAGCCATGATATAAGTCGTTTTATCGAGTCTTTCTAGTGCTTTTTCTATCATTTTAGAGTCTTTTCAGGTTTTAGCACGTTTGGGACGAAATTGGAGATTTTGGAGACATTTGGAGCCTTTTTGGAGTAAACCGTAGAAAGTACCCGTTTTGAAGCCTGAGTATCGATCGACACCATCCCGGTATCGATCGATACCAACTTTTGACATGAGTATCGATCGACACCATCCGGTATCGTCGATGCCCACTGAGGAGATAGATATCGGGCAGAATTCTAAAAAGAAGATACTTTCCCTTATTTACAAAGAAGCCCAGCTCGTGTTTTTAGACCTATTTAAGCAAACTCTTAGTCTTTAGGCAGACTTTACTTTTCACTATTATTCTTGAGCCAGACTTCACTTTTSARGGCTTTGTTCATAAGAAAGATCGAACCCTTGTTTTTATTCTTTTGTTTAATTTCATGATCTTTGTTATGTTATTTGTTTCATCTATCATGTAGTAGTAGTTTTAGGTTTAGGGTTTTCTCACATGGATTTCTCTGATTTATGATGATTGATTTGTTAGGGTTCAAAATCTGAATAGTTCTTCACCATAGGTTGTTCTCAAAGTTTTTAACTGATCACTTAGAATATAGAACCTAGATTAATCGATTAGGCGACGGTGCAATTGAGTAATCTGATAAAACCTAGGGTGAGCAATTGGATTATCTATGAAAGAGATTTGGTTTAATCAATTGTGAACATATCAAACTTGAATTGATTGCTGGTTTACTGTGTAGGATTTGCAAAGAGATTTGGAATTTTAGACTTTAGACTTAGTTAGTTTTACAGCGGCAGGTTGGTAAACTATACTTTCGTGTTTGAGTTGAAGCGTGAATTGAACCTTAATGATTAATTGTTATCTATATTGATTTCTGAGAATTTCCACTGAGCCTAGTTTCATAATACAAATCATAAGTTCATTCGATCATTTGTTTTATTGATCATTTGTTTGCTAACTTGTCTCTTTTTTATTGTGTGAATTTTCTTGAGTTCTTGTGTTCGACCACGATATCTGCCAACTGCTTTAGTACTTTTAGGGTATTAATTTGAGCATATCAAATTTGGCGTTAGGGGACTCAAAAATTCACCATTAGAATTTTGTTGTCGATTTTGTCTAAGTTAGTAAATCGATATCGATCGATACTCCATTGGTATCGATCGGCAATGAGCATCTGTTTTTGAATTTCAGGTGTATGCATCAGCGTACCACAGGAGAAAAAGGACACACCACGATCAATCTCTCCTCAGAGCTAGCGAGCTTGAACGCCTGGTCGCAAGAGGACTACGTTGAGATGGATCTTCCACGAGTTTGGTGCATGATGAGGAAGGTGAACAAATACCTCCTCCACGACAACCCCAAGCTGTTCTGAGCGGACACTTGGCGATTACAACCGACCGGATCAATTGCCATCGTGCGGCGATCCGTATTCAACTTTCCAGAGGAATGACTTTGAGCTGAAGCACTGCTTACTTCACTCTTGTTGGACAGCACCCCGGCTTCTCATGGCACCATGGATCACATCGAGAAATTCGAGGACTTGGTCACGGTATGAAGTCTGATGGAGTACCACAGGGCCTCTTTTGTAAGCTCTTTCCATACTCTCTTGGTGGAGAAGCAGCTTCTTGTGAAGCACTACCTCCCGGATCTCTCCTCTTGGAGCGAGACGAAGCGTTCTGAACAATTTCTATGGATGCGAGATCGGAGGAGTCAGGAACAAGATCTCAATTTTCTCAGGTCAGCGAAGCACTGAGGCTGCTTGGGTGAGATTCAGATCTACGGAGATGTCCGCATCATAGTTTCAGTCGAGTTCAGTGCTCGGGATCTTTACGAGGATTGATTGGCGGTATCGGATGGCACTGGATTCTGCAAGTAGGAACTTCAACACTAGGGTTCCAACCGTCTGTGAAGCTGATTGAGAACTTGGCGTCAGCATAGCACGAAGAATGCTGATTTCGAGGAAAAGGCTCGCTAGTGTTCTTGGGTTCCAGATTGCTGAGGTTCAGGCGAAGCTGACACGATGCACCTCTTAGTGGGAAAGCGAAGAAGGCTGTACATTTTGCTGAGGAAATAGGGAACATTGAAGATGAGGCGAGAGGATGTTAACTACATTGGTGGTTGGTTTAGGGTCGATTTAGTTCTGGACAAGCTTAAACTTGACAATCAACAGGTGGTTCAAGTCGGAGGTAACCAATCTGGTTTTGGTGCCACTCGTCGCCCAAAACCACTTCAAGCGGTGATTTTACTCGCGTACGGAATTCAGCACCATTCTCCGAGGTCTACAGAGAGTAAGGAGATCCTCTTGGAACAAATTCTGCGAGGACAAGAAAAGATGACTGTGGATTTCAATAGAAAGCTGGATAATTTATACACTGATCTGAATGGGAGAATCGGCGCTCTCGAAATCCATGAGAAGATGCTGGAAAATCAAATAGCTCGACATCGGCGTGTCAGGAAAGATAGTTCAACCACGGCATGGACATGTCAATCGATATCACCTCGGCTAGAGAAGAGGATTTTGAGCTGAGATGACTATGTCATCCAGTAATACTAGTATCGGCGATACCCACTGGTATCGTCGATACTTCTAATGGTCGAGAGGTTCTGAAGATGAAGATAAAATTCTGACATTCCACGCGTATCGATCGATACCCACTGTCGTCGACGCAACCTGCGGGACGATACAAAACTCCGTATCGATCGACTCATCGGTATCGGTCGATACCGCCGCGACTGAATCAATAACGAGAAAAGGATAGAGATGGTTGAAGAAAGTCACAAGCCGAAGTTGCCACTATCTATTATTCCCAGCTGACAGAGAGGAGTGGGAGGCTGCTAGAAGCAAGTTTTTGTCAAAAAAATTGTTGCGAGGACCTCCGTTGCTGATACACCACCACCGCTGAGACAGTTGACAAGAGGAAGACCCAGGAAATTCTCAGTTCCATGTTCCATCTCTGAGTAAACTTGAGGAGTCTCTCGTTGACTCGAGTCTGAGTGTGCTGTCGTATCGGCGATTGCGAGAGATTGAAAGCTGATATGAGATCTCAACAGCTTCTCACATGCAGCGATTCTTAGCTCACTCCCTTACGCTACATTATTGATTTACCTGTTAAAATAGGAGATTGTCGATTCCTGATTTTCAGGTTGTGGAGATGAGCGAGGATCCAGGTGCCCTTGATTTTGGGAAGACCATTTATGGCTACTGTTAGGCGCGATCATGGACACGCCTAATAAGAGAATCTCTTTCTCTTGCATTGAGGCGTCTTCTACGATGCCATTCCTTCGAGGAGCACCCGACATGTCTCGTGCATCACCATTGCCTCTGGCGAGACTCGATGATCGATCGCTCGATGAGTCTTATGATGAACCAAAGTCGCGATGTTTCAAATGAACCCACCCACAAGAAAGTTGTGGAGAAGACCAAGGCAGCAAAGAGGAAGCGCGAGCAAGAGAGTTCAACGGTCTGCTAATTTCACTTTGATTCCTCAGAAGTGTGATGGAGATTCGATCGAATATAAGGTGAAGTCTGAGGAACACGAAACCTTTCTCTAAGGTTAGAGTTCTCATTCTACGAGAGATGAAAGAGAAAGAAGAGGATATGATGAGCAAAACTTTGAAGCTGGAGATGTCGTTGTGGAGCTTATCTCGGAGTGAGTCCTCCACTTGTCTGTGATATCTTGAAATCAAGTCAAGCTCGTGACATTAAACAAGCGCTTAGTGGGAGGCACCCACTGGTAAGTCTATAAATATGAGTTTTTGTTTTTGTGTTTTGTTGTGTCTTCTGAATCAGGTCGGAAGAAGGATGGTCGTTTTTGTTCGTATCGATCGACCACCTTGGTATCGATCGACACCACCTGTATCGTCGACCCACCTTGTATCGATGAACCGCTCTATGGTAACACCTCTTGTTCTTGACTATTTCGTTTTGTCCTTTGATTTCTTTCACCTTCTCTGGGCTTGATAAACAGGGGACAGTGTTGTTTAAGTCTGGGGAGGTATTCTTGACATTGTGTCATTTTGAAAAAAAAAAAAAAAAAAAAACAATTTTGTTTAAAACAACTTAGAGTTTTCTGGATGTGCTTGGTTTTGTTGTTGGTTTTGCTTTTGAGTGACCGTTACGAGGATTAGTTTCAGTTCGACTAATGAAAAATCAAGGGATAACCAGAATTCATGGATTGTCTCAAAAGTTTTCATCACAAGTTTTAGCCAAATTCTCCTTCATCAATAAGGTAAATGTCCAGAAAGCTTGATTCATCATTCATTACCTAGCTAAGGAACATTGCGTATGAAAGAAATGGTAGATCTCCCCGTGATAAGAATCTTGGATATGAATTTGGTGATAATCGATCAAAAATGCAAAGATGAGATGATTTCCGAGTGGAGGGTAGGAAAATTTTATGACCCCATTATTACTTGGATAAGGATGATCACACAGTGCTAAAGTGAGGTAGGAAAATTTCCTATGACCCCATTATTCACCTAAGATACTTGATACATTGAGAGGGTAAGAACCGGGAATTCGGTAGCTAACACTATCAATACTCGCGTCTCGAACCTTGATTTGTATATGCAGTTAAAAAAAAAAAAAAAAAAAATCAATAAGAACTGGTTGTGAAATAAGTCTGGGGGAGTTAAATACCAAGAAAAAGTTGAATGAATTGTTCCTTGGCTATGGTATTGTATGACCAAAGAATCTAGAAAGTTCGTGGACATTGATTTTAGCGATGAAACTGGCGATGATAAGCTTGGATGAACACTTAGCGGGGTCATGAGTGAAGTCTGTGGAAGCTGGGAATTCCGATGGAGAAGTACATGGAGGTTAGATCAGGCGATCGAGGCACAGTGGGCGCTTGGGAAGAGGGATCATTACAGGCAGATCAGGATCTAAGGTTTTTCAAACCTCTTTCTCTCACTTAGTTTTCTGTTTTGCTTGAGGGCAAGCAAAGGCTAAGTCTGAGTTGATATATCATGGATTTTACCCGTTTTTAGCCATGATATAAGTCGTTTCAGTCTTTCTAGTGCTTTTTTCATTTTAGAGTCTTTTCAGGTTTTAGCACGTTTGGGGAAATTGGAGATTTTGGAGACATTTGGAGCCTTTTTAGTAACCGAAGAAAGTCCGTTTTGAAGCGAGTATCGATCGACACCATCGTTCGATCGATCACCATTTTAAGCATGGTATCGATCGACACCATCCGGTATCGATCGATCGGCAGCAGCGGAGATAGATATCGGGCAGAATTCTCGCCAAAAGAATACTTTCCCATATTTACAAAGCCCAGCTCGTGTTTTTAGACTATTTAAGCAAACTCTTAGTCTTTAGGGGACTTTACTTTTCTATTATTCTAGCAGACTTCACTTTGAGAGCTTTTGTGAGGAGACGGATCAAGACTTTGTTCATCATAGAAAGATCCCGAACCCTTGTTTTTATTCTTTGTTTAATTTCATGATCTATTCAGTTATGTTATTTGTTTCATCATCATGTGAGTAGTCTCATTTTAGGTTTAGGGTTTTCATATGGATTTCTCGATTTATGATGATTGATTTGTTAGGGTTCAAAATCTGAATAGTTCTTCACCATAGGTTGTTCTCAAAGCTATTTCTTGATCACTTAGAATATAGAACCTAGATTAATCGATTAGACGCACGGCTGATTGAGTAATCTGATAAAACCTAGGGTGAGCAATTGGATTATCTGCAAAGAGATTTGGTTTAATCGAATTGTGAACATATCAAACTTGAATTGATTGCTGGTTTACTGTGTAGGATTTGCAAAGAGATTTGGAATTTTAGACTTTAGACTTAGTTAGTTTCTTAGCGACAGTTGGTTAACTATACTTTCGTGTTTGAGTTCGAAGCAGTTTAATTGAACCTTAATTGATTAATTGTTATCATTGATTTCTGAGAATTTCCACGCCTGTTTCATAATCTGAATCAACAAGTTGATTCGATCATTGTTTTATTCAATCATTTGTTTGCTTAGCCTATCATCTTTTATTTATTGTGTGAATTTTCTTGAGTTCTTGTGTTCGACCCCTGATATACTGCAGCAACTGCTTTAGTACTTTTAGGGTATTAATTTGAGCATATCAAATTTGGCGCCGTTGCCGGGGACTCTAAAAATTCACCATTAGAATTTTAGTTGTCGATTTTGTCTAAGTTAAATCTCGATATCGATCGATACTCCATTGGTATCGATCGACACTGAACGTCTGTTTAATTTTGGTTACTTATCTTCTCTTTTTGATTTTCAGGTGTATGCATCAGCGTACCACCGGGAGAAAAAGGACACGCCGATCATCTCCCTACAGAGATGCGAGGAGCAGCTAATTCGACGAAGAGGACTACATTGAGATGGATCTTCCACAAGGTTTGGTGCATGATGAGGAAGGTGACAAATACCTCCTCCACAAACCTGTTCTGAGCGGACACTTGCGATTACAACCGACCGGATCAATTCATGCAATCGTGCGGCGATCCGTATTCCAACTTTCGAGGAAGGAATGACTTTGAGCTGAAGCTTACTTCACTCTTGTTGGACAGCACCCCTTCACGGCCTCTCTCTAGGCACCCATGGATCACATCGAGTTCGAGGACTTGGTCACCGGTATGAAGTACTGAGTACCACGAATACCTCTTTTGTAAGCTCTTTCCATACTCTCTTGGTGGAGAAGCAGCTGCTGGCTAAACTACCTCCGGATCTCTCCTACTTGGAGCAGAGACCAGCAGCGTTCGAACAATTTCTATGACGATGCGAGATCGGAGCTCGAGGCAAGATCTCAATTTTCTCAAGGTCCAAAGCACTCAAGGCTTCTTGGGTGAGATTCAGATCCTACCGAGGACTATCCGCATCATAGTTTCAGTCAAGTTCAGGCTCGGGATCTTTTACGGAGGGATTGATTGGCGGTATCGGATGGCCTGGATTCAAATAGGGAACTTCAACACTAGGGTTCCAACCGATGCTGTGAAGCTGATTGAGAACTTGGCGTCTAGCAATAGCACGAATGCTGATTTCGGCGGAAAAGGCTCTAGTGTTCTTGACGGTTCGCAGATTCTGAGGTTCAGGCGAAGCTAGACACGATGCACAACCTCTTAGTGGGAAAAGACGAAGAAGGCTGTACATTTCTGAGGAAATAGGAACATTGAAGATGAGGCAGAGGATGTTAACCATTGGTGGTTCTGGTTTTCAGGGTCAGCAATTTGGTTCAACAACGAAACTTCAACAACAATCAACAAGGTGGTTACAAGTGAGGTAACCAATCTGGTTTTGGTGCCACTCATTGCCCAAACCACTTCAAAGCGGTGATTTTACTCGCATCACGGAAATTCAGCTTACCACCACATTCTCCGAGGTCTACAGAGTAAGGCGGAGATCCTCTTGGAACAAATTCTGCGGGACAAGAAAAGATGACTGTGGATTTCAATAGAAAGCTGGATAATTTATACACTTGATCTGAATGGGAGAATCACTCTCGAAATCCATCAGAAGATGCTGGAAAATCAAATAGCTCGGACATCGGCTTCGAGGAAAGATAGTTGACCACAGGCATGGACGTAATCAATCACCTCGGCGCTAGAGAGAGAGAGGATTTTGAGCTGAGATGACTATGTCCGTATCCATATACTAGTATCGAGATACCCACGGTATCGATCGATACTTCAGACTCTTGTAGATCGAAGGTTGCTGAAGATGAAGATAAAATTCTGACATTCCATATCGATCGATACCCCTACCTGTCGTCGGCGCCCCCGAGCGATACAAAACTCCGGTATCGATCGACACTCATCGGTATCGGTCGACCCAGCAGTGAATCAATAACTGAGAAAAGGATAGAGATGGTTGAAGAAAGTCTACCAAGCCGATTGCCTATCTATTATTCCAAGCTGACAAGAGAGGAGTGGGAGGCTGCTAGAAGCAAGTTTTGTCAAAAAAATGGTTGCAGGACCTCCTGCTGTTGATACACCACCACCATGAGACAGTTGACAAAGAGAAGACCTGGGAAATTCTCGCCCATGTTCCATCTCTGAGTAAACTTCAAGGAGTCTCTCGACTGTGGCAGTGTTAACGCCATGTCGCGGCGATTGCAGAGATTGAAAGCTGATATGAGATCTCCTAACACGCTCTCACATACGCCGAATTCTTCTAAACTCACTCCCTTACGCTACAATTATTGATTTACCTCGTTAAAATGGAGATCGTCTCGATTTACGATTTTCAGGTTGTGGAGATGAGCCAAGGATCCGGGTGCCCTTGATTTTGGGAAGACCATTTATGGCTACTGTTCAAGGCGCGATCATGGACACGCCTAATAAGAGAATCTCTTCGCATTCGACGGAGACGCCTTCTACGATGCCATTCCTTCTGTAGAGCACCTGCATGTCTCGTATCACCATACCTCGGCGAGACTGATGATCGATCCGTCGATGAGTCTTATGATGAACCAAAAGTCGCAGATGTTTCAAATGAACCCACCCAACACCCCAAGAAAGTTGTGAAGACCAAGGCAAAGAAAGGAAGGCGAGAGCAAGTTCAACTGGCTAATTTCACTTTGATTCCTCGTATGTGATGGAGATTCGATCGAATATAAGGTGAAGTGCAAGGAACTCGAAACCTTTCTAAGGTGTGAGTTCTCATTCCTACGAGATGAAAGAGAAAGAAGAGGATATGATGAGCAAAACTTTGAAGCGGAGATGTCCGGTCATGGAGCTTATCTCGAGTGAGTCCTCCACCTTGTCCCGATCGATATCTTAGTCAAAGTCAAGCTCGTGACATTAAACAAGCGCTTAGTGGGAGGCAACCCACTGGTAAGTCTATAAATATGAGTTTTGTTTTTGTGTTTTGTTGTGTCTTGCGAATCAGGTCAAGAAGGAGGTCGTTGTTCGCAGACGACCGACACATTCGTATCGATCGACACCACCTTGGTATCGACGACACCACCGCTATGGTAACACCTCTTGTTCTTCGACCTATTTCGCTTTTGTCCTTTGATTTCTTTCACCTTCTCTGGCTTGATAAACACGGGACAAGTGTTGTTTAAGTCCGGGGAGGGGGGTATTACATTGTGGTTCATTTTGAAAAAAAAAAAAAAACAATTTTGTTTAATTGTCAAAACAACTTAGAGATTCCTGACTGTGCTTGGTTTTGATGTTCTGATTTTGCTTTTAAGTGACCACTGTTACAGGATTAGTTTCAGTTCGACTAATGAAAAATCCAAGGGATAACCAGCCAGCCAGAATTCATGGATTGTCTCCAACAAGTTTTCATCACAAGTTTTAGCCAAATTCTGCACTTCATCAATAAGGTAAATGTCCAAAGAGCTTGATTCATCATTCATTACCTAGCTAAGGAACTATTGCGTATGAAAGAAATGGTGATCTCCGTGATAAGTACTGGATATGAATTTGGTGATAATCAGGATCAAAATGCATGAAAGATGAGATGATTTCCGCATGAGGGTAGGAAAATTTCCTATGACCCCATTATTCTACTGGATAAGGGATGATCACTAAAGTGCTTAAAGTGAGGTGGAAATTTTCCTATGACCCCATTATTCACCTAAGATACTTGATACATGAGAGGGTAAGAACCAATTGAACACTATCAATACTGCCTCGAACCTTGATTTGTATATGCAGTTAAAAAAAAAAAAAAAAAAAAAAAAAAAAATCAGAACTGGTTGTGAAATAAGTCTGGGGAGTTAAATACCAAGAAAAAGTTGAATGAATTGTTCCTTGGCTATGGTATATGACCAAAGAATCTATAAAGTTCGGACATTGATTTTAGCGATGAAATCTGGCGATAAGCTTCGATGAACACTTATGGGTCATGAGTGAAGTCTGTGGAAGCTGGGAATTCCGATGGAGAAGTACATGGAGGTTAGATCTGAAGCTGATCAGGCAACAGTGGGCGCTTGGGAAGAGGGATCATTACAGCGATTTCGGTACCAGAYCAGGATCTCTAAGGTTTTTCAAACCTCTTTCTCTCACTTAGTTTTGCTTGCTGAGCAAAGGCTAAGTCTGGGAGTTGATATATCATGATTTTACCCATTTTAGCCATGATATAAGTCATTTTATCGAGTCTTTCTAGTGCTTTTTCTATCATTTTAGAGTCTTTTCAGGTTTTAGCACGCTTGGGGACGAAATTGGAGATTTTGGAGACATTTGGAGCCTTTTGGAGAAACCGTAGAAAGTATTTGAAGCCTGAGTATCGATCGACACCATCCGATCGATCGATACACGACAAGTTTTGAAGCATGAGTATCGACGACACCATCCCGACGATCGATATCGACGCAATCGACGCGAGATAGATATCGACAGAATTCTCGCCAAAAGAAGCCCAATACTTTCCCATATTTACAAAGAAGCCCAGCTCGTGTTTTTAGACCTATTTAAGCAAACTCTTAGTCTTTAGGCAGACTTTACTTTTCACTATTATTCTTGAGCCAGACTTCACTTTTGAGAGCTTTTGTGAGGGAGACGGATCCAAGACTTTGTTCATCATAGAAAAGATCCCGAACCCTTGTTTTTATTCTTTTGTTTAATTTCATGATCTATTCAGTTATGTTATTTGTTTCATCTATCATGTCTGAGTAGTCTCATTTTAGGTTTAGGGTTTTCTCACATGGATTTCTCTGATTTATGATGATTGATTTGTTAGGGTTCAAAATCTGAATAGTTCTTCACCATAGGTTGTTCTCAAAGCTATTTCTAACCTGATCACTTAGAATATAGAACCTAGATTAATCGATTAGGCACGACAGTGCAATTGAGTAATCTGATAAAACCTAGGGTGAGCAATTGGATTATCTGCAAAGAGATTTGGTTTAATCGAATTGTGAACATATCAAACTTGAATTGATTGCTGGTTTACTGTGTAGGATTTGCAAAGAGATTTGGAATTTTAGACTTTAGACTTAGTTAGTTTTCGCAACGACAGTTGGTTAACTATACTTTCGTGTTTGAGTTCAAGAACGGCGCTTAATTGAACCTTAATTGATTAATTGTTATCTACCATTGATTTCCTGAGAATTTCCCTGAGCCTAGTTTCCTTCTATACAAATCAACCTAAGTTCAATTCGATCATTTGTTTTCTATTCAATCATTTGTTTGCTTAGCACAATCTGCATCTTTTATTTATTGTGTGAATTTTCTTGAGTTCTTGTGTTCGACCCCTGATATACTGCAGCAACTGCTTTAGTACTTTTAGGGTATTAATTTGAGCATATCATAGCCTTGTCTAATAGCATATTCTTGGCATTTGTTTCCAGTTTTGCATACTTAGACTGTTTTGCATTAGGATTGCATGCATATTGCATTTTTGAGCTGTTTCAGGTGCATTCAAGGGATATTGGAGATATTGAAGTCAAATGGAGAAAAAGGAGAGCTTAACTCGACCAGAAACTCGAATTGAGACTGACTCTAGCAAGCAGGTCGAGTCAGCAGGTCGAGCGAGTCATTCTGCACCAAAAACTACACTTTGAGTCTGACTCTACACCCAGCTCGAGCCTGTAGGTCGAGCCAGCACCAAAAACTGCATTTTGAGCCCAGCTCGACCTGGCAGGTCGAGCCAGTGGTCGAGCTCATCACAAAAATGCAATCTTGAAGTTTTTGACCCAGCTCGACCAGTGTAGGTCGAGCTTGCACATCGAGCTGAAGATAAAAATGCAATCTTGAAGTTTTAGACCCAGCTCGACCACCCATGGTCGAGCTGGTTGATCGAGCTGGAGAAAAAGAGCAGTCTTGAAGTTTCGGACCCAGCTCGACCAAGGCACTCGACCTGCCTGTTCGAGTGCACCCTAAATTTAACTATTTCGACTTTTTGCGATTTAGGGTTTCACCTAAGACTATAAATACCCTGTATTAATCTAAAACAAAGAATCTGGATTTTAAGCTTTGTTCATCTGTTCTTATTTCCTGGATCCTGTAACTTTAAATCTACTATGTATTTGTGTTTGAATCTTTCAATTCTATCTATTCTCTTCCTTATTGATATAGGTCAATTTCTTACTAGACCAAAGTTTCGTTGTAGTAGAGTAAGGTGTCAATCCATAAGGGTGAAGATATTAACCAAAAATGATGAGATCAAGCAATTCAAGACAAGCCAAACAAATGGTGAATGGGACTAGTGACCTAGACAGAAACTGGAAATAAGAGTTAAAAAAGATACTGTCAGACTAGCAGAACTAAAGTAAAATGAGAAATATCGTAACGGCGTG
Source organism: Boechera stricta (assembly GCA_018361395.1). Classification (NCBI taxonomy): domain Eukaryota; kingdom Viridiplantae; phylum Streptophyta; class Magnoliopsida; order Brassicales; family Brassicaceae; genus Boechera; species Boechera stricta. The sequence goes on from CM031542.1 coordinate 6,249,407, forward strand.
ATAGATGGTCAAAAATTCAATCAATGCAAGAGAAGTTCCTAAGGATGTGATAATCGACTGTGTGTCCTCTTAGCCTCAAGGTGGTCTAACAAAACTCAATCAAGCTATTCCCTAGACATCAAACATCACAACAGCTAAGTCCACTCCCGTGATAAGTAACCTCAAGCTGACCAGTTCCGCACCCAATCCTTGGCGAAATCTACCCTAGCAGCATTAAGATTCAGTTCTATATTGTCAATAAACACCCTAGACAACTAATCCCTTAGGCTAGGCATGCAATCTTAACATAGTCAAGCATTTTATCAAACACCTTCTGGGTGGAAAACACCTAAGTTCTAATCTCAACGATCGAGAGAAATTAGCATTAAGAACACTGATTTAGAAGGGAAATCAAACAATAAACACTTGAACCACCTAAGAGACTAAGATTTCACACCTAATCTATCTCATCCTCAAGAACCCTAATGACTACTCAAAACACATGAAGAACAACATAATCACAAACCCAAAAATCAAAATAACTTGCATAAGTAAGGAGATAAGGAAGATAAGAGGTAGAATAAAGGTTCAAACACAAATACTAGTAATCAAAGATACAGCATCCGAAGCAAGAACAGATGAAGAACAAAAAGAGAACGAAAGTTGGCTAAAACCAACTCCCCTTAATCCCCATTAGGTATTTATACTAAATCTTAAAAACCCTAAACGTCATGGACAAAATGGTAAAAACGCGGATAGGTCCAGCTCGACCATTCGTCGAGTGGTGTGCTGAGCTGATGAAATCAAGATTGCATTTTTATGTGTTGAGCTCCAGTGACTCGATGTATGGGCTCGAGCTGGACAGAAAATTCCAAGACTCTCTTTATGATGGGCTCGATCATGGAGCTCGAGCATGGGTGCTCGAGCTCGGCCAGAAATCTTCAAGACTGTCTTTGACCTCAGCTCGATCATACAGCTCGAGCATGGGTGCTCGAGCTGAGCTTCTGCTCGATCACGTCTGCTAGAGCATCCAGGTCGAGTCTGATGTCCTAGACAGCTTCGAACCTAACTTCTCCAAAATCACTCGAAAGTACCCTGTAACAAGCCAAATATGCAGGATGTATGCAAACCTCATGCAAAACACTCTAAGTATGCAAAACTAGGAATAAATGACAAGAACAGGGTGAATAACACGTCTAGATGTATGAATTATGCAAGCATATCAACTCCCCCAAACTTAGTCCTTGCTTGCCCTCAAGCAAACAAAAGAATAAGAATGGAGAAGAGGGTTGAAAGTGGGGACTCAGAACCAAAGCATGCTGATATAATAGATTGTCTCAATGTCCAAGTTGCTAGTTCTAGAATGCAAAGTATATGAACTTTACTTAAAAACGTTAGCCATACTCTTCGCAGCACAAGTTCAATCAAATCTCAACCTAGACATGCATTCAAATCTATCATTCCCCTTAACATTCATTTAAACAGAAACCATGAATCAAGCTATGCATACACAATGAACTCATTTGGCTCAGGGTAAGGTCAAGAGACAAAGATGGTCCCTTCAAGATGGTTTTGTCATTTCGTAACAAGGATCTCTCAATGAAAAGGAATGAGCTTTAGAATGCTAAAGGTAAGAACCAACCTATGCATACAAGAATAGACTCCCATCTACCCAGTCCTACACAAGTGTTCTTATCCTTCGAGTCTATACCGTAAAGTCATCCTAATTCTACCCTTGACTAGGCTTTTCCTTCGATTTCGACCAGTTTCATCTTTTCTTCATGTTTTGTTCTAGAGAGGTTATACAAATACTTCTAGCGGATGGGGTTTTTCTCATGGTTTTTTTTTTCATGACCAGCTTGACATTTTTCATATTTTTCAGATTTTAAGCTTTTTGCCCTTTCTTTCTTATACTCAGACCCTAATCCTTTACTAGATACTTAGACATTAGATCATTCCTCCTAAGAACTTTTATCCTTTTCTTTTCTATCCACAGAACCAACCCCAATACCCAATGATCAAGATCCCACCTAGTACCTATCTTCGAAAATTGCAAACCGTAACTACATGAGAATCTATCCTTGTCGCAAACCTAACACTTTCTACCAAGCTCATTCAGAAAGCCTCACACACTCAAAAAATAATATCAAGGCTTGAAAGAAGCTAGGCTAAAGGCATGGTAAAACTGTTCTAATGATGAGGACACTACTTGATCAAAAAGAGTGGTATAAACAGATGAAAGAAAATCCAAGTATGTATATGGTATCCATGAGTTCAAATGCAGGCATACATGATAATTATTACCAAAATTCAGGTTCAGATAGATAGGAATGATATCAAATCACAGCCCTTCAATTGAGAACTAATCTAGTTATGCATTAGTATGACCTTACTTCAATTTCATTAACAATGTATCGACAACTAAACGAGGGCACCGAGACTATCATATTAAATCAGAAGCAAGGTCATAATCATCATAATCCCCATGCATATCAGCCCTATATGAAGACAATCTAGACTCAATCCTAAAAAATGCAACTACATGAACACTCGTTTTTTCAAGTTTTACGAAATTTTTCAAAATTTTTTGGTTTTTCTATGCCATGATGCATGCGCACTCAAGAATGCACAAAATCAAAATAAGAAAGAGAAAACATATCAAAACAAATCTTAACCCTTCCCCAAACTTAAATTACACAGTCCTGTAATAAAAATTTGGAAAGAAAGATTAAGAAATAAAGAAAGCATGAAAATGATGCAACTAATATATACAAGAAGGACGGAACAGTACCTCAAGGCGTGAAGGAGGAGATCGAGTCCTCCATGCTCTCACGCGATAAGCCTCGGTCTGGGTGTGCTCGAGCTGATGGCTCGAGTCAGCAGCACGCCCGCTCGACCTCCGTGATCGAGCTGACTGCCGAGCGACGCCGCTTGTCAACGCCTCTTCGTCGCCTTACGTGTAAACTGTCTGTTCGTAAGAAGAGGCTCGTGGTTCCGCAGGTGCAGGAGGCCTTGATTCCTCCCGAAACGAACCGCTTCCTACTAGAATTCTCCTCGCAAGACGGTTTTCTGGATGTAGCGAGCTTGTGTAAAGTCCTGAGCTGGTTCTCGACTTCCTTCATCTGATCCTTGATCCTTCACAGCACTTAAGTGCAGCAATAGTTTTCCCTGAACTTGTTCCACTTCTAGGAGACCAATCCTCTTGTGTGCTTCTTTATGGCGCAGTGAGGCTTAAGGCTGTACTCTTCAAATGAATAACCTTCGTTTCATCATCCTCCTCCTCAACAGAACATGATCGCGGATCTTATGTCTTGCTGCATGATCTCTTCATCGTATGGTAGAGTCTATCAAGAGGAGGATCAAATCTATGTTCGCCGCTCGCATTTAGTCAAACCGTAAGACGCACTTGGCTTCCCAACGGTGGATGCATGAACTTGTATATGTGCTCATCTGAGGTGGTGTATGGTCTAGAATCTGCACCTTCTCAAGAAATCTACATCTATCCACTTTGGTGGATAAGGCCTGAGATCAACTCCACATTACAGGCAACAAGAATGGGAGTAACTATACCCCCAATGCAGAGCTCACCCCCAGATTCCATCCTATGCATCCTCATCGCCCATTCCCTCGTAGTAGAGAATTGTTCCAGCAGAACAAATGTGAGGTTTGCATTCGCCCTATCACCCTTCATCTTCAGCCCGCTTCAGATAGCCTGAAGTGGTAATACACACAAGTCCATCATCTTCAATTCTCCTTCATTCACTGCCCCTTTCGCAAACACAAGCAAGCTGTCTTGTGGAGATATCTCGCAAGGCTTTATGTTAGAACTTGCTTCTGGAAGAGGAGAAAGGTTTAGCATTGTTCCAATGGTCTTATAGTTGCTGAAGCTCCTCGTGGTCAATATCTTGATGGATTCATCTCCGAAAACCGTATGGCCTCCTTGATGGTGAGAGATTCCCACTCATGAAGGTTATGAAGCCAGACCGCCTGATTCATGGTCGCTCCTCATCATAGAAGTGAATAGAGAGATGAGAGGAAATGGCATGTCTCCTCTTTGTGCTTCCAGCTGGATCTTCATGAACTCACATAAGCCTCCTGCTCATGTAGAACTCCACATCTCTAGCAATGCCGAAGTTTCTTCATCGCTTTCTATGCGGGTACCTTGTCCTTCAAAACCTCGAGCAAGAAGGCCTCCAGGAACCTTGTAGAAGGTTTGCTCTTCCTTTGAGGCTTTCTTGTCGCCTTATGTTCATCTTCTTCTGTTGCGCCACCGTCATGATACATGCTTGGCTCTATTGGTTTCTTTCCTTCACGTTTAGCCCGGGAGAGCTTTCTGTCCACAGCATCACCTCCTGGACTCGACTCGCCGGCTCGACGAGGTGCTCGAGCTCGACCTGCCGCCCTTCGACTCGATCCTCCGCTAGCATGAGTGCTCGAGTCAAGCGCTGCAACCTCCATGGATTCTTCGCTGCAGGACGGTTTCTCTCCACATCCTGAAGTTTCTGCGAGTGCTTCAGCTGATCTCGACGAGCTTGGCGTGAATTCATGTCTGAGAATCACTCAAGCAAAGAAGAAAGATTCAAGAGTGTGAGAATCAAGACAGCAACAATAAACGAAGAACGATATGAACACTCAAAAACAAAGCAAGAACTAATAGAGAGTGCTGGAAAATGAAAGAGAGAAAAGTGAGGTCTGTGAGGAAGGTCTCTGATCGAAGCGAGCTTATATAGCCAAGTGAGGGGACAAAGAGGACAAGGTAGAGCCATATGTCGGTTTACTTAATTCAAAATTCGAACTGGGCGCCAAAGGAGGTTGACTCGAGCACTCGACCGTGGGGTCGAGCCGACGCCCTTCCGACACCTTCTGCCTTGAGATACTAAGTGGTCGAGCTGGGTCCACTTGTCAGAATTTTRAAATTTGAATTTCCCTCCTAAGGCTCGGTTGGTTGGCTCGATCGCAGAGCTCGATTATAGAGCTCGATCACACGGCTCGAGTCAAGCCATTCCGCGCTTTTGCCCCTTTTCATGATTCACCTCTCATACTTTCCTGAAATCACACAATCGATTAAAAATCAAACAGCTTAGCACATTTATTTGACGTTTTAAAAACTAGAACAAAGAAATATGTACAGAGATTGACATGGGACTTCCTCCCAAGTGAGCTTGTTTATATACTAAGCTTGACTTCCTGCTTTGATCAGCAAGGAAGGCTCATCCGAGGAATCAAGTTCCTTCTGAATGATGGTGTCAGAGTGGCTTCGAGTCTCTGCCGCTCACAGTGAATTCGCTTTCCGCCCTTTCCAAATAAGGTGACTGCCTCGTAGGTAAAACTTCTTTGACGGAGAACGGTCCGACCATCTCGACTTTCCGAAACAAATTGAGTCTAGAATTGAAAAGAGGACTTGATCACCAGCCTTGAACTCTTTGCAAGATCCTCTTGTCATGGAAGGCCTTGGTCCTCTCTTTATAGACCTTAGAACTCTCATAAGCATCCAGCCTGATCTCCTCCAGCTCATGCAGGTCCAATACTCTCTTTTCCTGGGCAGGCTTGATATCCAAGTTCAGAAGCTTTGTTGCCCATAACGCTTTGTACTCAACCTCAACAGTAGTGACAAGCCTTGCCATGAGGAATGGTGTTCTTCCTATGAGTCTCAATGCACCAGACGCCTGCAGGGTCTCATCCAGCTTGCAGCCAATCTCTCTTTGAAGCACTACTCTAGCCAAGATGGCTTTGATCTGCTTGTTAGACACCTCCTGACCACTGGTCTGGGGGGTGATATGGTGTAGCTACCTTGTGCTTGACCCCATGCTTTTCAGAAGATTTTCAAGAGCTTGTTGATGAAATGAGATCCCCATCACTGATAACAACTCTTGGTACACCAAATCTGGGGAAAATAWTGCTCTTGAACATCTTCAGAACTACCTTTGCATCATTGCGAGGACAAGCTATAGCTTCAACCCACTTCGAGACATAATCAACGGCCACTAAGATGTAGCTGTTCCCAGAGGAGGGTGGGTTGAAAGGACCCATGAAATCAATCCCCCAAACATCAAACACCTCCACTTCCAAAATCGGATTTTGTGGCATCTCATTCCTTCTGCTGATGTTGCCTATTCTCTGGCAAGGATCACACTTAGTGATGAAGGCTTGAGCATCTCTGAACAATGTAGGCCATCATAGACCTGCTTGCAGCACAAGTCTTGAACGTAGCAAAGTGTCCATAGGAAGAACCATGACAGTGCTCAGCACACGAACTTCGTCTTGTGCTATACACCTCTGAATAGACCATCACTGCCCTCTTGTACAGGAAAGGCTCGTCCAGTAGTAGTGGTTGACATCCTCAAAACTTCTAGGCATCAAGATCATCAGGTAACTCACCACATGATAGGAAATTGGCAAGATCAGAATACCAAGGTATGTCCTTCACTCGTATCACAGAAACAACATCTAGGAGTCTCTCATCAGGCATGGTGTCATCAACAGGTGCAGCATCATCTATTCTCATCCTTGAAAAGTGATCAGCCACACCATTCTCTATACCCTTCTTATCAACAATTTCCATGTCAAACTCTTGAAGAAGGAGTATCCATCTGAGCAGTCTTGGCTTAGTATCCTTCTTAGCATAGATATGTCTTAGTGATGCATAATCAGTATAGACTACCACCTTAGACCCAACCAAATAGCTTCTGAATTTCTCAAAAGCAAAGACTACAGCCAACAACTCCTTCTCTGTTGTAGCATATCTCCCTTGAGCATCATCAAGCGTCCTGCTTGCATAGTAGATCACATGTAGSTTCTTCTCAATCCTTTGGCCCAGTACAGCTCCTACAGCATAGTCCGATGCATCACACATGATCTCAAATKGATAGTCCCAGTTTGGTGCTTGGACTATTGGAGCAGTGACTAAGGCTTCCTTAATGAGCTGGAAAGCCTTCAAACATTCTGTCAAACGAAACTCTTGCTCCTTACGCAGCCTTGTCGTGGTCTGGCTATCCTTGAGAAGTCCTGATGAACCTTCTATAAAACCCAGCATGCCCAAGGAAACTCATGATGTCCTTGACGTTTTTTGGTGGCTGCAGCTGCATCATCACATCAACTTTGGCCTTGTCTACCTCTATGCCCTTTTCAGAAATTCTGTGACCCAAGACAATCCCTTCTCTAACCATGAAGTGGCATTTCTCCCAATTGAGCACCAGATTTGTCTCTTCACACCGAGTAAGTACCCTGCAAAGGTTCAAAAGACAGGAGGAGAAAGAGGAGCCATACACGGAAAAGTCATCCATGAATACTTCCACAGTCTCCTCTATTAAATCCGAGAATATAGAAGTCATGCATCTCTGAAATGTTGCAGGAGCATTACAAAGACCAAAAGGCATTCTCCTATATGCAAATGTTCCATAAGGGCAAGTAAAAGTGGTCTTTTCCTGATCATTAGGGTGAATTGGAATCTGAAAGAACCCACTGTACCCATCTAGAAAACAGTAGTAAGGATGGTTAGCTAACCTCTCTAGCATTTGGTCAATGAATGGCAAAGGAAAATGATCTTTTATAGAAGCAGCATTCAATTTCCTATAGTCAATACACATCCTATGCCCTGTTACAGTCCTAGTATGATGCGGACATCCAAATGGAACCAGCTCAATCAGTGGAGATCCCACCACTTAGAGGAGCACCAATGACCCGATCAAGAACCAAGAGCCTCAAGGGATTCACCAAGGCCGTGGACCTTTTTCTCGACAAAGACCATTCGGACGCGGACCGAGCCCATGCGGACATAACGAAGGACAATGCCGACCCAAGGGCATTTCCGTTCACCACCAATGATCGAGAAGCATCGACGAGTGATGTTGGAGCCGAGACAAGCCACGAGATTCCTCAGAATGCTTCATACTCGCACACAACCGAGTGGCCTCTCATGCGGACAAAGAAGGAGACTTCACTCTTTGTCCTCTCGCTAGCATGATCGAGGCATAAAGACATCACTAGGAATTGTACTCTTTCCTACCCTTAGGTTTCCCACGTGGTTTTACTAAGGAAGGTTTTAACGAGGCAACAACCTAGTGGTGCGAAATGGCCTCAAAGACATCCTTTGAGGGCCGAGTTGTCTAGAAGCCCATACCATGCCTTCTAGTTCGATTCCAGCATTCTAAGGGAGTATTTGAAGTCCATTTAGGCCCATGAAGACGTCGCACAAGTCACCAAGACACATCACTTATGATTAGGCGTTTTTGCCTTGTCATTTTTAATGAACTTTCCTTTTTCGAACTTTTTCCTTTTCGTTTTGGGAAACTTCTTGGCCACGTGTTAGGCCACGTTTAAGGTTGCTTTTTGAGACATTTTTTAGCCTAAAGTCGAGCCATATATAAGGAGAAACTCGCAGCCCTAAGAGGGTAGACTTTGAATAAACGAAAAACCCTATTTTTGCTTAAGCCGTCGCCGCTTAGCTCCTTTGTTCTTTCTTCTTGTTTGTGTGAATCCCAGCAAGAGTAGAACGTCCAAGCTGTATCACGAGACTCTCCACAACTCGTGTGGTCGCTTATCAATCCATTGGCCCACGCCAAACCTCACGTTTCCATCGTTGCCCATCGAATCGCGCCGCACGGTCCATTCGGAGACAACACCCGTCCGATGCTTGTATCATTTTGGTATCAGAGCTGAAGATTCATCCACAACCACAAGGTTGTATCTATCCTTGTTATCTTTTAAGTTTCAATACTCATACTTTTTGTTAGTTGTTTCATACATTCAACAAAAATCAAAAAAAAAAGTTATATCGATATTTGTTAAGTTGTTGTTTTCGTTTGTGTTTAGGGTTGATTAAAGGACACTAAGATTGGAGCTCAAGACTCTCACGACCACCTGGTTGTGTCTTTCTTTACTCTTCTTTTAGTTTCAGTACTCGTTGATTACCCTTGCTTGCTTGCTTATCTCATAAACTCAAAAAAAAAAAAAAAAAAAAATTTTTGTCGTAATTGCCTGTTCTCCTTGTTTTAGTTTTCATAAATTCGTGAAACGTGATAAAATTATTCTGTCTCTTGATTTTGAACCTAGACTCATTATAGAACAAATTAAAATTGTTTTCGTAAAATTAGAAAAATATAAAATAATTGTTTTCGATTTTGCGCTACGGTTAGTCTATTTGAGCTAGTCTAAGCACTAAGACCTATTGTATTGTGATTTTCGTGCAAGGATTATGGCTGGTAATGGACAAGACGCCTTGGTACAAGCCATTGCCGAGATGAGAGCTGATATGGCTCAGAGATTTGGTGCGGTTGAAGAGCGGCTCGGACATATCGAGCAGCCTCCGAGAAGAGCACCGTTGAGAGAAGACCCCCCACCGAGAAACAATCCACCACCAAGAAACAATCCACCACCGAGACATCAAAATTGGGATTCAGATGACGAGGGAGAGCCACCAGACATGAGACGAAGAGATCAACATGACCGAGGATTCAGACGAGAACACATCGATCCCAAACTCACGCTACCCACGTTTGCTGGCCGAGTAGACCCTGATGCTTACTTGGATTGGGAGAAGCGTATGGACAGAATTTTTGAATGCTATGAGTATAGTGAGCCGAAGAAGGTGGCAGTAGCAGCAGCCCAACTCACCGATCACGCATTATCTTGGTGGGATAGAGAAGTTTCCGAGAGGAGGAACGTGACGACCAAATCAGTACATGGGCCGAAATGAAGTTTTCCTTCAAAAGAAGATATGTTCCTCCACACTTTCACAGAGAGATTCAGAGGAGATTCAGAATGATGCGGACATCCAAATGGAACCAGCTCAATCAGTGGAGATCCCACCACTTAGAGGAGCACCAATGACCCGATCAAGAACCAAGAGCCTCAAGGGATTCACGGCCGTGGACCTTTTCTCGACAAGGACCATTCGGACGCGGACCAAGCCCATGCGGACATAACGAAGGACAATGCCGACCCAAGGGCATTTCCGTTCACCACCAATGATCGAGAAGCATCTACGAGTGATGTTGGAGCCGAGACAAGCCACGAGATTCCTCAGAATGCTTCATACTCGCACACAACCGAGTGGCCTCTCATGCGGACAAAGAAGGAGACTTCACTCTTTGTCCTCTCGCTACATGATCGAGGCATAAAGACATCACTAGGAATTGTACTCTTTCCTACCCTTAGGTTTCCCACGTGGTTTTTAAGGAAGGTTTTAACGAGGCAACAACCTAGTGGTGCGAAATGGCCTCAAAGACATCCTTTGAGGGCCGAGTTGTCTAGAAGCCCATACCATGCCTTCTAGTTCGATTCCAGCATTCTAAGGGAGTATTTGAAGTCCATTTAGGCCCATGAAGACGTCGCACAAGTCACCAAGACACATCACTTATGATTAGGCATTTTTGCCTTGTCATTTTTAATGAACTTTCCTTTTTCGAACTTTTTCCTTTTCGTTTTGGGAAACTTCTTGGCCACGTGTTAGGCCACGTTTAAGGTTGCTTTTTGAGACATTTTTTAGCCTAAAGTCGAGCCATATATAAGGAGAAACTCGCAGCCCTAAGAGGGTAGACTTTGAATAAACGAAAAACCCTATTTTTGCTTAAGCCGTTGCCGCTTAGCTCCTTTGTTCTTTCTTCTTGTTTGTGTGAATCCCAGCAAGAGTAGAACGTCCAAGCTGTATCACGAGACTCTCCACAACTCGTGTGGTCGCTTATCAATCCATTGGCCCACGCCAAACCTCACGTTCCATCGTTGCCCATCGAATCGCGCCGCGGTCCATTCGGAGACAACACCGTCCGCTATCATTTTGGTATCAGAGCTGAAGATTCATCCACAACCACAGGTTGTATCTATCCTTGTTATCTTTTAAGTTTCAATACTCATACTTTTTGTTAGTTGTTTCATACATTCAACAAAAATCAAAAAAAAAAGTTATATCGATATTTGTTAAGTTGTTGTTTTCGTTTGTGTTTAGGGTTGATTAAAGGACACTAAGATTGGAGCTCAAGACTCTCACGACCACCTGGTTGTGTCTTTCTTTACTCTTCTTTTAGTTTCAGTACTCGTTGATTACCCTTGCTTGCTTGCTTATCTCATAAACTCAAAACAAAAAAAAAAAAAAAATTTTTGTCGTAATTGCCTGTTCTCCTTGTTTTAGTTTTCATAAATTCGTGAAATGTGATAAAATTATTCTGTCTCTTGATTTTGAACCTAGACTCATTATAGAACAAATTAAAATTGTTTTCGTAAAATTAGAAAAATATAAAATAATTGTTTTCGATTTTGCGCTACGGTTAGTCTATTTGAGCTAGTCTAAGCACTAAGACCTATTGTATTGTGATTTTCGTGCAAGGATTATGGCTGGTAATGGACAAGACGCCTTGGTACAAGCCATTGCCGAGATGAGAGCTGATATGGCTCAGAGATTTGGTGCGTTGAAGCGGCTCGGACATATCGAGCAGCCTCCGAGAAGCACCGTTGAGAAAGACCCCCACCGAGCAATCCACCACCAAGAAACAATCCACCACCGAGACATCAAAATTGGGATTCAGATGACGAGGGAGAGCCTCATGAGACGAAGAGATCAACATGACCGAGGATTCAGCGAACACATCGATCCCAAACTCACGCTACCCACGTTGCTGGCCGAGTAGACCCGATGCTTACTTGGATTGGGAGAACGTATGGACGAATTTTTGAATGCTATGAGTATAGTGAGCCGAAGAAGGTGGCAGTAGCAGCAGCCCAACTCACCGATCACGCATTATCTTGGTGGGATAGAGTTTCCGAGAGGAGACGGAACGATACGACCAAATCAGTACATGGGCGAAATGAAGTTTTCCTTCAAAAGAAGATATGTTCCTCCACACTTTCACAGAGAGATTCAGAGGAGATTCAGAAGGTTGACTCAAGGCAGTAAGTCAGTAGAAGAGKACTACGATGAGTTTGAGACACTCAAGAACCGTCTCGAGCTAGATGACTCGGAGGAGTCCCTAATGGCTCAATTCGTTGATGGGTTACAAGATCGAATATCACAGAAGGTAGAGCTGCATCCTTACCATCAAATGGATGAGTTACTACACCTGGCAGTCCAGATAGAGCAGCAAGGAAAGCGTAAGGCTTCTCGAAACCGAAGAACTCACAACGTGGACAGCGGAACAACAATCGGTTTCAATCACCGTCGGACCGAGCCAAATCAGTTGAGGTTGATTCGAGGTTTAAAGGGAAGACTCCTGAGGTTTCTAAGGGTCCTAGAGCTGAGACTAGTAGGTCTAATCAGAATCCTACACGCACCCGAGACATCATATGCTTCAAGTGTCAAGGTAGAGGGCATATGGCCGAGAGTGTCCAAGCCAAGGTTATGATACTTACTAAGGACGGAGGCTATGAAACTCAAGATGAGACCGAGGAAGATGATGATGGGTCTGAAGAAGAAGTTGAGTATCCAGAGAGAGGAGAAATCCTCATGATGAGGAGGATACTAAACACGCTATCTTGACGAAACTGCAACGGAAAATATCTTTCACACCAAGTGTTTAGTAGAGGGCAAAACGTGCAGTTTAATCATTGATGGAGGTTCGTGTACCAATGCTGCAAGTTCTTATATGATTGAAAAGTTGGGGCTCAAGAAGGAACGACACCCTCAGCCGTATAAGTTGAGATGGCTCAACGATAAGTCGAAGATTAACGAGCAAGTGAAGGTTTCTTTCAGTATTGGGAGGTATCAAGACCAAGTGACATGCGACGTGGTCCCTATGCAAGCTGGACACATTCTTTTGGGACGTCCTTGGCAGTTTGACAAAGAGGCCATACACCATGGCCGGACCAACTTCTACTCGTTCACGCATAACAAGCGCAAGGTGACTCTAGCTCCACTCGAGCCTACCGAGATTCACGCCATGCAAACCAAGATGGCCAAGGATACTAAGAAGGTCCAGAGTAGTTTGTTTGCTAAGGCAGGACACGTTAACAAGGCGTTGCACACGAAACAGGATGTGTTACTCTTGGTTTACAAAGAGGCCTTATCCGCCAAAGAAGCTACCGTCTATGGGAGATTCAAGGAGTTCTTGATCAGTTCAAGGATATTTTTCCAGATGAGATACCACCAGGGGCTGCCACCCTAAGAGGAGTTGAGCACCAAATTGACCTAGTGCCGGGCGGCCCTGCACATATCAACCCAGGGCACAGAGCTCGACAGTGCAAGAGCTGATGGCTAAGAGCTACGTGAGGAGAAAACCTTGAATCCCTGTGCTGTACCAGTGCTATTATTAGAAAGATGGCACATGGAGGATGTGTCGATTGTAGAGCCATGCACATTCGATAAAATATCGACATCCGATTCCGAGACTTCGATGATATGCTGGATGAGTTGAGATCAACTATCTTTTCAAGGTTGATTTGAAGAGTGGATATCATCAAGTTAGAATGAGAGAAGGCGGCAGTGGAAAACCGCTTCAAGGCGAAACAAGGCCTTTACAGTGGCTCGTTATGCCCTTCGGCCTAACCAATGCACCAAGCACCTTCATGCGACTTATGAACCAGGTTTTGCGTTCCTATATCAGTAAATTTGTCGTTGTATATTTTGATGATATTCTCATTTATAGTAGGAGCTTGGTAGAACACGTAAAGCTTAGAGCTAGTGTTGCGCTTGAAAGGAAGGCTATGCCAACTAACGAAGTGCATCTTTTGTATACATGTTGGTGTTCTTAGGCTTTGTAGTGAGCTCACAAGGACTACAAGTGGACCAGGAAAGATCAAGGCAATCGAAGAATGGCCGACCCCAGACATCGGACACGTCGAAGCTTTCACGGACTTCACCGGCGATCGTGCGAGATTTTAGCACCATAGCTGCTCCATTAACTGCTGTCATCAAGAAGGACGTGCCATTTCAGTGGGGAGAAGCGAAAGCCTTGAAGACCCTTAAGGACCGATTGACTCATGCCCGGTTTTAGTTTTGCCTAACTTTGACCAAATGTTTGAGATTGAGTGTGATCTTCAGGTTTAGGGATTGGAGCTGTCTTGACTCAAGGAGGGAGACCAGTAGCCTATTTTAGTGAGAAACTCAGTGGCCCTACCTAAACTATCCCACTTACGACAAAAATTGTATGCGTTGGTCCGATCGCTAAAGCATGCAACATTATCTTTAGCGAAGGAATTTGTTATACACACCGATCATGAAACTCTCAAGCACCTCAGAGGCCAGACCACGTTGAAAAAGACATGCAAGATGGTTAGAGTTCGTGGAGGCGTTCCCATACGTCATCAAATACAAGAAGGGCAAAGAAAATGTGGTCGCAGATGCCTTGCTCGAGGCGTCATGCTTATAACGACAATGGAAGCTAAAGTGTTCGGTTTGAGCACATTAAGGATCAGTATGCTGAGGATCCAGACCTTGGAGAGACTTATGTTCAGTGTCAAAGGGAGGAACCGGGTCCTATTACTCAAAAGCGGGTTCTATTCGGGATAAGCTTTGCATTCCGAGGATCGATGAGAGGACTTTTTGGTCGAGAGCTCACGGTGGAGGACTCATGGGACATTTTGGTGTAGACAGACTCTCTCACTCAAGGAGCATTTTTACTGGCCACATATCAAGAGAGCGTTGAATCATTGTGCATTGTTTGCCTCAGGCTAAGTCTAAACACACCCTCATGGTCTTTATATGCCTTTACTACTCGCTCCTTGGGAGGATATTTCTATGGATTTTGTGCTAGGTTTGCCGAGCACAACAGATTCCATCTTCGTTGTTGTGGACCGGTTCTCCAAAATGGCCCATTTCATTCCGTGTAACAAGACCAACGATGCCTCTGAGCCGCAAGTTTGTTCTTTAAAGAGGTAGTGCGTTTACATGGGCTGCCGAGAACCATCGTCGGACCGAGACACGAAATTCCTGAGCCACTTCTGGAGAACTTTGTGGAAAAAGCTAGGCACCAAGCTTCTCTTCTCCTGACGTGTCATCCCCAAACCGATGGTCAAGCGGAGTGGTAAACGGACCTTATCTAGCTTCTTAAGCTAGCATCGGTAAAAACTTAAAATTGGGTTGAGTGTTTGCCTTTAGTTGAATTTGCTTATAATCATGCTACTCACTCTTCTTCAAGTTTTCCCCTTTCGAGTTGTGTATGGTTTTAACCCTAGGACCCCATTGGAGTTTACTCGTTACCATTACCAAAGGCGGATCAAGTTAGTCTCGATGGAATCGCCAAAGCCGGCAAGTCGAAGATCCACGAGGGTTAAAGAGAACTCAACAAGAGGAACGAGCAAATCAAACACCAGAGACAAGGGGCGAAAGTACAGTTTACCGGGAGAATGGGTTTGGCTACACTTGCGGCCTAGCGTTCCCAAATAAGCGTAGCTCCAAACTAGCACCGAGAGGATGGCCGTTCAAGATCATTGAGAAGATCGCGACAATGCTTACCCTCGAGTTACCAGGTGAGTTCAAGTTTCCACAACGTTGCGTTTCGACTTGTCTCCTTTTGATGTAGGTGATTCGGACATGACGGAAGAACTTTCTCAAGAAGGGGAGAATGATGCGGACATCAAATGGAACCAGCTCATCAGTGGAGATCCCACCACTTAGAGGAGCACCAATGACCCGATCGAGAACCAAGAGCCTCGAGGATTCACGAGGCCGTGGACCTTTTGGCAAGGACCATTCGGACGCGGACCAGCCCATGCGGACATAACGAAGGACAATGCCGGCCAAGGGCATTTCCGTTCACCACCAATGATCGAGAAGCATCGGTGATGTTGGGCAGACAAACCAGATTCCTCGAATGCTTCATACTCGCACCTGACAGTGGCCTCTCAGAAGGACTTCACTCTTTGTCCTCTCGCTATGTGATCGAGGCATAAAGACATCACTAGGAATTGTACTCTTTCCTACCCAGGTTTCCCACGTGGTTTTTCTAAGGAAGGTTTTAGCGAGGCAACTTGACTAGTGGTGCTGAAATGGCCTGACATCCTTTGAGGGCCGAGTTGTCTAGAAGCCCATACCATGCATTCTAGTTCGATTCCAGCATTCTAAGGGGAGTATTTGAAGTCCATTTAGGCCCATGAAGGCGTCGCACAGTCACCAAGACACATCACTTATGATTAGGCGTTTTTGCCTTGTCATTTTTAATGAACTTTCCTTTTGAACTTTTTCCTTTTCGTTTTGGGAAACTTCTTGGCCACGTGTTAGGCCACGTTTAAGGTTGCTTTTTGAGACATTTTTAGCCTAAAGTCGAGCCATATATAAGGAGCTTCGCAGCCCTAAGAGGGTAGACTTTGAATAAGCGAAAAACCTATTTTTGCTTAAGCCGTCGCCCAGCTCCTTGTTCTTCTTCTTGTTTGTGTGAATCCCAGCAAGAGTAGAACGTCCAAGCTGTATCACGAGACTCTCCACAACTCGTGTGGTACATCAATCCATTGGCCCACGCCAAACCTCACGTTTCCATCGTTGCCCATCGAATCGCGCCGCGGTCCATTGAGACAACACCGTCCGATGCTTGTATCATAGTAGGTATCAATTCATCATCATTTTTAATCACAGTCATACCCCCTTCTTAGGTACACAATGCAGGGAGATATCCAAGTACTATCTGATATAGGATATATGATTCCAGCTAACTTAAGAATTTCCTTTTAACAACTTCTTTTAAGTTTGGGTTCAATCTTCTCGGGGTTCATGCTAGCATATGATTCGTTTTCAAGTGAATTCTGTGAGTGCACAAGCTAGGTGAAATTCCCTTAATGTCATCAGAGGAATATCCTATAGCCTTTCTAAATTTTCTCAACTCAGTCACAGCAAATGCGAGTCATCATCCTAAGCATGTCATTTCTATGATTGGGTAAGTAGAATTTGGTCAGAAAGCGTACCTTAGCAGAAGGAAGAGGTTTGAGATCACCATAGGTGCTCGGAGTTGACCGTTAAATGCTGCAGATGGGCTGGCTCGGCAGGAGGCTCGAGCTGACCGATATCAGGCGTGCAGAGGGCCGTCCGACTCGATTTGTATGATCGAGCTGGACACTCAGTTCGGCGTCCTGGACAGGGTAGCTCGAGCTGTATGGTCGAGCTTGGTGTCCTCGGCAGCATAATTTCGTGTTGACCCTATCGCTCCTCAGCCCGTCGACTCTTCCAGGAACCTTGTGTGAGTCTAAAATTATCTCATAACCCAAAGTCTCTTCATGTAGATACTCATCTTTCTCTCTTGGTTAAGGCGTCGAAGGTGATCCTCTTGATTAAGCTCCTCGGCATGCTTATCCATTACCTCGACATAGAAGACTTGTCCTTCTATTTCTGGCTTCCTCATGTGTCCTTGACATCAAATGTCATCTTGAAGTCACTCGAGGTTGAGATCGATCTTTCCTTTTCGACATCTATGCACCAGTAGCAAGGAAAGGTCTTCCCGAATCAGAGGATCTCTTGGTTCTTCATCCATCTCAAGAACTATAAAGTGCTAGGTATCTCCACTGAACCAACCATCGGAGGAAGATCTTGTAGCATACCATGAGGAGTCTAATAGATTCTGCAAGCACCGGAGAGATGTTGCGGGACTTATAGTTGCTGAACCAGCTTCCTTCTTGACAGTGGCATAAGGCGATAGATGCTCCAGATCACGAGACTTCTTGAAAGCGAA
The DNA here is from genome assembly GCA_018361395.1 of Boechera stricta. Taxonomy (NCBI): domain Eukaryota; kingdom Viridiplantae; phylum Streptophyta; class Magnoliopsida; order Brassicales; family Brassicaceae; genus Boechera; species Boechera stricta. The sequence continues at coordinate 6,266,968 of CM031542.1, forward strand.
TGGACCTAGAGAGCATGGTAGAGTGAAGGAACTGGGTGCTAACTTCTCTTTGACGACTCTCTTCTGAATGATGGCACTGCACTCCTCTGATAGGACAACCATACCCTGAACCGTCTTGTCTTTCTCAGCTATTGCATCCTTCAAAAACTTCTGATTAGCAGGTACCATGGATAAAGCATCAATGAGAGGCAACCTGATCTCAGCTTCCTTGATATGTTTATCAAAGATTTGCTTATGTTTCTCCATTAAATCCTTCTTAAACCTCTTTGGGAAAGGCAATTTGGGCTTGTTGGGAGGAGGGACATAAGGTGCCTTCTTTTCCTCTGAAATCACAGTTTTGGGTGCGGGGAGGTGAGGCTTGACCCTTCCTGTGGGCTCGGTAGGCTCTTGAGGGTCTCAGCTTGAGTATACTGGTCGAGTTGGGGCGCTCTAGCAGGAGTAAAACTCTTGTCTTGGTCGTTTTTGGAAACCAAATCCTCCCCATCTTGATCCTCACTGTCCTCAGTGATTATAGGAGATCTTCCCCTCTCAGGTAACTCCTTTCCACTCCTCAAAGTAATGGCATTGATGTGAGCATAGTCTTTAGGGTTTTGTACTGCCTTTCCTGGGAGGTGGGAAAGGGTAGAGGATGAAGCTGTCGTGCCCTCGATGGAACGAATCTTGGACTGCAGAGACTCAATCTTGCTGTTAAGATCATTGTAAGTGTAGTCCATCTGGGTTTTAATTTCACCAAACTTCTTGGCTGTTTCAAGTGCTCCAGCTGCTTGGCCCTGTAAGATTTGCTGCAGCAAGGTGTTTGTCTGTTGATCAGGAGCGGTAGAAGACGGAGCGTGGAGAGACTGAAAACCGGGTGGTGGACACAAGGCTCCTTGTTGCGGATGATGACTCGGATAATGCGGTCTAGGGGCAAAGTTCTGCTGCTGATTGTAGGGAACAAAAGGCTTGGACTGAGGTTGTTGCTGAGGTGGGTAGACCTGATCCTGAGGGTTAGCAACGTTGGTACTCTTGTAGGACAGATTCGGGTTGTTCTTTTAGTTGATGAAACCTTTGTTGTACTGACCCTGATTCTGCACATAGCTGACCTCCTCTAGACCATCATCCTCCCCATCTTGAACCTGAAGAACTGTATCCTCAGAAGCAAAGTGAACCTGTTTCTTCTGCTGTAGTAGTTGATCCAACTTAGCAGTCAAGGCCTTGATGGCCCGAGTCTGATCATCGGTAGCAATAGTTGGCCGGACACTCCTATCATACTCAGCAGAGTAGTTACCATCAGATTGTGCTAGGTTCTCCACAAGTGCCCAACCAGCATCAACGTCTTGGTTGAGGAAGTTACCACTGCTGGCTGTATCGAGAAGCATTCGAACCTTCGGGAGAACTCCTCTGTAGAGAGTGCTAAGGAGAGACTCATTGCTGAAACCGTGGTGAGGGCATTGAGTAGTGTAGCCCTTGAAGYGTTCCCAGCATTCACAGAAACTTTCACCATCCTTCTGAGTAAATCCAGAGATTTCATTCCGCAAGCGTGCTGTCCTGGCGTTGGAGAAGAACTTGGCCAGGAAGGCTTTCTTGCAGTCATCCCAGGAAGTGATGGATCCATGGGGTAGAGTCTTTTCCCAGTGATGGGCTCTGTCACCAAGAGAGAGAAAGGAACCTTGTTTGAAACCATCTTCACTGACCCCATTGATCTTGGTAAGGCTGCAGAGCCTATCAAACTCATCCAGATGATCAAGAGGGTCTTCCATAGGTAGGCCATGAAACTTGTTGTTCTGCACCATAGCGATCAAGCTGCTCTTGATTTCGAAGTTGTTGTTCTGGACCGCAGGAGGGACAATCCCTTGTCTGTTGGTATGAGTATTTGGGGCATCCCTGCTCTATGGCCTCCTCACAGGGGTCTTGGGCATGTCGGTCGTGGGTGGTCTTCCATGCCCAGATGATTGTCGTCTTGGGCGTTTTCTGCTCTCATGCTGTTGTGGTAGCTTGTGGATGTTGAAGTAGCGAATGAGGTTCTGACTTCCTTTCAATCTCGTTTGCATGCAGGGGAATAGTACTCAATGTAGACTCGACGGCGTGGGCAGATAGGCGGACTCGAGGCCGGAGCAGCAGGCTGACTTCGATCTGCTGGGCTTGAGCTAGGGGCTCAGTCAGACACGTCCTGCACACAAAGACAGAAAAAAGAAAATCAAAGTAAGTAACAGAGTAAATAGAAAAGAACTTGATCTAGAATGATTTGAAATCCTAAATGTAACAACAACACCCAAATGGCAGCAAATTGATATAGGTCAATTTCTTACTAGACCAAAGTTTCGTTGTAGTAGAGTAAGGTGTCGATCCATAAGGGTGAAGATATTAACCAAAAAGATCAAGCAATTCAAGACAAGCCAAACAAATGGTGAATGGGACTAGTGACCAAGGCTGGAAATAAGAGTTAAAATACTTTAGGACTAGCGAGGAACTAACAGAAAATGAGAAATATCGAGCAGTATGGAATAGAAAATTCAATCAATGCAGAGAAGTTCCTAAGGATGGGATAATCGACTCAGTGTGTCCTCTTAGCCTACACGGTGGTCTAACAAAACTCAATCAAGCTATTCCTAGACATCAAACATCACAACCAGTTAAGTCCACTCCCGTGATAAATAACCTCAAGCTAGACCAGTTCAGGACAATCCTTGGAAATCTACCTAGCAGGCATTAAGATTCAGTTCAATATTGTCGATAAACACCTAGACAACTAATCCCTTAGGCTAGGCATGCAGATCTCTAACATCAGTTCAGTCAAGCATTTTATCAAACACCTTCTGGGTGGAAAAACACCTAAGTTCTAATCTCAATTGATCAGAGAGAAATTAGCATTAAGAACACTGATTTAGAAGGGAAATCAAACAATAAACACTTGAACCACCTAAGAGACTAAGATTTCACACCTAATTTATCCCATCCTCAAGAACCCTAATGACTACTCAAAACACATGAAGAACAACATAATCACAAACCCAAAAATCAAAATAACTTGCATAAGTAAGGAGATAAGGAAGAGAAGAGGTAGAATAGAAAGGTTCAAACACAAATACTCAGTAGAATCAAAGATACAGCATCCAGGAAGCAAGAACAGATGAAGAACAAAAAGAGAACTGGAAAGTTAGGGCTAAAAACCAACTCTCCTCAGTCTTAATCCCCCATTAGGTATTTATACTAAATCTTAAAAATCCTAAAACGTCATGGACAAAATTGTAAAAACGTGCAGGATAAGGTCCAGCTCGATCATTCTGGTCGAGTGGTGTGCTCGAGCTGATGGAATCAAGATTGCATTTTTATGTGTTGAGCTCGAGCAGGTGACTCGATTGTATGGGCTCGAGCTGGACAGAAAAATTCCAAGACTCCTCTTTTATGATGGGCTCGATCATGGAGCTCGAGCATGGGTGCTCGAGCTCGGCCAGAAATCTTCAAGACTGTCTTTGACCTCAGCTCGATCATACAGCTCGAGCATGGGTGCTCGAGCTGAGCTTCTGCTCGATCACGTCTGCTAGAGCATCCAGGTCGAGTCTAATGTCCTAGACAGCTTCGAACCTAACTTCTCCAAAATCACTCGAAAGTACCCTGTAACAAGCCAAATATGCAGGATGTATGCAAACCTCATGCAAAACACTCTAAGTATGCAAAACTAGGAATAAATGACAAGAACAGGGTGAATAACACGTCTAGATGTATGAATTATGCAAGTTAAAACCATGCAAAATGCAAGCATATCACTTATCTTTCTACTTATGCAAGTTATTTTGATTTCTGGGTTTGTGATTATGCTGTTCTTCATGGTCTCTGAGTAGTCATTAGGGTTCTTAAGGATGAGATAGATTAGGTGTTGAATCTTAGTCTCCTAGGTGGTTTAAGTGTAGAATTGTTTAATTTCCCTTCTGGATTAGTGTTCTTAATGCTAATTACTCTCTGATCAATTGGAATTAGAACCTAGGTATATCCACGCCCGGAAGGTGTTTGATGAAATGCCTGACTAAACTAATTCCAGAGATTTACATTCCTAGCCTAAGGGATTAGTTGTCTAGGGTGTTTATTGGCTTTATTAAACTGATTCTTAATGCCTGCTAAGCTAGATTTTGCGAAGGGATTAGGTCTGGAACTAGATTAGCCTGAGGTTATTTATCATGGGAATGAACTTGACTGCTTATGAGTTTAATGTCTAGGGAATAGCTTGATTGAGTTTGTTAAACCATCTAGGTAGATTAAGAGGATACACCAAGTCAATTACCCTATCCTTAGGAGTTTCTCTTGTTTGATTGATATCTGTTTCATTGCCTTTGCTAGTTTTTGTTAGTAGCTATCACTCTGTTTTTGCTCTGTTTTCGTTCTGTTAGTTGCTGCTAGACTCTATTTTCAGTTTCTGCTTAGGTTGATAGATTAACATCTTTTTGCTTGCTTGGCTTGACTTAAACTGTTTGATTGCATCCTTCTTGGTTAATATCGCACCCATTTGGATTGATACCTTTCTGTACTACAATGACATGATAGTCCAGTAAGAAATTGACTTATATCACCTTTATGAAGCCTTTACAGGTTTTAGGTTTATCTTGAAGAAAATTTGGAATTTTGGAACGAAAATGCAGTTTTGGAGATGGAAAACTGTGCATAAGGGTCATATAAGTTTTCCATTCGTTGAACAGTTTTTCGATTTCAAATTTCAATGATTTTTTGATACAAGATAGGTCTTTGAGTTAGCATTCATTTGGGACCAGTTTCATGTCATTATCATCGGTGGTTCAAACGTTATGCCCGTTTTACTGAAGACAGGTCAATCTGGCTAGCAGCTGAAACAAATGCAGAGTTAGACCTCAGATCGATCTATTGATCGATCCACTTTTGCGTTGAAGTTTAAGATCGACCACAACACCCAGGATCGACCGATCCACACCCAGATCGACCGATCTAGCCCAAAAACGAGAAAATACAAAACGAAAACTTCCAGATTTGCCCTAGATTGTCCTTATCTCTTTAGGGTTCGACCAAAACATTTTAAGAAATATAAATAAGGGGTTTTAAGCCATTTTGGAGGCGACGCTTTTATCGCTATTCCATTTTTTACATTCTGTAATTTTTTCTCTGCAATTTCTGGATCTCTGTAAGCTTGGGAGAAGAATCTCTGACTCTACATCTTGAGAAGATTTCTGAACCTTTTCTGATTTCTTATTCTATGATTATAAGTTCTTATTCATCTCTCTGTGTTTCCTCTGTATCCATGTCTAAGTAGATCCATAGTTAGGTTTTAGGGTTTCAAAGGATTTCATGAATCACTAAATTAGACATAGATAAGGATTTATCAATTGACATCTTCACCTATTGTTGTGTTCATTTTTGAGACTAAATTGATCACTTAGTCTCTGAATTTAGGTTTACCTTATTCTCCAAAAGCTTATAGGTTGCTTAATACAATATTAGGTGAGCGAATTGTCCTTAGTCAACGAAAGCTGATGCTCAGGCAATTCGTGAACATATTGAACCAGCTTGTTATAATGCTTGTCTAGAATTCTAAGTTCAAACGATAGTTTAGAATTTTAGGTTGCTGATATATCATGGATTTTACCCGTTTTTAGCCATGATATAAGTCGTTTTATCGAGTCTTTCTAGTGCTTTTTATCATTTTAGAGTCTTTTCAGGTTTAGCACGCTTGGGGACCTAAAAGATTTTGAGACATTTGGAGCTTTTTGGCAATTCGTTGGAGGACTTTCCACCTAGATCGAGCTGAAATTTTACACAAGATAGATCTTTGATTTAGCTGTTTGCAAGTGGTTTGAAGGAAATCCAACGGTGCGATCAAAAGATGCCAGTTGTCGTGAAATATCCAGCTGGCGAAAGCAGTAAGAAGCCTCAGATCACCGATACCAATTTAAGGTCGATCGATACCGACGAAGAGGCCCGATACTTTCACCATAAGAAGCCCAATACTTTCCCTTATTTACAAAGAGGCTCAGCTCGTGTTTTAAGACCTATTTAAGCAAGTTTTAGTCATTAGTCGTGGAGGAGGAGATTTTACTTTTCACTATTATTCTTGAGCCACCATTACTTGACTTTTGAGAGCTTTTGTGGGAGACGGATCCAAGACTGTGTTCATCAGAGAAGATCCCGAACCCTTGTTTTTATTCTTTTGTTTAATTTCATGAATTATTCAGTTATGTTATTTGTTTCATCTATCATGTCCGAGTAGCCTCATTTAAAGTTCGTGGTTTTCTCATATGGATTTCCTGATTTATGATAATTGATTTGTAGGTTCAAAATCTGAATAGTTCTTCACCATAGGTTGTTCTCAAAGCTATTTCTAACCCGATCACTTAATATGTAACCTAGATTAATCGATTAACCACAGCTGCATCGAGTAATCCGATAAAACCTAGTAGCAATTGGATTATCTCAAAGAGATTTGTAATTGTGAACATATCAAACTTGAATTGATGCTGGTTTATCGTAGGATTTGCAAAGAGATTTGGAATTTTAGACTTTAGACTTCAGTTAACGACAGTCAAGTTAACTATTTGTTTAAGTTCAAGAACCGCTTAATCAATTGAACTTAATGATTAATTATTGTTTATCATTGATTTCCGAAGTTACCCGTTTCTAATCTTTCCTCGAATGAATTAAAACAATCTTATTTCGATCACCATATTTTTCGTTTAACTGTGATTTGCTTAGCTTAATCCTCACTAAGTTATTTATCAGGTGAATTTTCGAGTTTGCTCGACTCGATATACGCAAAGAACTGCTTTAGATTTTTAGGTATTAATTTGAGATATCAAATTTGGCGCCTGGGGACTCTAAAAATTTCACCATTAGAATTTTTAGTTTATTTTGTTTGTTAAAGACGTGACGATACTCCATTGGTATCGATCGACATCAACGCTCTGAATTTTGGTTATTTATTTTTCGCCTTTTGATTTTCAGGTGTATGCATCAGCGCTACCGGAGAAATAAGGACACACCACGATCAATCTCTCTCTCCAACACAAGCAGAGCTTCGAACGCACGAAAAACAAAAAGAACTACAGCTGAGATGGATCTTCCTTCCAAGGTTTGGTGCATGATGAGGAAGGTGAACAAATACCTCCTCCACAACAACCCCAAGTTGCTGAACGGACACTTGGCGATTACAACCAACCGATCAATTCTATGCCAATCGTGCAAAGATCCCATTCCAACTTTCCGAGGAATGACTTTGAGCTGAAGCCTGCTTACTTCACTCTTGTTGGACAGCACCCCTTCACCGGTCTCTCTCGAGCACCCTATGGACCACATCGAGAAATTCGAGGACTTGGTCACCGGTATGAAGTACAATGGAGTACCACAGGAATATCTCTTTGTAAGCTCTTTCCATACTCTCTTGGTGGAGAGGCAGCTTATCTGCTGAAGCAGCTACCTCCCGGATCTTCACACTGAACGAGACCAACGCATTCCGAACAATTTCTATGACGATGCGAGATCGAGGACCTCAGAACAAGATCTCTCAATTCTCAAGGTCCAACAGTAAGCACTCAAGGCTGCAAGCGATTCAGATCCTACCAGAGACTGTCCGCATCACGGTTTCAGTCAAGTTCAGCTGCTCGATCTTTTAGAGGGATTGATCATGTATCGATGGCACGATTCTGCAAAACGGAACTTCAACACTAGGGTTCCAACCGATGCGTGAAGCTGATTGAGAACTTGCTGCAAAGCACCAAGAATGCTGATTTCAGCGAAGAGGCTCGCTAGTGTTGCTGACAGTTCGCATTGCGAGGTTCAAAGTGGTTAGAATGCACAACCTCGTGGGAAAAGCAGAAGGCTGTACATTTTGCGGTGAAGAGAGGAGATTAAAGAGGCGTAAGATGTTAAACATTGGTGATTCTGGTTTTAGTGGTCAGCGATTTGGTTACAACAACAACCGAAGCTTCAACAACAATCAGCAAGGTGGTTACAAGTCGAGGTAACCAATCTTTGTGCCACCACCCGCCCAAAAACCACTTCAAGCGGTGATTTTACTCGCCAATACGGTATTCAGCTTACCAACCGCATTCTCCGAGGTCTACAGAGTAAGACGGAGATCTCTTGGAACAAATTCTGTGGACAAGAAAAGATGACTGGAGATTTTAATAAAGCTGGATAATCTATACACCGATCTGAATGGGAGAATCAACGCCTCGAAATCCATCAAGATGGAAAACCAAATAGCTACATCGCAGCTGTCAAGGGAAAGATAGTTCAACCAAGATGGACATGTCAATGCAATCACCTCGAGAGCTAGAGAAGAGGATTTTGACCGAGATGACTATGTCCGTTCAGTATTTATCGACCGATACCCACTGTATCGATCGATACTACCCAAGACCCGTATTCAAGGTTGCTGAAGATGGAGATAAGAATTCTGAGATTCCACAGTATCGATCGACACCCCTACGCAAGTCGATCGACACCAACCTGTGAGACGATACCAAACTCCAGATCGATCGACACTCATCTCCGGTATCGTCGATACCCTTGCAGCTGAATCAATAACGAAAAGGACGAGATGGTTGAAAGGGCCCAGCAAGCCGTTCCCTATCCTATTATTCCCAAGCTGACAAGAGAGAGTAGGAGGCTGCTAGAAGCAAGTTTTGTCAAAAAAATGGCACCTCCCCGTTGTTTACACCACCACCGCGAGCATAGCAAAGAGGAAGACCGGGAAATTTTCAGTCCCATGCTCCATCTCTAGAGTAAACTTCAGAGCCTCGTTGACTGGTCTAGTGTCAACGCCATGTCGAGGGCGATTAGAGAGATTGAAAGCTGATATGAGATCTCCTAACACGCTCTCACATATGCGGATTCTTCTACCACTCCCTTTACGCTACAATTCTGATTTACTGCTAAAATAGAGATCTGATTCCTACTGATTTTCAGGTTGTGGAGATGAGCCAAGGATCCACTTTGATTTTGGGAAGACCATTTACTGCTGGCGCGATCATGGACACGCATAAGAAGAGAATCTCTTCTTTGCATTGACGGAGACGCCTTCCGATGTCATTCCCTCGGAGGAGCACCCAGACATGTCTCGTGCATCACCATTGCCCGGTGAGACTCTGATGATCGATCGCTCGATGAGTCTTATGATGAATCAAAAGTCGCAGGATGTTTCAAATGACCCCCTCACCCCAAGAAAGTTGTGAGAAGACCAAGGCAACAAAGAGGAAGGCAGCGCAAGAAGATCAACGGTGCTGCTACTTTCACTTTGATCCCTCAGAAGTGTGATGGAGATTCGATCGAATATAAGGTGAAGTGCAAGGGCACCTCGAAACCTTTCTCTAAGGTTAGAGTTCTCATTCCTACGGAGATGAAAGAGAAAGAAGAGGATATGATGAGCAAAACTTTGAAGCTGCAGATGTCTGGTTGTGGAGCTTATCTCGGAATGAGTCCTCCACCTTGTCCTGACTGATAACTTAACCAAAGTCAAGCTCGTGACATTAAACAAGCGCTTAGTGGGAGGCAACCCACGTGTCTATAAATATGAGTTTTGTGTTTTGTTGTGTCTATGAATCGTCGGAAGAAAGATGGTCGCTTTTGCTCCAGTATCGATCGACACCACCTTGGTATCGATCGACACCACTGCTCTATAGTAACACCTCTTGTTCTTGACCTATTTCGTTTTGTCCTTTGATTTCTTTCACCTTCTCTGGGCTTGATAAACACTGGGGACAGTGTTGTTTAAGTCTGGGGGAGGTAGTTACTGACATTGTGTGTTCATTTTGAAAAAAAAAAAAAAAAATGATTTTCGTGTCAAAACAACTTAGAGATTCCTGACTGTGCTCGGTTTTGATGTGCTGGTTTTGCTTTTGAGTGTCTATTGTTACAGGGTCAATATCCAGTTCGACTAATGAAAACCAGCCAGCCAGAATTCATCGATTGTCTCCAACAAGTTTTCATCACAAGTAAATTTCTCGCACTTCATCAATAAGGTAAATGTCCAAAGAGCTTGATTCATCATTCATTATCTAGCTAAGGAACCCATGTGTATGAGAGTTATGGTTGATCTCCCCCGTGATAAGTATTGGATACGAATTTGGTGAGAATCAGGAACAAAAATGCATGAAAGATGAGATGACTTCCGCCAAGTGGAGGGGTAGGAAAATTTCCTATGACCCCATTATTCTACTTGGATAAGGGATGATCACACAATGGTCAAAGTGAGGGTGGAAAATTTCCGATGACCCCATTATTCACCTAAGGCACTTGATACATCAAGGTAAGAACCGGGATTCGTCGATACACTATCAATACTCCCTCGAACCTTGATTTGTATATGCAACTAAAAAGAAAAAGAATACGAACTGGTTGTGAAATAAGTCTGGGGGAGTGAAATACCAAGAAAAAAGTTGAATGAATGGTTCCTTGGCTATGGTATTGTATGACCAAAGAATCTAGAAAGGTCATGGACATTGATTTTAGGGCAAATCAAGCGATGATAAGCGATGAACACTTAGCGGGTCATGAGTGAAGTCTGTGGTGGAGATTCCGATGGAGAAGTACATGGAGGTTAGATCTGGAGCTGATCAGGCAACGGGCGCTTGTAAGAAGGTCAGCATTTCGGTACAGATCGGATCTCTAAGGTTTTCAAACCTCTTTCTCTCACTTAGTTTTCTGTTTTGCGAGGGGGCAAGCAAAGGCTAGGAATAGGGGAGTGATATATCATGGATTTTACCGTTTTTAGCCATGATATAAGTATTTATCGAGAGTCTTTCTAATGCTTTTCTATCATTTAGAGTCTTTTCAGGTTTAGCACGTTTGGGGCCAAATGGAGATTTTGGAGACATTTGGAGCTTTTTGGCAATTCGTTGGAGGACTTTCCACGTTAGATCGAGCTGAAATTTTTACACAAGATAGATCTTTGATTTAGCTTTCGTTTGCAAGTGGTTTGAAGGAAATCCAACGCAAAAGTTATGCCAGTTGTCGTGAAGACAGTCGCCTGGCGAGTAAGAAGGTCCTGATCGACCGATACCAATTTGTCGACGATACCGACGCAAGAGGCGATACTTTCACCATAAGAAGCCCAATACTTTCCCTTATTTACAAAGAGGCCCAGCTCTGTTTTAAGACCTATTTAAGCAAGTTTTTAGTCACAGTCGGAGGGGAGACTTTACTTTTCACTATTATTCTGAGCCACCATTGACTTGACTTTTGAGAGCTTTGTGGAGACGGATCCAAGACTGTGTTCATCAGAGAAGATCTCGAACCTTGTTTTTATTCTTTTGTTTAATTTCATGAATTATTCAGTTATGTTATTTGTTTCATCTATCATGTCCGAGTAGCTCTCATTTTAGGTTCGTGGTTTTCTCATGGATTTCCTGATTTATGATAATTGATTGTTGGGTTCAAAATCTGAATAGTTCTTCACCATAGGTTGTTCTCAAAGCTATTTCTAACCTGATCACTTAGAATATAGAACCTAGATTAATCGATTAGCAACGTGCAATTGAGTAATCTGATAAAACCTAGGTGAGCAATCGGATTATCTCAAAGAGATTTGGTAATTAATCAAGAACATATCAAACTTGAATTGATTGCTGGTTTACTGTGTAGGATTTGCAAAGAGATTTGGAATTTTAGACTTTAGACTTAGTTAGTTTTCGCAACGACAGTTGGTTAACTATAGTTTCGTGTTTAAGTTCAAAAACGGCGCTTAATTGAATTGAACTTTAATTGATTAATTATTGTTTATCATTGATTTCCTGAGAGTTACCCTGAGCCTAATCCTTTCCTGAATTGAATTAAAACAATCTTTTTCGATCATATATTTCTTGTTTAAGCGTGATTTGCTTAGCTTAATCCTCACTAAGTTATTTATTGTGTGAATTTTCTTGAGTTCTTGTGTTCGACCCCTGATATACTGCAGCAACTGCTTTAGTACTTTTAGGGTATTAATTTGAGCATATCAGTTGCTAGATAGAGTAATTGGTGCCACGACAGTGGATTGATTATACAATTTTGTTTGAGTTCGAGATTTGTGTTTAATTCATTCTCTGAATAATTGTCTGATTCTTGATTTGTGATTTCTTGCAAATTTCCTTAAGCCTAGAGCCTTTTAATTATTCTCTTGTTTACTCTACAACCAATCTTTTTATTTTATCTTAACTTCTCAATCAATCTCTATAGTCTGTAGTGTAACAATTGATCCTCGTGGATTCGATCCCTAAGTACTACAACGTACTAGAGTTATTTGCATAGACCCGAGTGAAAGCTTCAACTATCATGGATCGATCACATATTACTACAATTGCATGACTGTGCACTTGTGGTCTTATGGGTTAAACTCTCGAGACTACTTTCTAGTAGCGTTCGGGTGAAACCTGAGAAGGAGGATGACAGTTAACCCTTTAATCTTCCTCATGACCACTTCTCTATCTTCCATGTAGGGAAGAGAGAATTTTTGATTATGAATGCTTCACTTTCTTCTTTATTCTGAGTATCTAGAAAGGCTCCCAAAAGAGGACGAGTTAGAGTGATCCAACTCTTGACTAAATGTTTTTACGAGTTTCTGTTGATTCTCCAGACATTCCAAGTGATCAAATTATTCATCAATAGGTGGTTAGACATTAAAGCAGCAGTAAACAAAGACAAAATATCAAAGCAAAGAGAGATTAAAAACTGAGATAACTAAGTAAGATAGAAGAGAGATAAAGAGATTAGGGGTGTAGGAGGCGTTTGCCAGAGGGAAAAATGGCCAGGCGATGCTTGCGTTAAGGTTTGCTTATGTGTTTGTGTGATATGGAGTCACGGGATTAGAGAGTTTTGGACCGAATATGGAGTTGAATGACTTCAAATTTGTTTAGTTCGTAGATATCACCGGTGCCAATTTGATTGTCTCTAAAAATATCAGAATTCGGGTCAATTTGAGCTAAAGCTTAGAAAGAGTTTGAAGATGGTGATATGGTTGACCGACGAGCAGTAGAGAGGTCGTGCAATTTTAGTGAGAGAAAGAGAGTTTTCAGGATCGGCTTGGTTAAGAGGAGTGAAGTGATGGAGTCGGGTTCGAACGCGGAGGATCTTCTTTGTTCTTGATGGAGAGGGAGGGAGATGAATGATGACAGAGAAAAAGTTGGGGTTGTCCGTGGTAGGGTTACCGGAGAAGATGGTCGACGACGGGGACTGAAGAGGGTATCAATTAAACCGGCGGTGAAATCTACATTTGGCGGGGTAATGTCGATGATAGGATTTATAGCAATGCCTGTTGTAGAAGAGTCGGCATTCGGCGGAGAGGATTAGGCAGAGATAATGGATGTAATGGGGGCGGGGACGTTGGTCTCCGAACAAATGATGTCCGGAGAATTACTGACTTTGCTGGGCAGAGAGTTGAAAAGGAGGCTGGACTGCTTGCTAGGGGCTGAGAGACAAAATCAGTAGCTTGGGACGTCTAATTGAATTGGGCCGTCTGGTTTAAAATCTGGTGGACCTGAAAGCTTTAACTTCGAGTGAGAAAGATGAGATGAAGATGGGCCTAAATGAGTTTGGGTTAGATATTTTTTTCCCTAGAAAGAAGAGAGTTTAAGGTTTCTTACATTCGGGTATAAAGGCTAGGATTTTTGTACGGAATGTTTGGTTACGCCGTTCTGTACGGACAACGGTGGGTTTTCGGTCTCCAGAAGATAGGGGCGGCGACGGAGGGTAGAGTGGCTGAGTTAGGAGGAATCGAGGTGTCGGAGAGAGATGGAGGGAGGTTTTGATCAATTGAAGGGTCTTGGGAAGGTAGACTCGGCGCCGGAGGAGAGATATAGTCGGAGGAATGCAGCGGCCGTCACTGAGAGTCCGGATGGCGATGGGCGGAATGTCCGAAGCATGAACAGGTTCCGCATTTCGAATGAAACCGGCCATATTCAACCGTAATCTTCACTTCATTGTCGCAATCATCTAAGACAATAACCACTGAAGGAAGAGGTTTTTGTAAATGCACGACTACCCGAAGTTTGGATGTGCTAAGGTGATCTAGGGGCAGAGAGTGGCGATTCATGGGCAGAAGAGAACCGACTGCGCTTGCAATAAGTTTATAAGCATTCAGTGGCCAGAGATGTGGTGGAAGATTACGGAGGGTGATCCACAACAGCGTAGAAGTCAAAATGTGGGTGTGTAACTTCGCGGAGGTGCTCCATTCAACCGCCGAGAACGAGACTATACAGACAGACCAAAAGGCTACTTCACACACCCATTTGCGAGTGAGAGGAGAGAGGATGTGAATGAGGCGTGGACGTTCCATCCCCAGATCGAGTTGAGATCGGCAAAGATCTTGACTGGAGAGGGTGGGTTTTCAAAGAAAGTGCAAAAAAGATAGTCCTTCCATGCTTCCGAGCCTTTAAGAAGAATGTCCGGTGAAGCACGGACGACCGGTGTGCCATCTTATAAATAAGAGGGAGAAAGAAAGGATTTTTGAGGAGAAGGTGATGGTTTGGTGAAAAGAGCTGTCCAAAGTCCGGTTAGAGATTAGTTTTGGACTTGGGTTTTCGGAGGAAAAGCAGGTGGAGAGTCTTGAGAGATGGAGACTGTGACCAGAGACGGAGATTTTGGGAGATTCATTAGCAGATGCGGCTGATGAATGACCATTGGTGCGACGGAATCTGGCGATCCTACTGTGGCCATGATTAAAGGGAAAGGTCCGTACAAATCAAAATTGAGAGAATTTCATTAATGTACGGACTCTCTAGAAATGTGGCATTCCCACTCCGGAACTTGTTTTGTCACCTCAGTTTTTGTGATACCTATGGTGATAGGATCAAATGCTAGTATAACGCAAATCCCTTATTCTGAATAAGCTTCATTCTTTTACAATTTCCTTTTTTTTTTCTTTTCAAGTTGAAAATAAACTAAAAGACCAAATAACCATAGAAGTTTTACATATTTACAAATTAACCATCAACTTATATTAAAACTAGTTGGGCTTGTAAATGGATTTGTAAATCGACGGCCCACCAACCCACCAAAACTTAACTTCCTTATTCTCTCCCTCCCGACGAAACACTCTCTTCCAATCTTCAATTTCTTCAGCGCCAAACGGAGGAGGACTCGCCGGATTCTTCAGCGCCAACTCGAAATTTCTTCTCTTTTCTTATTTCTTATCTTCTTCTTCCCTATTATCCTTCTCCTTCTCTCTTCAATTTCGAGAATCCCTATTTAAGATTTTTGAGATATTTTTTGAGAACTTTTCCAGCGATTTCGTCGCTCTCCTTTTTGAAATTCTTCCTCTTGCGAAGAAAAGGTTAGTTACACTATGAAATCCCACCATTTTATTTTGAATTTTGATAGGTTGATTTTGAAAATTTTTTGGTTTTGATTTTGATTTTGGTGTTTTTTGTTGTTTAGATTTGTGGATAATGCCTAAAACAAGAAACCTTCGAAGGAAACGGAATCGGTCACCGACTCCATCGCCAGAGACTCCACCGCCGGAGACTATTCCGCTGGAGACTATTCCGTCAGAGACTATTCCGTCAGAGACTATTCCGTCAGAGACTATTCCACCGCCGCTGGAGCCACTGTCAGCTGAGCCACCGGAGCCTTCTCCTCAGCCGCGCCAAACTCCACCAAGCGCGCAATTCTCTAAAACGGTAAAAATTTAAGTATTATTGGTGTGTTTGGTATAACTAGGTATACTTAGTTTTGTTAGTATTGTTAGTATTGTTAATTGGGTATTCTTAATATTGTTAATTGTCTTTCGATTGTTGTGTTTTGATTGTTGTGTTTTGATTGTTGTGTTATGATTGTTGTGTTTTGATTGTAGAGTGAAAATGAGTTTGCCAAAGCAATGCAACCTCGCAAGTTTTTTTTCAATGAGAAGGAGTATACGAAATAGTGTAAGTTTCAAACGAGATACGATCAAGACAGAGTTGTAAAGCATCTTAAGACCTTACCTGATGGTGATGACTTAAGGTGGTTTACCGAGCACCCGCAATTCAAACACCTCTTCCACATGGTGGGCGAACAAAACCGAAAGATGATGGGAATGTGGATGTTGCTCCTACGAACAGCCAAAACGGATAGGAAAGACCAAATTTGGTTCGTCGTCAATGGTGTCCCCATAAGGTACTCTATTAGGGAACATGCTTTTCTCTCGGGATTATATTGCAACTATTACCCGATTGACTATGAGGAGAAGGGTAGTATGGACTTTGTGAGGAGACATTTTAAGAGGACGGATAAGGTCACAGTCAAGAATGTGTTTGAAAAGTTAGGGATATGGCTGCCGATGTTGATAGGTTGAAGATGGTTGTTTTGTACTTCCTCTCGACGGTGATTCATGGAAGGTCAAAGATGGTTGAAGGAAAAATTCTCCCGTTGCTTCTTAAGGTGGTTGATGATGTAGAATTTTGTAAAATCTTCCCATGGGGACGTTTTACATTTGAGGACTGTGTGAAAGAAGTGGAGCATTTAATGGATCGCTTCAGTGGTGAGGTGCGAGTGAGCTGGACATTTCCCGGTTTTGTATTATAAATAAGCAGCAGTTTAAATGGTTTAAATGGTTTTGTTTAACTTGTATTTCTTATGTGTAGTTGTTGGCATTTGAATGTATACCAGCATTGAAGGCAGCTTTTCGAGTACCTTTACCAAACGCAGACACATCATGTCCAAAGATGTGCAAAGGGAGATACAAAGAAATAAGCTATAAAGGATATCGGTTGAAAGAAATATATGACAAGCTTGGAGACCCAAAGGTATCAATTACTTTTAGATTTACATCTTTTAGTTTCATATTATGCATCCTGAGGATTATATAAATTTATTTGGACTATACACGCAGGATATTCATAGTATTGTGCCTCTTGAGGATTCTGAGGAACGTCTTATGATGCGCTACTTAGGTGATATTTGGTTTGATGTTGATATTACAATGGAAGTGGATTGTATTGACGCGATTGTTGATGAGTGGAACCAAATATTAGTCAACCTGCGTAAGAAGATATTTTGGGAGGACTTGTACAATAAAGATCGTCAATCACGAAAACCCCAAGCAGTCCCTCAGACAGCCTCTGAGACAGTCCCTGAGACATCACATCAGTCCGTACCTGAGGCAACAAGCATGCCGGAAGCTCAGCCTAATGAAGAATTGCGGACTGTTTTGAGGGAATTGGCGCAGGTTAAGGAGCAGCTTCTTGTTGTAACCAATAGGCTAAAAACCGTGGAAGATTTTATGGAGGAGCAAAGGCGAGGGAAAAAAAAATCCTGGGAGAATGAGGATTTCAATTGAAGTCCACCACGAAGAGGTTAGAATTGTCTAATTTATAAATAATTGTTTTCAAATGGTTTAGTGTAATTTGTAAATAATGTTTTCAGATTGGTATGAGCATGGTGGAACCTCAGCACAAGGTGTGCATGAGACTGGTGGAACCTCATCACAACAGACAGCCTCTGCAGCAGCCCCTGAGACAGCCCCTGCAACAGCCCCTACAACATCCCCTGAACCAGCCCCTACAACACCCCCTGAGAAAGCCATTGAACCAAGCCCTTCACCACACCCTACAACCACTGAATTATTACATGGACGGGTGAGATCGGTCAAACCTAGACAGCCTATTTATCCACAGAGGTTCAAAATGTGTGCTAGAAAGAGGGTCGTAAAGTCGTCTAAGTTTCAGCGTACGCCTTTTACGCAAGAACAAGACAAAAACAAGAAAACGGACAAAGGAAAAAAAAAGTAAAAAGGAAAAAATTAATGTCTTGTTTTTTTTTTATGGTTTTGGACTTGTATTAGGATGGTTTTATATTATGTTTCGGACTTGTATTAGGATGGTTTAATATTCTGTTTCGGACTTGTACTAGGATGGTTTGATGTTTGGACTTGATACAACTATAATTCTCATTGGTACAACTAGAATTTTCGGTGGTACAACTAAAATTTTCATTGGTTTAACTAGAATTTTTGGTTATTTAACTAGAATTTTCATTGGTTTAACTAGAATTTTCGTTGGTTTAACTAGAATTTTTGTTGGTTTAACTAGAATTTTCATTAGTTTAACAAATATTTTCGTTGGTTTAACTAAAATTTTTATTGGTTTAACTAGAATCCTCGTGGTCCACATGGCGCCGTCATTTTATAAATAATATTATCTTAATGTCCACATGGCGCCGTTTTTTGCAAATAATATTATTTTACTGTATGTTGCGCCATAATTCGTAATAAAATATTGAATAAATAGACTAGTTGTACCAAATGGTGGTTCTAAGTTACCAGTTGACCCAAAAATGAGTAGTTAAACTTTTTTTGGATTTATGATATAATTAGTAAAACTTTCTCTTAAATTTTTTTTTTTAGTGGAACATACGACTATAGTGATTTTATTTATAATAAAAACATATTTGCATAATTATATATATCAAACTGTGTATTATGAATAATTTTCATAAATATATTGTCAAAAATGACAAAGTAACCATAAGAGTATATAGTAGATAGTGGAAGATGTTGATTGAAACCAAATATTTTTTAAAACTTTTTAAAAATGTTAACTTCTAAATTTAACGTTTTATGTTATATTGATTCTAAAACTATTTTTTTTTTTAAAATGTTTGTCTCTATGTAATAGACATGCATGTTTATTTACTTCTAAATTTAACATTTTTCTTTATATTCCATTTCCAAAAATATTGTAATAAAATGATTGAACATATAAAATGTGACATGCACTCAGATTACATAATATGATTGTAACAAAATACATAAATTAGTTTGATCCAAATTACATAATACGATTGTACCAAAATACATAAATTAGTTTGATCTATATTACACAAAATAAGTTTAAGTAGTAAATGTAGAAAACATAGAGCTTCTCCTCCGTCGATATTCGCCAACTGAAGGATATCTCGTCACTTGGGTTCTTCCTTTTCTTGGTACGTAATGTGAAGTACGTATTTCATCAGGAATAACCCAATCAGACTTATGAGACACAAAATAAATTGTCCTGCAATAAGCTGCACACCACTGATCAACCAAATAATTTTTTGAACATAACTCATGTACTGGAGCTTCCTTACCCGTGCTCTCAGCATAGGTACTATTAGCTGTTATTGCATGCTCGCACGGATGTTTATCTATATCAAAATGCTTGCAAGAACAAGTTTTCTTTCTCAAATCAACCAAATAATTTTTACCGTCTCGACCCATCACAAGGTATTCTAGAAGGTAAGTGTTAAGCTCGCGTACCGTTGATTTTTTCGCAAGTTCACATCGATCGTGCATTTTCATATTTACCATTGGCACTAGTTTTTGAGTGTTCGGTATCTCACCACATTTTTTCCTCCATTTGTTAAACCATTTGGCAAGTTTTACCACAATTGCATCAAGCATTGGCAATAACGAATAGTGTCGTGCATCCTTCAAAATGTTATTGAGAGATTCAACCAAATTGGTAGTATCAATATTGTACCTTACGCCTGGGAATAAACATCTCTTTCATTTGCTTTTCTCCACACTTTCATCCAGATACACACTGACTCCGAGATACCGGTTTACTAAATCGGTAAACAATCTCATGAACTCGCTTGGGTTGTAAAGTTGAGCAATTTCCCTGAATCTCTTAGCAACGAATTTTTTGTTGCAATGCACATGTGATTTCACATTTTGCGACAGATGATATATACAAAAACCATGAGTCGCCATCGGGTAGACTTCTTCTACCTTCTTGATAATACTTTTGTGTCTGTCAGTTACAAACACAAGTTCATGGCTGTCCGGGATTATTGTCTTCAATGTATTTAGAAACTACCCATAACTTCCAACATTTTCGCCATCAACTACACCAAAAGCAATGGGATACGTATGACGTTCAGGATCCTGAGCTGAAGCAATAATAAGCAATCCGCCATAGCAATTTTTTAGATGTGTTCTGTCCATAATAAGAACTTGCCTCATGGATCTAAAACCTTCAATGCAAGCTCCTAATGCAAAGAATAAGTACCTGAATTTTTGGTCATCATCCACTTTCAACCGTGTCACTGTGTCCGGATTAACCCTTTCTAATATGTGTAAGTACAATGGAAACATCGTATAACTTTCTTCTGGAGTTCCCCGCACTTCACTAGCCGCTTGTTTTCTCCCTCTCCAAGCTGTGGAGTTGATACAAGCGTCGGACGGGTGTTGTCTCCGAATGGACCGTGCGGCGCGATTCGATGGGCAACGATGGAAACGTGAGGTTTGGCGTGGGCCAATGGATTGATAAGCGACCACACGAGTTGTGGAGAGTCTCGTGATACAGCTTGGACGTTCTACTCTTGCTGGAATTCGCACAAACAAGAAGAAAGAACAAAAGGAGCTAAGCGGCGACGGCTTAAGCAAAAATAGGGTTTTTTTTTAGTTTATTCAAAGTCTACCCTCTTAGGGCTGCGAATTTCTCCTTATATATGGCTCGACTTTAGGCTAAAAAATGTCTCAAAAAGCAACCTTAAACGTGGCCTAACACGTGGCCAAGAAGTTTCCCAAAACGAAAAGGAAAAAGTTCGAAAAAGGAAAGTTCATTAAAAATGACAAGGCAAAAAAACGCCTAATCATAAGTGATGTGTCTTGGTGACTTGTGCGACGTCTTCATGGGCCTAAATGGACTTCAAATACTCCCTTAGAATGCTGGAATCGAACTAGAAGGCATGGTATGGGCTTCTAGACAACTCGGCCCTCAAAGGATGTCTTTGAGGCCATTTCACTACCACTAGGTTGTTGCTGTTAAAACCTTCCTTAGTAAAACCATGGAAACCTAAGGGTAGGAAGAGTACAATTCTAGTGATGTCTTTATGCCTCGATCATGCTAGCGAGAGGACAAAGAGTGAAGTCTCCTTCTTTGTCCGCATGAGAGGCCACGGTTGTGTGCGTATGAAGCATTCGAGGAATCTCGTTCTCGGCTCGACATCACTCGTCGATGCTTCTCGATCATTGGTGGTGAGCGGAAATGCCCTTAGGGTCGGCATTGTCTTATGTCCGCATGGGCTCGGTTCGCGTCGAATGGTCCTTGTCGAGAAAAGGTCCACGGCCTTGGTGAATCAGAGGCTCTTGGTTCTTGATCGGGTCATTGGTGCTCTACAAGTGGTGGGATCTCCACTGATTGAGCTGGTTCCATTTGGATGTCCGCATCGGAGTATGAGACCTTAATACTTTTTCCTTGAACCATACCTATGAGATCTTTTGGAGACGGTGTGTTGAATACACGGGATAATCCTCATGTAGAAGAGATCTGACTAACCGTGGTGTACCTTTTCTTTTGTTTTCATTGTACTTGTTTGAATGCATATATGCATTTTGTGGTATTTTCTATGCGAGAAGAATTCTGATTTCTTCAGCTTCAAGCATCCATTTGACCTACCACACGACATTTCAACACTAATAATGTAGTTGTTGACTTCTCTTTAATTGAAACATGTTGACCACTTCATTAAATCTTGGACGTCCTATTTACTTTCAAATTCTTGCCCTACTGTCAGTCCAATACCATCTTCCCATTCATCTTTTCCAATATTTCCAACAACTACTGTCATTGTATCCATATCTACTGCCGTTGTATCCACATCTATTGTCATTGTATCCACATCTACTACCGTTATATCCACATCTACTACCGTTGTATCCTGCGTAATGTTAAAAGCATCATACTGAACCAGCTTATTTATACCAATGTCCAAACTCCCATACTCAACCACCTCATGATGTTTCCATGGTTCGCATTCAGTGTTAAGAGTACATATACCATCGTTAGCTCTAGCATCACTTGCAAGCTCCTCATTTGTAACATCATCTCTACTTTGACAATCGAATCTAGATAATTGCCCAAAAGTATGGGTTTCTTCATCATTGTCGATCAATTCCACATGCAAAACACTTCTACACTGATCTTTGTCAACATCCATTAAATATCCAAAAACATCTTTATCATCAAAGATATATGATGACCTCTTCTTGGATTCAAAGGAATATAACTTCACCGTTGTCGCTTTTCAACCATAATCTTCATGTATATTTTATCAACCAGCCCATAATCGTGACCCATCAAACTTCTCTTTATGACTAAAATGTAAATGTGAGCTTCTTTCGATTCACGTATATTGTCATGAATAATATCCCCCATAATCAAAATGAATAATCAGCCTATTATTTGCAGTCGCCTCGAAAAAAACACCATTAAACATTACTGCATATAATATCAGTTGTAATATATGAACTAGTTGTACCATTGATACCAGTTGTACTAGTTATACCTGTTATTCCAGTTATACCAGTTATACCACTTATACTAGTTATACCAGTTATACCAGTTACACGCACCATTTACACGAACCAATTATACTCTATTCCAAACTACCGATTTATCTGATTTCATTTCGATTCTTCACTAAAATCAATAGATTACTCGTTAAAAACATGTTTAATAGGTACATATAAGCATGAGTTTTCTAAATTGTGGGTTAAATATCTCAATGTTGTAACAAAAATTCTCAAATTAAAACCTCAAAAATGAAATCTATAAACTTCTACAACACAACAATAAAATCCTACACTTTTACCTGCTAATCGAAGTCACGATCTAGTCCAAATCTGGTGAGGAGGAGAAAAAGAAAAAGAAATCGCAAAGAGAGAGCAAGAAAAAAGAAAAAGAAGAGATCTCGCACAGAGAGAAAGAAATTATTGTTTTTAACTACCCATCAGGAAGAAAAGAGGAAGAAGAAGAAAGTGGATCCCACTTCATTTAACTGTCTCGCCAATTTTTTTTTAAATTTTCGATTTTCTCCTTTTTAATTTATTTACTTTGTTATTTTATATAATATTTCATTAAGGTCAAAATAGAGTTTTCATAAAAGCAAAAAAAGACTAGGTTTAGGGTTGAAAAAGAGGTTATCCAGATTAAGGGTTTTGCCAAACAGGTCATTCTAGCGTTTGATCCATGGTGATATTTTTTTTTGAAATCAATTGATAGGAAGACGTTGTTGTTAAGTCTTTCGATCTTTCCCTTCTCACTTATATATCTCTTGTGGTCTAGAAAATTCTCAAATTTACTCAATTTATTTTATTTTATTATTAACTATTGTTTCATTTTTGCCGATCAAAAACTAATTTGGGCAAAACATTATTGAAATTTATTTATGTGTTTAAACATATCGTGTACATCTACTATTTGTTGACATATTGATATAATTTCAAAAAAATTAACTGTAAATTATTCGATGATAACTAAATCTTAATATATATTAGAAAAGTTTCAATATAAATCAATAGCAAAAAAATAATTTATGTAAAATCATAACTAATTTAGATATTGAATTTTATTTTACAAATCATCGAGAACAAAATTTAATGATTCTTATTAAATAGTTTAGTCTAGCATTCTAGGGCCTACCGTGTTCACTAAAAAATTATATATTTTAACTAGGGTTAGAGTTAAGTTTGATATCTAGAGATTTAAATATATATATATATATATATATATATTAAATAAGTATATATAATATGTAAATATCATGGCAAAATAAACAAATATTTAATATACATGAAATCAAATCATGATTTATGAAAGATTCGGTTCATTGAGAAAGCAATTTGCAACCGTGTGGTCTCTTTACAAATATAAAAGGTAATGCAGAAAATAACTCTTTATTGATTATGCAACCCAAAAGTAACCCCACATTGCAAGTATTGAAAAAACTAACTCCATTCAAAAGTGCAGTTAAAACTAACTCCATTCAGAAATGCAGTTACATTATTACCCTCTTTCTCTTGCGAAAATAGATTTATATATGTTTTAATAAATAATGTAAATTTACCACCCTAACTTTGTTAAGTCTGCTTTAAGTCAGAGTTTTACTTATACGTCTGCTTTGATATAACTTAGTTAAGTCTACGTGAATGAATTTAAGTCTGTTTCAATGTTGTTTTATTTAAAAGTTTATAATTCGATATTATTATGTTAAACATTTTTTTTAGCAAAACAGCCAATTTATTAAAAATGTATAATTTATGAACCGTATGTCATCCAAATATCTTATCGAAAGAACAACCTACTATTTTCCTTAAAATATCTCCTATATATTATTTGGGGAGTACATTTATAAATAAACATTAAAAAGTGGTAATATTTACATCACATTGTCATTACTTCAAAGAACAAATTTTAATCTCTCATTAATGGTATTTTAGTCATTAATTATTATGTGATCATTTAATTAATTAATTAATTATAATTTTCATTTTCATTAATTAATTTATTTAAATTTTTTTGAAATGTAGTTAAAAATAGATTTTATGAAGATTTTGTTGATTTAATTAAACACACTAATTAAGTAAAATTAAATGTTGATTTAATTTTTCAAAAATAAGAGATTTTATGTAGATTGCGATTTTTTTTGGAAATTTTTAAATAAGAATTTATGTAGATCGTCAATTTTTTTTTACTTCTTTATAGATAATAATTTTCGTTTTAATTAATTAATTTATTTTAAATTTTTTAAAAATTAGTTAAAAATAGATTTTGTTGATTTAATTAAACACACTAATTAAATTAAATTAAGTGTTGATTTAATTTTCTAAAAATAAAAGATTTGATGTAGATAGCAATTTTTTTTGGAATGTTAAAGTTAATGTTAGTTTCTCTTTATAATATCGAATCTATCAATAGATTTTTAGTAGATTTAAAAATTGTAGTTTATATCTAATTTAGTTTAACATGATGTACAATTTAACATAACAATGTAACATTGTAATTTAATTTTTAAATCTATTTAAATTGTTAAATTTGATAATTAAAATTCAAATAAAAAATATTCGGAAATTTTGTGATCAGAACAATATATATCACAATATCCAATATAGATATATACTATCTTTCAACATCAAAATATATTCTACGAAATCAATCTTAGAATATCTTAGGTTAATATTTTTCAAAAAAATCTTAATTAATATCTTATGATGTCACAATCTTCCAAAATTTTACTTATTTATTCAGTTAAATCAAAGAAAATATCTTGATTATATATTTAATTTTCTCAACACAAAATTTCCAATATCGTCGAGCATGAAAGATTGGTTTTATATTTCTGATTACAAAATATTTACGCAAATATTACAAAGATTCGATATTATAAAAACTGATATTATAATTTTTGTAAAGTTTTGGAAGAATTACAATTTTCTAATATTATGATTTTATAAATTTTGGATATTTTTCTATAATTGTAATTTGCCCTTGATATAGCACGGAATATATCCTAGTTTTAAATTAATACAAAAATTAGATCAATTTATACATATGAACATCCGAAGCAGATTTATTAAAAACATTGAAGTCTGCTTTCTAATTTCAATTTTACGAAGAAAACATATATTTTACGTCTGCTTCAATGTTGTTATATTTAAAAGTTTATAATTCGATATTATTATGTTAAACAACGTTGAGTAAATGACTATTTAGAAAATTAGTATATAATTTATCTATTTGTCTAAATTCGTTAAAAAAATAAAAAATATATTCAAATATTATCCTCTATAATTTTACATTCAATGACAATATGAAAATTTCTAATGCGAAGCATACCTATATTACATATATTTATGATCTCCTATATATTATTTGGGGAATACATTTATAAATAAACATTAAAAAGTGTTAATATTTACATCATATTGCCATTACTTGAAAGAACAAATTTTAATCTCTCATTAAAAATATTTTAGTCATTAGTTATTATGTGATCATTTAATTAATTATAATTTTCGTTTTAATTAATTAATTTATTTTAATTTTTTTTGAAATGTAGTTAAATAGATTTTATGAAGATTTTGTTGATTTAATTAAACACACTAATTAATTTAAATTAAATGGTGATTTAATTTTCTAAAAATAAGAGATTTTATGTAGATTGCGTTTTGTTTTGGAAAATTTTAAGTAAGAAGTTATGTAGATTTTCAATTTTTTTATATAGATTATAATTTTTGTTTTAATTAATTCATTTATTTTAATTTTTTTGAAAAGTAGTTAAAAATAGAATTTGTGAAGATTTTGTTGATTTAATTAAACAGACTAATTAAATTAAACTAAATGTTGATTTAATTTTCCAAAAATAAGAGATTTGATGTATATTGCCATTTTGTTTTGATTGTTAATGTTAATGTTAATTCCTCTTTACAATATCGAATCTATTAATAAATTTTTTAAAGATTTGAAAATGTTAGTTCATATGTGACTTAGTTTAATATGATGTACAATTTAACATAACAATGTAACATTGTATTTTAATTTTTAAATCTATTTAAATTGTAAATTTGGTAATTAAAACAGAACAAGATATAATTAAAATTCAAATAAAAAATATCCAGAAATTTTATGTTGAGAACAATATATCGCAATATCCAATATCGCTAATAGATATACTATCTTTTAACAAAAAAATATATCCTACAAAATCAATCTTAGAATATTCTGGTTAATATTTTCCAAAATATCTTAATTAATATCTTAAAATGTCGCAATCTTATAAAAATTTACTTATTTTTCTTTTAAATCAAAAAAAATATCCTGATTTTATATATAATTTTTTTCAACATAAAATTTCTAATATCGTCGAGTATGAAAGATTGGTTTTATATTTCTGATTACAAAATATTTACACAGATATTATAATGATTCGATATTATAAAAATTGATATTATAATTACAATTTGTCCATAGTATAGCACGGGATATATCCTAATTTATAAATAATAAAGTAGACTTACCATACGCCTGCTTCAGTTTTAAATTAATAAAACATAATTAATTTATATAAACTTCAGTGATAAATTAACAAATAGACTTAATTTATAATCTGTCAAAAAAAATAATTATTGTTTACATTTAAATACAGATTTTAACCTAATTTCACCATAACTGAGCCACCCAAAAAATAAAAGCAGTTTGGATTTCTTTTCCTCTCTAGGTTTGTTCGCTTATTATTTATTTTTTTTTTATGTTTGAAATTTCTTCAACTCCACATATCTACTTCTAACTATGACTTGTTTTGCACAGATCTGGGTAAAAAAAGCAGTTTAGGCTTCTTTTTTTTCTCTAGGTTTGTTCGCTTATTTTTTTTTATGTTTGAAATTTTTAAATTCCACAGATCTGCTTCTAATTATTACTTGTTTTGCACAGATCTGGGTAAAAAAGCAGTTTGAGCTTCTTTTTCACATATTAATGTAAAAAGCAATTTCTTAACCCCACAGATCTGGGAATTTTTTTATTTTTTTTTTATTTTAGGATTTTTTGCGTAGATCTGTTTTGTTTTGCGTCATCTTCTATTTATTTGCTTTTTCTTAACTTTATTGAAATAATTAGACTGAATTCAGATTTTTTATCTGTTCCTGCCCAGATCTTGTTTTTTTTTTTTTTTTTCGTATATGCTAATATTGGAGCTTATAAGACTTTAGATCTGAATTTTATATTTTTCCCATTACTTCAGTAATTGATTGACATAGGTTATGTCTGATTTGTTGTAGCTCGATTAGCCTGAAGTTGAGGACGATGATGAAAACGAAGACGATGACGATGATAAGGATGATGACGAGGCTGAGGGTAAGTCTTCTTGCTTTTGGTTATTCACTTTAAGCTTTGTACATTTCTTTGATCAAAAGTACTGAATATTAGTATAGATCCTAGTATTTCAGATTAGTTTACATCCTAGTATTTCTGTTAGTTTAAATATGTAGGAATGATTTTTATTGGGTTAGCTTGAAAATTTGTTTAAATAAATCCATCTATAGAATAGGGTTCTTTGTTTACAGAGAATCTATGCATTGACTGTGTGTTGTGGACAGTCATGTTTGTGGAACTAAATGTTATGATCTTTTTTATTCTTGTTGAGTCATTATTGAGTTGTGAGTCGGAAAGCTATGCTGAAGCTCGGGATGAAACCCATCACTGATGTTAGCCGAGTCACCGTCAAAAAGAGCAAGAATGTTGGTGTTTTCCCTGTGACATTCAATCAATCTTAATTCCACTTATTCACACATTCAAATATATTGATCTATTTATGGGGACATTGCTTTGGAACACAGATCTTGTTTGTCATATCAAAACCTGATGTGTTCAAGAGCCCGGCATCAGACACATATGTGATCTTTGGAGAGGCGAAGATCGAGGATTTGAGATCTCAGATCTAGTCGCAGACGGCAGAGCAATTCAAGGCTCTGGATCTCAGCAATGTGATTTCAAAGGGTGAGTCGTTGAGCACTTCAGTGGTTCAAGATGATGAGGAGGCTGACGAGGAAGGTGTTGAGCCAAAGGACATTGAGTTGGTGATGACCCAATTGAGTTAGTTAGTCATTGGGCCATTAGCTTAGTTAAGCCAATTCGATTATGCTCAATATTATATGGTTAGTTTTTTTAATCTTGCTTGTAAAAACTAGACAATTATCTAGAGGTAAGGTCTAGTGTAGTAGTTAATCTTGAGGTATAAATTTGTGTGAGTAGTAAGTAGAGAAATCTACTATAAGTATTTATGTATGATGTTGTGTAAAATGGAGTGGAAGTACGAATGCAAAATTCAGTTTCTCTCATCTTTCTTCCCTAAGCATTTTATGTTTTTCACTTACCAAAAACAGAGAGAACAGAAAATATGAATCAAACCTCGAATTTACATGAAGATTTCAATATCTTCTTATGTCTAAATCTAAACTAGAAAATATTCATCTTCATGGTATCTCATGACATTCATCTTCATGGTATCTCATGATACACACAAACACATTCTAAAACACCATATATCGGTAGGTCTCTAACCTTAGAATCCTTTCTTCAGGGTCTCGATTAGCTATGACACGTGATAGAAGTGCTATGATGACAATATATGGATTCATAATCAAGGTTACCAACTATAGGACACCTTCCTTTAGCTTTTCTGAATTGGCAAGACCCGTTATTAAACTTAAACTTGATCTAACTTTCGTATTTCTGTAACATATTTTTAGGAAAACAATATGATGTTCTTTTAATAAGATATTTCGAGGACACAGTTCATAAATCATACTATTTTATTATAATAAATTGGTTATTTTTCTAAATAAAAATTTTAACATGTTAATACCGAGTTATAAATTTTTAAACAAAAAACCATTGAAGTAGACGTATAATTTACGTCTGCTTCGTAAAAATTAAAATACAAAGTAGACTTAAATGGTTTTAATAAATCTACTTCGTATGTTCATATGTATAACTTGATCTAACTTTCATATTTCTTTGAAATAATTTTAGGAAATCAATATGATGTCCTTTTGATGAGTTATTTCGAGGACACACAGTTTATAAACCATACTATTTTAATAAATTGGTTGTTTTGCTAAATACTTTTTTTAACATGTTAATACTGATTTATAAATTTTTAAATAAAAAAACATTGCAGCAGACGTAAATTATACGTTTGCTTATTAAAAAATAAAAATCCAAAGCAGACTTAAATATTTTTTATAAATCTGCTTCGTATGTTCATATATATAACTTGATCTAAGTTTCGTATTTCTTTGTAATATTTTTAGAAAATCAATATGATGTCATTTTGATGAGATATTTCGAGGACACACTGTTCATAAATCATGATATTTTAATAAATTGGTTGTTTTGCTAAATAAAAATTTTGACATATTAATATCAATTTATAAACTTTTAAATAAAAAAACATTGAAGCAGACGTATAATTTACGTCTGCTTCGTAAAAATAAAAATACATAGCAGACTAAAATTATTTTAATAAATCTGCTTTGTATATAAAAATGACGGCGCACAGACGTAACTAACGTCTGCTTTGTAATTACGTGTCGTCATTTTCATATACAAAGCAAAAGTAAGTTACGTCTGCTTTGGTACTTACGCGCCGTTATTTTCATATATAAAGCATATGTAACTTACGTCTGCTTCGGTAGAAATTTACAAAATAGACGTAACTATAATGCTAGTATCTATATATTATTACATATATATAAATATAAACAAATAAATCAATAGAACGAAATCTAATCCGATCGGAGACTAATGTCCCCCCTCACTTTTTCTAATTATTTTTTTAGAAAAAGTGGGGGCGAAAAGGTCATGAAAAGGAAGGAGATTTTCAACTCCAGTGATGAATCGAAAAAGAAATCATACAAACGTAACTTACGTGTGCTTTGTATATGAAAATGACGACGCGTAAGTTACAAAGCTAACGTAAGTATGTCTGCTTTGTAAATTTTTTCCAAGTATATGAAAATGACGGCGCGTAATCGGTGCGTCTGCTTTGTAAATCAAATCACTGTTCATAAGGCTGCTTTGATATTTTAACTAATAAAGCAGACTTAGCAAAAGTAATATGGGCACGAAAATTTTGAAAAGCGGTGGCAGTTTTGTAATTTTTTGGCGGCTAAGGGTAAATAAGATACAAATTTTACTTTTTCCATTTCAATAGTAGTAAAGGGTTCCTTTTGATTTGAATGGTCAATTTCTGGTCAAAAATCACACTCTCCCAATATAAAAAGATCCCTTGACTCCAGACTCTACTCCAAAGGTGGTTTCAAATTCATGCACACAACCCTACCGTCGACTCTATTTCAGATTCTTATATATTTGATTCATCAATTCGTTTCTACCGGTTTTCCTCTTATAAATAGCCACTCTTTTTATTGGTTCAATTAATTAACATTTCAACAAAAAAAAATATGAAAGATTTTTAGAAGATTTAAATATTTATAATCTATAAAAACATTATTAAACTGCTAATAAAAGAATGGTATTGGAAGTGAACTCTCAGCGAATTCTCTCATGAGGGATGATGACTCGAAATCGGACGGTTGAATCTGATTGGGAAAGCTAAGGAGATTTGAATCGACGGGTAAAGAGGCAAAATAGCATAAGAAAGATAGAAATATAAGAAATCTTTTAATTAAACCCAATTCAAATAGAAATAAGAGAATAATCTTTTTTTTTTTTTACACATATTGCAATCTAGTCGACCAATTGATACGTGTCACGATTCGGATGATTACATTTTTGTCACATATGAAACTCTCTTGATAGGGTTCAAGATCTATAATTTATTTTGTCAAACAAATTTTATATAATAAGATAAAAGAATACAATAACATAACAAAAGGTAAAATAAAAAATATATATAATTAGTACCAAAATTAAAGTCGACGTCCACCTCCGTAGGTCAATATAGAATAATAGAAGATGATGAATATAAATGATTCCAATATTTTTTTGACCCAATATAGATAAATCAAGGATAAAGTAGTTTATTTCTCACTTCATATTGCATTAATTGATCATTTGTGGGAGAACTATACTAATACTGATGCTTAAACAAAAATGTATTAGTTTTCTATTTTTTTTTCAGTTTATGTGGTTTAATGTAATTTGATTCATATAAAAATGTTTAATTTATATAATAACATATTCTTATAAAATTATTGTAAATAATGGATAAAATTTGTAAGTTCGAAAAATGGAGAGTTTTGTTAGAAAAATAATAATAAAAAAATATTTTTTGAATATTCTCTAGAGTAAAATTTCAATAATGGCTGCGTTGTCAATTCTTATTGCCTTTATCTACACCTTTTTCTATTACCGCTTAACCTTCTTATGCGTTCACTTGTCGTTGTTACAAGAATGTATCATGTGAATAGAATCGATGTGGTTGGAAAGATTATAAAGATGTAAGAAACGAATGTAAAATATGTGAAGATGATGGCTTTTGTTTCTTTCTGACAAAACCTTTTTAAGTTTTTGGTTGATGAAACTTTATGTTTGTTCACCTCCCTTCTCTTCTCTTCTTTACTTTCCGATTCCGATTAAATGAAGCTGCAAACAATAATAACAATGTTGAACTCCAACACAAAAACTTTTAACAATGATAAACCGTAATAAAACGGAGTAATAACTTACGAGATTGTTAATGGGCTTCTTCCAGTAGAATCCATGAATGACTAGAAAGACAAGATTGCATGCAATGAGAATGTAGATCGGTAAGGCGTGTATTCCCATCCACTCTAACATAATACTTGCTCGTTTGTATCCATAAACATCAACCTGTGGAGATAATGAGAGAAAGATTTACATTTTAACAATGTGATGCTTCTACTCTCGCAATAAGGGATTCAAGTTAATATAGCAAACCAAACCATCAGATATATCCCGGATAACAGAAATCCAGAAGCGCCTGAGGTGACACACATGTAACTAAATGTGTATAGAGGTTTATTTAGATGCATTCCTGCAAGAAACCAAAAAAAAACAAATTGACATAATGAATGCTATTTATGAATGCATTCCTGCAAAACTGTGATTCTACCTAAAAATATGACATGTTATTTGATCTTGCAATGAATTAGGACCAAAAAATTATGTAAATGAGAGTTATAAGATTAAGGAGAATACCAAAGAGGTCCAGTGCGAGACCTAACATTAGAAGACAAAAAGAACGTAAAATCCATTGATTCAGACGCTTTTTGTGATCCTGTAAGTATTCAATTACAGAGCAACAACAGTAAGTTTCTGAAAAGATAAGAAACAAATGCTATAAAACTGCAGTTCTTATTCCAATTCACCAAAACCATAGAGACTAGATTAACGAGAGACTCTTAACGTTTTATGCTATGGAAGGCTCGTTATAAACCCATCCCTTACTAACGTCTCTATAACCAACTTACAACAGCTCTAATCTGCTACATAGAGGAGACATATAGCTAAAAGTCGAGCAGCTGAACTTCTTCAACGAAAAATAAAGATATATTTACCTTGAAGTAGATGATAATTTGGCCGTAGTGCAGACCAACTAGGCATGTAACGGTGGCCATCAACGAACTACAATTAAACAAACTTGTTAAAGTTATTTTGTGAGCAATGATAAATCACAACTTGCTATTCAATCATTTTTAGAGAGTAGAAGCAGAGACCTTAAGAAGCCTTCGGGGTCAAAAGGCGCTTGACACCAAGAAGGAGCGTCTGGAGGTAATGGCCCATTGTTTGGAGAATTTATACTGCATTGCTGATAAGACATACGAGATCAAATGAAATGGACATAAAACAAATATTGAGAAAAACAAGACATGGGTCAAATCTAGAACCTTTGTTCGTGCATATCCGGGTTTCCTGTACAAATGATGGATTCCCAGAAACATACGGTCAAGCATTCCAACTGCAT
This sequence comes from Boechera stricta, assembly GCA_018361395.1. Taxonomy (NCBI): domain Eukaryota; kingdom Viridiplantae; phylum Streptophyta; class Magnoliopsida; order Brassicales; family Brassicaceae; genus Boechera; species Boechera stricta. The sequence continues at coordinate 6,300,121 of CM031542.1, forward strand.
TGCAGCCTGGTCCAGTGTGTCCTCGTACCTCGCATTTCACCTTCAGATTCTAAACAGTTTTAAGGATCATCAATGATGCGAAGAGCGAAAAAGAATATGCAAGGAAGGTTATGTAGAAGGAAGAAAACATTATCTAACCAAGAATGTTGTCAATGTTGATCCTTGGTCTTCCTTTGAAATCTGATATTCCCAGTCCGGCACGTATAAGCCGTATAACAAGGACAAATATATTGTTGTAATAACAAATGCCACCACCCTGTCCAAGACCAGGATAAAATCAAGCAAATGCATAACTGTTATTGTATACAAATGCAAGAATAAGACAGTTACCAATGAAATCTGTATTTCTTGATCATAGATAGTTCTGAGCTGACATTATGGTTCCCCTTTAACCAAATCTCGCACATTGCAGCAACTAAGTAGGCTATCGCTATTCTCTGAAAACATAACGAAAAAAGCTACTAAATTACAATGGAAATGTAGGAACATATAATTTTCAATGCTGGTTTTAGAGAAACCACTAAATAATATACCTGTAATATGCCCATGAATCTAATTTTTTCTACATCTATTCCATAAGTTAAGTTGTTGAGACCATGAATGAATCCTCCTGAAAACTTAAAAACAATATAAATGAGACCATCATCAACACCTTGAGTTAAGGAAAAAAATTAGAACTAAACCTTGGAGAAAAAGACCAAGTAAGAGAAGTTTCGAAGATCGAATCAAAGCTTTTCTTGTTGCAGCAAACCTGCATGACAAGTTCTGTAAGAAAACACATCGAGTTAGTGAACTCAGTCTTAAGAGAAAGATAAAGACTACAACACAGAGGAGCAAAGAGACATTTAATCCCAGATTACCTTATAAGCAAAGGCAAGAGAGACACCAACAATAAATAAGAAAAAAGGCATAATAAAATCCGCAAGTGTAAGACCATCCCAAGGTGAATGATTCATAGCTGGTAAAATCCCTCCAACATCATCCACAAGTATCATCAACTGTTATTATCACTCCAAAACACAGAACAATTCAACCACAATTACATCGCTAATTAGGTATTAGAAAGCGATTAGAAAAAAACAACTTACGGCGACGGTAAGGCCACGGAAAACATCAAGAGAAACTAATCGTTCCTTGTCGGGAGGAAGAGAGGAACGAGAAATCTGAAGAGCAGACTCAATGTCTTTCTTCTCTCGCCATTGATGATCATCATCATCAATGCCTTTGATTGCTTCGTACATCGTCAGTTTCGTTCGCATCCCAACAACAAATTCATCTACTGCAGCGTCTATGTATAATTAGAAAAATATCGAAATTTAAAACCTTTATCAAGTAAGAAAAGAAACAGAACTTGATTAGGATTTGCCTTAACGAGAACGGTTGAAGTGAACCACTCGAGCCGTTTGTTACTGTTCAAGAACATGGTGTTTGCACGTGGCTGTGTTGTAATTGGACCTTATCCGAAGGAACAAAATCTGAACTGATCATCTCAATTAGAAAATAATCAGAAATACTTCTCTTATAATAATTATTATTAGTTTTTAAAATAAAAAATAATATCCAGAATACTAAACAAATCAGGTTATATAATTTTAACCGTGAGTGTCTGCGTCATACCAACAAAAACATGATAGTTCCGATGATTTAAAATTGATGCACATGCCAAAGATTCGAATCTCATTGGTACCACTAGTATAACTAGTACAATTAGTACCGTAGTTGGTATAACTAATACCATAGTTATATTAGTTGTATAACTTATATTAGTACCGTTTGTTAGTGTTCAAGAACTTGGGATTTGCACATGGCTGTGTTGTGATTGGACCTTATCCGAACTTGATTCGCTCTCAGCGACTATCTCGTTCTTTGCTTTGTTGGGCCTGCAAATAAGAGAAAGCCCAAAATCCAAACATTTGGTTATAATTTCAAACAATTAATTCGAACAAAATTTGTCGCGATCACGTATCATAGAGGGGAAAAAACCATTTCGAACTATATATTCAACAATTTGATCTTTATAGGTATTAAAAAGTAGCGTCGTTAAAACTCAAAGTTGGAAAACCTAATTGGAGCAAAACCAACTGTGGGAAAAAAATATTAAACGTTCATTAAGAGCTGGAGTACATATAGAAGCAGAGAAAGTAAGCGAATATGGTTGAATTGCTGAATGTTGTCGGTTTATAGAGCTGTAACCATTATATAGAGCTGCGGTTTGTGATCCATGTGGAGAAGCAATCCTTATAGCGATGATCCGTTGCTGTATGGTTTAGGTCCGATTTCTAACGCCCTTTTCAATGGTGAGAAAGAGTTTTCGTTCTGTTGATGGAGGTTTGCCATGCTTCCTTGCATTTCTTTCCGCCCAAACATGATAAACCACTGAGTGAAACACATATCGAAGGAGAAACCGAGCAGTGAAAGATGATGTCGAGCTGAAATTATTGGCGAGTGTCTGCCACTCCGTAGAGAACGAGTTTCCAATCAAATTCCTTGCAAGAGCAGCCCATAATGGTGTTGTGTACTAACAATCGAGGAGTAAATCATCTCGAGTTTCCTCACACATGCCACATATTAGACATGTTGAGTTATAATTTGAGTTCCACAGCTTGAATTTATCGCCCGTAGCTAAACGGTTGATAAAAGCTAGCCAAACCTAAAAAGAAAAATTTGGTTTTGAGTGTTTAAACCAAACATTGACGTACTAATTGATTTGTGGCCTACAAGTACAATGAGAAGTACGAAGATAGACTTTAGTGAGATGTACTAAGTCTATATTAATACTTTGATGAGATGCATCAAAAGTATGAGAAAGGTGTTTAGTTTTTTGAGATATATCTTCTAAACATCAATAAAAGAGCAATTCTTATTAATCGTGTGATCTCTTTCTTAACCGTGTTTTCAACAATCTTTTTGTGTTCTAATCTAACTTTATCTGGTATCAGAGCATCAAGGCATAAAGATCCAAAACACGATTTGATCTGGAAGGAGATAATGAGTGAGATCGAACAAGTCAGAGATGATGGAAGTTCAAAGAAGACGAAGGAGTCGAGTCCTTCAACAATCTAGTGTCCGATGCTTTCATCAACTAGTTACTCAGTCTGGTTGATAAGGATAAAGGTGATGTTAAAAGTGTATAAGGTGTGGGAGACAATAGATCCTGGTTCATCTGAACGGACAAAAACGACATGGCTATTGCCTTGTTGTTTCAAGCCATACCGGAGACTTTACTCTTACAAGTTGGTGATCATGAGAAGGTAACACACATATGGGAGTCAATCAAATCTCGCTATATTGGAGCTGATCGGGTGAAAGAAGCACAACTACAAACCTAAATGACCGAGTTCGACAAGCTTCCGATGAGAGACAATGATATTATTGATGGTTTTGCGGGAAAACTATCAAAAATAGTATCAAAAAGCAACATTATTGGGAGAAAGCATTGAAGAGTCTAAGACGGTGAAAAAATTTCTCAAAAGCTTGCCATGAATGATATATATATTCACATCACGGCGGCACTTGAACAAGTTCTTGATCTAAATCAAACCGGTTTTGAAGAAATTGTTGGAAGACTTAAGGCATATGAAAAACGTATCAAAGATGATGATACTCAAGGTAAAAATCAGAGCATGTTATATTCAAACCGTGTTGAATGAAGTCACTGGTTGGGACCGAGAGAAGGTGGTGTTACGAGTGGACAACAAATCCGCAATTGCTCCCACTAAGAATCCGGTTTTCCATCAGTATAAGTAAGCATATACACAACCGTTATCACTTTATACGAGAGTGTGATGAAAATGATCAAGTGGAGATGGAACATGTACCCGGAGTCGAGCAGAGGGTAGATATACTAACAAAGACGTTGGCCAAGTTCAAGTTTCGAGAAATGCGAAATATGGTTGGAGTCAAAGACCTTACAAAATATCATTTGGAGATTAAGGGGGTCAATGTTAGTTAATCACTGAAAGATAGTTCTAGAATATCTCATAAGTTTATTGAGATAAGATAAAGTATAGACTTGATAAGATTCATAAGATTAGGAGTTATCTTTTTTTTTTGTCAACAGCGTAGGGTTCGAACACCGAACCTGCAAATTAATGTGATGAGTTTTCAGAGGTGGCCACCATTGTGCTACTTGACTCCCACAAGATTAGGAGTTATCTAAATTTTAGAAGATAGACTTTAATGAGATGTACTGAGCCTATATAAATACTTTTGATGAGATGTATAAAAAGTATGAGAAAGGTGTTTAGTTTTTTGAGATATATTTTCTAAACATCAATAAGAGAGCAATTCTTATTAATCGTGTGATCTCTTTCTTAATCGTGTTTTCAACAATCTTGTATGTGTTCTAATTAAAATTTAGTAAGATATCCAAGAAGATCTTCGAGCGGTAAGAATATGAGGCGGCCGAGTCGAATCAGTAAGACATTTGGGAGTTTTGGGATTCGGTTTGGTGCACCGAGTCGATACCGGCTAGTTTTGGACGTGGAAAATTGATATTGGATATTAGAAAAGTGAAATGGGCCTAACCCATAAACTAATCTAAAAAGTTAGTGTAAACGGTCCACGGTCCTCTGAGTCGAAAATACCCAAACCATTTACATCAAAAACTTTTGCCTCGATTTAATTGCACATCAAAATTAAAAAATGTCTCAGACTCCCTATAGTTTACAAATATGGTTTGGATACACACAAAGCGTTCTGGGCGTTTGAATCCACTAATTTTTCCGTTTTAAAATTGGGTTTAAGGATTTCAGAGACTTTCTCCTATGTAACAGTCTACAAATATGAAGAAGACTACATCGGGGACAGTTGCAATGTTTTGTTAATATCTTCTTCTTCATATTTGCACCAACAGACAAGCAAATATTGAAGCTCCTCCAGATGAAATGCTTGATCTTAGGGGGAGCCTTGAGGGTCCAGATTGCTTCATAGAGAGGATTCAAGCTTGGGTTCAATACTGTTTAGCCTGCTTCTTCCTCTATCAGTCTATTCCTCCAAACCCAATACCATGATCTTATTGAATATTCACCATTATGGTTATAAGACCAGGAGAAGGTTGGTTTGGCTTGTAAGCCCCCAGGCTTTACTTAACAGATGAGCCAAATTAAAATCTTCAATATCTCTGTAGCCGAGACCTCCCTCTCTGTTGGGAACTCCAAGTTTCCTCCAAGATTTCCAGTAGATTCCTTTGCCTCCTAATTCTTCCACAAAAAGTGTGAAAGCTTTGAGTTAATATCTTTGCATAGCCCTTTTGTTAGTGCCTTTTTCAGTATCTCCTTGGCACCTTGGGAAAGGAATATGTTCCTCCATGAATTCAGTTTCTTATTGATTCTCTCTTTTAGGAAGTTCGAGGTCTTGGTCGTTGATCCTATAAAAGATTCTCGTAGGCCAAGATAGAAGCCTTTACCCCCTTCCATATGAATTCCTGATACTTTTTTGACTTGCGCTTTGGATTGTGGTAACATTTTGGCACCAAAAATCAAACTGGACTTTGAAAGATTCACCTTTTGCCCTAAAATTTGATTGTATACATTCAAAATGTCTTTGATATGCTGAATATCTTACTTGTCCACCTTGAAAAAAATGAGGCTATCATCTATGAAAAGTAAGTGTGAAATTGCTGCTGATTTTGCTGCAATCTTGATACCATGGAGTTGTTTTTTTTTTTCATTTGCCTTGGTTATCCCATTGCCTAATACCTCGGCCGCAACAATGAATAAGGAGAAAGAGGGTCTCCTTGTCTTAATCTCCTCGATGGAATAATGGTCCCATATTTCCTGCCATTGATGAGAATGTTGTATGTAGGCGTGGTAATACATGCCATTATTTTGTGGATCGAAGCCTAGCAAAATCCCATTCTCTTGAGCATTATCTCTACAAAGGGCCGTTCAACTCTATCAAAGGCTTTGCTCATATCTGTTTTTTTGGCCATGAACTCTTCTGCTATTGAATCTTTGACACGTAAGGCATGAAGCATCTCATGAGCCAGTAGGATATTATCTGAGATGAGTCTTCTTATTAAGAATGCAGCCTAATTTTCTGAGATGAGAAGAGGCAGAATAGACTTAAGTCTTGTTGCTATTACTTAAAGATGACCTTGTAGCAGTAATTGATTGTCGAGACTAAGAATTGAGTTAGCTTATCTATTTTCTTGCTTGTTTTGATGGGATCTAGTAACTATTAGAGTATATAACAAGCCCAAATATTGTGTCTTATGAGAAGCCCATTAATTCATGTAATTAAGGTGTTCTAACAAGATAGATTATTATATAAAGTGTGTAGTGAACATCAATGTCTCTACCTTTGAGAGTTGCCTTTTGTGGTAACTCTCTTTTTATCTTTGTATTAAATCAATCAAAGAACTATTTTAACCTTGGTGACGTCTAAATCTTTTCCTCCTTTATATTTTTTGCACAATAAAGCTCAATAAGCTATTTCATTTTATATCTTAGGGAGATTTATTGGTTCATCGATATTAATTGATTTAGAAATCCAAAACAAAATTATGTGTTATTGGATCTTTGAGTTTAAAATCCTTGTCGAAATCACATGTTATTCATTCGTTGATTTCTAAATACTAGTTAAAATATTGTGTTATTCGTTTAATAATTTATTATTGGATTTCAAAATCCACGTTAGATTTTAAATGGATTTGAAAGAAAAAAATTAGAAAAAATCAAATCTGTGGTTAAATCATGTTATTTCAAAATCCATATGTCTCATATCAAAATCAATGATGATTTTCAAATCCTATATGGATTTATAAATCAGTGAACCAATAAAAACCTCAATTTTCTATCTTTCTAAAGCTTGATAAAGTTTGATTTATCTTGTTTTGAGATTTTTCACATGATAGCAAAGCGTAGGCGATTGATTTGGGTCTTATTTTCACAAGCTTCTAGCTTCCGCTCATCTGTTTAGAAGAAGGCTTTCATGGATGTTATTCGAAATCAGTGATCTGTTCTAGTTTAGAGATTTCGTCGAACAGTTGGCGTGCATAATGGAGCTCAGACGATTTACAGCAAACATTAACCAAACAGTTCATGCGATTTGAGCAGACTCCGCTTTTCCACCAATAAAAGCTATGTTGGGTGAGATCAATCAGAAGACAAGCTCGATGTCATTCTCATATGCGAAGATATTCTTAGATTACACATATAAGGACTCGGATTTTCAGAAACTTTTGAAGTGGAGTGTGACTATTGTTCTCGAGAAATGGTTTGTCAAATGGAATCAGCTCACGGTCGATGAACTTTGAGAAATATCCAGAGAGCTTAGGCGCAACACAATCTTGAGTGAATGAACTGTCACATGTTGTTGTGAACATGATGCCAAATTGTCACAGACACATAAGGAGGCTGAGAACAGCGACTGTCAACAAGGTTTCCAAATTTGTAATTCTTAGAGTGTAATTTCTGTAATTCAGGTCGTATCACAAACTGAAACATAACTCAAATAGAAGAAGCTACGAGTTGAAGATGCTCATGAAACTACAAAGGCTGCTACGACAGAGGAGAAGCTGCGGATTTTACATGTCACAAATTGTGATTTTCAAGTTGTTTGTCTCGGTTCCATAAAGTAATCCAAATATTATCCACGGTAATGAATCAGTCCTTTCATCTGAGACAGAACAAAGGTTATTGATGTTCGATAGCTTGAGAAAGGGGACCAACTGGTTTAGATTATAGGTTTGGAATCATGAAATTGGTTGTTATGGTAGATTTAGACAGAATTTCATATGTAAAAGGGAGAAGGGACATTATGTTTGATTCGAACCTAAGACAAAGCTGCATTTGTGTCACTCAAAGGACATGAATGATTTTGTTTTTCAGAATATAATGGGAATACCTCTGAGAGAGTTTGGAAAAACTCTACAAGTAGTGGCCCAAATCTGGAAATTGGAAATACCTCTGAGAGTATTGTTAATTGTACGAGTATCAACCCAAATTTGAGAGTAGATTGATCAAGAACCTCTCAGAGAGCATTGTTAGCTCTACAAGTACAAAACCAAATAAGTAAAGTGGGTAAAGAAACCTCGAGAAGTAAGAGAAATGTCAGAAGTACCTCTGAGAGAGTTCATAAAACTCTACAAGTATAGACCTCATATGGCTTTGAAAATTAACCAATGATCTTGTCGCTACAAAAGTAAGGAGGTTTATTGGTTCATGAATTTCAATGGATTTGGAAATCCTTATAAGATTTGGAAATTCATGCAGAATTCATTGATTTTAATATCGAAAAAAGTGGATTTGAAAGTTAAATAACTTGGATTTGAAAATCATAAAAAAGAGATTTCAAAATCATACAAAACAGATTTCAAAATTATACAAAAGAGATTTCAAAATTAAACATTTAAATAATTTTTATGATAAAATAAAAATAAAGTATATAAAAATAATAAATAACTTTTTCATGTCCTTATTTATAAATAATTTTATGATAAAATAATAATATAGTATATAAAAATATGTAAATTTCACATTTTTCTTTTATGTAAATTTTAAAATGTAAAATGTATATTTTACGTTTTACAAAAGCACATATTACTTAATTTTTATTTTTTTGTGAGTAAAAAATTTGTAATATTTCTAATTTTATTAATCAAAGATGTGTCAAGTAACCATTTTTCGTACAAATGTTATGTCAACGAAACCACTATATTAAAGATTTTTTTTAACTAGTTTTTATATAGCACAAAACTTTTAAAAAACAATGGAGGATTCACAACAAAAAAAATGAGCGATTCACAACAAGATCGAGAAAAAGGTCCATACATTCCATGAAGTCCACAAGAAACCAGAACTTTGATAAATTTACTTTTAGATGGTCTTGCTTCGGATTGGCGTGATTCAAGTGGTGTATTATGCAAGTTTACAGTGGAAAGAAAAATACTACCTATTGTTAATCAACAACATGGGGGTGCCAAAACTCATAAACACTACCTAAAGAGAATGAAGATCTTGAAGGGAAAATGTTTAAGTGGTGTTGAGCTTCTTCGTTGTAGCTCCGGGTTTGGATGGGATCCAAACACAAAACGGTTTACAGCTTCAGATGAGGTGTGGAGTAATTATATAAAGGTAACCTTTGTAGATTTTAGGATTAGTATGGATGATAGAGGATGGAGAACACTCGAATTCAAGGTAGAACACAAGGTCGGCGAGAGAGAGAGAGTATTTGGTTTTAATCTTGATTGTATTAAAACTCTAAGTGTTTACAAGGATATATATATAGGCACTATACAAGGTTCTCAAAATTAGCTAACCTTAAACAAGTTCAGAAAAGTATGCACAAAATAGGAAACTTGATGTGGACCACTTTTGGCCCTATTTGGATGAATTGTCCCTTTCGTGCGATGGTAGAACGGTCCGCTTGTGACAAGTGGTCCGTTCGGTGCTCTCCTGACCAGTCCTTGGACCTTGCTCCCTAATCATCAGATCTTGGTCTTCTTGAACAGCTAGCCCACACATGACATCACCAAAAAAATCCTCTCCATGCTTAGACACACTCAATGGCTCTTTAGTGTATTCGGTCTAATCCTTACTAATTATTGACATGATTTGGTTACTTGGTGCGCACTCTTCCTTAGTATTGCCGTGTAGATACTCACACGCATTTGTGCTAGTGGCTTTAGTAAACAAATCGGCTACTTGGTCTCCACTCTTAATGAACATCAGATTGATGAGCCCCTCTTGTATCTTGTCTCGAACGAAAGTGACAATCAATCTCGATATGCTTTGTTCTCTCATGGAAAACCAGATTAAAAGCTATATGTATGGCTGCTTGGTTGTCACAATGAAGAGCGATGGGTTTGATCTCATGAATACCAAGGTCTCCGAGTAACGCTCTCAACCATACTAATTCCTTTGTCACCTCCTTCATGGATCTATATTCCACCTCGGCACTCGACAAAGACACTACCTTTTGCTTCTTACTTCTCCAAGTCACAAGGTTTCCTCATACAAAAGTACAATAACCGGTGGTAGATCTTCGATCTTTCTTATCCCCGACCCAATCCGCATCGCAAACCCTCTAACCTCGGTGCTATTGTTGCATCCTAACCATATACCTTTTCCGGGACATCCTTTCAAATATCTCAAGATACATTCCACCATATTCCAATGGTGAGTGGATGGAGCCTTCATGTGTAGACTCACCTTAGTCACGACAAAGCTAATATCCGGTCTTGTTATGGTAAGGTAAATGAGCTTACCTACAAGACGTTGATATTGCTTCACATCCATCCATGGCTCCCCCTCATCGTGATATTGATATCCTTCTTTAATAGGTGTCTTTGCCGATTTTAACCCAATCTTCCCGGTCTCTTCTAAGATATCAAGGACATACTTCCTTTGAGAAACGAATATCCCATCTTAAAACCGAGACATTTCGATCCCTAGGAAATATTTCAAGGCTCCCAAGTCTGATGTCAAAAACCGTCTTGAGAAGCTTCTTTGTGTTCTCAACTCCCTCGACATTGTCCCTGGTGATTATGATATCATCCACATACACTAGAACCGCCACAATCCCGTTTTTTTCCTCAATCTTGTTGAATAGGGTGTGATCAGCTTCCGACCTCAAGAATCCTTTGTCAATGAGACAAGTGCTCAATCTTTGGTACCAAGCCCGTGGGGATTGCTTGAGTCCATAGATAGATTTCCTAAGTTTACACACACCACCATTTTCATCGCGATATCCTTGAGGCAGAGCCATGTATACTTCTTCCTCCAAATCTCCTTGTAAAAAGGCATTCTTCACATCCATTTTCCGTAGACCCCAATATAAATTCACGGCTAATGAGAAAAGAACCCTTACAGAATGGAGTTTTGCTACGAGAGAAAAAGTCTCGGTGTAGTCCTCTCCGAACACTTGTGTATATCCCTTGACGACTAACTGTGCCTTGTATCTCTCTATATCCCCATTGCTCTTGTATTTTATGGTGTAGACCCATCTACAACCTACCAACTTCTTCCCTTTTCGTAGTTCGGTCACATCCCACGTGTGATTCTTTTTCATGGATCAAATCTCCTCCTCCATTGCCTTAACCCATACTTCTTTTCCACATGCTTCCTCATATGAGGTAGGGATCCTTTCGTTATCAATTTGACTCAAGAAGACTTGATGTTCCTCGGGAAAGTAAGCAATAGAGCATTGGGCTTGAATCGGGTGTTGAACCGTGGCTTGACCATTGTAATGTACCTTAGTGTTCCTCCAATCCTCCGGAGTAAACCTTTGTGGAACAACCCTTTGTCTTTGGCTCCTCCTTAGTGTTGCCCCGGGCACTACCACATCTTGCCTTGTTTCTCCATCATTATCCTCGGGGATGCTTGTCTCCCCCTCAATATGACTCTCAGATGATAATGAGGGGGACATAGATGGTTCGGTAGTGGGTTCTTCGGATTCCAATGGTTCCTCAACAAGACTTTCCGGTTCACTACTTTCTCCTCCCGAGTTAGGCACTATTGGAGTCTCATGTGTCCCTTATTTGTCAAGAATAAGACTTCTCAAGACTTGGTCCCGTTCCAAACATGGGCTTACGATGCCATTAATCTCCTCCCATTTCTTATCCGTGAAGTAGCTTTCTCCTTCATCAAACTTTACATCCTGGGATACATAGATACGGTTAGACACCGGGTCGTAGCATTTGTATCCCTTTTGAGTATTTGAGTACCCCACGAACATACACTTAATGCTCTTTGGTTCCAACTTGTTTCTATGATTTTCGAGAACAAAGACATAACATCCGAAAACTCGAATGTGATCAATACTCGGTTTAGAGCCGTTTAGTACCTCATATGGAGACCGGTTCCCCAAGGTCTGAGTAGGCAACCGGTTGATCACGTAGCACGATGCCATTACAACATCTCCCCAAAATCTCTTGGGCACCTCCCTCTCAAACATAATGCTTCTAACTACTTCCATCAAGTGTCTATTCTTCCTCTCCGAGACCCCATTTTGTTGAGGAGTGTAGGCACAACTTGTTTAGTGAATAATCCTGTTACTCTCCATCATTTTATTAAACTGATATCTCATATATTCCCCACCATTCTCAGTCCTAAGATTTTAAACCTTGTACCGAATTGATTTAGCACATAGCCGTAAAACTTGACGAATGAATCGAAGACTTGATTGTTGGAGCTCATGAGTATTAACCAAGTGTATTTGGACTTCTCATCAATAAAAGAGAAAAAATACTTATATTGATCCTTAGAAACACATGGGGCTGACCATACATCTGAATGAACCAAATCAAAACATTTGTCATAACTAGTCTTTGAATGCGGAAAAGGACTTCTACATGTTTTTCTAGGACACAAGCCTCACAATCTTTATTATCTTGGATAATGTTAGGCAAGATCATGTTGAGCACCTTTTGACTTGGATGTTCAAGGCGTGAGTGCCATAAAGAGCTTGAACCAACCTTGCTAACCGAATACGACTCTATTACACGATCGCTTCTCTTATTGAGTTGATAGAGACCGTCCCTTACTCCTCCTATTCCGAACACTTCCATGGTTTTATTATCCTGAAACTCAACCATATCATACCCAAAAATGACCTTGCAATCCAAGTCCTTGGTTGCCTTATGCACGGATAACAAGTTTGATGTAAAATCTGGGACATACAAAGCTTTTGTATTTTTCCTAAACACTTCTAGGTCTCCAATACCTCCTATTGGAACCTCTTTACCATAAGCAACCCTAACATTCCCTTCATAAGGTTTCAAATCTTTCAACATACTTCCATTACTAATCATATAATGACTTGCACCCGAATCAACAATAATCTTATCTTGGCTTTTAGAGACAAATAGACCATTACCTTGTTCGGTCATCTTGGAGATACTCTTAATAAGAGCCTCCAAGTCAGATTTTCTCACCAAGTCATGATCCCCAATCGTGGCCGCTCCCACAAAGGTTTGATGTCCTTGGCCCCCCTTGGTCGTTTCCCTTAAGCCGCATCGGTTTCAAGTGTGGGTGCAAAGTCCAACACTTATGCTTAGTATGACCTCTCATCTTGCAATGGTCACACTCCAATGCCTTCTTGTCCCCGTAAGAATGCCCTTTGTACACGGCGTGAGCCATTTCACTCGTCGGTTGAAACAAGCTCCATGAGCCCTCCTCCTTTTGATCTTGTTGACAAATTTCATTTAGTGTTGGAAGCTTGTCAAACCTCAAGATGTGTTGAATGAGACTCTTGTATGAATCGTTGAGGGTGAGAAGCAACCCGAACACTTGGTCTTGCTCACGCCTCTCATTCAGCTCCTTAGGATCATTCGTTGGTGGCCAAAGCATCTCAAAATCCACCCACAACCCTCTAAAGACCCCAAACAAATCCTTAAACGCCTTGCCGTTGTAGGTCGCAGCTTTGAAGAACCGCCAAGACCTTTTGGTCTTCTTGGTTCTTCTTCCTTTCCTTTGTCTCACGGTCAACCTCTCCTCCACCTTTCACGGCCGCAGCTCCTCCTTCTCTCACGTCTGTGGCTTTGCCTTCTTCCACGACCATAGCTCCTCCTTTGGTTTCCTCAGGGAGCTTCCACATAGCTCCACAGCCCACCAGTTCTCAGGGTCGTGTTTGCCATCCTTGACCACAAGAGATAGTTGTTCCCCTTGAGAACAACCGGTAACAAGACTTGTTTTTTCATCTCCATGAAGTGAGTATGAGTTCACAAAGATATGAGGGGTTTTTGAGTTTCGGAGATTAGATACTAAATCTTAAACTAGATCTTTTCACAACTTAGACACAAATGTGCTAAGGATAGATTGAGTAAATAAGATCTAGAGAAGGATTTAGAACCAAGAAAACCGAAACAAATACAAGATTTAAAGAAGAATAAAACAAAAAATGAAGAGAAGCTCAGATACCATGTAGATTTTAGGATTAGTATGGATGATAGAGGATGGAGAACACTCGAATTCAAGGTAGAACACAAGGTCGCCGAGAGAGAGAGAGTATGAGAGAGTATTTGGTTTTAATCTTGATTGTATTAAAACTCTAAGTGTTAAAAAGGATATATTGATACACGCCCCAATCCACAAGAGAAAACTCGACCCATACTCAAAGAACCCAAGGGAAGCAAGCGGAGGAGATTTGAGGCGTTTTGGGTCCGATGGGAGCAAACAGATGAAGTGGCTTAGAGATGGTGGCTGAGATGGATGATGGAAGAGCTAATAGAGAGCTTGAGAACCAAAGACAACAAACCAAGATAGTAGCGAACAAGAGAGAGAGACGGCGGAACAAGCTCACGGGTGTGAGTAACTAACGGAGGAGCGACGGTAGTGATGGAAGAATGAAGCAACTGTGGGATGATAGGCACCAAAAGGGTTGTGAGAGACCCTTGATACAGTCTCCTACAAGCTGAGGACACACCTCCAAGCTTCTAGGGTTTTCTAAACCTAGACTAGGTTTAGAGAGACAAAGATTCAACTTTGAGATGTTTATGTAATGATTGCTTAATCTTAATGAGAAATGAGTCTTTACCTTTATAGGCTACAAATTAGGGCACTCATGTGCTAATGGACCCAAGACAAATTGGACCTAATTTACAACATAAGAAAAGACCCTAAAAAACAACCCAAAGGCTAAAAGTCTAATTAAGTAAAATAGACTAAGGAAGGAGAGAGAAACATTTGTAGTGGTTTCTCTTAGATAGGATTACCTCTCTTGGATGCTTGTACTTGTCATAAGAGTGTTTCCAAGCAAAACATCCAATGGAACCAAGAGGCAATGCCTTAGACTTTTCTTGCCTCATTAAAACTCTTTTCTAGAAACCCGATGTGGTAAAACTAGAAGTAGGGAAAGAGTACAATACTTTATCTAAGGTCTTGAAGGGTGTCCTCACTAATGATGAGTGAGGACACAAGAACCTTTGCTCCCAAAGCTAAGTGTCCAAGGACCCTCGGTCCTAGTGTGGTGGAGAGGCTCTAGTCCATGTATAGCAGTCTTGACTTGGTCTCGAATCTCAGGACTTGGCGTAATCATGTTGAGTAGCTCTCCTTGGCCTCCCTCCATGCTCCATTGGCTCTTCTCAGAAACCCCAAGTGGAGCAGATTGCCCAATTCACAGACTTGGTCCTTCTCGCTCCAAAGTGGTGATGGAATCCGATGTGAGGATCACATCATCCCCTCCTCCTTCAAAAGGTTTAGACCTCCAAACAGCCATAGTACCTACACCACAAGGAACCAACTCAGATTCATAGAAGAGTTAAGAGAAAGTAGACTTACCTCTGGAGTGGAGAGGTTTGGCGCGTTAGTAGAGTTCCGCGGTGGTTTTGATAAGTCCATCTTCATACGGCCGGAGTTTGTGCCTTTTCCTTGAGAAGTGTTCGGCCCTTATGCGAAACCAAAACCAATCTCCAAGCTGAGATAGAGCTTTTAGCCCAAGATACACAAACCAGAACCAAAGAGCTAGCGGACGGTGGAGACTATCTCGGAGATAGGGTTTAATCCGAGATGATCTACTGGGTGGGATGGATGGTTCATGAGGATGGAGTAAGGATGATTATTGGAACTTGAAGGTGAGCTCAAGACACACAAACAAGGACAGAGGATGGAGCTAACTTGGAAGATAAGGTTCGATTCCAAGGCTAACAATGAGTTGGAGGTGGTGGCGGATGTAGTAACACGGCGAACCAAGGGGAAGTGAATGGCGGACCATAAAGGCAATGGAGGCACCTTGACCATCATGCAACTGCCTAGGGAAGTTTCATTTATCTTCTTTTGGTTAGAGCAACAAGATTTCCTCATTAATACACTCAACTTCCCTCCGCCATTGATTCGACTCCTTTGGACCTACTCACGTCCTTCTTTTGTTAATAAATCCTCCTCGAGTACGTGTGAGTTGTACCAAATTTTTTCTGGGGTCATGATTCCTGCTTGGACGTTGATTATGTTAAGAGTCCCGAGGACATGCTCCTAGACTATACCCAAAACCGTGTCAACACTACGAAGCCCCATTTGACCTAGTCCGTGAATCCTCTCGGCCATTAGCTCTCGTACGGACACGTTATGAGTGTGTATCTGTCTCCTATGGTGCACGATTCCTTCTTGGCTGTAACCCCAATAGCAAAACCAATTACCATGCTCAGCAAAACATTTTCCAAGATGCAGATCTTTAGGATACTTAAACCCGATCAATTTCAACTCCATGGTGATCACGAGGGAGTTTCTCCTAAGCCAAGTTTCAGCTATGGTATTAGTCTATCTCTCCTATATCTAAATCTCATGGGAGAGGATCTCAATACTTCTAGGAGATGGCAGCACATCTGGTGGCTCACTCTTGAACTCGTTCTCAAACAAGTCACTCCGCGGAGTCACGAAATAAACCGAGTGGAAGTGACCCCTGTGAAGCTGCGTTCTAGAACCGCCTTTCTTGAGCAAAGATTGCTCAGGGTCATAGGGTGTAATGTAAGAATTAGACCCTTATGAAGCCATTAGATCCCTAATAACTGGGGCATTCTCACAACCACTCTTAAGATCCTTAATTTATAGCATCTCCGTTTCCATGGTGCTAGTGAGAAGGCGTCTCCGAGACAAAGCTTTATCCACAAGGTTGTTCTCTCTTTTATCTAAACCTTCTCCTTCCTCTTGATAACTATCTTCACCTTGGGACTTGTTAGGTGTGAGTTTAGACATAGGTTCAGCCTGAAGAGCCTTTCCATGACAACAAACTTAGAAGCTTCGTTGTAATTCGACTCGGAACCTTGTGTTCTTCTTGGTGCATTGGGCCCATTGTAGCTAGGGATCTTCTTCTTCATTAGGCATTCTTTAACTTTCTCACTCCCTTGAGTATGATTTCTAACTTCATGTTGTAGTTCTCGGTGATGACAAGGAGGAGCAAAGTGCTTCTTCATCATAAACTTCATAACCTCCCAAGAAGAAATCAGATCACCTCTAGTTCTTCTCCTAATGGTCATCTCTCGATCACAGCAAATTAGAGCACGGTTGGTGAGTAGAGAAACAGCATAAGAGACCTTCTCAAGTTCTTCATAGTCATAATACTTGAAAATACAGTCCATTCTTCATTCCCAAGAAAGATAAGTTTCGGGATCTCCTTTTCCCGCGAATATAGGAACATTAGGCTCGCGGCTTGTGGCATGGGCCCTAAGGTGATCTCGATCATCTCTATTCTCAGCATATTCTCTATGTTTCAGCCTCACTTGTCTAGGAGATGTTGACCGTAACCCATCATCATCAAATAAATCATCCCTAGCGGACGCTTGAACTGGAGAAAGCTCTTTGTGTTGTCTCGGCGATTCTACCCGGTGAAGCTTTTCCTCAAGTTGTTGGAGCTGAGTTTGGATGTTGATTAGAAGCTCAGCTATGTCAGGAGGCTTTGCCATGCCTCACGTACCTCGGAAAACACTCAAAACAAAGTCGACTTAGAAAACAAAACTAAACCGAAAATTACAATATATTTAAACCGGTTCGATTTTAATCCATATAAATTTAACCAAGTCTCAACTCTTCGAATGAGTAAAAGCACATGTTTTCATGAGGTTAGAGCATTCAAAATTCAAATTCATGGACCACACATGAGCTGGCATAAAAGGAAAGAAGGACCACACAAAAGTAAACAAAAATCAAATGGTACCACAAAAGACTTTCTATTTTCATCAAAAACACCCTCTTCAACCTAGGATTTATTTCGAAAAGCTTGCTACTGAAATTAATGGAGGATGAACACAAGACACAACTCAAAACACATCCTAGCATGCATACTAAGCAAACAAACCAAAAAATAACAACCAACACAAGCTAAAATGCAAACCGGTTCTAAAAGACTCAACCTTTAACGATTCCAACTAAACCAAGAGCTAATCATGCAAGATAAGAACTGAACCAGTAAGACTCATGACACTAAACATCCTAAACATACTAGAGAGCACATGCAACACACCATCTACCAACCTAAACGAAGACAAACTCAAAACGGAACTCAAAGAACACAAAAACGGAAAAATACTCAAGCTTTCTGCTCTCGGACTTAACATAAGGACCAACAAGCAAGGGGCAAACGAAGCTAAGCTATAATAGAACCAATCTAACAACCTAAGCAAGCCAACGAACAAACACAAACAAGTTCTAAACAAGCTAACAACAAAGAACAACAAGATTGAACCAAAGATGCAAACTTTTTCAAGTCTACTCTTAGATTCAAACATAAACAAGCTAAGGAGATGGAAAGATGCAACCTTTAGGAACTTGAGCTCTGATACCAGATGATACATGCCCCAATCCACAAGAGGAAACTCGATCCACACTCAAAGAACCCAAGGGAAGCAAGCGGAGATGGTGGCTGAGATGGTGAAGATGGATGATGGAAGAGCTAATGGAGAGCTTGAGAACCAAAGACAACAAACCAAGATAGTAGCGAACAAGAGAGAGAGACGGCGGAATAAGCTCACGGGTGTGAGTAACTAATGAAGGAGCGACAGTAGTGATGGAACAATGAAGCAACCAGTGGGATGATAGGCACCACAAGGGTTGTGAGAGACCCTTGATACAGCCTCCTACAAGCTGAGGACACACCTCCAAGCTCGTAGGGTTTTCTAAACCTAGACTAGGTTTAGAGAGACAAAGATTCAACTTTGAGATTTTTATGTAGTGATTGCTTAATCTTAATGAGAAATGAGTCTTTGCCTTTATAGGCTATAAATTAGGGCACTCATGTGCTAATGGACCCAAGACAAATTGGACCTAATTTACAACATAAGAAAAGGCCCTAAAAAGAACCCAAAGACTAAAAGTCTTAATTAAGCAAAATAGACTAAGGAAGGAGAGAGAAACATTTGTAATGGTTTCTCTTAGATAGGATTACCTCTCTTGGATGCTTGTACTTGTCATAAGAGTGTTTCCAAGAAAAGCATCCAATAGAACCAAGAGGCAATGCCTTAGACTTTTCTTGCCTCATTAAAACCCTTTTTTAGAAACCCGATGTGGTAAAACTAGAAGTAAGGAAAGAATACAATACTTTATCTAATGTCTTGAAGGGTGTCCTCACTAATGATGAGTGAGGACACAAGAAGTTTTGCTCCCGAAGTTAAGTATCCAAGGACCCTCGGTCCTAGTGTGGTGGAGAGGCTCTGGTCCATGTATAGCGGTCTTGACTTGGTCTCAAATCTCGGGACTTGGCGCAATCATGTTGCGTAGCTCTCCTTGGCCTCCCTCCATGCTCCATTGGCTCTTCTCAGCAACCCCAAGTGGTGCAAATTGCCCCATTCCAAGACTTGGTCCTTCTCGCTCCAAAGTGGTGATGAAATCCGATGTGAGGATCACATCATATATATAGGCACTATACAAGGTTCTCAAAATTAGGTAACCTTAAACAAGTTCAAAAAAGTACGCAGGAGACTCTGTGTGGACCACTTTTGGCCCTATTTGGATGAACCTTCCCTTTCGTGCGATGGTAGAACGGTCCGTTTGTGACCAGTGGTCCGTTCGGTGCTCTCCCGACCAGTCCTCGGTCCTTGCTCCCTAGTCATCGGATCTTGGTTTTCTTGAAAAGTTAGCCCACACATAACATCACCAAATGATTCCTCTCCATGCTTAGACACACTCAACGGCTCTTTAGTGTATTCGGTCCGATCCTTACTAATTGTTGACATGAGTTGGTTATTTGGTGCGCACTCTTCCTTAGTATTCTCAACTACCTTAACATACATTAGTATTTTTTTTTTAATGTTAAAAATAATGTGGGACATAAATGTGGAAATTTTTAATTATGCTATAATATTTAAAAAAATTTCCTTGGTGGGGACATCACTGACATAGGTATTTGTTTAATTTTTGTTTTTTGGATTTAGGCGCATCCGAATTACAAAAAAATTCGAAATGAAATGTTTGAATAATTTAATGAGATATAGCAAGTGGTGAGAATGCTATTGGATTAGGTGATGATACTGATGCTCTAACATGTAGAATTACAAGAAAAGAAAAAATACAAATTCTATTGAAGATATTTCTATAGATGTCGAGGAAGATCATGAAACACCTTCGTCTTTTTGATGCAGTAGTTCAAGGAACTTTTTAGAAAAACTTCTTTTAAGAAAGAAGCATAGAAGTAATACAAACAACATATGTGAACCGACCATTCAGAGTGAAGATGCAGAAAAATTTCATACTGAGATTAATTCATTGACAACAATTACTCAAAAACATTTCAATCTAATACAAGAAAGAGAAACAAGACAACAAAGAGAGACTGATAAAAGAAAATATGTATGAGAAGCTATCAAAGAAGTCCCTCATTTGGAAGAAAATGTTTGTTACGATGCGGTTAAAGTGATTCACCAATTAGAGATGAAAGAAGTCGTTGTTAGTATGTCTACTGATGATCGTTATGATTGTATTAAGTATAACATTATGGAGTACTAAAAATAATTATTTGTTAGGTTGACTTAATTATTTTTTGTTTTCTAGAATCACGTGTTTTGGATCTTGGTTTTTTTAAAATAATATATATATATATATATATATATTTTTGCAAATCCACCAAAATAACGTGGTTGGGACTAAGGATTTCAACCTCTCTATTATTAAGTAAAATACATTTTCAAATCTATTCAAATCCAATGTGAAATCAAATTCATATCCAAATACCTTTAATATTGAATAAAAAGTGATTTTAACTAGTATTTGTAAATCATATAACCAATAACATATGATTTTTATAAAGATTTTAAAATCAATGATTGAATAACACATGATTTCACAAGGATTTACAAATCCATTAAAATCTATGAACCAATAAACCCCCTAAGAATTATATCTATATGCTCTTTATGTGTATGCTAAAAGTCAGAAGCTGAAGGTAGATAAGCTTAGGCTGATTGAGGTTTATACAACGTCAGAATCTAAATTTTCATCATGACAATGAGAAAAGAATGGATGGTGACAAAGATGATTAACATGATGACAAAATTCAGATGATGAAAAATAGGCATCAAGAAGCTAGGGCTTATAGGAAAACTTGAACAACACATAACATACACATGAGAGAGGAGATGCACAAAAGAAGAATTTTGAGATGTGAGTAGTAGCAGACGCGTGCTAAGGTTATTGAACAGCAGCGGAAGCAAACTAATCCCTTCACCAATGATAATGAACCGAATATCAAGCTTTTCTATGATTCACATACTGGAATTGAGAAGTAAGTGTGGGAAGAGAATTCTTCTTCTTCATGAGACATTTTAGGGGAGTTAAATAGGAAAAGAAATCCAGACTCTTCCTGAGACAAATAGGTCAAAAGAACCTGAAAAGTTGTCACACTAATGACTGCCTTTATGGTGAAGAGATGCTGGTGTCTAAATCGCAGTGATCATTCTACAAGCCTTTGTCAAGACATTGGATTGCGCTTTCTGTAACGCCCGTGTTCCGGATATGGAATTACAAGTTTAATCGTTGGATTAAAGTGGTTGTATTTATTATGATTGTGGGAACAATTGCGTGTTGTGTGAACGAAATCAATGACTGTAATGTTTAAATTGTTTCGGTACGGTTATGCAGTTTGGGATGGTTTTTTGAAATTCGATGAGAAGGAGACTTCCTATTGGTGGATATAGGGGGCGATTTTGATTAAGTAGGGAGGGAGAGAATTTTGGTTTGTTTCCTTAAAAACTGGGAACCAAAATGTGAATTTTTCCATTTCGGATTAATTTGGTTCAATTTTGGTTATAAAGGAATGGGAGGTGATTTAAATCCTTAACCATAATTAATTCAGGGATTTTGATTAATCTTTGTTTAATTTAAATGAACCGAACTAAACCAAAAATTGGACTCCATATATAAGGGAAAATAGAAACCCTAGGAAGCAAAATGAAAAATTGTGTGTACCTCCATCTCCTTCCCTTGAGAGTTTTTTGAGAGGCTGAAGGTTCAGCCTTGGTGTTTTTCCAATTTCTTCACAAAAAATCATCATTCCATTACCAAGGTGAGTGTGTGACCATGAGGTGAACCTATATGATTAGATTTTGCTAACAGATTTTCATTGTAGATCCAAGTAGAGAGGATGTTTGTGATGACTTGTTTGAATGCTTATGGTGAATAGTATTTGTTCTATGAATTTTTGATGGTAGTTTCTTTTCTTATATGTTTAATCTCGTGAAATGGGAGAATCCACTCACTAAGTATTTTTATACTTATGCATCCACTCGTTGATATAGGTGAAGAGTAGATCTTTTTTTTTTTTGAACAACCAAACTCATTCTCATTAATCACTTAAAGAAAACAAGTACAAGATGAAGGTGCGAAAAGCAAACTTAAAACTGAAGTAAATAGCAGATAAAACACTTTCCCAAGGCGACGAAGTCTGCAGCTCAAAGGATTTTGCGGAGATCAGAAAGTGCGAAGGTTGGAGAATCAACACTGAGTGAGATTCAGACCGCAAATAAAATGTTAACCAAAAGGTTTTGTTCGTTGATTTGGGCGAAGTAACCAACAACGCCAATGTTTTCTCCTTCGATAGGAAGGAAAGTGGTCGCACTATAATGATGGAGTGAAAGGTGCAATTAAACCAATGACGAGTTAATGCAGGTGTTCGCTCGCTTAACGGATGAGAGGCTCTTTCCGTTAAGGAGGACGATAAAAACGAAGACGTTCTCTCACTTGCCGGGGGAATTCTTCCGGACAACGAGGATAAGATCGAAAAACGATTCAAGGGATCTAATGGATTGAGGCCCAAATGAGATTGCAGAAAGGTGGAAAGAGGCACATCTAAGCTGGAGAATCATGGCAAAAAGAGGAGTGGTGATTCTAGAGCTTGATTTGAGGTGTTTTTTGGGTTGTTATTCTTCTAATTGTTTGAGTCGGTATTTCAGTTTTGCATTGTACTATTCATTGTTAGTGTTTATCATTACTGTTCATCATGGTTAAATCTTGAAACAATTGATTTTTAGGTGATTAATAATTTGGATGATTTTTCTATGAATTTGTTGATTGAATTTTGTGTTTGGATTCTTGAGTTTTAAGAAAGAAAAATCATTAGATCCATAGATATGGTAATCGATTTTTAATATGTGTTTATGTACATTTTTCTTAAAAATTACTTGATGATTTTTGGGCTGTTAAATAATCAGGAAACCTTGTGTTATAAAATTATAAGGATGGTTGACTTTAATTCACATCAGTTATAGTTGTATTTTATGTATCTTATTAAGTTGAGAATTATGGATTTAATTATTTTAATTAATGAGTCCGATTTCTTGATATAACTGGGTTAATTAGAAAACCTGATTTTGTGGTTGCATAATAAAATTTTGGTTTAAATCCATTGGGTCGGTTATAATTAGAATTTTAAATATTCTAATTGATTGGTTTAAATTAGAAGGGAATTTAATTTGGTTTAAGTGGTTAAGTAAAGCATGATTGATTTTAGGAAATTAGTAAATAATATTATGGGGTATTATTTATTGGAGTAAAAAAAATTTGGGTATGGTTCTTTCATTTCCAAACTTGTCGTGTTGTTTTCACCCAACGCCAAGTTTGCGGGGGAGTATCAGAGTCCATAAGAAGCCCAAATATTGTGTCTTATGAGAAATCCATTAATCCATATAATTAGGGTTCTCTAGCAAGATAGATTACTAAATAAAGTGTGCAGTGAACATCGATGTCTCTATCTTTGGGAGTTGTCTTTTGTGGTAACTCTCTTTTTATAAATCAATCAAAGAACTATTTGATAAAAATAATTATACAACTATTATTTATTTTATATTGGGATGAATATGTAATTAGAAGATTAGAATAATTTAGTAAAAAGATGGAGATTTTATTTTATTGAAAAACTTTTATCTAGAGAGAATGTTAAGAGAGAATATTGAAGTGTTTCTTATTATTGTTGTTGTTTTTGCTTACATCCAAATGATCAACATAAACCACCTATTTATAGTGGTGAATTGCTAACTAATTATAATAAAATATTACTAAATTATAGGTAGTTATAAATATTTATCATGTGATTATTAAATAAAATATTAATTAGTTACTTAGATATTTAACACTCCCCCTTAACTAATTAATATGTACTGCCTCGTTAAAAACCTTGTCATGGAAAAACCCAATGGGATAAAAACCATGACGAGGGAAAAAGAGTGATAACATATTCTCCTCTGGAAAATATTTCTTATTCATATGTCTCGAAAATGGCAGCGATGTTATGAACATGCTTCTTGAACATTGTGGTGGGTAGCGCGTAAGTAGATCTGCTGAATTTTCGCGAGGCGAGCGTATTCAACATTGACTTCACCATTTTCTCGAGCTCGAGTATGAGAAAAATCTTGGTGGAATGTGTTTTGTCTATCGCTTCTTGATATAACCTTCTTTGACTTGTGTGACACATGCAGAATTATCCTCGAATATGGTCGTGGGCTCTTTATTCACGTTATGCCACTTGTTTCTTGAATGTGCTTGATCATAGATCGAGCCACATTCTGAGGTTTCATGGAGTCTTTATAATCTGCATAATTAGATGAAGTAGCGACTAGTGTTTACTTACGTGAGCAGAGAAATAGCAGTCCCTCTATGGTAAATATATATCAGTTTGGGATCTTGCTTTATGTGGATCGATAAATAACTTGCATCTGCAAACCAATGAACCGATTTTGAATTTCTAGATAATATAATCCAAGTACATTGTACCTTGGAATAACGGAAAATATGTTTTATTCGTTCGAATGTCTTCGCGTTGGAGATGAATTATATCTTGCAAGCGATTAAAGCAAAAGTATATACGGTGTGATGCGATTTACGAATCTAAATGCTTGATATATATGGTACTTGGGACCCAATATTTCCTCGTTATCTTTACATGGTCGAAATGGATCTTTTTAACATTGAGTTGTCATTAAACCATCGGAGTACTCAAAGGAGTTGCTTTATCCATATTAAAGCGTTTGAGGAGTTTTCTTGTATAATTTGATTGATGTCTGAATATCCCATCTTGGAGTGCTACTTTGGAGCCCAGACAAAACTTTGTCTTTCAGGTCTTTCATTTCAAACTCAGCTTTCATATGATTTCGTCTTCGCATCTCCTTTTGAGTTCCAATTATGTTGATCATCAACATAAACAGCAATGATCACAAATCCGTTCATGATTTCTTTATAAAAGCATGGACATATCGTATTATTCACGCCTTTTTTAAAAAGATATTCGCTAAGATTGTACCACATGCGTCCGGATTGTTTTAATCAAGTAAAGTGATCATGTAATTTGACCGAACATATATTCGTGGATTTTGAACTCAATGCTTCAGCATTTTCATCCCCCTGGGATTTTCATATATATTTCATTATCAGTGATCCATATAGATACTGCTTTACATCCATAAGATTCATTTCTAAATTATGGGATGCTGTCAAACTCATTAAATATCTGAACGTAATTGCATCCATTACCGGAGAATATGTTTCTTCATAATCAATTTCCGGTCTTTGAGAAAAACCTTGAGCAACAAGTCGGGCTTTATATCTTGTAATTTCATTATTCTCATTTCGTTTTCTCACAAATACCCACTTGCACCCAACCGGTTTCACATATTTAGGTGTAGTGACTACAGGTCCAAATACATTTCTTTTATTAAGGGAGATTAATTCATTCTGCATGGTCATCCTCCATTTCTCCCAATCAGATCTTTTCCGACATTCTGATATGGACCTTAGTTCTGGATCATCATTTTTATTATCAATTTCTTTGGATACAGAAAATGAGAAAATTTCATCATCATCATTTATCTCATTTCTTACCCATACTTTTTCATTTTGAGCATAATTTATGGAAATCTCATATTTTTCTGCATCATGTCCCTTTTTAGGGGTATTTTCTTTTGGTAATTCTTCTGGAATTACTTCATTTAAATCTTCTGGAGTTTTTTCATTTTGAGTTTCTTCAGGAATCTCTTTATGTGAACTTAATTCTCCCATAGCCTTTTTCTTCCGGGGAGTTTTGTTTTTAGAACCCATAGGTCTCCCCTCTTTAATTGAACTTTAGGTTCATTAATTTTATTAGCATCAATTTGTCCCTTTGGAATTTCAATTCTTGATGGAACATTTGCAGCTGGTATGTATGATTTTGTCACCTTTCTTGTATCTACGAACCCGTCTGGTAACTCGTTTGCCAGATTTTGTAAATGTACAATTTTCTGCACTTCGAGTTCATGTTGTTTTGTAGGAGGATCCAGAGATATCAACGATGGTGTATACCATGCAATATCCTTTGGAATTTCTCGAATTCCTCCCCCTAACGATGGGAACTCGTTTTCATTAAAATGAGATCGCAAAGCAGTGTAAACATATCACCAGTTTGTGGTTCGAGATAACGAATTATACTTGGCGACGTAAAACCAACATAAATACCCAATCTCCGTTGTGGTCCCATTTTTGTACGTTGAGGAGATGCAATAGGTACATACACTACACATCCAAAAACACGGAGATGCGATATATTTGGTTCTTGACGGATCTTAATTGTAATGGGAAATATTTATTATATGCGCTGGTCAATTTGAATCAACTGCATGCAGATAGCATGTCCCATCCGAAATTGGGAGTTTTGTTCTCATTATTAGCGGTATAGCAATTAATTGCAACCGTTTAATCAAAGATTCGGAGGCCATTTTGTGTATGAGCGTGGGGCCTTTGGATGTTGAACATCATCCAGTGACATCTGATAATCATTAAAGGCTTGTGAAGTAAATGCGTTATCAAGTCTTACTTTCTTGATAGTATAATCGAGGAAATTGCTCTTAACCTGATTATTTGAGAAATAAATCTGAAATGCCATATTTGTCGTCGAAACATAATGTGACCATCTGTGATTAATACCATAAAATATTGAAATGGTCACACGATGGGTGGATCGGTCCACATATGTCACCATGTATTCTTTCTAAAAATTTTGGTGATTCCCAATTTTAGGCGGTGATGGCCGAATTATAAGTTTTCCTCGAGAACATGCATCACGTAAAAATTCATTTATGAAAGATCTTACTTTCGGGGATGGCATTAAATTTTCACAATTTTTCTCATCATGATTGAACAGGATGACCCGTCTTTCATGCCATACTTTAAATATATCGGTAAACTTCGGGTTTCTGGCATATGATTCAATCATATTAATTTTTGTGGAATATAATCCGAAGTAAAGGCTGGATTTTTAATATATATTTTCTCGAAATCATTTTTGTAATGCAAAGATATTCAATGCCATTTTATTCTTGGTTTCCACATGATATCCATTTCTTCGGATATCTTTGAAACTTAACAAATTTCTACAGACTTGGGGAATATAATGCATCATTTATTTCAAACTTTGTTCTGGCATTGAGAATCGGTCTTCCAGCCCATAATAATTTTGCATTTCGATATAGTATTCACTCCTGTTTCTCTTAATTTAATATCGGAAAAATATTTTTTATCTTTTAATATCGTGTAATGGTATTATCTGCCAGACATATATCTCCATCTTCATTCACAAATTTTGACATCTTCTGGGTCAAAATAAAAGGAGATATATTAAAAACATGTTTAAAATATTAAAACAATATTTATTATCATATTATCCAAAAATTATTAAAAATTTGAAAAAAATTTATCCAAAGCTTTTAAAATTCAACTGATCATATAAAATTTCAGATCAATTTTTAATACATCACCAACGGTCGGATTTATAACCAACGGTTATGATGAAATTTTATTTTTTATTTTTTCAAAAATTTACACTTTTCAAACGGCTAGTAATAGTATTTTTCAATCTATAAATATCCTCATACATTCATTTATTTATTCACAAAAATCTCATCTTATTCTCTTTAAGAAATTTCTTTAGTTATTAGTTTTTGAAGATGTTTAGATTTTGTTTAATGCTTTGTTTAGTTTTAATTATTGTTTGTATTTATGGTCTCTTCGTTGGGGAGTATACCCACGGAGAGTTTATTGTTAATGTCATTTTATTATTTTATGTAATGATGTTCTTTGTAATAGATTGTATTATTAATAAAAATGGTTCATTTTAAATAATATTAAACATTATATTACAATATAAAATATATTATACATGAAACCTTTTATTTTATAGTCTTTTTCAGGAAGACATTATTATACATTGACCTTAATTACATTATATTACATTGTACATCTCTCATCTTATTACTGTCATCACTCGGTTCAGCGAGAAAATCCATGATATCAAGATGAGTATTATCGAATGAAGGTCGAGCTCATCGAGACAAAATTAGTTTCGCCATTTTTCTCTTTTGCCTTTTGGATTCTTGATACAGTCGGCGAGATGTTTAGGTGTACATGACGAGCCTTTGGCCTTTCATTCCGCGTATATATTTCTCTTTGAGTAGTTACCGCGATTGCGTTATCGTTTTTCTTGTTATTTTTGTTGGTCTTTCCCTCGTTATAACTATTATTGTTGAATCCTCCTTTCCATGCGTCGCGACGCACGTTTACCTCGTCCCGCGTCGCCAATTATCACGTGCGGATGAGGTTGCGACATTCGCTTCGGGAATGTTCTGATCCACTGAGGCGAGTCTTATAATTGACATCACGAGTTCATTATTTTGCTCGACTAAGTGTATTCATTAACTCAGAATAACGAGTATAACCTTTTGTCGTATTGTTGTTGTGATACATTCTACAGGATGAAATGTTTGGAGAGTCTTTTCGATCATATCATTATCGATTATTTTCTCCACACATCATCAGAAGTAATTCGAACAGCGAATTATAATCACCACTTTTATAATCCATACGGAGGTTTAACCACTGTCTCACTTTGGTAAGATCACATATTTTGGTGATCAAACATCTTTGTGATTGCCAAGATCCCGAATCTTCTTTGTGATGTATTCAATCTTTAAATTGTCATGGAGGTGATGACGTAAAAATATCTGCCTTTTTTCTTCAGGGCCGTTTTGTCGATTACATGTTGTTTTTAGATGCGTGTCATATAATTATTTCAGGATATATCGAGGCGGCGATATCGAGAACTTTGCCAAATTCGACATGATATCTACAAATATATAATAATATATATAAATATATATAGATTAAAAATGATGAAATAATTTAAATCATAAATTACAAGATATTAATTTAGGAGCGTAAGCTTCCATATATAAGTGAGAGGCGCTTAAAATTGGAGGTAGAGCCTTATAATATATGAATTTAAATTGATTCAATAATAAATTAAATCATACCTTTTATTTAGAGAGAATGTTAAGAGAAAATATTGAAGTGTTTCTTATTATTGTTGTTGTTTTCTTCATCAAATGATCAGCATAAATACTATCATTTTATTTATAGTGGTGAATTATGCTATAATAAAATATTACTAAATTATAGGTAGTTATAAATATTTATCATGTGATTATTAAATAAAATATTAATTAGTTACTTAAATATTTACCACTATTTTAATTTTTTTCTCTTTTTACATTTCTTGCACAATAAAGCTGAATGAGATATTTCATTTTATATCTTAGTTTTCTAAAGCTTAATAAAGTTGGATTATTTTGTTTTGAGATTTCTCACAGTTAACTAGATCATACCAATGTGGTAGCCCCTAAACCAATCAATCTTCTAATGCATGTGTGCACCAAACTATGAGATGCAATGATGCTCCTCCACAAGAAAGATGAATGTGTGGGTAGCTTAGCCGAGAATGACAAAAAATATAGGCTTTTAAACATTCTTGATAAGACATCCCAGATCTGAGTTCTTCTCTGAGTCCGCCGGCCTTGGGCGGCGTCGCCCTTGGCTTCTCTTCTTCTAGTGTATTGTTCTCTCCGCGCTTCTCCTCGTCCCATCGATGAAACCTCCGCTCAAGGGATCGATTGTCTCCCCGGCGTTAGTGTCCGCTGATCACAGACCATCTCCAACACGTCGGAGGAAGATCACCTCCACAACCCCCACCATGAGAACGCTGGAAGCTCTGTGCCACCGTCAATCTCCTCCACCATCTCTCTCGGAGCCCTCCTCTGGAGAAGAAGAACTCTACGGCCTGCATAGCCTCCGATGATAATGGTATAACTTCTTCCAGATCTAGGATCTGGCTGCTCTGTCTTCCTTCCAAGCTGGCCGTGAACATTTTCCTCCGGCTCAAATCTCGAAGCTACCTTCCCACGGCATCAGTAGCCGATGGAGAACTCCACATGCTTTGGAAGCATGTAAACTTTCCGATCTTCTCGAGCTACAACCATGCTGAACCGCCGACTACCGGGATGCTCCGACGCCACTGCAACCTATCTCTCTCCCCTCCGCCGGATATCACAGTCATTAAAAGACTAAAAAGGTCTGTGTCGATGGAGTATCCATCGGGTCAAAATCCCGACCACAACTTTATATCCTCAAGATTTACTCTTGTCGAGATCTCCCTAGCAAACTTTGTCGCCGATCGCCGCGGCCAAGGACTCCGCGCCACCGTCGTCAAGAGTTTGGTAGGACGAACCCTCTTTTTCACAAGCCTTGGGCCATACTGTTTTAATTTTGTAGCTAGGCTAGACTTTATGACCCAGTCTAGCATATCTGGTTTTTCTGGAAAACTTGTTATCGGGCCAGCGAGCCCACTAGTATTAAATTCTCAAAATCTGAAGTCTGTTTGTAGTCTTATGGACCTTTGATCTTTAAATTTAATAAATTAAAGTGTTTGACCAAAAAAAAAACAAAAACATTCTTGATAAGAGCAATTCCACACAGGTTAACATCCTCTACATCAGCCTTTAAATCACGTCAATTTTATGGAATGGTACGATATATTCCAAGTTCAAGGATTACAAAAATAACCAACTCAAACGCAAAGCGATACGACACCACGGAGTTACAAAGTGTAATAGAATGACAGGAAATGTAAAATGAGCGTTTCCGGTTTAATCTTATTCGAAATCATTTAGATAAACAAACAAACAAACAACCTTAAGCTCATGTAGCTCCGGATTTCACAAGGTTTTCAAGGGCCTTTAGAATCTGTGGCTCGCTCAGACCATCCAAGTTTACACACCTCTCCACACCCATATCTGCACAAGGGTTTACAAGCCAAGCATGAATTAACGGAATACAAAAACAGAACCTTTTATAAATACTAATTTCCAAGTAGAATTGAGGATGCCAATTTCAACGCATATGACTATGCATAAAACAAGTATATCTCCAAAAAGAAGAAGTATCATCTTTTTACCCATGCGTATGCTTCATACTTTCATCTAATTCTAGCAGTCATGTGGAGCAGAGTCTTAAAGCAGACGCATCTCCCATGGATTAAACAATTGTTGATTCTTTGATCTCAAAAGCTAAAAACTTCCTAAACATGCCACTTACATGGGTACATATCTCTATATGCAGCAGAAGAGACATGATTTACAGTATCTATACTTTACTAAAAGATGAAAGTAGGAACACAGTTTAAAGATGATCAAAGTTCACTCAACACAGATGTTTGAATATTTTTAGTAGCTGAAGACACTGATATGTGATTACCATTAAGTTCAAAATAAAACAAAAGAATACGAGAAAGAAAAAGAAAAACTGCGGTAGGCAATCGCATAAACCATAAGATTTTGGCATTCACATAAAACACAACAAGAAACTAGGGAAAACACTCCTCATTTTAAAAGCACAAGCCAATATACACAGTGGCTACACACAATACATTTTCATCAATGACCAAGACTCTAAGGGTGAGTGTGAGTGTGCTAAGTCTAATGGGTTAACTCAAGATGTTATAAAGACTCATCCACGAAAAAAACTGAATGCAGAAACAAAAGAAGAAGCTCATCTGTTATTACCAATGGGCACATTCATGTCAAATCTTTAAAAAAACATACAACTCAAATTTAACACTGATATGTGACTACCATAAAGTTCAAAACAAAACAAAAACGCGAGAAAGAAAAAGAACAACATCAGTAGGCAATCGCATAAACCATAAAATTTCGGCATTCACATCAAACACAACAAGGAACTAGGGAAAACACTCCTCATATTAAAAGCACAAGACAATAAGCATTAGTGCTTACACAATACATTTTCAGACAAGGCTCTAAGTGTAATGGGTTAACACAAGATGTTTATAAAGACTCATCCATACAAAAAAATGAATGCAGAAACAAAAGACGAAGGCACATTTGTAACTACATTCATATCAAATCTTTAACGAAACATTAAGCAAAATTTTCTATAAATTAAACAATTTGAGTCAAAAAATTTCCTTCACGAGATAAGAGATAGAGCAATATACCATATCTTGCCCACATCTGAGGCTGAATCCCACTACATTCACGGATCAAGATTGGGAATTTAGGGTTAAGAGACTTCAAATCTTTGTAATTCTTCTCAACAAACGTTCTGAAACGAAACCAAAAAATCAGTAAACCTAACGGAAATGGAACATTGAAAAATTATCCGATCTCAGAGATTGCTTTGATGAAATTGAAACCTGGCGGGAGCACTAGCTGGAGAAGATTGACAAAGAAGAATCCTAAGCTCTTTCATAGACTTCGATATGCTTCCTCTCCATGCCATCTTCTTCTTCTTCCTCTGAACTCTTCAGATGCCACAAAACAAACAAAGTCTCAAAAGACCAGAAGAGAGAACTTTGCGTTCATGTGAGGATCTATAAAAGTTATTGGTCTTAGGCTCATTAAAGTTATTGGTCTTAGGCCCATTAAAGTTATGAGTCGGTTTTGTAAACTAGGTTACGTATACATTCTTCATTCTCTGCCACAATTGCTTTTACTAAACAATAAACAAAGAAACAGTTCTCGAAGGCTTTGATTGAGCGTTGTTCCTTCTTCTTCTTCTTCTTCTTCTTCTTCTTCTTCTTCAGGTGCTTTAATTTTTTATTTTTATTTTGCGTTTAATTTTGTTGTTCTTATCGTTTCGTAATTGTTTGATTTGATTAATTCGATCGATCGATTGTGTGATCTGATTGTTTTTTTGGTTTCTGGAATTTTTAGATTTTTAGATGTTCTTATTTATTGGATTTTCTCGTTTCGATATTATAGCAATTAGATTTTGCGAGTTGATTTGTTTTTTATAGACGTATCGCTTTTTTTTTTCTGTTAAATTATGCTTTTTTTCTATGATTAGATTAGTTATTGAATAACCATGAATTGGTATTATAAGGTAGATTATATTTTTCGGTATTAACTAGATTCTATTGTTGCAGGTTTGTGTTCTATTGTTAAGATGGGAGACAAAAACGATGACGACAAGAACATTGAGATATGGAAGATTAAGAAGCTGATCAAATCCCTTGAAGCTGCTAGGGGGAATGGAACTAGCATGATCTCACTCATCATGCCTCCGCGTGATCAGGTCTCTCGTGTTACCAAGATGTTGGGGGATGAGTATGGAACCGCATCAAACATCAAGAGCAGAGTCAATCGCCAGTCTGTTTTGGGGGCCATAACTTCTGCTCAGCAAAGGCTGAAACTTTACAACAGGGTCCCTCCCAATGGTCTTGTGCTCTATACTGGCACCATTGTCAACGAGGAAGGAAAGGAAAAGAAGGTTACTATTGACTTTGAGCCTTTCAGACCCATCAATGCTTCTCTCTACCTCTGTGACAACAAGTTTCACACGGAAGCTTTGAATGAATTGCTGGAGTCTGATGACAAGTTTGGTTTCATTGTAATGGATGGAAACGGTACTCTCTTTGGAACTCTGAGCGGTAACACCCGTGAGGTGCTTCACAAGTTCTCTGTTGATCTTCCGAAGAAACACGGAAGAGGAGGACAATCTGCTCTTCGTTTTGCCCGTCTCCGTATGGAGAAGCGTCACAATTATGTGAGGAAAACTGCTGAGCTCGCTACACAGTACTACATCAATCCAGCAACAAGTCAGCCTAATGTGTCTGGGCTAATTCTTGCCGGTTCAGCAGATTTTAAGACTGAGTTGAGTCAGTCAGATATGTTTGATCCCCGGCTGGCGGCGAAGATACTGAACGTGGTGGATGTATCATATGGAGGAGAAAATGGTTTCAATCAGGCTATTGAGCTGTCAGCTGAAATCCTGGCGAATGTGAAGTTCATCCAAGAGAAGCGTCTGATTGGGAAGTACTTTGAGGAGATAAGCCAGGACACGGGGAAGTATGTGTTTGGTGTGGAAGATACGTTGAACGCTTTGGAATCGGGTGCTATCGAGACACTGATTGTATGGGAAAATCTTGATATCAACAGATATGTGATGAAGAACAGTGTGACTGGTGAAACTGTGATCAAGCATCTGAACAAGGAACAGGAAGGCAACACAGAGAATTTCAAAGTAAACGATACGGTCTTGGATGTGGAGGAGAAGCTGTCGTTACTGGAGTGGCTGGCTAATGAGTACAGGCGGTTTGGTTGTGCGCTTGAGTTTGTGACCAACAAATCACAAGAAGGTTCGCAGTTTTGCAGAGGGTTTGGAGGAATTGGAGGGATACTTCGTTACCAGCTTGACATGACTGCCTTTGATTCTGAGGATGGAGAAGTTTATGATGATGACTCTGAATAACAATCAATCAAATCCTCACCATCGCTGGTTGAGGAAGATGGCCCACAGCCATGCCTGAACCAGCCTGCGCGGGCTGTCGGGGTCGCGTAGAAGATAATTCGGAAATAATTGAAGAAGCATCTTTTCTGAAGGTAAAAGATTTCTTAAACATAGTTTTCTTATTAGAAACCCTTAGCTTAAATCTCTGTAATGATATTGAAACAGGTGGAGAATGAAGAAGCCTTGGCTTTGGTAGCGTTCGTGGTTGTCTGCAACATTTATGGAGTTTTCTTTTGAGTTGGTGTTCTTTAATAATTTTACTTTGGTCAGTTTTATTTCAGTATTTTAATACTCTGTCTGAGAGAAACGCGTAATGATTTGGGTTTTGTATTGCATGGATGTTTCGACTTTGGGTTGATGAATAAGTTTGGGACGACCAACACTTTCTCTATGCGTCTTTGTTTTGTTTAAAGCTTTTTCCTTTTTAGTATTCAATAATGGAAAGGCAATCGTTCAAAAGTGAAAAAATTTGGTAGCCAATTTCAAAATAGTGAGCTTGAACTGAGTTCATTTCTAAATGTTCTTTTCAGTGTATTTCGGTTGAATACTGTATTTAGGATTTAAGAAGCGACTAGATAATTTCCGCGCTACACGTGCGATAAAATATTTATAATATTTTTTAGAAAATTAATAAATAAAATAAATAATTTTAAATATTTTAATATGTATTATCTTATAACTAATTGAAATCTAAAATTAAGTTTTTTTACATGTTACTAATTAATTATTTAATTTAAACAATATTTTTTTAAAATCAAATTTAGGAAACGATAAAATCAGTTATAATTTTACAGAATATTTACTTATTCAATTTTTCATAAATAAATAAAGCTAATTTAGGTAAAATTGTAATTTTTAAAATAAAGAGAGTTTATATATGATTGATCTAATGATATATTATGTAATTAGTTTAGTCATTAATGTCCTATGAAATATATTAAGGAATCGTTAGCGGCACGTCGGCGTATTATTTGTAATATTAAGCATAAAGTTATTTATGTTACTAATTAATTATTTAATTTAAACAACATTTTTTTAAAATCAAATTTAGGAAACGATAAAATCAATTATAATTTTATAGAATATTTACTTATTCCATTTTTCATAAATAAATAAATAAAGCTAATTTAGGTAAAATTGTAATTTTTAAAATAAAGAGAGTTTATATATGATTGATCTAATGACATATTATGTAATTAGTTTAGTCATTAATGTCCTATAAAATATATTCCAGGAATCGTTAGCACGCATCGACGTACGATGTTGTAATATTAAAAATAAAGTTATTTATGTTACTAATTAATTATTTAATTTAAACAATATTTTTTTTAAATCAAATTTTAATTATTTAATTTAAACAATATTTTTTTTAAATCAAATTTAGGAAACGATAAAATCAGTTATAATTTTGTATAATATTTACTTATTCGATTTTTCATAAATAAATAAATAAAGCTAATTTAGGTAAAATTGTAATTTTTAAAATAAAGAGAGTTTATATATGATTGATCTAATGACATATTATGTAATTAGTCGTTAATGTCTATGAAATATATTCGGAATCGTTAAGTGGCAGACTTGGCGTGCATGTTGTAATATTACGAAACATAAAATTATTTTGTTAAAATGATTCTCAATTAATATATAGGGGATGTTAGAATGGTAGAATCGATCGTGGAGTTAATATATGCAATATTTAGGATTTTCCAACTTATCTATGTCTAACTATTTCACAATACAATATAAAATGTTACTATGTGAACTAAATCTAGTGAACCTTGCATTCGTTTCTTTTTGTACCCGCACATAAAGTCGATATCATCTCGCTTTTACAATATTTTCAAGATTTTGAAATGTTTTGGTGTGTATTAAAAACTTGAGATTTTGAAGTTTGAAGGGTTTATTCTGAATGTTTTTTTTTAACAGAGTTCGAAACCTACCACTACGATTTAAGTCATCTTTAGCCACATGTATACACTTTTAGTGTCAAGAAATCTCGAATATCTATAGATTCAAGGGATTAATCTAACATTCAATATTGGATTAACGAAAAAATAAAAAATATAAAAAACTTGAAATTTTTTCTAATTACGTGTTTGGCATTAATCAGTGGATTAATAAATACTTGCCTACAATATTATCCCAAACAGAATCGGTTTCTAATTAAACATAAAAATGTTAATTAATTTAAAGAAAATAATCAAATTCTGCCCCAAAGGATTGAAGTATCATGTCATTTGCCCCCGTTGTTCTCAATGTCCTTCATCCCTTAATAATATGAAATTCTCATTTTTACCCCTAAATCATCCTAATTAATTATTTTTAAAATTGCGACAAAAATTTAAATTAATCAAAATTACTTTATCTCTATTTAGCTAGTCGTAAAAAGGAGATTTGAACTCTAAACGTGAGTAGTTCTAAACCATGTGAGCTATCTTGTTATTATTGATATCACCTACAATTATAACTATATAATTTGATTTGCTGATTATCATAATAATTTTTAGGGGGACAAATTAGAATACACTTGAAAGTTTTATGATATTTTAGAATTTGATCCTAAAAGGACTTGGTTCTTGCTCCAGAAAAAAAGAAAAAAAAAAAGGGGTTGGTTTGGTTTAGAGCTTCCACCTACCCCACCTACTACTAAATGCACTGTCTATTTGCCTCCACTCTCTGCTCCTGTTCTGCTCTTTTCACAGTTTTGCTCCGACACGAAATCAATGGCTTTGCAAATTCAGCAGACCTCCACGGCCTTCACAATCTACGCACCATCTACCACCGATGCACGCAGCGGACTCTCTCCATTCAGAACCGTGGCTGTTCACCGGTTAACGGCGAACCGCGGAGTCAGATGCAGCGGCGGTGGACTCGGAGTCGGAGGCGGAGACGCGGGGAAGAAAAAAGCAGTTCCTAATTCGAACTATGTAGTTCCTATGGACAAATTCTCCTCTTCTTCGTCGATTACTCGGCCTTTGATTGAGATACTTCGTGACCTTAACAAGAAGATTCCTGATAACATTGTTAAGAGCCATGATCCTCCCTCTACTGCTGCTGCTTCTGGCTTTATCCCTTGGTACTAACTCTTTTTTGGATCCTTTTAAGTTTAAGTAGTGTTGTTGCTTCTTGATCTGATTTGTTCTGACTTATATTTAGGTACCATGCAAATCGGATGCTTAGCTTCTATGCTCCTGGTTGGTGTGGTGAAGTTCGAGATGTTATTTTCTCTGAGAATGGTAATGTTACCGTTGTTTATCGTCTCACCATTCGTGGCTCTGATGGTGAGGTAAGCTCTTCAGACATTCAGTGCCCTTAATAAGTACTCAATTTCTTACTCTTTTTTTTGGGGATAGTTCTGTGTGATTAAGTAGGTAAGCAAAGCAACTCATGTCTGGTTTTGTCTAATTTTCTGCAAAATCAAAACTTTGCAATTGCATTCATTGTTTCTCTCTTATTGTCCTTTTTTAGAGGAAAAAACCCTGATGTTAGTTTTGAAGAGTTTATCAATGATTTAAGGAAAAGATTCTAGTTCATGTATGTCTTGATGTCTGTATGTCTTGTTTTGTACAAAATCAAACATTTTCTAGAGATTAATACCAAATGTTAGGTTTCAATAGTAAACGATTAAGGAAAATATCTAGCTCCCACTCTCCTCTGAATTTTTTAGAATTATGAAGAATTAAAGTGTTTGTGATGCACTGTTTAGTGTTCTTTCTTGCTCACATCTCATCTTACCGATATTTTAGCAGCAAATCCAATAAAAATCTTAAGTGTTTGTGCTGCACTGTCAGAAGTTTCTGAACCTTTTCCTGACTTGTGCAAAGTCAGAGTCAGATAAAGAACTGGCTTTAGAGGATACACAAATATATCTTTATTTATAAGAGACTGTAGATTGATGAATATTCCATTATAAGCATCTGCTTTGATAGATTGAAACCAAAGGTAATGTGATCTTGAAAGTCCTCGAGAGCCTAATGACTTCAGTTATCTATGGCAATGCCTAAACCAGCAAAATTCCATTTTTATGACTTTGATGATATGATAGAAGGTTGTTTTGTGGAGAGCGAGTTGAATGGGTTGTTGAATTTGGAAATTAATATTAGTAAACCAACATATGTAGCATTGATTACAGGACTAAGTTTTGAATTTTTATGTTATGCAGGCACATCGTGAATCAACTGGGACAGTAACAACGACTGATGATGATGATCACATTGAGGATCCAGTTGCTGCAGCTGAGGAAATAGCATTCTGCAGAGCATGTGCTCGATTTGGTCTCGGCTTGTATCTATACCATGAATAGTAGGCCGATCATATCAACTGTGCTAAATGTTTTTCAGAGACGCATCAGTCAACTAGTTGGCAGACCCTTCATTGCGTGATCTGTTTGTTTTTTCTTCCTTCTTTTTGACATCCTTCCTTGTGTGATCTAGAGTACCAAAACATGCAATCGACAGGAGATTTTATGTATAACCAAACTCTTCATGTTATATATATACAGTTACATTACATTAAATATTATGCATCGCCCTGTGTTTTTAGATTATTTTTATGGTTTGTGTACATGAGAAACATTATGGTCTCAGAAGTTTTGGACCCATATTTAAAGCCATCCAAGAAGTGATTGCATCGACGAGCAGTGCAAGATCTTTGGACATATCAGCATGAAGGATCTTCGAGTCCATTCCAAGTGAATCTCCAACCTCTTTAGCCACAGATTCCCACGGGGTCCCAACAGCAATATTTGCCAAAAACTCACTTCCTCGATTCACCGCTTCTGCCATTCCTGGTGGAACATCCGGAAGAGCCTGTCCACACAGCAAATAAATCAATTTCAACATTATCACCTCCTCATCGACAAGAAAAAAGTTTCTAAATTGATTATAACTATGGGTGTTCAATCCGTTTCAGTTTGAATTTAAATCTACTATAGAAGGTTTGTATGGTTTCGGTTTCAGTTACAGTTTTGGTTGGACTTCACTTTTACATATTTTAAATTTTAGCAAGGAAAAAATTTAAGTTTCAGTTCGGATTTTCAGACTTTTTTTGGTGTTTCAGATTTCTGAAATTTAAACCACATTAACCGAATCGAAGACTCATTTCAAATCAAAGACACATAACGTGTTTGGTTTTTTCGGATTGAACACTTTTAATTCTAACACAGTTTTGGACTATCTCCATGGTGATGGCTCAAATAACTGTTGCAAAATAGTTTGCCTTAAACTGAACTCATTACCTGTTTCAGAGGGAGACCGTGATCCCCTGGCAGTGTGCGGATAGACATGTCTAGCTTTGAGCTAATGGATGATTCCACACCGAGCACCTGAGCTAGGATTGATGTTTCATCTATTGAATCATCCTCGAACTTTATCAACAGATTCCTAGAGATTCCATAGTAGG
Source organism: Boechera stricta (assembly GCA_018361395.1). Taxonomy (NCBI): domain Eukaryota; kingdom Viridiplantae; phylum Streptophyta; class Magnoliopsida; order Brassicales; family Brassicaceae; genus Boechera; species Boechera stricta. Next base: position 6,340,041 of record CM031542.1, read on the forward strand.
ATCTTATCTAAACATTATTAGCAAGAATCTCAATTAGAATGATGGAATATGATAGATGGTTATAAAGTCTAGATAAGGTTTCATGATGAAATATCAATCCAATAACATTATGGGTGTCACCTACAAGGCGTCTTGTTTCTTCTGGTTTTGGAATAAAGTCTTCTCTTCCCTTCACCAAGTCCATGTACAAGGGAGGGAGCTGTTCCACTAATGGAAGAATTTGCTTCATGATGGGAGGGCTAAGCGTTTCTAATTGCTTTCGGGTCATCTCTGCCTGCAAGTAGTTTTTGTTGTCAGTTATTTGAAGGATGAAAGACAATACAAGGTATAAAGCATTACCACTTGATGTATCAAATATCAAAAGTAGCATTTACTGCTTTTTAAAACAAAAGGAGAGCACAAAATCAATAAGTAAGTGCACTCATGACGGCATTTCTTGAGTAAGCAAACATATTGATCAAACACAATCACTAAAAGCAAGAAGTTAGACTACCACTTGGGAAACCAGCGAAGAGCTGCACATCTTAGAAAAAAAACCAAGGCAAAGAAATCAGAACCTTACCCCAAGGCGTATTGTTGGGGATGTTGCCACCTGTGATAAAAGTGGTCCAAGGCTTTGAGCCATCGGGACAAGAACTGGGGAGAACAAAGGAATAGCTAAGCTTGCTTCCTGAAAAATTAGGGGATCCAAAAAGATATCACTTTTAACAGGTTTTGAGATTCCATAACAGGATTCACAATATCTTTCCAATAAAAAAAGTATTACTTTAGATCACAAGGGGTTGCATGTACGGGGAATACTTTTTATGAGTATAATGTATTATCTAACTGAATGAGGGACAGCCAAGGGGATGAAATAATATTCGGAATGTTTTATATTTAAATGTAAAGAGGTGATATGAAGACAGAGTTTCCGATCCGGTGTTTTCCAGAATAACTGCTTTACAAATGTTTAACCACAATCTCCCAAGTCCTAAGTGTATATCTTTGTTCTTATCAGTTTTCCCCAAACAATTCTATCTTTAATGGCAACTCTGATTGCCTTTGGTAAGATAGATAAACCCATTTACCTTGTTATTGAATGCCATAAATATATTCCCACTTCGCTGAACGGCATATCTTGATCCTGAATGACTAGTGTAAACCAACTCAATAAAAAACTAATGAGCTGAATCAGTTTTAGACATTCACAACCATTTAAACCTAGTTACCAATCAGAAGGTGAATGACGCATCCCAGTGAATGACCGATCCCGAAGGACGGAAGATCCTGAACCTGTTGAGAGAAAAGGAACTACTATTCAAATTGACATCAATAATTGTTTTCCTGGAGCACATAACAAGCTAGAACAAAAAGATTTCTAGTTTCTCTAGGATCACTAAAAGATACTCACTATCTCTTGTAAAGATCGGCAGCATCTATCAAACTTAAATTGTACTTCATCTGCAATATTGAAGTGGTCAAAACCACTAGCATAGGGTGTCGCGATAACCAACACATCCCTGCACGAGAAAATGGGTTAATTATTATGCAAAAATCAGCACAACATTATCATAAATTCATGAAGCAACCTAGAATTAGATAAGCCAGATTCACTAGTATATTTTTTTGTTTGCTCATTGTATCTTATGAAATTGTCTTCAGAAGAATATACAGATACATAATTAATATAAGTTATCAAAGAATGCCTCAAAAATTACATCGAAGAAGGAAAAATACTACACCATGAGATCATATAAAGTATCCTTTAACAGACTTACTTCTCTGCTAATCTCTCAAGAAACAATCGATAGGTAAGCTGGGGTGCTGCACCAACAAATATACCGCCAATGAAATGAACAACCATCTTCGGTTTCGAGTTTCTTGGTTTCAGCACCCATGCTCCCTATAACAAGTTCACTGAATTGTTGAAAACAATCTGAAACAAAACTTATTCCCAACCTCACAATTCTCCTTAATATGACTTAAGCTTCTAAGAATTGTCCATTACAGCATAGTTACCAGAAAACTATACTGTGTTCATCACCATAAAATTCTAATTTTAAACATTTATATCAACATATGTTCTCAAACTTATTCTGAACCACAAAATTCTCCTGAATATGACTTAGATTCTAATTCATAATCAACGATGTCGAATTCTAATTTCAAACATTCAAATCAACATTTAATGTTTCATATCCAAGAACACACAAAGGAATTGAGATAACACAAAAACACACCTCGATTTCTGACCAATCAGAGGATCCACCGGAACTACTTTGAGATTGTTTAACAGTCTCTGTTAATAACCTGAAAATCATATTTGATTATGCCACAGTGAACTTAAAGGTGAAGCTAGTTACGCAAACCGGTAAACAACAGTGGCGTACCTCTCAATCTCGCCGTAGACCTGAATTCCGGAAGATTGAGGCCGATCTCTGTCGTTCTCTTCGTAGCTACAGAAGACTCTTCGTAAGACACGCTCTTTACCGAAGCTGAACACCGAGGATAGAGATTGAGGTCGACTGTGAGAAAAGCTACAGAATCGCCGGCGGGGAGAAAAAGACGGTGACGCCCAGAGGGAACAAGTAGCCATAGCTTGGAGCCGGAGGGGAATTATGGTTATTTGAGGTTCGTCGTCGAGACTCGAGAATTTTATTCCGTTCTGATTTTGAAATGGGAGTCGTGTACGCATAAGACTTCTATGACTGTAACAGCATCTTGTTTCGCAGCTAACGCAAACATTGTGATCATCCAAAAGTTAAATAAGTAAATCACTAAATTGTGTAAAAAACTTTTTTATTAGAGAATATTACCCAGAATAACACTAATTTTTCATATAATTACTAGAATAACGTCGCGAGTTATTCTGATAATGGCGAGAAAATCTTTGTTAAAAGGCAGAAAATCATTTGAATTCATTTACGAAATGTCGTTTTGATTTATTTTTCTAAAAAAGCATTTACGAATTGGCTTTTTTTAACATTTTACTTCATCGATTAAAGCGTAAAACTGCTTTCTCTTCGAGGATTTTTCGCATCCTATAAATCGCCGTCATCGTGTTAGATCCTCTGCCGTTGTCTTCATCTTCTTCATCGTCGTTGTCGTCATCCTCTAAATGCGTCGTCATCTTCACCGTTGGCTTCAATTTCTTTTTATGTTTTCAGTCCTTGCCGTCTCTCCTGCATCATTCATCCCATGGTCATCTTCTTCATCGTTAAATGGCAGCTAAAACTGCTTCTTTTAATCGTCATGAAACAAAACCAGGATTCGGTCTTCATTTCTTCTTTTCTCTTTTAGTATTTTGATTTTGCCGTCGATTTTGCAGATTTTTTGGTATTGTTGCAGATTTGTGTGTTGCAGATTTATTCTTTTTTCGCAAACTTGTTGGTATTTGTTGGTATTGTTGCAGATTTGTTTGTATTGTTACAATTTTGTGTGTTGCAGATTTGTTCCTTTCTTCGCAGGTTTGTTGGTAGTTGTTGCAGATTTGTTATTTTATTGCAGATTTGTTGGTATTGTTGCAGATTTGTTTCTTTTTCGCAGACTTGTTGGTATTTGTTGGTATTGTTGCAGTTTTAATTGTATTGTTGCAGTTTTGTGTGTTGCAGATTTGTTCTTTTTTCGTAGACTTGTTGGTATTTGTTGGTATTGTTGCAGATTTGTTTGTATTGTTGCAGTTTTGTGTGTTGCAGATTTGTTCTTTTCTTTGCAGACTTGTTGGTAGTTGTTGCAGATTTGTTCTTTTGTTGTAGATTTGTTGGTATTGTTGCAGATTTGTTGGTATTGTTGCAGATTTGTTCTTTTTTCGCAGACTTGTTGGTATTGTTGCAGATTTGTTTTGTATTGTTGCAGATTTATTCCTTTTTCGCAGACTTGTTGGTATTGTTGCAGATTTGTTTGAATTGTTACAGTTTTGTGTGTTGCAGATTTGTTCTTTTTTACGCAGACTTGTTGGTATTTGTTGCAGATTTGTTGGTATTGTTGCAGATTTGTTTTATTTGTCGCAGACTTATTTCATGCAGACTTGTTTCATGTGATGCATATTTGTTTAATTTCTTGCAGACTAGTTTCATGTGATGCAGATTTGTTTCATTTATCGACTTTTTTCATTTTTTTTTGTATAGGTATGGATTCTAGTGAGAAAAGAGAATATCCTCCGCGGATGTATAGGATTGTTCCACAGCAAAATAAAAATATGAATCATGGATGTTCTTTATACATTTTTGAGAAATATATGATGTTGGCGATGAAGTATGGGAGTACTGAAATTCAGCTCTTGGGGTTCTTATTTTGTTAGCGAAGAGTAAGTTTTGTTGGCATGGGAAGGCAGTTCACTTCTCGCCATCAGTTGGAAATTGTTAGCAAAAGTGAGATTTGATGTTTGATTGGAGAGAAACCTCTGAGGTTTTCATTGCATGAATTTGTAGAGCTGTCAGGACTTAATTGTGATCCGTACATTGTTGAAAAAGAAGGGGAAGAAGCAGAAATTTGATCACCGCGAAATATGGGCTGAGATGGGTGTGCCTTTAGGTGATGGACCTTCTTGGGAGGAGTTGGCTAAGGTGTTGACAAAGTGCCACGCATGGAGTTACGAGAAGAGAAGAATTGTAGGTTGTTTGTGCATCCTCTCCCTAGGAATATTTGGTTTAAGTAGATGTAGGATGGATTTGAAATGCGCGAAGAAAGCATTGGATCCTGCTGCTTTGGAGAGGTTTCCATGGGGTAGGAGGTCATTTGAATTGTTGATTGAGTCCATCAAAGAAGCAAACCTTGCTGATAACTCTTACACTGTGAAAGGATTAGTTCACATCTTACAAATATGGGCTTATGAGTCATTTCAAAGATTAGGAGAACTTTATGGGAGAAAAAAGCAAGAAGAGGAACTTCCTATTCTCTCATGGGATGGATCTCATGGCCATTACGGTCGATGATATAGATGAGTAAAAAGAAAAACATGGCCGTATATTTCTATTTTTACCGCATATTTGTTGTATATTTGTTCTATTCGTTGCATACTTGTTTCATGTGTTGCAGATTTGTTTTCTATGTCGCAGATTTGTTTTTTTTTTTGTCGCATATTTGTTTTATATGTCTTAGATTTGTTTTATATGCCAGCAGTTGTTATATGTCGCTGCACTTGTTTCATGTCGGCATTTGTTTCATTTCATTGTATTTGCTGGCGTGTCAGAAGTCGTTTCTGTCACGTATTTGTTGGTTCATGTATAGACATGTTTTATACTAATGATACGCATTTCTCACTTTAATTTGTAATGACGACAGTGCACGCGTGAGACATATGGTCGTTAATCCAATGGCTAACAAGGATGATCACAATTACAATTTGATGAAAGACATCATGAATGGTAAAGGCTGAAATGCATGGAGAAGGGAAAATTGTGGGAAAGAAATATGAAGGTGGAACTTCAAAAGGGTTCATGGTAAAGATAAAGAACCCATGAGAAGGTTGAAACGAAGCCATGTGTCAAAAGAGGACAAGGTCTAGTGTGCATGGAATGTTGATTGAGTGGCATTGAGATTTTGGTGCTGGTCAAAGCTAGCTTTAAGTGAGAAAGTGGATCGATGGACTCAAGTATAAATGGCGGATTAATGGCAATGGATAACGACATTGGTAAACTCAAAGAAGAGGTGAAGCAATCTGTCGCATCGTCGTAGAAGAAGTTGATAAACTCTTCAACAAAACCCCGATGTTCAGATGAATATTGTCAGTGCTTCGTTCAAGAATTTGTTTCTTATGTTGCATACTTTTCAAACTTGTTTCATTTGTCGCAAAATTATTATATATATGTTGCAAACTTGTTTCATTTGTCGCAAACTTGTGGTATTGTTGCAGATTTGTTGTGATGTTTCTAGATTTGTATGTTTTTTTCTTACTGTTGGATTTAATTTTGTTTCCTTATGTTAATTTTACAGTCTTGGTTACAAGTTTGAGTGGATAATGTGGATGCTGGTGAAGCTACATCTAAGGAAGGAAACAAAAAAGTTGAGGACAAAGAAGTTGAGGACACAGAAATTGAGGACATAACAGAGAAAGTACGGAAAGAAGAGAATCAAATACAGTCTGATACCACTCGTTAAAAGGCCAACAAAAGTTTTTGGCTAGAGCTCTTGACTGCTGTTCTAGATGATGGTCACGATCGACCTATAAGACGTTGGGTCCCACGCAGAAATCACCCCTTTCTGGAAAACTCAATGGTGAAACGCATAATGGAAACTGATGTCGCATTTGGTTGCCATCCTAGTGACGTCGCATATGATCCTTTTACACCAGTTGCACCTGAAAAACTTCAGAATCTGATGGATTTTATTTATCGTCGTCAGTAAGTTGTCAACTTCATTTTTGTTTTTCATATGGTGCAGATTTACTTTTTACGTGTTGCAGATTTGCTTCCACATTCTCATGTTGTGGACTTATTCTATTAGAGAGCTACCAATTGGTACATTCGACAGTCAACTCAATTTCTACCTAAGGTTCATTACCCCCAAAGAAGAATGGCCAGAGGAAGAAAAATCAAATTACGGTTGGTTAGGTGACCAGGTAACAAATCTAATTCTCACGACTCATATATTTGTTGTGTTGCAGACTTGTTTTATTCATTGCAGACTTGTTTTATTTGTTGCAGATTTGTTGTGTTGCAGACTTGTTTTATTCATTGCAGACTTATTTTATTCGTTGCAGATTTGTTGCATTGCAGACTTGTTTTATTTGTTGCAGACTTGTTTTATTCATTGCAGATTTGTTGTCGCATTGTAGATATGTCGTTAGATTTGTTTTATTTGTTGCAGACTTGTTTTATTCGTTGCAGACTTGTTTTATTTGTTGCCTACTTGTTTTATTCGTTGCAGATTTGTTGTGTTGCAGACTTGTTTTATTTATTGCAGACTTGTTTTATTCGTTGTAGATTTGTTGTGTTGCAGACTTGTTTTATTCGTTGCAGACTTATTTTATTTGTTGCAGATTTGTTTTATTCATTGCAGACTTATCTTCTTACTTTTGTTTCGCAGCATATGGTCTCCTCCATGAATTTGTTACGGAAGAGGTCTCTCCGAGTACCTACCCCATTCGGACAGAAAGAATTGCATTCCTTGACCAATGGTTTGTCGACTTATGGACTCTCGACTATAAACAGTTTGCCATTTCGCTGCCAAAGTTCTTGTTTGGTGACGGTTATGAAAGTACGTTTAATGGGACATCTCCAGATTACGCCTAAACAAAGAAGAGATGGATCGACGATGTTGATGTTGTCTACTTTTTCCACAACATAAACAGTAACCACTGGATTGCGTGTGAAATAGATTTGAAGAAAGAGATGATTGAGATTTACGATAACATCATTCCCGAGAAGTGGAAGAAAGTGGTCGACCAAGTGAGGCCATATGCAAAAACGGTTCCATATTGGATTAAAGCTTTCACACCCAAAGAGAAAAGAAAGGGTCGTAAATTGACTCTTTTCAAACTTCACTATAACAAGCAGATCCCACAAAACGTTCAGACAGGCGACTGCAGTGTCTATGCTATCAAGTTCGTGGAGTGCCTTACATTGGGATACAAATTAGTGAAGACTTGTTACGTATGTCGCAGACTTATAACATACGTTGCAGACTTATAACATATGTCACAGACTTATTAGATATGTCGCAGACTTATTAGATATATCTTAGACTTATTAGATATGACGCAGACTTATTAGATATGACGCAGACTTATTAGATATGACGCAGACTTATAAGATATGTCGCAGACTTATTAGATATGACGCAGACTTATTAGATATGTCGCAGACTTATTAGATATCTCGCAGACTTATTAGATATGTCGCAGACTTATTACCTCTAGTAATTTCTCTGCAACACGTGTGAGTGTTGTAGTCACTAGGCCTACTTCACGCCTCCGCCCAGAGAACCATCTTATTAACATGGACCGTATGGCGTCTAAGAGCTTAGAAATGGGTAGGTTCCTAGCATCCGAGAGCACTCTATTTATTGACTCCGCTATGTTGGAAGTTAATATGTTGTACCTGTGTCCTGGAAAATGAGCACGACTCCACACCTTCACATCAGCCTTATGCAAATAAGAGTGAAGTGCATGATTGATGTCTTCGATCGCATTGAATATAACATTGAAATCCGATATCTTATATGTGTTTGCTGCTTTTTTAACCAACCGAAATGCATGCCGTCCTTTAAACCTCGTTATTATGTTCTTGTACATATGATATGTACATATACCACGACTCGCCAATAGATACACCTTTTTAATGGCCTTCGATATCGATCTATGCCTATCAGAAATGATGGAGAGACTAACATCATCTGGAATCACACAACTAAGCTGTGTAAAGAACCATTCCCATGATGCATCATTCTCCGTGTCAACTACGGCAAATGCTATTAGGAAAATATTAAAGTTCCCATCCTGACATGTTGCGAGAAGGAGTGTTCCTTTATATTTCCCTCAGAGATATGTCCCATCAACAACAACAACTTTGCGCATGTACTGAAAGCCATTTATGCTTGCACCAAATGAGATGAACAAATAGTTGAATCGATCTTCTACATCGACTTCAAGACACATATAGGTACCAGGATTAGCTCTTCGTATCAAGTATAACTACGAAGGTATTTGCTCATATCCACTCTCCGGTGAACCCATTGCCAAAAGTCGTGCATGCTTTAAGGCTCGATAAGCTTTCGAGTATTCCATCTGTCACATTCATAAAACAATAAGTCTGCGGCAAAGGAATACAAATCTACTACAAAACAAAATAAAACAAATCTGCAACAAATAATAGAAGTCTGCAACAAATAAAACAAGTCTGCAACACAACAAAGTCTGCAACAAATAAAATAATTTTGCAACAAATAAAACAAGCCTGCAACAAATAAAATAAGTCAGCGACAAGGATAAAACAAAACTGCAACTCAACAGATAGGTCTGCGACAAATGAACAAAATAGATCTGCAACAAAACAAAATAAGTCTGCAATAAACAAAACAAGTCTGCGACACATGATGACTGCAACCATACCTTAATACCATATTGTTTGTTTAGAGCATCTGCAACATGACTAAGTAACACTTTTGAACCGATACCACCCACATAATCCTTGTACATTTGTCCCAAAATCTCGTGTGTAGCTTGGCGACAACGGGGTCCACGGTCTGTCACAGAACATGTATATTCTTTAAAGTATATTTTTATAACGAAATATGGAGAATCTCCAACTATAGTAGCTCGGACTCTCCAACATCGAACAATTAATAAGGTTGGCGTTGAATAATCAACGTTAAAATCAAACTTCTGCGCAATAGAAAGAATCTTCAACCTCATCTCCAATGCGTCTTTGTTATCATACCTTTGTACAACCGATATATCCAACGAAGTCATTTTCATTTTCCGGTAATCTTCATCAACTTTGTTATCATTCCTTTCTGCCTTTTTTTTGTTTGGCACTCTTGCTTTCTCTTCCTTCTCTTCCTCCTCACGAAGCTTTCCATATAGACAGTCATCCTCATCACCAGAACTAGCATCATCCGGATCGTCGCAACAATCAAACCTGTATTGGTCCTCCTTGTCCTCATCCTCATCCCCAGAACTAGCATCCCCTTCTTCTTTTGCATTACCATTAAATTCAACTTCTATTTTTGCTCGCTTCAGCGAAGCTCTACCTTGTGCACGATTGTCTTCACCATCATCATGGTTTTGAGCGTCCTTTAACTCCAATGATACTTCCTTATCTGATACATGCTAACGCCGATTTGAATTGTTCAAAGAAACCTTGCAATTGTCTCGTATTACCAACAAAGACAGGAAGAGTGTCTACTAGCAACTTGACCAATATCTTCTTCGGAAACATGTAGCTCAATTCAACTTCGTACTTATTCTTATCAACTCCATAATCCTCGTAAACCATTTGAATGAATTCGTCGAACGAAGTTGCAGCATTGGTTCCAAGAACTCGAGAACTTCTACTACTATCGACAATACAAATCCATCTACTCTTCTCAAATCTCCAATTACCCCAACCAATATAATTTGCAATATTATCGGCGATAGGCGGCGACGATGGAGAACAAGATCGGTGGCGAGGATAGACAACAGGATCGGGGCGGCGAGGACGACAGAAAACTGGATCAGTGGAGATAGATAAAGTTTTTATATTTGAGAATGGCGGAGATAGATTATCGGTGAGAATGGAGAACGAGATCGGCCGCCGTACATAACCCTAATGGTGCAGTGGCATTTTTCATAAATTTGTTAGTTATTAGGGACATCTCGAAGTTCAAAATAAGTCTGCAACACATAACAAGTCTGCGACAAACAAAGTGTTATTCTAGTCAGAAAACAAGTCTGCAACACAGTCTAATAAGTCTGCAGTTTTTAATGCCACTAAGCAATTTACAAGTAAGTCTGTGACATTGAACATAAAATCTGCGACATTGTAAATAAATTTGCGACAAGCGATGTTATTTCAGTAAGACCTTTTAGGTGTCGCAGACTTAGTCTTTTTGTCGCAGATTTTCTAAACGTCTGCAATAAACAGCTGCAGCTTTTTTATAAGTCTGCAAATGAACTTAAGTCTGCGACAAAGGAAATAAATCTGCGTAATAAGTCTGTACAGACTTAATAACTCTGCAACAAAGCACATTAAGTCTGCGTCGAAAAGTCTGCAACACGCATAACTAGTCTGCAGATGTGCGCAGACTTAATACGTTTGCAACATTGAAAATAAATTTGCAAATTAAGTCTGCAGATCTGCGCAGATTTATTAAGTCTGCATAACAAGTCTGCGCAGACTTGTCAATTTATTAAGTCTGCAACAAAGGTCCACAGACTTATTCTGAAAAACGCGGTGACATTTTTGTAAATAAGTCAAACTTTTGCTTACATGGAAATAATTTAGTAATGGTAGTTTCGTCATAATGTTTTTCCTAACAAAAGCAAATAAGGGTATGATGGACAAAAAACGCCTCCATCATCATGTCTAAAGGGGTTATTCAATCATGGATTTTAATGGATTTCAAAATACTTGTCAAATCATGTGTTATTCAATCATTGATTTTAAAATTATTATCAAAATCATGTGTTATTCAATCATTGATTTTAAAATCTTTATCAAAATCATGTGTTATTGGTTCTATAATTTACAAATATTATTTAAAACCACCATTTATTCAATATTAAAGATTTGAATAGGGATTTGATTTCATATTGGATTTGAAAATCCATTTTACTTAAAAATAGGAGGTTTAAATCCGTAGTCCCAACCATGTTATTTTGGTGGATTTCCAAAAAAGGAATATATTATTATTTTAAAAAACCAAAATCTAAAACACGTGATACTAGAAAAAAAAATAATGAATCCAACCTAACAAGTAATAATATCTAGTACTCTATAACGTTACGTTTAATCCAACCATAACGCTCATCAATAGATATACTAACGAAGACTTCTTTCATCCCTAATTGGTAAATCACTTTAACCGCATCGTAACGAACATTTTCTTCCAAATTAGAGACTTCTTTGATAGCTTCCCATACGTTATTTCTTTTCTAGCCTCTCTTTGTTCAACTTTTCTTTCTTCAGCTTCTTTTTGTTGTCTTGTTTCTCTTTCTTGTACTAGATTGAAAAGTTTTTGAGTGATTGTTGTCAATGAATTTATCTCAGTATGAACTTCTTCTGCATCTTCACTCTGACTGGTTGGTTTACCTATATTGTTTGTATTACTTCTATGCTTCTTCCTTAGAAGAAGTTTTTCTAAAGAGTTCCTTGAACTACTGCACAAAACAGATGAAGGTGTTTCGTGATCTTCCTCGACATCTATAGAAACATGTTCAATAGAATTTGTTCTTTTTCTTGTAATTCCACATGTTCGAGCATCAGTACCATCACCTAATCCAATAGCATTCCCACCACTTGCTATGTTGTCTTCAAATATCATCTTGAGATCTTCAAATTCTTCATACGTTTCATCTCGAAATTTTTTGTAACTCGGATGCGCTTTAATCCAAAAAACAAAAATTAAACAAAGACATGAGTCAGTGATATCCCCACCAAAAAACAAAGCTTAATATTATAGCATAATTACAAATTTTCACGTTTATGTCCCCACATTATTTTTAACATTAAAAAAAATACTAATGTATGTAAAGTTTACCTTTATATAATTACTCCACACCTCATCCGAAGTCGTAAACCATTTTGTGTTTGGATCCCATCCAAACCCGGAGCTGCAACGAAGAATGTCAACACCACTTAAATATTTTCCCTTTAGGATCTTCATTCGGTTCAGGTAGTGTTTATGAGTTTTGGCACCCCCATGTTGTTGATTAACAATAGGTAGTATTTTTCTTTCCACTGTAAACTTGCTGAATACACCACTTGAATCACACCAACCCGAAGCAAGACCATCTAAAAGTTAATTTATCAAAGTTCTGGTTTCTTGTGGACTCCATGAAATGTATGCACTTTTTTCTCGATCTTGTTGTGAATCGCTCATCGTTTTTTCTTGTTGTGAATCCCCCATTGTTTTTCTAAAGTTTTATGCTATATAAAAACTAGTTAAAAAGTTCGTTAATATAGTGGTTTCGTTGACATAACATTTTACAAAAATGGTTACTTGACAAATCGTTGGTTACGAAAATTTTGTCGAACGGATAATTTTCCAGAAGAAAACGAAAGTGCAGAAGAAGTTCAAGAAGAAATTAACGACAATAGTGATGAAGTTCTTACAATCCAAGACCAACAAATAGACTATACCAATCAGTGGAGAGATAAAATAACATTTGACATGAAAGATTATTTTTATTTTTATATACTTTATTTTTATTTAATCATAATGATTATTTTTTAAATCTCTTTTGTATGATTTTGAAATCTGTATTGTATGATTTTCAAATTCAAGTTATTTAACTTTCAAATCCACAGATTTTGATTTTAAAATCAATAAAAATCCATAGATTTCCAAATCCTATAAGGATTTCCAAATCCATTAAAATCCATGATTGAATAACCTCCCTAAACTTCCTAGGATCGATACCCGATTTTCAATTTCTACTTTACCAAAAAAAAAACAAAAAAAAAGCCTCTTCTTCTAAAATAGATTCTCTTTATGAGGTCGAATATGTTTCAGGTGATCAGTTACCTGAATCAAGTCTTCCTTTTGTTAATCCTTACGAAATATTTGCCAGAAAACCTAGTCGTTTCTCTGTTCAAGGAGTTACACAACTCATCTGAACATCCTCTAATAGAAAAGTCAAGGAATACGTTCAATCCAGTAGGCATGAACCGTTCCGATACATGCCTGTTGGTAAGTCTTTAATCTGGAGTCGATAAAAGCTACACGTGTCATGACTGGTAGACCTTTTTGGGCATGTAGTGTTAGGCCAATTCGAATAACGCCAAAGTGCAAGTATGTGAATCCTTGTTGTTGCCAGAGCCGTGAAAGATTTTCTGGAATGTTGAGCGAGCTGAATTGTTCTTCTTCGGTAGCCGAAACTTGGCAAGAAGAGAACTTGATTGATTGAACGTATTCCATGACTTTTTTATTAGAGGATGTTCGAATGAGTTGTGTAACTCCTTGAACAGAGAAAAGACTAGGTTTTCTGGCGAATATTTTGTAAGGATTAACAAGAGGAAGAGTTGTTTCAGGTAACTGATCACTTGGAACATATTCGACCCCATAAAGAGAATTTATTTTAGAAGAAGAGGTTTTATTTTCGTTTTTTGGTAAAGTAGAAATTGAAAACTACGAATCGATCATAGGAAGTTTAGACATGATGATGGAGGCGTTTTCCATAAATTCTAATAATCGATATAAACAATGCTTCAATCTAACATACACAAGTCATGCGCTCTGATACCAAAGATTATAGATAAACAAAGGAGAGACCTCAAATCTAGACGTATTGACAAAGTCGTGTTGACAAACATGAGGGATTTCAGGTAGGCAACTCACCGATCATGGCTCAACCATTGTTAGAAATTTCCCCTCATGAAAGTCATATTGACCATCGTGTTTTCTAGATTGAAGATTCTACAATACTTATCTAAACCTTTCGATCGCTTACTTATGTAAGAAAGAGAGAAACAAAGCTTATGAAGATGTTGAGATCTAGAAAAATAGAGAGAGACGTAGAAACTCATAAGAGAGAAAAATTTTAGAAAGAGAATATATTATTTCGTGAATGTAAATTGTGAATTACATAGAGGGGGTACACACATATTTATAGGAGAGGATAAGTTCACTTACATAAGCGCTTACCTCATACATATTCTAGATATTTCTTAATTCTAGATGTCATGCTTACATCATTGCTGACATCATTTATTCTAGATAATTCTGCTAATGTCATGCTTACATCATTGTTGACATAATTTATTTTAGATAATTCTGCATATATATTTTCTTACTTTATTTCTTGTCGTTGATTTTGTTTGGTGCTCCATCTCGAACTCGAGCATCTGTCCATCACAATATCCATAATAAACGTCAGGACATTTGTACTCTGGTTCTGGTTCTTCAGGTTGATCTGTTTGTTTTATGGTTTCATCGAGGTTGAATGTTTTGCCGATTTCTTTAAGGTTTAGGTTTAAGTTCGGTCCTTCTGGTTCTTTAGAGTCTTGGAAATGTTTTGGTTGTACTTTAGAGTGGTTGTCTTCATTTATGATCTTTGATCAGATCTTCTTCTTCTCTGTGTTGCGTTCTTGTTTCGTCATGAAAAACTGGAGATATTCGTCAAGACTCATTTGGTAATAAATGTCGTAGAATGACGAGTTTGCTTTATACGGAATAACGAACGCATGTCTTGTATTGTTGAGGCAGAATGCATAAGTCTGAAAGGGATCAAAAGCTTCATAGTCGGTGGTGTTGAAGTCTGGGCGGACTCCGTTCTTGAAGTCTTTGTGATGAATCAAAGTAGGCATTGCATGGACTTTTTGAGACTTCGGGTTGATGTTGATGGGTCTATGGAAGAAGTAGATAGTATGCGGATTGAAGAACGGGTTGTAACTAGAATTAGTCCCGTGCTACAACATGGGTTAATGTATATTTTAAAATTATAAATTTATACTTATATTTATTCTGAAATCTTATACACGCTAAGATGAGTTTTCATTAAGATTTTATTATAATGAGAGAATATATTCTTTTGTTAAGAATATGTAATCGTAATCTAGAGTATAAATAATATTGATGACAGATAAGGTTTATACTCGTGATCTATAAATAAATAAATGAACAAAATAGTAATCTAGTTTTTCTTATTAGTGGTTAGAATTTATAATCGTGTGTTTTAGATTTTATTTTGGTTTTATTTTAATTAAAAAAAAGATAATCATGTAATGTAGGTTTAAGGTTTTGCAAAATCAAATCTGTGAGAATATTTACATGTTTATTGACATTATCGATTATAATATATATTTTTTTGTAGAAAGATTTTGATTAATTTTAAAAACAAAAAATAGATATTTAAAAATTTATGCACTACATGTTATTTTGAAATTTGTTATTTATTAGAACTGATTTTTATCCTAAAATCTCGATAATAATTATAGAAGATTCATTTAGTGGTTTAGGTAAATAAGTAATAGGATTATTAGAGTTTTCCAAAAATCGTAATCTAGTTTTCTATATTAGTGGTTAGAATTTAAAATCTCGTGTTTTAGGTTTTATTTTGGTTTTATTTTATTTAAAAAAAAAAGATAAACATGTAATGTAGGTTTTAGGTTTTGCAAAATAAAATTTTTGAGAATATTTACATGTTTATTGACATTATCAATTTTACTATCTTTGTTTTGTAGAAAGATTTTGATTAATTTTGAAAAGAAAAAACAAAAAGATATTTAAAAATTTATGCACTATATATTATTTTGATATTTGTTATATATTATAAGTGATTTTTTTTTCCATAAAATCTCGATAATAATTATAGAAGATTCAGTTAGTGGTTTAGGTAAATAAGTAATGAGATTATTAGATTTTTCCTAAAATTTCGATTAGATTTAAGTTATAAAATATAAATTAATAGACATCATATACAAAATTTAATTTTTATATATGTAAATATATTTTAACCATAATATATAATGATATTTTATATATGTTAAACCTCAACTTATATATATTTTTATATATGTGTCCATAAAAATAAAGCTATTGTGCCCATAATATATAAAATAACTCTTTTATCAAAATTATCGTTTATTAAAATAAGAGAATAACGTTTAATTCTTGATTTGATTAAAAAAGGCAATAAAAAAATAACAAAAAGTATATAAAAAATCGATGGCTATGATTAGTGGAAGAAAAATCGATGACTATGATTTAATTAAATAATCACATAAGAGCTTATGACTAAATACCCTTAATGAGAGATTAAAATTTTTTCTTTGATGTAATGACAATATGATGTAAATATATACATTTTTAATGTTTATTTATAAGTGTACTCCCCAAATAATATATAGGAGATTTCTTGAAAGGAAGGTTGATCGCCTTGGTTGAGTTGCGAAGTTTTCTGCTCTAGGAGTTTAGCGAACTAAACCACACTAAGAAGGTTGAGAGGCCATTAGCTAAGCTTTTTTGAGAGTTGATATACTGGTAAAGAGATGGAATACCAAAGATAGTTCTAATGGTGTATACCGAGCATAGGTACCAAAGGAAACAGAGGACTTCTTCAGATAAGTTGACGCTTTGGATTATGTAGAGATGAGCAAATGGGTAGTCACGATGGATACCCATTGATGCGATGAAGTAGTTATTGTGCCATGAGATGACAAGATGATGGACTGGTATCGGAAGATCTCTGTTTGAGGTGTTGATGGAATTCTCCGGAATCGATGAGCTCTTGTGCATCCTCGGGCAAGTTGCGGTCGAAGTCATAGAGGCTTCTCTTTGATGAAGAACTGACACCAGAGTAGTTTGTCATTATGTAAACCATTTTTAGTCGATTGCGACTGAGCATATTAACTAATATGTTCTTTGTGCCCTTTAAATAGGCAGAGCCGAAGTCGTAGTTCGAAAACCATTCGCTCCAGTGTCGCAACTGTTGATGTAGAACCATCTTTTGACGGAACTGTACCATCTCAATTCTGAATTTATGTCCAATAAAATAAACCTCGAATCTTTCGATGACTCTGTTAACAACTAGGATGTCTTTAGACGTGGAGTGATAGTGCATTTATGACTCCTTTAACCATCCGCTTCTGTATCCACAAGTTTGTTTTTTTCAATAATCTCTTCAAACATTATTACTCCCCAATATTTATCGCTTGCATTGGTCTGAATGATTCATTTTCAAATAGAGGGAATCTATAAGGGGCAGCTTATGTATCTCTAGGTTTAGGCTTGTGACTGCTTCAGTTTGTCATGTAGTCCACTGTGGAGGAGTCTTTTGCAGCATTTCTGTAACACCCCAACCGTCAATTTAATGTAAAACATCTCCATTTGTCCATAACTTTATTAAATCTAAATAAATCTCATAAATGCATTATTAAACCAAATAACCCAAACGGACTAAACCGGCGTTCAACGAAAAATCATCAATAATTAATTAAAAATAAATCTGGGAAATTCCAACAAGTATCCCAAAATAGCAGCAACATCAACTTCAAGGCTCGTCAAGCACGACATCAGACTCACCTGAATAGGAAGAAAATGAGGGGATGAATAATTTGGATTACCTAGTGAGAATAAGCCTAAGGGCTTAAGAATCCATTTAGAACGATCTATAACAAATTCGTAAAGCAAGTCTAAGGCTAAAACATGCAGACAAACACGGTGTCTATTACACCCAAGCAAGTAACCACTCAACGGCTACACAGACAAGCATGGGGGCACGACTCCACCCAGGGCACACCACAGTGTGATAATCGTCCAGCACGTCTTCATCCAGGGCACACCATAGCATGATAAACGACCTCTCCCAACATACACAATCAATCCGGAGGCCCAGGACACACCATAGCGCACTCCGTTCCTGCATAATGTTCATCCTAGCCTGCTACTAGGGTAGTCACCAGAATGCAAGAGTTCCTCCGTGCCATTACTATAAAGACCCACCCAAGGAATACTGACGATAGACTGACTCTCTGGGCCAGAATTCGTCCAACAACAGACTGACGCACATTCTCAACATTAAATCCAAATCACAGATCTGAGAGTCCAGGTCTACAACGTAGCAAGTCACAGGACACTCCCAGATCAATCCGAGGAGGTGGATACCTGTTCTTGATAATCACCTTATTCAATCCTCGATAGTCAATACACAGCCTGAAACTCCCGTCCCTTTTCTTGACAAATAGAATTGGCGCTCCCCATGGAGAACTACTAGGTCGAATAAATCCCTTATCTGGTAAATTTTCCAACTGCTTCCTCAACTCCTCCATCTCTGCCGGTGCCAAGTGATATGGTGCTCTCAAAACTGGTGTGATACCCGGTTCCAACTCTATGGTGAATGGCTCATTCCTCGGCGGTGGCGGTCCTTGCAACGTTTCGAACACATCTACATAGTTTGACACTACCAGTATTATATCAAGCTCCAACTCTTTTCCTTCCCCCGCTATAGAGATGGTCACTAAGTAAGCCTCATTACCCTTAGCTAGTAGGTCCTCTGCTTGCATCATCGATATAACTGGAATACCATTATTGGTTCGCACTCCCTGAAAAATTAATCACTCTTCAGCCTTAGGAATTAGCACTCTTACACGATGGCAATCTAATGTTGCCTTATGCTTAGACAACCAATCCATCTCGAGGATTACGTCATAATGGCTAAACTCCATCTCAAAAAGGTCTCCAGGTAACTCTATCCCACCGATCACAGGAACATTTTCATAAGTCCCTGTTGACTTTAATACCTCTTCCCCAGCTGTCTGAATTTTCTTCACTTTTTGGTTGAAGGAACCACTAAAAGACCAACACTTTGAAAATCGGGGACTAATGAAATTATCTGTAGCTCCAGTATCAAACAAGGTATACACGAGGTCACCTCCAATTAAAACAGATCCTACACGATTTGGTTTCAACATTTGGTGATACACACAAGGCCCTAATATAGCAACAACTAATGGGCATAAAATTAGGGAAGGGAAAAATATAATGAGAAAATAAACATACCAACAATCTGTTTAGCACGATCTTGGTCCTCCAAAGCAAAAACGCGCGGAGCTACTGTACGACGCTTAGGCGGAGGCGACAAGTCATTCCGGACTTGATTCCCTTGCGGACGAGCTCCCTGCCGTTGCACCTTCTTAGACCTCCTATAGACATTAGAAGTATGACCATACTCCCCACAATTCAAGCACTAAGGTAACGACCTTGCCTTCGCGCATTCACTACTCTTATGTCCCGGCTCGTTGCAAGTGAAACACACGATATGTCTCTGGTAATTACCCGCTCCACTCGCTCCCTTAGAGTCTGACCATGTCCTCTTCTTATGATCACTCTCCCTAGGTGCCTTGACAGATGAGTTCTTGGCCTGCTTCTGCTCCTCTGCTAACCCAATCTCCTGCATAGCGGCCCTCTCAACAAGGTCAGTCATGCAAACATAATCTCTCACCGAGCAACGATTCCTTATCTCCACTCGCATCCCCTTTAAGAACCTAGGCATTAGCTCCTGCTCATCAAAATACCTCCCAGCAAACCTCCTCAAGCGAGAGAATTCTCTCTCATACTCCCTGATAGAACGGGTACCCTGGCGAAGATCCAAAAAAGCATTCTCCATCTCATCCATCGCCTATCTCGGGAAATACCCCTTAGAGAACTGATATGTCTATATTTTACATGGTTTGAGCATGCATTTATCATCCATTTAGCCTTGTCTAATAGCATATTCTTGACATTTGTTTCCAGTTTTGCATACCTAGAGTGTTTTGCATTAGGATTGCATGCATATTGCATTTTTGAGCTGTTTCAGGTGCATTCAAGGGATATTGGAGATGTTGAAGTCAAATGGAGAAAAAAGAGAGCTTAACTCGACCAGAAAATCAAATGGAGACTGACTCTAGCACCCAGCTCGAACCAGCAGGTCGAGCCAGTGCATTCTGCACCAAAAAACTGTACTTTGAGTCTGACTCTAGCACCCAGCTCGAGCCAGTAGGTCGAGCCAGCACCAAAAACTGCATTTTGAGCCCAGCTCGACCTGGCAGGTCGAGCCAGTGGTCGAGCTCATCACAAAAATGCAATCTTGAAGTTTTGGACCCAGCTCGACCACCCATGGTCGAGCTAGTTGATCGAGCTGGAGAAAAAAAGAGCAGTTTTGAAGTTTCGGACCCAGCTCGACCAAGGCACTCGACCTGCCTGGTCGAGTGCACCCTAAATATAACTATTTCGACTTTTTACGATTTAGGGTTTCACCTAAGACTATAAATACCCTGTATTAACCTAAAACAAAAAGAACTTGTTTTTTTTAGCTTTCTTCATCTGTTCTTGCTTCCTGAATCCTATAACTTTGAATCTACTTGTTATTTTTGTTTGAATCTTTCCATTCTATCTATTCTCTTCCTTATCTTTCCACTTATGCAAGTTATTTTGATTTCTGGGTTTGTGATGATGCTGTTCTTCATGTGTTCTGAGTAGTCATTAGGGTTCTTAAGGATGGGATAGATTAGGTGTGGAATCTTAGTCTCCTAGGTGGTTTAAGTGTTTATTGTTTGATTTCCCTTTTGGATTAGTGTTCTTAATGCTAATTTCTCTCTGATCAAGTGGAATTAGAGCTTAGGCATTTCCACACCCAGAAGGTGTTTGATGAAATGCCTGACAGAACTAATTCCAGAGATTTACATTCATAGCCTAAGGGATTAGTTGTCTAGGGTGTTTATTGACTTTATTAAACTGATTCTTAATGCCTACTAAGCTAGATTTCGCTAAGGGATTAGGTCTGGAACTAGATTAGCCTGAGGTTATTTATCATGGGAATGAACTTGACTATTTATGAGTTTAATGTCTAGGGAATAACTTTGCTTGAGTTTTGTTAAACCACCTAGGTAGATTAAGAGGAAGCACTGAGTCAATTACCCCATCCTTAGGAGCTTCTCTTGCTTGATTGATTTCTGTTTCATTGCCTTTACTAGTTCCTGTTAGTAGCTATCGTTCTGTTATTGCTCTGTTTTCGTTTTGCTAGTTGCTGCTAGTCTCTGTTTTTAGTTTCTGTTTAGGTTAATAGTTTCACATCTTATTGCTTGCTTGGATTGACTTAAACTGTTTGATTGCATCCTTCTTGGTTAATATCGCACCCATTTGGATTGATACCTTTCTGTACTACAATGACATGATAGTTCAGTAAGAAATTGACCTATATCAAGAACTCTAGCCTGAAGTCCTCCCAAGTCATCTCATAACGGCCACGTACCCCCTCAATAATTCCTTCCCACCAGACTAATGCACTATCTTTCAGATACCGAACAGCGAGGTAACGTCGGTACTCTACTGGACATCTAGCAGACTCCAAATTCCGCTCAATCTTTTTCCTCCAGTTATCAGCAACAATAGGATCACATTCACCTCCAAACATCTCTGTACCCATATCTCTCAAATGTCTGAGGGCCTCCCAATAAGTAATACCAAAGTTTGGTGCATGGTCCGGTGGTGGAGGTCTTCTCACCTCTTCACGAGGCACATGTCGTGGTGTGTCATCTCTCAAAGGTTCTGCCGTAACAGGTTCTTCCCAGTGCTGATCCCCAAACCTCTGGCGATACCTCGCCAATTCAGCTTGCAATTCTGTAATTCTCCTTGCCTCAGAAGAATTAGCCTCAGACCTAAACATATTTGGAGTACTAGCAGTGAAACTCTCAGCAGGTGCAATAGGTGTGGTTGCCTGAACGACTTGGGGTTTCCTTCCTCTCTTAGACGGCATCTGAAACAGAAGAGCGTATCAGCAACGTAAGCACGATACTTACAGAGAAACACAGACGAGACTAGACAAGAATAATGATGTGCTGCTTTCTTTATTTCCAAAATAGCCCATTCCCCAAAATTTGAAAACCATTGAAAACCGAATATAAAACATTTTCTTCAGGACTGTCTATCCAGGTTAGGACCGATTTGACAAACCCACTCTGATACCAACTTGTAACACCCCAACCGTACATTTAATGTAAAACATCTCCATTTGTCCATAACTACTTTATTAAATCTAAATAAATCTCATAAATGCATTATTTAACCAAATAATCCAAAATAACCCAAAAGAACTAAACCGGCGTTCAACGAAAAATCATCAATAATTAATTAAAAATAAATCTGGGAAATTCCAACAAGTATCCCAAAATAGCAGCAACATCAACTTCAAAGCTCGTCAACCACGACATTAGACTCACCTGAATAGGAAGAAAAGGAAGGGATGAATAATTTGGATTACCTAGTGAGAAGAAGCCTAAGGGCTTATGAATCCATTTAGAATGATATATAACAAATTCCTAAAGCAAGTCTAAGGCTAAAACATGCAGACAAACACGGTGTCTATTACACCCAAGCAAGTAACCACTCAACGGTTACACAGATAAGAATGGGGGCACGACTCCACCCAGGGCACACCATAGCGTGACAATCGTCCAGCACGTCTTTATCCAGGGCACACCATAGCATGACAAACGACCTCTCCCAACATACACAATCTATCCGGAGGCCCAGGACACACCATAGTGCACTCCGCTCCTGCGTAGTGTTCATCCCAGCCTGCTACTAGGGTAGTCACCAGAATGCAAGAGTTCCTCCGTGCYATTACTATAACGACCCACCCAAGGAATACCGACGACAGACTGACTTTCTGGACAAGAATTCGTTCAACAACAGATTGACGCACAGTCTAAACATTCGATCCAAGTCACAGATCTGAGAGTCCGGGTCTACAACATAGCAAGCCACATGACACTCCCAGATCAATCCGAGGAGGTGGATACCTGTTCTTGATAATCACCTTATTCAATCCTCGATAGTCAATACACAGCCTGAAACTCCCGTCCCTTTTCTTGACAAATAGAATTGGCGCTCCCCATGGAGAACTACTAGGTCGAATAAATCCCTTATCTGGTAAATTTTCCAACTGCTTCCTCAACTCCTCCATCTCTGCCGGTGCCAAGTGATATGGTGCTCTCAAAACTGGTGTGATACCCGGTTCCAACTCTATGGTGAATGGCTCATTCCTCGGCGGTGGCGGTCCTTGCAACGTTTCGAACACATCTACATAGTTTGACACTACCAGTATTATATCAAGCTCCAACTCTTTTCCTTCCCCCGCTATAGAGATGGTCACTAAGTAAGCCTCATTACCCTTAGCTAGTAGGTCCTCTGCTTGCATCATCGATATAACTGGAATACCATTATTGGTTCGCACTCCCTGAAAAATTAATCACTCTTCAGCCTTAGGAATTAGCACTCTTACACGATGGCAATCTAATGTTGCCTTATGCTTAGACAACCAATCCATCTCGAGGATTACGTCATAATGGCTAAACTCCATCTCAAAAAGGTCTCCAGGTAACTCTATCCCACCGATCACAGGAACATTTTCATAAGTCCCTGTTGACTTTAATACCTCTTCCCCAGCTGTCTGAATTTTCTTCACTTTTTGGTTGAAGGAACCACTAAAAGACCAACACTTTGAAAATCGGGGACTAATGAAATTATCTGTAGCTCCAGTATCAAACAAGGTATACACGAGGTCACCTCCAATTAAAACAGATCCTACACGATTTGGTTTCAACATTTGGTGATACACACAAGGCCCTAATATAGCAACAACTAATGGGCATAAAATTAGGGAAGGGAAAAATATAATGAGAAAATAAACATACCAACAATCTGTTTAGCACGATCTTGGTCCTCCAAAGCAAAAACGCGCGGAGCTACTGTACGACGCTTAGGCGGAGGCGACAAGTCATTCCGGACTTGATTCCCTTGCGGACGAGCTCCCTGCCGTTGCACCTTCTTAGACCTCCTATAGACATTAGAAGTATGACCATACTCCCCACAATTCAAGCACTAAGGTAACGACCTTGCCTTCGCGCATTCACTACTCTTATGTCCCGGCTCGTTGCAAGTGAAACACACGATATGTCTCTGGTAATTACCCGCTCCACTCGCTCCCTTAGAGTCTGACCATGTCCTCTTCTTATGATCACTCTCCCTAGGTGCCTTGACAGATGAGTTCTTGGCCTGCTTCTGCTCCTCTGCTAACCCAATCTCCTGCATAGCGGCCCTCTCAACAAGGTCAGTCATGCAAACATAATCTCTCACCGAGCAACGATTCCTTATCTCCACTCGCATCCCCTTTAAGAACCTAGGCATTAGCTCCTGCTCATCAAAATACCTCCCAGCAAACCTCCTCAAGCGAGAGAATTCTCTCTCATACTCCCTGATAGAACGGGTACCCTGGCGAAGATCCAAAAAAGCATTCTCCATCTCATCCATCGCCTATCTCGGGAAATACCCCTTAGAGAACTGATATGTCTATATTTTACATGGTTTGAGCATGCATTTATCATCCATTTAGCCTTGTCTAATAGCATATTCTTGACATTTGTTTCCAGTTTTGCATACCTAGAGTGTTTTGCATTAGGATTGCATGCATATTGCATTTTTGAGCTGTTTCAGGTGCATTCAAGGGATATTGGAGATGTTGAAGTCAAATGGAGAAAAAAGAGAGCTTAACTCGACCAGAAAATCAAATGGAGACTGACTCTAGCACCCAGCTCGAACCAGCAGGTCGAGCCAGTGCATTCTGCACCAAAAAACTGTACTTTGAGTCTGACTCTAGCACCCAGCTCGAGCCAGTAGGTCGAGCCAGCACCAAAAACTGCATTTTGAGCCCAGCTCGACCTGGCAGGTCGAGCCAGTGGTCGAGCTCATCACAAAAATGCAATCTTGAAGTTTTGGACCCAGCTCGACCACCCATGGTCGAGCTAGTTGATCGAGCTGGAGAAAAAAAGAGCAGTTTTGAAGTTTCGGACCCAGCTCGACCAAGGCACTCGACCTGCCTGGTCGAGTGCACCCTAAATATAACTATTTCGACTTTTTACGATTTAGGGTTTCACCTAAGACTATAAATACCCTGTATTAACCTAAAACAAAAAGAACTTGTTTTTTTTAGCTTTCTTCATCTGTTCTTGCTTCCTGAATCCTATAACTTTGAATCTACTTGTTATTTTTGTTTGAATCTTTCCATTCTATCTATTCTCTTCCTTATCTTTCCACTTATGCAAGTTATTTTGATTTCTGGGTTTGTGATGATGCTGTTCTTCATGTGTTCTGAGTAGTCATTAGGGTTCTTAAGGATGGGATAGATTAGGTGTGGAATCTTAGTCTCCTAGGTGGTTTAAGTGTTTATTGTTTGATTTCCCTTTTGGATTAGTGTTCTTAATGCTAATTTCTCTCTGATCAAGTGGAATTAGAGCTTAGGCATTTCCACACCCAGAAGGTGTTTGATGAAATGCCTGACAGAACTAATTCCAGAGATTTACATTCATAGCCTAAGGGATTAGTTGTCTAGGGTGTTTATTGACTTTATTAAACTGATTCTTAATGCCTACTAAGCTAGATTTCGCTAAGGGATTAGGTCTGGAACTAGATTAGCCTGAGGTTATTTATCATGGGAATGAACTTGACTATTTATGAGTTTAATGTCTAGGGAATAACTTTGCTTGAGTTTTGTTAAACCACCTAGGTAGATTAAGAGGAAGCACTGAGTCAATTACCCCATCCTTAGGAGCTTCTCTTGCTTGATTGATTTCTGTTTCATTGCCTTTACTAGTTCCTGTTAGTAGCTATCGTTCTGTTATTGCTCTGTTTTCGTTTTGCTAGTTGCTGCTAGTCTCTGTTTTTAGTTTCTGTTTAGGTTAATAGTTTCACATCTTATTGCTTGCTTGGATTGACTTAAACTGTTTGATTGCATCCTTCTTGGTTAATATCGCACCCATTTGGATTGATACCTTTCTGTACTACAATGACATGATAGTTCAGTAAGAAATTGACCTATATCAAGAACTCTAGCCTGAAGTCCTCCCAAGTCATCTCATAACGGCCACGTACCCCCTCAATAATTCCTTCCCACCAGACTAATGCACTATCTTTCAGATACCGAACAGCGAGGTAACGTCGGTACTCTACTGGACATCTAGCAGACTCCAAATTCCGCTCAATCTTTTTCCTCCAGTTATCAGCAACAATAGGATCACATTCACCTCCAAACATCTCTGTACCCATATCTCTCAAATGTCTGAGGGCCTCCCAATAAGTAATACCAAAGTTTGGTGCATGGTCCGGTGGTGGAGGTCTTCTCACCTCTTCACGAGGCACATGTCGTGGTGTGTCATCTCTCAAAGGTTCTGCCGTAACAGGTTCTTCCCAGTGCTGATCCCCAAACCTCTGGCGATACCTCGCCAATTCAGCTTGCAATTCTGTAATTCTCCTTGCCTCAGAAGAATTAGCCTCAGACCTAAACATATTTGGAGTACTAGCAGTGAAACTCTCAGCAGGTGCAATAGGTGTGGTTGCCTGAACGACTTGGGGTTTCCTTCCTCTCTTAGACGGCATCTGAAACAGAAGAGCGTATCAGCAACGTAAGCACGATACTTACAGAGAAACACAGACGAGACTAGACAAGAATAATGATGTGCTGCTTTCTTTATTTCCAAAATAGCCCATTCCCCAAAATTTGAAAACCATTGAAAACCGAATATAAAACATTTTCTTCAGGACTGTCTATCCAGGTTAGGACCGATTTGACAAACCCACTCTGATACCAACTTGTAACACCCCAACCGTACATTTAATGTAAAACATCTCCATTTGTCCATAACTACTTTATTAAATCTAAATAAATCTCATAAATGCATTATTTAACCAAATAATCCAAAATAACCCAAAAGAACTAAACCGGCGTTCAACGAAAAATCATCAATAATTAATTAAAAATAAATCTGGGAAATTCCAACAAGTATCCCAAAATAGCAGCAACATCAACTTCAAAGCTCGTCAACCACGACATTAGACTCACCTGAATAGGAAGAAAAGGAAGGGATGAATAATTTGGATTACCTAGTGAGAAGAAGCCTAAGGGCTTATGAATCCATTTAGAATGATATATAACAAATTCCTAAAGCAAGTCTAAGGCTAAAACATGCAGACAAACACGGTGTCTATTACACCCAAGCAAGTAACCACTCAACAGTTACACAGACAAGCATAGGGGCACGACTCCACCCAGGGAACACCATAGCGTGATCATCGTTCTGCATGTTTTCATCCAAGGCACACCATAGCATGACAAACGACCTCTCCCAACATACACAATCAATCCGGAGGCCCAGGACACACCATAGTGCACTCCGCTCCTGCGTAGTGTTCATCCCAGCCTGCTACTAGGGTAGTCACCAGAATGCAAGAGTTCCTCCGTGCCATTACTATAACGACCCACCCAAGGAATATTGACGACAAACTGACTCTCTGGGCCAGAATTCGTCCAACAACAGACTGACGCACATTCTCAACATTAAATCCAAATCACAGATCTGAGAGTCCGGGTCTACAACGTAGCAAGCCACAAGACACTCCCAGATTAATTTCATGCAAGCTCTCACACTTACGTACATAATGCACAATCATCACACTCAACATGCTATCAGTCATCAATCATCACACATCCGATTAAATTTCATTATTAACTTATACTAAGTGATACATATATATATATAGGTACATAATATATATTATACAAACACAATCAACGACACATCTATTATTATTAGACATATCACATACATACTTTAATCCTAGACTCAAACTAAAGAAACTTATTATATCTCAGAACTAAAGGAACACTTTACAAGTCCTCACCTTAGCTCACAATTGTTGAAGACCTTTCTGAATCTGCAACTGCTACTTTTGGAACTTTCCTAAAATAAAAACTTTCCAGTATTAGTAACTTTCCAAAAGTAGTAACTTTATTAAAATATCAATTTTCCTAAAATGGAAACCTTATAGAAATGGAAACCTTCTCAAAATGGAAAGTCAGGTCAATGGAGGTGGTTTTGTGCTCAGGCTGCAGGAAAACAACACATAAACGAACTCAGATCAGAGCATAAACTTGGTTCGACTTTTACCCAAAAAGACCGTTTTACCCTTGAAAGTTAAACACTCAGTTCTGACCAAACGGTGATAAATCTGACAAAACTAATCCTGGAAATGAATAGTTCGGAGCAAGATGAACCACATACCTGAAAATCAGATTCAACGGTCACTTGAAGATTTTCCAGCGAACATTCCAGCGGCGATTCTGAGCGCGTCCGACGACATATGGACGAGCGGTCGCGGCGTTGGCTTCTTCTCAGAGAGAGCTTTCCAACAAGCTGGCACGTGTCACTATTGGAGGTTATACGGTGGAGCTCCAGTGACTTTTCTGGCGACGACACGGTGATTCTGACGGCGGGTGGTGGCGGTCTGGCGATGGCTTCGGCGGCGCGAGTGACTATCGGAGTTGACAGGGGTTCGCCAAGACTTTTAGGTGTGGGAGAATGTGAACCCTTACCTCTCCTTTTATAAGAAATTAGTGGAAGAACCCTAGGGTTTTTGGATAAGTGGGCCCCTGGTGGGCTTGGGCTGTTACAATTTCCTTAGTGGTTGTGTCAGCTGCGACAACTTTGGGAGAAAGTCACTGAGGTAATTGATTACCCTAAGGAACTGTTGTATTTGCCGTCTTGTCAAGTTTTTTTTAGGGAATGTGTGTAATTCTATAGCTAGATGAGCTTGTGGTGCGAAGCTTCCTTCTGTGATCTTGACTCCAAAGAACTCGATTTCATGTTACGCTATAATCATCTTCTCTGCCGAAAGCATGATTCCATAACTTTTTACTATGTCATGAAATTGCTTTAAGGTTCGCATATGATCATCTTCGTTAGTAGAAAACAGGAGGATGTCATCGATGTAGATCGGTGCCGTATGAAGTAGGGGCTTGAATATTTTTAACTTCGCTTGTTGAAACATTGATGGAGCCGTTTTTGACCAAAGGGTAGAACTTTCCTCTGTAGATGGCGATTAGGTAGACAAAACGCCGTCTTGTATATTTCTTTTGGTTGGACTCCTAGTTGCCAAAATCCTAACTTTAAGTCAAACTTTGAGAAGATTGTCGCTCCCGAGATATGTTGCAGTAGGGATCTTCTAGTGAGGAGTGGGAATTTGATATCTTGGGGTAACTAATTCAGAGGCTTGTAATCGGTTACTAGCCTTAGTTTTCCTCGAGCTTGCTGAGCTCTGTAGTTTACATAAAACGCTTTGCATGCCCATGGTGAATTTGTCGATGAAATTATTCTTTGTCAGATTAGCTGGTTGCATTTTTCGTTTGCTTGTTGTAATAACGCTAGAGACATTCTTGCACGACTCGCGTTTGTTGATGTAGTATTCAAGTTCTCTTTGAAAGGGAGAGGGACGAAAAATGTTAGATTCGACCAGAGAGGATCTTTGCATTTTTGAAAGAATTAGCTATGCGAATCTGCGCATGAGAGAAATCTTCTTTGATGTTCTCGAACTCGGTTGCTATTGATCCTTCAATCGTGAAGAGTCTCGGTATAGTTGTAAAAGCTTTGAAGGAAGTTTTCCATTTGACTCCTCTACGTTCTTTGGAGATGTCAAAATTCTTCTTTAGTGTATGATAGCAATCGCATCCCAAAATAATATCTTTTCCTAGTGCCGTTGATCCAAGTACTTGAGTTTTAATTTGACACCTCGAAAAGATTTTTATAGTGACTGGTTTTGACTTGAGCTTGATCATTAATGAACTTGCGTTTGCCACTCTGAATTCTTTCCGGTACGACAACCACATTGATGACGGAAGAACTCTTGGATTCATGATCGAGGTGATGGCTTCAGTGTCTATGAAAGCAATTATGTGAACTGGACGCATTTTCTTCTCTGGGTCGAAGATTGTTATAGGGAGATATGGTGTCTGTACATCTTCCTGTTATGGAATCTATATAATTTTGTAGCATCCTTCTTATTCTTCAGATGATGAGTCTTCGTCGCAATCTGAATAACCTAATATTTTATCCTTGTCGTCGCTGTCATAGGATAACACTGATTCGAGATCATGATAATCTAGATCAATTTCTGGTACAATATTAGATATTGAACTGATGAGATACTGCTTATTTTTCTTAGATTTATGGGGGCAACGTTTTGTGAAGTGTCCTTCTTTGTGATAGAGGAAACATCTTGTTGTTTTTCTGAAGCTCTGTTTCTTCTTAAAGAACCTTTTGCGTCTGAACGAGAGCTCACTTAAGAACCGTTTGAATTTTAGAGGTTTCTTGTGATTATTGCACGAACATGATTTCTTCTTCATTGAACATTTTTTTGATAAGTCTGACTTGGAACAAATATTGTTTAGGTATTTTGACATGTCTATGAATTTTGTCCAGAATTTTTTCTCTTTGCAATGTTTATCGAGCGTTTAGAAGACATATTGTTGAATTTGGTCTAAAGAGATTCCTTCGACTGTTTGGTTTTGATCTACGATGTACACCTTCATTTGCTGGCTGAGGTAGTCGTCGATGGATGAGAGATACACATGTTTTAAACTCTGGTTGTTAAGTTTGTCAAGTGCATAATATCTTTTTGTTTGCCTCTCGAAGTGTTTGGCCAAATATTTTTTCTTCAGAGAACAACATTTTGTCGCAAAGTATTCTTCTTGGAATTGCTCTCTGATATGGTTGGGAGTGCCAATAAATTTTCTGTGGATTTTGCCGAGTAACATCGTGATGTGATCATCACATCGGACCCTATCGTCATTTCGGACCAAATGGAGCCAAACTACGGAGCAAAGGTGATGGGACCGGTCATGTCTACTGAAGAGTGGATAAGGAGCATGGAACAAGATCTAGGATAGCCATCCAGCACGAACACACAAAGCTCCAAGATTCGAGACTGACACAAGACCGGAGCGGATCCGACAAGCACATGGACCGAGAGCTCATTTACACAGACCGAGAGCTCATTTGTTAGTAATTGTTTGGTTTCTGGTTTTAGCTGAGGTAGCAGCCATTGTTAGAGTTTTCGATTTGGTCCTAGGTTTGGGGTTATTTTTGCTAGTTTTAGAAAGTTTAAGATTGTACAATTTACTTTTGCTTTTTACTTTAGAATCTTTGTGTACTTTTGTGACATCTTATCCTATGGTCCTCACCTTATCCATTGGTACTAAAAGTTTGAATTTTCGGCTCTCATTTACTTCATTTGTCATGTGTGCATTGGTCTTAGAAACTGAACCAAAAAATACTGGCCCATCTTGTTTAGATTTCGTTTCCGGTTTAAAGTCCTCACGCGTTCGGTTTTGTGTTGTAGTTTTTGCGAGGTTTTGACATCATGGCTGAACCTCCTGACATTGTGAACATCCTCACAAGCATTCAGACCCAACTTCAACAACTCGGAGATCGAGTGAATCGAGTGGAGCAGCCGGGTCAACATCAAGCACATCCTCTGGCCCATGATCCTGTGATCGACGACCTTTCCGAAGGAGATTTTGAGCTTCCACCATATAGGAGGGATAGACCGTGGTAAAGAGGAGCTACTAGGGGTGGGAATGAACAACACCATCACCGAGCTTATGTCCCCGACCTCAAGCTTAACGCCCCAACATTTGTGGGAAAAGTTGATAGCGAAGCTTATCTTGATTGGAAGCAAAGGATGGATCATATCTTTGAGTGTTATGATTATGACAAGCCAAGGAAGGTCTCATATGCTGCTGCTCAACTCATGGACCATGCATTGACTTGGTGGGATCGAGATATGTCTAAGAGAAGACGTAATAGAGAAGGTCCGGTTCTTACTTGGGACGTAATGAAATTTATGATGAAGAAGAGATACGTCCCTCCTCTCTACCACCGTGAACTTCAAGGAAAGTTTAGAAAGCTTTCTCAAGGGACTAAGAGTGTTGAAGAATACTTTGAGGAATTTGAGCATCTAAACAACCGCCTTCAAGTTGAAGACACCGAAGAAGCACTCAAGGCTCAATTCTTAGATGGCTTACAAGATCGCATAGCTCGGAAAGTAGAGAGATAGACTTACAACGACTTTGATGAGTTACTTTACTTAGCTATTCAGATTAAGAGTCAAGTGAAGAGGAAGGTTACCTCTTATAATCGGTCTAAGGCAGCCACCAAGACCACATGAAACACTCAAGCTTTCGGGTCGAACACAAATGCTTTTAAGTTCATCGACAAGGGCAAGGGACCGGCTTTTGAGTATAAAGCGCCGGCCAAGCCTTAGGAATCTTCAAAGGAGGTTAAAGCTGATGCAAGAGGATCCTCTACTAGTCCAAGAACTTGAGACATCACTTGTTTTAAATGTAGAGGCCGAGGTCATTATGCTAGAGAGTGCCCAAACCCGAGAGCTATTATAATCACTCCTTTCGGCGATTATGAGTCACAAGACGAGGAAGAACCCCAAGAGAAAACTTAGAGTCCTGAAGTTGAAGTTGCCTATCCAGATGAAGGAGAGCTCCTTGTCATTAACAGAGTTCTCAGTGTCGAGCCAATACCGGAGGAAACGGAGCAACGAGAGAATATCTTTCACACCCGGTGCACGGTAAAAGGAAAAATTTGCGGTTTGATTGTTGATGGAGGGTCTTGTACTAATGTGGCTAGTTCATACATGATAGAAAAACTTGGCTTAGAGACTATGAAGCATCCTAGACCCTATAGTCTTACATGGCTCAATAACAAAACGAAATTGAGAATCAATGAACAAGTTAGGATTCCGTATAGTGTGGGTAAGTATAGTGATGATGCCTTATGTGATATAGTCCCAATGCAAGCTACTCATCTTTTAATAGGTAGACCATGTCAATATGATAAGGAATCCATTCATCATGGTAGATCTAACCATTACACTTTCATGCATAATGATAAGAAGATTAGTTTAGCTTCCTTAACGCCTTCACAAGTGCATGAGATGCAACTTAAGCTCTCTAAAGATAACATTAGTTCTAAGTCTAATCTTCTAATGGTGCTTAGTGAAGTTGAGGGAACCATACATGATCATCCTTGTCCTAATTTATTGACAAGTTTTCGAGATGTTATGAGTGTAGGTTCTAAAACCAAGGTGTCTATGCGGAATCTAATCCAAACCGAGGATACGAGTGTGGTCGCATCCTCCTCAACCCAGCTACTCACTAAAGACAATGAGAACTTCCATGATGTAGCCAGTAGTGGAGTAGAAGAAGACACTAAGGCTGAAATCACACCACGGAGCTCTACACTTGCTATTATCGAGCCACCTAAGTGTTCCGGGTTTGATGGGTTGACGGATCCAACCATTGAAGGAGGTTTTGCTGAGTATGTTAAAGGTTCTCATCACCGATTGTCCAGCCAAGAATGGGTTTCGAATCATAAAAAAAGAACACGACCATCCCAAGTTACCCTTAAGGAGCTAATGAGCAAGATAGAGCACATGACAACTCCGAGTAGATCATATGGCGCTAAGACGGCGAGGATAGTCTTGAAGGAACATTCTTACGGACATAATATGGAGAGTATAGTGACCATCTACTATGCTAAATGCTTTATACCAAGCTGTATGAGTCACAAGAGTCTTCTCATGATAAGCTTTCACCAGATTCTGATTCCGTGAAGCCACGGAATAATACTAATACGGGTCAAACCCTTTTGATGCCCAAGGTTCAGTTTGAGAAATTGACATATGTTGTGATGGAGGAGATTTTCAAGAAGGTCAATAGATAGAGCTCATATTTACACGTTTTCATGCATTTATTTAGTATTATTTTATGCATTTTAACATTCATTTAAGATATTTTAGTGCATTTGCATTTAATTTATGTGTTTATAGGTACTTGGAGTAAAATCTATGAATTTGGAGTGTTTTTGAGTCCTAAGAAGCCATAGGAACCTTGGAGCTAATTTCTGGGGCCAAGAACATCATGGAAAGACATCTCAAGAGCCTCACGAAGGAAGCACCGACCTTAGCATCGACCACTCATGGTCGATGCTCATCCTAGGCAAGCCATCGACAGACAGCATCGACCCAGGGCGGTCATTGCTCTTCCTCAGACCTGAACTTGAAGCTGATGATGAGGACCATCGACGCAAGCATCGACCAGGAGCGGTCGATGCTCATCTTGAAAATCCACATCGACCAAGGGCCGTCGATGCTGACTCACTGGACAAAAAAGGAATCTTCGGTTAATGCGAAATGCAAGATATGGAAGCTTTGGATCTCGAGTTAATACCTTCCAGAAGCTTCTAAGGACACCCTAAGACTCCCCCAAGCCTTTTAAACTCTATATAACACATGTAATGCTCATTAGAAAGAGTTCCCACTTTTTGCACAACTTTTGTAGCCACCACTTAGAGAGAAATCTCAAATACTCTTTGTTCTTAAGTTTTTGTTATGCAATTCTTCTAGTTCTTCTTCTTGTTTTTCAATTGCTTTATTTATAGCTTTTGTTTATTGTTTATCATGTCTTCTATCCCATATACTGCCGTCACCCTCGGAGTTATGAGTGAGTAGATCCTTTAGATATATGGGGTGGAGATCGATGATGGGATCTACTGATTAGAGATTGATGTTTTGTGTTCTTAAACGATTAACTACCTTGTATGTATTCCTAAGGCTAGACTTACTCCCTTGGGAGTTGTCTAAGAGCTTGGTCTAATCCAAAAGATGTGGCCAAGTGTTTCGGGAATTTTTTCCACCATGAGAGTGGGTAGAGGTTTCAGATCTACATACTCAGAATAATAGTTAATTGATAAATATATTTTTAACTTGTGAGCTTATCTAAATTAGCTTTGATCAAGTTAGTTTAACATCGTAGGGGCTTGATGTCATGAGAGTGAATTAAGATCTCGGAACTAAACACGTTAGAAGATTGGTTACTTTGTAGAATTGCAATTGCTAGTCAATCCGGTCGATGACAAGATCGTTCTCAATGCTTGTGGAGCACCACGAGAGTGGGGGTTTTATAGAGAAATTAGTATACCACAAAAGTGGACTAATTTATATACGAAGTCTCTAAACTGATGGATACTAACGAAGGGTTAAAGAATATTAATTTTCATATTATAAGATTTCCGGATTCGTTTTCATTCACCCTTGGGATCGTTTTCTTTATTATTGTTTAATCATTATTTAATTTAAATTATTTTATTTTATGCTATTTACTTTCTCTGCTATTTACTTTATGTAATTTATTTTCAGTAATTTAATTATTTAAGCAAAAAGGTTTCGTTTTTGTTATTCAAGTCTACCCTCTTAGGGTTACGAGTTTCTCCATATATATGGCTCGATTTTAGGCTACAAAATGTGTCAAAAACAACCCTAGACATGGCCAAAATATGAAAATTCAACTAAAGGTAAACACTCAACCCAATTCTTTAAGTTTTTACCGATGCTAGTTCTAAGTAAGCTAGACAAGGTCCGGTTTACCACTTCCGTTTGACCATCGGTTTGAGGATGACATGTGCTGGAGAAAAGAAGCTTGGTGCCGAGCTTCTTCCATAAGGTTCTCCATAAATGGCTCAGAAATTTCGTGTCTTGATCCGACATAATGGTTCTCGGCACGCCGTGCATGCGTACTACTTCCTTGAAGAATAAGTTTGCGGTTTGAAATGCGTCATTGGTTTTGTTGCATGGAATGAAGTGAGCCATCTTTGAGAACCGGTCTACAACGAAGAAGATAGAATCCTTGTATTGTATGTTTGGTAAACCTAGCATAAAATCCATAGAAATATCCTCCCAAGGGGCGTTAGGTATTGGTAAAGGCATGTAAAGACCGTGAGGATGTAATTTGGATTTTGCTTTGAGGCAAGCGATGCATTTGGCGCAATGACGCTCAACATCTCTCTTGATATGTGGCCAGTAGAAATGATCCTTGAGCATGATGAGAGTCTTGTCTACTCCAAAATGTCCTATGAGACCTCCACCATGAGCCTCTCGGACCAAAAGTTCTCTCATCGAACCTTGCGGGATACAAAGATGCTTATCCCGGAAAAGGAACCCGTTTTGTAGATAATAGGACCCCGGTTCCTCCCTTTAGACACTGAGCATAAGTCTCTCCAAGGTCTGGATCTTTAGCATATTGATCTTTGATGTGCTCAAATCCGAACACCTTAGCCTCCATAGTCGATATAAGCGCATGACGCCTCGGTAGTGCATCCGCGACCACGTTTTCTTTGCCTTTCTTGTATTTGATGACATAGGGAAAGGTTTCCACGAACTCTAACCAAATTGCATGTCTCTTCTTCAACATGGTCTGACCTCTAAGGTGCTTGAGGGTCTCGTGACCAGTATGGATGACAAACTCCTTCGCCAAAAGGTAATGTTGCCACGTCTCCAGCGATCGGACCAACGAGTACAATTCTTTGTCGTATGTGGGATAGTTGAGAGTCGGTCCACTGAGCTTCTCACTAAAGTATGCTACTGGTCTCCCTGCTTGAGTTACGACAGCTCCAATCCCCAAACATGAGGTATTACACTCAATTTCAAACATTTGGTCAAAGTTAGGCAACACTAAAACCGGTGCATAAGTTAATCGATCTTTAAGGTTTTTGAACGCGGTTTCTTGTGCTTCTCCCTACTGGAATGGCATGTCTTTTATTATCACAACCGTCAAGGGAGCAGCTATGGTGCTAAAATCACGCACGAACCGGCRGTAGAAGCTAGCGAGGCCGTGAAAGCTTCGGACATGTCTGATGCTCGTTAGGGTCGGCCAATCCTCGATTGCTTTGATCTTCTTGGTCCATTTCTAGTCCCTGTGAGCTTACTACAAAGCCTAAGAAGACCAATTGTCAGTACAAAAGATGCACTTCACTAGGTAGGCGTAGAGGCCTTCCTTTCGAAGCGTTTGTAACACTAATTCTAAGTGTTTAACATGTTCAACCGAGCTCCTACTATAAATGAGAATATAATCGAAGTATACTATGACAAATTTACTGATATAAGAATGCAAAACCTAGTTCATAAGTCGCATGAAGGTGCTTGGTGCACTGGTTAGGCCGAAAGGCATAACGAGCCACTCGTATAGGCTTTGTTTCAACTTGAAGGCGGTCTTCCACTCATCGCCTTCTCTCATTCTTACTTGATGATACCCACTTTTTAGATCAACTTTGGAGAAGATAGTTGATCCACTCAGCTCATCCAACATGTCATCGAGCCTCAGTATCGGATGTCGATATTTTATCGTAATATTTTTATAGCTCTACAATCGACACACATCCTCCATGTGGCATCTTTCTTGGGCACTAACAACACGGGTACAGCACAAGGACTAAGGCTTTCCCTCATGTAGCCCATAGTCATCAGCTCTTGCACTTGTCGTTCGAGTTTTATTGCTTCCGTCGGACTCACGAGATAGGCCGGTCGATTCGGTAGGGCAGCTCCGGGTACTACATCGATTTGGTGCTCAACTCCTCTTAGTGGTGGCAGCCCTGGTGGTATTTCATCAGGAAAAATGTCCTTGAATCGGTCTAAAAATCCTTGGATCTCCGATGGTAGCACAATGATCTCCTTCTCGGCAGATAAGGCTTCTCGGTAAACTAGGAGTAACACATCTTGTTTCGTGTACAACACCTTGTTGATAGAATTGACTTGGCAAACAAGCTACTCTGGACCTTCTTAGCATCTTTGGCCATCTTGGTTTGCATGGCTTGAATTTCGGATGGCTCGAGTGGAGCTAGAGTCACGTTACGGTTGTTATGCGTGAAGGAGTAGAAGTTGGTCCGACCATGATGAATAGCCTCTTTGTCGAACTGACAAGGACGTCCTAACAGAATGTGTCCAGCTTGCACAGGGACCACATCACAAGTCACTTGGTCTTAGTACCTCCCAATACTGAAAGATATCTTCACTTGCTCGTTAATCTTCAATTCAGACTTATCGTAGAGCCATCTCAACTTATACGGTTGCGGGGTGCTTGTCTTTCTTGAGCCCTAACTTGTCAATCATGTAAGAACTTGCAGCATTGGTACACGATCCTCCATCGATGATCAAACTACACGTCTTGCCTTCTACTAAACACTTGGTGTGAAAAATGTTTTCTCGTTGGGCCGTTTCATCGGGTATGATGGTCGTGTTCAATATTCGTCTCTTCATAAGAACATCTCCCTTCTCCGGATAATCAACATCATCTGACCCATCATCATCTTCCTCGGTCTCATCTTGGGTCTCGTAACCCCCATCCTTAGTGAGAATCATGATTTTGGCGTTGGGACACTCTCGGGCCATATGCCCTCTACCTTGACACTTGAAGCATATGATATCACGGTTGCGTGTAGGTTGTTGAGTAGATCTACTTGTCTTAGCTCTAGGACTCTGGGAACCCTAAAAAATCTTTCCCTTGAGTCTCGAATCAACCTCAACAGATTTAGCTCGGTCAGGTTGTTGAAACCGATTGTTATTGCGTGTGGTCCACGGTTGGGTGCTCTTTGGTTTTGTTGAAGTCTTGTGCTTCCCTTGATGATCTATCTGAATTGCCAAGTGAAGCAACTCGTCCATCTGGTGGTAAGGGTGGAGCTCGACCTTTTGTGATATCTGAATTGCGCCATTAGTGATTCCTCGGAATCATCTAGTTCGAGTCGGTTCTTGAGCGTCTCAAATTCATCGTAGTATTCTTCTATGGACTTGCTTCCTTGTACCAATCTCTTGAATCTCCTCTGAATCTCTCGGTGAAAGTGAGGCGGAACGTATCTCCATTTGAAGTAAAACTTCATATCGGCCCATGTGTCAATTTGGTCGTACCGATTCCATCTTCTCTCGGCAACTTCTCTGTCCCACCAAGACAGTGCATGTTCGGTGAGTTGTGCTGCTGCTACTGCTACCTTCTTT
This sequence comes from Boechera stricta, assembly GCA_018361395.1. Taxonomy (NCBI): domain Eukaryota; kingdom Viridiplantae; phylum Streptophyta; class Magnoliopsida; order Brassicales; family Brassicaceae; genus Boechera; species Boechera stricta. Next base: position 6,378,864 of record CM031542.1, read on the forward strand.
GGCTCACTATACTCATAACACTCAAAAATTCTGTCCATACGCTTCTCCCAATACAAGTAAGCATAGGGATCTACTCGGCCAGTAAACGTGGACAGCTTGATTTTAGAATCGATGTGATCTGGTCTAAACCCTCGGTCACGTTGATCTCTTCGTCTCATGTCTGGTGGCTCTCCCACTTCATCTGAATCCAAATTTTGATATCTCGGCGGTGGATCATTTCTCGGTGGCGGATCGTGCCTCAGTGGTGCTCTTCTCGGAGATTGTTCGATATGTCCGAGCCGTTCTTCGACTGCACCAAATCTCCGAGCCATATCAGCTCTCATCTCAGCAATGGCTTGTTCCAAAACGTCTTGTCCATTACCAGCCATAATCCTCGCAACAAAATCACAAGACAAAAGAATTAGTGTTTGGACTTAGCTCAAAAGACAAACCGAAGCGTAATATAAAAAAAAAATATATTATATTTTTCTGATTTTACGAAACCAATTTTAATATGTCCTATAATGAGTCAAGTTTTGGAATCAAGAGACAAAATAGTTTTATCAGGTTTTATAAATTTATGAAAACTAAAACAAGAAAAACAGGCAATTACGATAATTTTGTTTTTTGGAGTTTATGAGATAAGACTTAGTGTTTGGGCTTAGCTCAAAAGACAAACCGAAGCGTAATATCAAAAAAAAAAATATTATATTTTTCTGATTTTACGAAACCAATTTTAATATGTCCTATAATGAGTCAAGTTTTGGAATCAAGAGACAAAATAGTTTTATCAGGTTTTATAAATTTATGAAAACTAAAACAAGAAAAACAGGCAATTACGATAATTTTGTTTTTTGGAGTTTATGAGATAAGCAAGCAAGCAAAGGTAATTAACGATTACTGAACTAAAACAAGTGTAAAGAAAGACACAACCTAGTGGTTGTGAGAGTCTTGAGCTCCAATTTTAGTGTCCTTGAATCAACCCTAAACACAAACGAAAACAAACAACTTAACAAGTATCGATATAACTTTTTTTTTTTGATTTTTGTTGAATCTATGAAACAGCTAACGAAAGGTATGAGTATTGAAACTTAAAATATAACAAGGATAGATACAACCTGGTGGTTGTAGATGGATCTTCAGCTCTGATACCAAAATGATACAAGCGTCGGACGAGGTGTTGTCTCCGAATGGACCGTGCAGCTCGATTCGATGGGCAACGGTGGAAACATGGGTTTTGGCATGGGCCAATAGAGTGATAAGCGACCACACGAGTGATGGAAGGGCTCATGATACAGCTTGGGCATCCTACTCTTGTTGGAATTCGTACAAACAAGAAGAAAGACAAAGGGAGCTAAGCGGCGACGGCTTAAGCAAAAAGGTTTCGTTTTTGTTATTCAAGTCTACCCTCTTAGGGCTGCGAGTTTCTCCTTATATATGGCTCGAATTTAGGCTACAAAATGTTTCAAAAAGAACCCTAGAGGTGGCCTAACACATGGCCAAAAGATTTCCCAAAACGAAAAGGAAAAAGTTCGAAAAAAGGAAAGTTCGACTTAAAACAAATAAGGAAAATCGCCTAAGTGGCATAGGTGATGAGTCTAGTGACTTTTATGACTTCTCCTTGGGCTGAAATGGACTTCAATGGGCTCCCCTAGAATGCTTGAATTGAATAAAAACATAGTATGGGCCCGTTAAAATCTTTCTTAGTAAAACCACGTGAGAAACCTACGGGTAGGAAAGATTACAATTCCTAGTGATGTCTTTATGCCCCGATCATGCTAACGTGAGGACAAAGAGGCAAGTTACTGTCTTTGTCCACATGAGGGGCCACTCGGTTGTGTGCGAGCATAAAGCATTCTGAGGAGTCTCGTGGCTTGTCTCAGCTCCAACATCACTCGTCGATGCTTCTTGATCATTGGTGGTGAACGGAAATGCCATTGGGTCAGCATTGTCCTTGGTTATGTCCGCATGGGCTTGGTCCGCGTCCGGATGGTCCTTGTCGAGGAAAAGGTCCACGGCCTTGGTGAATCCTTTGAGGCTCTTGGTTCTTGATCGTGTCATCGGTGCTCCTCTAAATGGTGGGATCTCCACTGATTGAGCCGGTTCCATTTGGATGTCCACATCAAGTATCTAAGGAGCCACTGGTTTTAGAGGCGGCTAACCACGCTGATATTTTGAGCAGAGTTCAGATGGCTTAGGGAAAGGATGAGGCGTTGATTAAGGCATCTAAGGATGAGAAGTATGAGTATCAGGTGTCTAACAACAGAACGATCTTAGTGAATGGGCGGGTATGTGTACACAAGGATGAGGATCTGAAGAGAGAGATCCTGAGTGAGGCCCATGCGAGTATGTTTTCTATTTATCGAGGTTCGACCAAGATGTATCGGGATCTTAAGAGATATTATCACTAGGTTAGGATGAAGAAGGATGTGGGTAATTGGGTGGTGGGTTGTGATGTCTTTCAATTAGTCAAGGCAGAGCACCAAGTTCCGAGCGGTTTGTTGAGGAGCCTACCCATTCCGGAGTGGAAATGGGACATGATCACTATGGATTTTGTGGTCGGGTTGCCTGTGTCTCAAAACAAGGATGTTATTTGGGTCATTGTTGATCGTCTGACCAAGTTTGCACATTTTCTAGCCATCAGAAAGATCGATGGAGCTGAGGTTTTGGCTAGGAGGTATGTGAATGAGATTGTGAGGCTGCATGGTATACCAATGAGTATACTGTTCGATCGGGATTCCAAGTTTACTTATGTGTTCTGGAAGACATTTCAGGCAGAAATGAGTACTAAGGTACATCTGAGCACGGCTTATCATCCTCAGACGGATGGACAATTGGAGAGAACTATTGAGACTCTCGAGGATTTGCTGAGGATGTGTATGTCAGACTTGGATGGCCAGTGGAAGGATTATTTGAACCTTGTGGAGTTCACGTATGATAACAGCTTCCAAGCTAGTATTGGAATGACACCATTTGAGGCTCTGTATGGTCGACCATGTCGTACACCATTATGTTGGATCCAAGTGGGGGAAAGAAGCATATTTGGGAAGGACTTTGTTCAGGAGACTACGGAGAAGATCCTAGTTTTGAAGCTGAACATGAAGGAAACGCAAGATCGGCAAAAGAGTTATGCCGATAAGCGGAGAAAAAAGTTGGAGTTTGAGGTCAGAGATATAGTTTATCTCAAGATGGTAACATTGAGGGGTCCTAACAGATCTATTTCTGAGAGTAAGCTGAGTCCGAGGTACATGAGAACATTCAAGGTGGTTGAGAGGGTTGGCCCGGTTGCTTACAGTGATATAAGACTCGGGGTGAGAGTCTTTGTTCTGGATTTGAAGACGGGCAAGTGTTAGTTCGAAGCTCCTCCACTTGATCAACTCGCGGCCGAAAGTGGTGATGACTAGATGGTTAGCTCGAAGCTCCTCCCGTGAAGTCGTGTAGATGGCGTGATGATGGGTTGATATGCAAACCACAAAGAGTATGAAGGGCTCTTTGATACGTCTTGACGAACTTGGCTTTGGAATCGCACACAAAGACAAGAACAAAGGGATATGTTTTTATGAAAACTTAAGAAAATTCGGTTTCTTTATTGATCAAGGGTAAAACGAAATGATACACGGCCAAGGGACTTTATAAGAGTCCATGCGGCTACAATCCTAGGGTTACGACTCAAAACAACAAGACTTGTAAAAATAAAAGACTCAAATGACTCACACTTTCAATGAGAACAACAAGTAGTCCTCTTACAAGGAAAGTGTCTAAAAAGACATAAAAATAAAAGAAACAAAAACAACTCTTTAGGACTCGAACTAGACTCGTGGGATGCTCTCTAGAACCTCTAGGCGGAAGCCATTTCACCTGCAAGCAGACAAAAATAATTAAACACAAGACTTACCTTAGTTGGCCGAGAGTCTTGGCTCGGGTCTGAGTCCACGTACGTGAAACCTTTTGTATCTTCGAGAAGGGCTTGTGTGGCTTCATTTAATTCTACCCTTATTGTCTTAGCTCTAGCTCTTGTTACAGGGCCGTTGACCTCTGGAATCTTGATTTGCCCATGGTCTGCCTGATGAGAGGATTTGTTTCACCTCTTCTCACCATGTTTCACCCGAGCGCTACTTATAAGGTAGTCTCGAGAGTTTAACCCGATGTGACCGAAAGTACACGATTAAATGCAATTGTAGTATAATTGGGATCGATCAACATAGACTGGAATAACTACATAGAGATTGCAGGAATGAATCTAATCTAGGCAAATTATAAAAGTTGGGGGTTTGTTTATAAGTTCCAAATAATTGAAATGCATAAACTAGATAATTAAAATGCATAAAATAAATAAACGGTAATTAAATAAATTAAATAAGTAATAATTAGATCCACTCTCGTGACGACCTTCATGCATTAAACGCATTCCATCATCGATTACTAAGTATTCATAAACTTATGTTGGAATATAAATCAAATGGCCTTGTGTTTTGAGTAATACGAAGTGATTGATAGATCTATTTCCGAAATACTACCCACTCTCATGGTGAAGTGTTTCTAAGATTTCAACCAAACTTAGCTAGAGTTAGATCAATGATTAATTCTATCAAACAACAAACTCGACCATAATTAATATTCTCTAATATTCAGATCTGAAGTTTTAACCCACTCTCGTGGTGCTAAGAGCTTCTATTCGTATAACCTCTCGATTATAACCTTAAGCATCTCCCATAGGATATGACTTAGCATTAAGATTGAATATTAGAGTAGATAGATCGATTAAGAACAATCAAACATATGAAATTCTATAACATAGATCCCATCATCGATCTCCACCCCAGAGATCTAAAAGATCTACTCACTCATACCTCCGAGGGTGACAACAAGATATGAGTAGGAAGACATGATAAACAATAAACAAAACAGCAAATAAAGTAAAGGAATAAGAAGAAGAAAAACTAAAGCAATATCATAAATAAAACATAAGAACAAAGAGTTTTGAAACTTTTCTCTCTAAATGGTAGCTCTCAAAGGTGGCCAAGAAGGAGGGTTGCTCTCTAATGAGCATTACATGTGTTTATATAGTATTAGGGCTTTAGGAGGACTCTAGGTTGTGCCTCCAAGTTTCTAGAACGTTCTGGACGAAAATAATAAGTTGTCTACTCATGAATCGCCCAATCATCAACTTTCCTTTTTCACCTCAGAGAGACAGCATCGGACACCGTCGGTCGATGCTCTGGGTCGATGGGATTCTCTCTGGAACAGCATCGGACACCGTCGGTCGATGCTCTGGGTCGATGCTGCAAAGATTCACCGGTCGATTCGGTCGGTGCTACAGTAAAAACAGTTTTTCTGCATTTGCATCGACCTGGACTGGTCGATGCACTGGGTCGATGCTTGGCTTTATAGCTCCAAATAAACCTTCTGTGAACGTCTACGACCCATGGCAAGCAACTCCAACATCCTCATGGCTTCTTAAGGCTCTTAAACACTCTGGAAACACCAATTTTACTCCAAGTACCTATAAATATATAAACATAAGCAAATGCACTAAAAATAGTACTAAACGATAGTTATAATGCATGATATTAGTCCATATATAATATGTAAAAACATGTAAATATGAGCTCTATCACTGCCTCACGATCTTGCTCGATGTCTTCTGTCGGTCTGCTGCCCGATCTGATGTCTGCGTGTTCCGTGATTGATGTCGGGTCCAAAACTGAGTCTTCTTGATTTTGATCGTGTCATGTGACCTTCTCTTGTCTTGGGACGTGTCATGGTCTCTTCCGTGGACTCCTTGTCCAGGTCTTCACTAGGCGGTTCGGTTGTAGCGTCGATGACTGCATCGTACAGGTTGGAGTTGCTAGAGATTATGCAGGCATTTCATAAAGTTTTTCATGTGTCGATGCTGAAGAAATGCTTGCATAAGAATGATACTGTGGTGGCTAAGATCCCATCTGATCTTCAGCCAAACATGAAGGTTTAAGCAAGACCGGTTAAGATTCTAGAGAGGAGAATCAAGGTGGATAGGAGGAAGAAAACTCCTATGATGAGGGTCTTGTGGGACTGTGATGGTGCAATGAGGAAACTTTGGAACCTAAAGCAAGGATGAAAGCAAAATTCAAGAGTTAGTATGAGAAGCAGGCAGAGGTCGAGGCTTATTTTAGAGTGAATTTTGTAAGTTCTCAGTTTCTGAGGTTTATGTTATGGTATTATGTATTTCGTTTTTAGAGTTTGTAAACGTTTATGCATTATTTTGGTGATTTAAAAAAATTAAGTGGAGTATTTTTATTAATTTTGACTTGACTTGTCATGGATACTAAACATAAATTGAACAAGTGGTGTTCTAAAATTGTTTAGGATGACTCTTATCAGGAGTTTTAAGACTTGGATGGGATTATGTAGATAAGAATCCGAGGAAGTGGAGTAGTTCGCAGGTGTTTTATGTGTGAGGGCTATTGGAACAAGTGTGGTTCCTTGAGATAAGTGGTTTCTCTATTGTCCTGAGAGAACAAGAGTGGTTCTCTAATGACATGAGATGATCAGTGGATTCTCTGATGACCCTCAAGGATGAGTACATTCCCTGAGGACCGGGAGGACATTGGGTTTTCTAATGCTCTATGATGATGATATGTCTATATTTTACATGCTTTGAGCATGCATTTATCATCCATTTAGCCTTGTCTCATAGCATATTCTTACCATTTCATGTCATTTGTTTCCAGTTTTGCATACTTAGAGTGTTTTGCATTAGGATTGCATGCATATTGCATTTTGGAGCTGTATCAAGTACATTCGAGGAATATTGAAGATGTTGAGGTCAAATGGAGAGAAGGAAGGAAGAGAAAGCTTAAATCGACCATGCACTCGACCATGCACTCGACCAAGAGACACGAGTGGAGCGCAAAACATAGACTTTAGAACCGGACTCGAACAAGAACTCGAGTAGGGAGTCGAGTGGAACCAAAGACGAGGACTTGGAAGCCAACTCGATCGGACCACTGGAGTCACTACCTCGAGTCCAACACAAAGTTGCCATCTTGAAGATTAAGCCGGACTCGACCAAGGACTTGACCACCAGCTCGAGTGCACCTCCGAACTTAGCTATTTTGTCTGTTTGTGAGCTAGGGTTTTGTCCAAATCTATAAATACCATGTATTGACCACCAGACAGAGGGAGAGTCTGAAGGGTTTTTCTCTGCCTCAAAAACTTGTTCTTGCTTTCTAATCAGATTTCTTTTAATCTATTTAGTATTTGTGTTTGATTCTCAGTCGTCTCTCTATTTTCATCTTAATCTTTCCATTTATGCAAGTTTTAATGATTTCTAGGTCTGTGTTCTTGATGTTCTTCATGAGATCTGAGTAGTCTCTAAGGTTCTTAAGGATGGGATAGATTAAGAGTGGAATCTTAGTCTCCTGGGTGGTTTAAGCTTAGATTACTTGATTTCTCTTCTGGATTGGTGTTATTAATGCTAGTTTGTCTCTGATCAATTGGAATTAGAACTTAGGCATTTCCACGCCCACCAAGTGTTTGATAAAATGCCTGAACCAAGTAATTCCAGAGATTTACATTCCTAGCCTAAGAGATTAGTTGTCTAGGGTGTTTAATGGCTTTAATAAACTGAATCTTAATACCTGCTAGGTTAGATTTCACTAAAGAGATTTAGGTGTGGAACTAGTTTAGCTTGAGGTTATCTGTCATGAGAGTGGATTTAACTGTTGATGAGTTTATTGTTTAGGGATTAGCTCTGTTTGAGTATGTTAAACACTTAAGTAGATTAAGAGGAAACACTAATCGATAACCCCATCCTTAGGAGCTTGTGTTTAGTTGATTTAATTATGTTTGCATTGCTTCTGTTAGCTTCTGTTATTATTTTCTGTAATGCTTTTAATCATTGTTCTTTTAGATTGTTAATCTTATAATCCACTGCTTGGCTTGACTTAGTTTGGTTTGATTACATCCTTTCTGGTTAATAGCTCACCCAATTGGATTGACACCTTTCTATGCTACAATGACATAATGATATCGCATTAAGAAATTGACATCTATCAAATTGACAGTTACCATATGACAGTGGGTTTTCTAGGACTCAAGAGGACATTGGATTATCTATACGCCGAAAGAGGATAGTGGGTTCTCTGTATGCTCTCAGGACAGTGGGTTCCATAAGGCTCTAGGGACTGTGGGTTTCTAACAACTCAAAGGGACAATGGGTTCTGAAGTACTAAAAGGGACAGTGGGTTCTGTGAGGTCGTAAGGATGGTTGATCCTGAAAAACCTCAAGAGTATGAGTATGAGTTTGGAGCATTGAGTATATAGGTGTGAGTTTGGAGCTGAGTATGGTCTGGATATAGGTTGAGCATGGTCAAAGAGATTTGACTTGACGTTTTCTTAAAAAAGGGGGAGGTTGATATGACTGGGGATAGTCAGATAAATGGAGACGGGTGAAAGGAAGTAGCTAATGGTTTAAGCAGAGTGGCTGAGCTAAAGATTCGAGGACAAATCTACTTATAGTGGGAGAGAATTGTAACACCCGTGTTCAAGAATTGATTTTTTTTTCAATCAAATCGGGTTGATTTGTAATTTTGTAAAGTTTGTGGTTGAGTTTATAAATACTCAAAAGATTAAGAATTTAAGTTTTAAATCAGAAATCTTAGGGAGAGTTAAAGGCTCTGATTGATTTAATATAAGGGTTAGAATTAATCAATCCTAGTGAGCTTTTATCTCAATTCCTATTGGTTGAGAACTAAAAAGGAAAACCCAATTTTTTTATAATAAAAGTCGATCACTTTCCTAGCCCCTCACGTTATTTGTCGCCTCATTCACCATAAAATAGTTTGTGATTTTTGTTCTTGAGCTTTGAAGAATCTGATAAAAAAATAAAAAATTGAACCATCTCCTTCATCCTTTCATTACATTCAAAGCTAAGGTGAGTGTGTGACCATGAGATGAAGTAATGGATGGGATTTTCTGACGTTTTTATGTATATGTAGATCCAAATTTGGTGATGATCATGGTGTCTTGTCTGTTGATTGGGTGATTGGTATCTTTATATATATAATTATGTCTTGAATTTTCGTGTTTATTATGTCTAATCTCGTGAGATGGGATGATCCATTCACTAAGTATTTTTTTATACTTCTGCATCCACTCGATGATGCAGGTAAAGAGAAGGTTTAGACTGGAGAATCACGGCTAGGAGAGGAAGGTGAATCTAGAGGTTAAATCTAGAGATATATTTTTCTTGGTTGTTACTGTTCCAATAATGTTCATCATACTGTTATGATTTACTGTTCCGATTTACTGTTCATCATTCTGTTCCGATTACTGTTCACCATACTGTTTTGATTTACTGTTTATCGATTATTCGTATTTACTGTTCATCATATTGTATCGATTTACTGTTCATAGTGCTTTCCAATTTACTGTTCACGCTTGGTGTAATGTTATGTAATTCTATATTATAAAATGGCTTAAGGTATGATTAAATCATGCGCATTAAAATCGTGTATAGGATGTAAATTTGTGATTTTTATGGATGAATAGTTCTGTGTAGATTAGAGAGATTTAATTACTAAATTTTGTAAGAATTCCCTATTATGAATAACATATAGTTTTAATGAAATTAATTCTCTTAGGTGGAGAAATCTTGGGCTGATTTTATTATTGGGCCGTTTTGTATTAGATAAATTGTTTAATTTAGATTGATTAAATTTAATGAGTAAATTGGTTTGATTGAGAATTTTCTAACTGATTGGTTTAAATTAAAAGAAAATTTAATTTGTTTAAATGGTTAATTAAACCAAGATAGATTTGTTGGAAAAAGTTGGTTTAAATCAATTGAGTGGGTTTAAATTATGTAGTTAAAGTTCGTTAATTCAGAAGTAATAAATAATATTCATGGAAATATTGTTTATTGTTTAAAAAAATAATAATTTGGGTGCGGTTCTTTCAACTGAGCATCCGACGAAAGGAGAGAGCTGATTAGGCGCAAGACACCTTTCTCTTTCCTTAAATACTGTTTTCTCATTATTCAAACCACGCTTCAGTCTCTGTGTCATATCATACTTAATCAGTACCATTTCCAAATTTGGTTTCATCGAGTCCGAAATCGTGTCTTTCAACTCTGGAACGTATTTTCGCTGTTTAGCCGGTTTTTTCCTAGGGGTGTCACTCTACTGACGTCTACAAACACAATAGGTGCCACTGGTTTTGGAGGCTGGTGCTCTTCCTTCTCTGTAGATTGCGGCGAACGAGACGATCTATAACGAGTAAAAACTATTCAGAAGGGCTCGATTCCCAGAGAGTCCTTATCCGATCACCTCCTACCACCATCAAAGTACAATGACGTAGCATAGTTCTTCAGAGAGATAAACACAGAGAATCTTTGTCAGTTCGCACGACTTGTCGAATCAATTCCAAGGGATGTTACATTCGAGCAAGCCTTTTTTGAGCACAACCTTGACCTCTACTTCAACAATTCTTAGGAGACCATCAAGGAAATCAAGGAACTTTATATAGAGATCAAAGAACCCGACAGAATAATTCTCAAGAGAGATGATCCCGGTGTCTATAAGGCACCTTGTTCGATTCTTGGTCTGGATTTTGATGGTGCTTTGTGTGATTCAGGTGCTAGCCTAAATGTGATGTCGTTGGAGAGAGCCAAGATGTTGGGACTCAATAACCTCACACGTTCAAATGCTTTAATTGGGTTTGCAAATCCCAAGATTACACCTTCACACGGCATAGCTGAAAACGTCACAGTTTGGATTGTGGAGTCCCTACTAATTTTCATAAGATCGATATGAGGGTAGATGATGACATTCCTATCATATTCGGTGGACCGTTCCTTGCATCAGTTGGAACAGTCATTGATGGCCTAACAGAAGAGTCTCTTTCACATACATGAACAGAGATGTGTTCTACAATGCAATCCCAATTAATAACACTCTACGATGCTGTCCGGGAAGGAGATATTTTGGTGTTAACAATCACGTTGATGAAGACACTCCTACTGGGAAGCGACTAGACCACCACCTCTTATCCGAAACAATCAGCTTACATGCCCAACAACAATTCCTGCGACGAACGACAAGAATAAGAACCAATCCCGAGCCTTACTTCAAGAGAATTTTCGCACAACGCTCCGCATCTCGCCCTCCATCTCTACCGGCCACCTATTCCGTAAGCTCGTCGAGCTCACTACGCAAAATAAAGAATCTATCTTTGTAAATACATCTTTCAATTTTTATTTTTCAGTTTTTTGATTTTACGGTATTTTTGGTTTTTTTGTTTTTTGTTTTTGTGTTTTAATTTTCAGGTGTCTTTCACCATAAAAAAAAACAAAACAAGGACATGCAAATGTGGGAGCTGCCAACCCACGAACCTGATAAGAGAATTACGGTATGAATTCTCTTGCTTTTTATCCCCTTTACGATTTTATGTCACAACGCGGACGTTGTGGTTTAAGTGTTGGGGGAGGCTTGCGATCAGCTAAGGTATTTCTTTTTCCTTGAAATCTTTTAGATGGAAGATTTACTGTAAGTTTATTGCATTTTGAGAGATTGTTACACTCTTTTCCTTGTTTATAGGTTCAATAACATATGAAAAAGTTTTTAATGAGGTAATGATAAAACTTGTTTTTTTTGTGTTAATTGTGCTATGGTTTGGATGTATTTTGGATAGTGTGTGTGATATTTGGTAGGAACCCCAATACGATCATTCTTCTAGAGACTTGGACAAATCAGAGTTGACTTCTCACGTTAATGAACTTTAATCTTCTTGGTTTGGGGCTTGAGATCTATTGGATGTGATACCTCTATGAGACACTGCAAGGCACGTCTAAGTAATTTCAATTCCCCTCTTCCTTCCCTTTAGTAAGTAAAGAAAAGAGAGAAAAAACGAAAAGAAATGAAAAGATGAGGATATAGGTAGCAAAGAAGTGAACCGGGTGTTGGAAGCTACCACTTGTAACATTCGCGTCTAATGTGATCCTCACATCGGACCCTATCACCACCTTGGATCGAGATGGACCGAATCTTGGATTGGATTTGATCATGCCATCTAAGGGAGCTAAGGAGAAGGAGTGGAGCATGGAGGGAGACCCTAGAGCGCTAGCAAATGCATTCGTGCAAAGCCTTGAGACACGAGATCGTGACAAGACTGCACAGATCGGACCAAACCGGACGAGCCACATTGAGACCGAGAGCTCACGGACACTTAGCTTTGGGAGCAAAGCGTCTTGTGTCCTCACTTCCCATTAGTAAGGACACCCTCTAAAGACTTTAGGTGAGTAAAGCACTCTTTCCCTACTCCTAGGTTTCCTACTTGTGGGTCTTACTAGGAAAGGGTTTTAACGAGGCTCAAAAGATGTAAAGCATCACATCTCATCTCTCTTATGTATTTGACTTGGAAATCTCTATGACAAGTCTAAATATAAAAGGGATGTGATCCTATCTTAGGGAAAATCATTACAAATATTTTCTCCTTTTCTTTTTGTTGCTTTTGAGACTTTTTAGTGCCTTTGTGATTGTAGCTTGTTTTAGGATTTGGTTCTCTTTTGTTAAAGGCACAAGATCCAAGTTTGTCTAATATTGGCTTGGGCCTATTTGAGGCCTCTTTCTAGAAACCTACTTGTAAGCCTATAAAAGGCAATTCTTTTCTCATTAATGAAATAAGAAACCATTATCTAAAAATCTAAAGGTGTTAACTCTCTCTCTCAAATCTAAACCTAGTTTAGGATTGAGCCATCCTTAAGAGCTTGGAGTTTTGTCCTCAGCTTGAAGGCTTCTTTATCCAAAGACTCTCATCTCCATGGTGGTGCCATTCACTCCCCGGGTTGCTTCATCCATCATCTCGCCTTCAACCATCTCCGCCGGTCACTCTTTCTGCCTCCACTTCACCATTGAGCTTGGATTAAACTCCATCTCCAAGCTTAGTTTCTTCTCCATCGTGTTCTTGCTGGTTCCCTAGTTCGCTCACCTCAAGGTCCACCCATCTAAGCCACCGTTCATCTCACTGACCTCACCATCGCCCATCATTTCCATCATGTTCTCGATTTTAGGTCTGCTTACTCTAGTTTGACTTGGAGCTGGGATTTGGTTCTTCCTTTGAAGATCTAGGAGTGTATCATCTTGGTATCAGAGCTAAAGATCCACTCAAAGGTTGTGACTTTCCACCTCAAGCTCTCTCCATTGTGTGTTTATGCTCGGGTCTATGAAACAGATTTGAGAAAGCTTTGATTCACTCACAAAAGTCCCAAGAGACAAACCCAACCAAGCTCAAGGAGACCACATAGGCGAATCGAGACAAACAGACGGCGTAAGTGGCTCCGATGTGGTTTTGATGGAAGAACGGATGGTGGGAGGTGGTGGAGAGTTGATACACATCGAAGATGATGGCTAAGAACCCCAGAGACTCAACTACAAATGAAACCAAGAGCAAGCACACGATGGAACCGGTGAAGTAGCTCACGGATGAGAGGACTACACCGAGACTGATGGTGGAGAAGAAAAGGCGGATGAAGGTGAAGAAACCGTGGTATGATAGGCACCACAAGGGTTGTGAGAGACCATTGATATAGCCTCCTACAAGCTGAGGACAAACCTCCAAGCTTCTAGGGTTTTCTCACTCTAAGACTAGAGATGAGAGACAAAGATAAAACTTTGAGATTTCTTTGTAATGATTGTTTCACATTATGAAAGAAGTAGTTTGCCTTTTATAGAATTACAATTAGGGTTACTAAATAAAAAATGAGACCTAAGCCAATATTGGACAAGGCTTGATACTTAGGTCCATTAACACAATTAAACCCAAAAATAAACCAAAGAAGGAACAAGGCAAGTCTTAAGCAATGTACAGAGAAGGAAAAAAAACGTAGAAGTCTTCCTTGAAAATATGATCACATCTCTTGAATATTTAGACTTGTCTTAGAGTTTTCCAAGTCAAATACCCAAGGAAGATGAGATGTGATGCCTTAGATCTTTCGAGCCTCATTAAAACCCTTTCCTAGTAAAATCCATAAGTGGGAAACCTAGGAGTAGGGAAATAGTTCTTTACTCATCTAAGATCTTTAGAGGGTGTCCTCACTAATGATTAGTGAGGACACATGAATCTTTGCTCCCAAAGGTAGGTATCAGTGGGTTTTCTACCCGCTCTTGGTTCATCGGTTCAAGCCCATGTCCGCTACCGGGTCCGAGTATGGTTCCATGAAGCATTCGGGTCTTGTGGCTGGATGAGAACGTGACAAGCTGCTCCATGAAACCTCTCTTCATGCTCCATTCCATCTCCTTAGTAGGTTTGCATGGCTCCAACAACTCTGATCCATGGCTCGGCCCTCCTCGGTCCGTGGGGCTAGTGATGTCCGGGTGGATGATTACATCATTCTCTCCCCCTTCAAGAGGTTTGGACCTCCAAACAAATTCACCACCCATAGCAAAAGGATCCAAATTAGACACTTCGAAGGTAATAAGAGAGTTAAACTTACCTTGAGGCTTGGAGCGGTAGGCGCGGTAGCTGAATTTTTCGATCATATTTAAGGGTCCGGCTCTTTGCGGTTTGAACTTGCATTTCCTCCCATACAAGCATTCGGGCTTACCGTCCTTCCACACCCTTCCTCTCAGCTGAAAGGTGCCTTGCTTCCTCATCTTGTAAATCTTTTCCACAACTGGCCCAGTCTTCTTTTCGAAGTTGCCCAAAATCCTCCCAAGAAGCTCCTTCGAGATCTCGGCCGTAAGGATTTCTTTTAAGACATCTCTCTCAGCGTGTGGTAAAGAGGTTAGTCTAAAAGAAGCTTCGGGATGGAGATGACTATCACACACTAATAGAGCTCATATTTACATGTTTTTACGTATTATATATAGACTAATATCATGCATTAGTTTATAACTATCGTTTAGTACTATTTTAGTGCATTTGCATATGTTTATATATTTATAGTTACTTGGAGCAAAACCGGTGTTTCTAGAGTGTTTAAGAGCCTTATGAAGCCATGAGGACGTTAGAGTTGCTTGCCATGGGTCGTGGACGATCACAGAAGGTTTATTTGGAGATACAAAGCCAAGCATCGATCTAGTGTATCGACCAGTCCTGGTCGATGCAAATGCAGAAAAACTGTTTTTACTGTAGCACCAACCCAGAGCATCGACCCAGGGTGCCAGATGCTGCAGCATCGACCCAGAGCATCGACACAGGATGCCCAATGTTGTTCCAGAAAGAATCCCATCGACACAGAGCATCGACCCAGGGTGCCCGATGTTGTCTCTCCAAGCTGATGATTGGGTGATTCATGAGTGGACAACTTATTATTTTCATCCAGAACCTTCTAGAAGCTTGGAGGCACGACCTAGACTCCTTATAAAGCCCTAATACTATATAAACACATGTAATGCTCATTAGAGAGCAACCCTCCTTCTTGTCCACCTTTGAGAGCCACCACTTAGAGACAAAAGTCTCAAAATCTTTGTTCTTATGTTTTGTTTATGACATTGATTTAGTTCTTCTTTTTCTTCTTATTCCTTTACTTTATTTGCTGCTTTTGTTTATTGTTTATCATGTCTTCCTACTCATATCCTGTCGTCACCCTTAGAGGTATGAGTGAGTAGATCCTTTAGAACTCTGGGGTGGAGATCGATGATGGGATCTATGTTATAGGATTTCATATGTTTAATTGTTCTTAATCGATCTAGCTACTCTAATATTCAATCTTAATGCTAAATCATATCCTAAGAGAGATGCTTAAGGTTATAATCGAGAGGTTATACGGATAGAAGCTCTTAGCACCACGAGAATGGGTTAAAACTTCAGATTTGAATATTAAACAATATTAGCTATGGTCAGGTTTGTTGTTTGGTGGAATTAATCATTGATCTAACTCTAGCTAAGTTAGGTTAAAATCTTAGAAATACTTCACCACGAGAATGGGTAGTATTTCGGAAACTGATCTATCAATTACTTCGTATTACTGAAAACACAAGACCATTTGATTTATAGTCCAACAGAAGTTTATGAATACTTAGTAATCGATGATGGGAGGCGTTCACGAGAGTGGTCAGTAGCCTACTTCGTATATCCCTAGATTGACAACACAAACTAATTGGTAAAAACATAAATCCTAAATATAGACTCCCTGAAATCGTTCTCATACACCCTAGAGATTAATTGTTAATTTATCATTTAAATTATTTATTTATGTTATTTGATATATTTATGTTATTTAATTTATGCTATTTATTTTCTGTTATTTATTTTATGGAACTTAATTTATGCACTTTATTATATGCATTTTTATTTATGCAATTTACTTTATGCTATTTAAATTATGTCATTTAATTTATGCTATTTAATTTATATTATTTAATTTACACAATTTATATTACGCAATTTAAATATGAAATTTAATTTAGTTATTTAATTATTGCTTATTTATTTGAAGTACTTTATATAATAGAATTAAAACCCAAAACCTTTATAATTCACCTAGTTTAGATTCATCCCTACAATCTGTGTGTAGTTTATTCTCAGTCTTTGTGGATCGATCCCGTTTGTACTATAATTGTATTGACTGTGCACTTGCGGTCACATCGGGTTGAACTCTCGAGACTACCCTATAAGTAGCGCTCGTGTTAAATCTGGTGAGAGGTAAGTAATAATCTCCCTATCAAGTTTTTGGCGCCGTTGCCGGGGACTGTAACAATAGCCATAGAGATTTGGTCTGAATGTGAGACTAGGTTTCTTTTACTTTCTTATTTTGTTTAATTTTTGTTCTTCGGTTTTCAGGTTTTTAGGGTGGTACGAACAATAGGCATGGCAGACGAGTCAACAAGCCACAGTCAACGCACGAGAATCTGGCCACCACCAGTAGTCGGAGTTGAATTCAAAACAAGATCAGCTTGATTAACATGGTTCAAGGTTATAAGTTTCACGGATTATCAACAGAAAACCCTATCGATCATCTGTATCAATTCGACAAGCTGTGTGAGATGGTGAAAATAGACGGTCTCTTTGAAGATGCACTAAAACTTCGTTTATTCCCATTTTCACTTGGGGGTAAAGCACAAGAGTGGGAGAAGTACATTCCATCTGAGTCTGTTACAACGTGGAGTCAATGCCGGAAAGCATTCCTAAAAATATTCTTCTTAAATGCTAGAACAGCTCATTCGAGAAAAAAGATATCAAGCTTCACGCAACAAAACACCGAGAGCTTCGGAGAAGCTTGGGAGAGGATTTCAAAATATACTAGACAATGCCCTCATCATGGATTCAGCGATGGGTTGTTACTTAGCATTTTCTACCAAGGATTGACACATGAGTACGGTACGTTACTCGATGTAGCTAGCTACGAAGCCTTTTTGAGGCTAGATGCAAAATCCTGGAATGACTCTAGTAGAGAACTTGGCTCAACATGAAACAAGCCTCGAAGAGGACCACAATCGTGTTAATAGACATGTCGATATCCAACAAGACGAGGAGGAGCTGACCATCGAAGCATTGAACAAAAAAATAGACAGATTTCTGAAGTTAAAGCAAAAATCGGTAAACTACGACAAATTTTTTCAAGACGATCGAATGCTTTCCAAGGATGGATACGCTGAGGTATGCCACGTCACAGAGTACCAACCTCGCTTTCCTACGGAGCCTACTGACAGCAAGGTAGGAAGTTTTAGTTTCTACCTCGTCTCAGGTTTCATCCGAGAGCTACCTATAAGGTAGTCTCGAGAGTTTAACCCGATGTGACCGCAAGTGCACGGTTAAATTCAGTTGTAGTACAAACGGGATCGATCCACAGACAGAATTGAATAACTACATAGAGAATGCAAATGCAAATCTAATCTAGGCGGAATAATAAAATAGGGGTTTGTGTCCTAAGGTATATGGTGCATGTGAAATAAATAAAAGACATCAAAATAAAAGACATAAATTAAATAACATAAAATAAATAACATAAATTAAATTGCATAAATAAAATACTTAAATTAAATAACATAATTAAATTGCATAAAAATATATTACTGAAATTAAAGACATAATTAAATAATTAAGTCGCCACATTGTTGCTCCGGTATGAGAGGTTTGGGTGATTCCAAAAAGAATTGAAACCACCATTTTGTCTATAGCCACCAACAAAGTTGACCTCACATTGGTTTCCTTCACCATCATCTTCCTCAGCAGACCCCCTTGCAGCATCCAACTCGTCGTTTCAAAACTTGCAGCATTTTGTCAAGCTTATCGCTTAACGCTTGGATGTCCGAACGCGTTCTCTCTTCTCCTTCAGCTACACTTCGGTCTCTTCGGTAATAATCTCCACCAAAATTTGCATCACTGTGAGCCAAATTCTCCACCAATCTCATTCCGTGTTCAACATCTTGTCCCAAAAATTTACCATTGCTCCACGTGTCGAGAAGCATACGATATTTTGGCAGGACACCTCGGTAAAGAGTGTTTAGTAGCGACTCCTCACTAAAACCATGGTGCCGGCATTGCATGGTGTGACTATTGAATCTTTCCCATGTTTCTTAAAATTTTCTGATCCTTTTTGCACAAAATTCGATATCTCGTTTCTCAAACGAGCTGTCCAGGAACTTGAGAAAATTTTTGCGAGGAACATCTTCTTGCATTGTTCCCATGTAAGAATCAACCAAGCTGGTAGACGTTTCTCCCATTGCTTTGCTTTATCACACAAGGAAAATGGGAATAAACGCAACTTCAGAGCGTCCTCTGAAACTTTGTTAATCTTCACGGTCCCGCATAGCTTGTTGAATTGATCTAAGTGATCAAGTAGGTTCTCCATAAGCAGCCCATGGAACTTGTCGCCTTGCACCATGTTGATCAAGCTTGACTTGATCTCAAAATTGTTATTCTCCACCGATGGGGAAAGAATACCCGATCTCTGAGCCGCTGTGGTTGGCTCATCAATCGTACCGATTGCCGGAGCAGCTCGGTGTTGGTCGCCAGCCGCCCGACGTGGCACACCATCAGCTTGAGTGATGTTATTGTTGGTAACTTCATCGCCCTCAACATGTTCAGCAGGTAGCTCGTTTCTTTGCTGCTCCATCCTCTCTCTTCTTTTTCTTTCTTTTCTCGACTTCTCTGATGTCACAAATGGAATCCACAGGAATGTTTTTGCCGCTTCTTCTCGTATTCATACACCTGAAATTCGAAAAAGAAATGAGCAGATTAATAAAATGTAAATGCTTAGTCTTAGAATCATATCAAAACTCTATGGCTATTACATATTCTCCCTGGCAACGGCGCCAAAAGCTTGACAGCGAGGCAGAAAGTTTTAGTTTCTACCTCGTCTCAGGTTTCATCTGAGAGCTACCTATAAGGTAGTCTCGAGAGTTTAACCCAATGTGACCGCAAGTGCATGGTTAAATGCAGTTGTAGTACAAACGGGATCGATCCACAGAGAGAATAGAATAACTACACAGAGAATGCAAATGCAAATCTAATTTAGGCAGAATAATAAAATGAGGGTTGTGTCCTAAGCTATATGGTGCAATTGAAATAAATAAAAGACATAAAAATAAAACACATAAATTTAATAACGTAAAATAAATAACATAAAATTGCATAAATAAAATACTTAAATTAAATAACATAATTAAATTGCATAAAAATAAATTACTGAAATTAAATTGCATAAACTAAATTGCATAAATTAAAGTGCGGAAAAGTATATTGCTGAAATTAAATTGCAGAAATTAAAGTGCATAAATTAAATTGCGGGAAAGTAAATTGCATAAACTAAATTGCAGAAATATAAATAGCATAAATAAATAAACATAAATAAAATACTAAATTAATTATTTACTGTAAATTGAGTGATAGTCGATTTATCAGGGATTTCAGATTATAAGATTCATGCTTAACCTTTTAAGTTTGTGTTATGAATCTAGGGATATTCGAAGTGGGCTAGTCCACTCTCGTGGTATGCTAGACATTGTGTCAGACCCACTCTCGTGGCGACCTTCACCCATTAAACGCATCCCATCATCGATTACTCTTATATGTGATAGACACATCGATTGGCGTTGTCACACTACCAGCCGATTAACCAAGTGTTTAGCTTGCGTTAGAAGTGTGTCTAAAACGAAGAGTGAGTGACAGATCTATTTCTAGAATACAATCCCACTCTCGTGATGATGTATTCTTGAGATCATTATCTAACTTTGGCCACAGCTAAATAAGCATTAAGATACTCTATCAAACAACAAGCTCGATGCTAACTAATACTCCCTAATATGCAAGTCTGAAGTTTTAACCCACTCTCGTGGTGCTAAGGGCTTCTGTTCGTATAACCTCAACTACTGATTTGGTTATAACCTTAAGCAGATCCCATATGACATGACTTAGCATTAAAAGTGCATATTAGAGTAGTTAGATCGGTCAAGAACAATCAAACATATTGAATCCTAAATCTTCAATCCCATCATCGACCACCACCCTAGTGGTCTAAAGGATTTACACTCTTGTCTTTCCGAGGGTGACGCCAAAGACAAGGATTAGGTTCATAAAACAGTAAATAAGAAACTAAGGAACAAGAACAGAAATATAAATCAAAGCATAAACATAAGCAAAAGCATAAGAAATGAGTAAACCTAAAACAAGAACTCTTTATTGGAAAATGAGACAAAATATGGCTAGAGAGTCTAAACTTAATTCTAGTGAGAATACATGAGTTTATTTAGAGTTTAGATTGGAGGGGTCTAGGGCGTCCTTCGAAGGCAATGGAAGTTCTTAAACTCGACCCAAAGCTTTCCTTAAGTTGCATTTTGCGTTAACCGAAGTTTCCTATTCTACACAGTGACTCAGCATCGATGAGCCACGGTCGATGCTTGTGGTCGATGGGATTCTCCAGGATGGACGTCGACAGGCCACAGTCGATGCTTGCGTCGATTGTCTTCGTCCTACCAGGCGTCGACAGGCCTGGGTCGATGCTTGCATCGATGGTCTTCGTCTTCAAGTTCAGGTCCGAGGCAGAGCATCGACAGGCCACGATCTATAATAATTGTCGATGGCTTGTCCAGGGATGGGTGTCGACCGGCCACAGTCGATGCTAGGGCTGCTGCTTCCTTTGTGAGGCTCTAGAGATGTTTCTTCAAAATGTTATTGGCCCTAGCAAGTAGCTCCAAGGTCCCTATTGCTTCTTATGGTCCCAAAATGCTATGAAAGTGTACGATTTCTTCCAAGTACCTATAAACACATAAACAAATGAAAATGCACTAAAACTATCCTAAATGCAAGTTAGAAACATATAAAACTAAGATAAATGTATGCAAGAAAGCATGTAAAATACGATGCTATCACCTACTCACAAAAGTCATCAGAGGAGTCTTTAACGGAGCCCATCGAGCCAAGGCATCGACCACAGCAGGTCGATGCTCTTCCCACCGAACATCCCCATCGAGCACAGGCTGTCGATGCTTTTTCAGAGCTAAGTCCCAAACCCATGCATCGACTAGCCTTGGTCGATGCCAAGCTAACGACGGAAGACATCGACGCAAGAATGACCAGAAGCAGTCGACTCTGTTCCCCGATGAAATGCCCTATCCCGAGTACGAAAACAAAAACGCATGGAAGACGATAAAAACTCAGGGTTTTTAAATTTTTTTTTTCTTTCAATTACCTTAAATTATCTAATCGATTCTAAATCAACTTGATTAATCTAATATAAAACAATACTCAACAAATTCAACATTTTAAAGAGAGGATCGATCGATCCTACCTAGTCATGCAGCTTAAAAGACTCCAAAGATCATACGATCATTCCCATACGAAAACAAACATACATAAGCCAACTTAATCTTTCAAAGCAAGCTTATAACATCCCTAATAAGCATTTCAACAAATCCAAAACATTAACAACCAAGGCAATGGAAGCATACAAAACAAAAGATACCAAAAAAAGAACCCGAGAAGCACATTTAATCATCTTCTCCCTTCGGCCTTGGTTCCACGAGCTCCGCCCTAAGACTTCTCTTCACCTGCACCAAAATAGGTGTGTAAGCATTGATAATGCTTAGTGAGGCGGTCATCCCGTCCCACGGCTATACATACATGTGATCAATGACTTACCGAAATCAATATGCATCACACACAAACAATCAAGCAAGAATGATAGAGCTCCATCACACACAAAACAAAACAACTTGGACAAGCCATAATCACACCCATATGGTCAAGTCCTAACACAAATATCAATCACAATAAATCAATGATCACACAGCTCAACCACGGTCACGCACTCACCTTTGCTTAACGATTGAGACGAAGAACACTCTCTTACTTATTGATAGCTTTAAGCTCCAAGCTAGATCTCTTTCTTGGCACACAACACAATCACCAAGATATCAACTAATCTCCTGACAAAAAAATCACCAATTACACTCTCAAAGATGATTCACAAGCTCAAAAATTGAATTACCAAAACTCCAATTCTCGGATTCCTTCTCCAAAAACAGAGTCTTCTTTAACCGATCATAACTTTTATCTTAGACAATATTTGGGAAATTCCTTCGGTGAACTTCAAGACAAAGTTCTAAAGAATATACCCACCAAATTTCAGCCAAAACTATTAAGATTCGAGGGTCCAAACATTCACTCAAACATCAGCCGTCGCTAATTACCCGAAACAGAGCAGTCTTGGGAGAAAATTCATAACTCCTAAAATACTCAAAGAAACTCCACGAAATTTGGTAGGTATTTAGTCAAGAGGTTTAAGAACTTACTCACAAAGTTTCAGCTCAATCCGGTCTCGTTTAATACCCCGATCGGACCTCTCAATATACAACAAAAACTCTGTTTTTCTCTAGCTTCTTTCTTCTCTTCTCCTTCTTCTTCTCCATTCTTCTTCTCTAGCTTTCTCTCCCTTTTCTCTCTTTTTCTCCCTCTCTAACTCAAGATATTTTTGCCCAAAAATGAGAGGAAGAGAAGTGTGTAGAAGCTTATAGAGATTTGAGGGAGAGATATATACATATATGTATACATTTTGTTGGTTTAATCAAAATTAAACAAAACCAACCCAAACCGAAGTTACTAAAACGCAATCAATTAATCTCGATTAAATTCTCCCGCTCGGTTTAGTAATTGATATAATTCAATTTCTTACTGCACTAACTTGTCATTGTAGTACAGAAAGGTATCAATCCAAATGGGTGCGATATTAACCAAGAAGGATGCAATCAAACAGTTTAAGTCAAGCCAAGCAATAAGATGTGAAACTATCAACCTAAACAGAAACTAAAAACAAAGACTAGCAGCAACTAGCGAAATGAAAACAGAGCAATAACAGAGCGATAGCTACTAACAGAAACTAGCAAAGGCAATGAAACAGAAATCAATCAAACAAGAGAAGCTCCTAAGGATGGGGTAATTGACTTGGTGTATCCTCTTAATCTACCTAGATGGTTTAACAAACTCAATCAAGCTATTCCCTAGACATTAAACTCATAAGTAGTCAAGTTCATTTCCATGATAAATAACCTCAGGCTAATCTAGTTCCAGACCTAATCCCTTAGCGAAATCTAGCTTAGCAGGCATTAAGAATCAGTTTAATAAAGCCAATAAACACCCTAGACAACTAATCCCTTAGGCTAGGAATGTAAATCTCTGGAATTAGTTTTGTCAGACATTTCATCAAACACCTTCTGGGTGTGGAAATACCTAAGTTCTAATTCCTATTGATCAGAGAGAAATTAGCATTAAGAACACTAATCCAGAAGGGAAATCAAGTAATCTAAACTTAAACCACCTAAGAGACTAAGATTCCACACTTAATCTAACCTATCCTTAAGAACCCTAAAGACTACTCACAGCCCATGAAGAACATCAAGAACACAAACCCAGAAATCATTAAAACTTGCATAAATAGAAAGATTAGGATGAGAGTAGAAAGACTACAAAGAATTAAACACAAATACAAAGCAGATTCAAAGAAAACAGATTTCAAAGCAAGAACAGAGGTAGAGAGAAAAACCCAGCGGACTCTCCTCTTTACCTAATGGATAACACCAAGTATTTATAGGATTGGACAAAACCCTAAATCACAAAAAGACAAAATAGCAAAGTTCGGAGGAGCACTCGATCATGGGGGTCGAGTGCTTTGGTCGAGTCCGGCGAAATATCTTCAAGACTGCATTTTTATGGTGGACTCGAGCAAGGACTCGAGCGTCTAGCTCGAGTTGGCTTTAAATTGCAGTCTTTGGTGCTGACTCGATCACTGACTCAACCTGTTTGCTAGAGTCAGTCTCCAAGTCCTCTCTTTGGTTCCAGTTGACTCCCTTCTTCGAGTTCTTGTTCGAGTTCGGTTCAAAGGTCTCTGTTTTGTGCTCCACTTGAATCTCCTGGTCGAGTGCATGGTTGAGTTAAGCTCTCCCTTATTCCCTTCTTTCCATTTGACCTCAACATCTTCAATAATCCCTAAAAGTACCTGATACAGCTCCAAAATGCAATATGCATGCAATCCTAATGCAAAACACTCTAAGTATGCAAAGCTGGAATCAAATGACATAAAAGGATAAGAATATGCAGTGAGACATGGCCAAATGGGTGATAAATGCATGCTAAAAACATGTAAAATATAGACATATCAACTCCCCCAAACTTAGTATTTGCTTGCCCTCAAGCAAACAGATAAGTATAAGATGGAGGAGAGGTTTGAAGGTGGAGATTCAGAACCAAAACATGCTGATATAATAGATGAAATCAATGTCCAAGTTGCTAGTTCTAGAATGCAAGATGTTAGAACTTTACCTAAAACTTTAGCCATACTCTTCTCAACACAATTTCGATTAGTCTCAATCTAGACATGCATTCAGATCTGCCATTCCCTTTAACATTCAATTATGCAGAAACCATGAATCAAGCTATGCACATTCAATGAACTCATTTGGCTAAGGGTAAAGTCAAGAGACAAAAATGGTCCCTTTCATGTGGTTTGATCAGTTTAGAACAGGGATCTCTCAAGAAAAAGGAATGAGCTTCAGTAGAATGTTAAAGGTAAGAACCAACCTATGCATACAAGAATATACTCTCATCTACCCAATCATACACAAGTGTTCTTAACCCCCAGTTCTAAACCCAGAAAGTTGTCCTAATTCTACCCTTAACACTTAGGCAATTTGCCTTGAACTTTTCTTGGATCAGACTCATTTTTTTTCTTTTTGTTCTTGTTCTAGGAGAGGTTCTTTAGACTTCTAGCGGATTGGGGTTTTTCACTTGGTTTTTCACTACCAGCTTAGGCTTTCTATATTTTTTTTAGACATCAGGCTTTTTGCCTTTCTTAGCACACCCCTAAATCCTTTACTAGATTAATTCACTTTTAGCTTTTACCTCTCCTAAAATTTTTTAACCTTTTTTCTTTTCTTTCATCTTTCTCCAAGTTTTTCTCTTTGCTTTTCACAGAACCAAACCCTATAATACCCAATGATCAAGATCCCACCTAGTCCTATCTAATTCGAAAATTGCAAACCAGAACTACATGAGATTATATCCTTGTCGGCTCAAACCTAACACTTTCTACCAAGCTCATTCAGAAATAGGCCTCACACACTCAATAAAGTAATAACATGGCTTGAAAGAAGGCTAGGCTAAGGGCATGGTAAAACTATTCTAATGATGAGAACAGCTATTTGGATTATCAAGAGTGGTAAACAGGTGAAAGAAAATCCAAGTATGTACATGGTATCCATGAGTTCAAATGCAGTGCATAGACATGATAATTATAAGTCAAGTTCAGGTTCAAATAGATAGGAAATAATATCAAATCACAGCATGCTTCAATTGAGACAATAATCTAGTTGTGCATTCAAAGTATGGTGCAGTCTTACTTCAAGTTCATTCACAATGCATTAGACAACTAGAAACGAGGGCCTTGAGATTATCATATTAAATCAGCAAGGTTGCAAGGTTATAATCATCATAATCCCCTATGCATATGCAACAGCCCTAAATGAAAACAATCTAGACTCAATCCTAAAATGTAAATGCAACTACATGAACACTTTGTTTTTGTTTTTGTTTTCAAATTTTTCAAATTTTTTTTGTTTTTCTATGCCTTAGATGCATGCAGACTCAAGTATGCACAAAATTAAAAATAAGAACACAATAAACATGTCAAACACATCTTAAGCCCTCCCCCAAACTTAAATTACACAGTCCCTTGTGTAATAAAAATCTAAAGGATGGTTTAAGAAACAACAAAAATGGAGAAAAATGCAAATGATATGTACAAGAATAGATGGAGCGGGTACATCAAGGGTTGGAGAAGAAGGAGGTTATTGATTTCTCCATGCTTTCCCGGGTGTAATCAGGTTGGTGCGCAGACTCGAGTGGTGACTCGACCGCTGACTTGACCGGGGCGGTCGAGTGCTTGGTCGGATTTTGAATTTGAAATTTTGGCTCCCTTGACTCGATCAAAGCACTCGAGTGGGGCCGGTCAGTCAGCCTTGTCTCCTTGTCTGAAATCCAAATTTTGAATTTGGCGCTCCCTTGACTCGATCAAACCACTCGATCACGGGGGTCGAGTCGGTCACGCGCTCGAATCTGTTGGCACTCATGATCTCCTGTAATTGTTCCTGCAAACCCAAAACACTAATTAGCATAATAAGATTTAAAAACTTAAAGCATTATGTACAAGGATAGACATGGGACTTCCTCCCAAGTGAGCTTGTTTAAAGTCTCTAAGCTTGACTTCCTTTTTCTTAGGTCTAGGGTGGTTCATGGAGGGGAACTGAGGTCTCCTCTGCAATGATCTGACCAGGTATGAATGGCTTGACCCCTTGCTTATTCATTGTGCTCTCAGCTCCATCCTTTATTTCCAGAGACTTCCCTTTCTCTTTATAAACCTTTGGGGGTGGAGCTTCATCGAGCTTCTCAATTGTACCAATGTATGTTACTTCCTCATCATGGTGGCCATCATCTTTGATAGTAATTGTGCCACATAGCTTGTTGGAAGAAGCTTTTATTGGGTAGTAGACTTGGTCATTCACGTTCATAAGAACTACCCTTTGGTTCTTGAAATCCATGTTTGCACCAGTAGTGTTGAGGAAGGGGGTTCCAAGGAGGAGTGGGAGCTTGTTGGCCTTCTTCATTTCCATAACAACGAAGTCCGTTGGGACTATACAATCCCCAACTTTATGTGGGTAATCTTCAAGAAGGCCAAGTGGCTTTCGTGAATGAGCATCTCCAAAAGTGATGGGTGATGGGTGATGAGTGATGCTTCTTATCCCTATACTGTGTAACATCTCACGGGACATGACATTCTCACTTGAACCGGAGTCGCATAGAGCATCCTCAATTTCCAAATCACCAAGAAAGCAGGTTATGGAGAACATACCGGGATTCCCAAGCTTGGGGAGAGACTTAGGCTCAATCCTTGTCGTGCTTGGTGAATCAATGCAATCAACACTACCCTTGTATTTAACCATGGTTACGTCCTTATCTTTCTTGAATCTTCCTGGGAATGGGAGTTTCGACTTGTATGGAGGTAGATCAAAGGGTGATTTTCTTTCCTTAGAAGAAACTGATTTTTCAGCAGGTAGTGTGCTAGCTCGACCTACTGACTTGACCTGCTTGCTAGAGTCAGTCTCCAGTCGAGTTTCTGGGTCTTCTTTGCAATTCAAATCCTCCCCATCTCCGACTTCACTGCATTCTTCTGTCAAGACCACCATACCTTGAATCTCCTTGGCTTTCTCATTCACTGCATCCTTCAAGAATTTTTGATATGTAGGTAACATTGAAAAGGTATCCAAGAGAGGCATCCTAATCTCTGCTTCCCTCACATGCTTATCAAAAATGGCTTTATACTTCTCCATTAAGTCCTTTTTGAATCTTCCTAGGAAAGGCAGTTTGGTGATATATCATGGATTTTACCCGTTTTTAGCCATGATATAAGTCGTTTTATCGAGTCTTTCTAGTGCTTTTTCTATCATTTTAGGTTCTTTTCAGGTTTTAGCACGTTTGGGACGAAACTGGAGATTTTGGAGACATTAGGAGCCTTTTTGGAGCAAACCGAAGAAAGTACCCGTTTTGAAGGCCTGGTATCGATCGACACTCACCCTGGTATCGATCGATACCCACGCACTCGAGACGCAGGAGAGATTTTCAAGGAAGCCCACAAAAGCCCAATCATCCCAATATTTACAGAAGAAGCCCAGCTCGTGTTTTGAGGGGATTTGAGCAAGTTTTAGGGTTGACTTTAGATTTTACTTTTGACGATTATTCGAGAGCCACCATTGAGATTTGAGAACTTTTGTGAGGGAGACGGATCCAAGACTTTGTTCATCATAGAGAAGATCCCGAACCCTTGTTTTTATTCTTTTGTTTAATTTGATGATCTATTCAGTTATGTTATTTGTTTCATCTATCATGTCTGAGTAGTTTCATTTTAGGTTCAGGGTTTTCTCATATGGATTTCTCTGATTTATGACAATTGATTTGTTAGGGTTCATAATCTGAATAGTTCTTCACCATAGGTTGTTCTCAAAGCTATTTCTAACCTGATCACTTAGAATATAGAACCTAGATTAATCGATTAGGCACGACAGTGCAATTGAGTAATCTGATAAAACCTAGGGTGAGCAATTGGATTATCTGCAAAGAGATTTGGTTTAATCGAATTGTGAACATATCAAACTTGAATTGATTGCTGGTTTACTGTGTAGGATTTGCAAAGAGATTTGGAATTTTAGACTTTAAACTTAGTTAGTTTTCGCAACGACAGTTGGTTAACTATACTTTCGTGTTTGAGTTCAAGAACGGCGCTTAATTGAATTGAACCTAGATTTTAATTGTTTATCATTGATTTCCTGAGAGTTACCCTGAGCCTAGTTTCCATCCATATCAATCAACCTAAGTTTAATTCGATCATCTGTTTTCTCATAAATCATTGTTTGCTTAGCTTAATCATCTTTCATCTATTGTGTGAATTTTCTTGAGTTCTTGTGTTCGACCCACGATATACTTGCAACTGCTTTGTACTTTTAGGGTATTAATTTGAGCATATCAAATTTGGCGCCGTTCGGGGACTCTAAAATTCACCATTAGAATTTTAGTTGTCGATTTTGTCTAAGTTAAATCGTATCGTCGACACTCCATTGGTATCGATCGACACTGAGCGTCTGTTTTAAATTTTGGTTACTTATTTTCTCGTCTTTTGATTTTCAGGTGTATGCATCAGCGCTACCGGAGAAAGAAGGACACACCACTGATCAATCTCTCCCTCACGAGCGCGCTTGAGCGCACAAATCGACAAAGAAAGAACTACGTTGGATGGATCTTCCACAGGTTTGGTGCATGATGAGGAAGGTGAACAAATACCTCCTCCCACAACCCCAATGTTGCTGAGCGGACGCTTGGCGATTACAACCGACCGGATCAATTCTATGCCAATCGTGCGGCGATCCGTATTCCAACTTTCCGAGGAATGACTTTGAGCTGAAGCACCTTCCGCTCTTGTTGGACAGCACCCCTTCACCGGTCTCTCTCATGAGCACCACATGGATCACATCGAGAATTCGAGGACTTGGTCACCGGTATGAAGTCAATGGAGTACCACAGGAATACCTCTTTTGTAAGCTCTTTCCATACTCTCTTGGTGGAGAGGCAGCTTCTTGGTGAAGCAGACCTCCGGATCTCTCACTACTTGGAGCGAGACCGAGCGCATTCTGAACAATTTCTATGATGCGAGATCGGAGGACCTCGGAACA
This sequence comes from Boechera stricta, assembly GCA_018361395.1. Taxonomy (NCBI): domain Eukaryota; kingdom Viridiplantae; phylum Streptophyta; class Magnoliopsida; order Brassicales; family Brassicaceae; genus Boechera; species Boechera stricta. The sequence goes on from CM031542.1 coordinate 6,408,533, forward strand.
AGATCTCTCAATTTTCTCAAGGTCCAGAAGCACTCAAGGCTGCTTGGGTGAGATTCAGATCTACCGGATCCATCATGGTTTCGTCAGTTCATGCTCGGGATCTTTTACGGAGGGATTGATTGGCGGTATCGGATGGCACTGGATTACTGCAAGCAATGGGAACTTCAACACTAGGGTTCCAACCGATCTTTGAAGCTGATTGAGAACTTGGCGTCTAAATAGCACCAGAATGCTGATTTCGAGCGGAAAAGTCGCTAGTGTTGCGCGGTATGATTGCTGAGGTTCAGGCGAAGCTGGACATGATGCACAACCTCTTAGTGGGAAAGAGCGAAGAAGGCTGTACATTTTGCTGAGGAAGTAGAGAACATTGAAGATGAGGCAGGATGTTAACTCATTGGTGGTTACGGTTTTCGGGTCGCGATTTGGTTCAAACGAGAAGCTTCCACAATCAGCAAAGTGGTTACAAGTCGGAGGTAACCAATCTGGTTTTGGTGCCACTCAATTGCCCAAAAACCACTTCAAGGCGGTGATTTTACTCGCCATACGGAAAAGCTTACAACCGCATTCTCGAGGTCAGAGTAAGGCGGAGACCTCTTGGAACAAATTCTGCGGGGACAACAAAGGATGACTGGAGAGTTTAATGGGAAGCTGGATAAAGTGTATATCGACCTGAATGGCAAGATTGAGGCGTTGAATCTCGCGAGAAGAAGCTTGAAACTCAGATTGCTCGGACCGCGCTGCTGTGAAAAGACAAGAGGATTTCTACCAGGAAAGACTGAAGATCCAGAGCCCATCAATGCCATAAGTCGAGAAGTGGTAAAGTGGTGGAATCAGGAGTTGGGCAAGCTCCAATGCTGATAATCTCGTCGATCTTGCTGGAGGCGGAGTGGGATGCTGAAAATCCCAGCGTGTCGTCGACACTCCACCAGTATCGATACCACAAACATCGATCGACACCCGAGTCGATCGATGCAAGACAAATCGAAGGAATGAACCTGTCAAGGAAAGGGTTTACAAGCCGAAGTTGCCCTATCCTATCACTCCTAAGCTGACCAAAAAGGAGTGGGAAGATGCTAGATGCAAGGTTATGTTGGACAAGCTGGTAGTTGAGCTTCCTTTTGTTGATGCTATCAAAACTTCTCCTGCATTCAGAAGATACGTGAAGCGGATGGTATCTAGCAATTTCAGTCTCAGTGAAGGTGTCRCTATGCTTTCAGCCGAGTGCAGTGCTATTCTAACCAACGATTCTGAAACTTCCAGATCCAGGTAGCTTTGTGTTTGGATTGCAGGCGTTTTCTTGTCTCTTTGTGATATTGGATCGAGTGTAAATCTCATGCACTCCGTTGCTAAGAGAATGGGAATGAGTGATTATCAACCTACACGGATTTCACTGGTCCTTGCAGATCGTTCTGTACGTCTACCAGAAGGGCTTCTCGAAGATGTACCTGTTAGGATTGGGAATTGCTTGATTCCAACTGATTTCATCGTTTTGGAATACGATGCTGAGCCTAAGGATCCTCTTATCCTAGGCAGACCATTCCTTGCTACTGCTGGTGCTCTGATTGACTGCAAGAATGGGCAGATTACTCTGAATGTTGGTGATTTGGTAATGTCTTTTAACATGGAAAAAATCATGAAACGACCAACCATCGACGGGCAAACCTTCTGCGTCGACACATTCAGTGACATTGCAGAGGAGTATTTTCTGGGAAAACATCCTGAGGATCCACTAGAGCGAGCACTGGTGCATACTGAAGATTCAGAGTTGGGTTTGGATGATGATGCTGCTGGTTATGTCAAAATTCTCGACAGTGCAGAGCCAGTATCGATCGACACCACAGGAGGTATCGATCGATACCACGTGTGTGCAGTGGAAAGTTTGGGCGAAATTCCTAAGCAAGTCAGTGTTTCTGGGGATTGGAGTGAGGAAAAGGCACCAAAGATTGAACTTAAACCACTTCCAGCCGAGCTAAGGTACGTTTTCATTGGTCCTAATTCGACATATCCTGTTATAGTCAATTCTTCTTTGAACAACGCGGAGGTCACTTTACTGCTGAGCAAGCTGCGCAAGTATCGCAAAGCTCTCGGCTATTCTCTTGATGATATTGCAGGTATCTCTCCCGACCTATGCATGCACAGGATCTACCTGGAAGAAGAGTCGAAGTCATCAATTGAGTGTCAGAGAAGATTGAATCCGAACTTGAAGGAGGTTGTCAGGAAAGAGGTGATGAAACTGCTGGAAGCTGGGATCATTTATGCAATCTCAGATAGTTCTTGGGTCAGTCCTGTTCATGTTGTGCCTAAGAAAGGCGGTATCACAGTGGTGAAGAATGAAAAGAACGAGTTGATCCCGACAAGGACTATCACTGGTCACAGGATGTGTATTGACTACAGAAAGTTGAACGCTGCTACACGGAAGGATCATTTTCCTTTGCCTTTTATTGACCAGATGTTGGAGCGCTTGGCTAATCACCCATACTACTGCTTTCTTGATGGGTATTCAGGCTTTTTCCAGATTCCCATTCACCCAGAGGATCAGGAAGGACTTTTACATGTCCCATGACATACATGAGAATGCCGTTTGGACTGTGCAGCTCCTACTTTTCGAGATGCATGATTTCGATCTTCACGATATGATCGAGGAGTTTATGGAGATATTCATGGATGATTTCTCTGTTTATGGGTCTTCGTTTAAGGATTGTCTGGATAATTTGTGCAAGGTTCTGCAGCGATGTGAAGAGAAGCATCTGGTTCTGAATTGGGAAAAGTGTCACTTCATGGTACAAGCTGGGATTGTTTTGGGGCACAAGGTTTCAGAGAAGGGGATTGAAGTTGATCAGGCCAAGGTTCAGGTCATCTCGAGTTTGCAACCTCCACGGTCAGTTTCAGAGATCCGAAGTTTCCTGGGTCACGCTGGTTTCTACGGGAGATTTATGAAGGATTTCTCAAAATTGCTCGACCTCTCACTGCCTGTTGTGTAAGGAAGTGCAATTTGACTTCACCACTTGTTATGCTGCTTTCAAGGCCATCAAAGCCTAGTGAGTGCACTGTTGTTGACCTCGGATTGGAATCTGCCTTTTGAGATCATGTGCGTCGGCGATTTTCTTAGGGTCTTGTCTGGTCGAGAGGAAGGAAAAGAGGCTGCATGTCATTTACTATGCCAGCCGTACATTGGATGATACGCGCTTGACTACGTACTACAGAAAGAGCTCTAGCAGTTGTGTTCGCTTTTGAGAAATTTAGATCTTATTTAGTTGGAAGCAAAGTAGTGTGTACTGATCATCTTAGATACTTGTTTGAACAAAGACCTCAAGCCTCTGCGTGTTGGGTACTTATGCTTCAGGGCTTCGATATCGAAATTAAGGACAAGAAAGGGATAGAGAATGGAGTTGCAGATCACTTGTCGCGAATGAAGATAGATGGGGACGTGCCTATTGATGATTACTTACCAGAGGAACGCATCTATTTCATTGCTACAGAGGACCGTGCTGAATTTTCGAAAAATTTCGAATTCTCTGACGATCTGAGCATCAGTATCGATCGATACCACCTGGGTATCGATCGACACCCTTCAGCGGATCACACAATTTTGTCGACAGATGGCATCAGTTCTTATGCCGCCTATTCAGCTGCTGTGACAACCGTTTCCAGGCCTTGGTATGCTGACATCGCCAACTTTCTAGCAACGGAAACTGAGCCGCATCACACAACACCTTATGAGAGGAAAAAGTTTCTGCGAGAGGTACGGCGTTTCTTCTGGGATGAACCTTATCTGTACAAGCATTGCTCTGATGGTCTTTACAGAAGATGTTTGGCTGTCGAGAAGTTCGGACGTTCTCTTCCACTGCCATGGTTCTGAATATGCTGGACACTTCGCTACGTTCAAGACAGTTTCTAAGGTTCTTCAAGCCGGGTTTTGGTGGCCAACTATGTTCAGAGATGCTAATGCTTTTGTTGCTCAGTGTGATACTTGTCAGCGGAGAGGGAAGATCAGTAAGCGACATGAGATGCCACAAAACTTCATCCTTGAGGTCGAAGTGTTTGATTGCTGGGGTATTGACTTCATGGGTCCTTTTCCATCGTCGCTGAAACAGATACATTTTGGTTGCTGTTGATTATGTCTCCAAGTGGGTGGAAGCAATTGCTAGTCCAACCAATGATCATACGGTGGTTCTTAAGCTGTTTAAGACCATCATCTTCCCGCGGTTTGGGATCCCGCGAATCGTTATCAGTGATGGTGGCAGTCACTTCATCAACAAAGTTTTCGGCGGTTGTTGAAGAAATGCAGGGGTTAATCATCGTGTCGCTACCGTATCATCCTCGACAAGTGGACAAGTTGAGGTTTCCAACAGGCGATCAAGGAGATTCTTGAAAAGGCGTGGGTACTTGCGGAATCTACTAAGCTGAATGATGCACTATGGGCATCTGAGACTGCTTTTAAAACACCGCTGGGGACTCGCCATTTCACTTGCTGTATGGGAAAGCATGTCATCTCCTGTTGAACTTGAGCATAAAGGAATCAGGCGAAGGCTACTCAACTCGACATCAAACCTGCTCTGAGAGAGATTGATTCAGTTGAATGACTCGATGAGATCGAGATATCACGCTATGAGAACTTCGAAGATATACAGAAACGAGCCAAGGTCTATCATGATAAGAAGATCCTTTCACGACAATTCGAACCAAGCGACCAGGTTCTTCTTTATAACTCTCGTTTGCACTTGTTTCTGGTAAACTTTCGTTGGTCGGTCCCTTTCATCAGGAGGTGCGACCACATGGTGCTATCGTGCTGATTAATTCGTCGGAGGCGAATTTGCGTGAATGGGCAAGGGTTAAACACTATTGAAGGCAATCACGCCTCGGCTAATCCACCCGCTGCTAGTCATTAAAGTCAGGCTCGTGACATTAAACAAGCGCTTAGTGGGAGGCACCCACTGGTAGGTCTGTACATACTAATTTTGTTTTGTGTGTTTTCTTTTTGAATCAGAATTTGTCTATCGTATCGATCGATACCACCTGGTATCGATCGATACAATCTGAGGTAAGTGTTTATATAAACCCCTAGGGCTGAAATCGCCACACACTTTGCCGCTCTCGACACAAACACAAAAATCGCCTCTTTTTCATTTTCTCACGGTTTTGAGTGATTCTTTCCGCTATTCCACTCGATTTTTCGCTGCATTAACAATTTCCATCTTGTTGTCGATTACAGGTAACATCTCGATTTTGCAATTTTTCAATCCATGGAATCAATTTTTGGGTTTGAGATTTTGGCCTCTTAAACTTGTTTTTAGGGTTGAATATTGGATACTCGGGTTGATCTAGGCTAGTAGAACCTTGCCTTGCATGTATTTGTCATTAGAATTCTGACTTGTGTATCGATCGATTCGGATTGTTCTTGGAAACAGTCGATGGTATCGATCGATACCACTGAGTATCGATCGATCGCCGTATTGATATGTTGGTGTCGTCGATACCACTGGTATCGATCGACACCGTCTTCTTAGCGAATTTTGGTGATTTTGACTCTCTTTGTGTTTCGTGTTGTTGGTGCAGATGCCTCCCGAGAAAGAAGTCACGAAATGACGAAGGGGAGTTCTCTTCGCACAATTCAGACTATTGGGCGTCGTTGAGATCTTCGACGGATATGTGGCGTGAGGGGCGTGACAGCCATCTTGAAAGCGAGTTATCGGTGGCGTATGATGAGTCTCTGAGAGATTCCGTCACGAGACCGGGTTAGAGCAGCTACAGGGCGCCACTTCATCGGCTCACCTCGTGCGCCACCTTCAGCCGGCCGGCCTCGCGTGCCATCTTCGTCTCAACCACCTCGTGCACCCGTCATCCGCCCTCCTCCTCTTCCAGACCTTCCACCACCACATCTAGGCCACCTTGGCCTAAAAGACGAGAGCCAAGATTAGCCTCTCACGAGGCGTTAGAGGTACAAGGCAATTGCGAGGCGCCGCCTACGCGTCCCATTTCGACACTTGGGGCTACGATTCCATCTTCTACAATGCATGGCTGGGCGTTGAGATCAAGCCGACCAGATTTGCAATCCACTTACCATGAGGCATCTGGGTTTTGATGGGAGTTCTGAGAGACTCTGGAGAAGATTAGTGCAGGTGCTATGCCTGCGAGGTGGTATCCACTTTACGATCTCGTCCGCGTTCCTTGCCTCCGTGCGTGTCTCTACACGGAGAGGCCCTGTTACTGCGCGGGTGCTTACTTTATGATTCGCGGAGTGAGATACCGTCTTCCTTTCGGGATCTGCGCATCTACGGTTTCCGTAGAGATTACTCTCGCTGCGAGCTGCCCAAAGTTCATGGGCGTCCAAAACTTCGGCAGCATTTCGGACACGGGCAATATCACAGCAAGGCGGCGCGATGGATATCCGCCACCCGTCTTGCGATGCCTAGCTCGGATTACGAGCAACCGGATGTGCAAGATGGAGCTAACAAGATGCGGGTATCGAGCTGATTGTGATGTCTATGGCCATTGGAGACATTATTGATGATGAGGAGTATGAATGGCGAGCTGGATCTTGCAGTTAACTTGGGTGCAGTATTCGCACATCACAGGAGTGAAGGTGAAACCTTTCACCTCGCGGCAAGAGTGGCAAGACTTCAGGGGCGCCGTCGAGTCTCAGGTAACCTCTCACTCCCATTTTTCTTCATTTTGGGATTGATGTTTCGAGCTGTTCGACCTCACTCGAGCTGTGATGGATGAGTCGCGATTTAGAGCTGGCTGCGGCTTGTGGACGACAAGGGTATTCAAAGACTCTCGAGGGGACTTTGTCCAGTGCCCAACACGATGACGACATGGATTCGATGCATCCAAGCCGCTGTTCACTCGCCTCGACGGACATGACTCGAGCACCAGCCACTCGACGCCGTGGTGTACCCTCCGGAGACCGTCCTCCTGTCGACAGGACGCCCGACTCAGACTCCTACTCGCACTGCTACTTTTCCTCCTCCTGACCATGGACCTGACCCGTTTCAGAGTATGTTGTTCGTAGTCTTCAGCATCTGAGCACCATTTCCGGTGCAGCTGCATGACTCGCCGACCCCTCGCCCCGTGCACCAACCGCTGTTGGACCATCACTGGCGCTGCTGCTGCCTATGACTCGATTCCGCCACGAGGATTAGTCATCTCTCGATTCACTTGTTTTTCCTTTTTCCTTTGGTTTGTTATGAACCGATGTCGGCTTTTTGTGACCTAAGTGGTTTAATGGTTACGATCTGTCTCTAACTCGTGTTTGAATTGTATCTCATTTCTAACTTGGATCATCTAACCGGTCAGCCATTCAATTAGAGAAAGAGGTTTTTCATCTCATTTTCACTGGTATCAATCGATACCAACCTGGTGTTGATCGATACCAACCTAGTGTCGATCGATACCACCCGTCTGTGGTAACACCTCTCGTTCTTCATCTTACCATTTTTCTCCATTTATTTTTCTTTCACCTTCTCTGGCTTGATAAACACCGGGGATGTTGTTTAAGTCTGGGAGGTACATGACTGTGTGTTCATTTTGAAAAAAAAAAATGTTTTGTGTCAAAACAACTTAGAGATTCCACGTGTTGGTTTTGATGTTTCGATTTTGCTTTTAAGTGACCACTGTTACAGATTAGTTTCAGTTCGACTAATGAAAAATCCAGAGGTAAACCAGCCAGCCAGAATTCATGGATTGTCTCCAACAAGTTTTCATCACAAGTTTTAGCCAAATTTTGCACTTCATCAATAAGGTAAATGTCCAAAGAGCTTGATTCATCATTCATTACCTAGCTAAGGAACTATTGCGTATGAAAGAAATGGTAGATCTCCCGTGATAAGTACTGAATACATTGAGAGGGTAAGAACCGGAATTCGGTAGCTAACACTATCAATACTGCCTCGCACCTTGATTATATGCAGTAAAAAAAAAAAAAAAAAAGAACTGGATACATTGAGAGGGTAAGAACCGAATTCGGTAGCACACTATCAATACTTCTCGAACCTTGATTTGTATATTCAGTTTAAAAAATAAAAAAAAAAAAAAAAAAAAAAAAAAAAAAAAAAAAAAAATTTCAATAAGAACTTAGAAATAAGTGGGGAGTTAAATACCAAAAAGTTGAATGAATTGTTCCTTGGCTATGGTATTGTATGACCAAGAATCTAGAAAGTTCGTGGACATTGATTTTAAGCGATGAAACTGGCGATGATAAGCTTGGATGAACACTTCATGTGGTCATGAGTGAAGCTGGGAATTCCGATGGAGAAGTACATGGAGGTTAGATTGAAGCGATCGTGCAACAAAGTGGGCGCTTGGGAAGAGGGATCATTACAGCGATTTCATATCAGATCTCTAAGGTTTTTCAAACCTCTTTCTCTCACTTATTGAGCTGCAAGAAAAGGCTAAGTCTGGGGAGTTGATATATCATGGATTTTACCCGTTTTAGCCATGATATAAGTCTTTATCGAAGTCTTTCTAGTTTTTCTATCATTTTAGGTTCTTTTCAGGTTTTAGCACGTTTGGGAGAAACTGAGATTTTTTAATTTTGTGAAATTTTTGAAAGTACCGAGCCTCTCACCCCGTATCGATCGATACCACATCGAGACGCAGGAGAGATTTTCAGGAAGCCCACAAAGCCCAATCATCCCAATATTTACGAAGAAGCCCCCGTGTTTCTTTGAGGGATTTGAGCAAGTTTTAGGGTTGACTTTAGATTTTACTTTTGATTATTCGAGAGCCACCATTGAGATTTGAGAACTTTTGTGAGGAGACGGATCCAAGACTTTGTTCATCATGAAGATCCGAACCCTTGTTTTTATTCTTTGTTTAATTTGATGATCATTCTTATGTTATTTGTTTCATCTATCATGTCGAGGTTCTTAGTTAAAGGGTTTTCTCATATGGATTTCTCGATTTATGACAATTGATTTGTTGGGTTCATAATCTGAATAGTTCTTCACCATAGGTTGTTCTCAAAGCTATTTCTAACCTGATCACTTAGAATATAGAACCTAGATTAATCGATTAGCACGCATGCTGCACGAGTAATCGATAAAACCTAGGGTGAGCAATTGGATTATCTGCAAAGAGATTTGGTTTAATCGAATTGTGAACATATCAAACTTGAATTGATTGCTGGTTTACTGTGTAGGATTTGCAAAGAGATTTGGAATTTTAGACTTTAAACTTAGTTAGTTTTCGCATACAGCTTGGTTAACTATACTTTCGTGTTTGAGTTCGAAGCACTTAATTGAACCTTAATAGATTAATTGTTGTTTATCATTGATTTCCTGAGAGTTACCCTGAGCCTAGTTTCCATCCATATCAATCAACCTAAGTTTAATTCGATCATCTGTTTTCTCATAAATCATTGTTTGCTTAGCACAATCTGCATCTTTCATCTATTGTGTGAATTTTGAGTGTTCGACCTCGATATACTGCAGCAACTGCTTTAGTACTTTTAGGGTATTAATTTGAGCATATCATTTGGGTTTGTAAGGAGGGGGAACAAAGGGTTCTTTCTTTTTCTCAGGAACAACTGGTTTTTCAGCAGGTGGAGAGCTGGCTCGACCTACTGACTCGAGCTGGGTGCTAGCGCCAGACTCTAGTCGAGTTTCTTGATCTTGTTTGCGGCTCAAATCCTCCCCATCGTCAACCTCACTGTCCTCAGTGACTTTAACTGATCCTTTCCGCTCAGGTAGCTCTCTTCCACTCCGAAAAGTGATTGCATTGGTGTTAGCATCTGAACCATAAAGCAAAGACTCAATTTCTCTAACTGCAGCTTCATGATCAGCAATGGGACTTGATTCCATTGAAAAGATGGCATTGCAATACTCATTTGGGTTCTGAATTGCTTTTCCTGGAAGCTATCCAAGAGGCATTGTGGAAGAAGTGGATGCAGTTTTGCTTTCCATGTATTTATTTGGAGGTCAATGTCTCAATCTTGCTGTTGAGATCATTGTAGGTGTAGTCCATCTGGGTTTTGAGTTCACCAAACTTCTTAGCAACTTCCATTGCACCAGCTGCTTGACCCTGAAGAAGTTGTTGCAGCATGTTTATGACCTGTTGATTTGGAGCTGTAGAAGGTTGAGCTTGGTGAGATGTGAAAACAGGTGGTGGACCCATGACTCCCTGCTGTGGATAGCTGGTCTGGTGGTGCGGCTTAGGGACAAAACTGTGATTGTGGTTGTAAGCGGCAAAAGGCTTGGAATGGTTTGGTTGTTGCTGGTTTGGGTTGCTGTTATAGTTGATGAAACCTTTGTTGTAGCCTCCCTAGTTCTGAATATAGCTTATCTCTTCTAGCTGATAGCTCTCCCCATCTTGAACTTGAAGTTGCCCTTCGTCACTAACAAAGTGAACTTGCTTTTGCTGGACTAGGAGGAGCTTATCCAACTTCTCATTAAGATCCTTGATTTCTTGCTTATACTTCTCACCGGAACCCGCAGTCCGCCTTACGCTCTTATCATAATCCTCATTGTAGTTCCCATCAGATTGAGCAAGGTTCTCCACTAGCTCCCAGCCTTCATCAACATCTTTGTTTAGGAAGTTTCCATTGCTGGCTGTATCTAGTAGCATCCTTAGCTTTGGGAGGCTCCTCTGTAAAGAGTGCTTAGAATGGACTCATTGCTGAATCCGTGATGAGGACACTGAATTATAGCTCTTGTATCTTTCCCGATCTTCACGAGAAAGTTTAACCATTCTTACTGCGAATCCGGATATCTCATCGGAGGCGAGCTATGCGAGCATTGGAGAAACTTAGAGGAAAGCTTTCTTATAGTCATCCCAGCAAGTGGGTTGAGCCATGGGGTGATTCTTCTACAGATGAGCTGTTCACCAAGAGAATGGAAAGAGTCTCGACTTGAAACCATCTTCACGACTCCATTGATCTTGGTGAGGCTGCGGAGCTTATCAAACTCGTCTAGGTGATCAGAGGATCTTCATAGGCAACCCATGAATTTGTGTTTCTTTGCCGTAGCTATCAAACCACTCTTGATCTCAAAGTTGTTGTTCTGGACTATAGGAAGGACAATCCCTTGCCTATGAGTGTGAGCGTGAGCATCTCCTGCTCCAATCAATCATGGCCTCCTTGGACTGGCACATGTTGAGGCGTGGTGGTGGATTATCATCAGCCATTTCAGTGGATCCTGTTGATCTACTCGAGATTTCTCTGCTCTTCAACTGTCAGTAGCTGTTAATACTGGCGAGGTACGGATGAGGTTCCTCGACTTCCTGATCTCGCTTGCATGCAGTGAGTGAGACTCGATGGGCTGACTTTCCTGTGTGGTCGAGCTTAAGGTCGAAGTGATGGTACCTAAAATGCAAAGACAAAGAAAGACGAAGTGAGTAACAGAGGAGACGGAAAAGAACTTGATCTGAAACGATTTGAAATCCTAAATGTAACAAACAACACCCAAATGGCAACGGTGCCAAATTGATATTGTCAACTTCTTACTGGACTATCATGTCATTGTAGTACAGAAAGGTATCAATCCAAATGGGTGTGATATTAGCCAGAAAGGATGCAATCAAACAGTTTAAGTCAAGCCAAGCAAGCAATAGGTTATGAAACTATCAAATTAAGAAAGCAATAATCAAAAGCAAAAACAGAGACTAAAAACAGAGACTAGCAGAAACTAGCAAGGCAATGAAATAGAAATCAATCAAGCAAGAAAAGTTCCTAAGGATGGGGTAATTGACTCAGTGCTTCCTCTTAATCTACCTAGGTGGTTTAACAAAACTCAAGCAAAGCTATTCCCTAGACATTAAACTCATAAGCAGTCAAGTTCATTCCCATGATAAATAACCTCAGGCTAATCTAGTTCCAGACCTAAATCCTTTTAGCGAAATCTAGCTTAGCACGCATTAAGATTCAGTTTAATAAAGCCAATAAACACCCTAGACAACTAATCCCTTAGGCTAGGAATGTAAATCTCTGGAATTAGTTCAGTCAAGCATTTCATCAAACACCTTCTGGGTGTGGAAATACCTAATTTCTAATTCCAATTGATCAGAGAGTAATTAACATTAAGAACACTAATCCAGAAGGGAAATCAAGCAATCTACACTTAAACCACCTAGGAGACTAAGATTCCACACCTAATCTATCCCATCCTTAAGAACCCTAATGACTACTCAGAACACATGGAGAATAGCAAGAACACAAACCCTGAAATCATAAAAACTTGCATAATTGGAAAGATTAAGAAGAGAATAGATAGATTAGGAAGATTCAAACAAAAATAACAAGTAGATTCAAGGTTATAGGATCCAGAAAGCAAGAACATATGAAGAAAGCTTAAAAACGAGTTTTTCTTGTGTTAAGCGATTATAGGGTATTTATACTAAGAGATAGAAACCCTAAATCACAAAAAGACAAAATATGCTAATTTTTTAAGGCACTCGACCATGGGTGGTCGAGTGCTATGGTCGAGCTGGGCTAAATTTCAAGATTGCATATTTATTCTTCAGCTCGAGATAGTAGCTCGACCATGTGTGGTCGAGCTGGCTCCAAAAACTTCAAGACTCCACCTTTATACTTGGCTCGATCAGTGGACTCGACCATGGGTGGTCGAGCCAGACTTCAGGACTCCAAGATTGCATTTTTCTTGATCAGCTCGACCTCATACTCGAGCCCCTTGGTCGAGTCAGACTCAAAAATCTTAAAATTGGTAACTTTTGTGCTGACTCTATCACCCTGGTCGAGCCAGATTCCAAACTATCAAAACATGCTTCTTTTCTGCTCCTTTTGACCTCAGCATCTTTAATACTCCTTGAATGTACCTGATAAAGCTCCAAAATGCAATATGCATGCAATCCTAATGCAAAACACTCTAAGTATGCAAAATTAGAAACAAATGCTAAGAACATGCTATTAAACAAGGATAAATGGATGATAAATGCATGCAAAAACCATGTAAAATATAGACATATCAATATCCACCACCACAGCCTCAACATGTGCCTCATCCAAGGAGGCCACGGTTGATTGGAGCAGGCGATGCTCCTAACACTCACAGTCAGAGGCAAGGGATTGTCCCTCCTACAATCCAGAATAACAACTTCGAGATCACGAGTGGTTTGATCGCTATGGTACAGAGCAACAAGTTCCATGGACTGCCTATGGAAGATCCTCTTGATCACCTAGACGAGTTTGATAGGCTCTGCAGCCTCACCAAGTTCAATGGAGTCAGTGAAGATGGTTTCAAGCTGAGACTCTTTCCATTCTCTCTTGGTGACAAAGCCCATCTGTGGGAGAAGAATCTACCCCATGGCTCAATCACTTCATGGGATGATTGTAAGAAAGCTTTCCCTGCCAAGTTTTTCTCCAATGCTCGTACAGCTCGCCTCCGGAATGAGATATCCGGATTTGCACAAAAGAAAGGTGAAACTTTTTGTGAAGCTTGGGAAAGATACAAGAGCTAGCAATCTCAGTGTCCTCATCACGGATTCAGCAATGAGTCCATTCTTAGCACTCTTTACAGAGGAGTTCTCCCAAAGCTAAGGATGCTACTAGATACAGCCAGCAATGGAAACTTCCTAAACAAAGATGTTAATGAAGGCTGGGAGCTAGTGGAGAACCTTGCTTAATCTGATGGGAACTACAATGAGGGTTGTGATAGAAGCGTAAGGCAGACTGCCGATTCCGGTGAGAAGTATAAGCAAGAAATCAAGGATCTTAATGAGAAGTTGGATAAGCTCCTCCTAGTCCAGCAAAAGCAAGTTCACTTTGTTAGTGACGAAGGGCAACTTCAAGTTCAAGATGGGGAGAGCTATCAGCTAGAAGAGATAAGCTATATTCAAAACCAGGGAGGCTACAACAAAGGTTTCATCAACTATAACAGCAACCCAAACCAGCAACAACCAAACCATTCCAAGCCTTTTGCCGCTTACAACCACAATCACAGTTTTGTCCCTAAGCCGCACCACCAGACCAGCTATCCACAGCAGGGAGTCATGGGTCCACCACCTGGTTTCACATCTCACCAAGCTCARCCTTMTACAGCTCCAAATCAACAGGTCATAAACATGCTGCAACAACTTCTTCAGGGTCAAGCAGCTGGTGCAATGGAAGTTGCTAAGAAGTTTGGTGAACTCAAAACCCAGATGGACTACACCTACAATGATCTCAACAGCAAGATTGAGACATTGACCTCCAAATAAATACATGGAAAGCAAAACTGCATCCACTTCTTCCACAATGCCTSTTGGAYAGCTTCCAGGAAAAGCAATTCAGAATCCAAAGGAGTATTGCAATGCCATCTTTTCAATGGAATCAAGTCCCATTGCTAATCATGAAGCTGCAGTTAGAGAAATTGAGTCTTTGCTTTATGGTTCAGATGCTAACACCAATGCAATCACTTTTAGGAGTGGAAGAGAGCTACCTGAGCGGGAAGGATCAGTTAAAGTCACTGAGGACAGTGAGGTTGACGATGGGGAGGATTTGAGCCGCAAACAAGATCAAGAAACTTGAATAGAGTCTGGCGCTAGCACCCAGCTCGAGTCAGTAGGTCGAGCCAGCTCTCCACCTGCTGAAAAACCAGTTGTTCCTGAGAAAAGGAAAGAACCCTTTGTTCCCCCTCCTTACAGGAAGATTCAAAAAGGACTTAATGGATAAGTATAGAGCAATTTTTGACAAGCACAAGAGGGAAGCAGAGATTAGGGTACCTCTCATCGATACCTTCTCAATGTTACCTGCATATTATAAATTCTTGAAGGATGTAGTGAATGAGAAAGCCAAGGAGATTCAAGGTATGGTGGTCTTGACAGAAGAATGCAGTGAGGGTATAGATGGGGAGGATTTGAATCAAGGTCAAGTTGAGAAGCCAGACTCGACCGACAAGCTCGACCAGCTAGCTCGAGCCCCTGCTCGAGCCAACACACCACCTGCTAAAAAATCCGCTGATTCTGGGGAAAAGAAAGACCGACTCGACCAGCTAGCTCGAGTGCCAGGTCGAGCCAGTGCGCTACCTGCTGAAAAACCAGTTATTTCTGAGGAAAAGAAACAACCCTCTGCCCCCCTCCTTATAAACCTAAACTTCCATTCCCAGGAAGATGCAAGAAGGATAAAGACGTAACCATGGTTAAAAACAAGGGTAATGTCGATTGCATTGATTCACCCAGCATGACAAAGATTGAGCCTAAGTCTCTCCCCAAGCTTGGCAATCCTGGTATGTTCTCCATAGCCTGCTCTCTTAGTGATCTGGAAATTAAGGACGCTCTATGTGATTCTGGTTCAAGTGTGATGCGGACATCAAACCAGAAACCTCAACAACTCATCAAGCAAATCCATTTGGATCCGATGTTTACCGAGAAAGCTCTACTACCTCACCCGAGAAGACCTATGCATCTTGTATATCCCAAACGGAGTGTGAGTTCTTCTGTCCCAGCCCAACGACCACTTGGAACACATACTTAGCACAACTAGAGATCTCCTCGAAGTGGAATCAGCCCATTATCAGATCCCATGAAGAAGTTATGGCCAACACAATCTGGACGGACCTGAAGCTTCCGGATTTGGACCTGCGAGCACTCGGTGGAGGATTCCGGACAGACCAGGACGAATTAAGCTACGAGGTGACCTGTTCTGGAAACTTGACTCAACAAGGAATCGCTGAGAGTTGGAAGCAGGCCAAGAACTGCTCTGGATCAAAAGTTATGATTTTTACAAATCAAGGGATTCTACACGGGCCTGTTTTAGAAGCTAACGGATTCTGGAATCTTCAATCACATGTTTGGCGTCCAGGAGAGTCTCTACCACAACTAGAGGATAATAACAGAACATTGAGATTCATTCACAACCATTGGATCAAGTGGACTCGATTTTGCACACTCATACACCAAGACTTCCCATATCAGACACCAAGAGCATTCACACTAGGCCGCATCCGTATATGGAAATACTTTCTGTCACGACTTGTACAAGCTGGAGCTGCACCTTGGAAACCTTCTTGGAGCTTTAGAGGATTCCCTTACAACCCAGGAAGGCGTCCCCAATTCATCACCGAGGATCCAAGAGCACCGACGGTTGATCTAAGAGCCGAGATAAGCCACGAGACTCCTCAGAATGCTTCTTAGTCGCACACAACCGAGTGGCCCCTCATGCGGACAAATAAGGTGACTTCACTCTTTGTCCTCTCGCTAGCATGATCGAGGCATAAAGACATCACTAGGGATTGTACTCGTCACTTATGCCACTTAGGCGATTTACCTTATTTGTTTTAAGTCAAACTTTCCTTTTTTGAACTTTTCCTTTTCGTTTCGGGAAATCTTTTGCCATGTGTTTAGCCACGTTTAGGTTTCTTTTGAGACATTTTGTAGCCTAAAGTCGAGCCCTATATAAGGAGAAACTCGCAGCCCTAAGAGGGTAGACTTTGAATAAACGAAAACCCTATTTTGCTTAGCCGTGCCGCTTGCTTTTTGTTCTTCTTCTTACTTTGTGAGACTCAAAACCAAGAGAGGTTCGTCCAAGCTGTATCACGAGACTTCCCACAACTCGTGTGGTCGCTTATCAATCCACCGGTTCGAATATATCATCACGTTTCCCACCCTTGTCCATCGAATCACGCCGCACGGTCCATTCGGAGGCATAACCCATCCGACGCTTGTATCATTTTGGTATCAGAGCTGAAGATCCATCCACAACCACCAGATTATATCTATCCTTGTTATCTTTTAGGTTTCAATACTCATACTTTTCGTTAGTTGTTTCATACGTTCAACAAAAATCAAAAAACAAAAAGTTATATCGATATTTGTTAAGTTGTTTGTTTTCGTTTGTGTTTAGGGTTGATTCAAGGACACTAAGATTGGAGCTCAAGACTCTCACGACCACCAGGTTGTGTCTTTCTTTACTCTTATTTTCGTTTCAGTACTCAGTTGATGATATGCTCAAATTAATACCCTAAAAGTACAAAGCAGTTGCGCAGATATCGTGGGTCGAACACAAGAACTCAAGAAAATTCACACAATAAATAACTTAGTGAGATTAAGCTAAGCAAATCACGTTAAACAGTAAAAAATGATCGAAATATGATTGTTTTAATTCAATTCAGGGAAGGATTAGGCTCAGGGTAACTCTCAGAAATCAATGATAAACAACAATTAATCAATTAAGGTTCAATTCAATTAAGCTGCCGTTTGAACTCAAACACGAAAGTATAGTTAACCAACCGCTAAAACTAACTAAGTCTAAAGTCTAAAATTCCAAATCTCTTTGCAAATCCTACACAGTAAACCAGCAATCAATTCAAGTTTGATATGTTCACAATTCGATTAAACCAAATCTCTTTGCAGATAATCCAATTGCTCACCCTAGTTTTATCAGATTATTCATTGCACTGTCGCGCCTAATCGACATCTAGGTTCTATATTCTAAGTGATCAGGTTAGAAATAGCTTTGAGAACAACCTATGGTGAAGAACTATTCAGATTTTGAACCCTAACAAATCAATCATCATAAATCGAGAAATCCATATGAGAAAACCCTAAACCTAAAATGAGACTACTCGACATGATGATGAAACAAATAACATAACTGAATAGATCATGAAATTAAACAAAAGAATAAAAACAAGGGTTCGGGATCTTTTCTATGATGAACAAAGTCTCGGATCCGTCTCCCTCACAAAAGCGCTCCAAAAGTCAAGTCTCTCTCAAGAATAATCGTGAAAGTAAAGTCTCAGTCTCTTAACCTAAAGACTAAGAGTTTGCTTAAATAGGTCTAAAAACACGAGCTGGGCTTTGTAAATAAGGAAAGTATTGGGCTTCTTTTGAGAATTTCTCCTGACATCTATCTCGCGTTGCATGATCGATCGATACCGATGGTGTCGATCGATACCAGGCTTAAAACGAGGCGGTATCGACTCGATACCGGATGATCGATACTAGCTTCAAAACGGGTACTTTCTTCTGTTTGCTCCAAAAGGCTCCAAATGTCTCCAAAATCTCCAATTTCGCCCCAAACGTGCTAAAACCTGAAAAGACTCTAAAATGATAGAAAAGCACTAGAAAGACTCGATAAAACACTTATATCATGGCTAAAAACGGTAAAATCCATGATATATCAACCCCCAGACTAGCCTTTGCTTGCCCTCAAGCAAAACAGAAAACTGAGAGAAAGAGGTTTGAAAAACCTTAGAGATCCTGATCTGGTACCGAAATCGCTGTAATGATCCCTTCCCAAGCGCCCACTGTTGCCTGATCAGCTTCAGATCTAACCTCCATGTACTTCTCCATCGGAATTCCCAGCTTCCAGCACTTCACTCGACCTCGCTAAGTGTTCATCCAAGCTTATCATCGCCAGTTTCATCGCTAAAATCAATGTCCACGAACTTTCTAGATTCTTTGGTCATACAATACCATAGCTAAGGAACAATTCATTCAACTTTTTCTTGGTATTTAACTCCCCCAGACTTATTTCACAAATCAAGGTTCGAGACGCGAGTATTGATAGTGTTAGCTACCGAATTCCCGGTTCTTATCCTCTCAATGTATCCAGTTCTTATTGATTCTCTTTTTTTAACTGCATATACAAATCAAGGTTCGAGACGCGAGTATTGATAGTGTTAGCTACCGAATTCCCGGTTCTTACCCTCTCAATGTATCCAGTACTTATCACGGGGGAGATCTACCATTTCTTTCATACGCAATAGTTCCTTAGCTAGGTAATGAATGATGAATCAAGCTCTTTGGACATTTACCTTATTGATGAAGTGCAAAATTTGGCTAAAACTTGTGATGAAAACTGTTGAGACAATCCATGAATTCTGGCTGGCTGGTTTACCTCTGGATTTTTCATTATCGAACTGATATTGACCCTGTAATAGACACTCAAAAGCAAAACCAACACATCAAAACCAGAGCCGGAATCTCTAAGTTGTTTTGACACGAAAATCATTTTTTTTTTTTTTTTTCAAAATGAACACAATACAAGAACTACCTCCCCAGACTTAAACAACACCCAGTGTTTATCAAGCCCAGAGAAGGTGAAAGAAATCAAAGGACAAACGAATAGTCAAGAACAAGAGGTGTTACCATAGAGGTGGTGTCGATCGATACCAAGGTGGTGTCGATCATATGGAACAAAAACGACCATCCTTCTTCCGACCTGATTAAGACACAACAAAACACAAAAACAAAAACTCATATTTATAGACTTACCAGTGGGTTGCCTCCCACTAAGCGCTTGTTTAATGTCACGAGCTTGACTTTGACTAAGATATCAGTCAGGACAAGGTGGAGGACTCACTCCGAGATAAGCTCCGCAACCAGACATCTCCAGCTTCAAAGTTTTGCTCATCATATCCTCTTCTTTCTCTTTCATCTCCGTAGGAATGAGAACTCTAACCTTAGAGAAAGGTTTCGAGGTGCCCTTGCACTTCACCTTATATTCGATCGAATCTCCATCACACTTCTGAGGAATCAAAGTGAAATTAGCAGCACCGTTGATCTTCTTGCTCGTCGCCTTCCTCTTTGTTGCCTTGGTCTTCTCCACAACTTTCTTGTGGTGTTGGGGGGGTTCATTTGAAACATCTGCGACTTTTGGTTCATCATAAGACTCATCGAGCGATCGATCATCGAGTCTCCGAGGCAATGGTGATGCACGAGACATGTCGGGTGCTCCTCCGAGGGAATGACATCGTAGAAGACGCCTCCAATGCAAGAGAAAGAGATTCTCCTCGTGTCCATGATCGCGCCAACAGTAGCCATAAATGGTCTTCCCAAAATCAAGGGCACCCGATCCTCGCTCATCTCCACAACCTGAAAATCAGTAGAATCGACAATCTCCTATTTTAACAGGTAAATCAATAATTGTAGCAAGGGAGTGAGCTAGAAGAATCCGATGTGAGAAGCGTGTTAGAGATCTCATATCAGCTTTCAATCTCTCGCAACGCCTCGACATGACGTTGACACTAGACCCGAGTCAACGAGACTCAAGTTTACTCTGAGATGGAGCATGGAACTGAGAATTTCCGGGTCTTCCTCTTTGTCAACTGTCTCAGCGGTGGTGGTGATCGCAACGGAGGTCCGCAACCATTTTTTTGACAAAAACTTGCTTCTAGCAGCCTCCCACTCTCTTGTCAGCTTGGGAATAATAGGATGGGCAACTTCGTAGACCCTTTCTTCGACAAGTTCAACATCCTCCTGACGTCCCGGATCGATCGATACCGGATGGTGTCGATCGACCTCGATTTTCAGCATCCCACTCCATCTCCAGCAAGATCGACGGATTTTCATTCGAGTCGCTTAACTCCGAATTTACCACTTTTCCACTTCTTGACTTATGGCTGATGCGAGCTCGATTTCAGTCTTCCCTGGAAGAAACCCCTCTTGTCTTCTCACGCAGCTCAGTCTCGAGCAATTTGAGTCTCGAAGTTTCTTCGCGACAGATTCAATGCCTCGAGCTTTGGTTTGTATACCCGCTCTCAACCATCTCTGTCCTTTCTCGTTATTGATTCAGCTCGAAGGGTATCGACCGATACCATATGAGTGTCGATCGATACTGGAGTTTTGTATCGCCTCGGTTGGTGTCGCCGACACTGGTAGGGGTGTCGATCGATACTGTGGAATGTCGAGTTCTTATCTTCATCTTCAGCAACTTTCGCCTGAACTCAGAATTGCGAACCGTCAGCAACACTAGAAGCCTTTTCCGCTCAAAATCAGCATTCTGGTGCTATGCTAGACGCCAAGTTCTCAATCAGCTTCACAGCATCGGTTGGAACCCTAGTGTTGAAGTTCCGTTGCTTGCAGAATCCAGTGCCATCGATACCGCCAATCAATCCTCTCGAAAGATCCCGAGCAGCTGAACTTGACTGAAACCGTGATGGACAGTCTCCAGATCTGAATCGCACCAAGCAGCCTTGAGTGTTTGTTGGACCTCGAAAATTGAGAGATTTTGTTCCCGAGCTCCTCCGATCTCGCATCGTCATAGAAATTGTTCAGAATGCTCTGGTCTCGTAGTGAGAGATCCGGGAGGTAGCTGCTTCAGCCGAAGCTGCCTCTCCACCAAGAGAGTATGGAAAGAGCTAAAAGAGGTATTCGTGGTACTCCATCGATTCTTCATACCGGTGACCAAGTCCTCGAATTTCTCGATGTGGTCCATAGGGTGCTCATGAGAGAGACCGTTGAAGGGGTGCTGTCCAACAAGAGCGAAGTAAGCAGGCTTCAGCTCAAAGTCATTCCTCTGAAAAGTTGGAATACGGATCGCCGCACGATTGGCATAATTGATCCGTCGGTTGTAATCGCCAAGTGTCTCCTCAGCAACAGCTTGGGGTTGTTGTGGAGAGGTAGTTGTCCACCTTCCTCATCATGCACCAAACCTTGTGGAAGATCCATCTCAACGTAGTTCTTTTCCTTGTTCGACTCGCTGCTCAAGCTGCTAGCTCGGGAGAGATTGATCAGTGGTGTGTTCTTCGTTCTCCTGGTGGTACGCTGATGCATACACCTGAAAATCAAAAGAAAAYGAGAAGATAAGTAACCAAAATTTAAAAACAGACGTTCAGTGTCGRTCGATACCAATGGAGTATCGATCGATACTGACGACGAACTTAGACAAAATCGACAACTAAAATTCTAAAGGTGAATTTTTAGTCCCGCAACGGCGCCAAATTTGATATGCTCAAATTAATACCCTAAAAGTACTAAAGCAGTTGCTGCAGTATATCAGGGGTCGAACACAAGAACTCAAGAAAATTCACACAATAAATAACTTAGTGAGGATTAAGCTAAGCAAATCACGTTAAACAAGAAATTGGTGATCGAAATATGATTGTTTTAATTCAATTCAGGGAAGGATTAGGCTCAGGGTAACTCTCAGGAAATCAATGATAAACAACAATTAATCAATTAAGGTTCAATTCAATTGCACTGCTTCGAACTCAAACACGAAAGTATAGTTAACCAACCTGCTGTAAAACTAACTAAGTCTAAAGTCTAAAATTCCAAATCTCTTTGCAAATCCTACACAGTAAACCAGCAATCAATTCAAGTTTGATATGTTCACAATTCGATTAAACCAAATCTCTTTGCAGATAATCCAATTGCTCACCCTAGTTTTATCAGATTCAATTGCACCGTGCCTAATCGAATCTAGGTTCTATATTCTAAGTGATCAGGTTAGAAATAGCTTTGAGAACAACCTATGGTGAAGAACTATTCAGATTTTGAACCCTAACAAATCAATCATCATAAATCAGAGAAATCCATATGAGAAAACCCTAAACCTAAAATGAGACTACTCAGACATGGTTGATGAAACAAATAACATAACTGAATAGATCATGAAATTAAACAAAAGAATAAAAACAAGGGTTCGGGATCTTTTCTATGATGAACAAAGTCTCGGATCCGTCTCCCTCACAAAAGCTCTCCAAAAGTCAAGTCTCTCTCAAGAATAATCGTGAAAAGTAAAGTCTCYCAGTAAAGTCTGCTTAACCTCAAGACTAAGAGTTTGCTTAAAATAGGTCTAAAAACACGAGCTGGGCTTCTTTGTAAATAAGGGAAAGTATTGGGCTTCTTTTGGTGAGAATTCTCRTCCTTGGACATCTATCTCCGCGTTGGTATCGATCGACAGATGGTGTCGATCGATACCAGGCTTGAAAAGAGTGGTATCGATCGATGGATGGTCGATCGATACCAGGCTTGAAAACGGGTACTTTCTTCTGGCTTGCTCCAAAAGGCTCCAAATGTCTCCAAAATCTCCAATTTCGTCCCAAACGTGCTAAAACCTGAAAAGACTCTAAAATGATAGAAAAAGCACTAGAAAGACTCGATAAAACGACTTATATCATGGCTAAAAACGGGTAAAATCCATGATATATCAGTTGATTACCCTTGCTTGCTTGCTTATCTCATAAACTCAAAAAAATATATATATATATATTGTAATTGCCTATTTCGCTTGTTTTAGTTTTCATAAATTCATAAAAATTGGTAAAAATATTTGGTCTCTTGTTTCTAAACCTAGACTCATTATAGGACATACTAAAATTGGTTTCGTAAAATCAGGAAAACATAATATATTTATTTTGATAATTACGCCAAGGATTGTCTTTTTGAGCTAGTCCAAGCACTAAGACCGTTTACTTTTGTGTTTTGCTGTGAGGTTGATGGCTGGCAATGGACAAGATGTGTTGGCACAAGCCATATCTGAGATGAGAGCTGACATTTCTCGGAGATTTGGAATGATCGAAGAAAGGCTCGGACATATCGAGCAACCTCCGAGAAGAGCACCACCGAGAAACGATCCACCAAGAAATGACCCACCGCCGAGATATCAGAATTTGGGTTCAGAAGATGAGACAAATACATCAGAGGTTGATTGGGGAGAAGGAGAAAGCCATCACTCTTGGGGCAGAAGAGACGAACATGACGTTGAAACATGCGATGAAGAAACTGATTCTGAAATCAGTTATCATGCTGAACAAGAACGTGAAGAAGAAAACAATGAAATCAAATCCTGGTGTGATGAGGGTGAATCACAATTCAGTCAAGAAGGAGAATGCTATAGATATGAACCTGAACTAGAAGAATCTCAATACAATCTAGATGCTGGAGGCTATGGAGATGAGTCTAGAGGTGACACACAACAACACAACCATGAAGATTACGAAGAGGAGAACCATGAAGATGAATCATGGTATGAAAAGACTAATTTTCACGCCAGCCAAGAAGATGAATACCACGAAGATGAACAAGAACCTGGAGGATTCAATCACGAGGAGGAATCATACACCGAGCAAATATCATGGTGTGAAGAATCCGAAGATAACCATGACAAAGAACTCTATGGAGAAATCGATTCCCAAATCAGTTTAGTAGAATCCGAGCCATGTGATGCTTCAATGTGTGAAGTTGAAGGTTACAAACCAGAATGCATCTCCTTCTCAGGACATAGTCAAGGACCAGAAGCGTACTTAAGATGGGAAGAGGCCATGGAAGATTGGTTCCAATCCAACCAAGTTCCTGAAGCGGAGAAAACCGCTATTGCCGAAGATACTTTAATCAAAGAAGCGATTGGATATTGGGATCAACTCGACTACTTCAACGAGGGTCCAGACTTTACTTGGGAAGAAATGAAAGGACTCATGTATGATGAGTTTGTGGATGGTGATACAACTAACAGCCAATACTACGCATCAGATCCCGCACCAAGGAGGTTGTTGCTATGGCCGAATCCAAAGACGATGCCAAAAGCTTGTTGTCCCATATCAAAGAACGTGTTCACACACAATCTAAAGGGGCACATAGAAGAGAGAATTACACCAGAACACCATCAACAACACATTCCAAGTCCCGAATATCCACCCCGAACAAATGCACCAATGCATGCACCATTACAGGAGCCACAAGTCTCACTAATGCAAGGTCATGATCACGTCTTGGAGCATAAAGAAATAGAAGTGGACCACAAAAAGAGTAAGCCGGACTCACAAGAACATCCTCAACACGTCACCAAAGCAACACCGTACCGAGGTAAGGCCCTAGATTCCCAAAATCGAATGAAAGCTAACTTGCTTTCCCTTGTTGCAGATTGTACAGTTTCAAGGTCGAAACTTCTTGAAGGGGGAGGATATGATGCGGACATCAAACCAGCAACCTCAACAACTCATCAAGCAAATCCATTTGGATCTGATGTTTACCGAGAAAGCTCTACTACCTCACCCGAGAAGACCTATGCATCTTGTATATCCCAAACGGAGTGTGAGTTCTTCTGTCCCAGCCCAACGACCACTTGGAACACATACTTAGCACAACTAGAGATCTCCTCGAAGTGGAATCAGCCCATTATCAGATCCCATGAAGAAGTTATGGCCAACACAATCTGGACGGACCTGAAGCTTCCGGATTTGGACCTGCGAGCACTCGGTGGAGGATTCCGGACAGACCAGGATGAATTAAGCTACGAGGTGACCTGTTCTGGAAACTTGACTCAACAAGGAATCGCTGAGAGTTGGAAGCAGGCCAAGAACTGCTCTGGATCAAAAGTTATGATTTTTACAAATCAAGGGATTCTACACGGGCCTGTTTTAGAAGCTAACGGATTCTGGAATCTTCAATCACATGTTTGGCGTCCAGGAGAGTCTCTACCACAACTAGAGGATAATAACAGAACATTGAGATTCATTCACAACCATTGGATCAAGTGGACTCGATTTTGCACACTCATACACCAAGACTTCCCATATCAGACACCAAGAGCATTCACACTAGGCCGCATCCGTATATGGAAATACTTTCTGTCACGACTTGTACAAGCTGGAGCTGCACCTTGGAAACCTTCTTGGAGCTTTAGAGGATTCCCTTACAACCCAGGAAGGCGTCCCCAATTCATCACCGAGGATCCAAGAGCACCGACGGTTGATCTAAGAGCCGAGATAAGCCACGAGACTCCTCAGAATGCTTCTTACTCGCACACAACCGAGTGGCCCCTCATGCGGACAAATAAGGTGACTTCACTCTTTGTCCTCTCGCTAGCATGATCGAGGCATAAAGACATCACTAGGGATTGTACTCTTTCCTACCCTTAGGTTTTCCACGTGGTTTTACTAAGAAAGGTTTTAACGAGGCAACAACCTAGTGGTGCGAAGTGGCCTCAAGGCATTCTTGAGGGCCGAATTGTCTAGAAGCCCATATTATGCTTCTATTCAGTTCAAGCATTCTAAGGGAGTCCATTGAAGTCCATGCCGGCCCAAGGAGAAGTCACAAACGCCACTAGACTCGTCACTTATGCCACTTAGGCGATTTACCTTATTTGTTTTAAGTCAAACTTTCCTTTTTTGAACTTTTCCTTTTCGTTTCGGGAAATCTTTTGGCCATGTGTTTAGGCCACGTTTAGGGTTTCTTTTGAGACATTTTGTAGCCTAAAGTTGAGCCCTATATAAGGAGAAACTCGCAGCCCTAAGAGGGTAGACTTTGAATAAACGAAAAACCCTATTTTGTTTAGCCGTCGCCGCTTTGCTTCTTTGTTCTTCTTCTTACTTTTGTGAGACTCAAAACCAAGAGAGGTTCGTCCAAGCTGTATCACGAGACTTCCCACAACTCGTGTGGTCACTTATCAATCCACCGGTTCGAATATATCATCACGTTTCCCACCCTTGTCCATCGAATCGCGCCGCACGGTCCATTCGGAGGCATAACCCATCCGACGCTTGTATCAAAGTGTGAATGTCATGTCCCGTGAGATGTTAGACAATCTAGGTATAAGACACCTCACTTATCACCCATCACCGATCACTTTTGGAGACGCTCATTCACGAAAGCCACTTGGTCTTCTGGAAGATTACCCACTTAAAGATGGGGATTGTATAGTCCCAACAGACTTCGTTATTATGGAAATGCAGAAGGCCAACAAGCTCCCACTGCTCTTTGGAACTCCCTTCCTCAACATTACTGGTGCAAACATGGACTTCAAGAACCAAAGGGTAGTTCTTATGAATGTGGATGACAAGGCCTATTACCCACTAAAAGCTCCACCCCCAAAGGTCTATGAAGAGAAAGAGAAGTCTCTGGAACGAAAGGATAGAGCTGAGAGTACAATAAATGAGCAAGGGGTCAAGCCATTCATCCATGGTCAGATCATTACAGAGGAGACCTCAATCCCCCTCCATCAACCACCCTAGACCCGCTAAACAAGAAGTCAAGCTTAGAGACTTTAAACAAGCTCACTTGAGAGGAAGTCCCATGTCTATCCTTGTATATATTGCTTTAATTTTCTTGTTAAAACGTCGTTTAAGTGTGTTAGTTCGTGTTTTTGGCTTGCTGGTATGATTGCAGGAGAGAATAAGCATTGAATCACAGAGAAAAAGAGGAAATGAGCAGAATTGGTCTGACTCGACCAAGCAGCTCGAGTCACCCGGTAGAGCCAGCACCCTGTCTACATCTGGCTTGACCACCCAGCTCGAGCCAGGTGATCGAGCCACCCATCCCTCCATCCTTGGCGCGACCATGCACTCGAGCCAACCGGTCGAGTCAAGCTCCCACGCTACATACACCAAAGAGAGCATGAAGGATTCAATCTCCTCTTTCTTCTCCAACCCTTGAGGTACCTGTTCTATCCATTCTTGTATATATCATTTGCATTTCTTTCTTGTTTTTTGTTGTTTCTTAAACCTTCTTTCTAAATTTTTATTACACAAGGGACTGTGTAATTTAAGTATGGGGGGAAGGATTAAGATGTGTTTGATTTGTTTTCTGTGTTCTTATTTTTACTTTGTGCATATTTGAGTCTGCATGCATCTAAGGCATAGAAAAACCAAAAAAATCTTGAAATTTTTTCGAAAATGATTACAAAAACAGAGTGTTCATGTAGTTGCATTTACATTTTAGGATTGAGTCTAGATTGTTTTCATATATGGTTGTTACATTTTCATAGGGGATTATGATGATTATAATCTTGTAAGCATGCTGATTTAATAATATAATCTCAATGCCCTCGTTTCTAGTTGTTTAATGCATTGTTATTGAACTTGAAGTAAGACTGCACCATACTTTGAAACTAGATTAGGTCTCAATTAAAGCATGATGTGATTTGATACCATTCCCTATCTATTAGAACCTGAACTTGACTTATAATTATCATGTCTATGCACTGCATTTGAACTCATAGATACCATATACATACTTGGATTTTCTTTCACCTGTTTACCACTCTTGCTAACCCAAGTAGCTGTTCTCATTTTTAGAACAGTTTTACCATGCCCTTGCCTAGCCTTCTTTCAAGCCATGTTATTACTCTATTGAGTGTGTGAGGCCTATTTCTGAATGAGCTTGGTAGAAAGTGTTAGGTTTGAGCCGACAAGGATAGAATCTCATGTAGTTCTGGTTTGCAATTTTCGAATCAGATAGGACTAGGTGGGATCTTGATCATTGGGTATAGGGTTTGGTTCTGTGAAAAGAAAGAAAGAAAACTTGGAAAAAGATGAAAGAAAAAGGTTAAGAGTTCTTAGGAGAGGAATGTTCTGGAAATGTGTTAATCTAGTAAAGGATTTGGAGGTGTGCTAAGAGTATGGCTAAAGTTTTTAAGTAGAGTTCATATACTTTGCATTCTAGAACTAGCAACTTGGACATTGAGATCATGTATTATATCTGCAAGTTTTGGTTCTGAATCCCCACTTTCAAACCTCTTCTCCATCTTATTCTTATCTGTTTGCTTGCGGGCAAGCAAATACTAAGTTTGGGGGAGTTGATATGTCTATATTTTACATGGTTCTAGCATGCATTTATCACCCATTTAGCCTCGTTTAATAGCATGTTCTTAGCGTTTGTTTCTAGTGTTGCATACTTAGAGTGTTTTGCTTTAGGTTTGCATACATACTGCATTTTGGAGTTGTTTCAGGTGCACTTAAGGATTATTGGAGATGTTGAAGTCAAATGGAGAAAAAGGAGAGCTTAACTCGACCAGAAACTCGAATGGAGACTGACTCTAGCAAGCCACTCGAGTCAACAGGTCGAGCTAGTGCACTCTGCACCAAAAAAAACTGCAATTTGACCCAGCTCGACCCAAGCCACTCGAGCCCACTGATCGAGCTGAGCATAAAGGTGCCGTATTGGAACTAGCTCGAGCCCCACGGTCGAGTCCACCACTCGAGTCCATGCCAAAGGTGTAGTCTTGATCCCAGCTCGACCCAAGCCACTCGAGTCCGTTGGTCGAGCTGACCTTAAAAGTGCAATCATGATCTCAGCTGGACTATGCCACTCGAGTCCTTGCTCGAGCCAGAGATAAAAATGCCGTCTTGAAGAATTTTTGCCGGACTCGACCCAAGCACTCGATCCAGCTTGCTCGAGCCCGTCTCCTAATTTGCTATTTTGTCTTTTTGTGATTTAGGGTTTTTAACTAAGAGTATAAATACTCTGTAGGAGATTAGGACGAGGGGAATCTCGTTTTTAACCCTTGTTCATCTGTTCTTGTTTCCTGGATCCTATAACTTTGAATCTACTTGTTATTTTTGTTTGAATCTTTCCATTCTATCTATTCTCTTCCTTATCTTTCTACTTATGCA
Source organism: Boechera stricta (assembly GCA_018361395.1). NCBI lineage: Eukaryota > Viridiplantae > Streptophyta > Magnoliopsida > Brassicales > Brassicaceae > Boechera > Boechera stricta. The sequence continues at coordinate 6,437,518 of CM031542.1, forward strand.
AGTTATTTTGATTTTTGGGTTTGTGATTATGCTGTTCATCATGTTCTGTGAATAGTTTTCTAGGATTCTTAAGGATGGGTTAGGTTTAGGTTTCGAATCTTAGTCTCCTAGGTGGCTTAGGGTTAGATTAGACGAAATCCCTTCTAGATTAGTGCTCTTAATGATAGTTTCTCTCTGATCAATTGAAATTAGATCATAGGTTTTTCCACACCCAGAAGGTGTTTGATGAAATGCCTGAACCAAATAATTCCAGAGATTTACATGCCTAGCCTAAGAGATTGACAGGATGTTTATCGCTTAAATAGATTGAATCTGCTCTAAGCTAGATTTTAGAGAGATTTAGGTCTGGAATTAGTTTAGCTTGAGGTTATCTGTCACTAAAGTGGATTTAGCTACGTTGAATCTATTGTCTAGGGATTAGCTTAGATAGATTTTGTTAAGCCCCTGATTAGATAGAGGACGACCAACCCCATCCTTGGACCTTCGTTCTTGATTGATCTCCATTTTATGTGCCCTGTTTTTGCTCGCTTTTTAGTTTTGTTATTGCCCTTTGATTTCCATTTGCTTAGTTGTTAGTTTCACCATTTACTGCTTGCTTGGCTTGACTTGATTTGATTGCATCCTTTCGCTAATATCGCACTCATTTGGATTGATACCTTTCTGTACTACAATGGCATGATAGTGCATTGAGGCATTTGACAGATAGCATAAACATAAAAATCTGCTATTTCAGGGTGGAGATCGATAATGGGATCTATGTTATAGAATTCCATATGTTTGATTGTTCTTAATCGATCTAGCTACTCTAATATTCAATCTTAATGCTAAGTCATATCCTATGGGAGATGCTTAAGGTTATAATCGAGAGGTTATATGAATAGAAGCTCTTAGCGCCACGAGAGTGGGTTAAAACTTCAGACACTACAAGAAAATCGTCGCTATTCGCGCGTCGCAAATCGAAAATCATCGCAGATTCATCGCAACATTTGCGAGGGAAAAATACAGAAGCGAATCCGTCGCAAAATAACCTCGCAAATCCGCCGGCAGGAGGAGAAGTTACAATTGTCATCGCAAATATACATCGCAAATAAGTCGCAACTTAGCGATGGCTTGGCGACAACTGGGCGATATCCCTCGCAACTGCATCGCAAAATTTTGCGATGGATTTGCGATGTAGTTTCAATGTTCATCGCAAATCCATCGCAATATTGCGATGGATTTGCGATGGAATTCTTATTTTAAATTTAATATAATTTCGATTTTAATTAAAATTAAGATTATAATTTAATTTAGTTAAATTAAATTATAAAATCTAAATAAAATTAAAATTCATAATATTATAAGAAAATTAAAATATAATATCTGTTTTTAATACAAAAAAAAAACTAAAACGATTCTGATGGCCCGGTTCCCGTCCCGGTTCCTGACCCGGTTCCGGTTCTGCTACCAGAACCGGGATCATCTCCGAACTCGTGCTGAAGAAGCTGTGCCAAATCTGGATCCTTGGTGCCCAAATAGTCAAAAATCTTACTAAACTTGGACATTTGCTGAGTCTGAGTTTCGATAATCTTCGCCTGGGACTGAATAAATAGTCTCAAGAGCTCCGAATCATGGATGAGATGAAGACGCAAGCGTAAGAAGTACAAGAGTCAATCTTCGATTGCAGGGAACCGACACCATAAATTCTCCCTTTTTTACGGGGAGCGACCTGAAAAAAAAAATGATTTGTAATTTATAATAAACATAATTACAAATATTTACAACAATTTTAAAAACATACCTCAGTAAAAATTTTGTTCTTCAAGGCCGAGACAAGCAGGCTCTCGGGATCATCACCTTAAGTCCGAGTCGCTCCTGCATCTTCGTGACGCCATTGTAGAGCTCGGATTTCCCGTGCAAACGATCCATCCGGTCTCCGCTTGCCTGTTCAAGAACGGCGAGCAATGTCGCACGCTTCCACGGTCTCACTACATATATATAAAAAATTACTATCATATTTAATTTAAAAATAAAAAAATTTAAAATTTAAAACTTACTATCTTTCGAGCTCGGGCTTGAAACGATAGCTGTCCGGAACAATGCTTATGACACCCGTCTCCGTCAGGATCAGAGAGGCGGGCAGCTCGAGCAATTCCGCTCAGGGTCTCACTCCTCGGAGCCGACCAATACGCCACGAGGCCTTTCCAGACCTCAGGATCCATCCACCTAGGCATCGCATTGTCGCCCTCTTTTCTCCATTTGCTCTTCCACCGTCCCACCTGGTCACACATTCGAGCCTTCAACTTTTGCTCAAAGTGTTTGCGAACCGTAGATGTAATGACATGATCCCAGTGGTATGATTGCTACAAAAAAAAAAATTTGTTGATAAAAATATAACAATTAATACTTTGATATAAATAAAATTTTGAAACTTACAGCGAATGCCTCGAACCACCGGTGGACGACATATCTCGGAGTCTGCGTCCAATTAGCATGAGGTTCTTTGAAGTCTCTTTCCAGGATCGAACGCACCTTAGCTGCTACAGAACCGTCATCTGTGAACCTGAATTATTTTTAAAAGATAATTAAATTAAATATAGTATTAAACATTAAAAAATTAAATATGTGAGAAAAATAAAACAAATTACCATAAAGTCCCTGGAGGACGGGCAGGATCAAGATGTGGTAGACGGTCATGACCTGGCTGACTAAGAAGCGCCTGTATGACCAGATCATGGTCAGCGTCTGACATGGTGGGCTGTGTAGGTGGAAGTGGTGGTGGTTGTGCTGTCAGTGGCTCTGGTGACTGATGATGAGTATCGGGAATATGAGACCCGCCCATCTGAGAAGAAAAACTGGCCCCAGGAGTAGGCGGCGTAGATCCACCACCTCGCGAAAGATATCGCGTGTAGTCGTTAGACGATCGAGACATCTGCCAATAAAATTTTTTTTGGAATAATCGTATTCAAAATATAAAATAACAAATCTAAAATCAAAAATACTAAACTATATAATAATTTTCAAAATAAAAAAACATTTTTTGACATCCTAAATACTAAAATCCTAAAATTTTCAAATAAAATCGTAACCAATATCACCAACTTTTTATCAAAAATTTATTAATATAACAACTCAAAACCTAAATTCCAATCAATAAATAAAATTACAAATATAAATTTTTAATTAATAAAACTTGTGATAAACTAATCATTTTGAAATCTTAAATTCTATTTTAAAATCAAAAATCCTAAAATTTTCAAATTAAATCCTAATCGATAACATAAATTAAGAATAACTAAACACAAATTAATAATTTCAAACATAAATGACTAAATCAAAACAAAAAACAAAAAAACCTAAATCAAAAATCCAAAAGCATAAAAAGAAATATTTTACAAAATTAGAAATCTAAATCCTATATTCATTATAATAATTTATAACATAAATAAAAAATATAAATTATATAACATAAATCACAAATTTTTTTAATTAATTCTAGTAAACGGTTTTTATATTGTTTTAACAAATTACTAAATCACAAAACAAAAAAATTCCAAAACTATATTATATAAACGTTTTTTTAATAAAAATTGTAGAAAAACCTTATTAAACAAACCTATAAATTACTAAATCATGAAACGAAAATCACATAATTACTAAATTGATATCGCCGGAGGAGAAGGACCGTTCGCCACGAGGAGTGAGGAGAAGCAGCCGTCGCCGAGAGGAGGAGGAGAAGACCTGCCGCCGAGAGGAGAGGAGAAGGAGCCGCCGCCGTCGACAAACGCCAAAGGTAAGTTTTTTTTTTTTTTAATTTTTTCGCTTTTCTGTCGACAAACGCCGGGAAGAAGAAGAGGTATATAATTAGACTTATCGCACTCCATCGCAGAATCTCGCAGTATTGGGTTCGTGATTTTGCGATGGATTTATGATTGCGCGATGGAGTTGCGATGGAACCATCGCAACCATCGCAGTTCGAAATACTAAAAATTTGGTACCGCGAACAAAAAATAGAATTAGTTATTATTTATGAGGAACGCGATATCCGTCATAGCTTCCATCTAGAAAAAACACATATAAAAAAACTTAAAATATTATGAACTTTCCAAATATAAAAAATTATAAATAAATAAATAAAAATAATATAAATACATCGTACTTTACGTGTAACACATGAAACATATACTAACATACAAACATTTAATCAGAATCATTTTCAGATACATATGAGTTTTCACCATCGCTTTTCTCCGTCGCTGCTCTCGAACTCTTCACATTCCGAATCTTGATTTGTCTCATCCATGGTCATCTCTTCTACTTCTCTGTTCTGTGAATCAATATGAAATATATCTTCTGTTGATTCCATAACTACAGAAACTTCTGCTGATCTTTCTTGTTGCAAAGCCACATCACCAACTTCTCCGACTATTCGACCTCTTGGATTCACTTTGATCACAGATAACCACGTCTCTCGTCTTTCCCTTATCCGAGGATATGGAATGAAACACACTTGTTCTGTTTGACATGCTAGGATAAACGGTTCAAATTTGGAAAATTTTCTGTTGGCATTGACATCAGTTCCCTAAAGAGTGCGAACGCCGACCGATCGGATCATACCAATGACATTTGAACAAAACGCATTTCAACCCGATAATTCCTGGATATGATACTTCTATAATTTCGCAAAATACCGAGTCATTTTCACCGGCACGTGAATTCCATAATTTGCGGTTGACCTCGGAGCCATGCTCATACGCGTGAAAAGTGTAACCGCGAGTGAAGTACATTGGAGCAGTAGTGATCTTCGCAATGGGTTCTGAACAATCTCGTAACCAGAGAGGCAAGGGCTGGTTTGCACATCCATTCATTACCTACATGATATTAATTACGAAATTAATATGTTATTTAGTTTTCAAAGGAATTAATAAATAAGTCTATATATATATTTATACATCAAAACTTACATAGTATTTTAACCATCCAGCAAAATCAGCTTTGTACTTCTCATTTTGTTCTTGTAAATGGAAGGCTTCACGCATTGCGTCGAATTCACTATAAAAAAAATTCTTTTAACAAACATATATCTCTTGTTAGATTTATATTTAAATATGAAATAATTAAAATTATACCTCTAAGCCGACTTCACAATTTCGCAATATATAATTGTTAGCCGCCCGAGAATATTTGTGGTCTTCCCACCAAATTTCTTTCAACTTCCCACCGAGTCTCCCTATTTGGGCGAAGATATCTGGGACCTCTACGTTATATATTGGTGCAACTCCATCATATGTCGAACACGAAGTTTTCTTTGTTCGACGGTTGGGCTAAAGTAAGTATGAAGTGAGAGGTCAAACTTCCTGCAACGATCGATCCTTCAACTTTGCAAGATTCTTTGCCCTTTCTTTTTAGATGTCCCCATAAATCGCTCGAGCGGGTACATCCATCGAAATTGCACAGGACCTCCAAGGCTTGCTGTGTAGGTGGATCGGAAGATGTTCCATCACGTCAACGATGGTGGAAATATTTTTTCTAAATTACACAATAACACTGGGATATTATTGTGTAATTGCATTATCCCCTCCTCTGTAGTGTTGGTGTGCATAAATCTCTGAAAAATGCTCCAATGCCTGAAAGTGATGTATAGTTTATTAGTGTTAAACACATATATAATAATGGGACAACACTACTTAAAACTGTATTACTATATTACCATATTGCTTAATTGGTGCGGTAGAGCTCAAGTAATGCTGGTAATAATTAGCTGCATGAATACATGACAATGTGGCTCTTCATACCAGCAATTTTTTCCCTTGCCTCATACATCTTGAGAATTTGGACACATACCCATCGAAATTTTACTTCTCAAGCAACCCAGTAAACAACACTGCTTTGCATTCCCGACAAGCCTTAAAGATCGAATGTAATTTTCCATCCCTTGTAATATGCAACTCTTCTTCCGCATATTTCAAGTCCAACCTTGATTTGAAATTGTCTTTACTTTGGGCTGCCTCGCATATTCAAAATCGTATTCATGATGTTATCAAAAAATTTTTCTCGATGTGCATCACATCAAGGTTGTGCCGTAATATGATCTCCAGTATGGAAGCTCCCGAAGATACTTTTCTTATGCCAATCGACAACTCCCATATCCCAGGCATGTTTGCCGTATAGGACCCCCCACGTGTACATGTTTCCTCGCACCATAATAATCAATCTGCTCTAACACTGTTCCGACATATACATCGGGGGAACACGCACAACTTTGTTCTTCTTGAATAGTTTCTTATTCYTCCGGTAAGAATGATGCATGGGAAGAAAGCGCGATGGCAATCAAACCAGCATGGTTTCCTTCCATGCTTTAGTTGAAAAGCATCTGATCGATCCATGCAATATGGACACGATAACCTCCATGTGGTCCAGCCCGATAACATTCCATACGCCGGAAGTCACTAATTGTCCACATTAGCACTGCCCGCCAAATTGCGCGTTGGTGAATGATCGAAAGTCCGTACACTGTATACCACAACTGTTTCAACTCCTGAATCAAAGGTTGCGAAATACATCGAGAGATCGCTTTGGATGCTTCGGACCCTGCATTTAATACTCATAAACAAGAATTCCCTTTGCATGCACATTTCTGGTGGAAGATTGTATGGCGTCACTATAACAGGCCAGAGCGAGTATTGTCTCCCAGACAAACCAAATGGGCTAAAACCGTCAGTGCATAAGCCAAGATAGACATTTCTACACTCGTTAGCAAAGTCAGAATGTACCGTCTGGAAGTGTTGCCACGCCTTTGCATCGATTGACGACCTCCCCATCTCTCTCTGTTGATGAGCATACCATCTCATTGCCGCCGATGTCATTTCTGATTGGTATAACCGTTTTAATCTATCAGTGATTGGCAAATACCACATACGTTGGTATGGGATACGGGTCCTTCTGGTAGTTGGTTGATATCTCGGTTTCCCACAAAATCGACATTCCTGCAGCTTATCGTCGTCTTTCCAAAAAATCATACAATTATCAATGCACACATCAATCATTTCTGATGGTAACCCAAGACCCGCAACTAATTTCTGTATTTCGTAGTAACTCTCAGCAGAAATATTATCTTCTGGCAAATACTCTTTAAATAATTCAGCCCATTCGTCCATGCAATTTTCAGTTAGGTTATTATCACTCTTAATTGTCATCATCCTAGATGCCAGTGACAGTTTAGATAACCCCTCCCTACATCCCTCATAGATAGGTTGATTTGCAGAGTCTAACATATCATAAAACTGTTGTGCTTCAACATTAGGTTCTTCCCTAGTTTCATCAACAAATGCAGGAATAGATTCATGAAATGCATCTGTGACCATATCATGATACCTATTTTCTGGATGAGACTCTTGATAATTTTCAAACATGTTTTGACCGTAGTTATAATTAGATATCGGTTGATCAACACCATCACCCGTACTACTACTTCCTGCACCAAGACTAAAACCCTCTCCATGTGAAAACCAGACATAATAGTTTGGCATAAATCCTCTATTATACAGATGCGTCTTCACAGTATCAATTTCCAAATATTGATTGTTCTTGCACGTTCTACAAGGACAGAAAATGTTACCGTCACCCTTCGCATATGGGTTATTAGTGGCCTGGCGGATGAATGCTCGCAATCCGACACGATACTCCTTTGTCACTTCCCTCGTCTCCGGATCTTTTCGATTATACATCCACTTCCGTAATTCATATACTTCATGCTGGGACGCCATTTTTTAAAACTCACTCACTCAGATTCTGTATATATTTTTTTTTTCTCTCTCAATTGTTGAATATGTGTTTGAATTGTTATGAAAAATAACTAAATCCGTTTGGCTATTTATAGAGATTGGAAAAATTTACGATGGCATTGCTATGGAAATCTGCGACGGATTTGCTACGGAAGTTAATTTGCGAGGGAACTGCTACAAATCTGTGACGAATTTGCGATGTACTGCGACAAATTTGCGATGGACTGCGACGGATTTATTCGTCGCAAATAGTTAGGTACATATCATTTAAAACGCGTTCCACCTACCTTCGTACCATGTCGGCATTATCGCAAATCCGTCGCAAATTTTTTCCGTCGCAGTAGCATCGCAAATTTGCGATAAATTTGCGATGATATTGCGAGGAACGCTGAAGATCCTCGCAGATTCATCGCAAATTTGCTACTCAAAACTATTCATCGCATATCCATCGCACATTTGCGATGGATATGCGATGAACTTGCCATTCCCTCGCTAAATCATCGCAAATATATCGCTAAATCGTCGCAAATCTGCGACGGATATTTTCATCGCAAAATTGCGACGGTTTTTGTTTCCGTCGCAATGTTTTCGCGGATTCATCGCAAATTGAACCGGAAATTTGCCATCGCAAAATTCCATCGCAAATAGCGAGTTTTCTTGTAGTGAGATTTGAATATTAGAGAGTATTAGCTATAGTCAAGTTTGTTGTTTAGTAGAATTAATCATTGATCTAACTCTATCTAAATTAGGTTAAAATCTTAGAAACACTTCACCATAAGAGTGGGTAGTATTTCGGAAATAAATATATCAATCACTTCGTATTACTTAAAACACAAGGCCGTTTGATTTATAGTCCAATGGAAGTTTATGAATACTTAGTAATCGATGATAGGATGCGTTTAACGCGTGAAGGTCGCCACGAGAGTGGGTCTGACATAGTGTCTAATATATCACGAGAGTGGTCACTAGCCTACTTCGAATATCCCTAGATTGACAACACAAACTAATTGGTAAAAACATACATCCTAAATATAGACTCCCTCAAATCATTCTCATATACCCTAGAGATTAATTGTTAATTTACCATTTAAGTTATTTATTTAAGTTATTTTATATTTACGTTATTTAATTTATGCCATTTATTTTTTGTTATTTATTTTATGTAACTTAATTTATGCATTTTATTTTATGCACTTTTATTTATGCAATTTACTTTATGCTATTTGATTTATATCATTTAATTAACGCTATTTAATTTATGTTATTTAATTTACATAATTTATATTACACAATTTAAATTATGCAATTTAATTTAGTTTTTTAATTATTGCTTATTTATTTTATGCACTTTAGATAATAGAATTAAAACCCAAAAACTTTATAATTCACCTAGAAGATTCATCACTACAATCTCTGTAGTTATTCTCAGTCTCTGTGGATCGATTCCGTTTGTACTACAATTGCATTGACTGTGCACTTGTGGTCACGTCGGATTAAACTCTCGAGATTACCCTATAAGTAGCGCTCGGGTGAAACCTAGTGAGAGGTAAGCAAGAACCTCCCTATCACCCACAAGTAATAGTGGCTTTACCCGGCTGCTCCCTTAGGTACCTCTATGTCAGGAGGCTTAGCCATAGCTTAGGTACCTCACAAAACAAACACAAACCAAAAGAACTTAAGACCCTCAAACCGGAATTCAATATACTAAACGGGAAATGAATCTTTCAATAAATTGAGTCACAATTTTGGTTCATTTTGGGATGGGAAATTCACACGTTTAAAACACAGCTGATAAGTTTTGAAATTTAAAAATTGTGGGACCACAAAGAGCTGGCTCAAAAAGACACAAAGATACTAAAGCAAAAGCAAAAGCAAAAGCAAGGTAGAAAGCAAATGTACTACAAAAGGTTTCTAATTTTAGCAAAAAAGGATCTTAGTAACCTAAGATGAAATCGAAACCAACATGCTCCTAATGACATCAATGGCTACAGAAACCACACATAAACAAGACCCAAAAACTATCCTATCATGCATACTACTCAAAGAAACCGGAATTAATAACCTACACTCGAGAAAACACGAAACCGGCAAAAAAGACAACAACTTTCTAAATCTTGGGACCTAATCATGCATGAACGACCACAGATCTACCAAAGACATGACAAAAGACATCCTAAACCAGCAAGATAACAAAGCGAGCCGAGTCTAAACAACCTAGAAACACTCATACAACAAAAGGACACAAAGACGAGAACTTTATCAATTTTGAAGCTTAACCTATGAACTATCATGCTTCAATGGAGAACGATAACAAGCAGAGATATTACACATCCTAGACAAGGTAATCAACTCAGAGAAACTAGATCTAACCGAACACAACCAAGAACTAGAAGAGAAATCACTAAAATTGAGCAAACATGCAAACTTTTTCAAGTTTACACTTAGATCCGAAGCAAGACAAGTAAAGTGAGAAAGATGAGATGGAAAGACACCACCTTTAGGAACTTAGGCTCTGAAACCAGATGATACACTCCCAACAGTCCCAAGAGACGAACCCAACCGAGCTCAAGGAGACCACGGAGGTGAATCGAGACAAACGGTCGGCGTAAGTGGCTGCGGTGTGGTTTTGATGGAAGAGCGGATAGTGGGAGGTGGTGGAGAGTTGATAGACGGCAAAGATGATTGCTAAGAACCCCGGAGACCCAGCAACAAACAAAACCAACAGCAAGCAGACAAGAGGACTACACCGAGACCGACAGTAGAGAAGAAAGGGTGGATGAAGGTGAAGCAACCGTGGGATGATAGGCACCACAAGGGTTGTGAGAGACCCTTGCTACAGCCTCCTACAAGCTGAGGACAAACCTCCAAGCTTTTAGGGTTTTCTCACTCTAAGACTCGAGATGAGAGACAAATATACAACTTTGAGATTTCTTTGTAATGATTGTTTCACATTAATGAAAGAAGTACCTTGCCTTTTATGGGCTAATTAAGGTTACTAAATAAAACTTGATACTTAGGCCCATTAACACAATTAAACCCAAAAATAAACCAAAGAAGGAATAAGGCATGTCTTAAGCAGTGTAAAGAGAAAGAAAACATAAGTAGAAGTCTTCCTTGAAAATAGGATCACATCTCTTGTATATTTAGACCTGTCTTAGAGGTTTCCAAGTCAAATACCCAAGGGAGATGAGATGTGATGTCTTAGATCTTTCGAGCCTCGTTAAAACTCTTTCCTAGTAAAATCCATAAGTGGGAAACCTAGGAGTAGGGAAAGAGTGTTTTACTCATCTAAGGTCTTTAGAGGGTGTCCTCACTAATGATGAGTGATGATACAAGCTTCAGACGTGGTATGCTCTCCGATGGACCGTGCGGCGCGAACGGATGGGCAAGATGGCGAGAACGATCGATGTACTCAGACAAGTGGATTGATAAGCGACCACACAAGATATGATAGGGCTCATGATACAGATTGAATGATCTCTCCTTGATTTGAATCAAAAAAGAAAAGACCAAAAAAGAAAATTTTTAAGACAACAAGGCAGAAATTTAATTGACGTGTCCTTGAGCCTTTTGCGACGTGGTCTTGGGCCAAAATGGACTTCAAAATACTCTCTTAGAATGCTTGAGTCGAACTAGAGGCATGATATGGGCTTCTAAACAACTCGGCCCTCAAAGGATGTCTTTGAGGCCACTTTGCACCACTAGGTTTTTGCCACATTAAAACCTTCCTTAGTAAAACCACGTGGGAAAACTAAAGGTAGGAAAGAGTACAATCCCTAGTGATGTCTTTATACCCCGATCATGCTAACGTAAGGACAAAGAGAGAAGTCATCGTCTTTGTCTGCATGAGGGGTCACTCGGTTGTGTGCGAGCATGAAGCATTCTGAGAAGTCTCGTGGCTTGTCTCGGCTCCAAAATCACTTATGGATACTTCTTGAGTATTGGTGGTGAATGGAAATGCCATTGGTTTGGAATTTGGCTAGTCCAGATCCGCTCGGTCCTTGTCCGCATCCGCATGGTCCGTGTCGAGGAAAAGGCTTACGGCTTTGGTTCTTGATCGTGTCTTGGGTGCTCCTCGAAGTGGTGGGATCTCTACTGATTGGGGTGGCTCCTTCTGGATGTCCACATCATTCTCCTCTTCTTGGGAAATATCTTCTGTCGTGTCCGAATCACCTACATCAAAAGGAGATAAGTTAGAAACATTGAACGTTGGGGAAACTTGAAACTCACCTAGTAACTCGAGGCGATAAGCATTCTCATTGATCTTCTCAACGATCTTGAATGGGCCATCTCCTCTTGGTGCTATTTTAGAGCTACGCTTATTTGGGAACCGTTCGGGCCGCATGTGAAGCTAAACCCATTCTCCCGGAGCAAACTCCATTTTCTTTCGTCCGTTGCCTCGGTTGTGTTTGATTTGCTGGTTCCTTTTGTTAAGGTGCTCCTTAACCTCCTCATGGATCTTCTTGACTTGCTTGGCCTCGGTGATTCCATCGAGATTAACTTGATCCGCTTTTGGTAACGGTAACGGCGTGAACTCCATGGGGGTCTTAGGGTTAAAACCGTACACAACCTCGAAAGGAGAAAACTTAGAGGAAGAGGGAGTAGCATGGTTATAAGCAAATTCAACTAAAGGTAAACACTCAACCCAATTTTTAAATTTTTTACCGATGCTAGCTCTAAGTAAGCTAGATAAGGTCTGGTTTACCACTTCCGTTTGACCATCTGTTTGAGGATGACATGTCGTGGAGAAGAGAAGCTTGGTGTCGAGCTTCTTCCATAATGTTCTCTAGAAGTGGCTCAAAAATTTTGTGTCTCGGTCCGACACAATGGTTCTTAACAGCCCATGCAAACGAACGACTTCTTTGAAGAATAAGTTAGTGGTTTGAGATGCATCATTCGTCTTGTGACACGGAATGAAATGGGCCATCTTAGAGAACTGGTCCACAATGACGAAGATAGAATCCTTGTGCTGTACGTTTGGTAAACCTAGCACAAAGTCCATAGACATATCCTCCCAAGGAGCGTTAAGTATCGGTATAGGCATGTAAAGACCATGAGGATGTAAGCTGGATTTTGCCTTAAGGCTAACGATGCATTTGGCACAATGGCGCTCAACGTCTCGCTTGATATGGGGCCAGTAGAAGTGCTCCTTGAGGGTGATGAAGGTCTTGTCTATTCCAAAGTGTCCCCATGAGGCCTCCACCGTGAGCTTCTGAGACCAAAAGTCGCTTATCTCGGAAGAGAAACTTGTTTTGTAAGTAGTAGGACCCGGTTCCTCCCTTTATGCACTCAGCATAAGTCTCTCCAAGGTCTGGGTCTTCAGCATATTGATCCTTAATGTGCTCAAAACTGAACACTTTAGCTTCCATTGTTGATATAAGGGCATGACGTCTCGATAAGGCGTTCGCGACCACATTGTCTTTGCCCTTCTTGTATTTGATTACGTATGGGAACGTTTCCACGAACTCTAACCATCTTGCATGTCTCTTCTTCAACGTTGTCTGACCTCGGAGATGCTTGAGAGTCTCTTGATCAGTATGGATGACAAACTCTTTTGCCAAAAGGTAATGTTGCCACTTCTCTAGCGATTGGACCAACGCGTACAATTCTTTGTCGTAAGTGGGATAGTTGAGAGTCGGTCCACTGAGCTTCTCACTGAAGTATGCTACTTGTCTCCCTCCTTGAGTTATGATAGCTCCAATACCTAGACCTGAGGCATCACACTCAATCTCAAAAATTAGGTAAAACTAAAACCGGTGCATAAGTCAATCGGTCTTCAAGGTTTTTGAACGCGGTTTCTTGTGCTTCTCCCCACTCGAATTGCACATCTTTCTTTATCACAGCCATCAAGGGAGCAGCTATGCTGCTAAAATCTCGAACAAAACGCCTGTAAAAGCTCGCGAGACCGTGAAAACTTCGGACATGTCCGATGCTAGTTGGTGTAGGCCATTCCTCAATGGCTTTGATTTTTTCTTAGTCAACTTGTAGTCCTTGTGAGCTCACTACAAAGACTAAGAAAACCAACTTATCAGTACAAAAGATGCACTTTGTTAGGTCAGCGTAAAGGCCTTCCCTCCGAAGCATTTGCAACACTAGTTCTAAGTGTTTTACGTGTTCTAACAAGCTCCTACTATAAATGAGAATATCATCAAAGTATACCACGACAAATTTACTAATATAGGAACGCAAAACCTGGTTCATAAGTCACATGAAGGTGCTTGGTGCATTCGTAAGGCAGAAGGGCATGACTAGCCAGAGGCCTTGCTTCGTCTTGAAGGCGGTCTTTGACACACCCCATCCTGAGTATAAAAACGGAAAACGTGTAAAAATCATAAAAACCGGGATGAGCAAAATTGACACACCCCATCCTGAGTATAAAAACGGAAAACGTGTAAAAATCATAAAAACCGGGATTTTTTTAAAAAAACTTTTCTTAAAACGGTTGAAACCATTCGAGTAAAACCCTTTTTCTTGGTATCCAAGTCGAGTACTAAACATCTATCTTAAAATAAAACGATTAGGTTTCAGAACATGGATCGATCGATCACTCCCAGGATCGATCGATCCCATCCCAAAGAAAGGTTCCAGAAAAACTCGGATCAAAAGCAGCCCCTTGAGAATGATCGAACCTAACCTGATCGATCAATCCCGATATAGGATCGATCGATCCTATTTCGGATCGATCCTTTCGATCCTACTACGGAAGCATCGATCGGAGATCGATCGATCGCCCAGATCGACGATCCTACTATAAACAGGCCCGAAAAAAATTCTGCTTCGAAAACAACCTACATAATCGATCGATCCTACTGAGATCGGTCGATCCCAATCCCTTGCCCTGCGCCCAAAACAATCTTCACTCAAGCAACACACACTAACCTCCAACAAAAACCATGACATTACTTAAGCATTCAAAGCCATCTTAACATACTAATATGCATCATATAAATTCACAAGTAAGTTCCAACAACCAAACTCAAGCACAAAAACATATGAACATAATATACTTAAGAAGTGAAACCCATCCAACATCTAGATCATCCCTCTTCTCCGGCCTTTGGTTCCACGAGCTCCAAGACTTATGACTTCTCTTTACCTGCACCAAAAGAGGCGCGTAAGCATTGATAATGCTTAGTGAGGCGGTCATCCCGTTCCCACGGCTATACACACACATGATCAATGAATTTAACGCAATCAACACATGCTTAGAGAACAAGTCAATACATACAGTGAAAGAGCTCAATCACACACAATCATCACACATTATGGCCAAGCCATAAGTCACACCCATATGAACTAGTCCCTAAACACATATCAATCACGAAAACTCAAAGATCACACAGCTAAGCCGACGGTTACGCACTCACCTTTGCCTTGATGTAATGAAGAATACCCTTTTCCTTTTTGATAGCTTCAAGCCTTAAGCTTGATTCTCTTTGGCTTCAACTCCAACAACCACCAAGGTATCACCAATTCCCTAACAAAAACATCACCAACTACACTCTCAAGACAATTTACAAGTTCATACTTGAATTGCTTAATCCATCATTCTCGGATTTCGACTCTCAAGAACAGAGTTTACTAGGTCGATCATAACTCTTGTTCTAGATTATATTTTAGAAATTCCTTCGGTGAGCTTCAATTTCATACTCTCAAAAAGGTATCTACCAAGTTTCAGCCCAAAATAGCATGATTTGAGTGTCTAAACCATCACTCAAAGTCAGCCCGTCGCTACAGCTCAAAAACAGAGCAATCTTGGGAGAAAATTCATATCTCCTAAACTACTCAACTTATCGCGACGAAATTTGGTAGACACTTAGTTAAGAGGTCGAAGCAATTACCCACAAAATCTCAGCTCAATCCGAGCTTGTTTACTACCCCGATCAAAGCTCACAATTTGCCCCAAAATCTGTGTTTTCTCAACTCTTTCTCTTTCTCTTCTCCTCCTCCTTCTTCTCCTTCTTTCTCCCCTTCTTTTGCTTCTCCTCTCTCTTTCTCTAGCTCTCTCTAGAACTCTCTCTCAAATGCTCAAGAATGAGTATATATAAAGAGAGAAGAAAGCTCTAGAATTGTGGAGAAGAAGAGATGATACATATGCATATATGTATCTTGGTTTAATTAAATTAAACCAAACCACAATTAATTCACTAAACCGGTTTTTAATCAAACCAATTTCTAATTCCATCAATTAATTCCTTTGGTTTAGTGATTTCGTTTAACCCCCGAAATATTTGAGACATCCCTCCGTCTCAAAATATTTATTTCACTCTCGTCAAATCCCGGAACTTCCGCTTAATTCCCGATTAAACCGAACCACTCGGGATTCCTTCTCGGCGATCTATCCTTTGATCGATTCGACCCAAACACCGCCTATTTGGCCATTAATCGAGCTCGATATTATCCCTATCACATTTCCGCCAAAACACTATTCATTCTGCAAAAATACTATTCCAAACCAAATCAACCCGAATTGGTTCCAAAACGATTAATCTTCTGATTAATCAAACTAATCTCAACCCCATAAATAATAAATTGAGCTCCACATTATCCCCATTCTCTCAGAAACACAACAAACAACTCGGTAGAAGATTTTTATTACAAGGAACGACTTGGGATACGGATGTTACAATTCTCCCCCACTTAACTAGATTCGTCCTCGAATCTTAAGACTGCAACCCCTTAGAACCCACTTGGGGGAATCGAACTTCCATCCTCACCTCGGATACCCAAGTTTCCTTGTCAACCCCAACTTATGCTCTTATGGCCTTATTCTCAGGAGTTTCCTTCCTCCTGTTTAACTTTCGAACTCCGTTCTCTTCCGGAGTTTCCTACACTACACTCTTGCCAACATGCTTTGCTCCCCCACTTGAGTTCAGCATAATGGCATCATGCAAGGCCCACCATACAAAGCCTCGTATGTGCCCTCCCGTATACTCACTTAGTAAATGTTATCATACGTGAGCTCCACCAAGCTCCGGTAATCGGCCCAATGGCCACCCCAATCTAACACACACATCCTCCATAGATCCTCGAGAGTCTGAAAGGTTCTCTCTGATTGCCGTCCGTCTAAGGATGATATACTGTACTCATGTGTACCTTAGTACCCATCTCCTTCTGGAACTTTCGCTAGAGTATCGATGTAAACTTGCTATCACGATCCAATGCAGTGCTCGTAGGTACACCATGTAATCTCATAATCTCACTCATATACCTTCTAGCCAAAACTCGAGCCCCATCTGCCTGGTTAGGAAGTGGCGAGACGATGAGGCGATAACGATTACTCATATAGCATCTCTGCCCCGAGAATTCGGTAACCCCACTATGAAATCCATCGTAACCATGTCCCACTTCTACTCAGGAATGGGTAAACTCTGTAATGATCCTCTCGGGACTTGATGCTTAACTTTTACTAACTGAGCAGTTTCACAACTAGCCACCCACTTGGCTACACCTCTCTTCATCCCAACCCAAAGATAATACCGTTCCAAGTCTCGGTACATCTTAGTCGCCCCGGGATGAATAAAGAATCGACTTTGATGTGCCTCTCGAAGAATATCTCTCCTCAACTCGTCATCATTAGGCACACAACCCGACCATTTCCCAAGAATGGTTTCATTATTCAAAACCTAATACTCAGACTTCTTGTCCTTAGAAGCCTTAATCAATTCTCATCTTTTCCTTTGAGCACATCGCGCTCCACTCAAAATATCAGCCTGGGTAGCCGCTTTAAACCCTGTCGGTTCTAACTTATTAGAAACCACACATAGCAACAAGTACTAATCATACTCACCAAGCCCAAAGCATAACTCTCTCTCGGTGTTTGTAGCTACTAGCTCCCATGCTGCATTAGAGCACAACCCAACCCTAGCCTCGAGGCATTTGCAGATCCACATATGGCTCCTTAAAGTCCGGTTAAGCCAACAAGAGGCGCATTCCCTGAAGTCTCAAGAAGCTCGTCACGCTTAGAGACCGTGCCAAAATCTGATCCTAAGTGCACCTGCTGCCCTCAACAGCACATACAACCTTAGCAAAACTCAAGGTTCGGATCGTCCACTTAGATCCGTTCCCAAATGCACTTACATACGGCAACTGTAGCACAACAGACTCCAACGACGTCGTGGTACCAGATTGTAATACCATACCGGTCACAACTCAACAGCCATAACTCATCACTAAGTATATCAGTACTCCCGTTATGACTCACTCTAGCCATAACCGTACTTACACAATAACCCAGCAGTGACTGCAGTCACACCCATATAACGGCTCAACTGCGGGACTTCCGCACCGCAACGGTCTTTCTACTCGCCAATGCCCTAAAATCATCAATCAGGCTCGGTATTGTTCCATACTCGGTTCCATAACACCCCCGGATTTATCATTATAAGATCCTACGTGGTCACTCAGCGGCTAACTCGTCGAAATCCAGTATCCCCGGATTCGAACGAGTCGAAATCAAGTATCCCCGGATTCGAACAAGTTAAGTCCGCCAAACGACCTAGTACATTAGAATCAATAACATCGGACTCTAATATACTAAGTCCCCGTGAGGTCCAATATTATAGGACCCCACCCCGGGCTACCGATCTAGGATGCCGCATATCCTAATCAGTAAACCCATCCTGAGATCATGAGATCTCACTCTAGGCTACCGTCTAGGATACCGCATAATATCTGTCAGTAAAGCCCCCGAGATCCAATATCGTAGACCTCACCGCTACCGATCTAGTGCTGCATACCATCGAAAAACCCTCGAGATCATAAGATCTCACTGCTTACCGATCTAGGATACCGCATATCCTAATCAGTGAAAACCCACCCTATTAGGATTATCAGATAATCCTAACCAGCATCATTAGAGTCAAATATCATATAACTCTAATGACCCCTCATTGGAGTTATATCACACAACCCCAATGACCCGTCAATAGGATTAAATATCACACAATCCTATCGACCCCAACCACGTAGTAAGATCTGATGACATAAACCCAAAAATCCCGAACCAAGATGGAACAAACACTGCTCCTAACTCCCCAACACATGAAATACCACATCATGTGTCAAACCCGTCGATACATGAAACATCATACCATGTACTCGACATCCCTAATACATGCAATGCCACAACATATATCACCCACATCACCAGATACCCGTTTTAATAACACACATATCTCATGGAATTCTGCCAACCACAGAATGAGATTCCCCTGCTCATCATCATCCCTTATGTTTTACGGTCTAATATCCCCTGAGATTGCATCGATACTCAACCATCATACGCTCTCACTCCATATGACAATCTCATCAATACTCAACCTATATCATACGATCTAGCAATCCAAGCCCATCCATCAAAAGTTCCGCTGGCAATTACCTCGAAACCCAACTGTATGCTACTCAAAAATCCACTTTCAGAAGAGATCGGATCGGTCGATCCCGTCCCATGATCGATCGATCTCGACTACTGAAAACAAACCGTAACACCACCCTTTCTGGATCGATCGATCTTGCCAAGGATCGATCGATCTTCCCCGATTTGATTGATCTTTCTTATTCCCATCGATCTTAAACTCTCTGATACACCCGATCGATCGATCTCCTCTTGAGATCGGTCGATCCTCTTCTCAAAATACCTCCGATCACATAACTAACATAATGGATCGATCGATCTGACCCATGGATCGATCGATCCTCCTCTGTTCCAAAAACAGAGTTCACCGAACTGGAGTAATTCTCACTCCCAAATCACTAAACAACTCAACCAGCCTTCTCCTCAAACAATGCTTCCCAAATATTTACACCGTTGGCTTTCCTAGCCAATACACTACTCCACCCCATATGTGCATCTCCCTCTAAGTAATGCACCATGAGATCAACTCATACTCCTCCGAAAATCTTACAGAGTGGAAGTTTCTTTCCAACCTCGACCTCCACTCATCAATTTAAACCCATGCAACCCCATGCACATGCAATAGCTTACTTCACTTAACACACTCTGAATAATTATAAACACATCAGTGTAATTCAACCAGATAAAAAAATTCTAACCATTGGTCGGTTTGGGGTTGCTCGGCTCTCCCGACTCGGTACTCGAAGGGTAAGCTCTAGGAGTCACCGCAGCCCGCTTAAGTGGTGGTGCTTTTGATCCTCTTCCACCTTGCTGCAACTTAGGACACAAAATCTTAATGTGCCCCACTTCTTTACAGTGATAACACATCCTGGTGTTGCCCTTCAGCAAGTTAGCAATCCAATGACCTTTCCTTCCACACCCATAACATCCGGATTGCCCACTAGAAGCATTCTTGGAAGTGCTCTCCCACTTCCTTTTCTGACCCTTTTCCAACCTGCCACTCTTTTCCGGACCAAGGCTAAGAGACTTCTTGGCTTGAGTCTCTGAGTTAGCCACCCTAACCTTAGGGTTCTCCGCTCTCGGTGGCTCACTCACTCAGTACGCCGGGAGCTAGTATGCCGGCCTTGGTAGTCTCGAGAATCGAGCCAACAACACATGTTCCATTTGATTCGGACCCTCTTGTTGCTGACCTTGTACTTGCGGCTCTCCTTTAGCCGCTTGAGCCGCATCACTTGCAGCTCCACCATCTCCCGCCTCAGCAACATCCTCGACCAACACTTGGTCTTCACCTCGGGGGTCCGCTTGTTCTATTGGCTCAGCCGGCTCCTGCGCCACTTCTCCTCTAACATTTCCACTACTTGACATCTTCACAAACAATCAAGCATTTAATAACCCAAAACTTAACAAACGGAACAAGAAAGAAGTCTTACCGTGGAACCTTTTACTTGGCCGAAGAGGATGATCTCTAACCCAACTCACAATCACATAACCACATCTCCACAATAATCATACATACAATCAATCAATCAAACAATCACAGAGCAAGCAACACTCAAAGCATCCTAGAGCACTCTCGATACCAAAAACACACCAGAGTATAAAAGCGCGTGTAAAAATCATAAAAACCGGGATGAGCAAAATTAACACACCCCATCCTGAGTATAAAAACGGAAAACGTGTAAAAATCATAAAAACCGGGATTTAAAAAAAAAAACTTTTCTTAAAACAGTTGAAACCATTCGAGTAAAACCCTTTTTCTTGGTATCCAAGTCGAGTACTAAACATCTAGCTTAAAATAAAACGATTAGGTTTCAGAACATGGATCATTCGATCACTCCCAGGATCGATCGATCCCATCCCCAAGAAAGGTTCCAGAAAAACTCGGATCAAAAGCAGCCCCTTGAGAACGATCGAACCTAACCTGATCGATCGATCCTATTTCGGATCGATCCTTTTCGATCCTTCCAAAACTACCCGGCCCCAGCGATCGCACGAGGATCGATCGATCTCGCCGGGATCGATCCTGGCCCGAAAAATTCTGCTTCGAAAACAACCTACAGGATCGATCGATCCTACTGAGATCGGTCGATCCCAATCCCTTGCCCTGCGCCCAAAACAATCTTCACTCAAGCAACACACACTAACCTCCAACAAAAACCATGACATTACTTAAGCATTCAAAGCCATCTTAACATACTAATATGCATCATATAGATTCACAAGTAAGTTCCAACAACCAAACTCAAGCACAAAAACATATGAACATAATATACTTAAGAAGTGAAACCCATCCAACAACAATCAACACACATCCTCCATGTGCTATCTTTCTTGGGCACTAATAGCACTGGTACAACACAGGGACTAAGACTTTCTCTCACGTAGCCCTTAGCCATAAGCTGTTGGACTTGTCGTTCGAGCTCTTGTGCTTTCGTCGGACTAACTCGTTACGCGGGTCTGTTTAGTAGGACAGCTCTGGATACTAAGTCAATCTGATGCTCGACTCCTCTTAGTGGGGGAAATCCTGGTGGTATCTCATCTGGAAAGATGTTCTTGAATCGATCTAGGACTCCTTGAACTTCCATAAGCAACAATTAGGTATTATTTGGCAAGACGCAATAAACAGCTTCAAGAAAAAGACCATTGATACATGGAGAAACCAAAAGCTCTAGAATAATCAAGTTTTCTTCGTATGATTAAAGAGATAATCAGACCACTAACGAGCATGAATCAAGCACAATTTCAAAAGAAAACTGAACACAAATCGACTTCAATAAGCAAGACGACAACATTCAAAACAAAAAAAACCCACGTGCGAATTTATACAAACTACATATGCAAATTCATACCTCCGAACCCGAACCCGAACCCGAATTTTTCATGAGATATAAGATCCATTCGGGTTTTTCTCAAAAAGGGTTCAGTTCGGGATCGGGTGTTTCGGTTCGGATTCGGGTTTGGATTTCGGGTTCGGGTTTTTTGTCACAGGCCTAGTTCAGCCTCTAAGTAAAACCCATTTTAGATGAAAAATCTCGTCTGAATCTAAAATCACAAATACATTTGTAGACTTGAACTTTGACTTATTGATATGAAAGATTCGATTTGATATATTATTTATCATAATTTTACAAATTTGACCGTAGTGACGATTAGTGATGTTATCATGCACTTCCCAAGTCCGTTTAGACCCGGCTCGTTTATACCCGCTCCATTAAGGCCCGTTTAATGTTGTGCCCGTTTTGATCGAGCCTGTTTATTTTTTAGCCCGTTAAACCCGTTAGCCCATTTATTTTGATTATCCTTTGTGAAACAGCAGGTTGTTTAAGTCGTTTTCGCCATCACAGGCCAACTAAGTCGCGACTGTATATATGTTTCTATCTACATCACTTTATTGAAAACACTTCATTTAGAAATTAGCTACTTAATTTGTCCTTTCCTTCCCACAATCTCCAAGGCTCCAAGATAGTACGTACTCTCTTAATGTCAACAAGGGAAACATTTGCAGCTGCAACTAATTAGCTACATTAGATAAAACATACTCTTATTTTACGAAAGACTTCATGTATCATGGTTAATCACAAACTAAAACATAGGAAATTAAGAAACATTGAACAGGAAACCAAATCCTCAAAATAACGTGTGAGGTTATTTTTGAATGTAGTGTGAGAACTCAAAAGCAAATCTGGACAATTTTAAATTTATATAAAGTAAGAACAATAGCAATCGAGGGAGAAGAGAAGAGATAAGGTTAATTACCGATCCAGATTTTTGGAGTGGATTTCAGAAACTGAACATTATCGGAGACCATGGCTTCACAACACCCGATCACGATCTCCTTCCATTTTGAGATTTGGCTCAAGAAGAAACTCAAGCCTATTTTGAGAAGGAGAGAAAAAAAAAACATTGCTAGGCCTGTTTAACGGATATAATCTCGTTTAATTTTAAATTTGTCCATTTATTAAATAGGCTTAAAAGGGCTAACCCGTTTAGAACCCATAAAATATTAATCTAATTGGATGGGTGTCAAAATATTTACACTAGGCACGTTTAGATCCGCGGGCGCATAGTCCATTTTAACGTTCCTAGTGACATAATTTATATTGTGTATTATTTTTATCTTTGTGAGATTAACCTCATTTCAAAGATGTATGATAAAATTGTAAAAATGACAATTTGAATGGTTAATTTGTAAAAAACCTGTCAAAATAATGCTTCGTATATTTTAAATAACACATTGTTTTTTTTTTCTTTTCTTAAAAAGCATGTGATATTTTTTAAGTTACTATTTATTCAGTGTTATTTAGAAAACTAGCACTTCAATTAAAAACAAAATTATGTTTTAAAATCATAAATATTTATCTAATTGAAAAAAGAAATCATGTTCATTTAACTAGTTCATTTTTTTAAAAAACATCAACATAGATTCTTAATTATTAGCTTATTGAAGACCAAGTAATCATTGATCATACATCCGTAATGAAACTTGGAACATATAATAATTCATTTTCTTGTTTTGACCAAAAAACTAAGTATAGTTTAGATGCGATGCCACTGAAAGTAAGTGTTGAAAACTTCAAAGAGTTGACCATCAAAATAATTAGAATAGTAAATCACTATGTATGAAGTAAACAAGACTTGGTTTTGGTCTCTTGGAAGGTGTCTCTGTCTCGTGTCTCTCTAACCGCGTTGAATTGTCTTCTTAAAAACAAAGCTCCTTAAACATAAACCAAACATTCACACGCCATGATAACTCTTCTTCAATGGCATTTATCATCTCAATCTCTCGTTTCTCCTTTTACTTTCTGTCTCTCCTTCTTCTTCTTCCATCTTCCTTCTCCTCTCTTTGCTTCTCCCTCTCCACTGTCTCCATCTCCCACACCTATAATCAGACCCTTGTATGTGCTCTCAACAACCACTCTTATCTCCAATGTTCTAGTTTCCCTTTACACTCGATTCGATTCTCTTTAACCGGTAACCCCTGGAATCGTAGGTTTTCTGGTGTTGTCTCCGGGAATGGGTTTGTGTGCGGGTTGATATCGCTGCTGGATTCCAATACTTCTACACTTCTTTGTTGGAGATACTCTGTTAACGGAACTAATATGTCGCACAAAAGAATCTACCAAGGTCCTGAGCTAGAAGAGTTAGAAGCCGGGAATTCCCGCATTTGTGGAGTTGAAAAAGTCTCAAGGCGCCTACGTTGCTGGCAACCGATCTCTCTGCCACGGTCAGATAATTACCGTTCCATCGCCATGGGAGAGAATTTTTTGTGTGGGCTATTTCAGCTACCTGGAAGGATCAGCTGTGAACGAGAAGGTATAGCCAAAATGCCGAGTGGAGACCGCTACATCGCGATAGCGGCTGGGTCAAGACAAGCGTGTGCGATCACAGTTGACTATGATGTGGAGTGCTGGGGACAAACGGAGTCGCTGCCACATGAAAAGTTTTTAGCACTGGCGGTTGGGGAAAACCGTAGCTGCGGTGTTAGATGGTCTAATGGAACTGTGGTGTGTTGGGGCAACAACAATTTCAGTTTGCCTCAGATGCTTGAGGACATTCATTTCACATCAATATACGCTAAAGGGGAAATCTTTTGCGGCGTTGCCACAAAAAACTACACTCTGTATTGTTGGGGAAATGAGAATTTTAAATCGGGTGTTTTCGCTCCGTTCCAAAGCCAAACTTCTCAAGTGGTATTGCCAGGACAGTGTAGAGAAGAATGCCCTTATGGTCCACTGTCAGGATCACAGTCATTATGCAGCAACAAATTAATGATTTGCGATCCGATGAGAAAGAATGGAGAGTTTCCCGATACACGGGCACAACACTCTAAGAAAAAAACTTGGACCACAAGAAACATTGTGTTTCTTGTGGTCGGATGTGTTGGAACGTTTTCCTTGCTCATTGTCATCAGTTTCTTGATCTTTAAAAGCCACTACCGATGCCGTGTCCATCACTCTGGACGTCTCGATGATACTAGGACAATAATACAGCCCAAGCTCGAGAAGAGGCTGAGCAGTCTAGCAAGTTTAGGGAACCCTGGCCAGCTCATGGAGTTCTCAATTGATGAGCTGGCTCTGGCCACAGATGGTTTCTCTGTCCAGTTTCAGCTCGGAATAGGCAGCTTCGGCTCTGTTTACCAAGCCGTTTTGTCAGACGGACGTCATGTGGCCATCAAAAGAGCTGAGTTCACAAACCCTGCATCGTCCGGGATAACGATGAGAAACCGACAAGCTGACAAGGATTCAGCGTTCGTGAACGAGCTAGAGTCTATGTCGCGGCTTAATCACAAAAATCTTGTACGACTTCTGGGTTTCTACGAAGACGCAGAAGAGAGGATTTTAGTGTATGAATACATGGAGAATGGATCTCTCGCCGATCACCTTCATAATCCTCCATTTGACCCTCTTACGTGGCAAACACGCTTGACTGTCGCGCTTGACGCCGCGCGTGGGATCCAATACCTTCACGACTATGTCGTGCCTCCGGTGATCCACCGTGACATAAAGTCGTCGAACATACTGCTAGACGCCACGTGGACAGCCAAAGTATCAGATTTCGGCCTCTCTCAGATGGGTCCAACCGAAGGAGATGATGTGTCGCATCTCTCCTTACACGCTGCTGGTACGTTGGGTTACATCGACCCGGAGTACTACAAGCTTCAACAGCTCACAACCAAGAGCGATGTTTACAGCTTCGGTGTGGTGTTGCTGGAGTTACTCTCGGGTTACAAAGCGATACACAAGAACGAAGATGGAAACCATAGAAACGTCGTGGAATATGTTGTACCTTACATTTTGCTGGACGAGGTTCATAGGGTACTTGACCAAAGGATTCCGCCCCCAACGCCATACGAAATCGAGTCGGTGGCTCATATCGGGTATTTGGCGGCGGACTGTCTGATGCCGTGTGGTCGGAAAAGGCCTTCAATGGCGGAGGTGGTGAGTAAACTAGAGAGAGCTTTGGCCGCTTGTTTGGTGGCTCCGACCGAGACCGTATCTCGATCAAACACTTACTAGCCACGTGGCGCTTTATCTTTTGGTCAACCTTAGTTATATTTACTTTTTTAGGAATTAGAAATTTAATTGGTACATAATTCTAATATTTTCTTCGACGACACAATCCAATTACTTTTGGCAGCTTCATGTGAAAGCTCAAAGCAAAAGCCATTGAGTTCCGTTGCTTCTTTTTGTATGCATTACATACGATTCCAAGTCAATGGTTTCAAGGCAAGAAGTGTAAAGCTTACCAGCTTATATTATATTAAACTCCATTGGAAAAGTCTAAAGTCTTCTAGTATTAGTTGGTAAGGAAAAGAATAGCTGAATAATTTGTTTACCATTGTCAAGTTGAATTTAGACGCCAGCGGTCAAAATTTGACTGAAACGAAAAGACTAAAGAAAATTCAAGGTCCAGAAATCACGTAGTACCTCAGTTCTATTCTTCATGATTGTAACAAGAGAACACAATGGGTTATTTTCAGTAAATCTACAGAAGCTTATAAGAAGAAGATTGCATATTTCTGAGGTTTGAGGTAGACATTATCTTACTGACAACAAAAGAGTCTGTTATTGCGATACAAGTGATATCAATCGACTTTGATGAATGCAATAGGGGATATTTACCGCTGGTTAGGTCCTTGCCAAGAATGATTCAACTTAAGAGTGAACTTGGAGCAGTGTTCCTCTGTTGAAGCAATTGGGACGGAGCAGTGTCCATCTGGGCAAACACTTCCTCAGGTTTGTACCAAGAAGGTTCAACTTAAAAGTGAACTTGGAGCGATGTTCCTCTGTTGAAGCAATTCGGACAGAGAAGAATCGATCTGGGTAAACACTTCCTCTTTTGAACGGTTTCCCTCGATCTGGATAATAGTAGTAAATAAGGTGCCATTCTGCTTCACGAAAATCATTAAAGAAGATATAGCAAAAACCAAAATAGAAAGGGTGTGAATGAGATCTCATGCCTTAATCGTTATATCGTCGTACATAGAAAGCACATCTCTCACATTTTGGTTATGAGTCTTCAGCCGTAGTTTTACCTGCAGCGAAAGAAAAAAAAAAATCAGAGACCGAATTGGACTAAGAGTGAGTTTCATGTCGAGAAATAATGATTGACTGGGAAACTTTCAAGAGAAAAACATATAAGTATTGATTTGCCTTTTCTTCGGTATCATCAAAACGTTGGGTGAGTCTAGCAGCAATCTCTTCTGTCTCTGGAGGAGAATACTTCAAGTGGTAGATCTTTCCCGTGACAGGATCCAATCTACGCCCAACAACTCTTTCAATTAGAATATCTTCAGGAACCTGTCCCAAAAGGAGAGTAGGTGTAAACCAAATGAGCCCGTCTCCATTCATTGGATAAAGAGTCAAAGCAATGTGACTGAATCTAGGTAACTCATCGTAAACAACAAATAAAGAGCTACTGGACCTAGTTTATTATCAGTTGTCTGCTAAGATTGATTTACCAGAATTATACTGTTTAGCAATCTGTTGCAGAATCTATGGTCCAAAGAAGTAAAAGTTAATCCATTGCGTTGAACTCACAAATATAGCTCAAATCTAGCAAGTTCTAGAGAAAGCTTTTAGATGAGAGATAAGGAACATTAAAAATAAGAACAGTGCTTACTTCCAGGACAATGAATAGATCAGGATGGAATCCAATCCCCTTAAGAGCTGTTGCCTGTGATGAGCTCCTAGGATATCCATCCAAAAGCCATCCATTTTGCTCTGAATCTGTCTGCGATAAACGATCTTTTACCATCATTACAACTATTTCATCAGGGACCAATTGTCCTTTTTCCATATATTCTTTTGCCCGTCTTCCATTTTCACTTCCAGAAGCGATTTCAGCCCTCAGCAAATCTCCAGCAGAGATATGCACCAAACCATACTACATACCAACAAAAGAAGAAAATCACAATCTGCTTCTGTTTCATGAGAGAATCTCATGTAGCAAAGAGAAGTAAAAAAAGGGAACCTAAAAAAAGCATGAAGTCTTCCATGGAAACAGATCCTAAAAAGTGAAGTAAAAATGAGTAGCAAGTTCCACAGAAACACCGGTTTTTTTATCAAGAGCGCGACGTTCCTTATTAAAACAACCTAAACTTCTAGTCTCAACTAAACACCAGACACATTACTGAACCTTTTACCATGCCAACCACTTTATAAAAGAGTATTAAAGCGCACTCCACACACATCCCATGATACAGCCAAGAACTGGTTTAATGCTTGAAATCATTACTAGAGAAAGCCCTGAGTCAACTCATGCAATGCTATGGTTGGCCTAAATTAAGGGTCATTGACAAAATTGATCATAAAATGAATTGGATTCATGAGATTAGTATCCAAAAACAAGACCAAGGAGCTTACTTTTTGAGTAATCAGCTCGCATTGTGTACCTTTACCAGAAGCAGGAGCTCCTGAAATCATAATTTTCAAAGGCTTCGCTTTTTCAGCAGCCACAATCTATATTCCTTCCACACAAGAAAAAATCCAAAATTAACAGCTCGCAGATGCACCCAAACGCATTCAAAAATTGAAGCTCAAAACAATCATTCACCTGAAATTTGGGGGCGATAATCGACGGAGATCTGGAAACACGTCGGTTAAGAGAGTGTACGGAATCGCCGAAAAATGAGAAGGATGACCGTGAAGTCGGAGACGGAGAGGAACAAGGCCGGCACAAAGTCACCGGCGGAGGAGAAATAGAATTCACACAGCCCGTCATGTCACTCTCACTCTCTCTCTTACAACGAGCCTGTGGTGGTGGTGGTGTATACAGAGGGACCAGAGGACTAGTGTTCAGATTTTTAGTGGAGGCCCAAACCTAAATGGACTCATTTAACTATTTTAATTGGTTTTTTTTTCTTCTTCATTCATCTCATTGTGAATTATATACTTGATCGATTATATCATTCTAAATTTCTAAATGAATAAATAATTAGCCGATAAAAAGAAAAAAAAAGTTTCATCCCCTATATATTATTTGGGAAATAAACTTATAAATAAATATTACAAAGTGTTAATATTTACATAACATTACCAGTACTTCAAAAAACAAAATTTAATCTCTCATTAAGAGTATTTTAGTCATTAGTTATTATGTGATCATTTAATCAAATCATATTCATTGATTTCCACGGCCATCGATTTGTTAATATTACCAAAAAATCAGATTTGTTAATATTCCAAAATGATTTTTTACTATTCCAAAAAAATCGGATTTATTAATAATCGAATATTTTTATAGGATTTGTTAATATTCTAAAAAGGATTTGTTAATATTTCAAAAAATAAAGATTTGTTAAAATCTGATTTAATTTTATTTTCACAATCGGATATTGATTTGCACAAAAAAAATTGGATATTCTATTATTAACTTTTTTTATTATTAAATAACAAATCCAAGAATGTAGCTTAACGAAAACTAATTTGGATCGATATAGACATAAATCATTTCTTTACTGATGTAAAAAATAAAGATTATTTTTAAAATTTAAATCCCATTCAATGCTTATATAAACGATTATTAACAAATTACTTAACAATATTAAATTTCTTCATGAAAAAAATTTGTTAAACAAGATTTAGTTGCACAATATTATTTGAAGATAATCAGATTTGATATAAATTCACAAAATTTAAAATTGAATGATAATCTAAATTTGGAATATTAACAAATCTGTTATAACGAAAACACAAAAAATCGGATTTGTAAAGTGAATTTATATCTTATACATAATTTCAGAATAAATATAAGTATAAATTTATAATTTTGAATTTTAAAAGATACATTAACCCGTGTCATAGCACAGAACTAATTCTAGTTGATTATAATCCGGTTCCTGGCCTTTTTAAAAGACACATTTGGGAAATAAGGTAGTTTTAAATTTAAAATTAAAGAAAACGGAGAACCGTAAAAAAAAAAACTACCAACTTACACAAAATTGCCAAAGAAATACAGATTAAGAGGTCGGCCGAGAAAAATACCAACTATGAAGCCAAATCCGAAAAAAATACCAACTTACCGTTAACTTAGCCAAATTCACTACATTGTTAGTCAACGTATATTTACCTTTAACCCCGTTTAACGTGATGTTAGTTTTCCATTTACTAGCAAAACGACGTCGTGTTAAACATAAGACAAAATCCCCTAAATTCGAAATCTAAATCCCTAATTCTCCTTCTTCACTTCTCCGCTTCGAAATCAAAATCCTTAATTCCTTAATTCCTCAATCGATTGAAGATGACAAGAAAAAAGTGTAAATCTTATCGTCGTCCACGATCTGCAACAGTGGCGGCTGCAACAGTGGCGGCTCTGACATCGGTCCAAACCCCAACGTGTGATGGCGAACCCGATGTCGACCGCGAGGAGCAGGAAGTTGATATGAGCATAGTTACTCCAACTCAAGACTAATCAAAGAACCCGGACGATGAGACTCAAAAATGGAAACGATGGAGGGATGGGGAACTTGATCCGGCGAGAAGCTCGAGCTAGAACAATGACAGGTGGGTGGAGGTGGAGATAGAGGCTCAGATCCAAGGTGACACAAACCAGTAGAAGCTTGATCACACAAAGAATCAGACAGATAGAGCTAGCTAGACTCGGTGAAGAACTTCAAACCGGAGTGAAGCTTGAAGATGGAGCGGATGGTGGGGCTAGACTTCGGAGAGAACTCGATCCAGAGTGAAGCGGATGATGAATGGTAGATGGGTGGAGTGAAGAGCACCACAAGGCTATGGAGAAACCTTGATACAGCTCAAATCTGAAGGGTAGAGACTCGGCCTCAATACCCAAAGGAGAGGAAACCTAATCACTAGGTTAAATGATGCACAAAGGCAAATTCTTATTTCTTCAAAGTCTAACCCTTAGAATGTTTCATACAAGGGGGAATAAACCCAACCCTTTAAGCACTAGGTCAAGTCTCAGCCCAAACACATAAAAGGCCCAAAAGACACAAAAGGCTCAAAAGTTTCAAAATAAGCAAAGATAGACTAACTAAAGGAAAAAAAGCTTTTGTAATGACTTCTCTTGGATAAAAATCACTTCTCTTACTCATCCTCACTTGTCATTGACATTTTCAAGTAGAACGAGTAATGGGAGCTGAGAAGTGATGCTCAAGTCTTCAGCCTTGTTAAAACCATTTCCTAGTAAAACCCGGTGGGAAAGGTAGAGTAGGGAAATAATACGCTACTAATCTTGAGGCTTGGGATGTCTTCACCTTGGCGTGATGGTGAAGACACACTGTCATCCTCCCATGGCTTCTCAGTGCTTAATGAATAACACCGTTCTCTCCCGGAAGCCAAACATATGTTTGAAGTGCTCTGAATCCGTCAGCTCCTAGTACAGGCCAATGGAGATTCTGTCGACTTGTATCAGCCATATCTTCCACATCCGAGCAGCTATGGACCGGATTCCAACTCTCAGGGCTTCGTCGTTGAGTCAAGATTACAGAACAGGTCTCCTCATCACTCGGTTCGTCTTGGTCTAGCCAGAATCCTCTGACAAGTGCACATTGGTCCGAATCTGGCAGTTTCTGACCGGTGCGTCTTGTATCAGCCATAACTTCTTCGTCCATAAGAATTAGAAAGGTAGTTTGAGGTTTTATAATTTTTAAATAAAGATGAGTCCAGTTGAGGGTATTGAGAATACAAAAGGGTAAATGAGAACTGTGTTTTATTAACAAAAGGGAAACCAGCATTTTATCCCTTTTTACTTTTTCTCATTTGTTTCCACGGTACCAACAATTAACTTATGGGAACACAAATTAATTTAAAATTTTAATTATAAAATTTAAATATAAGCAGATCCTATTTGATTTTTAATTTATTTTGGAAAACTAACCTGATGATTTAATACCATTATATTATTTACATTAGGTTAATTATTATAATATTAAAAAATCTTTATTATTTAACTAACTACGATAATGATATTCTTGTAAATAATAGTTTTTAAAAGTATATTAATGACTTATGATCTATAAATAATTTTGAAATCACATTTTAAAAAAACGAAATTTCAATCCAATTATTCCAATAATCTCCCTTAACCTTCTTTTTCGCTTCAACATGTTCCGATTTGTTCTTTTTATTATCTATTTATTTTTTTGCTTGAAAAATGTTTCTAATTAAGAGGTATTATTTGTACGGAGATATTAGGGAATGCGACAAGAAGTTCCTAGAATCCTCTGGGCGTTTCATCACTAATAAGTCTCTCTTTTTTTTTTTCTTTTTCTTGGATTCTCCAGTTTCAGATGCATTACGCCATGAACGGTGATCCCAAGCCGGAGATGATGGATACCGACTCCGGCGAGAGTTTCATGCTCGACAAACCCAGCGCCGCCAAAGATTTCCTCTCCGTCGCTCGGAGACTCGTCGATCAAGGAGAGCCATCAGAAGCTCTTCAAGCGGTATTTTCAATTTCCTCTTCCCTTTTTGCTTCGGAGCTGTCACCTTTGCTGTTTTTTTTGTTGTTGCTATCTTTAAACTTTGATTAAGGTTCGTTGGAAATGGCTTAAGATTTAGTTGATGGGTTTAGGTTATGAAGATTGCAAGATCGAATTAGACGCCACTAGATGATATTTGTTTGTGCATAAGGATGAATAATTACATTTTTTGGAGGTTTTTGTTGTGTTTGATGTATCAGAAAGACAGATTTTGGCTTCTTTGCTGCTTGATTTTATTCGTATGATTATTAGTTACCATTATAGCTACGGATTGTAAAGCTAGTATATGTAACTTTTAAGTTTGATCCATTACATTCAACCACTTCAACTACTTGCCAACAGATGCAGAAGCATCGCCTTCATCGCTTGGTTAAAAGTCTCTTTTATGATGGTGTTCTTCTCTGGTGAAGTGAATAAAGTAGTTTACCGGTTTGAATTTCTCAAGATGTAGTTGTTTGAATTGGTTTAGATTATGCAGATCACAAGATTGAATTAGTTGCCGCTAGCTGGTTTTTTTTTTTTTTTTTTCATAAAGATGAACAATTAATTTTTGGAGGCTTTTGTTGTGTTTGATGTATCAGAAAGACATATTATTCGTATGATCACCATTCGTTACCATTATAACTTTGGATTCTTAAGCTCGAATGTGTATTTTAAGTTTGAATTATTACATTCATCCCCTTCAACTACTTGCCAACAGATACAGCAGCATCGCCTTCATCCCTTGGTCAAGTCTCTTCTATGATGAAGTGAATAAAGAACTAATTTACTGGTTTGAATCATATCACATCGTCTTCATCCATTGGCTATCATATTAAGAAGATATAAAATTGTAGAAAAATGATGTCTTCTTATAAAATAGTGAGTTAAGTGTAAACATAATTATATTGCTAGTTCTGAGTATGCAATTCTAATGTTATCTTCTTCTAGACTTTCAGAATGATAAAGTATCTTCCTTGTTGAATTGGGATTGGTTGTGAGTGTTTGTCGTGTGTGTAGAAATCATGATTTGATTTCCCGAGCAACTGCATCATGAGACTTGTATACTGGCAAGATCGTTCACTTTATATATATATAGACTGCATTGAACCTTTTTCTTTGTGCTGAGTCAGTCTGTCTTGTTCTGAACAGGTTGTGATGGCGATGAGAACCCAAGGAGGAGATGAGGCGGTACTTCAGATTCTGAACCGTACCCGTGAACTTTACAAGCGTAGAATCCAGGAAACAGCTAGTATGGATCAGCTAGCTTCTATATTTGCAGAGTGTGCCATTACAGAAGCACAGCCTCTTGGGCATGAGCGAACATCGAAAGACTTATTTGGTACGAAAGAAACAGTTACAGCAGATGCTCATGGCATATCCATTCTGGAAAAGAGTGGGAGGTCACAGATCATGCTCGATGCCTTTGCTGATGGAAGCAGCTTTATCTGTCTGCAATGCGGTGGTCTGGTGAGCATCCATAGGAGAGATGAACACTATGCGTACTGGTGTAGCAATATGTAATGAAAGGATGCTATTTTGTTTGGCCATGACATGAGAATCTGCGGCATATTGCCTTAGCTGTAATATTTTGGTGTCAATTGTTGTTGTCTTTGAATGCAATGGGAGATATAATATAACACCTAAAAATTGTCTTAACCTTTACATGTAATGTGTCTTGTGCTAATTAATAAAAGCTTGAAGGAAGGACATTGTATCATGTCTCCCTCAGATTGGTTTTTTGCTTTGTTCATTGCTCTTGATTCATGTCTCAATCTTGTTTAAGCTATGACGCACTACAATCTGTGTTCGTCATCTTGTGAGACTTGAAACAAAACTAGACACTAAACAAATATTTTTCTCATTTACAACAAAACAAAGAACAAATAAAACTGGTATTGTTCATACAAATATCTGCAACTTGAGGACGAGGTTTTTTTCCTCCATGAACTCCTTTAGTGATGTGTATAAGATGTCAATTCTATCAACATGACAAGAACAATCTGACTCCTAGAAAGCCGTCAACTATCTGTTAGCTACAGGTGACAGCAAGTGATCAGTAGCACCTGCTGCTCATCCTGATGGTTCTCCTTAATACGGTAGACACGCCCAATAACGAGGTTCCCAATATCACACAAAACCTTAAAGAGTTTTCCTCCCAAATGAAACACGGCAGCAAGTCTAGTCTCTGTTGTGCATGGATCGATCGTTAGAAAAGACAATGATATCCTCTCCAAGTTTCTTAAATAATAATGGAAGGATTTGTTACCTGCACCCATTTGTATGATTCTTTCCATAAAAGTCTCATACTCACAAGTAGAGAGAGCTTTAACACTAAAGGATTCTCTCAGAAAACGGCAAGCAACTAGATCACATGATCTTATTAGGCAGAGCCTTGAGTCGGGGTTTTGCCTTGAGGAGTGTTTCGTCACTGTGCCTAATCCACTCAGAGAGTCTCCATGGCTTTTGCCACTTCCATTTAAATTGAACGATCCACTGGTGATGACTTCTCTTCCACCTCCAAAGTTTCCCACCTTGTTTTCCTACGGCTGATAATTTTCTCATCGATACTTGTCCCATCGGTACCATCTGCACCACCCAAAAGTACATAGGACTCTTAGACCACTATAATGAAGCCTGTATTTGCAGCTATTTATGCACCAACATAATCCTAGGGAAGCATAGTAAAATGAATTTAACCTTCTTGTTTGTATCACTAAATGCAGCTGATCCTCTCACTTTTCCGTTAGCAATCCCTGGGGTAAATTTTAGTTGTTTTTGTGCTGGCACGGTCATTGGAGAA
The DNA here is from genome assembly GCA_018361395.1 of Boechera stricta. Lineage (NCBI taxonomy): Eukaryota > Viridiplantae > Streptophyta > Magnoliopsida > Brassicales > Brassicaceae > Boechera > Boechera stricta. The sequence continues at coordinate 6,472,863 of CM031542.1, forward strand.
GGTGTGCTCCGGTCTTCAGCTAAATCTTTCACTGAACTCGGTGGGGTTCCCTATACCAACATTTTATTTTTCATGCGTTAATATCGCTAACCAAAACTAAAGTACACAGAAATACGGATAAAATAAGAAAGGTGGTATTATCTTACTAGTGAAGTTGCAACTGCTTGCTCCCTCAATTTTAACTCCTTTTCTGCTTCTTTCCTTCTCAACTCACTCTGCCTTAGAAGGCCGACAATTTCTTTGAACTGATCTTTCATTTCTTTTATTTCTACATCTTTCTCCCATAATTGGCACCTGCATAAGAAAAGAAAAATGCATGAAAAGCTTGATTGGAGATTATAACTCTAATGCCGAAAATGATTTTCTTGAATGTTGGTTTGCCACTTGAAAACTCAAGGCACCTTGTTTCTGCAAGAGAGTTGAACATATATTGAAGCAAATTCTTTGCCTCTCCCATTGATCGTAGCTGGTTCCAGCGGCCACGGTTTGTAAAGGCACGCTCCCGTTCTTCTGCCTCAGAAAGTTGTGACGCCATCGCTACTAGAGAATTAGAAGATATACCAAGCATGTTCTCAAGTGAAGATATTCGGGCCATCCTTGCATTAGGTGACAACGATGAAGCCCTGAAACAAAATTCGTTATTTAAGGACAGGGAAAACTTAGAAAGCGATGAAAATTCATGAAAAAGTACCTAGCAAAGCCATTCTTTCCTCTTGGAGGACTTAACCCTTTCGCTGCAAACTCATCCACTTGTCTTAAAACAGCCAACTCTTCTGCCAGAGCAGCTCGTCTGTAATTATCGTCATATGCATAATCAGTAACCACAAAAAAAAGAAAAGCTAATGGTCGTTGTGATGCTAAAATTATTGCAGAGGTGAAATGCATTCAGGACATACACTTGGCTTTGTTTCTCGTACTCATGACGTACTTCATGCACATTCACCATGACTTCCAACTCATGATCAAGCCAACGCTGCAACGATTTCTCATTGGTCTACACGAGTATGAATTGACTTAGACTTTTCAAGAATCACAATGATACAAACTACACAAGATAAAGAGAAATGGGACTGTGTTAAATCCGTACCTGACCATTTGTTCCAAAGCCATTTGTACCAGCTACATAAAATAGTTTTTACTTAGAATATCAAAAGCACAAAACAATAACCAGCTTATTTTCCGAAATAAGATGATAACTCCTGCATGGCCCAAGATATCTATGCAATCGGCTCCATGCATCAACTACTTTAGGTGCAATTTCCAACAGACTATGACAATGTATCAAAACAATCAACTAACTGCTCAGTGACATGGTTTCATTTAAGTGTTCAAGTATTTTACTATTGCTCAAACCACAGAACACCAAATCGTAAAGTATTATTAATCATACCTGCGTGTTCACGAGGAGATGATTTCCGAGCTTCCAACAACTCTTTCAACCTTTTGGTAGCCATTGCAGCCTCTTCTGTCTTCCTCTGAAGAACCTGAGAGTGAAAATTTTCTTTAGTTTCACTGCTGAATCTTCTATTTTTCTAATTTTCTTTCCTGGTCTTTCAGAGATAATGGAAAATACTTAAGGTTCAAGCTTTCAATATTACATTGTAACAATCTTGTGCTTACCATTTTCTGGCGCTGATTTAAAGCTTGCAGCTTGTGCCTTTCATACTCGCTCTTTCTCCCTTCTTTCCGTAACTGTATAAGTTTAAATTTTAGGTAAAAATAGAATCAAAGATTATTTGAGAAAAGACTTAATGTGTCAGAAAATATCAATGCAAGGACTTAAGTAAAAAGGAAAAGGTACCTGCAAAAGTTCCTTCTCCCGGGAGGCTTTCCACTGTCTAAACTGTTCTGCTTCTTGTTTCATTCTGTGCTGCAGCTGAACCTAGAAAGGCAAAAGGAAAAGAATCAAACTAATGCACTTTCAAAGAGAAGATGTGACATGAGTCTATATGCATGACTTGAAAAAAATTGATGGATGCATTTTCAGAGTAAATCAAAAAGATGTATCATATTTATACCTTTTGTGCTTTGATGGATTGGATTTCATCTTGTAACCTCCGAGCCGCGTCATCACTCTTTTGTTTCTGCTTCAGTAGCTGAACCTGGTTCTCTTGCTTTTTCTTAAGGTCTAGAATCTGTGCTTCAAGCGCTTTTAAGTTCTGAGCATGCACATCTTGCAACTTCTGTGCTTGACCATCAGAAGCAAGGTTCTCAATTTCAGCCAACAGACGGTTTCTCTCTTCCTGAAAAAAAGAAACAATTCAACAACTCATCATATGCTTTTAATGAAACTTCCAAGACGAAACCTGAGAACCAATGCAAAATGATATTCCACCTGAACAGATCTCTTTTCATCCTCCACCTCTGCAATTTTCTTTCCAAAATGCTGCTTTAGCGCAGCCGGATCATAACCGTCAAAAAGCTTCATTTCAGACTGTTTTCAAACATCAATTTAAGCAGCTATAATCATGAATAAATCTCTGTAAGCCAAAACGGAACCCCGAGGAATCCCTCTGCATAAATAACAAGTAAATGAGACCTCTTTTTCTTCCAGACGGCGGTTCAGTTCATGCAACTCTTTGTCCATACTATTTTGCAAGAGCTTGTGCTCCCACTCCTTTGCCTCTTCGTCTATTTCCCTTGAATCACCTGCATATAGCAAAAACTCTTGTAACACTACTGTCTTTTAGTTTTAGAACTCTTTTGAGCCTAAAAGAAGGCTCGTTTCCACCTTTAACTATTTATCTTTCTTATACCTGTTGTGGCTTCAACCATGGGATAATTGGAGGACTCTATACTGTGCAAGCTCCTTTTCAGCCCATCGGGTCTCACAGAACCAACAATATCATCCTGCCACCAAATAATTCAACATTTCATAATAGTAAAAAGGATCTACCATATATAGTCTACCTCAATATGGGTAGTCACATATAAGAAAAAGTATTAGTTAGAATATTACAGTTTGTATGTCTTTAAAGTCTTTTTCAGAATGTTCTACACCAGGACATCTGCTACGGTACTCATGAAGTTCACGACAAAGGTCTTCATTAGCAGTTTCAAGCCACGCAATCCTTTCCTTAAGAACCTACATCATCACACCAACTCTTAACCTTTATACTCCTGAAAAACTGCTCGAACACAAATAAATCCAGACACTAAGGCTAACATACCTGGATTTCTGCACATGAGGATCCTCCGGTCCGTAAGGAGAGCTCTGCCTGCAAGTATTCTACCTGTTGGCGCATTTTTAACATCTCACTGGACACAGGATCTCTATTAACCTGCTTTTGAAGAATCATATCATTGGAAGAGAAAATTAGAGTAATCTAGTTTCAGTCAATAATTAGTTTCTTTGATTGGCATAGTTGAACAGCTTACAACAGGTTTATTCCGGATGTTTCGAGCACGGTTTGCATATTTCAAAGTGTTAAGTGTTTCCTCCGCGTTGATATCTGCAGGACTGATGCAAGCTGGAACCCGAAAAGCAAGCATAAAGAAATTGAACGAGCATTAACCAAACTTGAAAGGACTTAAAGCAGAACTTCCTCAGAAAAATAAGAATGAAAATAAATGATAAAACTTGCAGGTTACCTATCATCACAGTTCTGCTGTTACCCCCAAGGGAATCCTATAAAATTAACATTCGCAACTTTTGAGAATGAAGCAAACACTGAACAATGTGACATCAAGAAATTTGATAACAAATATACCTGCAAAAGCCGTGTAAGTTTACTGTCCCTGTAAGGAACATGGGCCCCGTCTTTACGCTTTTTCTCATCACCGAGCGCGCTGATTACATTACCAAGCGCAAGGAGGCCTTTATTTATGTGAACTCCTGGTGAAAAGAATCAACTTCCATTACAGCACAGTGATCAAAAGGCTTATTACTGGTTTAGAAAAGATAATGCAACAGAAGAACACATACCTTCCTTAAATCTCAAACCGTCAGAACCAGTTCTTTTGGCTCGTTCCGAACCAGCAAGGTCTACTAAGTGTAACTTGGCACACAGATATTCTTCTTTCAAGCTCCCATTGTAAGCACCGTTTTCAGGAAAATCTGTATTAATTTTGCGCATTTGCTCCACGGTGATAGTGAAAATGGCATGTGAACGACTGCAGGCCAATAGAAAGCAAAACAGACTTTTATGACAGTTTTAAAAGGTACTGACCGCAATGTCCTATTTGGGGTTTTAAGTTGTACATATAAATATTAATAAGACAATATTATAGGTCACCTGGACTGATTGTTCATGTTAGTACTACCGGTAGCCCTGCTGACCGACCCTTGGTCAAGGCAAGCTGCCATCTCTTTCAGCGTACTGACGCTAACTTCTGTGGATCCTGCTAGTGTGATAACACCGTTGGATGTTTCTCGGATCTGTATTGGTGGCTTCCCAGGGACATGTGCTACCTTGCCAACGTGTCCAGTGCTAGTAGTGTCTGATTTGTTTACAGTGCAAGGATCCAGCAAATCTTGAACCTCTTCTTTATGAATCTACCATATCAAATCATTAATGTAAGGGTTACAAATGAATCAACAAAGAAACCGCAAGAAATCTGTTTAAAAGAACCTCGATAAAAGAAACATGGATCTGAAACTCAATCTGCTGTTTCAAAGTCTCTATCTTGTTGAAAAGAGCGTTCATAACTTGAGGGATGATTCCGGTTTGGCTGCTATCTCCGCAACCCGTACCCATTGTATATGTTTTACCCGAACCCGTCTGTCCATAAGCAAGAACGGTAGCATTGTAGCCTTGAAATAAGCCATCGACGAGCGGGGCAGCACATTCTTCATACATTTCAGTAGATGGAGAACCAGAGCTCCCATATACATGATCAAATGTAAAAGAATGTGATCCAATTTGTACCTGCATCATATTCACAACACAATTTTAAAAAGAAATGTTTGGATATTTACAAAATTTCCATCTAAAAATTAAGCATGTATCCACCAAAAATTAATGATTTCAAACCACAATTCCCATTATTAACAATATCCAAATTTTTAGACTTTTTTTTGCCAGAAGACAAGTAAGGGTCAGTGATCAGAATTAGCAACAAAAATTTAATGATGCAATAATTCTAAAAACTGAACTACTTGGTCAAACATGCATAAAATAACTCTGAAAAAATCACTGATTCTAAAAAAATCGCGAGATCTAGATCTCAGGGAGAGAAAATTCCGATTAAAAAAAGCTAATCAGTTGAAATAAAATTTCAGATAAAACAAAAATCTTCTGTAAAGTCCAGATTAAGCAGACAGAAACAAAGCAGAGAGAAGAGTTTTAACATTATTGAAACTGGAAAAGAAAAACCAACTGTACCTGTGGTTTACCGGTAACGACAGTGACACAATCTTTACAACCTTGAATCCTTTCGTCGCCGATGAGCGGTCTGATGTGAACAGCAACCTTAACGGAACAATCATCCGGCGGCGTAGATTCCATTGGAAGTAGAGAAGAAGTAATCTGCAATCGAAAGACAGAGAAAAAGAAAGAGAAAGAGAGAGAGAGAGACAGTGTAGTTGCAGACAGACAAATGTGGTTTGATGATGTGTTTGGATAGAGAGAGAGGGAGACTTGCAAAAGAAAAGGGTAGAAATGGAATTTTAAAAAGATCAAAACTTTTTGAGAAGAGAGAGCTTAACTGCAACGACAATAACACTCTTTTACTTCCCTTAGGCTTCACTCTAGTCCTTACTATCTCTTTCTCTCTGATAAAACGGACCGACGTGACTTTACTTTCACTCTTTCCCGTTTTAACCTCGCTCTTTCTTTCTATCTTTCAAGTGTGACTTCTGACAAAAAAGTGGTGGAGGTGGAGAATATTTAAGCAAAGAGAGAAAATTAGGTCAAAGTCTTTACTTTATTGCATGTGCCAGTGTAATGCACACATACCAAATGATTGTAGTTATTTATTATATAAGAGTTTTAGGGTTTGGTTTTTCTTTCTTTTCTGGCATAAAAAAAGAGCAATTATGTGCTCACCTAAATTACAACTGTAAGTTTTGAGTTTGTCTTCCTTATATTTGTAACTAACAACCCTTTGTGGAGTTATTTATGTCTCACAAGCTATGGCCAACGCATTGGTTTAAAGGTTTACATCTAATCTACCATTGTTTATAGTCAGTTTGGTCTTTAAATATGATTAGATAAGAAAACAGACACCGCCAAAAAAATGGGTTGGTGACGTAATTGTGAAGCAAAGACGGCCATAACATATATATATATATTTATTGAGAAGGGAAAAACTAAATTATCACTACAATGATAATTAGTCTTTTATAAGATTGAGAAAGATTTATCAGCGACGACCATGACATTCTTCGAGGCTCAAGTAGTACCATACGAATCTTGTCACCGCTACCGCGGAATTAGAAGCTCTAATGTAGACAATGCATTGTTTGATTATCCATCAGAAACGAGAAGTCCATTTCTTCACAAACTGTTCAACGTTAGTTAAGATGGTGAATTCTCCGATGAAATGGCCTGCTTTCGAGATGTATCTAGACGATCTGAAGACGTTTAAGAAACGCTTATTTAGCTTCTTAATATCTTATATTCAACATCTGTTAAACGATAAAGCGGATAGTTTGGTACGAAATATGAGATCACTATCACGATATGAATACTATATAAACTCAGTACCATCGGTTAATTTTAATATAAAATTATTGAAAAAAGATATATTAGTGAAAACTAAAAGAGAAATTGAAGAAATGTTAGATATAAAAGTTAAACATTAAACCCACGAAAAATAGTGAGATACAATTCGTTGACAAAAAAGTGTCATATTTTTTTTTTAATTTTTTTTTAAAGCTTAATGCACAGAATTAGAATAAATAAAAGGAAAAAAAAAAAAGCAAAGGACGACTTTTGTAGAAAGGTCCACAAGGAGAGACAATGCGAGCTGGCGGAGGAATCGTGGTCACGTGGCTGTAGCGATGGGTCCCCAAAGTATCAGCTTTATGGGAAGGAACTCTCCCTACTTCTCACTGCCCAAGCCATTCCTCATTTCGACTCCTTTTTTTTCTTTTTCTTTTTTTGCCAAAAAAACTATTATATTAAATCGTAATATTGTTTACAAAATATAAGCCGTCGCCAAAATAGGCCATAACTATAGAGGTGGTGAAACATCAAAAGTAGCAAAGTAGAGAGGACAACAGTCTTTGCCATTATATTTGCAGCAACGATTGATTCCCGAAATGCATGTCCAAATCTGAAACCGTTCCCGGAGAGAACATTCCCAGCAATTTCTGAAGTAAAGCTATCGAGTCTTGGCCAAACCTTAGAGAACATTTCCACTCCTTTTTTCTCTATATATTAAAGAGACAAAAACTTAAATAACACACATTTTTTGTGATATGATTAGAATAACACACGTCTTTTCAATATTACTAGTATAATACTTAACACACATCTTTGCATCACGTTAAAAGAAGAGAGAATTACAATATTAACTTTCAAAAACTTGACGGCGATGAATAATATGCATATTATTGTACGTTTTTAGGTTTTAAAAATATGATTCAGCTATATATTATTATTTAATTTATTAAACTTTTACGTATTTAAAAATAATTTTGTTATATATCACTATCGTGTTAAAAATATAAGTAAAAGTAAAATTTTGTATACCTAATTTTCTAAGATTTTATAATTATTTTTTTTAAAAATTATCCAATTTAAATATTTTTACTCAAAATTTTTCAGATATTCTATTATTCATCTAGGATACCATTAGACCATATAATTACTAGAATAACATGTTTAAAATGAAGTTTAATAAAATGGTTCAAAAAATTTGAAAACCCATCAAACCCATTATGAGACAAACTAATTATTCAAATTGCCATTTTGAATTATAATATAGCCAAAAAATAACACAGCAGATAAAGTAATTAAAAACTAACAAAAATATTAAATATCCAAGTAACATCCCCATACTAATATTTGGAGAGTACCTATTTGTAAATAACATTTAAATTCTAAAAAATTACATACAATATCACTAGTCTTAAGAACTAACATAAAAATAATTATTAAGGGTAAAAATGTCTAAACATTTAATCTAATTTTACTATTAAAAATACATATTTAAAAATAAAATCTTCACAAAATCTATTTTCAATTTTATTCAAATTTTCTTAAATAAATTAATTGGTGAAACGAAAACTTAATTTAAAAACTAGTAAATATATAAATTAATAATAAATAATCTCTAGATTCCAAAATAAATAAATAAAAAAATTATAAAAAAATTTCTTAAATTTCCACTACAATATTACTACTTAAAATTAATTTAAAAATTATATAATACATATATAAAACTATTAATTGAGATTACACATTATAAACAAACACTTAAATTGTAAACAATTACATACAATATTATTGATCTTAAAAGCAAACAAGAAAAAATCATTAATGGTGAAAATGTATTAGTATTTTATTCTTTATCTTTATAGCCAAAATAATGTAATAAATCTTTCTCTACTACTCATATAACCAAACACAATTATGTAATTAAAATCTTATTAAAAATTAGACACAATTTACAATGATAAATCAAAAATATATTTTGTTTTACAAACATAAAATATATTAATTAAATATTTAGGTAAAATCTATTACTTTTTTTAAAGAATAAAATGAATAGTTTTAAATAAAATCAAACATTTACAAAAATAGTTTTTTTTATACTCATAGTTTGTATTATTTAATAATGACACATCTTGAAGTTATTATAAAAATTATATATAGCCAGAATAACATAATAAACTTTTATTAGCAATATACCTAAAAATATTAGCAATTTTAAACCCGAATGAACGAAAAAATACCCAAATAATAAAATAATACCCGGATAACCAAACCAAAAATATATGAAATATCCAAAATATCAAACATAATCGGATCGAAAATATCCAAACAATTGAAAAATATTCGAAAATATCCAAAATACCCGAAAACTCGAAAAATCTAAAAATAGAAGAAAATACCCAAAAATATCCAAAATAATCGGACCAAAAATATTCAAAAATATCCAAAAATATTAGAACATACCCAAAAAATCCTAAAAATATCCGAAAATAACCAAAATATTTTAACTAAATGAAAGAAATATAAATAACATAAATAAACATAAATGAAATAACATAAATAAATTACTTAAATAAATATTTACAGAGAATTGGGTGATAGTCGATTTATCAAGGATTCTAGATCATATGTTTCATGTTCTACCTTTTTAGTTTATGTTGTCAATCTAGGGATATTCGAAGTTAGACTAGGCCACTCTCGTGAAACTAATCATTGTGTCAGACTCACTCTCGTGGTGACCTTCACGCGTTAAACGTATCTCATCGATTACTCTTATGTGTTAGAGACACATCGATTCGCGTTGTCACACTACCAACCGATTAACCAAGTGTTTAGCTTACGTTAGAGTGTGTCTAAGAGGAAGAGTGAATGACAGATCTATTTCTAGAATATAATCTCACTCTCATGGTGATGTATTCCTGAGATCATAATCTAACTTTGGCCACAATTAGATTAGCTTTAAGATACTCTATCAAACAACAAACTCGGTACTTACTAATACTCTTTAATATTCGGATCAGAAGATTAGCCCACTCTCATGGTGCTAAGAGCTTCTATTCGTATAACCTCTCGATTATAACCTTAAGCATCTCCCATAGGATATGATTTAGCATTAAGATTGAATATTAGAGTAGCTAGATCGGTCAAGAACAAACGAACATAACGAAAATCCTATGAAGTAGATCCCATCATCGACCACCACCCTCATGGTCTAAAGGATACACTCCCTTATCTCTCTGCGAGGTTACAGAAGAGATAAGGCATATGTATAGAAAAACAAAAGACAGTAAACTAAACTAAGAACTGAAAGTAAATCAAAGCATAAATCTAAACCAAAGCATAAGAAAGAAAGAAACCTAAAAAGAAGAACTCTTTATTGAAGATGAGACAAAAGGTGGCTAGAGATTCTAAGCTTATTTCTAGTGAGAATACATGAGTTTATATAGAATTTAGGAGGCTTGGAGAATTCTAGGGCATCCTTAGAAGCTTTTGGAAGTTATTAACTCGCACAGCCAAAGCTTCCATATCTTGCATTTCGTAAAATCGGAAGTTTCCATTTCTGCCCGGAGAGTCAGCATCGACTAGCCTGTATCGATGCTCTTGGTCGATGTTGAGGCTCAGGGAAAGCATCGACCACTCACAGTCGATGCTTGCGTCGATGGTCTTCGTCGTCAGCTTCAATTTCGGGCTCGTGGAAGTGCATCGACAGCCCTAGGTCGATGTTGTCTATCGATGGCCTGCTTTGGGTGAGCATCGACCACTCTTGGTCGATGCTGGGGTCGGTGCTTCCTTTGTGAGGCTCTTGAGATGTCTCTTCATGATGTCCTATGGCTTCTTAAGGCTCCAAAACAATCTAAAAGTGTATGATTTCTTCCAAGTACCTATAAACACACAAACAAATGCAAATGCACTAAAACGATCCTAAATGCTTGTTAGAACATATAAAACTAAGATAAATGTATGCAAGAAAATAGGTAAAATATGATGCTATCAAGGACCTAGCTGACAAAGGGTTTATCCACCCAAGTAGCTCGCCATAGAGAGAACTTGTGTTATTCGTTAAGAAAAAATATGGAACCTTAAAGCTATGCATCAATTACCGGAGATTAAACAAGGTGACAATCAAGAATCGATTTCCATTTTCAAGAATCAATGAGCTGTTGGACCATCTGTAGGCAGTTTCATGGTTCTCAAAGATAAATATTTCGATTTCAGGAAACCGAAGAGCACCAGAATCGACCCCAGAATCGACTTGTAGGGGTCGATATTGAGTCCGAAGAATTTCCTGAGAAAACTCACGAAGCTTGCATCGACCAGTCAGAGAAGGGGAGCCAGAATCGACCCAGGAATCGACCAATCAAGGTCGATTCTGACGTCCGAGAAAGCTGGCAAATTTCGTACGTGGCAAGACATTATTCGGACAACTTGTCATCTCGAGTTTTAAACTTCCAAAAACAAGATAAGGACGAAATGGAATATTCTAAGATTCCTTAGGACTATATAATCACTTGTAATCTGACTAGAAAACACAACTTTGAATAGAGAACTTTTGTAGCCACCACTTCTAAAAAACACTATGACATCTTGTTTTACTATTATAATAGGGAAGAGCATGTGGAGAACTTAAGGACTATGCTCGGGAAGCTAAGGGTACACCAATTTTTTACAAAGTTGAGTAAGTTTAACTTTTGGCAAAGGAAAATCGGATTTATAGGCTATGTCAACTCGGAAAAGGGAGTGGAAGTGGATCTGTGAAGGCTCGCTGCGATCATTGATTGGCTTAGACCTAAGAGTGCTACTAAGGTCCGTAATATTCTTGGTCTAGCTGGTTTGTTCATACAAGTTTGGTCATGCTCTCACACGGGCATGATGGGAAACCCTAAAAGAACAACTAACTGGTTGACTGGTTGGAGAAGTGTTAGGAGAGCTTTGAAACCCTAAAAGAACCACTAACTCAGATCCCATGGTATCAAGTGGTGTAAGTGTGATACACGCCTCGGAGTCACACCTAAAGGCAGCAGCACACGGAAACAAAGATTGAAGCTTAATGGCTTGAAGACGAGCTCGGAATCCACCGAATCTTCTTGAGGGTTTAATAAGGCTTGGAGTGTCACCAAGGCTTGATGCGAGAGGCTGAGGGCAGTCTTTGAATCCACAGGCTCACACGATGAAGGCTTGAATCTCACAAGTCTAAATAAAAAAAACACTCTAAACGGCTAGGGTTTAGAAAATTAGAGAAACGTCTCTTTTATTAGGTTATAACTTGTCTAATGATACAAGGTGCAACCTGGGGGTTTTATAACACAACCCTAGGTAAAAAACGACACAAATAAAGCAGAACAGCAAGTAGTTTTAGGAGAAACAACAAAACTTGCAAGAAAAAAGAAATAACTCAAAAAAGGAAAGTTTGGAGGAATATGGGCTCCGTTTTATTTTCGTGCATGTCTCTTGATACTGAAGTATTTGTGGGATTTTGGAGGATGTAATAGACTGAGAACAATTCCAAGAATGCGCACTAAGGGTGTTGCCTTGTTAAAACGTTTCTCAGAAAAACCCAGTGGGAAAACTGAAGATAAGGAAAAAGAGTACAATTCTTTAGCACGTCTTTGTGTGTCTTCACTATATGAGGACAGTGAAGACACTAGATGCACGTGTCTTGCTGTTTAGGAGAGGCTCTAGTATCGTCGAGGCTCTCCCGGCTTCCAAACATATGATTGTAGCATTCCGAATCCGGCAGCTTCCAAATGAGGCAAATGTAGAATACGTCGTGTTGGAAAAATCATAACTTTTGATCCAGAGTAGCTATTGACCTGATTCCAACTCTCACGGCTTCGTATTTGAGTCAAGATTCCAGAACAGGTCGCCTCGTCAGTCGGTTCTTCTTGGTCTAGCCGAAATCCTCTGACGAGTGCATGGTGGTCCAAATCAGGCAGATTCTGGTCTGTTTTTCTTATATAAGCCATAAATTCTTCGTTTGAGCTGAGTTTGGGTTGATTCCACTTCGAGGTGCTCCTTAAGATGAGCTGAGATCATAGTCGAAGCAATTTTTGGTGATGATTCAGAAGCTAGAGCTGCATCATTCCCTCCCTCTTCAGGAGGTTTTGTCCTCAAAACAGATTTTCCTCGAGGCTGGATGCGTGGGAAATGTTTGAGTAGGTCTGGAGATTCCTCCTTCATCATCATTGAGTGGGGAACACCATGTATTTGATTCCAAGGTGGATCTCCACCAACATCTCTTATTTTGCCTTTTATTTCTCCCTTATGTTCTCCTTGGATTTGGGATTTTTGGTGCGGATCAGGAGGTTCCTCTTTGATTTTTAGAGTCGTGGTGATTAAAGTTCATCGTTACCTGCATAGGTATACAACAAGTCAGAACCACATACGTTAAATGAGTTTACGTACTTACCTCGCATATGGATGTGGTTAAGATTAGCATGGCGATTTGCTATCAGTTTTGTTGCGGCATGTCTATCCGGTGTCTCCTCTTTAATCTGATTAATGTCGTCAACATAATCAACCTCTTGGGCAGTAGCCTCATTCAACATTAGTTTTATTATGGCCATAAGATGTGCATCTGGTGGTTCTTCTTTGATCTGAACATGGTCATCATCACTCTCATCATCTCTTACAGCAATTCCGTTCAGCCTTGGTGTCATTTCTCCATGGTCTTTGTTTTGGTTCGGAAACTCCTCTTTCATCAAAGCTTCTTCTTGATCTGTGATGGTCTCCTTAGCACCTGAAACTTTCTCAACGCCTTTGACACTAGACAAGTGTGTTAAAATAGTCATTGAAACACTGAAATCAGGTAGATAAATTTTAGTTTGATTCTTATCATTAGTAGGTGAAATAACTTCTTATTTTGGGTTTAAAACAATTAAAAGGCAAAATAAGAGATGTTGGTGGAGATCCACCTTGGAATCAAATACATGGCGTTCCCCACTCAATGCTGATGAAGGAGGAACCTCGACTCTGAGCATTTCCCGGATCGGCCTCGAGGAAAATCTGTTTGAGGGACAAAACCTCCTGAAGAGGAGAATGATGCATAGCTTCTGAAGCATCACCAATAATTGCTTGGACTATGCTCTCAGCTCATCTAGAGCCTCAGTGAATCAGCAAACTCAGCTCAGCGAAGAAGTTATAATCTAGACAAGCAAACCGAATCTGATTTGGATCACCATGCACTCGTCAGAGGATTCCGGCTAGACCAAGAAGAACCGAGTGATAAGGAGACCTTTTCTGTAACCTTGACTCAAATACAAAGCCGTGAGAGCTAGAATCAGGTCAATAGCTACTATGGATCAAAAGTTATGATTTTTCTAACACGACGGATTCTACACTTGCCTCATTTGGAAGCTGCCGGATTCGGAATGCTACAATCATATGTTTGGAAGACGGGAAAGCCTCGACGATACTAGAGCCTCTCCTCAACAGCAAGACATGTGCATCTGGTGTCTTCACTGTCCTCATATAGTGAAGACACAAAAGGCTGCTAAGGTATGTCTTTCTTTTCTTTATCTTGAGTTTTCCTGGGTTTTCTGAGAAAGGTTTTAACGAGGCAACACCCTTAGTGCGCAATATTGGGCTTGTTCTCAGTCTATTACATCCTCCAAAATCCCACGAATACTTCAATATCAAGAGACATGCACGAAAATAAAACGGAGCCCATATTCCTCCAAACTTTCCATTTTTGAGTTATTTCTTTTTTCTTGCAATTTTTGTTGTTTCTCCTAAAACTAGTTGTTCTACTTTATTTGTGTCGTTTTTCACCTAGGGTTGTGTTATAAAACCCCCAAGTCGCACCTTGTATCATTAGACAAGTTATAACCTAATAAAAGAGACGTTTCTCTAGTTTTCTAAACCCTAGCCGTTTAGAGTGTTTTTTCGATTTAGACTTGTGAGATTCAAGCCTTCATCGTGTGAGTTCAAGCCTTTGTGGATTCAAAAACTCCTCCTCAGCCTCCTTGCATCAAGCCTTGGTGACACTCCAAGCCTTATGCGAAACCCTTGAAGAAGATTCGGTGGATTCCGAGCTCGTCTTCAACCCATTAAGCTTCAATCTTTGCTTCCGTGTGCTGCTGCCTTTAGGTGTGACTCCGAGGCGTGTATCATCTGGTATCAGAGCTAAAAGCTCCTATCCCCCCCAGGTTGTATCCATCCAACCTTTATCCCTTTTTATTTTCTGTTTTTTTTTTTTTCAGTTTTTCGTTATTTCAGTTTTATTAAATCTAAAATTTTTTTAAAAAAACCAAATAGATTGTTTGAATTTTGTGTTTGCTTATGTTCTTGAGCTTGTTATTGTTTGTTTCAGTAAAAGAAAATTCAAAAAAAAAGAGTTAAGGTCGTGAGTCTTAAGTGTAGAAATCGATTGCTAAATTGTTTGAATCTTGCTTAATCGATTATTATTTGATTCAGTTTGTGAGATTTGTTGTTACTGTTTTGTTTGAGCGTTTGCTTGGGCTTTAAAGCTGCATCTCTAGGTTGTTAGAAGAAGAGAAATTGATAGCTTGTTTCAGAATTGTTAGAATTGCAATTTTTGTTTTCTATAATCGATTGTGTGCTTAAGTTTGATTGAGTTGTTTGCTTCTGTTTTGCATCAGCGAATTGTTTGAGTTTATAACTGAATCTTAGGATGTTTAGAAGCTTGAATTTCGTGGCTGCTAGGTAGGTAGAGAAGGAGACAAAAAAAAAATTGGGAAGTAGGGCTACCTATAAATCTCGAATTATGTTAATTTATGATGATGGTTATGAACGTTTTGGGCCTGTGTTTTTCTTGTTTAATGGTATAGGGTATCTGCAATGGGAAATCAACATGCATGAGTACTTTTGGTACTACAAAACACCCCATGAAGAGAAGCTTTCAATTGCTCTTGGGCAACTCGAGGGAGAAGCCTTAAAGTGGTGGGATTGTGAGGAGTATAATTGATAAATGTCAATTTGATATAAGTCAAACTGATATAGGTCAATTCTCTAATGCACTGTCATTGTACCACAGAAAGGTGTTAATCCAAATGGGTGAGCTATTAGCCAGAAAGGATGCAATCAAATCAATTAAGTCAAGCCAAGCAATAGATCATAAGACTAACAATCTAACGAGGCAATGATTGAAGTAATAACGAAACTACGGAAGCTAGTAGTTACTGAAACTACTGAGCATACAAGCAAATCAATCAACTAAGCGAAGCTCTTAAGGATGGGGTTTAGAATCAGTGTATCCTCTTAATCTACTAGGTGTTTAACAAACTCGACGAGGCTAATCACTGCAATAAACTAAACTGACAGTTAAATCCATTCTCATGACAAATAACCTCAAGCTAAGCTAGTTCCAGGACCTAAATCTCTTTGGAAATCTAACCTACAGGCATTAAGATTCAGTCTATTAAAGCCATAAACACCCTAGACAACTAATCTCTTGAATAGGAATGTAAATCTCGAATTAGTTGGTTCGGACATTTCATCGAACACTTGGTGGGTGTAGAATTGCCTAAGTTCTAATTCATTGATCGGAGAGTTAGCATTAATAACACTAATCTGAAGGGATTTCAAATGTCTAGCTTAAACCACTTAGGAGACTAGATTCACACTTAATATAACCTCCAAGAACCACAAAACTACTCGAACCCATGAAGAACATCGAAACGACCCAATCATTAAAACTTGCATAAATAGAAAGATTAAGATGAGATTAGAGACTACTAAGAATTAAACCCAAATACAAAGTATATTGAAAGTAATTTGATTACAAGCAAGAACAAGATTAGGAGAAGAGAAAAAAAAACGATTCTCTAATATTCGAGGACAATAGGTATTTATAGTTTTAGAAAACCAAGCTCACAAACAGACAAAGTAGCAAGTCTCGGAGGTGCACTCGACCATGGAGGTCGAGTGCTTTGTCAGGCTGGGCGAGGCGGCATTTTTATGGCGGGCTCGACAATGAGCTCGACTTTGAGCTAGATTAGAAAACTCGATTGCATTTTAGATGTCTCGACCAGCAGGCTCGACACAGCTTGAGTCGGCTGGCCTTCAATTTCAAGATGGCATTTTTCGGATGAGCTTGACCTCCTGCTCGAGCTTTGGTCGAGCTTTAACTGGCGTCTGTGCTCACTCGACCTCCATGGTCGAGTGCGTCGAGCAGACTCTCCTCTTTCTCCATTTGACTTCAACATCTCAATACTCGTGAATGTACGTCTGACTCCAAAAAATGCAATATGTATGCAATCTGTCTGCTTTCGAAATATGCAAAACTGGAAACAAATGTCAAGAATATCTTTGTGCCAAGACTAAATGGAAGATAAATGCATGCTCGAGACCATAAAACACATGTATCAACTCCCCAAACTTAGTCTTTGCTTGCCCTCAAGCAAACAGATAAGTATAAAATTTGGAGAGAGGTTTGAAGGTGAGGGATTGAGCAAAACATGTTGATAAAACAGATGATCTCAATCAGTTGTTAATTCTAAAATGCGAGATGTTAGAACTTTACATAAAAACTTTAGCCATACTCTTCAACATTTCGAGCAGTCTCAATCTAGACATGTATTCAAATCTATCATTCCCTTTAACATTCAATTAAGCGAGAAACCATGAATCAAGCGTATTCAATGAACTCATTTAATTTGAGGTAAGATTAAGAGACAAGCGGTCCCTTTCATATGGTTTAATCATTTCAAGAGGGATCTCTCAAGAAAGGCATGAGCTTCAGCAGAATGCTAAAAGGTAAGAACCAACCTATGCATACAGGATCGATTCTCATCTACTAATCATACACATGTGATCTTAACCTCCAGTTCGAAACCAGAAAGACATCATATTTCTACCATTAACACTTAGCATTCTTACGCCTTGAACTTTTTCTTGGTGAGCTCATTTTTTCTTCTTGTTCTTATTCTAAGGAGAGACTTCTAGGATTGGGTTTTTCACTTGGTTTTCACTACCAGCTTAGGCTTTCTATATTTTTTTAGACATTAGGATTTTGCCTTTCTTTTCTTTTCTTCAAAATCCTTTACTAGATTAATTCACTTTCAATTTACCTCTCTAAATTTTTAACCTTTTTTTTCTTTCATCTTTCTCCAAGTTTTTTCTTTCTTTTTAGGAACCAAACCACATACCCAATAATCAAGATCCCACAGTCTATCGATTCGAAAATTACAAATCAGAACTACATGAGATTATCCATGTCGAAACCTAACACTTTACTGCAGCTCATTCAAATAGGCCTCAGCTCGAATAAAGTAAAGCTTGAAAGAAGGCTAGGTTAAGAGGTAAGAGAACTGTTCAGAATGAGAACAGCTACTTGGATGCAGAGTGGTAAGCAGGTGAAAGAAAATCCAAGTATGTATATGGTATCCATGAGTTCAAATGCAATGCATAGTCAAGATAATTAAAAATCAAGTTCAGGTTCAAATAGATAGGGAATGGTGTCAAATCACAGTATGCTTCAATTGAGACAATAATCTAGTTGTGCATTCAAAGTATGGTGCAGTTTTACTTGAAGTTCATTCTGATGCATTAAACACTAGAAAGCGAGGGTATTGAGATTATCATATTAAATCAGCAAGCTTGCAGGTTATAATCATCATAATCATGCATATGCACAGTATATGAAAAAAATCTAGACTCAATCCTGAAATGCAAATGCAACTACATGAACACTCTGTTTTTGTTTTTGTTTTTCAAAATTTTCAAAWTTTTTTGGTTTTTCTATGCCTTMGATGCATGCAGACTCAAGTATGCACAAAATTAAAAATAARAACACAGGAAACAAATCAAACACATCTTAAGCCTTCCCCCCAAACTTAAATTACACAGTCCCTTGTGTAATAAAAATTCAGAAAGAAGGTTTAAGAAACAACAAAAAGCAAGAAAAATGCAAATGATATGTACAATAATGGATAGAGCTGGTACCTCAAGGGTTGGAGAAGAAGGAGGATATTGATTCCTCCATGCTCTCTCTAGTGTAAGGGGTAGACAGGCTGGTATGCTGGCTCGGCTACTGACTCGACCTGCTGACTYGAGTGGGTTAGGTCAAGTCTGTCATGTTTTCTTGTCGGAATTCAAATTTGAAAATGCCGCCCAAACTGACTTGACCAGCTGACTCGAGTTGGCCAGGTCGAGTCAAGGTTTTGGTTCCTCCAATCCTTCTTTTCTTTGCTCAAACCCTTCCATTGACCACGAAACACAGCAAGTCAAACCAAAAATTTAAAGCATTATGTACAAGGATAGACATGGGACTTCCTCCCAAGTGAGCTTGTTTAAAGTCTCTAAGCTTGACTTCACCTCCTTATTAGGTCTAGGGTGGTTCATGGAGGGGAACTGAGGTCTCCTCTGCAATGATCCGACCAAGTATGAATGAGGTCTCCTCTGCAATGATCCGACCAAGTATGAATGGCTTGACCCCTTGCTCATTCATTGTGCTCTCAGCTCCATTCTTTCTTTCCAGAGACTTCTCTTTCTCTTCATAAACCTTTGGGGGTGGAGCTTCATCGACCTTCTCAATTGTACCAATGTACTTTACTTCCTCATCACGGTAGTCATCATCTTTGATAGTAATTGTGCCACATAGCTTGTTGGAAAAAGCTTTCATTGGGTAGTAGACCTTGTCGTTTCACATTCATAAAGCTACTTTGGTTCTTGAAGTCCATGTTTACACCAGTAGTGTTGAGGAAGGAGTTAGGAGGAGGAAGCTTGTTGGCCTTCTTCATTTCCATAACAACTTGAAGTCCGTTGGGCACATTCCCTTTAAGTGGGTAATCTTGAAGACGAGTGGCTTTGTGAATGAGCATCTCAAAGTGATGGGTGATGGGTGATGAGTGATGCTTCTTATCCAAGACTCTGTAACATCTCACTGGACATGACATTCACACTTGAACGCGTAGAGCATCCTCATTTCGAATCACCAAGCGGGTTATGGAGAACATGCAGATTCCCGAGCTTAGGGAGACTTAGGCTCATCTTTGTCGTCTTGGTGAATCATGCAATCGACAACCCTTGTATTCAACCATGGTTACATGCTTATCTTTCTTGAATCTTCACTGGGAATGGAAGTTTGGGCTTGTATGGAGGTAAGAAGTGCAAAGGGTGATTTCCTTTCCTTGGAAGAAACTGATTTTTCTAGGTAGGTAGTGTCTTGACTAGTCACTGTGACTCGGTACCTTGGTAGAGTCTGTCGATCGAGTCTGGTTTCTCAACTTGGCCTTCTTTGCGATTCAAATCCTCCCCATCTTAGTCTCACTATCCTGACTGGAATTGATACTTTCGTGCGAAACTCTCTTCCACTCCATAAAATAATTGCATTGGTGTTAGCGTCGAACCGTAAAGCAAAGACTCATTTCTCAATAGTAGCTTCATGATCAACAATGGGACTTGATTCCACTGAAAAGATGGCATTGCAATACTCCTTTGGGTTCTGAATTGCTTTTCAGAGTTGTCAATAGACTTTGTGGAAGAGGTGGAGGCGGTGTTCTCCATGTACTTAATTTTAAAGTTCGGTGTCAATCTTCTTTATTGAGATCATTGTAGATGTAGTCATCTGGTTTCACGACAAACTTCTTTCTATAACACTTTACTTGACCTTGGAGTATCTGTTGCATCATTTTCTTGAGTTCTTGATCTAGTGTTGTAGGCAGGTGGAACTTGTTCGCTTAAAACCGGGCGGACCCATGACTCCTTGTCGTTGATAATCTCTTTGGTATTGCTGTAGGAGCAAAGCCTTGATTTTGGTTATAAGCAACAAAGGCTTGTTTTGTATTCTTTTGAGGTGGGTAAGGTGATCCTGCTGGTTTGAGTTGCTTTTATAGTTGATAAAACCCTTGTTGTAACCTCCAGTTACGAATATAACTTACTTTCCTGATAGCTCTCCCCATCTTGAACTTGAAGTTGCCCTTCTTCACTAACAAAGTGAACTTGCCTTTGCTGGACTAGGAAGAGCTTATCCAACTTCTCATTGAGATCCTTGTTTTCTTGTTTATACTTCTCACCGGAATCCGCATTCCCCCTTATGCTCCTATCATAATCCTCATTGTTGTTCCCATCAGATTGAGCAAGGTTCTCCACTAGCTCCCAGCCTTCATCAATATCTTTGTTTAGGAAGTTTCCATTGCTGGCTGTATCTAGTAGCATCCTTATCTTTAGGAGAACTCCTCTGTAAAAAGTGCTCAGAATGGACTCACTGCTGAATCCATGATGAGGACACAGATGGTACTCTGTATCTTTCCCAGCTTGAGAAAGTTTCACCATTATATGCGAAATCAGGAGATCTCGTGGCGAATCTTTGTCTCGAGTTTGAGAAGAACTTGGCAAGAAAGCTTTTTGTAGTCATCCCAGGATGTAATCAATCTATGAGGTAAATTCTTACTCCACAGGCAGGCTTTGTCGAGAGAAGGGGAAAAGTCGAGTTTAAAGCCATCTTCACTTGCTCTATTGATCTTGGTGAGGCTGCGAGCTATCAAACTCGTCCAGTGATGAAGAGGATCCTCCATAGGCAGCCATGAAATTTGTTGCTTTGCACCATAGCTATCAAACTCTTGATCTCAAAGTTGTTGTTTTTGGATTGTAGGAGTACGATCCTTGCCTCTGAGTGTGAGTATTAGGAAGCGTCTCTGCTCCCGATCAGTGGCCTCTCCTCGGAGGTCCTTGATCATGCGGTCCTTGTGGGTTTTCTTCCATTCCCACTTGATCCTGTTTATCCACTACGATGCTCTCTCGATCACTATGTCTTGGAAGCTGGTTGATATTGTCGCGATAGCGCGGAGATTCTGGTTTCCCTTCGATCTCGTTTGCATGCGGTGAAGAAGACTTCGATGCTTGACTCAAATGGTCGGAGCTGGTTGGTCAGTCTAATGTCGGTCGAATAATGCGTATAAGTACGAGATCTGAAAACGATGAAGAAAACACAGGTGAGTAACGAGTAGCGTAAAAAAATTGATACGAAATGATTTGAAATCCTAAATGTAACAAACGACACAATGGCAATGACGCCGCCAAATTGATAAGCGTCAATTTGATATAAGTAAAACTGATATGGGTCATTCTACAATACTTTGTCATTGTACCATGATATGAGTTCATACTTAGACAAGTTTTAAATGCGTAGTAATGGAGTGTCGTCATAAGGGTGAAGATATTAACAAAAGGATGCGATCAAGCAATTCAAGTCAAGCCAAGCGAAATAGCGTGGAGTGCAATAACCTAGAAAAACTGAGAATGGACAAAAGCAGATCGTATAGGACTATGAAACTAGCGAAACCAAGCGACTTGAGAAATAGCATATGGGGGTAAAGCGTATAGGACTAGCACAAATTGTGCTGAAAGTTCTAAGGATGGGGAGTGTCGACTCGTGTGTCCTCTTGCTTATTGAGTGGTTTAACAAAACTTCCAATTTATTCTGACATCAAACATCAAAAGGTTAAGTCCTCGTGGTAAATAACCTCAAACTAGACTAGTTCCAGAACGATCCAGGCGAAATCTGCCGGAATCGAATCGATTGATATTGTGATAAACACCTGACAACTAATCTCTTAGGCTAGGTATGCAAATCTCTAACATCAGTTCATTCGAAGCATTTTATCAAACACATGGTAGAAAAACACTAAGTTAATTACAATTGATCGAGAAAAGAAACTGGCATTAAGAACACTGATTTATAAGGAAATCAAGCGATCTACTTAAACCACTGAAAGACCAAGATTACATACCTAATCATCATCATAGAACCACAATATTCTCAAAGCGATGAAGAGCATCAAGAACAACGAGAAATCATGAAAACTAGCATAGATGATAAAAATAGATAGAGATAATGATAGAGCGAAGAACAAACTCGAAAATAACAAGTAGAAATCAAATTACAAGTTCTGGAAAGGCAGAGCAGAGAAAGACAAGGAAAAACTTCGAAATATTATAGATAGCGTAGTCCTTAGTCTTAGCAACATTAGGTATTTATCTTAAGTCTTAAAAGCCACTAAGCGTCATGGGCAAAATAGTAAAATGTGCGGGATAAATAGGCTAAATGTCTTGAGTCAGTCTGTGCTCAACAGAGAAATCAGACTGCATTTTTGAGATGAGCTTGAGTAGTCCACTCGATTCGAGGGGCTCGGTGGGTTTGAAACTTGAGCCACCTTTTGTCTCTGCTTGATCATACAGCTCGAGCATGGGTGCTCAGTGAGCTGCTCCATCTCATTTCGGACTCGATCCGTGCATGGGTATCCTGCATGGACTCGATCAGCATGTCCCGAGACAGCTACGCTGCGCGACTCGATCCGCACTGCTCGTATGGACTCGAGGCAGCATGTCCCAGAACACTTCTGGTCCTTCTCGAAATCAGAGTACACATGAAGCCAAATATGCAGGGATGTATGCGGACTAATCAAAACACTCTAAGTATCTGCTTCGGAATAAATAAGAGCAGGGGTGAATAACACGTCAAGCATATGATTTATGAAGCTAAGCGATCGCAAATCTGAACATGCTCCCCGAAACTTGTCTTTGCTTGCCTCGAGCAAAGGGAGAATGGAGAAGAGGGTTGAAAGTGGGGACTCGAGCCAAAACTTGCGGATAATGACGGATGACCTCGATGTCGATTACTAATTCAGAATCTGAAGTTTATGAGTGCACTTAAGCGTTAGCCATATTCAGCCTGAAGTTGATCAAACCTCGACTAGTCATGCATTCATTTACATCATTCCTTAACATTCATTAGAACGAAACCATGAATCAAGCTAAGCGTATTGATGAACTCATTTGGCGGGTAGGTCGAGACAAAAATAGTCCCTTTAAGTATGGTATTGACGTTTGAGCAATACTCTCAGTGAAGCGGAATGAGCTTTAGTAGAATCTTGAAAGTAAGAACCAACTATGCATACGAATAGGCTCCCATGCAGTCTACTGGCTTATCCTTGATCAAAACCGAGATAGTCATCTAATTCATCCTTCACCCTTAGAACTTTTTTTTTTCTTTTGATATCTGGATCAGTTTCATCTTTTCTTTTTGTTTTTGGTTACAGGAGGGGTTATACACTATCATCCCAGCATTGGTTCTTTTCTTTAGCAGGCGTTTTGTGTTTTTTTCAGACTTTTGAGCTTTCTGCCTTTTCTTTTTCTTTTATGCACATCCCCCGATCCTTTGCTAGATACTCAAACATTCAGATCATTTCCCTCAGAACTCTTACCACTTTTCTTTTCTTTCGAAGTTTTCTCATTCTTTCTATCCACGAGAACCTCATACCCTGATCAGATCCACACAATCTATCTTTTGAAAATTGCGAGCAGAACACATGAGATTCTATCCTTGTCATCAAACCTAACTTTCTATGCTCGTTCGAATAGGCCTCACGCTCTAAAATAATAGCGTGGCTTGAAAGGAGGCTAGGGTAAGGTGGTAAAATTGATCTAACAATGAGAATCGGCTACTTGGATTGGCGAAGAGTGGTATAAGGATGAAAGGAATCAAGTATGTATACGGTATCCATGAGTTCAAATTCTGCCTAGACATGATAATTATAAGTCAAATTCAGGTTTAAATAGATGGGGAATGACAGAAAATCACAGCTAACTGCTAAGACTGATCTAGTTGTGCATTCAGAACATGGTTGAGCTTATTTGAGCATCAGGCATTGAACTGACTAAAGCGAGGTATTGAAGTCATGCAGTTGAATCGGCAAGTTTACAGGTTTTAAATCATCATCATCCCACATGCATATCTGAACATGTATGAAACAATCTAGACTCGATCAAAATATAAATGCAACTAAATGAACACTCTGTTTTTGTGAAATCATTTTCGAAAATTTTCAAAATTTTTTTTTTTGTTTTTCTATGCCATATATGCATGCAGACTCAAGAATGCACAAAATCAAAATAAGAGCAGAAAACACATCTGAGACCTTAACCTTCCCCGACTTAAATTACACAGTCCCTTGTGTAATAAAAATTTGGAAAGAAATAAAAGGTAACAGAAAACAATAAAACGATGCATCTAATATATCTGAGAAAGGTCGATGCAGTACCTTGGTGATTATGGTGAGTATGTCGACTCGACACAGTAGTGAATCATAGTGCGTGAGCCGAATGCTCCTCTGCTTGGCGTCTCTTCCTCGCGTGTTGAAACTGCCTTGGCTGCCTTGGTTCGAAGGAGGAGGCTCGTGGTGGTTCCATCTCGGGTGCATGATGTCTTGGTTCCTCGTCAGAATTCTCCCAGAATGCGATGGTTTTTCTTGGTGTGGGGATTTGAACTTTAGCGTGAAGTCCTTGAGCTGGTCCTTCACGTCATGCAGTCTTCGAGGTCCTTCACGGTACCCTTGAGTGCGGCGGTCTTCCCTTGAAACTTGTTCCACCTTTGAAGGAGATTAATCACTTGTGTGCCTCCTTGAGGCTGGACTATGTGTGGTTTGAGCTTGTACTCCTCAGCAGTACCTTTACATTGGATCACTCCTCGAGCAGCATCTTGATCGTCGACCCCATTCCTTGTTCCCTGATCTCCTCGTCTTGATTGTAGAGTCATCGAGAGGAGGATGGAAATCAATGTTTCGCCTTGGCGTACCTTAGTGAGTCGGTGCTGGCGGAGCGGCAGCTCTTCGAATCGTGAAGCGATAGATGTACTCGTCTGGAGGCGTTGTATGGTCGAGGACACTGCATGAAGTCGATATCATCCATTTGGGTGGATAGAATGCTTGATCTACAATCCTGGCAGCAGTATTGGGGTGATGACTGATACTGGAGGTCACTGCGCCATCCATCTTCATCTTGCCCATCTGCTCGCCCAGTCCTTGTAGTTTAGGAATTGCTCCATCAGAACAAGCGAGGTTAGCATCTGCTCTATCGCCCATCTTCGCATCTCTTGTGCTCCCAGTGGCGGTGGGCATAAGTCCAGCATCCTTAGTTCACGCTTCATTCAGTCGGTCACCTTCCTTGCAAACAGGCTTGCTTTGTCTTGTAGGTACCTCGGGCCAGGCTTCGGATGCTGAGCTCTTGCTCAGAGGAGGAGAAAGGTTTGATGCTGTCTCTGAGTCGACCATAATTGTTGGAGCTCTCATGATCGAAATCTTGAATCGAGTTCGTCACCTCCCGGAAAAACCATATAGGTTGATTTGCGTGGTAAGGGCATAGCATCGTCCTCTGCCTTGAGGTGATGAAACGGACCGTCATCGGGTTCATCGAGGCTCATCGTAGAATGAATGAACCACGGGGCGAGAGAGGAAGTGACCGTCTCTTCCTTGGCAAACCCGGCGTTTGTTCATGAATTGTCTTATACCCCGCCTCAAAAGATACTCCATATCTCTAGCGATCGAGTGCTTGCATTGTTTCTTTGTGCGGGTACCTCGTTCATCTACGTTCGAGGAGGGCCTCTAGGTACTTGGTTGCGAGAGGGTTTGGTGTTACTTCTTCGGGGTTACTTTCAGGCTACCGTTTTCCTCTGTTTCTTCACCACCTTGATACATACTTCGGCGATTGGTGCTTTTCCTTCACTTTTGACTGTGAGCTTCTTGTACGTCTGTAGCTTGTCGACCCTCATCGGCGTGGGTCTTCGTCCGTCGAGAACTTCCTTATAAACTGAGGCTCGTCTTCCTCTGTTTCTTCGCCTTGATGCATACTCTGCTCCATTTGTCCTTTTCCCTCCACGTTGGACCGGTGGTTTGTCTCGTCTCTTCAGCTCAGTATGGGTCTCAGCGACCGGCCACGGAGGATCCTCGGGCTCGAGCATATTGGGTCGAATCGAGCGTGACTGCTCCATAGATGCTTGACTTGCTCTTGTTCTGCTTGTTCTTGTTCCGGTTGGAATCTCTCTCACATCTCACGGAAGTTGGGGCGAGTTCGGTGACTCTGACGAGGCAGCGGCCAGGTCCATACTGAGACTCGATCGAGGACAAGGAAAGAGAACTAAAATCGTGAGGATTAGCAGGAAGCGGCGAAAAATTTAGAAAGTGCAGGAATGAAAGAGAGAGAGAGAGTGTTTGAGGTGTGAGGTAAAATATGGAGTCGAGTTCGGTATTTATAGGCCAGGTGGGGAGCGTGTTGAAAGCGTGTGGGCTCCCTCTGGTGAGACTCGAGCTGACATCCTTGGATTCTAGCRTGTGGGCTCGAGCTTGGCATGTGAAGGAGTGTGGGATCGAGTCGTCACTTCTCGACCCTTTTGAATCGAGTTTGGCTTGTATATGAAAAGTGGGAGGGACGAAGAGACGAAGGAGGCGTGTGTGGTCGAGGCTTGAAGGCGTGTGTGGTCGAGTGTGGGGCGTGGGGAAAACGTGTTGAAAGGTGTGGGTCGACCAAACACTCTTCAGTGACGCCTCGGCACTTGAGCATGTGAGTTCTGACTCGGCCAGTTGACGATCACACTTCACACTTTCGACCATGTGAGCTCTGTATTGACCATGACACCTCGCTGGGTCACGTATCGAAATTTTTGAATTTTGAAAATTCCCTCACAAGGTTTATGATCCACTCTCATGCTTTCCTGAAATCACCACAATCAAGACAAAATCAAAATAACTTGCTTAACATTTGACGTTTAAAAACTAAAGCGAAAGAAATATGTACAGAGATAGACATGGACTTCCTCCCAGTGAGCTTGTTTAAAGTCTCTAACTTGACTTCTGTTTGTTCGAGGCGATGGAAGGCTCATCAGGAGGAATCGAAGTTCCTACGGAATGATGGTATCAGCTAGATAGGGTTTGAGCCTCGTCAGATTCATGTGAATTCGTTTCCTCCACTTTCGAATAAGGTGATCGCTCAGTAGGGTGAAACTTCCTTGACGGTGAGGACCATACGGACTTGAGCTTTCAGGAAGCGAGTCGAGGGTGAAAGGAGGACTTGATCACCGGCCTGAACTCCTTGTCAAGATTCTCTTGTCATGGAGGCTTTGGTTCTTTCTTTGTAGATCTTAGAACTTCTACATGCATCGACACGATCTGGCTCATGCGAGGTCAATCTCTCTTTTTCTGGGAGACTTGATATCCAAATTCAGAGTTTAGTTGCCCATAGCCTTATACTCAGCTTGACAGGTAGGTGACAAGCCTTGCCGTAAAGGAGCTGGAATGGCGTTAGCTATAAGTCTTGAATGCTTTGTCACATGCAGAGGTTTCATCCGCTTAACGGACCAATCTCTTCTTGAAGCCCACTACTCTAGCGGGATGGCTTTGATACTTGTTGGACACCTACTTGACTAGTCTGGGGTGATATGGTGTAACCGTGCTTTACCCCATGCTTCTTGGAAGATTCTCGAAAAGCTTGTTGATGAGTGAGACCCCCATCATGATAACAACTCTTGGCATACAAATGGGAAAAATGATGCTCTTGAACATCTTGAGAACTACCTTTGCATCATTAAGGGGTATAAACTGACCCACTTGAGACATAATCGTACCAAGCGATATAGGCATTCCCGAAGATGGTGGGTTGAAAGGACCCAATAAAATCAATCCCCAAACGTCGAACACCTCCTTCCAAAATTGGGTTCTGTGCATCTCATTCTAGCTGATGTTTCCATTCTCGCAGATCACACTTGTGATGAAGGTTGAGCATCTCTGAGCATTGTAGGCCACCATGGCTTGCATGTACATACGAGCATCTTGAGCGTGGCAGTGTCTCCAAGCAGACCCATGGCGTGCTCAGCACACACGAACCTCGTCTTGTCTATGCACTCTGAGCAGAACCATACTTACCTCTCTTGTATAGGAAAGGTTCGTCAGTGGTAGTGCTTGACATCTCTCGAAACTTCTTTTTTACTGGCCAGGCGTCAAGATCATCGAGGTAACTCACCACATGCTGAGGAAATTAATAGATCGAATACCAAGGTATGTCGCTTCACTCCTATCACGAAAGCAGCATCTAGAGTCAAATCGGGCATGAGTCATCAACAGCGAGTGTTGGTCATCTATCATCCTTGACAGTGATCAACCGCATTCTGTTACTTCTTATCGACAATTTCCATGTCAAACTCTTGAAGAAGNNCATCTTTAGCAACCTTCGAATCTACAGAAGCCTGAAGTATCGATACCGTGGGTATCGATACTACTAGTATTATCGATACGGACATAGTCATCTCAGCTCAAAATCCTCTTCTAATGAGGTGATTGCATTGACATGTCCATGCTGTGGTTGAACTATCTTTCCTTGACACCGCCGATGTCCGAGCTATTTGATTTTCCAAAGATCTTCTCGATGGATTTCGAGGCCGATTCTCCCATTCAGATCAGTGTATAAATTATCCAGCTTTCTATTGAAATCCACAATCATCTTTTCGTCCCCTGCAGAATTTGTTCCAAGAGGATCTCCGCTCTTACTCTCCTAGACCTCGGAGTAATGTGGCTTGGTAAGCTGAATTTCCGTATTGCAGTAAAATCACCGCCAAGTGGTTTTGGGCGAATTGAGTGGCACCAAAACCAGATTGGTTACCCACTTTAACCACTCTATCATTGTCGAAGCTTCTGTTGTCGTTAGAACCAAATCGCTGACCCAAAACCAGAATCACCAATGTAGTTAACATCTTCTCATCTTTAATCTCCTCTACTTCCTCAGCAAATGTACAGCCTCTTTGTCTTCCCCACTCAGGTCAGTGTATCAGAGTTCACTGAACTCAGAATCTGCGAACCTGTCAGAACACTAATGCCGAGCCTCTTCCGCCGATCAGCATTCAGCTATTACTAGACGTTCTCGATCAGCTTCACAGCATCGGTTGGAACCACAGTGTTGAAGTTCCAGTTACTTGCGAGAATCCGTGCCATCGATGCGCGATCGATCCCTCTGTAAAAGATCGAGCGGTGAACTTGACTGAAACCATGATGCTTGGACATGTCTCTTAGTAGGATCAAGATCTCACTGAAGCAGCCTTGAGTGCTCTTGGACATGAGAAAATTGAGATCTTGTTCACAGGCTCCTCCGATCTCATCGTCGTAGAAATTGTTGAGAGCGTTCTTGGTCGTTCGTAGTGAGAGATCCAGGAGGTAGTTGCTTCAGCCCGATGGCTGCTTCTCACGAGAGTATGGAAAGAGCTACGAAAGAGGTATTCCTGTGGTACTCCATTGTACTTCATACCGGTGACGAAGTCCTCGAATTTCGATGTGATCCATAGGGTGCTCATGAGGAGGCCGGTGAAGGGTGCTGTCAACAAGAGTGAAGTAAGCAGGCTTCAGCTCGTCATTCCTCGGAAGAGTTGGAATACGGATGCATTTCGATTGGCATAGAATTGATCCGGTCGGTTGTAATCGCCAAGTGTCCGTTCAGCAACAGCTTGGGGTTGTTGTGGAGGAGGTATTTGTTCACCTTCCTCATCATGCACCAAACCTTGTGGAAGATCCATCTCAACTGTAGTCCTCTTCGTTGCCGAATTGTGCGTCAAGCTCTGCTAGCTCTGTGAGGAGAGATTGATCGATGTGTGTCCTTCTTTCTCATCCTGGGTAGACGCTGACGCATACACCTGAAAATCAAAAGACGAAAATAAGTAACCTTAAATGACAGCCAGTTGTCGATCGATACCAATGGAGTATCGATCGATACTACACTTAACTTAGACAAAATCGACAACTAAATTCTAAAGGTGAATTTTTAGAGCCCCCAACGCGCCAAATTTGATATGCTCAAATTAATACCCTATAATGATACTAAAGCCTGCAGTAAGTTAGGTCGAACACGAACTCAAGAAAACTCATAATATATGAAAGATGCAGAGCAAGCAAACAATAAACAATGAGAAAACAAATGATTGAAATAAGAAGTCGAATATATGGAAGCTAGCTCAGGTAACTCGTGAAATCAATGATAAACAACAATTAATAAATCAAGGTTCAATTCAAAGCCGCTTCAACTCAAACACGAAAAGTATAGCAACTAACCTGCGCCGTAAAACTAACTAAGTCTAAAGTCTAAAATTCCAAATCTCTTTCGCAAATCCTACACGAAAACCAGCAATCAATTCAAGTTGATATGTTCACAATTCGAAACCAAATCTCTTCATAATCCAATCAAGCCACCCTAGGTTTTATCGACATTCAATTGCACCGTCAGGCTCTAATCGATTAATCTAGGTTCTATATCTCTAAGTGATCGTTGAGAAATTTTCAGAACAACCTATGGTGAAGAACTATTCAGATTATGAACCCTAACAAATCAATTGTCATAAATCGAGAAATCCATATGAGAAAAACCCTGAACTAAATGAACTATCAGACATGATAGATGAAACAAATAACAACGAATAAATCATCAAATTAAATAAAAGAATAAAAATAAGGTTCGATCTTCTCTACGACGAAGTATTGAACTGCCTCAAAAAGTTCTCAAAAGTAAAGTCTGCTCAAGAATAATAGTGAAAAGTCCCTCCGGCCTAAAGACTAAGAGTTTGCTTAAATAGTTTAAAAACACGACTGGGTTTCAGAAATGGAAAGTATTGGGCTCTTATAAAGCCTTGAAAATCTCTTCGGTTGATTATTTATCGATCGATACCGGATGGTGTCGATCGATACAGTTCAGTTGCGACGTCGATCGATACCGGATGGTGTCGATCGATACTGGCTTCAAACGGGTACTTTCTTCTTTGCTCCAAAAAGGCTCCAAATGTCTCCAAAATCTCCAATTTCGTCCCCAAACTGCTAAACCTGAAAAAGACTCTAAAATGATAGAAAAAGCACTAGAAAGACTCGATAAAAACGATTTATATCATGGCTAAAATGGGTAAAATCCATGATATATCAGGTGTAATTCCATCGGTTTTCACTTCAGCAAACCTCGCTGCTTCCATGCACCTACCTGCCGATTCTTTGGAGAGTGCTGCAAAGATTGCCTCATGCTCTTGATCTAGTTGTAGACGGTGGTGGGTAAAACCCGAGGTGGACCCATGACTGCTGTTGATAACCTCTTGGTATTGCTGCAGGAACAAAGCCTTGATTTTGGCTCAGTAACAAAAGGCTTTTGTATGCTGCGCTGAGGTGGGTAAAGGTGATCCCCGCTGGTTGCTTTTATAGTTGATGAAACCCTTGTTGTAGCATCCCCTGGTTCTCAATATAGCTTATCTCTCTTCTAGCTGATAGCTCTCCCATCTTGAACTTGAAGCGCCCTTCTTCACTAACAAAGTGAACTTGCTTTGCTGGATGCAAGCGAGGAGCTTATCCAACTTCTCATTAAGATCCTTGATTTCTTGCTTATACTTCTCAATCGAATGATTCCTCTTTACGCCCTATCATAATCCTCAGTAGTTCCCATCGACAGTGAGCAAGGTTCTCCACTAGCTCCCAGCCTTCATCAACATCTTTGTTTAGAAGTTTCCATTGCGTCGCATCAAGAAGATCCTTATCTGGGAGAAATCCTCCTGAAAAGAGTGCTAAGAATGGACTCATTGCTGAATCCATGATGAGGACACCGAGATTGGTAGCTCAGATCTTTCCCAAGTTTCACAGAAAGTTTCACCATTCTTTCGTGCAAATCCGAGATCTCGGCGGAGTCATGTCCTTGAGTTTGAGAAGAACTTGGCAAGGAAAGTCTTTTAGTATCCCAGGATGTAATCAATCCATGAGATAAATTCTTCTCCCACAGATGGGCTTTGGTCACCGAAGGGGAAAAGTTGAAGTTTAAAGCCATCTTCACCGACTCCATTGATCTTAAGTGAGGCCGAGCCTATCAAACTGCCCAAGTGATCAAGAGATCCTCGATAGCAAATGGAATTGTTGCTTTGCACCATAGCTATCAAACCACTCTTGATCTCAAAGTTGTTGTTTGGATTGTAGGAGGTACAATCCCTTGCCTATGAGTGTGAGTATTAGGGAGCATCTCTGGCTCGATCAATCGTGGCCTCCGCGGAGGAGTCCAT
Source organism: Boechera stricta (assembly GCA_018361395.1). NCBI lineage: Eukaryota > Viridiplantae > Streptophyta > Magnoliopsida > Brassicales > Brassicaceae > Boechera > Boechera stricta. The sequence continues at coordinate 6,505,254 of CM031542.1, forward strand.
GTTCATTGTCCTTGTGGGTTTTTGTTCCATTCTCACTTGATCCTGGTGATCTACGATATACGCTTTCTTGTCTTGGTAGCTGATTAATATTGTCGAGGTAGCGTAGGAGGTTCTGGTTTCCTTTTGATCTCGTTTGCATACAGGTGAAGGTAGACTCGATTAACTGACTCGAAATGGGCACTCGAGTTGGTTGGTCGAGTCAGTTGATAGAGTCTGTCTGATGACGTATATAAGTACCTGAGATGCAAAGACAATAAATGAAACACAAGGTGAGTAATAAAGTAGACATGAAAGAAATTGATCTGAAATGATTTGAAATCCTAATTGTAACAAACAACACCCAAATGGCAACGGCGCCAAATTGATATATGTTAATTTGATATAAGTCAAATTGATATGGGTCAATTCTCAATCTAATCATAAATCAGAAAGATGTCAATCCAAATGGGTGAGCTATTAACCAGAAAGGATGCAATCAAACCAAATTAAGTCAAGCCAAGCAGTAGATCATGAGATTAACAATCTAACAGAAAAATCATTAAAAGCATTACGAAAACTAAATACAGAAGATAACAGAACTAGCGATTCTTAACGCTACTGACGAATGTGAATTCAATCAACTAAGCGAAGCTCCTAAGGATGGGGTTATTGATTAGTGTTTCCTCTAATCTACCTAGGTGTTTCAGAGCTAATCCCTAGACAATAAACTCATCAGCGATTAAATCCACTCATGACATAACCTCAAGCTAAGGCCAATTTCAGACTAAACTGTTTAGCGAAATCTAACTCCGAGGCATTAAGATTCAGTCTATTAAAGCGATAAACACCCTAGACAACTAATCTCTTAGGCTAGGAATGTAAATCTCTGGAATTAGTTGGTTCATGCATTTCATCGAACACTTGGTGGGTGTGGAAATGCCTAAGTTCTTATTCTAATTGATCAGAAAGAAAATAGCATTAATAACACTAATCCAGAAGGGAAATCAAGTAATCTAAACTTAACCACCCAGGAGACTAAGATTCCACACTTAATCTATCCCATCCTTAAGAATCCTAGAGACTACTCAGAACTCATGAAGAACATCAAGAACACAAACCCAGAATTCATTTAAACTTGCATAAATGGAAAGATTAAGATGAAAATAGATAGACTACTGAGAATCAAGCACAAATACTTAATAGATTAAAAGAAATATAATTACAAAGCTAAACAAGTTTAGGGGGAAGAGAAAAACCCAGCAGACCACCCTTTTGTCCAATGGATAATACAAAGTATTTATACGATTTGGCAAAACCCTAGCTCACTAAAAGACAAAATAGCTTAGTTCGGAGGTGGACTCGAGATGGGGGTCGAGTGCTCGGGTCGAGTCCGGCGAAAAACTTCAAGACGGCGACTTTATGGTGGACTCGAGTAGTGGACTCGAGTGGTGAACTTGAGTTGGTCTCAAGGTGCAGTCTTTGGTGTAGACTCGAGGTACTGACTCGACCTGCTGGCTAGAGTCAGTCTCCAAGCCTCTTCTTTGGTTCCACTCGACTCTCTACTCAAGTTCTTATTCGAGTCCGGTTCCAAGGTCTCTGTTTTGTGCTCCACTCGAGTTTCTTGGTCGATTGTATGGTCGAGTTAAGTTCTCCCTTCCTTCCTTCTCTCCATTTGACCTCAACATCTTTAATATTCCTTGAATGTACCTGATACAACTCCAAAATGTAATATGCATGCAATCCTAATGCAAAACACTCTAAGTATGCAAAACTAGAAACAAGTGACATGAAATGGTAAGAATATGCTATGAGACAAGGCTAAATGGATGATAAATGCATGCTCAAAGAATGTAAAATATAGACATATCAGAGAGACAAAGAGAGACAGAAGAAGACGATGAAGATGAAGTCGAAGACGAAGACGAAGTCGAAGACGAAGATCACGAAGAAGACGATGAAGACGAAGACGAAGAAGAAGAAGAAGACGAAGACGAAGAAGAAGAAGACGATTGAGAAGACGAAGACGAAGAAGAAGACGAAGACAAAGATTGAGAAGACGACGATTTCTGTTTTTTTTTTCTAATAAAAAAAATTAAATTGAATGACATTTCTATAATAAAAAATCAAAGCATTGGTTTTTATGTCTTTTTAACAACCCTTAAGAAAGATAGGTTGGTCTAGTAATATCAAATATAATGAAAGTTATTGTATGCAATTGTCTCTTAAAAAATGAAAATCAGATCTTTTTTCTCTTCTTCTCTTCTCCTCTAGTTTTCGTGTTCTTCCTCCAAAAATTTCAGATTTTAAATTTGCAAAACACAAAATTTTCAAATTTTTGAAGAGGGGTAAGTTAACAAAAAGTTCAGATTTTTAATAATGTAAGCAACAAAATCAAAACTCAGAAATTGAAAACTACAAAACCCAAAATTAAACCCAGAAATTTGAGGAATCAGAGAGATCTTCTTTGTCTTCTCCGATTCAACGCGATGGAGATGAGAGACGCAGATGTGGCGAGGAGTCTGGAGCGCTGCATATGGTTAGCTTGAGATGGTTTGTCGCGGGAGATGAGTCCTATTTCCAATAACAATTCCGTCGAATCATTATCCAGCTACAGCAAGAAATCCATCGGCGGGAAGATCTCGATGGATGTCAAGGCTAATGTCGGGATGCAGAGGGTATTATAAGAGAGTGATATTATTAGATCATGATTTGGGGGTGATATTTTACATATTTTACATCGTATTTTACATATTTTTATGCATTAGAATAAGTTAGTTTTAGCTTTTATAACTAACATTTAGTGTAGAATTAGTGTTTTTGTATATGGTTATATGTTTTTAGGTACTTGGAGCTAAATATGAGTAGTAGAGATGTTTTTGGAGCTTACTGAAGCCTACAGAAAGACTGGTGACATCGCCTAGATCGTGCACACTCGGAGAAAGATTTCACAGAATCCGAAGAAGGCAGAATCGACCCTAATATCAACCTGTAGGGGTCGATATTGAGTCCATAGATTTTTCAGAGAGAATTCCTGAAGAATGCATCGACCAGTCAAGCCAGGGAGCCAGAATCGACCCTAGCATCGACCCATCAAGGTCGACGCTGACCTCTGAGAAAGCTGGAAAATTTCCTATTTGGCAAGATATGACTTGAGCAACCTTGTCATTTCGAGTTTTAAGCCTCCAGAAACAAGATAAAGACGAAATCACTTGTAATCACTTGTAATCTCACTAGAAAAAGAGGGAGAGAACACACACACACAAAACAGATCTTGTAGTCGTCACATTTTCAGATCTAATAAAGTTCTTCTTCTTTAGGTCAATAATTGTTCTTATTCTTTTGTTTATGCTTTAATTACTGCTTTAGATTAGTTTACTTTTCAGTCTTGTTTATTATTTTATAAATCAGATCTTGTCTCTGTAACCCTTAAGAGACAAGAGTCTAGATCCTTTAGACCACATAGGGTGGTGCCCAATGATGGGATCTATGTTTTAGGATTTGTACTTAACCGATCTAACTACTTTAGTATGCACAATAATGCTGAGTATTCTCTCATGGGAGATACTCAAGAGTACAACTGAATCCAGTAGGTGTAGTTGTCTATTTAGAAGTGTTTGATGCCACGAGAGTGGATTAAACCTTCAGATCTGCATACTAGAGAGTCATAGCTAGTATTGAATTTGTTGTTTGATAGAATTAATTATAGATCTAGCTTTGGTCAAGTTAAATTGAATATTTTAGGAGTATTTCGCCACGAGAGTGGGTTATACTTTAGAAACAAATCTATCTCTCACTTTGTATTCTTGAGGCGAGAGTCTAAGGATACTTAGTATTCGATGATGGGATTATGTGAAATGCATATCCAGTTTACCACGAGAGTGGATCTGAATATAGAGTCTAGCATACCACGAGAGTGGACTAGCAAATTAAGGAGGATCTCTAGAATGACAAATACAAATCATTTAGAGAATAATATGAATTCTAGACTTAGGTTTCCTGATTTAGATTATAACCCACAATTGTATATAGTTAGTTAATTATTATTCTTTTTTTTATGCAATCTAATTATATTTATGCTTAGTTTAGATTTAATTGTTTTTTTAGTTTAGAGTTTATTTATTTTATTTCCTGCTTTATTATTTTCGCAATCATTTTAGATTAGAACTCAGCCCCCACTTTATTTTATTTCCACCTAGATTAGATCTGCATTTGCATTCTCTATGCAGTTATTCTATTTCCCTGTGGATCGACCTCGTTTTAATACCATTGCATTTAACTGTGCACTTGCGGTTTTGTGGGTTAAACTCTCGAGATTAACTTCTCGGGTGTAACCTGTGAAGAGGCATAAAAACCTCTGTATCAGGGGGAAGAACACATTTAATGATTTGGAGGAAGAAGACGAAGAGGAGAAGAGTAGAAGAGAAGGAAGAGAAAAAAAAATCTTTTTTTTAATTGAAACCTTCTAAATCATGTAGAAGGTTTTGGTCATGGTGTAATCGGTTTAATTTGTTGTTTGGTTCATTTTTAATGGTTAAACCTTAATTTTTATAAGTAAACCAACAATAACCGGATTATGTGTGTAAATACGTTTTGAACTTTGAATTCGGGGTAAGTAAATTATGAATTTACGATCTGGGTGAAATTAAATCTGAAATTTTGTGTTAGGGGGAAATAGCACTAGGCCAATAGTTTGGGTGAAACTGGTGTTATATGATAGTTCGAAGGAGGAAATACGTCGATAACCCAAATCTAATTGATTATTTTACAATTTTGAAATTCATGTAAAATAAGCTACACTGGGAATGGAACCGCACATAAGTGCGGGGATATATATATATATATATGTATATATTTGTAATCTAAAAAAAAATTTTGTGAAGAGTTTGTATGTTTTGGCGGACCAACTCGTAGAGAATCGCAGTCATAAAAACATCGACCCTACCCCGTTATACTATATGACTACTGGTTTTGTGAATTAGCCCGTATGATCTTCAGGTTAAAAGCATATCATAAATTAATACGATTTTATATTAAAATATAATATACATAGAGAATATATCGACTAAAATAATTATCAATTAAGTTTCATGTTTTAGATTAATATGTAAATTAAATATAATATTAGACTTTAGTCGATATTAGATAGTATCTTAAAATTTTCACCAAGTTAATATATTTCTATTATATAAAAATTTTCACAACAAATATTTCTGATATTTTAACTTTCGCGAGTTGTACAAAATATTAATAGAAATTGCAAATTTTGGAAATACAGTATGAATTATATGAATATGAATATGAAATGATTTTTTTTTTATCATTTAATTATTTGAAAAGTATAGTCGACTATCTTTATTTTTGAAACTCAGTATTGAGATTGTAATTTTTAAAAACTAGAATAGATCAATTATACACTTTTTTAATGTAAAATGCATTTGATGTTATAAATAAAATGGATTATAAGGTATTATATGAAAATGATTTGATTATGTGATGCTCACTACTTAGATTAATTTGCACGGTGGATATTAATGAAATGATATATGTGCAGGTAAAGATGTGATTATAAATTAACCAAAGTATTCGTAATTATATGTAACTAAAAAACAATGCAAAATATTTCAAATATTAATCGATTTCATTAAAACAAAATTATGTCTAATTACCTTAAACAAAAATTTATACGTCTGAAAATTTTGACGCCATTTAGTAGAAGTAAAGAATAAATATGTTTTTCATAAATTTGATGAGAGTAAGAACACAAAAATGTTTATGAAGAATTATTATTAGATTTTCATGAGAATAAAAGTACAAGATACATTCTCTTATATAGAGATTGGATATGGTTTAGTTTTCTAAATTAAGATAAAAATAAATGTAAATAATATTTTAGAAATGAATATAAAATATTCTTAAAAGATATTGTTAAATATATCTTCTAGATCTTTTTTGATCTTCATGATTCTCTCCTAATACCCTCCGGCAAGCTTATATATGGTAACCTGTGTGAGATTGAACATGCCTTCGAGATTACGGTGTTACACCTAATCGTCAGATCATCTTCATGGTATTTTAAAATACTCCGACCTAGATTTTTATTTTAAACATCCAATAAATATTAATCTCATAATTAATATTATTTAAGATATAAAATTATTAAATTTAAAAATAAATTTAATACTCATAAACTACCAAGTCTGTGGGAGTCAAGTGGCACAATGGCGGCCACCTCTGAAAACTCATCACATTAAGTTGCAGGTTCGGGATTCGAACCCTGCTCCCTACGGTGTTTAGGGACTATTAAAAACCACTAGGCTGTTGACAAAAAAAAACTACCAAGTCTAGATCATCCTTTCCTCTATTCCACTAGTTTCACACTTTTTCTTTACCTCCATCAAAAATGAGATGCATAAGTATTTAATAAATACTTAGTGAGGCTATCCTCCCATCTACAGGCTATACACATACATGAATATAAAAATAACAAAATTGAAACATGAATACCGACTCAACCAATCAACCATATCATGATATACTTGATCTAGAACCTCACTTGGTACATCACACAACTTATCGGTCTACAAACATGAAACAAAACATTATCAATCATATTTACACAGCTAAGCCTATGGTCCTACACTCACATTGGCTACTTTGCTAAACATGAACTTCCCTTTTATGGTACTCCTTCTAAAACCAGCCTCTGAATCAACCAAAAACACAATCAAAACCATATTTTATCTAAACCGACAAAATTTGTAAATCTGACAGAAACTATTAGTCTCAAAGATACACAAATCTGTAAATCTGACAAAAACTATCAACCATTTGACGTCATTTGAACGTTCACACATGAATAACTCTTAGAATATTAACCCAAATCAAGATTTGTAACTTGGAAAATCTAGATACAATCTTAGCTATAACTCCAGAAAATTTCGTTACCTTTGAGAACAATCTTCTAGGTCGAAACTCTTTTCTCCCACGACATGAGTCTGTCTCTAACTCCTTCATATGGAAGCTTGTTTTTCTCTCAACTCAAAGCTTCTCTCCTGCTTTCACAGCCCCAAAAAGTCAACCAAACTGAGAGGGATGGAGGCTAGGGTTGATTTTTCTCAGCTTATAAAGGATAGGGTTTGGTTCGGTTGAATTCCACTTAAAATAAACCGATTCCTAATTGATTTAAGGATTAAACCACTAAACTAGCTCATAATAAATCATAATGTCCTCCAATAATTTTTCGTGGCTCAGTTTACTCTCTAAAACTGTCAGAATAGCTACTCCATATCTTAATTCTCACTTTTTAATTTATGCGATTTGATTCAAAAATCAATTCCGGAACACGGGTGTTACATATTTTTACCCCGCAATAAGGTCAATTTCACGGCGTTTATACCTAGTCGTAGGGTTCATCATCGACATTTATACCCTGTCGTAGGGTTAATTCATGATTCCCATTGGAGACAGTTTCAAATAACTCTAGATCGGGTTTTTATTTTAAGAACTAGATTACACGCCTCTAACCAACGGATTACCCGACAAATAACCAACCAAAAATATCCGTCGCCTAAAATCCCTCGGTAATCCGTCGGGCTTGTTCAGCCGTCGGTTAATCGGTCAGCAAAACCCTACGGATTAACCGACAGTCATGATTATGTACTTTCGGGATTCCCTCGGGAAACCGTTGGTAATCAGATAGTAAAAATTTTACAATTTCAGATTTCAAATCTGAAACTCCTTCATTACGAGCATCAACGTACCCGAAATAAACAAAATATATTGGTTTTTTGTATTTCAAGTCCCGTGAAGCTGGCAATAATGAAGTTTCAAGATTTGAATCCGAAATTGTTAAATAATTGTGTAAATTGGTAACTGAAGAGGTTTATTTTTAGGATTTAGGGTTTAGGTAAGAGATATTAAAATATCCAAAGCAAATGTGTCGATAAGAGATATTAAAAGTTTTATAATTTCAGATTCCAAATATGAAACTCCTTCATTACCTAGATCACCGTGTCCGATATCCACAAAATATGTTGGTATTTTGTTGTATCGGGCACGTGATTCCATGTAATAATGGAATTTCAAGATTGAAATTAAAAACTGTAAAAATTTTGTATAAGATGGGTAAAGAGTTTGATGATTGTATTTTTTTAAGAAAGTTTTGCAGAAATGAGTAGCTTATTGGAATCAGTAGATGTAAAAAAAATTGGTATAAAATGAGTAGCCGAAGGGGTCTATTTATAGGGGAGTAAATCTTGACCGACGGATTACCGACAACATGCAAGGCCTCGTCGGGAATCCGTCGCTACGTATCGATTAGGGTTCCTTCTAACCGACGGATGCTCTCTTCCTCATTTGATCATTCACTAAAACAAAAACCTTACACAACAGAAAAAAAAAAAATTTCTTTCAACTTACCTTTCAATAATGTAAGTTTATATTTATAGTGTTTCGAATTTAACAATTATAGAATCGTAGTTTATATTGTTTTTTAATTTTGCTGTAGCTGAGATGGACAAACTTAAATTTAAGAGACGCAAAATTGTTGCGGTTCGAGATTTTCCACCTGGTTGTGGAACTGCATCTTCTTCTACTGTTAGTTTGTATACAAATTATTTAAATTTTTTGGTTAAATACAAATACGTAATAAGTATATTCTTTGCAGATGGCTTCTGAAAGTAATGCTTCGAGCCTTGGCTCCAGCTTCGGCCCGGAACCCGGCTCAGGAAGTCGTTGATATTCTCGACGAGCTTTTAGCCGAATGCGTTGAGATCGATAAACATGTTGAAGTAAGGATGAAAGAGATTCAGGAGAAACAAGAGAAGATGCATAAGGAGGTTGCGGAACTGAGAAAGAGGCTTCGGGACGAATTTTAAAATTTATGTTTAATGTTTTATATTTTGTGTTTTTATGTTGTATATTTTCGTTTTTTAGTATTATATGTTATGTTTTTAGGTTTACAACTTTTAATTAATAATTAAAAAATTATTGGTATTAATTATTTGCACTTTTTTTATTTTCAACCGTTTATTTATTTATATAACTAATAAAATAAATCGAATATGAATCGGTATTCCGTTGGGATTCCGTCATGCAAGAACGGTGCGGGAATCTTCCCGTCACCCAACTGTTCTTGTGATAGAGTTTCCGTCGGCAAATAGAAATCGTCGGCGAACTGTCGGATTTGAACACGACGGATATGACCATGGTAGTTTTCGTCCACTTCCCCGACGTATATAATTTATCGACGCTCTAGAACCAACGCACACGTGTCGTTGGTATTTCATCGGGAAAGAGTGTTATTGATGCTTTACCGACGAATATGTTGGTCAGTAACAGGCATGTTTTCTTGTAATGAAACATGGCCAATAATTCCAATAGAATCACATTTTTTTATTATTATTGCGGAAATGAAACGTAACGAAACATTAATCCACAGAAAAGATCAAGGTTTGACAAATTTGATGAGAGTAAGAACACAAAAGTGTTTAGGAATAATTATTATTAGATTCTCATGAGAATGTTGACCAAAAAAAAATGACTCTCATGAGAATAAAAGTACAAGATACATCTTTATATATAAAGATTGCTTAGACCTAAATTTTCTAAATAAAGATAAACATAAATGTAAATAATATTTTAGAAATAAATATAAAATATTTGTAAAAGATATTGTTAAATATCATTATCTTCGAGATCGTTCTTGATTTTTATGATTCTCTCCCAATAGTTTTCATAATCATTATAGGATGCAATAAATAGTTGTGTTTTCACCGTCTAATGATTGTTTAGGTTTGAAGAGAATCTAAAGAAAATAAAAAACGAACAATCTAAATTTAGCATAGTCTAGAAAAAAAAAACATAAAACGCATCTAAATTTGTGCACACAAAGAAGAAAAACATCAAAAGATTTTTCTTTCAAGCTGGACCATTTTCTCAATCTATATATGGTGGAAGCGTTCTTTGACGTTTCCCCATCACTGTTTAACGAGCTTTGTTTAGAGTGGAGAGAATTTCATTTGTTTTTTCTTTCTCTTTACTTGGGCAAATAACTGCGATGACACAAGGAGGATTGCTAACGAAAGGGATGATGTCTGAGGGCAATGACAATCGGGTTCCACGGTTGAGGCTCAAGGTTCCTACCTTTGATAACTCAGAGCTTATCAAAGGGTATGGTCGCACTTGGATAGGTAGGTGCTTCATTCCAGCGGTTCAAAACATGGATATAACCTACTCTACATGTTACCGCGCATATGGAGTGTTGAGGAGAGGGTGGCTGGAGCTGACTTGGGTAATGGGTGCTTTCAATTTGATTTCGAAAATGAGGAGGATATTGTAAGGATTCTAAAGACAGAACCGTTTCATTTCGACCGATGGATGCTATTTCTGGTTAGGTGGGAACCTGTGGTGGACAAACAATACCCATATGATATTACCTTTTGGGTCAAAGTAAAGGGATTACCGCTACAATATTGGGCGGAGCAAACTTTTAGAAGTATTGGGGAAGCACTTGGACGGGTAAACTTTTACCGGACGGGTAAATGGAGCGTTTGTATTGCTATTGTATTGCTATTGTTTTCACTACGAGCGTTTGTATTGCTATTGTAGACGATGCTACAGTTTGTGCCACAATGAGGAGTTTTGTAGGCGTAGGAAAGCGACGACGGATACGGTCCCGTCCAAACAGAGTATGGGTAATGTGGGAGATTCAAAAATGCTAAGTTACAAAGGGGCACTAAACCACGAGAGTGGGAAAAGTGTGATGAAGGATAGAAATTGAGTTCTAAGAATCCCACAAGAAGTGATGTCGAAACGGAGTTCGGGAAGCGCAACTCACAGTTTCCATAAAGTTAAGGAGGGGATGGGATAACAATGGTCATCTAAGAGTAAGACACGAGAGGGTTGGGAAAGCCGGAAAGGAGGAGGGGACATCATAAATCGGTTTCAGGTAAAGGGCTGGCTACAGTTCCTGTGAGTACAAAAGAAGTGAGTCAGGAAGAAGGGTGGTTTGGAGGTTGTTTTACTGGCGGATGTGGAAACTGGTTTGGAGACTAGTTTACAAGGTTTGCAAACAAATGTAGATGATGAGGGTACACAAACTATGGACGAGTCGGTCGAAAATATGGCGATTTCAACAAGAGTGGATAACATGGCTTTGAGGAAGGAGATTTATCGAGTGGCTTTGAGGCAACAATGGAAGATGGGGAAATAGGCTTGGGCAATGATGAGATGGAGGATATCAACGTGGATCATGATCTAAGGGAGGAGAATGCCTTTTTGCTAGAGAACGATGAAAATGATCTCATGAAGGAACTTGACATGGTAGATGAATTACAGGATAATCTAGAGAATGAGTGCTCAGGGGAAGATAGTGGTGAAAGTGAATTAATCGAAGCAGGAACGTCGAGAGACGTGAAACAGGTCCTCGGAAGAGACTGTTTACTATGGGTCACTTACAAAGAGGAATGAGTTCAAAAAAACGGAATACAATGGTGCTGGTTTCTCCGAGAAAACGAGCTCAAGCGAAGAGCAGAGAAAGATTTGGTGAGGGGCCCTACCTGTATCTTGTTTTGATGATGGTCCGCGTACAATATTGAAGGATGATGATAAGACAGACCATTCATAAGAAAGACAGAGAGACCTATCTTTGCCGTCTTAAAGCTCCCCTCTTGTCAATCACCATTATATGATAAGCAAGATTTTTGTTGTGAAAACTGAGTTTTCCAAACAAGGAGTAAGAAAAACAGAGTAATGAGAATATAATACATATCTTGTCTCTTTCTTTTATTGATATGTAAGTAAAAAAACTGTTTACACGACCATTACAATGTCTTTATATAGACATGAAGAAATACAAACAAAACAACACAACTTTTTGACTTAACTGACGCAACTTTTCATGTGTTACCGTACACGGCTCGATAGATCCAACATTGGATCAATCGATCCACAAAACACTAAAACGCCATAACATTATGGATCGATCGATCCAAACTCAATTACACTTTAACACTCCCCCTTAATTTAGTTTCCTTCTAACTCTAAGCCTTTTCCTTAACTCTTCAAATTTTGAAACGCTTAATGCTTTTGTGAAGATATCGGCAAATTGATCTTCGCCTTTGCAGTACTCCAGTTGAATGAGTCCTTTGTGCTCGTCTTCACGTACATATTGGTACTTGATCTCTATGTGTTTTGTTGTTTTATGCTGCACCGGATTCTTTCCAATTGCTATTGCTGACTTGTTGTCACATAAATGGGAATGCCTTCTTCAGAATTTTGTCCAAACTTCTCAAAACAAATTTGTAACCATACGGCTTGGTTTGTGGCTGCCGGCAATATACTATGCCTCTTCCGTTGACTAAGCCACCGTCTGCTGCTTATTTTACTACCAACAAAACATAGCCGACCCAAGACTAAAAGCATAACCTGATGTGCTTTTCTTGTCTTCAGTAAAACCACCCCAATCACTGTCCAAGTAGCCTATTAGTCTTGGTGTCTCCACGCTTGTAAAAAATACTCCATAGCTTGATGTTCCTTTGACGTATCTTAAGACCCTTTTGGCTTCTTGATAGTGTTTCATACGTGGTGATAACATGTATCTTGAGAGATAGGAGGTTGCGTACATCAAATCAGGTCTTCATGCACACGAATATAAAAGTCCTCCAACAATGCTCCTATACTTTGTCGGATCTCCGTATTCTTTGTCATCTTCTACTCCTTTTCCTTGCGGTGTAAGTGGAGTACTTACACTCTTGCTTTTTTTCATTCCAAACTTATCAATAAGTTTGTTTGCATATTTTTCTTGTGAAAGAAATATGCCGCGATCATCTTGGATTACTTCCATCCCAAGATAGTAATTCAACAATCCAAGATCCGTCATCTCGAATTCATTCTTCATATTTTCCTTGAATGTGTTGATGAGATGAACATTGCTCCCTGTGATGATGATATCATCAACGTATAAGCTAACGATCAACACTTCTCTTCCTTGCTTCATAATGTACAAAGCCGCATCATTTATGCTTCTTTCAAAATCGTTTTGAATAAAGTATAAGTCTATTCTTCCATACCACGCCCACGTGGCTTGCTTTAAACCATATAAGGCTTTGTATAGCCTTAACACCTTTTCTTCCTTTCCTTTAATCACAAACCTAGGCGGTTGCGTGACATAAACCTCTTCTTTTAGTTCACCATTGAGGAAGGCTGACTTTACGTCCATTCAATACAATCTCCACTCCATTTGAGCCGCATATGCAAGTATAGCTCGTATTGTATCATGTCTTGAGACTTGGGGAAATGTCTCAAGATAGTCAACTCCATATTCTTGAGAGAAACCTCTTGCAACTAGCCTTGCCTTGTGATTGATCGGATTACCGTTTGCATCCATTTTAATCTTATAGATCCACTTCATGCTTATCACATTTTTGTTCTCCAGCTTGTCTACTAGTTTACATGTCTTGTTCTTCTCAATCATCTCTATTTCTTCACATATGGCCTTTCTCCATTCTTTATTACCACAAGCCTCATTGTAAGTTTGCAGTTCTTCATGTGCAAGAAGGCAAGCTTCTATTATCTGAGCCGCTTCTTCAACCTCTACTCTTGGTGCTATTTGCATGATTTCACTCATGGACTTGTATTTCTTTGATGGCTCAGAAGTCTCTCCTTCTTCATTGTTATCATGGTTACCATCTTCAAGAGAGACAGGGCTGGAGATACTCTAGGTCTGATCTCTTGGTGCTTATAGATCATTTATGGATAAAAATAGAAGTCTTCTTGACTTCTTCTTGCCAATCCCAATCCCACTTCATGTTTTCTTCAAACCCAACATCACTTGGTACTTCAATCATCTCATTATCCTAGATGAGTACTCTATAGCTTTTGGATTGATTGCTATAGCCATGGAGGATTCCTCGCTTTGCTTTAGCGTCTAACTTTCTCCTCTTTTGATCTGCAATATGCACTTGGCATATGCTCCCAAATATTTTTAAGTATGACACGTTTGGCTTATGTCCACATCATTTCTCTATAAACGTCACATCATCTTCAATTGCCTTTAATGGCAGACGGTTATGTAGGTAAGCCGAGGTGTATACCGCTTCTGCCCATAACTTGAGTCGTAGACCTTGCTCAACAAGCATTGTTCTCGCTATCTCCACCAAGGATTTATTCTTGCGTTTTACTGCACCATTTTGCTGTGGTGAATAAGGCGAAGTATCTTGCCTATTGATTCCTTCTTCTTCACAAAAATGGTTGAATTCTTGTGAAATGAAATCTGATAGCATCGTATTTTACATGCTTTTATGCTTTAGAATAAGTTAGTTTTAGCCTTTATAACTAAAATTTAGTGTAGTATTAGTGTTTTTGCATGTGGTTATATGTTTTTAGGTACTTGGAGCTAAACATGATTTCTTGAGATGTTTTTGGAGCCTACTAAAGCCTTAGAGAAGATTGGTGACATTGGTTGGATCGTACACATTCGCAGAAGGATTTCACAAAGTCAGAAGAGAATAATATCGACCCCAATATCGACCTGTGGGGGTCGATATCATGCCCAAATAATTTCCTAAAAGGAAGAATCAATCCGTCAGAGAAAAGGAGCTCAATATCGACCCTAGCATCGACCAATCAGGGTCGATGCTGGCCTCTGAAAAAGATGGAAAAATCCTTACGTGGCAATATATGATTCGGGAAACTTGTCATTTCGAATTTTAAGCTTCCAAGAACAAGATAAGGACGAAATGGAGAGATCTAAGAAACCCTAATATTATATAATCACTTGTAATCTCACTAGACAAGAACAACTTTTCATACCCTAGATACACATCTCTTATCCCTGTAGCCACTATTTCATAAAGAGTTCTTATTTTACTTCTTCTTTTCTATTTTAGAGTAGATCTTTTAGACCACCAGGGTGGTGTTCGATGATGGGATCTATGTTTTAGGGTTCATTACTGTACTTAACCGATCTACTACTTTAGTATGCACAATAATGCTGATTATTCTCTCATGGGAGATACTTAAAACTGTTGAATCCAGTAAGTGTGGTTGTCTATTTGGAGTGATTGATTCCACGAGAATGGATTAAACCTTCAGATCTGCATCTGAGAGTCATAACTAGTGTCAATTTGTTGTTTCATAAATTAATTATAGATCTGGCTTTGGCCAAGTTAGATTGAATATTTTAGGAGTATTTACGAGGAGTGGGTTGTACTTAGAAACAAATCTATCACTCACTTTGTATTCTTGAGGCGAGAGTTTAGGATACTTGATGATGATGGGATTGTATGAAATGCATATCAGTTTATCACGAGATCTGGATATATAGTCTACACGAGAGTGGACTAGCAAGATATGGAAAATCTAGAATGACAAATATAAATTATTTAGATAAAATATGAATTCTAAACTTAGGTTTCCTGATTTAGACTATCACTCAAGTATGTGTAAATATTAGTTTAGGATTATTTAATGTTTATTTAATTCATGTTTAGTTTAGTTTATATATTGTTTTCTTAGTATAGATTTATTGTTTTATTTATTTTATGCTTTTATCCATGCTATGCATGTTAGATTAACTTCTCGGGTGAAACAGGCATAAAAACCTCTATCAGTTTTGTTGGGATTGCGGGATTGAAGCTAATAGAGATTTAGTCTAGATCTGAGACTAAGTTTTTTTTGTTTTATTTTTATTGATTATTTATTTCTTTGAATTTCAGGTGATAACCAAAAATATATATAAAAAAAAAAAAGGGAAGAAGAGAATAGATCGAATGGAGCAGCTATGAAAAGATGTACCTGCTGCTGAGCTTGAGAGCATCCTTCACCCTAATAAGGATGCTGCTCAAGGTGGTGATGCACGTCGGGCGGCTGTACACCAACCAAAAGTCGCTCTGACGATCATTATTGATCACGTGGATCAGTTTGACAAGATTTGTGGCACATTAAAATCAACGGAGTCTCAGAGGACGGTCTGACACTATGCATATTCCCATTCTCTTTGGGTGACAAAGCTAATCAGTGGGAGATGAAATTGGAGGAGAACACATCAACAAACTCATCGGTGGACAACATCGGACCTATGAATCGACCTATCACGGTCGATATTGTGGATTCCAAATTTCCAGAACGTCCCGGACAAGAGAATCGACCAATCAAAGTCGATGCCATGCCCATCGGTCCACCACATCGACCTATTAAGGTCAATGCACTTCCAAGCGAAGTCAGGGGATACATCGACCTATCAGGTCGTCCAGATGTCGGACACTCCCCATGCCGCCCGGCGATGGATGGTAAACATAGCATATGTATCGACCAATCATGGTTGATCCCCGTTCTGGAGATAACGAGAATGCTACCTTGACGCCACGATCATACTCAAGGAAGGAATCTCTTGGTGAAGAAGCCATTAACGATGACTACACTCCTGCTGGGGAGAAATCCATTCACCATACCAACTCCGTAGTGATCGATTCGAGGAACCATCGTGCAACAACTTGGACATCGTCTCCACATTCATCTAACCACTCTATGAAGTGGTCGAGCTCACGACGTTAAAAAGGCACCTTACCTTTGTACATACAATTTTCTTTTAGGATTTTTTTATTTTCTATAGTTTTTGGTTTTTCTTTTTTTCGTTTTTGTTTCTTGCTTTTCAGGTGTTCTTCACCATAAAAAAAACAAAATCAGGACTTGCACATGTGGGAGCTGCAAACCCACAACCCGATAAGAGAATCATTGTAAGTTTTTTCCCTTGCTTTTTCTCCCTTTACGGTCTTACATCACAACGAGGACGTTGTGAAATAAGTGTGAGGGGAGTCTTGCGATTAATGGAGGTAATTCTTTTCCTTGAAATCTTTCGATGTAAGTTTTACCATAAGTTTTTCGCATTTTGAGAGATTGTTACACTCTTTTCCTTGTTCATAAGTTCAATAATATGTGAAAAGGGTTTTAATGAGGTAGCATTTGAACTTGTTAATTGTGTTATTTGTGTTTATGTTTGGATGTTGTGTGGATAGTGTTTGATCTTTACTAGGAAACGTGGAAAACCCATGAGTGGATCAACAAACCCCAAAAAGATCATTCTTTCGAAGACTTTGGCAAATCAGAATTGACTTCTCACCGTAGTGAACCTTAAAACTCTCGATGTGAGGCTTGAGATGCATGAGACATGATACCTCTATGAGACCCTGCAAGACACGTCTATGTGAGTACATCTCCCCTCTTCCTTCCCTTCAGTAAAAAGAAAAGAAAAGGATATAGGTAAGAAAGAAGTGAACCGGGCATTGGAAGCTACCACTTTTAATGTTCGCGTCTCATGGAAACCTGTCCAAAAATAGAAAAGAAAAGGCGATTGATAGAAAAAATAAAATGATACCCTAGAAAAGTGGGGAAAAATCAATTCGACCTTAAAGTGAGAAAAGGAAGAGGAAAGGATTTGTACCAAGACGATCTTGAGCTTACAGAAATCCGAAAGAGTAAGTGTTCGTGTTTTATGGTCAATACTCCCAAGTTGAGAGATCACATTTAGAATGAAAAGAGAGGTTGATGATGAGGAGTCAAAGTTCGAAGGAGGAGTGGTCTGAACTAAGGTGAGTTGCTATGCTTATGGTGAAGTACATGGAGTACGTTAGAGACCATTCTACTTCCACAAAGACGAAAAACATTTAACACAACAATGTCACAAGTTCACTCTCTTTATCTTTATTTTATTTCAATAAAATAACTTCACCATGCTTGACTTTTGTTTGCTTGAGGACAAGCAAAAGATAAGTGTGGGAGAGTTGATAACATCGTATTTTACATACTTTTATGCTTTAGAATAAGTTAGTTTTAGCCTTTATAACTAACATTTAGTGTAGTGTTATTGTTTTTGCATGTGGTTATATGTTTTTAGGTACTTGGGGCTAAACATGAGTTCTTGAGATGTTTTTGGAGCCTAATGAAGCCTTCAAAAGATTGTGACATTGCTTAGATCATACACATTTGAAGAAGGATTTCACAGAGTCAGAAGAGGACAATATCGACCCCAAAATCGACTTGTGGGGGTCGATATCATGCCCAAAGAATTTCGTGAAAGGAAGAATCAATCCGTCAGAGAAAAGGAGCTCAATATCGATCCTAGCATCGACCAATCAGGGTCGATGCTGGCCTTCGAAAAAGATGGAAAAATCCTTATGTGGCAAGATATGATTCGGGCAACTTGTCATTTCGAGTTTTGAGCTTCCAAGAACAAGATAAGAACGAAATGGAGAGATCTAAGAAACCCTAATACTATATAATCACTTGTAATCTCACTAGACAATAATAACTTTTCATACCCTAGATACACATCTCTTATCCTTGTAGCCACTATTTCATAAAGAGTTTTTATTTTACTTCTTCTTTTCTGTTTTAGAGTAGATCTTTTAGACCACCAGGGTGGTGGTCGATGATGGGATCTATGTTTTAGAGTTCATTACTGTACTTAACCGATCTAGCTACTTTAGTATGCACAATAATGCTGATTATTCTCTCATGGGAGATACTTAAGAGTACAACTGAATCCAGTAAGTGTGGTTGTCTATTTAGGAGTGATTGATTCCACGAGAATGGATTAAACCTTCAGATCTGCATACTAGAGAGTCATAACTAGTGTCGAATTTGTTGTTTCATAGAATTAATTATAGATCTGGCTTTGGCCAAGTTAGATTGAATATTTTAGGAGTATTTCGCCACGAGAGTGGGTTGTACTTTAGAAACAAATCTATCACTCACTTTGTATTCTTGAGGCGAGAGTTTAAGGATACTTGGTATTCGATGATGGGATTGTATGAAATGCATATCCAGTTTATCACGAGAGTGGATCTGGATATATAGTCTAGCATACCACGAGAGTGGACTAGCAAGACATGGAAAATCCCTAGAATGACAAATATAAATTATTTAGATAAAATATGAATTCTAAACTTAGGTTTCCTGATTTAGACTATCACTCAAGTATGTGTAAATATTAGTTTAGGATTATTTAATGTTTATTTAATTCATGTTTAGTTTAGTTTATTTACTGTTTTCGTAGTATAGATTTATTACTTTATTTATTTTATGCTTTTATCTATGCTATGCATGTTAGATTAGGAACCAACCCCCATTTCTCTATTTTGCTTAAATTAGATTTAGCCATGTATTCTCTGTGTGTTATTCTCAGTCCCTGTGCATCGACCCCGTATTACTACAATTGCATTTAACTGTGCACTTGCGGTTTTGTGGGTTAAACTCTCGAGATTAACTTCTAGGGTAAAACCTGTGAAGAGGCATAAAAAACCTCCTATCAAAATCACCACCTCCATCGGACCTTAACATCTTGATGGTACAATCTGATTGTTTTTCCACCATTGCTTTGAACTTTTTGAACATTAAGAAGGTCTCAGATTTTTGCTTTAGGAAGTATACCCAACACATGTGAGTATAATCATCCAAAAACAACAAAAAGTAACGGCTTCCATCAAGCGATTGGTGCTGCATCGGTCCGCATACATCTGTATGCACAATCTCAAGCTTTTCTCTTGTCTTAGTTTCATATTCTTTCGGAAAACTTTTGCGTGATTGCTTTCCAAGATTACACGCCCGACATATACATCCTTGTTGACTTTAAACTTTGGTAATCCATTTACCAAGTCTTTGTCTTGCATTTGTTGCAACCGTGTTTTGCCTACATGGCCAAGTCTCTTTTGCCATGTTTCCATTTCCTCTTGCTCACTTGTATTCATAGCTTCTTCTTGAACTGAACTCAACTTGATTCTGAAGCTCTTGTGAGTCATTGGAATATCCATAATCTTCTTGCCATTTGCATCTAGAATGATGCATCTCTTGTCTTTAAAACACACTCAACAATTTGAAATAATTTGAGGAACACTCAACAAAATTTTCTCCAAACCTGTCACCAAGAAAACATTTTTGATAACTGTCTTGCCACAGCTTGTCATGACGGTAATATCTCCTTTATCGGCTGTCATAACTATCTCTCCATTTTTGACTTTAATCGGAACCTTGATACTTTTAATGATTTTAGAAAAGTATCTTTCTTCTTTCGTCATATGGTTAGTGCATCCACTGTCGACTAACCAAATATCTTCTCTTAATGTTGTTACTGCTTCTTCACTTGCACTAAACAACATATGGTCTTCAACCAAGTCTTCATCTTCGAGACTTACGTGTGCTCTTTCTTTTTTCTATGAGCGACACACATTTGAGTAGTGGCCGATCTTACCACAATTGTAACACTCCTTGTTACTTCTTTGATTCTTTCCATGATCGTTTTTCTTCGGTTTCTTCCAACACTCATTTTCTGTGTGGTTGCTTTGCTTGCAAATCTGACACCACTTCTTGCTTTGATTAACATGGCTCTTGGTGTTGTCTCGTTTGGAACCGGATTCTCTTCCTTTAGTGCGAGCATTAAATGCTCCTTCATTGGTGATTTCTTCTCTTGCAGCCACTCTTGCTTCATGTGCTTTCAAAATACCGATTAACTCTGTCATTGTTAACGAAGTCGAAGCGCGAGTTTGCTCCAGAACGCTAACAATGCTATCAAACTTGGCTAGGAGAGAGATGAATATCTTCGGTATGAGTTGATAGTCTGTCTTCTTTTCACCATGATAAGTTAATTAATTTTCCAAAACAAATTTATCGGAGAACGTCTTAATGTCTTCTTTATCATACATCTTCAGGTATTCGTACTCCTTACACAACGATTGAAGTTTAACCAATCGGACTTGAGGAGAACCTTGATATTTAGCCTTCAATGCGTTCCATGCCTCTTTTGATGTTGATGATGCCGCAATGCGTGAAAATATTTGATTAGTCATGACATTTTGCAAAATTTGCAATGTCATCATATCATTTGTAGATGCTTCCTCCCACCGGTTTTTTGATTGCACGGTTTCAGGACTGTGATCTCCTTGTGCAGGCTGGTTTGGAACTCCTTCTTCCTCCACCATCCATAGTTTTCTAGTCCTGAATATGGTTGTCATCTTAATGCTCCAGAACTCGTACTTCTCCCCATCGAATATAGGGATCACTTGTTGTGAAGAGCCTTGCATCGTCTCGGCTTATTTTGTGACTAACGTATGCGATATCTTCTAGTTGATGTGACGAGTTGTTAACTAGTACTTTCTCTTTGGTCTACTCAATCGTAAAACTCTGATACCATGTTGTGAAAACTGAGTTTCCCAAACAGAGAGTAAGAAAAACAGAGTAATGAGAATAGAACAGAACTTGTCTCTTTCTTTTATTGATATGTAAGTAAAAACATTGTGTTTACACGACCATTACAATTGTAATTAATAACAGATATCTTCCAAATTATAATTGTAATTCTGAGTAATTGGGTTATATCAAGTCTAAATATAATTAATGTTTTGGGTATATAATTATATTTCGGGTATCCATTCGGTTCTCGGTTTGGTTTGGGTTTGTTTCCGATTCTTTGGATATAGAAGTTTAGGACCCGTTCGGATATTTCATCAGTTTTGGATTTGGTTCGATCAGTTCAGTTGGGTTCTTCGATTCAGGTATTTTGCGGCCCAAACCTACGATAATAGCATGAAATTCGGAGAAAATAGCAGGTAACTTGTAAAAAAAGGGGGTGGGAGACGATGCGGTGAAAGTTTCGGAGAAAGGGAGAGATTTCTTTATGTCAACTGGGATTGTGAAATTAAAAAATTGTTAAGAGAGGTGAGTATACTAGTTGTAATATACTTATGCTAGATGTTGGAACACGGTGATCTATAGTTGTAGACCAATATAAACTATTGCTACGATGGAAAAATTATTTCTTTATTAAATTATTAATAAACTCCGGGAGGATTTCCAGGTTGTTAGGGGAATGGCTATAAACCAAACTTACAATTTGGTATATTACACAAAATCCACAAGGTATATAACTTATAAGGTCAAGTAAGGAAACTGGCTAGCACATGCAATGACGGAGATTGTGGATTGGTGTCCGAGTTATAAAGCTTTAAAATTTCAAGTATTGAAAATTAGAGCTCCTCCGTAACTCAAACATTTTTCTATGGAAAATAGCTTCAAGATGCCTAGCATTAACTTCAGGCTTAACTCAACGTGGCATACGATGTGATAATATATGTAAGAGATGTGGGGCAGCTGAGAAAACCAATGCTCTTTTTGAGTGTCCATCTTGATAGCATACTTGGGCATCATATATCATCAGTATCGTTATACCTGGAAATTTTCCAACTAGTTCAGTGTTCACCAATCTGGATTACTTATTATGGTGATTACCATCTAGTTTAGATGAGAAAGGTAGCTAGAATTTTTTTCCCTACATCTTATTGTTCATTTGGAAAGCAACTGGAACTCCCAGACATCTTAAATTACGTCATAAGTGAACAATTGTCTTGGGAGGAAGCTCAATTGAGCCATGTCGAGGCAATTGAGGTAATGTCAGAGTAATGGCTCGTGGAAGTCTTCTGAACCCATTACTGGTCTAGATAGGATTTTCGTGTGGGGAGACATACAAATAATGCTACTTATTAGCAACAATACTACAAAGCCTCCTGTTCAGTCCAAGGGTTTGCCAAAAGAGAAGACTCCACAGCAAACAGAGTCTTTACTCTGCATCAAGTCTGCAACTTCCACGAAGCTTCCTTTGCCAAAAGATCCGTTGCATACCGTACAGAAGGAGACTTCCAGAAGAGATTTAGCAATCTGAGGACAAACCAGAACTTCATTTAGAGAGAGATTACCTGACATAGTTTGTAGTATTCTCTTTTAACAAATTTTCCAACTTTCTCATTGAATTTGGATTTATTTATACTGATGCAGATCCCTCATTATTTTTTTTTCAACATAATGGTGATGTGATTCTGCTACTTCTTTATGTTGATGACATGATCTTGACAGGGAACAACAAGAATCTCATTCAAAGCCTATTGTCTTCTCTCAATACACAGTTCAAAATGAAGGATATGGGACGGCTTCATTATTTTTTGGGTATTCAAGCTAAATTTCTTGACTCTGCTCTCTTCTTAAGTCAAGAAAAGTACACAGAAGATCTTCTGCATACTGCTGGCATGTCAGATTGTGCTCCTTCTCCCACACCATTACCTCTGCAACTTGATAAGGTGCCAAAGCAAGAGGAACTATTTTCTAAACCTACCTACTTCGGAAGCCTAGCAGGCAAACTGCAATATCTCACACTTACAAGACCTGATATTCAGTTTGCTGTCAACTACATTTGTCAAATGATGCACTCTCCATCAATAACAGGCTTCAATCTACTCAAAAGGATACTCAGATATCTCTGGGGGACATCAAACTATGGTATTTCATTTACTTGTGACACTGACTCTACTCTAAGGGCATACAGTGATAGTGATTGGACAGGTTGCACTAAGACAAGAAGATCAACCGGTGGTTTTTGTACATTCTTTGGCTCTAATATCATATCTTGGTCTGCAAAGAAACAGCCTACAGTGTCAAGAAGTTCCACCGAGGCAGAATACAGGATTCTTTCAGAGACTGCAGCAAAACTGAAATGGCTAGAGAAGCTACAGCAAACAATTGGTATTCTCACTACTAAGCCTCCTGAGTTGTTCTGTGATAATCTCTCAGCAGTGTATCTCTCTGCTAATCCTGCTCTGCACAAGAGATCAAAACATTTTGAAATGGATTTTCATTATGTCAGAGAAAGAGTTGCCTTAGGGAAGTTGGTTGTTCATCACATTTCTGCAGCATATCAGCTTGCTGATATATCTACTAAGTCCCTGCCTATCCGTGCTTTCACTGAGATAAGATTCAAACTTGGTGTGGATTCACCACCCACACTAAGTTTGCAGGGGCGTATTAGCAACAATACTACAAAGCCTCCTCTTCAGTCCAAGGGTTTGCCAAAAGAGAAGACTCCACAGCATACAAAGTCTTTACTCTGCATCAAGTCTGCAACTTCCACGAAGCTTCCTTTGCCAAAAGAGCCGTTGTATACCGTACAGAAGGAGACTTCCAGGAAGCTTCCTCCTTGTCATAAAGCAGTCAACAATCGGTCAAAGATTCCATTACTAAACCAATTTGAGATTTTATCTTGTTAAATATCTTGGTTTAGATTGGTTTATTAGGTTTGATACATTGGTTAGCTTAGCTTATGCCAATCCTTTATATACGCTACTGTTGTATTGAACCTAATTATGAGAGTTAATAAAATGAAGTCTTAAATCGTTTTTCTCTAAGTTAAGCTTAAGCTTTCACTACTATGGGTAAAGTGTCATCAGAGGAGCCCCTCATCTCCTCACTCGGAGATAGAAGTTTTAATATGAGTTACGAAGAATTCCCTTTCCAGAATGATATATTGCCATGTTTTTGAAAATAGATTATGCAGAAGTAGTCTCAATGGTGCAGTATCCTGAAGAATAGCGTATTTTCTCTGATCTACTAAATGAGAATGGCTTGCTCCGAGCTTATTTTTCTAATTTCTCGCTTTTTAGTATTTCATGAACTTGTAATTTAAAGACTGAATGTATACCCCGAACCTCAAATTTTTATCTTGTGAAATATTTTTGTAGACTAATCAAGAAGTGGTTTTCTAATTACTATGTCACATAAACGAGCTTGCCCCTGTATTTGGTTTTGATGATTGTCCACGTACAGTATTGAATGATGATGATAAGACAGACCATTTATAAGCAAGACAGAGAGACCTATCTTTGCCGTCTTAAAGCTCCCCTCTGGTCAATCACCATTGTATGATAAGCAAGATTTTCACGAGTTATTTCTGGCAAAAACCAGGCTTTTTCTTCATCCAAGGATATCTGCCTTCTTGTTGTTTTAAGTACTTCAGGCAAATTCGGCTGATAAATGAAGAGGTGAATATTGTGGAGGCCGAAGAGGTATGTGTAGACTAGGTTAGTCATTTTTTTCTTACCATGAAGCAAGAAACAATGAAGAGGGTGAATCAGATATTCCTATGAGCTGTTTAATGTTTTTATGGAATTATTATTAGTGTACAAGTAACTTTCTCTAACTTTTGTATTGACCATAAGAACACGTTTAAGGTCTCTTAGATTTTGGTAAAACGCCGCAGCTTTGAGACTTGCTGAATATGATTATGGGTACATGGAGCAAATCTTTTAAAAGGCTGTGAAACTTCTGTCGCTCATCCCATGTCATATATTCAGAGCTTCAAAGCCCTTGAAATTACCGTCAAGTTAATAACTTGGATTTTAGATAAAATATATGTACAAATAATATAAATACTATTTGCCATGTCTATGCATATGTCTTTGTCTTGAAGGTAAATATTAGTTATTGAATTAATTGGTTTTACAAGGTGTATGATTGCACAAACTTGTTGTCATCACTAATTCATTATCATAGATCATCCAAGTCCTTTCCCTTTTACAATAGTGTTAATTAAAAAATAACAAAAGAATATTGTTTTTACTGTTACCATTTGCTACTAATAGAATAAACTTATATATGTCAATCACTCACTAAAAGATGACTTATTTGTCTTTGAAAAATCAATAAAATATAGCTGTTAACTTCAAGACTTAATACCCTCTTTAATTTCATTAAAAGTTGTTACAGATTATATTAGGAAACAATTTTTTATAACCTATAATGAGATGTGCTAAAGAACTTGGAACCAAATGTTTATTCTTGGATAACATTTATTTTGGAACGAAAGATGTGGCAAAATAAAGATGAAAGTAATAATTTTATATATAATTAAAGAATCATGCATAGTTTAAGAAAGATGAAAATATATTCATGCCTTTCTTGCCACACACGCTTCTTATACCTCCCAAACCCATTTTCCCTAATCCCTTCCTTCTTCACAACACTTTTTTTGTATTATTATTACATGCCTCATTCTTCATATTTCTAAATAAAAGCTTATAATATATTTCTCCAATACTATTAACTTCCTTTATTTTTGTTTCTTTTAAAGGAAAATGGTGAGATCTTGCTCTTCAAAATCAAAGAATCCTTGGACAAGCGAAGAAGACACCGCCCAAGAATTTGTGTTTGCGTCTGCGTCTAAAGAAAATAGGTTACAAAAACATTTCTCTCTTTCTTTAATTATGTGATGTTGTCAACATCATGTTGATATGATATATCTATGTATATGTGTTTGAACATTTATAGGACTTAGGAGATGTGGGAAGAGTTACAGAGTCAGAAAGACTGATCATTCAGGAACCAAGCATGAGAGCTTCACTTCTGAAGAAGAAAATCTGATCATCAAGATGCACGCAGCAATGGGAAGCAGGTTGTGCATATATCGCGAGTTACTAGAAAATTCTTTGAGGATTTCACAGATTCTGATTATTTTGTTTGTGTGGATTTAGATGGCAACTTATCGCACAACATTTACCAGGAAAGACGGAAGAAAAAGTGAAGATGTTTTGGAACACAAAACTAAAGAAGAAACTGTCTGAAATGGGGATAGATCATGTCACTCACCGTCCCTTTTCTCATGTACTTTCTGAATACGGCAACATCAATGGTGGTGGAAACCTAAACCCTAATCCCTTGAACCAAGCCGGATCTCTTGGACGTAATCACTCGCTCAACGATGATGCTCATCAAGAACAACCTGATGATTCAGGAGATCTCATGTTTCATTTACAAGCAATCAAGCTTATGACCGAGTCATCGAACCAAGTCAAGCCCGAGTCTACGCTTGTGTACGCCTCTTCGTCTTCTTCTAATTCGTCTCCTCCATTGTTCTCTTCAACTTGTTCCACCATAGCTCAGGAGAATTCAGAGGTTAACTTCACTTGGTCTGACTTTCTTCTTGACCAAGAAACCTTCCATGAAAACCAACAGAATCATCATCCTCAAGAACTAGACAATTTGTTCGGTAACGACTTCTCTGAGATTGCAGCAGGTACAATGGCTAATACATCAACAATAGCTTCTCAGATTGAAGAAGAATCTTCGAGCAACGGGTTCGTTGAATCGATTATAGCTAAAGAAAAAGAGTTGTTCTTGGGATTTCCCAGCTATTTGGAGCAGCCTTTCCATTTTAGTTATCTTTCTTCCTCTTCTCAACTACTAAAGTAAGAAACAATCTAACAACGAGAAAGTGCGGTTCCTTTTAATCTTCGATTTTTCGATTATTGTTACAACTTACAAACTTAAAATTGAATGATTTCATAAACATAAATCAAAGAGAAAAGTTAGACTTGAGATTGTTCACAGTTCTATCATCAGTCCTAAATTTAATTGAAGATTTAACTGGGATCAAATTCAAACACAGCTTAATAAATCGCCGATGCCTCGTGTTAAACTTTTTCTATTTCGTTACTTGGTTCAAGCAACTACGTATTACATATGACAAGAACGGAATTCACGGCGACATGGCAAAGCTTCAGCACCAGTGGAGGTAATGTACAAGATGATTGATAAACAAATCAGAAACTTCATATCCTCATTACAAGATCAAGGTCCGGGAAAGTATGACAATACTCTCCAACTCTGGTTCGAATCACAGCAAGGAATCTAAATAGATCTTTCATGTGTTAGACTCTCTCTTTCTCAGCTCTTTTCTAATTTTTAGGAAAACTATGGCACTTGATGTACAAACAGTCTTTTTTTTAGTGAATACAGTTTAACATTTATTCCAAAAAAAAAAATTAATTGAAGATTTTGAGTGTATGATTGTGCCAACGTAGGAAACATGTTGTGATAATTTAATTACCTGCTAAATATCTAAATAAGAGTTGGCTTATGATTTCATTGAACACCATTTGTTTAATGCCACTAAGATTGTTACGAGAGACAACTTGTTAGAGAATGAGTTCTCTAATATCGCAAGCAACCAAAAAAATCTACATAAGAAAGATTAAAAAAAAGGAGAGAAAGAGATCAATCTTATTATTATTTAGTTTCGGATTTTCATACCGATTATTATTACAGACAGTGTATACGATTATTGCTATAAAGCGTATTGCAAAAAAATCGTTTCAGAAAACATAAAATGAAAAGATTCAACCAGCAAACTTGGACTTGAGATTGTGCACAGTTGTATCATCAGTCCTAAACGCTTTGGTTAACACTGCGTTTGGAATCTCAGGGTTCGAGCCAAACAGAGTATTAGGCAAAACAACTGCTCCTGGGAGCTGGCTGTTAAAAGCGGTTATCAAACGCGCTTTCACTTCGCCAACGTTCCATTGGAAATGAACCAATCCTCTAGGGATAACAAACACCTCTCCCGCATACAAAACCTTTGAGAACAGAGTGTTGTTGGTAGTCAAGAACCCGACAAAAACCGAGCCTTCGATCACAGTTCCTACTTCGGATGCACGCGGGTGCGAGTGAGGCGGATTCACACCCCCTGGAGCGAGTTCAACGTTGTTCATCGAGAGTCCTAAAGTGTTTAGACCTGGAAAGGTTAGGACGTTGGCGGGAGCAACGGTTGCGCCGTTAGGGTTCGAGGTGTCTAAGGGACCACCTAAGCCGGAGAAGAAGAAGTCAGAAGCGGAAACGGCTGATTTGCAAGGGAAGCCATTGATGGATGGAGAAGCTTTGAGATCGCCAACGCAGAAGTCTTGTAAAGGATCAGAATCAGATGAGAGAGATGGGATTACGAAGAGGCAAAGCGTTAAAAAGAAAGATCTGAAAAGAGAAGAAGAGTTTTGGAGAGTAGTCATAGCTATTGAAGAGAATGATGAAACAGAGCATCCTCTGTTTTGTTGATATATAGTGGTTACTCTGGTCTTTGGAAAATTGTTTGACTCATTCTAAATTTTTGTAAAAAAAAAAATAAAATTGGAGAAAGTTGAGAAAAATGGAAATAAATTTTTCTTTATTAGTAATTGTTCAAGTTTGACGCTCTGTTTTCTACAAACTTTTTATTGATTTGGTCGTAAGAAGCATGGAAAAGACAAGTAATCGACAGAACATTTCAAACAATCTGGTGATAACGAAGAGGAGGAGGAGACCATTTATGAATCAAACCCATCCAACTCCACAATATTCTATGTCTTCCTTCCATGATGCATCTATATTACACTTTAGGCAATGAAGAGGAGGAGGAGACCACTTTACTCGATGTGAACGTATGGGGTGACTGATTGAAAACAGAGACTGCGATCTTTATTATTTAGTTCGGGTTTTCGGATCTTCGGGTTTAGGTCTCTAGACCCCATTCAGATATTTTACATATTCGGTTGGGTTCGAGTCGGATTACTTCGGGTTCGGGTTTGGATTCACTTATTAGTCCCCCCGCTGCGCACCCCTTAAAAATGGAGCTTGTCCCCAAGCTCAAAGGTGGGATATTGTTTAATCAAAGGTGAGTTCTCATGATTCGATAGTCCCTTCCATTAAACAAGTGCCTTAAAAACCCCATATGTGTTGTAACGAGTATCCAACACTTGTGCTGGTTCAATCACAATTTCATTCAGCTTAGACATAGAAGCAAGCAAAGATTAATCTAATGATGCTTCCCCAAAACCTTCTTTAATTGAGAAACATGAAAAACATGATGGATTTTTTCAGCAACAAGAAGTTTCAAACCATAAGCAGCCTTACCAATCCGTTATATAATCTTATAAAGACTATAATATTTTGCTGACGACTTTTGGCATAGCCTTTTGGTGATAGAATTATATCTATAAACGCAACTTCAATAAATACCAATATCAAATTCTATGTATGTGTTTGTTAGCATTGTTCTTCATAAGATGAGCATAAACCAAATGATCTTTAATATGTGTGAGTATCATGTATTTCAAAAATACCACTTTTATGATATAACTTTCAACTACTTTTTGTGTATTTTAAAAAATATCGTAAAATTTAGATTTATAAATTTTGTAAAGCATGTTATAATATGTATACAGTTTTTATAGCACATGTTGAAAAAATGTTTATAAAGTTTTTAAAGATTTTATATGGTTTTATAAAATTTTAAAATGTTTATATGGTTTTACAGGACATATTATAAAATGGTGTTTTTAAACAATTTTCTTTTAGTTGTATTTTTGAAAAATGGTAACACGGAAGTGATTTATCAAATTTCCCATTTTTGTGTTATAAATTAAGATAAACTATTATAGCTTTTATGCTATTTAAATATACTAAACTAACTTTCAAATAATTTTATCTTCAACATGCTTGGTAAAAATAAGGTAAGGAATAATTAATACAAGTCATTATTAAATAAAAATTCATATTAAATTATGAACTATAATTGTTGAAAAAATAAAATTATAATTATAGTATTGTAAATGAATTTAAAATTTTGTTAACTAATAATATTTTTTTCATTTAAGATTTCTTAAAGTATTTCTAGTAAACAAAGGTTCAAAACTATTTTCGTTGTGATTTTTTACATTTAATGTTTTATGTAATATTGAACCGAACAAAAAATTGTTTTAGCTTTGCCACTTGTTAGAAGAAAAAGTGAAGAGACTACATTTTGTACGGTTTAAGGGTAATAATACTAAATGACCAAATTCTGGAACAAAATTAAGTAAATGACCTTGGCTTCGTTTTATGTTGGTAAATAATTTTGGCTGGCTAAATGAAAGCAGTTAAGAAGACATAAACACCCTTATGTGGAATAGAGAAAATTTCAGCGTATATTTAAAATTACATGTGTATTAAAAAAAAACTAACATGTTTTTAAGAGAAAAACGTGTAACAGAAATCAATAGCTTGTCATTTTGAAAAAATACATTTCATCCAAAATTTAGCGTGTACAAAACAAAATAGTAGGCTTGGGCATCCGGGTATTTGGTTCTGTTTCAAGTAGGATTCGTTCAGTTCCGGATATTTTGGGTAGAGAGATTTAGGACCCATTTGGATATTTTAAAATTTCGGTTCAGTTCAGTTTGATTACAAGTATTTTTGGTTCGGTTCTAAATACCTAAAATATTAGGGAAAAAAAGTAGAAAAGCTTGAGAAATTTGTCTTTTAAGTTAAGCGGTAAAATCGTCAGATAAAGATACAAAAATGTTTTTTTTTCAACCGTTTATATTATACTAGAGAGGCTCGGAGAGCCAAGTCGGGGTAACGAAATTTACATAAGAAAGTACACTTGACTGAAGTCAGATACTACGAGCTAGTAGCCTTAAAATTTAGGGAACGAAAAATAAAAGACAAAGTCGAGATAACGAAATTTATATAAAAAATTACACTTGACTGAAGTCAGACACTACGAGCTAGTAACTTTAAAGGAACGAAAAATAAAAGACAGTAAAAAAAAACTGAAATAACTTTTCCTCTTCATAAAATCTTTCAAATACAAAAAAAAAATGTGTCTGAGCCGATAATGTTACTCCATAGTTAGTTTCTTAATTTTGTTCCAGAGATTGGTTATTTATTATAAATATCCAAGATTTAAATGGCTACAGGTCATATTTTCGTCGATCCAAAAAAGCTTTAAAAAACTATTATATATTAAATATCTATAAATTAATTAGGTCGTGATTATAATATTTTATTAATTTATAAAGATATTAATTGATCTGAAAAAAGTTCGTTGATCTATTTAGAATTTCAAGTTATTACAAATTAAATAATGTTAAAACTTACAAAAAAGAAAATGTTATATGCGCAAAACATTTTAGTAAATAAATAAAGATTTTAAGTTTACTTGGAAAAGTGGAGAGAGAGAATCACGTCTCCAAAACCAAAGGCAAACAAACGCAGCCACTTGTTTCTCCAAAACCTTGTAATAAAACCCTACACAATTTAGTAACGCTTTTCTCCTAACTTCAATCGCAGTCATGAGTGCTGCTGCAACCACAAGACACACCTCGTGGATGGTGGCTGCGGCGATCGCCGCCGTGGAAGCTCGTTGGAACTATCCTCTTCGTCTTTTCAACAAAGATGTCAAGGCTCGTTTACGTGCCATCGCTGTCACTTCCCGTACACCTTCTTCTTCTGATGTCGTCAGAGATAATAATCATCCTATGCCTAAATCTGATGCTGCCATGGAGAGAGTTATGGTTCTTAGCTGCTTTGGCCCAACCACAGTTCGATTCTAGATCTCTTCCGTTATATCTGATTTTTTTCATCATAATCATTGAATTTTCTCTTTTGATATTAATTGTAATTCTCATAAAATATGGAGGATTTTTGTGGTAGCTAAGTCATGAATCACAAATCATATAGTTTGGTATTGATAATTGTGGCAAATCACTTTGGTTCTCTTGGCCACATTTTTTACAACATTCTCCCAAGAAGAGAGATTACAACGAATCATTAATAGACATATTTAACAGAAAAAGTTTTTGATTTTTTGGTTAAGAATGAAAAATTTATTTTTTGAAAGAATTGGAAAAAAAATAATAATAATAATAATAGACACTTTCGGAGAAGTTTTTTTTTTTTTTTTTTTTTTTAAATTGCGTCCAAATTATATGATGAAGAGATTAGTGGCGTGAAGGCGACTCAGGGTTTGCTTCTTCTTCTTTATTTTGTTGCTTTGTTTCAGCATTTGCCACTTTTTTGTCTATCAAAGGCTCTATCATTGCTTCCAAGTCATCTAAGTCTTGTACGACTTTTTCCACCTGAAATTTTGTATTTGTAAGTTTTGACTTCTCCAATAACAATCAAAAGTTTTGATATGTTGACCAAAAAAATAAAGACACTAAAGCATATTATTATAAATAGTTCATAGAAAATTGCCTTAGTCAATGTTAGAATGTTAGATTTATAAATTTCATAGATCAGTTTCAGCGATAAAAGTGTACCTTGTGAAGGAAATCTTGGGTTAGATGTGCTTCATGAGCAGAAACCTCTGAAATGTGTTCTAGAACCAAAGCCACTTGTTTCATTTTACTTTTCTCAGGCAGTTTCTCTGCCATTTCTTCAGCCATTTCGTCAGTCGCCGTTGCTACTTTCTCCACCATTTCTGCTACAATCTCTACCCCTTCTACAACCAACTCTGCCTCTCCTACATAACATTATCACAATAAGCATATAAAGCAAAAGGGCTAAGAATAACGCAGAGAAGATTGATGAGACGTTACTATATTTGTTACCTTCGATCCGTTTCAGTTTCTGTATCCTTCTGTTGTTCCAGAAAGATAACACTAAGGACATCGCAGAACCTATAACCCATCTCCCCCTGCCAGTTATTCTCCAAATTAGTCCCAATTAAAGTTCTGCTCTAATCTTAGATTGAATAATCTAATACAAATTGGTTTGTACGTATATCATAAGCTACCTATTGTTCCATTAGACGTGTATATATAGATAGAGAGAAAGGGAGAGGGGAGTAGTACCAAGAAGGAAAATTAAACCATTGGTTTGGAGGAGAAGGTTCAATCTTGGAATTGTTGGAACCATTACTAAAGTATCTCCCAGCATTAACCGGGTTTGATAACTTGAGACCTTGTGAACTTATTTGGCTATGATAGTCTCTTCCAAATCGAATAATTGCCGGACATGGATTCATAGATGTCTTCCTCTCAACTTTGTTGTATATTTGTAAGATCTCCGCGAGGCCCTGCCTATACACCGCAAAACCTCCACTTTGCATTCTCCGACTCAAATACATTTTCAATCTGTTTTCTAAAATCAAGATACTGAAATTTCATAGGCACAGATTTAATATATACATTGATGTTTTTATTTTGTGTGTGATTTTGGTGAAGCGTATGCTTAAGATAAAAGGCTTTTACGTGTAGTAACGCTTGGGATAGATTTTGAACACGCCAAGAAATGAAGTTGTTTTTTTCTTTTCCTCTATATATATATATCTTACTTATACTAATTGGGAAGTACAAATTTAAACCTAACCTTTAAATTTTTAAAAGAATTTACTTCAAAAGACATTAGAAATGAAATGCAACTTAACGTTAACAATTAACACCATCTGATAGTTAAAGAGGAATTTTAGATTGGATGAGAGCTTCTTGTTTTGATCTTAGATGAGTATTTGGAAATGGTCAAAATACCCGTATGGAGAGATCCATGTCTCTATTTGTCCAAAAATTTACCTTGTCAGACACGAAATACAAATTTTGTTAGCATAGATCAAACGTGAATATTTTTGTTACGAAGTCAACAACAAAATCGGAGTTACATTTCGGTTAGGAAGAAGTTGACACTTTCTTCTTACGATTAACCAAAATAAGAATTAAATTGTCAAATAAGCAAACGTCATTCCCAAAAGTGTCATATAAATAAATAAGGGGCGTTTTCGTAAAACTAAAAATGTAGAAGGGTTCTTTTGGGAAAGTTTCATTAAGCAGACCAGGTCTACATATGTCCATTAGCGTCTCGATTCGATTGTAAGAAAGAATATTTGTAAATCGCGAAGCCAAAGAGAGAAGAACTCTGAAACGTCTCCGTAGATGGCGGAAGAGAAGGTTAAAGATGAAGCGATGCAGATAATGGGAATGTTTCAGATTCTTCCGAGACTTGTCGTCTTTGATCTCGATTACACTCTCTGGCCTTTTTACTGGTACGTTTTGTTCCCTTCCTTCATTCAATTTCATCCCCAAATTTGTGGAACTTGTGGAACAATTGAATTGGTATCGAGGGTCTGAGTTTTATGAATGGTTAATTTTGGGGTAGGATTTGTAATTTGAAAAAGTAAGAGTTTTAAGAGTGTGAATGATCAGAGTGTTTGTTTTGATAAAGTTCTTACTGTTTTGGAAGTTCGAATCTTTTATTTATTAGTTTCGATTGTTTTTCTTATGGATTTGTGACTCATTTTAGTGAATGCCGCTCGAAACGTGAAATGCCGTCTATGTATCCACAAGCAAAGGGTATACTGAGTGCTCTGAAAGAGAAGGGGATTGAAATGGCTATTGCTTCGAGATCTCCTACTTCAGATATTGCTAACACATTCCTTGACAAACTGAACATTAAGCCCATGTTTGTCGCCAAGGTTTAGTTTCAAACATCTTCTTGTTATCTCCGTATTCATCTATTCAATGTGGTTCACCATCTTTTTCAGGTGATGTTTGTTAGATTAGTTTCGTCTGGTACAACATTGTATATAGGCATCTTAATTCAAGCAATGACATGTATTGGAAAAGAATAGGAAGTTGTGGATATTTGTCATAGGGTTA
Organism: Boechera stricta; assembly: GCA_018361395.1. Lineage (NCBI taxonomy): Eukaryota > Viridiplantae > Streptophyta > Magnoliopsida > Brassicales > Brassicaceae > Boechera > Boechera stricta. Next base: position 6,540,263 of record CM031542.1, read on the forward strand.
ATCCTTTTGGGATTGTTTCAGGAAATATATTCAAGTTGGACTCACAAGACGGAACATTTTCAGAAGATACACACAAGAACAGGAGTGCCTTTTACTGCGATGCTCTTCTTCGATGATGAGGACAGAAACATTAAATCAGTTAAGACAAACTACTACTTTGTGTTAGTTGAACTTATGTCGCAAGGTAGGGACTATTTTCTTTTACTATGTGCACTAAGATTGAATCTTTGGTGTGTGTGAATAAACAGGTTTCGAAAATGGGAGTAACAAGCATCTTGGTGGGTAATGGGGTTACCCTTGGAGCATTCAGGCAAGGGCTTACCGAATTTTCTCAAAATCATACCAGTATCGAGAAGAATAAACAGGTTTGGCGTGACAAGTATTCTGGAAAGCCTGCATCATCGGAGACAGACAAAGACTGACATTCATTTCCGGTTTGAGCTCGAGAGTTCTGATCCACTGGATCGCAACAAGCTCTTTCATGTTTTCTTTTGTTACTCCTTGGTGTAATAAAATAAAGCTATGAAGACTGAAATTAGGAATTGATTATTCTTCTCGGCTCCGAGAAACAAATATACGTCGCATCTTCTAATAGGCTAAATAATAATTTCAACAACAAAACCTTCGTTTATCATGTCTAAGAAAACCTTTCCCCCACGCACAACCGACTTTAAGGGAAGAAAACAAATCTTTTTCATCACCAAATGAATGAGACTTGTGTATAATCAGAATGTGAACTTACATGTGAGGCGGTCCGTTCCCATTAGTTTCCGTCCTTGATCTTCTTGTGCCCGGTAACTCCTCATGTTTCGATTCAGAACCAATTCTGTAACCTCTCTCAACTGATTCCACTTCCAAGGGCAGCTCGTCTAATGTCTGTTTTAAACATATCAAGAAGACACATTTTAACAAGTTAATTGCAATTTCTTCAAGACAAACCTTGAACTTACCCGATTAGCCTGCTGAAGAATGCGAAGAGTCTCTTGCGTGCGTTTCCTCTTTATCGCTAACTCATCGGGCTCTTTCAACAGTTCTTCAATCAAGTTCTCCCTGTCCCATCCACCACATTGGAACCACCACTGTTAGTTTATAAAAAGACTATTCACAACACCAGAAAAAAATCAGATGTGAAGCACATGGTTTCTTTCATCACCTGTAAAGATTCTCGATGAAAACATTGTGCAGCTCGCGTTTCGAGTAATTTACCTGTGTTTATTCCAATTACATAGAATAGTTATCAGTTCCCTAACTAAGATCGACGAACATTAGTAGTTAGAAATGTTATTTATGACCAAGAAGTTTTGCTTATCAAGTTATCAGTCAAAATATTTTAAGAACTTGAGATTTCAAGTAATACCACAATGTGAAATTTATGATCATTGAAGAAGAGGGAGGGGACACTAACCAGAAAATGCATGATTGCTTTTGGGACAAAGTCCTCAATATTCTTCCTTACGATGTCATAGTAGGATTTCAATAATAGCTTTGTTATCTGAATCTCAACTGCCTCCTGTTCTGAATGAGTTTCCGATGGCTTCAAAATAGTTGGAGGCTTCAAAAAATAAAACATTGTGAGGTGAATAGGCAATTTGTATTGGCAATATGAGGAGCCTGAGAAGGTGGTACAAGATTTAAACCTCGTTCAAATAGATCGTTGACAAGTTCTGATACCCATCTTGAGAAGCTTCGCTAAATGGTTTGTTTACTAAGCTGTTTTTCGCATCTGTTTGACCGTCACTCCCCCGAAAAATTGATGAGAAACCACCCCAGCTTGTGTTTCCTGATTAATTCTCAATTAGTCAAGAATACTACATTAAAATTCTACACAGAACATTGGGTTCTTCAAACAAAATAAGTAAAGACCAGACATGTAGGCTTATATGTAAGTCATATCTCAGAAAATGAAATTTATCATTTCAGTCAAAAATCGTCTTGAGAACCACACGTTCAGTTATCTGTGCATACATGAAAGGATGAAAAATGAATTTAATAAGAAAATTACCAGCTGTTGCAGATTTTTCAGCATCTGCTGCAGCTAGAACTCCCTGAGAAAATGTTATGGAAATAATGTTATATATAAGAAGTCTTTAGCTGGATATTTGTACTCTCGTCATGGGCTTTCAGAAGCAGGAGCCAAACTACAAATATAGTATCACAGAGAAAAGGTAGCCGAAGGAAATGTAACAGAGTCAATACATAACATAAAAAATGACATGCCTGATCAGTGACGATTCCATTAACTTGTCGGCCAAGAAAAGATCGGGTTTTTATTTGACTCGCAATAGAAGCTGCCTTCTCAGGCTCCACTGTATCCTGTTTAGTAGAAAGGAACATGTAGAAAAAAAATTGTACAAGTCACAAAGAGAAACACATAAGTATTAATGCTTTGCTGAGACAATTCCACACCTTTGGCCTTGTAACAGGATGTGAAATCCTAGAAGACTTGACTTGTTGCATTGCATGCTCCACAGCTTTGGTTCCCCCAATAAAATTTGGGTGTGAGGTATTTATGTAATCGATCTGCAAATGGTAAACTTAAATAATTAAACCGACTTTCAAGCATTCACTACCAGCATCATTAGGAATCCAAATTTAAAAGAGGCTCTAATCAGTAAAATTGAATAATCAATTTTCTCAAACTTAGAACATGCTCCTTCTACTCCACCAGTATGACAGGAAAAATCAAAATCAGTATAGATATCTCAGCAAAACATAACTGGCCATGAAATCTATGATTGTGTGGAGCTTAAATTCTTCATACATACCTCCATTTCAATAATATCTCGGATCATTGCTTGTGAAGGTTCAAGACCTTCTCGCAGAAAGTTTCCAATAACCTCATCCATGCGCTTTTGCAGGACTGGAAATCGCTGTAACTCTGTCATCATACACTGACGACTAATCTGTAGAGAAATTTTCTATTTAAAATTCATGATCAAGTAAATTAACAGTAAGTAGAGTAAAACAAATGATAAATCACACCTTTATTAGCTCATCATAAATGAACCTAGCGCACTGAAGGCTGGGATCTAATAAACGAGATATTTGCCTCCTGACAAGAACTTCAAATGGAACCTATGCAAAAGAAAATGAAAGCAAGAGATACGTATCAGAGTTAATAAGAAAGTAGAAAGCTCAAGCAAATTAAGTATGTGGAAAGTACTGATAAGCAGGACGAAGTTCCCACATGCTTAAGGATAAAGACCTACATCTGGAACAAATAATGCAGATCTGGGACCAGTGGCATTCTGTATTGCAGTCCGAATATCATCATCTGTTAAGTCTTCGCATGGATCAACCTCCTTCAGAAGCAAAGTGAAGGAAACAAATAAGTTTAAATTCATAAAACTGTAACAAGTAGAACTGCCAACATCAGTAGGTAAAGGAATGTAAAAGATCACTACATAGCAAACAAGATACAGATTGATTTCAAGCGATTACAGATCAGATGCTTTGAGAGGTTCAATTCCCTGAACTAATATAAACACCGACTATTTTCCCAACTGAAAGTAATTCTACTCATAAATAAATTGCAAACATGCCACGCTTCCAAGAACTCAAAACCTGAAACGAACTGTCTGCCTTCCATGTCAATAACCACACTAATTAAACTAAGATATCTACACAGAGTTGATGCTTAACGAATCAATTAATTTTCTTATAAATAACAAGCCACTCATAAGTGTATAGGTTTTATGTCAATAGCAACAAAACGAACCTCCATTGAAGACCACAAGTGATACCCCAAATTAAATAATGAGAGGATCACCTAACTAAGATATAGCCTAATGCACAAACTTGGAACAACAAAACAAAAGGCATCTAATAACTGAGTGAAGATCGAGGGAAAATTATAATAATGTACAAGCAAACCTCCAAGCTCTTAACAAAGACTGATTGGAAGATGTAGAGAATTCTTGCTCCACCCGAGAGCTCAGATGTAGACATTTCTTTACTTTTCCCTTCCAGGGTTGAGGAGTATGCTGTTATGAACAATTAAACCGTGATGAGGACTACCAACCTAAAAAGCATAAACTAACATTCGTTATCTAACCAAAAGAGAACCATCTTCAGATATTACCTTCACAGTATTTTGTAAGAAAACTGAGGAGAAGGGCTCCTTGACCACCCTATGAATTTCAAAACAGTTAAGACCCAGAGAAAGCTGTAAGTTAAATAGTCACAATGAGAAACCTATATATAATTTAAATACATATTGTAATGAGGCAAGCATATATTATAAGGAACGTAATCGGAAATCATATCTAGTTACGAAGGAAAAATTGACTACATTGACTAGTCATTTTGTCAGAAATCTTTCCCTACATATCTTAACACGTTCAAACACTAACTACATAAATTATCGATATTCTGTTCTACTCAAAATAAACAGGAAAGGCTCCCACAAATTTCAAGAAGACGATCACATACTTGAATAAAATTGCATTCAAAACGAAAACTGAGCAACGAAACCATACAATGCAAAAATAAGTAGCTACAAGATAGCAAAGCAAATAGCAATGTCATCATAGAAACTGGATGGGATATATTAGGCTAAAACTGGCTGAAAACCACATACCCTGGACTCTCTTATATCCCCATAGCTCTCATACTCCTTTGCTGTAGCAAACAATGCATTGTTGATACGTGACTTTAAATTAGGAAGCAGTGCCTTGATGTGTTGGACAAGGATCTGCAAAAATTGGAAAAGGGACTAGCTCCCATTAGCAGGTTCTAATATTACAGATAATATTACCAGCTATGAAACCTATGAAATCCCATCTTTAGAAAAGAAGGATTAATCAATACACAGAAAAAGAATCCACCACATGGAATCAACAACCATAATGAGCAGATGTTGCCGATTTTTCTTAGATATATACAGTGAGGAGAAGCAAAATAGTATCCTACAAAGTTCCTAGCTCCTGCTATATGAAATAGGCACAATCAGACTATGTATGGTTAGCAAACATAGAATATTACATACAAAAGCCAATTTATTGTCTCAATTATACACACGTCGAGACCCAGAAAGTGTATATCTTTTATGGAGCTCGTGTCTTGACTGCATAATAAGATAATCATAACAAAGAAATTAGAAGATCTCAAGACTGCAGATAATACCTGATTTAATTTCTTTGCCAATTGAGAGACACCCAAACGATCAGTGAGACCGCTGTAAGCCTTTTTAGTTAGAAAACAAAACAAAAAAAAAGAAGATATAAGAAGAACAGTTGACTGTTCAGAAAATAACACTAACAGAAAGAGACACTATCAGAAAGTAAATAGAAAGAATGATGCAGTCATACTGGATGACTAAGAAAGAACTTTTCCTCTGCAATAAGAGCATCCTTGATGCTGCGGTTCATCAAAATATCCTGTTAAGGAAATCGACACCCAAATAAATTTTTGCGTTGCGTGAAGTGCAGAGGCCACAGAGCAAGAGCAAAAGAAAAATAAAATATAGAAAGCAGAATGGTTTGGTAACAATGAAACATGTATATATTAAAGGTAGAATATATAAGGTAAAAGAGAGTCGACGAGATATAATGATAGCACGAAATAAGACGCATAAGCACAAACGTAGAAGTGAGCTCGGCTCATTATGATATGACAACAACAATATGCATCATAAGTAAACATGCGTAAATGTTATTAAAAAAACAGTGTTTACCTCTTGACTACGATTTACAACTCCCACGTATCCAAGTCGAAGAGGAATTGTTTTTCCAAGAAGGTGATTCCGAGCATCAGTACCTCTATCCATAATATCCAACTGAATCAGAGGGAAAAATAGAGCAGCCATGAGAATTAGAGTAGTTGCCATCACGGCTTAGTCTAAAACAAAAAACTTTGAAGCATATATATGAGGAGAAATATCGCACCTTTGTGATTACGCCTATGGTTCTATGACCTGAGGACAGTAAATTTATATGCAAAGTGAAAGATGAATAATTTGTATACCAATAAAATGAATAAATTTCCAATTGACTTGATACCAAAACTTACCATCAGGATCAGCATTTCCTGCGATTTGTAAGGCATCTGAGTTTGCTAAATCGGAATTAGCAGGGGTAACAGCCAGTATCAAGCAGCTAGGTTTCTTAATGTAAGACAAGATCATCGTTCTTATACGCGCTTCGATATCGGTTGGCTGATCACCAACAGGAACCTTGGTGATACCAGGAAGATCCACAAGACTAATATCCAAAACATTAGGGGAATATATTTTCAAGCGAATCGGATGATCTGATACACCTTTGTTCTCTCCTGATATTCTATTAGTCTCAGCCTACAAACAATTGTCACATTCATACAATTAGACCATCATAAAATTGATCTATGACAACGCTAAACGAACTTAGAAGAAGAAAATGAACACTAAACCTCAATCTCACGGCGAATCTCAGAGAAATCGTAGATACGTTTAACAGGGTCGTGGTGAAGAAACTCGCCCCACTCGTCATCGGATCCACCATCGGAGCGAGGTTTCGTCTGGAGAAGCTGGAGAAGGAGAGGTCGGCGCGTGCAGATATCATTCCCACGAGGAAGAAAGTCACGGCCGACGAGTGCTTCGAGTACGCTGGATTTGCCGCTGCTTTGACTTCCGACGACAGCTACTTGCGGTAGTTCGATCGTCGATTGGCTTCCTAGCTGAACAAATATGTCTTGAAGCTTGTTCACAATCGGAATCACGGAGGAGCCTAGTGGCGTAACCGCGGAGGCCGGCGACGGAGGAAGATCGTCGACGGACATTGATGTGAATGATCTAAAGATGGAAGTAGAATTTGGAAAAGGACTTAGGGTTTTGAGAAGATTTGTTGCAAGAGGTTAAAGCTGATCTCTTGATCACGCGCCGATACTCACCAATTAAATCGGCTCAAATTCTTATATGCTCTCCCTTGTGAAAAAAAAAGAGCTCGAAAAAAAAAATTGCTCTCGTTCTTTTTTCTTTTTTTTTTAACTCATCACACCTTCTTTCATATTAAAAAAATTCTCACAAGTGAGACCACAACTTACGACGAAGTTACATCAGCCATAATAGGCCTAACCAAATGGAACATTGATTGTCCAAAAAAGCAAAATACATGGGACACAGTTTTATCACTTTAGTGATAACATCCGCACATGCGTTTGCACCTCTTTTAGCAAACTTAAAAACATGACCTCTTCTTTGTTGATGAATCAAGGCTTCAGCGGTTGCTGGGGCTAGAGAAGGCCAATCCCTTGGGTTCTCTAAAGCCTTCAAAAGCGATTGACAGTCAGTCTCAAAGATAACTTCATGACATTGCATATTGTTCTAACAAGACATAGCCCAAGACAAATCTGCCGCTTCTGCATGTAGAGGGAATGTGAGCTTGGGATAGGCTTTTGCTCCTATCCACTTAACCATTCCATTATTGTCCCTTAAGAGCCATCCAACGCCACAATTATTCTCGTCTGCACTCCAAGAAGCATCAACATTACATTTCAACTTACCCGGCGGTGGTGGAGACCATTTGATAGGTCTGTTAGGTGCCCTTCCCACTGATAAGTTGAAGTTGTCCTCCTTTTTGTTGCCTCTTGCCATTATGTGGCTTCATCCTCTACTTTCCTTACAAGCTCCTGCGGATCCGAGTGCAAACTGGAGAACACGAGATCATTCCTTGATTGCCAAAGCCTCTATATAACCCATGGCCACATTTCCTGAGATGTGAATTGCTAATGTGTTCACTCCAGCACCAGTAGCCCAATTTCACAGTGTAGAGCCCATCCTTATTTAAAATCCAAGAATAATGTTGCACAAGGTATGAACTACCCGGTTTAATCTTTGTTATCAGCTCAACCTCCTCTCTGCTAAAAACTTCCAATAGTCTTGGGATATTCCATTCATCTGAAGAAGGTTTTTTAAAATAGTGCAGGCTGAGGGAGTTAACATTTGTACCAGCTCTAACCTGAAGGTTCTGGGTAGAGGATCCAAGATCCATGGCTCTTCAAGCCAGTTAAGATGATTTCCAGTTCCAAATTCCTTTAGCAGACCCTTTCTCATTAATGGAATGGAAGCTTGTATACTTCTCCAAGCATATGAGGGTCTATTGCCCATCTTTGCTTGTAGAATTGTCTTGTTTGGGAAGTATCTGCTTTTATAGACACGTGGTAACAAGGATTGTGGCTTTGAGCAGATTCTCCAAACCTGTTTCCCAAGTAGAGCATGATTAAAACCCTTCAGACTCCTGAAACCCAAACCACCTTTATCTTTTGGAGTACAGAGTTTGTTCCAGCTTCTCCAATGTATTCATTTGCCAGTACCTTGATTCTTCCACCAAAAGTTGGATATAATCCTAATTATGGTCTTGATCAGCATTTTTGGAAGAAGAAAACAGGACATACTATAGGTGGGGAGTGCCATAACAACTGTCTTTAACAAAACCTCCTTGCCTCCTGAGGATAAAAACTTTGTCTTCCAGGAATTTATTGTGCTAGCAACCCTTTCCTCTAGAAATTTCATAGTGTGAACCTTGGATCCTATAAAAGCCTCTGGGAGACCTAAATAGATGTCATTTCCTCCATCCTTAGTGATTTTCAGCGTGTTTTTGACTTCCAATCTCCTTTCATTTGACACATGAGCACCAAAAGTTATACTTGATTTATCAACATTGACAAACTGACCTGATATGTCTTAAATTCCTTCAGGATCCAGTTTACCACTTCTGCTTCCTTTTAGTTGGCATTGTAGAAGAAGATGATGTCATCAGCAAAGAGGAGGTGACTTATTGACGGAGCATTGGATGTTATTGTGATTTTCCCATCTCTCTCTTCATTCCTAAATCCATTAGCAAGTACTTCCGCACACAGGATGAAGATAAAACAGGAGAGGGGGTCCCCTGTTTTATGCCTCTTGATGGAATGATTGGTCCTTTTGGTTGCCCATTGATGAGGACTGAAAAAGTAAATGAAGTGATGTAGATCATGATAAGCTGAATCCATCTTTCATCAAAACCCAATCTTCTCATAGCCTCTTCTATAAACTTCCACTCCAGCCTATCAAAGGCTTTTGCCATATCTGTCTTGATCAATGGCGGATGCAAGGTGAAGGGTGTGAGGGCACAGGCCCCACACTGTCTTTTTTTTTCCTTTTAGTTTTTAAAAATATGGAAATTATACAACATAAAAAAACACGTGCCCCGCCCTTACCTTTTCCTTAGGCCCACAATCTTTTTTTTTTTTAGGTTTTTAAAATATGGAAATTATATCCAAAAAAAGATATGTGCCCTACCTTTACATTTTCCTTTAAATGGAAAACCTACGATTGATTCTGGGTTGATTTTAGATCAAGTTTCTCGCCGCCCAAAAAAAAAGGTATTATCAAGTTTCTCTGTGTGTTACAATTTTTATTTCTTTTATTCAAGGGTTTAAAATTACAAAGGTAAATTTGATTATTTTAATTACAGTTTTGTATCTTACATCATGTTTTTATGATTCTTACGATTGTGTATTTTCTATTTTTTTTATGCACCTGATTTAGAAAAATCGTCTAATGTTTTTTAAAAAGTTGAATCTTGCAGATGGAAAAATATTTCAAAAGAAAATTTGAACCAACGTCTGAAAAAAACTCTGAAGATTTACCTTGGGATCCCGCAGATAGGAAACGAATATTGGAATATTATCCCAATAAAAGAAATGAGGTCAGACGCAAATATCTAATTAGATGCCCTTGTCAACCTCGCGGTCATGATTTTTCTAAAACACTATCGGAAAAAAAATTAAGACGATTCAATCTAGATTGGTTTGATTTTTATGGTAGTTGGTTGGAATACAGTGTGAAGAAAGACAAAACTTATTTTTTTTTTTTGCTATTTATTTAGAGACTACACTGAAAATAAAGGTGGAAGTGATGTTTTTGTGACAACAGGTTTTGATACTTGGAAAAATCTAGAGAGATTACGTGGTCATGTAGGATTGGTGAATAGTTTTCATAATACTGCTTTTAAAAGGGCTGATTCTTTGATGAGGCAAGGTTAGTCTATCGTTCAGGCTTATTATAAGCAGAATGACGCAATAAAAAATGAATACAAGATTAGACTGAATGCTTCAATTGATTGTTGTAGATATTTGCTACGACAAGGATTACCTTTTCGAGGTCACGATGAATTGGTGGAATCAGCTAATAGGAGAAATTTCTTAGAGCTTGTGAAATTTACATCAGATCAAAATGAGCATGTAAGTAAGGTTGTGTTGGTTAATGCTCCGAAAAATAATGTAATGATGTCTCCTAAAATTCAGAAAGATATAGTGCATTGTTTTACAGAAGAAGTTATTGAATATATTATTCAAGAAGTTGACCATGATGTATATTGTTTATTGGTGGATGAATCTGCAGATGTTTCTGATAAAGAGCAAATGGTTGTAGTTTTCGTTTTGTTGATAAACATGGAATAGTCAATGAAATATTTATTGGTGTTATTCATGTTAAAGAAACATCTTCTGCATCTCTGAAATGTAGTCTTGATTCATTCTTTGCTAAACATGGATTGAGTATGAAGAAGTTAAGAGGACAAGGCTATGACGGAGCAAGTAATATGAAGGGTGAATTTAATGGATTGAGATATCTAATTTTGAGAGAAAATAATTCTGCATATTATGTCCACTGTTTTGCTCATCAACTTCAGCTGGTTGTCGTTGCAGTTGCTAAAAAACATTTTGAAGTCGGAGATTTCTTTGATATGATTTATATCTTGTTAAATGTGGTTGGAGCTTCTTGTAAGAGAAAAGATATGATTCGAGAAGAGCATCGAAAAAGAGTCGAAGAAGCAATTAGTCATGGTGAAATTAAGACACGAAAAGGATTAAATCAAGAGATCGGACTAGTGAGAACTGGTAATACTCGTTGGGGTTCTCACTACAAAATATTGTTGAAGTTGGTTGATCTTTTTTCTTCTATCATTAAAGTGCTTGAATATATCGAAAGTGAAGGGACTGATAGTACCAAAAGACAACAAGCTAATGGTCTTCTCAAATACTTTAACACTTTTGACTTTGTGTTCTACTTACAATTGATGTTGATTCTTCTTGGACTCACGAATACTTTATCAATGGCTATGCAAAGAAAAGATCAAGACATTTTGAATGCTATGTCACTAGTGAGTTCCACGAAGCAGCAATTATGCAAGCTAAGGGATAATGGATGGGATTCTTTACTTAGTAAAGTTTCTTCATTTTGTGAGAAACATGAAACCGAGTTGGTTATTATGGAAGAAGAATTTGTTGATCCAAGGAAGCCAAGAAAAAAAAGCAACATTACCAACTTGCATCATTATCAAGTGGAATGCTTTTACACAGTATTATATATGCAGATTCAGTTGTTTAATGATCGTTTTGATGAGGTAAACACTGAATTACTTGGTTGTGTTGCTTCTTTGAGCCATATTGATTCATTTCATGACTTTGATCAGTTGAAAGTTTTAAGGTTATTTGAGTTTATCCAAAAGATTTTAGTCTTGTCGAGCGGATATCTCTTGAGCACCAACTTAGTCTTTACATCGACAATATCCGACAAGATGAAAGATTTGCTAATTTAAAGAGTCTTGGAGACCTTGCACGAGTTATGGTGGAGACAAAGAAACATCTTTCGCATCCTCAGGTTTATCGATTTTTTAAGTTAGTTTTGACTTTACCGATAGCTACCGCTACTGTTGAAAGATGTTTTTTTGCGATGAGTATTGTGAAAACTACCTTACGCAACCGAATAGGTGATCAGTTTCTAAACAATTGTCTAGTTTGTTTTGTTGAAAGGGAATGGTTTGATAAAGTGACAAATGAAGCTGTGATGAAAAGGTTCCAAAACATAGAGAAACGTAGGGTTACTTTTTAAAATTTTCTTTTTTCATTAAACTTATTTTTATATCAATACTATATATTTTTCAATAATATTACTTATATAATGTGCCCCGGGTAAAATTTTGTTCTGTATCCTCCACTGGTCTTGATGGCCATCTGTTCTTTCGAAATTGATCTCTTTTTCTTTTGGCTATGTATCATCTCGTGAGCCACTAGTATACTAACTAAACAGGGTTATTCAAGGCCTCTCAAGCGATCCACATCAGCTTTCTAAACACTACATAAAAGGAAGTCACATCAGCACTTTCACATATCAACTGCACTATATACATATGTTTTCAGTTTTAACACCCTACTTTTTACGCCACATCATCTTCCCTCACTTCCACCAAATAATTCAACATTTATTTTACTTTTACACTCTACAATAGTTTTGTTTAATAAAATTCAATAACATTACCCCATCTTTTTATTACAACATATAATTTTATTAAAACACACATAACTTTTATTAAAACCCACATAACTTTTATTAAAACACCCATAACTTAATTAGTAGAATTTTGAGTGTTAAAAAGAATTATTGTTGGGATCCATTTCACAAAAAAATATGGTTTTTTCCATGTCTAAATCAAATAAAACAAGTATCTATTTATAGAATATATAAAGTAGGGGTGTCAAAATGGGTAAACCAAACCAAATCAACCCATAACTGAATAAGTTAAAATTTAAATAGTTTTTGAGTTGACCCAACTCATTTGTTAAATGGGTTGTGTTAACCAATAAATCCAATTAATTTGATGGTTTGAATGGTTAAATGAGTTGACACATAAAAATAAAATAAATATTAATTAATAATTTAATAACAATAAAAATAAAAATAACTAATTAATAAATTTTATCATCATATATTATCATTTTGTCATCATCATCAATGCCATGATATACGAATTCACGTTTTTCGGCGGGAAAATTATGAAATCATGTTTTTGGCGGGAAAGTTAGAGAATCATGTTTTTGACAAAAAAATTATGGAATCGAGTTTTTGGCAAAAATTTGTGAAAATGCGAACTCGTGTTTTTGGCGAGAAAATAATGAAGTTACGTTTTTGGAAACATATTTTGGCGGGAAAAATGCGAACTCGTGTTTTTGGCGAGAAAATTACGGAATCACATTTTTGGCGGGAAAATAATGAAATTACGTTTTTGGCAGAAAAATGTGGATTCATTTTGAAACCGTGTTTTTGCCGCAAAAATTGTGAAACCGTGTTTTTTTCGAAAAAAATATGGACTCGTGTTTTTGGTAGAAAAATACGGACTCGTGTTTTTAAGGAAAAGATATGGACTCATGTTTTTGGCGGGAAAATACGGACTCATGTTTTTGGCGAAAAATGTGAACTCGTGTTTTTGGCGGAAATTTTTTAGTATGATGATGATGAATGAAGGTGATATGATGATGATGAATTATGGTATGGCGATGATGATAGTAGAAAAATAATGATGATGCTAAGTTTGATGATTAATGGGTAAATGGTTAACCATAAACCGTTACAACACAATCCATATGGCTCATCAACCCATTCACCCATAACTCATTTGACTCATTAACTCATTAGGATCCAAATAGTAAGACCATTAGGGTTAATAAGTCGGATCGGGTTGAGTCGACACTTGAGGTTTGACCCATTTTGACACCCCTAATGTAAAGTGATGAATTTTGGTATAATTTTTAATTTAAAATAAATAATTTATTATGAAATAATTAAACTCAAATAATTAGGATAAAATAAAAATCAGAAAAAAAGAAAAAGCCAATCAAAAAACTACACGTGGGACCATCAATCTCTCTTTTTCATGTGGATGCGCTAGCTTTCGCCGTGTCCCCATCACTCTAATTTATTCAACACAAATTAATCCATGTCAGTTCAACACCTAAAATCAACACCCTCGCTGTAACAATTCAACAGTTTCATTGTATATGGTCTTCACAATGGTTTTGAAATTCAACATTCTACTTTTTACATTTTAACATTCCACATCATCTTCTCTCTCTTCCACCTAATTATCAACTACCCACTCAATTTTTACATTCTAAATGGTTTTGTTTAATAAAATTCAACACACTACCTCTTCATTTTAATTCTTATTTTCTTTTATGTTTTTGTGATTACATATTAATAACAGTTAGCGATTTAAATTAAATTAAAATAATAAGTTAAAAATCTCTTTAATCATGAAACTGGTAATTGTTGGTATATTTTGGGGTTGGTTAGAAAATTGATTTTGAAATTGATAATTGTTGCGATTTGGGTAATTAAAAAGATAATTAGTAGAATTTTAGGTGTTAAAATGGTAAATTTTGAAATACATTTCACTAAAAAGATGTTTTAAGCTATAAATAAGAGTTGATTGGAGGTTAATAGAAAAATTATAGTAAAAATGGTAATAATTAGGGGTGTCAAAATGGATAAAACTTTATGGGTCGATTCGATCCGATCCTACTCATTAACCCTAATGGTTTTATTATTTGGATCCTAATGAGTTGATGGGTCAAATGAGTTATGGGTCAAATGAGTTATGAGTTATATGAGTTGGGTTGTAATGGTTTATGGTTAAACCATTTAACCATTAAATTATCATACTTAACATCATCATTATCTTTATACTATCTTCGTCATATCATCATTGTCATACTATATTTCATCATCAACATATCATCATCATTCATCATCACCATATTAAAATTTCTCCACCAAAAACGTTATTCTGTAAAACACGAGTTCACATTTTTTCCGCCAAAAACAAGAGTCTGTATTTTTCCGCCAAAAACACGAGTTCACATTTTTCCGCAAAAAATGGAAATCCACATTTTCCCGCCAAAAATACGACTTTATATTTTTCCCGCCAAAATATGAGTTTACATTTTTTCCGCCAAAAAAAGACTCCGTATTTTCCTGCAAAAAACATAAGTCCGCATTTTCTCGCCAAAAACTTAATTTTCCCGCCAAAAATACGAGCTCACATTTTTCCGCCAAAAATACGAATCCACATTTTCCTGCCAAAACACGTTTTCATAATTTTCCGCCCAAAAATACGAGTTTATATTTGCCCGCCAAAAACACGAGTTTACATTTTTCCTGCTAAAAATACGGTTTCACATTTTTTTCGCCAACAAAAGAGTTCGTATTTTCCCGCCAAAAACACAAGTCCGCATTTTTCCGTCAAAAACATAAGTCCGCATTTTCTCGCCAAAAAAGTAATTTTCTCGCCAAAAATACGAGTTCACATTTTTCCGCCAAAAACACGGTTTCAAAATTTTTCCTTAAAAAACACGAGTCCGTATTTTTGCTGCCAAAAACGTAATTTTATTATTTTTCCGCCAAAAACGTGATTCCAGAATTTTTCCGCCAAAATTACGAGCTCGCATTTTTCCCGCCAAAAAATAAGTTTCAAAATTTTTTGCCAAAAACTCGATTCCATAATTTATTTTTGTCAAAAACATGATTCCGTAATTTTTCCAGCAAAAACATAATTGCATAATTTTCCATATTTCTTGACATTGATGATGATGACAAAATGATATAATATAAGATGATACATTATTAATTATTATTTTTTATATTTATTGTTATTAAATTATTAATTAATTAATTAATTATTTTATTTTTATGGGTCAACTCATTAACCATCCAAACCATCAAATTAATTGGATTTATGCGTCAACTCAACCCATTTAACAAATAAGTTGGGTCAACTCAAAAACCATTTAAGCTTCAACTTATTGAATTATGAGTTGATTTGGTTTGGTTTACCCATTTTGACACTCCTAGTAATAATATACATCTAATAGATAGAAAACATTAGCGTTTTTAGTCTCCTAGATTTTTAAATTACTATTGAGACAAAACTTTTATTTCAAATACACAATTCGAAAAACTATTGCGTAAATCTGAAATCTAAATTACACAATTACTATTTAGATTTTACAACCACAACTTTATTCAAATTGTTAATAAGGAGTATTGCAAGGATTGCTATATTTGACCCAAAAAATTGAAGAAATGCCATTTTGTTAGATTATTTCATGTCGTGCCACAAAGAGTACTGTTAAGCTCGTGTAGAATGACTTAATTACCCCCGCTAGCGTTTTCCATTTTGCTAAGTAATTTTTCGGATGTGGGAGAGATTACATTGGTAACCGCGGAAAACCGAAAAAATCAGAAAAGCCATAATTGTATCTCTGAACAGAAAATCAAAGAAGCCATAAGTGCATTGGTGTGTGTAGAGTTTCGAGGAGACGGAAGAACTAAATTTTGAAAAAAAAAAAGAGATTCACGGAGATTTGTTGGGGACGATAGGGCATATTCGGAGTTTTGCAAATCGGTCGCCCAGTTTCAAACAGAGGTGTGCCTTATGTCATCAGATCAAGGAAACGCACGTCGGCGAGGACGCGAAGTCGCTGGCGAGCAAGATGAGGAATCTAGTTCAGACGGGGTTGTCGGCAGTCGCAGGAGGTAGAAAAGGTAAGGATGACTTGAAGGTCGGCCTAGATTGACGATTGACTAGGGATTGGTTGGAGAAGTAATAGAGATGTTAAATGCTACAGGTCGAAGTTGTGGGAGGAGCAGCGGGTCGAGCCCGGACTAGGAAAATCGCAAACAGGAACAAATACACTGATCGTGGCGGAAAGGTAAATTTGTAAATCATGGAAACGGGTTGAATGTCTGATTTTTTTGGTTTTGTTAGTATTTTTTGGGAATAGATGCGTAAAGGAATGGTCACTGTGGGGGTAAAATCGAAATTTAGGGAGTGCTGAATGGTGGTGGTGGACCAAGGAGACCAAAGTAGTACAGCGAGGGAGGTTAAGGAAGTAGAGTGTAGGAAGCGAGGTGGACAAAAAACTGGGCCATGACAACAATTATTGCATATCCATTTAGCTGATGTAGTGAAATGGGGGAGACAGAAAGGAATTAGGGTGTGGAGTCAATATTGTTTGCCTAATATTGATAACATCTGCAATAACCAGATGAAAAGGCTTGCTTTACCCGGCAAACTTACAAATTTTTTTAAACAGGCCGGAAGGGTTGACAGGGCATACAAGCCAGAGAGGCGTTAAAATCGAGCAAATAGCCAAAGAAGGTGGGGAGAGTTTGACGCAGAGGCAAAATCGAGTGAAGTTGCCGCAGAGATTATTTGCATCAGACCGAATACCACAGAAAGGACGTATCAACTCGTATTCTAAGCCTGAGTATCTGCTAGACATCGTTGAAGTTCTCGAAGGATCAACAGAGTTTCGTTGGCTAAGACAAAGTTGTTTTGGACGTTTGTTCGATCTCCCAACACGCAAGTGCTCGATGTCTGGGAAGTTAATGCACCAGTTTCTGTGCCGGACATTGCTAATGCGAAAAAAACATGAGATGTGATTCGTCTTCGGTGGCTATCCAATAAAGTTTTCACTTAGAGAATTTGCCATACTGATTGGGCTAAATTGCAAACCATACCCAAGGGCGGATGTAGTAAGGAAGATGCAGAGACCTGAAGATGGAAAGCAATATTACTGGTATGAGCTAATTGGGGAACAGGAGGATTGCACAGTTGGAGATCTTGTTGACATGCTGAAACGAGACAAACAACTTCCAATATCTGAAAGAATGAGTGGATCCCGAAGATTACAGCTAGCTCTGGTTGTGCTAGTGGAAGGCGTACCAACTTGCGAATCGTCAACATTCAGAGCAACTAAAAAAGTTGTTGAGATGGTGAAGGATGTGGAGTTGTTCGCTTCTTACCCCTGGGGGCTGAAGTCTTTTGAGAGAACACTGGAGATGGTGCAAGTAGGAGTGAAAATGCAACGCCAGATGCGCTTGGAGAGAAGCTAAGCCAGACATCAACCGCAACGCATGGTTTCACACTTGTGTTTCAGTTGCTGATTCTAAAAGGAGTCCCGCAGCTCGGGAGTTTTTTGCCAGACAAGCCAGATAACTTAACATTTGTGAATCATGGCGAGGGCCAGCTGCCTAAGATGAGAGCATTCCATAATCAAAATATATTGGACATTGAAAATGACCCAAATGTGAGTTTGAAATGACTAATAAATTTTTAATATAAATTATTGGCGATCATAAATTGATCAACTTTATATATTTTGTAATGTTGCAGCTGTAAGTACATAGCTGCAAGTACACAGTATACTAGTTAACGAAGACGAAGTCGAGGAAGTTGATTTCAGGTGGGAAGATGAGGAAGAAGACGCGGGCGTTGAGCACATTAACGCAGAATTGGATGCAGGAAGACAATTAAGGAAAACAGACTGGGGAGGAGTCCTGGATCATCTACCACTGATAACAGAAGCGGGGGGCCTAGGGGCTCGAGAAAGAAAAGGCGGTGGAAAAGTTATTAATAAGAGAAACAACCTGGTAAGGGGAAGGGAGGGAGGCCAATTGGGAAAGCAAAAGGAACGGTGGCAGGCGAGGTTGAGAGAGAAGCTGGGATTGCTGCCTATATGTCGGAGATAGTAAGGGAGGTGGAACGGCTGAACAATGAACATTACTCCAAGGTACAACAAATGTTTGCTGTGGAAAAACAACTACTACGGGATGAGTTATATGATGACCTTCTAAGCGCGCTAAGGGGGAAAGTACATGAGCCCCCGCGAAGACCCCGTGAACCTGATTCTAAGGCTGGAAGTTTGGGGTAGATTTGTCAAATATAATCGCAGAAGTGAGAAGCCTAGTAGACGACACAAATGATGAAGAAGAAGGGGATGGGTTGACAGGAAAAAAAGATAACACACGTGGGGAATGCATTAGCAGTCAAGTGGCGGAGATGAAGGAAAATATGGTGACTGGGGTGTCAAACCCGGCAACCAATACAGGTGACGAAGCATGTACAACAGTAAATGAAGCGGTAATGTGTTAAAAAAAGCAATAGGATTATTAAACTCGTCAAGTAACTTGTGATAAAATATCTGAACGAATATGTGCAATGTCTGCAGGAGAAAGAAGGGGAGCACGTAGAAGAATATTCAAGGATAAGGGCAGACGTATGTTTTGATTGCATGACAATAATTTTGTCATTTATTTGAAACTTGGCAAAACAACTAAGTAATGAATTCCATTGTGGTGAGCAGGGCACGGTGAGAGAAGTCAATGAACAAGGAAACAAGCAAGATAGTAGTGGGCAGGACATGGGAAGTTACAGTAGAACGACAATGGGGAGAAGGGATGATCGAGATAAACGCTCAGAAGATGAGAAAAGAACTGCTGAAGGAAGCGTCCAAATCGAGTTAGAGAACGAGCTAGCGGATGTTGAACAGTACTTGGACTTTGGAGAAAAGAACGATGATCACATGGAGGGAGATTGGTGCCCGCCCGCCAACAGCGGAGTAGTGGTAAGAACGTAAGTTGATAATGTTGGATCCAGTGGAGAGTAGATTGAAACCGATATCTATAATAATTGCAGGTAGGGGCAGGTGGAGGACCGGGGAATGGGGAGGCGGAGAAAGAAATTAGTGAACAAGGAATGCGGGACGCAACGGAGGTGTGAACACGGATGTGATTTTTTTTAATAGAAAGTGTAGTTTTTTTTTTGTATGCTATATAGCGTTGATTATTGTGGAACTTTTATGCTTGTTCTGGAAAGGCTGGAGACAAAGATGAGGGGGATGAAAAAATAACAAAAAGCGAGACGCCGGTGAGTAGCAAATTAGGGGGCGGCACAACTGGTTGGGGGAAGAATTGGATGACACAGCTAAGAAAATCATAAATAAGGTTTGATGAATTAGTGGATGGAGAACGTATTTGTTCGTAACTAGACCACATGTGTTTCTCCATCAAATGAAGTTAGGAATCTCATATATATTTCCTATATGTAGGGGGGAAAGGTTGATGTGCACGAGGAAAAGGGGTCAAAAAGTGATTTGGGATAGGAGGTCTTGTTGAAAGATGAAGTGACCGGTGCAATAGCACCTATAGAGGGAGAGGTGATGACCCTGCAAAGTTTCTGCCTCAGAAGAGCTTGCTGATAGCATTTAACACTATAATCACCAAAATTAGTTTCAATATGTGCAGGAGGAGCGCAAGCAAAAGAGGCATGTAGGTGAACTTATTAAAGAAGCTAGTCAAGAACAGATGTCGGGGAAGTGTGTCAGGAAGCACCCTAACCTATATGGGTTTCCAACGAAACAAAAAGCTGTAGCCAAAGAAAAAAAGGAGAAGCCGAAAGAGTACAATCCGCTAGGGATTGTGGATAACAGCACAATCAAAAAATTCAAGGCAAAACTGGCATCCGATCAGCGGAAGTAAGTTTGCAAACTAGGGGAAAATTGAATTCAATAATAATTATAGCATAAAGGCTGGCAATTCTACCAGTTTGGGCAGAGAATATGTCGTAAATGGATTTCCAGTAAGGAAATCTCTTTTTAAAGACATCTACACCCCGACGCATCACATTGACACTCAGGTAGGTTATGTAGTGACATTATTAGGACGCTTATGTTATAATGTTATATAGTTGGAGATTGACAAAAAATTGTTGTACTGCCAGCACATGGAAGCTCTACTAAGCCTGGTTTGGAGACAGTTGCGTGAATCATTGCTGCCAAGACGAATTGCTGGATATGTGGTTTACTCAAATGTTGGGAACAGACTATACACGTTACCAAAAGAGCAAAGACAAGAAAGGGTTCGTATGGAATAGTGTGATCAAGAACTACGTTCGAGGTAACATGCCCAGCCCGTCGGGAGACATTGCATGGATTAAGAATGTGGATATGATATATGCACCCATGCACTGGACCCCAAATCATTGGGTAGCCATAGTAGTTAATCTAAGAAATGGGAGAATTCTGATCTTAGACCCGCTAATTGTCCACACAGCAGATAAGAAGCTTCTTGGAATAATGAAATCCTTGGTGGATATGTTCCCGCTAATACTGAGGGATCTTGTGCCGTGTGTCGAACATTCGTATAAGCCACCTGAAAGGTTTGAGTACCAGAGATCGAAGGAAGTGTCCCAGAATGATAGAACTGGCGATTGTGGCTCGTTGACTGCAAAGTTCATCGAACTTCATTTGCAAGGGATATCCCTGACAGGAATGACAGATCAAACCGTTGACCATATGAGGATGAAGTTTGTTATAGATGTTTGACAGCGGCGTAATGTTTGTTACGTCTTCTCTCAGTGCTTCACCCGAATACTAAAGCAATCTCGTAGAGTTTAACCGATAAGACCTCGCAAGTAGCATGCAATCAGAATACTTGATCGATCCACGCGAGAATAAAATAACTACACGAGGATGCAAATGCAAATATAATCTGGCAATAATAAAATAGAGGTTCGCCTAAGCTACGAGGCGGTAAAATAAATAACGTAATTTAAATAACATAAATTAAAATTGCATAAATAAAATACTTAAAATAAATAACATAAATTAAAGTGCATAAAAATAAAATACTGAAATTAAACTGCAAAAATTAAATTATTGAAAATAAAGTGCATAAAATAATTTGCATAAATTAAAATGTGGAAAAGTAAATCAAAAATGTAAATCTGGAAATTAAAATGCATAAATTAAAAGTGCATAAATATAAATCATGAAATGTAAATCTAAAAGAAATGATAAATTAAATCATAAATATAAATAGATAAATTAATAAACATAAATAAAATAACATAAATAAGATACTAAATTAATTATTTACGCTAATCGTGATATGATTTATCGTGATTTAATTATGTGATTCATGCTTAACCTTTTAAGCTGGTTGTCAATTTTGGGATTATGCATAGCCCACTCGCGTATGCTACATCGTGTTCACCCACTCGTGGCGATTTTCATCATGCGACAATCTCATCATCGATTCTTATGAGTGATGACACATCGCTTAGCCACACATCCAACCGACAACTGTGTGTTTACATAAGCGTGTCTAAGACAAAGATGAATATATATCTATTTCTGTATACAATCCCACTCTCGTGATGATATATCCCTGAGATTATTATCTAACTTTGGCCACAACTAGATAAGCATTAAGGTGCTCCATCAAACAACAAGCTCGATGCTAACTAATACTCCCTAATATGTAAGTCTGAAGTTTTAACCCACTCTCGTGGTGCTAAGTGCTTCTATTCGTATAACCTCATCTACTGATTGAGTTATAACCTTAAGCACATCACATAGGACATGAATTAGCATTAAGAATTGATATTAGAATAGTTAGATCGGTCAAGAGCAATCAGACATATTGAATCCTAAATCTTCATTCCATCATCGACCACCACCCTAGTTTCTAAAGGATCACTCACTGCCTTTCCGGGTGATGGCAAAGACAAGGATTAGGTTCATAAACAAGAAATAAGAAACTAAAAGAACATATGAGAAACCTAAGAACTATTTATCAAAATAAGACAAAATGCTGAGAGTCTAAACTTCTGTCTAATGAGAATACATGAGTTTATATAGAGTTTGTGGCTCGGGGAGTCAGAGCTTTTTTAAGGCCCCTGAATGTCATAACTCGAGATCCTAAGCTTCCATATCTTCGCAAGATTAACCGAAGTTTTTCTCGCAGCATTCAAGACGAGCCCCGGTCGATGGGCTCAGATCGATGGTCTTCGCCTCGCTTCCAGCCAGTCCGAGAGAGCATCAACCTGCCTTGGTCGATGTTGTCTGTCGATGGCATTCCCAGAAAAGGGCACCTCAAAAAGGTGTGAGGCTCTTGAGATGTTTCTTCATGATATTCTTGGTCCTAGCAAGTAGTTCCAAGGTCCCTATAGCTTCTTAAGATCCCAAAATACTATGAAAGTGCACGATTTCCTTCAAATACCTATAAACATATAAACAAATGCAAATGCACTAAAACTATCCTAAATGCAAGTTAGAAACATATAAAACTAAGTTAAACGAAAAGATGTAAAATACGACGCTATCAATTCCCCCACACTTACCTTTGTCCTCAAGCAAACAAAAGCTAAGCATGGGAAGAAATGCTAAAAACAAGAAAGATAAGGAGAGTGAACTGACTTTCGGACATTGTCGGCTTGATGCTTTTCGACTTTCGGAATGGAATGATCACCGCATTTCTTATGTACTTCGTCATAAGCATAACAACTCACCTTAGTTTGAACCATTCCCCCTTTGATCCTAGACTTTTCATTGTTGACTTCTCTTTTTATTCTAAGCATGGGTTCTCAACTTGGAAATATCAATCATAGCATATGAACACTTACTCTTTCGGATTTCTGTATGCTCAAGACCGTCTTAATGCAATTCTTTTCCTCTTCCTTTTCTCACTTCAAGGTCAATCAATTTTTTTTCTACTTTTTTAGGATATCATTTTTTTTATTGATCGTTTTTTTCTTTTCAGCTCATTACTTCCCTTAGGACAGGTTTCTATGAGACGCGAATGTTAAAAGTGGTAGCTTCCAACACCCGGTTCACTTCCTTAATACCTATATTCTTTCCTTTTCTTCCCTTTAGAACATGTTTCCATGAGACGCGAATGTTAAAAGTGGTAGCTTTCAACACCCGGTTCATTTCATTAATACCTATATCCTTTTTTCTAAATATTGAACAGAAGGAAGAGGGGAATTATACTTACTTAGACGTATCTTGCAGTGTCTCATAGAGGTATCACATCCAATGTATCTCAAACCCCAAATCGAGAAAAATTAAAGTTCATTAAGGTAAGAAGTCAACTTCGAATCACCTAAGTCTCCGAAAGAATGATCCTTTTTGGGGTTTGTCGATCCACTCATGGATTTTCCAAATTTCCTAGTAAAGATCAAACACTATCCAGCGAAGCATCCAAACATTAGCAGAAATAACACAATTAACAAATTCTAATGCTAACTCATTAAAAACCTTTTCACATGTTATTGAACTTATGAACGAAGAAAATAGTGTAACAATCTCTCAAAATGCAAAACAATTATGGTAAAACTTCCATCAAAAGATGTCAAAGAAAAAGAATTACCTCCATAAATCGCAAGACTCCCCCACACTTAAATTACAATGTCCTCGTTGTAATAAAAACTGTAAAGGGGGTAAGAATAAGAGAATTTTACCGATTTCTCTTATCTGTTGGCAGCCTCTACGTTCAAATCCTTGATTTATTTTTATTTTTTGTTTATGATGAAAAATCACCTGAAAATAGAAAATCGCAAAAACAGAGAACAGCAAAACAAAAACAAAGTGTCTTAAAATTTTAAAAGAATTGAAAAGTGAAAAACAGAAAATTAAAAAATTTTAAAAATGTATTTACAAAGGTTGAATGTTGTTTTAACGTCGTTTTCTCGACGGGCTTACGGAATTGGCTGGAGATGGAGATGGTGGTGGCATTTGATCGGTCGGTGTGGCTTTGTAGAATACGTCTCGGTTCACATATGTGAATGAGATTCTCTTCTTTGTCCAATCAATGATTGCCCTTACCGTTGTAAGAAACAGTCCACCAAGGATGAGTGGAGTGTTATCGTCTTTCCTCATGTCGATCACATGGAAATCGGCGGGTATACGATAGTTTCCAATCCACACGATCATGTCTTTGGCTACTCCGTATGATTGCATAATCTCGGCATTTGCTAGACCGATGCAAACGTTTGATCTTTATAGATCATTGAGTCCTAGCGCCTTTGCTCTCTCCATGGATATCACATTTATGGTGGCAACGGAATCACATAGAGCATCACCAAATTCACAACCTAATATAGAGCAGCATACCTTATAAAGCCCGAAATCTTCCCGCTTAAGGAGAGTAATGACTGCTTTTTTAAGTCGTGTCTCTATGTTAAGGTCGCATATATCTTCTATGGTTTCATTTGTGTCCGTGAAGTAGAGATCGAGGTTGTACTTGAGGAGAGCTTGACCGAAGGTGATGTTTACCGGGAGTGATTTGACAAGTTATTTGAATTGGCTAAACTTTTCCTTGCTTACTTGTCTATAGAACCAAGTCGTGTCATCTGCCTCATTGGTTGGTGTGGTCGGCCTAGCTGGGTGTTCCTTGCGAAACGAATTCCTCGGAAACGTTGTTCTATGTCTTGAATCGTCTCATCAGTGCCATTGAATAACTTTCCTAAGGGATATTGTTTCCATGCGTCCTTGAAGGTAATGTGCTCCGGGATGGAGTTGACTAGTACTTGGAATCTCCTTCTGTTTACAGGGTCTATGAACCATTTCTTCGAATGGCTCATTGGTGCATCAACGTCATTACTGGTCTCAAACACAGCATTGACCATGGCCGGTCGATGCTGAGTGTCCTCGTGTTCCTCTGGTAGACCATCGACCAGTTGTGGTCGATGGTGTTGTCCGACTGGCGTGTGCATTGAGTTGGCATCGACGGAGTAGAGTCGATGTGGTTGTCTGACGGGCCTCCATTCCATCTTAGCATCGACCTTGGCCAGTCGATGCTTGTGTCTGCGTCTCAGACCATCGACCCTGGTCGGTCGATGGTGTTGGTCGACGCTCTCCATGTTGGCTCGGCTGGGACCACTTTTTTCCTCCGTCGTGTTACTTCTTATTGTGATGACGTTGACATACTCTTTAGGGTTCATTTCAGACTTCCCGGGGAGCATTCCTTGGGTTCTTTGAGCCGAAGATGCGACTTTAGCGGTTTGTGTCTCTAACACGTTTATGCGCAAAGCAAATCCGTCGAACTTGCTGTTCAGCTTGTTGCACCTTCTGTGGATGTTCTTGAAACTTTTAGAGATCTCCATTAAAGCCTTGGCTTGCCCTTCAATGATTCTTTGAAGTATTCCTTCGTACTTCTCCTCCTTTTGTTGAAAATTTTGTTCGCCTTGGCGTTGAGTTTGTTGTTAAGAGTAGAACGGTTGTCGAAACTGAGACGTTTGTCGAAAGCCTCCTTGCTGGAATGGCTGGGCGGGTGCTCTCATTGGTGGGTATGTCTGATCTTGTGGGTTCTCCACATTGTTGCTCCGGTTTGAGAGATTTGGGTGATTCTGAAAAGGATTGAAACCACCATTTTGTCTATAGCCACCAACGAAGTTGACCTCACATTGGTTTCCTTCACCGTCATCTTCCTCAGCATACCCTCTTGCAGCATCCAACTCGTCGACAAAGTGCACTTGTCGTTTCAAAACTTGCAGCATTTTATCAAGCTTATCGCTTAACGCTTTGATGTCCGAATGCGTTCTCTCCTTTTCTTCAGCTACACTTCGGTCTCTATGGTAATAATCTCCACCAAAATTTGCGTCACTGTGAGCCAGATTCTCCACCAATCTCATTTCGTGTTCAACATCTTGTCCCAAAAAATTACCATTGCTCCCTGTGTCGAGGAGCATACAATATTTTGGCAGGACACCATGGTGCTGGCATTGCATGTTATAACTCTTGAATCTTTCCCATGTTTCTCCAAAATTTTCCGATCCTTTTTGCACAAAACTCTATATCTCGTTTCTCAAACGAGTTGTCCAGGAACTTGTGAAAAATTTTGCGAGGAACATCTTCTTGCATTGCTCCCATGTAAGAATCGACCCAGCTGGTAGACTTTTCTCCCACTTCTTTGCTTTATCACCCAAGGAAAATGGGAATAAACGCAACTTCAGAGTGTCCTCTGAAACTCCATTAATATTGACGGTCCCGTATAGCTTGTTGAATTGATCTAAGTGATCAAGTTGGTTCTCCATAGTCAGCCCATGGAACTTGTCGCCTTGCACCATGTTGATCAAGCTTGACTTGATCTCAAAAATTGTTATTCTCTACCGATGGGGGAAGAATACCCGATCTCTGAGCCGTTGTGGTAGGCTCATCAATCCTACCGATTGTCGGAGTGGCTCGGTGTGGGTGGCCAGCCGCTCGACGGGGCACAACATCAGCTTGAGTGACGTTGTTGTTGACAACTTCAATGCCCTCAACGTGTTCAGCAGGTAGCTCGTTTCTTTGCTGCGCCATCCTCTCTCTTCTTTTTCTTTCTATTCTAGCTCTTCTCTCAACTTCTTTGATGTCACAAATGGAATCGACAGGAAATTTTTTGCCGCTTCTTCTCGTGTTCATACAGCTGAAATTCGAAAAAGAAATGAGCAAAATAACAAAATGTAAATGCCTAGTCTCAGACTCACATCAAAATTCTATGGCTATTGCATATTCACCCCGGCACGGCGCCAAAAACTTGACAGCGGCGTAAAGTTTGTTATGTCTTCTCTCTCAGGTTTCACCTAAACACAACTAAAGAGTAGTCTCGAGAGTTTAACGCATAAGACCGCAAGTGCACAGTCATGCAATTGTAGTAATACGGGATCGATCCACAGAGAGAATAGAATAACTACACAGAGGATGCAAATGCCAATCTAATCTAGGCCGAATAATAAAATAGGGTGTTGTGTCCTAAGCTATATGAGGCGGTAAAATAAATAACGTAATTTAAATAACATAAATTAAAATTGCATAAATAAAATACTTAAAATAAATAACATAAATTAAAGTGCATAAAAATAAAATACTGAAATTAAACTGCATAAATTAAATTACTGAAAATAAAGTGCATAAAGTAATTTGCATAAATTAAAGTGCGAAAAAGTAAATTGCAAAAATGTAAATTGCGGAAATTAAAATGCATAAATTAAAACTGCATAAATATAAATTGTGGAAATGTAAATTGCTGAGAAGTAAATTGTATAAATTAAATTGCATAAATATAAAGTGCGGAAAAGTAAATTGCAGAAATGTAAATTGCAAAAATTAAATTAGAGAAATTAAATTACAGAAATTAAAGTGCATAAATTAAAAGTGCATAAATATAAATTGCGGAAATGTAAATTACTGAAAAGTAAATTGCAGAAATTAAATTGCATAAATATAAATAGCACAAATAAATAAACATAAATAAAATAACATGAATAAAATACTAAATTAATTATTTACAGTTAATTGGGTGATAGTCGATTTATCAGGGTTTTAGATTATAGGATTCATGGTTAACCTTTTAAGTTTGTGTTATCAATCTAGGGATTTCATGTTATAGACCAGTCCACTCTTGTGGTATGCTAGTCACTGTGTCCGACCCACTCTCGTGGCGACTTTCACGCATTGCGCACAATCCCATCATCGATTACTCTTATGAGTGATAGACACATCAGTTGGCGTTGTCATTCATCCAACCGATTAACCAGGTGTTTAACTTGCGTTAGAAGTGTGTCTAAGACAAAGAGTGAATGACAGATCTATTTCTAGAATACAATTCCATTCTCGTGATGATATATCCCTGAGATCATTATCTAACTTTGGCCACATCTAGATAAGCATTAAGGTGCTCCATCAAACAACAAGTTCGATGCTAACTAATATTCTCTAATATGCAAGTTTGAAGTTTTAACTCACTCTCGTGGTGCTAAGGGTTTTTATTTGTATAACCTCATCTACTGATTTGGTTATAACCTTAAGCACATCCCATATGACATGACTTAGCATGAAGAGTGCATATTAGAGTAGTTAGATCGGTCAAGAGCAATCAGACATATTGAATCCTAAATCTTCAATTCCATCATCGACCACCACCTTAGTGGTCTAAAAAATCTACTCTCTTGTCTTTCCGAGGGTGACGGCAAAGACAAGGATTAGGTTCATAAAATAGTAAATAAGAAACTAAAGAACAGAAATATAAATCAAAACATAAACATAAACATAAACTAAAACATAAGAAAGGAGTAAACCTAAAAGAAGAATTCTTTATTAAAAATAAGACAAAATGTGGCTAGAAAGTCTAAACTTGTGTCTAATGAGAATACATGAGTTTATATAGAGTTTAGGTGGCTTGGGAGAGTCTAGCGCGTCCTCAGAAGGCTCTGGAATGTCATAACTCGAGATTTTAAGCTTCCATATTGAAGTTGCAAGTTTGCATTAACCGAAGTTTCATTTTCTGCACAGTGGCTCAGTATCGACAGGCCTTGGTCGATGCTCGTTGTCGATGAGCTTCTTCTGGTCGGGGGTCGACCAGCCACGGTTGATGCTTGCATCGATGGTCTTTGTCTTGGCTTCCAGTTCAGGTCCGAGACAGAGCATCGACAAGTTCGTTGGCTTGTTTGACTATGGTTGGAAATTAGTTAATGGGTTTTCCAAAGCTTAAAGTTAACTAGGCTATACACAGACTTGCAGGTGAGGCAAAAACAAGGTGCGAGGTGCTTCGAAAATTTACATAGGCGGTTTACATCAAAATAAATGGGAATGGAATGAAAAGAGCTGATGGGCGTCAGTGACGCCGACCAAGCAACTATGTCCATTCTGTGGATAAGGCGCATATTCACGACCATTCAGTGGACACCAAACAGACACTATGTCTAGCAAGTGGACAACTATGGCAATTAAACAGCGATCATGTCCACGAAACGAACAAGGCGGAGATTCACGTCCATCAAGCAGATAAGCAAAAGTTGACCCTTGAGATGATATAACTGAATGTTTCACCATTAAATCGAATTTAGTTGGCTTGGTTACCATTTTAGTGGATACCTATGTCCATCTACTGGGAACTATGTCCATAACGAGCAAAATGTTGTCAACAAAACTGCAAGTATATCCATTTAGTGGACAACTATGACAAAAAACCAACAATTATGTCCATCGAGTGGACAATTACCTAGTGGACAACTACGGCATGTAAACAGTGATTATATCCATGAAGCGGACTACGCGGACATTTAGTGGACAACTATGTCCATCGACCAAACTGCAAGTATGTCCATTCAGTTGACAACTACGGCCATCGACCAAATAGGTAAAACGGGCACTATGTCCAACTATGTCCATTTAGTTGTCCACTTGGTGGACATAGTGCCCGTTTGGTTGAGTGTACAACTATGGCTAGAAAACAACAACTATGTCCATCAACCAAACTGCAAGTATGTCCATTTAGTAGATAATTATGTCTACTTAGTGGACTACTATGTGTATCGAGCGGACAACTATGACGACCAAACGGGCACTATATCGACCTAGTGGACATTTATGATAAGAAAACAGCGATTATATCCATGAAGCGGACTAGGCGGACATTTATGTCCACCTAGTAGACAACCAATAGTTGAACCCTGAAACGATATAACTAAATGGTTAACTAAAAAATGCGATTTAGTTGGCCTTTTACCAATTTATTGAATATCTATGTCCGTCAAATGGCAACTATGTCAATAATGAGAATAATTTTGTCAACGAAGTTGCAACTATGTCCATCTAGTGGACAATTTTGTCAACAAAACAACAACTATGTCCATAAAATGGACACCTATGTCGACAAAATGGACACTATGTCTACGATATGTACAACTATGGCAATTAAACAACGATAATGTCCATTAAACGGACACGGCGAATATTCTCGTCTATCAAGTAGACAAGCAAAACTTGAACCCTGAAACGATATAACTGAATATTTCACCATGAATTCGAATCTACTATCAACTATGTCCATGACAAGCAAAATTTTGTCACCGAAACTGCAAGTATGACCATTTAGTGGACAACTATGGCAAGAAAACAACAACTATGTCCATCGAGTGGACACCTATTTCGTTCGACCAAACGGGAACTATGTCTACCCAGTGGACAACTATGGCATGTAAACAACGATTATATCCATGAAGCGCACTAGGCGGACATTGAGTGGATAACTATGTCCACCGACAAAACCGCCAGTATGTCCACTTAGTGGCCAATTATGTCCATCGACCAAATTGTTAAACGGGCACTATGTCCAAATATGTCCATTTAGTTGTGTACTTGGTGGACATAGTGCCCGTTTGGTCGAGTGGACAACTATGGCAAGAAAACAACATATATGTCCATTAACCAATCTGCAAGTATGTCCATTTAGTGGACAAAAATGTTCTTTTGGTGGATAACTATGTCCATCGAGTGGATAACTATGTCCATCGAGTGGATAACTATGTCGACCAAACGGGCACAATGTCAATACTATGTCCATCAAATGACAACTATGTCAAGAATGAGAATAATTCTGTCAACCAAGCTGCAACGCTGTCCATATAGTGGACAATTATGTCAACAAAACAACAGTTATGTCTATAAAATGGACACCTATGTTGACAAAACGGACACTATGTCTACCAAATGTACAACTATGGCAATTAAACAGCGATAATGTCCATTAAACGGACACGTCGAATATTCTCGCCCATCAAGTAGACAAGCAAAAGTTGAACACTGAGACTATATAACTGAATGTTTAACCATTAAATCGAATCTATTGGCAACTATGTCCATAACAAGCAAAAATTTGGCAACGAAACTGCAAGTATGACCATTTAGTGGACAACTACGACAAGAAAACAACAACTATGTCCATCGATTAGACACTTATGTCGACCAAACGAGAACTATGTCTATCCAGTGGACAACTATGGCATGTAAACAACGATTATATGGATGGCACATCCATAAAGGGGACAAACAAAGGTTGAACCCTGAATCAAAAAATCTGGATGTTTCACCTTCAAATGCAATTTAGTTGCCCTGTTTGCCAATGCTAGGATATTAGTAGTTGTGTATATCAAAACTTAATGCAAACACTGCACTTGACAAATTTGCAGTTGAAGCACCAAAGTGGCGTTAGGGCATGGAAACAGCGACTATGTCCATCAAAAGGAAAACTGGGTTAACGAAACAACAAATATGTCCATCAGATGGACAGCTTTGTGAACCAAATAACAACTATTTCCATTAAAGAGGACAACTATGTGAAATAAACAGGGACTATGTCCATGGAGCGGACAAGGGGAGATTCACGCCCCTCCAGTGGACAGGGAATAGTTGAACTCGTAAATCGATATAACTAAATGTTTGACCATTAAATGCAATTTCAAACCTCAATGCAAACAACGTGCTTGACAAATTTGTCATTGAAGCGACTATGGCCATCAAGTGGACAACTAAATTAACCAAATGGGAACTCTGTCCATCAAATGGACAACTAAGTCAACCAAATAGCAAATATGTCCATCAAAGAGACAGCTATGTCAAATAAACGGCGGCTATGTCCATGAAGCGAACAAGGTGGAGATTCATAACCATCTAGTGGACAAGCAAATGTTGAACCTTGAAACAATATAACTGATTGTTTTGACCATTAAATGCAATTTTGTAGGCCTATTTGCCAAAGCTTGGATATTAGTAGATGTTATTTTCAAACCTTAAGGAAAACAACGCGCTTCAGAAATTTGTAATTGAAGCACCAATAGGTTAAGAGGGTTACAAAATATAACAACTACCAAAGAGGGTTGTCCCTGATGGATATTGCGGACCCCACAAAATATACGTTTAGCTAGGGGACAACATAGGGCATCCAGTGGACAATGCAAAAGGCCCGGCCTCGGTCAGCATTCCAAGGGCCCATCACAGTTGCAATTGTAAATATCGAAAGGCATAACGGAAAAGGTAAAAAATTATGGAAAATGTAAAACAAAGCACTGCTTAAGGTGGGTTATAAGTTAGACCCTCTGTTCAAAGGGGATAGGCTATAGGTAGGCGACGTACTCGAAAGCCTATGTTGACCTTTGGGGCACAATTAGGTTTTAGGGTAAATATTAGGGAGAGGGCGGTTGGATAAAAATTGAAAGAGTGGGGGACAACCATATCTCCTTTAACAGATGTCGTTCAATCAGATATTTAAAGAAAACAGTAATAAAAACATATTTTCTATTTGAGTGATGTAAGAAGCGTATTTGGGAAGCCTGGAATCAGCAGATCGCGTAGATAACATTTCCGCCTAACGAGAAAACCCTAAATTAAAAAATATGAGCCATATCAGCTACAACTCTGATTCATCTTCTGAAAGGTCCCTTGACATCCATGATTCTAAACATGGCTTCCAACATCGATGTTTCTGCTGAGGATCACTAACACTAGCGACGACGCCCAGTAGGAACCAAATATGGCAGTTGTTCTACAAGTGCAAGCGCGCAACCGTAAGTGGAATGCATTGTTGTTATAAAATTTACCTTGACTGCTTCTGACTCCAACAACGGAAACGTTTGCAGGACCGGAGACTACACATGAACAAGTGGTGGGGGGCAACGGTAATAGAAGAGATAATGGCGTTACGTTCCCATGCTAGATATCAGGACGATCGGGTTGCTTACTTAACTCGAGGGCCAAGCGGCGAACACATTTCTCCATGCATGATGTGGGCGCAACTTGGACACCACACGCAAAACATCACAAGACTGAAAAAGAGAGTGTAAGAGGTAGAGCTGATGATGGAGATATACCGGCGAAGGACACCTGTTTCGGCAGTACGGACTGTAGCGTCTGCCGTAATTTCGAAAGCCAGTAATATACCAATTTGGGCATGCGTCTGTGTAAGCGTTATGGCGTTGGTAGTGGCTATGTTTAAGTAAGCAAGTAGGGAGGACTCGCTAAAATTTTGTTTGAAAGTCAGTGGGTGTTAAAATCCTCATGGGAACTTTTGCTACTAAGTATTATGTGGTAACAACAATGTGTAGGGACCGTAGTTAACGTTTTTTTGGTCCGGCAATTGTAATGGTATGATATAACTTAATCATGCTGTGTAACATAATGAATAGTTATGGATCAACTGAATGTAATGGTATTAGGTAACCAAAAAACTTGTGTATGTTTATGGTGCGGGTATAAATTTGAGAAACTGGTAGACTAAATAGTACTCAAATATGTCCACTAAGATGACAGAGATGCCACATAATGAAATACGCACAAATTTTCAACCTAGTGGAAAGCAACGTAAAAACACATATTATTTCCATCGGGGACAGCAACGTAAAAATATTTATTGTCAAAAAAAGGGACAGCAATTGGAAAACACAATTTGTCCACCCTATGGATAGCAGCGGAATAACACAATTTCTAATCTGCAAAGACAAAAATGACATACGGATAGAACAAAAATGGAGCCAATATGTCCAAAAAATGGACATAGCTCTAACGTAGTGGAAACACACGATTTGAGAAGCGTTTGGACAGTAGTGTAAAAACACATGCTGGCTACAACGGGTACATGTACGGGAGAACACAAAAAGTCCACACAATACGCCCTAAAACATAATTTGTACACGGCGGGGGCACAAAGGCGAAAAAACAATCTGTACACTACGTGTACAGAAAAGGAAAATAACCATTTGTACACAGCATGGACAGCTAAGGAACCACATAATTGGTTGAATGGACATCTATAACGATTTGTACACAGCATGGACAGATAAGGGGCCATATATGTCCACTAAGATGACAGAGATGCCACATAATGAAATAACCACGAATTGTCAACCCAGTGGGTAGCAACGTAAAAACATATTGTCAACTAAGGGGACATCATTGGGTAAACACAATTTGTCCACCCCGTGCATAACACAATATCTATTCCGCGAAGAAAAAAATGAGATACGGGCATAACAAAATTGGAACCACTATGTCCAAAAAAGGGACATAGCTGTAACGGAGTGGGAACAAACGATTTGAGACGCGTTTGGACAGTAGTGTAAAAACACATGCTGTCTACAATGGGTACAGAAACGGGAGAACACAATAAGTCCACGCAATACGCCCTAAAACATAATTTGTACACGGCTGGGGCACAAAGTCGAAAATATAATATGTACACTTCGTGTACAAAAAAGCAAAATAATGATTTGTACACTGAATGGACAGATAAGGGACCACATAATTTGTTGAATGGACATCTATAACTATTTGTACACAACATAGACAGATAAGGGGCCACAGGATTTGTCGCACAACAATGTGAAGACAAAGATTGTCCACCACGGGCAACATCCACAGAGAAGAATGATTTGTCTCACAGCATCGTAAAAAGACAAATTGCGAACTCCAGGGACTGAGGCAAGGAAAAAACACCATGTGCCGACCGCGTGGACAGGGGTGCCACCTACAGAGACAAATATGTCCACAAATTAGACTGGTTTATGGTCCAATTTGCGAAAAAACAATTTGTACACTACGTGCACAGAAACGCAAAATAACGATTTGTACACAGTATGGACAGATAAGGGACCACAAGATTTGTTGAATGGGCATCTATAAAGATTTGTACTCGGCATGGACAGATAAGGGGCCACAGGATTTGTCGCACAACAATGTGAAAACAAAGATTGTCCACAACGGGGAACATCCACGGAGAAGAATTATTTGTCACACATCATCGTAAAAACACAAATTGCGAACGCCAGGGACTGAGTCGAGGAAAAAAAAATCATGTGCCTACCGCGTGGACAGGGGTGACACCTACAGAGACAACTATGTCCACAAATTGGACTAGTTTATGGTCCACGTGAACAACAATGAAAGCCCAGGACTTGTCCACCGCGTAGGAAGAAATGCAGACAATGGATTTGTCTATCGCGTGGATAAATACGTAAACGAATGGTTTGGCCGACTGGTGTATACATACGCCAACCCAGTGGACAGCGATGTAAACTTTCAAGACAATATAGGGGGCAAAATATGTCAATTGAGTGGGCACCGATGTTAACAGCGGAGACATCTATGACCTTTGAATGGACATCTTTACAAATGAGGACAAATGTGGACTAGATGATCGACCTCGGGGATGATGCTGCCGACGTTGAAGAGCACCACATCCAAGACTACCAAGATAATCAAGGGGAAAAAAGTGATGAAGGTGGGTACGTAACACACGCATACATTAAAATGCACATTGCAAATGACAACAATACCAAAAGTTAGAGGTTTAGCACGCTACATGGACATAAATGGAAATTAATGATAGGTACACATCGTTGACAGACAAGGAACCACATGAGTTGGCGACCACATTTAGCGGCGCGTTTCTAGACAACTTGTGAACGAACACGCAGGGGCAAGTGTTAGATTCATAAACAAGAGAGAGGATAAATAATCCAGGGGCAGCGCCTAAAAGCAGCATGCTTGGAAAGAGATTTCTTACATATTTGCCTTCACCACGAGATGGGATACAAACTTTTCTAGGCCTGCTAGAGCCACGACGTGTGGTGGGTGGATTAACAAAGCCAGCTGTAACATCATCCGGGATGTCAATATCAATTATTCTCGGGATAGGCATAACAACATATTCATAAACTTTATACCACGTGTTGGTTCCATAACAATCCCCAACAAGATTGTAAAGGTTTAAATCAGTGACACCCCTGGCGGCCAGAGCATGGCAACATGGGACAAGCAGGACATCAGACACCATACATGTGCAAGTCTTGTTCTACAAATCCACCGTGAAACACACCCCGAAGCATCGTTTACTTGGTAAACCCACTCGCTAGCAGATAATACAACACATGCAGTAGCTTCTTCCATATTTTCATTTAACAAAGCTTCAATCTTTGGCGTTCAACAAAACTTGGAATTTTTCACCTTCAACCTCCTTTCACTGAACCAGTGCATTAGCATTGCACGTAAGAATTCCAGCATTGACACAATAGGGTAGTTAACAGCCCTAAGCATAGCAGAATTTAGGGATTCCGAAATGTAGCTGCTCATAACATTGTATCGCATGCCCGTGCAATGTGACAAAGTCCAGTGGGGCTGCCTGAAGTTCAGAAGATACTTTGCGCATGTAGGGCTTCGCTTCTCGATTTTTGCCCACCAAAAATGAAAATCACCAACTGTGTAAGCCTTGGCAGCTTTAGAAACCACAACAACCAAGCCTTCACTCTTAAAACGAGATCTAATATTACGGCACAAGTGGACAGTACATGCACCATGATGTGCAAGGGGATAAGCAGACCGGATACCGGCATATATGGCTAGGTGCCTGTCAGATACGAAGAGAAGATCATCGGAATTTGGATCAAATTTGTTCAAATTTTGGAAAAACCATACCCAACTTGCCTCATTCTCAGAATCCACCACTCCAAATGTTAAGGGAAAAATACGCATGTCACTGTCTTGCCCGCAAGCAGCAACCAAACAGCCCTTATACTTTCCTTTCAACTATGTACCGTCAATGACAACGACCTTCCGCAAATACTGGAACCAGATATGGAAGCACCTATGGCCAAAAAGAGAAACTTAAACTGAGAATGACCGTTTTTGTACTGCTGAGTCACCATTTTCGCAATAGTCCGAGGATTAGTTGTTCGAAGTAGGTGCAAATAGGCTGACAAGAAATTGTAGCTCTCTTCATCATTACCTCGGGCTGTAGCTATCGTAACCTCCTTTGCATGCCATGCTTTCATGTATGAGATATTAACTTTCAATTCGGATAAGACCATCGCGGGAAGGTCACATGCCCGCAGGCCTTTCTTCCCGTTGGAGAATTTGTGTTGCATTAGCCCTGCTAACACCTTAGCAGTTTACTTCTCTCCATACCTTGATCTTGCTGCTACATCACATGAATGTCTGAGCTCGACAGTTATAATCTCAAAATTGTCAGACCGCTTATGAGCAACTGCATAGATCCGCCAGCTGCATTTCGAGTCAACACAATTAGCAATCACACGCGTCTTACCTGATTTGTTGCACCTGAAGTTAAATAAACGCTTCAAAGCATAAACAAACAAAGTAATGTGAAATTCCTTTTTAGAAGCAAATATTCTACCCACATAAATAGCGTGTCCGCCCATCTTCAAATCCATATTCCTTTCCTCGGGAGCTAGCCCTCTAAGGTTGTCACATTCAGGGGGTGGATCGACAAACAGAGGGTCATCCTCAGAAATAGTAGGAACTGAGGATGGGAGTAAAAAATCATCATCATAGCTGTTGATACCTGCGACATCGTCGCTGATCATTGGACAATCCTGCCTTATTCCGCTGCCATCCTGATGTAAATTATCGTCCTCAGCGGGAGCTGGAAATTTGGAAGCTGGACCACCCAGGGTGTCGGATTCAGTAGGGGCATCGGCGAGCAGAGGCTCATCATCAGTAATGGGTGGGACAGAGGGAGGTTGCACAAAATCATTAGCTAAGCGGAGGATTCGTGTGACATCTTGACTAATCCCTACACCATACTTGTTGATTCCACTACAATCCTGATCCAAATTTCCATCATCATCTATGCCCAGGCTAAAACCAATTGGCTCCAAATCTGGTAAGGGAAGGCGACAAGGTTTATGACCAGATGTTTCTCCAACTTCCCAAGACGATTTTTCACCTAGACAAATGATTGGTGTCACCTCTTGCCTAACGCAGTCGGGTTGGGGGTTAGAACCTTTAGAAACGACGGGCGTTGGCTGACTTTCCTTATCAACCAATGCCATTAACTCATGAAAAGACTTGTTACACTCACCCTCTCCACAGACGACAGAAAAATTGCTTACCTAGGACTGTTGTCGTAACATGTCTACAAAAGACCCATGCCCGATTCCCATGGGATGAGCTGGTGATGGCGTTGAAACTAATTTGGACCCCAACTGGTTGCAGACGCTGGGGTAAGCTGATTCATCATTGCCAAGATTTATGCAAATTCCAGCAACTTCTTCAAAAGAACAGTTAAGAGCACGTCGGCTAGTCCTTCGGCTTAGGTCGCTGGAAACATCACTAGAACTATTCTCCATTGGGATTATCATACCATCGAGGCTAATGTCGGAGGGATACGAATTGCATAAATGAGATACAGCTTCGACAGGGCTTCCAAATGAGCGACGACGCCTAATTCTTCTGATTAGGTCACCGAAGTTTCTCCCCATTAGGGCCATCACAACATCGGGGCTGATGTCCACGGAAGAGGGATTGGGTGAGGCAAACCCAACTGATAGAGGGCTTTTGATATATCCCCGACTGGGTCTGTTAGTTGGGCAAATTGAAGCATTTATTTCAAAATCCGGCCCGTTTGCGCGTTCTACATTGATTTCAGCCCACCCGTGTGTATGCCCATTACGATGAAGGCTCTTTCTTTTCTTGCTCTCTGAAACAATGAATCCAGGGCTGTTAACTACAGGAGTCGACAATTTCCCAGTGCAAGACACCTCAACCTTCTCGGCGAAAGCAATCAAGACTTCATTGTCAATGCTTGACTCTTCCTCTACAAAGCTTTCATCAGCAGGAGGCAGCGCCCTCTCTAGTCGGTACCGAGCAGGGTAAGACACTTCGGGTGATAGCTCCTTCGAAATGGAAAGATACATGTGAAGGCCACAGATACAAAGTCGCTTCTTCTTAAACATTTGGAAATCATTGTCCGATTGCACAGGAAAAAAAGGCGTCTTCCCCTGCGTGAAAACGACATACTCCTTTGGAAACCAAAAACTTAGTTTGAATGAAGAATCAGCCAAATATGTTCCAAATCCTTGCTTGATTTCTCACAAAAACTGTCGGAATCCCATTCCACTTGTCAATCTAATGCAGCGGGCCATGTGATTCTTACTGACACAGAATTTCCATTGGCTTTCATCATCGGAAATCCAATCGCCAACGAAAACAAGAACAAAATCTTCCATAGGAGCAATCACTGTTATAAACGAAAGAAAAAATGAATCAACGATGGACATGGACAAGAAATTACAAAATGACAATCTAACCTTTATGTGGACATAAACCACAAATTACGATAGAGGACACATGTCTTCAAAATAAGCAGACATTACAAAGGATATCAATGTTCCTCATAAAAAAGGGGATGTTTTCTTAGTCCACATGTAGAAATCAAAGATTTTTTTAAAAAGACAGCAACCTTAAAATTCGAAATTCAAATGTCCACACAGATATAACTCCCGCTCAAACTTGGGGGATCAAGAAACTTCTTCAAGAAGATGGGGAAAAATGGGGGTCAGAAAAGAAGGGTAATTACGTCTTTTAACAATAAAAGCACAGTATATTTTGTGGCATTCCGTGAAATCCATGGATAAAATAGCATTACTTGAAACACAGTAACTACAATGTGGCGGTTGGTGTAATTTTCCCTTCTTAAGGGATATTATATTATGTCATGGAAATATACTATTTTTGTTTTTACCCTTAATACCATATTATTACTCTTAATATAATATTTTACCATCCATTTTACGACTATGTCGTGGATTTATTTCGCGTGAACTAGCTACGTGTAGCCTGTCCCTACGATTGTTACGAATCCTAAAAAGAATACAGATACTCGGTTCTAGAGTTTTTGAATCAGAGGCAAATATTATACAAATATAGTGTATGTAAATAAACAGTTTCCGTTACAAAATAAACTGTTTATATATATATATATATATATATATTTTTTTTTAAAAAGTGTTAATTCAACTATGTTTTTGCCAAAAAACAATTATATGTATATATATATAATAAAAATGCAAATTTGTATTAGATAAAATTATTAAAATACAACTCATAGGCTTTAACTGGTGACCATTAAAAGAACAAAAATAAAAAGAACAAAAATCAACAACGAGGAATGGAACAAACAATTTTTGAGGAATGAAAAGAACAAAATGCAGAGATAGAATAAAATATATCATTATGATGAATGGTAACCTAACAATAACAGTATCTTTAAAACTATATATTAAATATTTAATAAATCAAATTTCAATGAAAAATGCTAAAATTAATATTATATTTAATTAATTTTACATTTGATTATAAACTAAAATTTGTGAATTAAATTTATATATTTCATGTTAAATATTAATTAATAAAATTGTAAGAGTAATTTAAAATATATATATATATATATATACTTTTTTCAATATAAACATCTTAAATTTATTATACTATTCATATAAATTTCAAATAAAGTTTTAAGATTAAGTTAACATGAAATTCTTATCAAAACTAATGTTTCTGAAAATTAATTTATATTAAAATAAAAATATTATTAGTAAAAGTTATTTTCTATTTATTTTAAAACAAAAAAACGAATTTCAATATTTGTTTTTTTGTTCCATTTTGTTCTTCATCAATTTTGGAGAGGAACATTTTTTTTCTATTGTTCTCCATTTGATGAGGAATGTAGAGGAATGATGTGGAACAAATATTACTCTTAAATTGAAGAATAAAAAAGAATATTACATTCCTTCTCATTTTTTCCTAAATTATGGTTACCAATTGAAACCATGAATTCACCAAATGGAACGCGTATAGCATGTCAAACTGTATTGAACCAACTTACTATTTATTTTATATTTTAATATTCATTATATTTCGATTTAAGTTAGATTTTGTTCGAACTGGAAAAGCTATTGCTCGAATTTAATCAAAGTAACTTCCATTTGGTAAAGATTATTTCGCTTTAGTTCTTCTTTATAAATAATCAAAATATATGAAAATATTGGTGTTATCTATATGAAAACATTTGATTATATATATTTGGTCGGCAAACTTTTATTTCATTAAAAATCATTACATAGTTTCGGTTGGCCAAGTCAACCGCATCTTTTAAAAAGAGAGCCGATTTCGCCAAAGCATCCGCTTCTACGTTTTCAGATCTAGGTATGTGAAATTACTTCAATTTGGACACCTGCTATATGGAACATG
Source organism: Boechera stricta (assembly GCA_018361395.1). Taxonomy (NCBI): domain Eukaryota; kingdom Viridiplantae; phylum Streptophyta; class Magnoliopsida; order Brassicales; family Brassicaceae; genus Boechera; species Boechera stricta. The sequence continues at coordinate 6,581,480 of CM031542.1, forward strand.
ACAACAACATGCATCCCAAGTACACAAGCCATAAAAGTAACCATGATCTCGGCAAAAAGTAACGCAGGCTTGATTTCCTTTACGACATGTTTCTGTTCCATAGAAACATTGAACATCCATCTGCTTTATTCCATAACCTATGTATTAAAAGAAACTCATTAAACCAAATTGTACATTCATAAAAAAAAAAGACAAAATCATGTCCATGATTATAAAGTGACATATAAAAAAAAACCAGTGCCTGGAATACTAGCAGTTGTCATACGACAATGAACAGAAGATACGACGAAGAAAGCAGTAAAAACAAAAGCGACTAAAATTTTCATGGTGATAGCCATTTATGAAATTTTATAATATTTTAATGAGTATTTTGTGTTTATATTGATTATATATATAATAACAACACCAACATTTAAAAAGGTATATTTCTGGTCAAAGTTGAAATATAACATAATATTTCAAATTATTTACCTATAGATCTATTACAGTTAAAAGAAAAATACAAGTTGACAAGAAAAAAATACATAATGATTTTTGGAAAAATTACAAACAATGCCAAAAAAAATGAGTTGACCTTCGGATAATGCCATAAACTCGTTTGACCTCGGATTATGCCATATATTAATATATTGAACAAACCTTGAATGACCAATCTACCCCTCTGTATTTTACTTTCTCACAGAGAAGCGTTCCTCCAAAACTGAAGAAGAAAATTAATCTTAATCCTTTATATGTTTGGGCGATTAGACCGAAAAATTAGGTTAACCCAAGCTAGTTTTAGACCCTTATATTGAAGGACATAACATAATATTACTGTGGACCAAATAAGATTTTTCCAGTTTCACCCCCAGATATGTAAAAAAAGATAAGGCAAACTAAGTTCAGATTTCATGTTTTTTCGTTTTCTGTCAAATATTATTTTCAAGTCATTGCTAAAACTTTTTTCGGCTATCGTATTCCTTGGCAAAATGGCAGGGCGAAGAATAATACGGCATAGATCGGCGGGCCGGCGTTGGAATCTGTTGGTTGAAATTGGTTTTCTTGTTCTCTTATTGAGATATGATATTAGGCGAAACCTGGGCACATCGCAAAATCAATGCTTCCGACAAGTGCTTCAACTGATGTATGTGCCGTGTTTCCCAGTTTTTTCACCTAGTTCTGTAATAGGTTTCTTTTTTTTTGCCCAACTGACTAATTAGGTTTTTGGTCGGAAATATGGTAGGCGGTTAGAATTCACCAAGGAGAAGACTCTCTGGTGGTCATAGTTGGCGAGTGGTCATGTACCGATAAGAGTTAGTGGAAATTTATTGCCAGCAGAGGACATATGGCTCGTTGTATATCTTTCAGGAGTGATATGGGTTTTTGTGAACTTGTACAACTATGACGGGAAAATCATTGAAACGCAGGTCAGAGAGATGGGTTGTGGAACAGCAGCTAGGAGAAGCCGAAGATACCACATCTGTAACCGGCGAACATAACAAAGCAACAATTTTTTCCGTTACTGACAATGGTACAATTTGTGTTTAACACCCCTCAGTCGGGAGGCAGACACATCAAGAAATGGTGGGACGAAGCCGTCTATGAGGAGATACAAGGGTTGCGTCACGCGTTGGGCGACCAAGAGGAGCGGATTGAGGCCTTCACAAGAATGCCAAATCGCGTCGGCGTTGACCTCTCAAATGTCTGGATCCAGTTGGCCTTACACACCGAGGCGCTCAACCGGCTCGACCAATTAGTCGGTCAAGCCTCCCGGGCAGGGGCGAAAGCGACAGTTGGATAAGAGCTGCAGTAAAACGAGTTCAAGTGGCCACCTTGCTTAAAGAAGCAAAACAAGGACATGTCTTACTCTCACTACTGATAAGTGTGATTGCCTTACTATTGGCAATGATGAAGTGAAAACCTGAGTCCGACCTCACCCTTTTACATTGGATATGACCACGCATGTGGGTTGTAAGGCAATAGTTAGGTCCTCGACTATGAATTATGCGTTATAGGCAATGTGTATTATGAAAGTGGTCTGCATAGTACAAACTTTTAACACCGGCAAGTGGCTCATTCTGTGTAGCGGATATTATGGCCTCCCAAAATTAGGCATAGGAATTGTAAGTCTATCGAATATTATGTCAATCGAATATAATATTATGTCCTTCGAATGGTATGGCCTTGGAATAGTAAGTCTATTGATTATTATGTCAATCGAATATTATGTCCTTCGAATGTTATGTCCACTGAATAATATGTCCATCCAAGGTTATGTCCATTGAATTTAAATTCCATCAAAACGTTGCATAAGTCCATCCAATATTATGCCCATCTACGTATGTCAAATAAATAGCATGTCCATCATTGCGAATCAGTACGTGGATATATATAATCATGGACATACGCGAACATATACATACAGCGAACTTAGGTCCACCAGCTTATGTCCGGCTACTGGATATGGATGTCCAGTAAATAATTTATCCATCCCAGATTATGTCCATTGAATTTTATGTCCATCATAGCGTGGAATAGGTCCATCGAATATTATGTCCATCGATGTATGTCAAATAAAAATCATGTCCATCATTGAAATTTAGTACGTGGACATTACAAGCCTACACATAAGCGAAAATATACATACATCGAACTTAAGTCCACCAACGCGAATGAGAAACACCGGCTATTGGAACTGTAGGTCCTTCCCAGATTATGTCCATTGACGTTTATGTCCATCACCGCGTAGAGTAGGTCCATCAAATCTTATGTCCATCAACGTATTTCAAATAAAAATCATGTCCATCATTGCAAATTAGTATGCGGACATTATGATCCTGGACATACGCGAAAAAAATACAACGAACTTAGGTCTACCAACGCGAATGAGAAACACCGGCTACCGGGTCTATAGGTCTTTTCCAGATTATGTCCTTTGGTTTTCATGTCCACCAAAGCGTGGCATATGTCCATCGAGGTATGCGAGCTAAACATCATGTTCGTGATGACGATTTAGTACATGTATATATATCATCCTGCGCATGGTTTCAGAAGTTCCTCGCCCTCCTCCCCTTGTACATGAACTCTCTCCAACCAGGTTGTTGCCTTCTCTATGCAACCTGCCATGGTAGATCCCTAGTCATCATTATTTGCGATCAAGGCCCCCAAACAATATATTCATTTCCAATTTTGGGGTGCAACCACCACTTTTACAACCATCAATCCCTATCCCCATACTGACAAACGTAGTCTATGACATCTTTAATTAGTGTCTTACCTCTCATTTATGTCGGCGGCCTTGTTATGTTCGCCGGTTACAGATTTGGTATCTCCGGCTTCTCCTAGCCGCTGTTCCACAACCCATCTCTCTGACCTGCGTTTCAATGATTTTCCCGTCATAGTTGTACAAGTAAAGACTAATAACGTGTCCCTCATATTCGTTGATTTACTGTTGCAACCCTAAATCCCAAACATCTGATTTTACCTGTGTTTCGTTGATCCCAGTTCACCACCCTCTCCATCTGCCATCCTTGTTCCCAGCAGCTCTCGATTAATAGTTGGTTCACTAGGGACCGCCTCCTCGGATCCCATTTTCCGATGCCTCCTCCTCGAACCGCTTCTCTGTCAGATTCAATCTCCCCTAACACCGGTGGGAAAAAACAAAATCCTTAAACCACCCAAATAATTTCTGAACGATTCTAAATATATAGAGTTCTCTTCTCTATTTTGGCAATGCCAATATCTAGACTAAAAAAATTACCCCCAAAAAAATTCTTTCGCTTGTATTTCCCCTCCACTGTTTCTTAAGTTACCCAGTAAGTATATCAACGGACGCGGCTTTTAACGCAAGGGTATTAAAGTCTTTTTCTCTGTATCTGTACAGTTCTTTATGGCATTTTCGGAGGGCATTTGCATATATGACACTACATGAAAGATTTGGAACAGTTTTTGGCTTTTGCCGTAAAATCCCCTTGATTTTTTTACCTAATTACATTTGAACATTGGTAATTTGGTAATTATTCTTCTATATATAGTCACATATGTAATTTGTTTTCTGGTCAAAGTTGAAAAATAACATAATATTTTAAATTATTTACTTTTTTTCCCGTCAAATCAAATCTATTGATATCAAAAAGTGTTTATAAAACACAGAAAACATTCAAACAATAGTTATATGTAAATCGATGAAGGAGTGGAAGTAACCTGACTATACTTTGATAGTCTTATAGACAACAGATGTGATTTGTTAAGTCCCCCTTTCACACATTTTTTATTGGCTATCAGCTTGCTACTGAAACTCCAAAATATCAGTATTGTTGAAGATGATTATGCATCTTATCGTTTCGTTGAGACCAATATACTTATGTTTCCGGTAGATACTCGTTATGCTCTGCGGAAGTACCCGTTGTCTTCTCTTCCACTGTTGTTGCCATAATGAATATTTAAATGTAAAGTAAGGATGATGTAATAATATAAGCTCAAATGTAAATCTATATTTTCAAATTAAGATCCACCCAATTTCATACGTTTCAAGAATTAGGTTTTCTAAATACGTAAATACTATAAAAATGTTCAGATGTTTATTCTCTCTACAACGAAACCAAAACATAATGGCATAATACCAAAATATTTTCAACATGATTATGAAGAATCAATCCAATTGAGTTATTTTTTGTACAATACTTATAATAATTTCTGTTATAAAATACTTATACCACAATATCAAATATTAAAAATACATAAAACTTTTGCTTTTTGAATATATAAAAATAATTGTTCATTATTATTTTCACTAAATATGTTAATATTTCATCTTCAATAATAATAGCCATTACATTAATTTAATATTTTTAAATTTTATTAATTTGTAAGATAAAATAATTTAAAAATATAGACAACAAATTTTGTTGGAAACTTTTGTAGTTGAAATGCATAAACGAATCTGTATTAGTCTCAATAAATTTGTTAATATTCTATTTTATATGTTTGCACACATTTCTAAAGTAAATTTTTTTCGTATTCACTTTTAAATAAAATAATCAAGCAAGACTTATGTGTCAAATTTCAAGCAAAATGTATCTATATATATATATATGTAAGTCCATTCAATAATTTTTCATATAGGAAATTTATTTTATTATATATATATATACATATATATATATATAATTGTTTGAAGAGTTGTAAATAAAGCATTTAACTGTCGACTGGTAATTATTTATGTTCCAGCTTTTACATTAGGATATTATATCATTTTAATCACCAAAATATTGAAAATATTTTTACATACTTGAGTGAAAATAAAGTAGATATGCTAAAGATGAGTGTGTAAATTAATTGGTTAAATATAAAGCAAAAATAATTTGTAAAACTGAATATGCATTATCAAAAGAATTTTTTGTATCTAAGGTAAAGAAAAATACATAAAACTCCGGACATATCTTTTTAATTATTATGAATATCTTGAAGTGAAAATAAAGCAGATCTGCTAAAGATGATTTATGTCTTAGGAACTTTTGTATCAAAGGAACTTTTTATGTCTTAGGCAAAGAAAAATCATAAAACTCCGGACATTTTTTTTTAGTTATTATGAAATCTTGAAGTATGTGCAAGGAAAAAAAATCAAATTATGTTTTGGTGACCATATTTATATGTTGTGTTGCTAGGGATTATCTTTCATAGATAATCTATGAGTGGGATGTTTTAGGGATTATTTTGTGATATTGTTAAAAAAATTTTCATTGTCATATAATTAAATTAGGTTTTAAGAAATATACAAACAAATATTTTGGGTTCGGTTCGGGTTTTTCGGGTTTTTGGATCTTTGGGTTTAGGCCTCTAGATCCATTCGAGTATTTTCTAATAACGGGTTCGGGTTCGGTTCGGATGTTTCGGGTCGGGTTCGCTTTGGATTTTTGGGTTCGGATAATTTGTCCAAGCCTATTGACATGAAAAGTTTCTTCACATACTCCTGTTGCAAAAACTTAATTTAAATCGTCATTACTTCTACTAATCTCATCCTAATAATTTGTCTATCTTCTCCTAGGTATTTCTGTTGATCAATAATTGAGTTTCAGATTATATTAATATTTTATGTATTAATTAGAATTATAGTTTGTCGGTAGTTATTTGGGAAGAGTCGTAATTAATTAACGTAGAGACACATTGGAGAGTTGTGTTGTTGCGTAGAGATACAACTCCTCTTCATATTGTTTGGTTGTGTTGTTTCAAAGTCTATATAAGACTCTGTAATTGTCATGTAAAAAACATGTTGTTGGTCATTAATAAAAGAGAGTGTTCCACTTTTGTTGAAGAGACAGAAAATTAACAATCTTTGTTCTCTACTACTTCTATTTCTTGGGTATGAAGAAACACAGAGAGGAAACATAAAATCGTACAGAGCGTTACGATTTCCAACATGGTATCAGAGCCTTATTGATTCAAGGGCCAGTTCAAGCACAAAGAGAAGCATAACAAAACCTGCAAAAATAGAGACGATGGAGGAGATGATGATGATCACGATGGAATCAACAACAGTGGCTTGCGTGGCTACGTCAGTAAAACGTATTCTTCAAAGCAACCATTGGTGTGATTGCTTCTGCGAGGATTTGTCGTGGAGAAGGAAGTGCATGTGCCGTTTCGTTGTGATCGGCGTAAGGTGAATTTGAATTCTCGATGGTTTTGTGTGGTTCAAGTGATGAATCAATGGAATTTTATGAGATCGGGAAGATTTCGGTTCCAATGGATGGAGATGGTGTTGAATTACTAGTGACTTGATGCTTCCCAGCCGTGAAGGTGGAGATATCTAGAGACGTGGAAGAAACGATTACGTAATCAAATAGATATCTAATGAAGATGAAGACGGTGGAGTATTTGACGGAGGCGGTCGTTTTTTGGAATTTCCATCTCTATTCATGTCTTCGGGTGAGCGGGAAAAGGATACATCCAAGTGATGACAAGCCAAGGAGAGAAGATCATCAAAGAGGTGTTTCCATTCAGATGAARTAACACACACAGGAAAAGAAAACATTCAAGTGATGACAAGCCAAGGAGAGAAGATCATCAAAGATGTGTTTCCATTCAGATGGAGTAACTCGGACGTGAGTGCGTTACTTGCACGTGAAGAAGAAGACAACAAAATCAAGCCATGGCTTCCATGGAGAATGGTGTTTTGACTGTGACGGTGCCTAAGGAGGAGACACAGAAGAAGGCCTAAGAGAAAAACAAAAGTAGATGACAACAACAACGTCGAAGCAAAAAGAAGGTGAAAACAGAGAGGTTTTCACGGAAGACCTAATTGATTTGAGAAATCAATTAAGAGTCCATGGTTGAGAGAAGATGGACTATCGGATTGTCCAAAAATTTCTCATATCTCTCATAGAGAGAGGTGACAGCATAGTGGCTGTGTTGAAGCAAACAAGAGATTTGACTTCGTTGAGAGTATTAGAGTCAAGGAGAACTCTAAAGGCGCATGAGAAGCGTTCTATGGAGAAAAGTTTGTTTCAAAGTTTGAAAACAAACGTGGCGACAAACGTCAATAAGGCCGAAAATGGTGTGGCGTTTGTAAGTGTGACGATCACAATGAGAGGGATTGTTGGAGAAAGCAACACAAGGATGTTAGCTTGCCTAAGGGTGTAAAGAACGGATGCGTTCCGCAAATGAGTGCGAAAAATGATAGGAAGAAGAAGCCGGTTGGAGAAACAACCGAAGAAGACGTGAAGAATCACGCACAGAAAATGGTGATCACGGAAGATCACGGAGAAGACGTGATGGAACATCACGGTGAAGACTTACAGAAGATATTAGAAAAGAAGACGAAACTCAATTAAGGGGGAATATTGATCGATAATTGAGTTTCAGATTATATTAACTTTTTATGTATTAATTAGAGTTATAGTTTGTCGGTAGTTACTTGTTAAGAGTCGTAATTTACGTAGAGACACATTGGAGAGTTGTGTTGTTATGAAGAGATACAACTCCTCTTCATATTGTTTGGTTGTGTTGTTTCAAAGTCTATATAAGACTCTGTAATTGTCATGTAAAAAACATGTTGTTGGTCATTAATAAAAGAGAGTGTTCCACTTTTGTTGAAGAGACAGAAAATTAACAATCTTTGTTCTCTACTACTTCTATTTCTTGGGTATGAAGAAACACAGAGAGGAAACATAAAATCGTACAGAGCGTTACGATTTCCAACATGGTATCAGAGCCTTATTGATTCAAGGGCCAGTTCAAGCACAAAGAGAAGCATAACAAAACCTGCAAAAATAGAGACGATGGAGGAGATGATGATGATCACGATGGAATCAACAACAGTGGCTTGCGTGGCTACGTCAGTAAAACGTATTCTTCAAAGCAACCATTGGTGTGATTGCTTCTGCGAGGATTTGTCGTGGAGAAGGAAGTGCATGTGCCGTTTCGTTGTGATCGGCGTAAGGTGAATTTGAATTCTCGATGGTTTTGTGTGGTTCAAGTGATGAATCAATGGAATTTTATGAGATCGGGAAGATTTCGGTTCCAATGGATGGAGATGGTGTTGAATTACTAGTGACTTGATGCTTCCCAGCCGTGAAGGTGGAGATATCTAGAGACGTGGAAGAAACGATTACGTAATCAAATAGATATCTAATGAAGATGAAGACGGTGGAGTATTTGACGGAGGCGGTCGTTTTTTGGAATTTCCATCTCTATTCATGTCTTCGGGTGAGCGGGAAAAGGATACATCCAAGTGATGACAAGCCAAGGAGAGAAGATCATCAAAGAGGTGTTTCCATTCAGATGAAGTAACACACACAGGAAAAGAAAACATTCAAGTGATGACAAGCCAAGGAGAGAAGATCATCAAAGATGTGTTTCCATTCAGATGGAGTAACTCGGACGTGAGTGCGTTACTTGCACGTGAAGAAGAAGACAACAAAATCAAGCCATGGCTTCCATGGAGAATGGTGTTTTGACTGTGACGGTGCCTAAGGAGGAGACACAGAAGAAGGCCTAAGAGAAAAACAAAAGTAGATGACAACAACAACGTCGAAGCAAAAAGAAGGTGAAAACAGAGAGGTTTTCACGGAAGACCTAATTGATTTGAGAAATCAATTAAGAGTCCATGGTTGAGAGAAGATGGACTATCGGATTGTCCAAAAATTTCTCATATCTCTCATAGAGAGAGGTGACAGCATAGTGGCTGTGTTGAAGCAAACAAGAGATTTGACTTCGTTGAGAGTATTAGAGTCAAGGAGAACTCTAAAGGCGCATGAGAAGCGTTCTATGGAGAAAAGTTTGTTTCAAAGTTTGAAAACAAACGTGGCGACAAACGTCAATAAGGCCGAAAATGGTGTGGCGTTTGTAAGTGTGACGATCACAATGAGAGGGATTGTTGGAGAAAGCAACACAAGGATGTTAGCTTGCCTAAGGGTGTAAAGAACGGATGCGTTCCGCAAATGAGTGCGAAAAATGATAGGAAGAAGAAGCCGGTTGGAGAAACAACCGAAGAAGACGTGAAGAATCACGCACAGAAAATGGTGATCACGGAAGATCACGGAGAAGACGTGATGGAACATCACGGTGAAGACTTACAGAAGATATTAGAAAAGAAGACGAAACTCAATTAAGGGGGAATATTGATCGATAATTGAGTTTCAGATTATATTAACTTTTTATGTATTAATTAGAGTTATAGTTTGTCGGTAGTTACTTGTTAAGAGTCGTAATTTACGTAGAGACACATTGGAGAGTTGTGTTGTTATGAAGAGATACAACTCCTCTTCATATTGTTTGGTTGTGTTGTTTCAAAGTCTATATAAGACTCTGTAATTGTCATGTAAAAAACATGTTGTTGGTCATTAATAAAAGAGAGTGTTCCACTTTTGTTGAAGAGACAGAAAATTAACAATCTTTGTTCTCTACTACTTCTATTTCTTGGGTATGAAGAAACACAGAGAGGAAACATAAAATCGTACAGAGCGTTACGATTTCCAACATGGTATCAGAGCCTTATTGATTCAAGGGCCAGTTCAAGCACAAAGAGAAGCATAACAAAACCTGCAAAAATAGAGACGATGGAGGAGATGATGATGATCACGATGGAATCAACAACAGTGGCTTGCGTGGCTACGTCAGTAAAACGTATTCTTCAAAGCAACCATTGGTGTAATTGCTTCTGTGAGGATTTTTCGTGGAGAAGGAAGTGCATGTGCCGTTTCGTTGTGATTGGCGTACGGTGAATTTGAATTCTCGATGGTTTTGTGTGGTTCCAGTGATGAATTAATGGAATTTTATGAGATCAGGAAGATTTCGGTTCTAATGGATGGAGATGGTGTTGAATTACCAGTGACTTGATGCTTCCCAGCCGGTGAAGGTGGAGATATCTAGAGACGTGGAAGAAACAATTACGTAATCAAATAGATATCTAATGAAGATGAAGTAATGCACACGGAAAAAGAAAACATCCAAGTGATGACAAGCCAAGGAGAGAAGATCATCATAGATGTGTTTCCATTCAGATGGAGTAACTCAGACGTGAGTGCATTACTTGCACGTGAAGAAGAAGACAACAAAATCAAGTCATGGATTCCATGGAGAACGGTGTTTTGACTGTGATGGTGCCTAAGGAGGAGACACAGAAGAAGGCCTAAGAGAAAAACAAAAGTAGATGACAACAACAACGTCGAAGCAAAAAGAAGGTGAAAACAGAGAGGTTTTCACGGGAGACCTAATTGATATGAGAAATCAATTAAGAGTCCATGGTTGAGAGAAGATGGACTATCGGATTATCCAAAAACTTCTCATATCTCTCACAGAGAGAGGTGACAACATAGTGACTGTGTTGAAGCAAACAAGAGATTTGACTTCRTTGAGAGTATTAGAGTCAAGGAGAACTCTAAAGGCGCATGAGAAGCGTTCTATGGAGAAAAGTTTGTTTCAAAGTTTGAAAACAAACGTGGCGACAAACGTCAATAAGGCCGAAAATGGTGTGGCGTTTGTAAGTGTGACGATCACAATGAGAGGGATTGTTGGAGAAAGCAACACAAGGATGTTAGCTTGCCTAAGGGTGTAAAGAACGGATGCGTTCCGCAAATGAGTGCGAAAAATGATAGGAAGAAGAAGCCGGTTGGAGAAACAACCGAAGAAGACGTGAAGAATCACGCACAGAAAATGGTGATCACGGAAGATCACGGAGAAGACGTGATGGAACATCACGGTGAAGACTTACAGAAGATATTAGAAAAGAAGACGAAACTCAATTAAGGGGGAATATTGATCGATAATTGAGTTTCAGATTATATTAACTTTTTATGTATTAATTAGAGTTATAGTTTGTCGGTAGTTACTTGTTAAGAGTCGTAATTTACGTAGAGACACATTGGAGAGTTGTGTTGTTATGAAGAGATACAACTCCTCTTCATATTGTTTGGTTGTGTTGTTTCAAAGTCTAGATAAGACTTTCTAATTGTCATGTAAAAAACATGTTGTTGGTCATTAATAAAAGAGAGTGTTCCACTTTTGTTGAAGAGAGAGAATTAACAATCTCTGTTCTCTACTACTTCTATTTCTTGGGTATGAAGAAACACGGAGAGAAAGCATAAAATCGTACAAAACGTTACGATTTCCAACAATTTCATCGCAAACGTTTCTAAGAGTTTTGTCTACAACTAGCTAATCTAATGCAAGTCAGTTCCCACTATCAGCATGTCATCCATATACATGAGCAATATCAAGTAGAACTATCCGAACCTCTCGAAGTAACAACAGCTCAGCCTCACACTTCAAAAAATAAGCTTTTTTCACAAAGTTGTCAAAACCCTTGTATCGTTATTCTGAAATATGTTTCAACCTGCAGAGACTCTTGTGAAGCTTGCACACAAGCTTCTCTTTCTTTTTTATTTTAAAATCTTGGGATTGTGTTGTGTAAATCTCTTCCTCCAAATTACTATGGAAAAAAGCAGGATTTACATCCATCCCATATATTGCATATGCAAATTTTCTTTGTGGTAACATATCATTTAAAGAATTAAACCCAACCAAATAAATTATAGTAAAATTCATAAAATTCAGAAGATCAACAACGTCGTATTTATAATGAAACGAATACTTCAACCATAGACATAAATTTAGGTCAGGATGACTATGTTTGATATGTTCCATATCGTGTGGTAATCCTCTCAGCTCGTTAGTCATCCTTTAATATGAGAGTCTTAATTTTCGGCTAGTTTCTGAAATTGGTTGTAAACCAATCACGTTATTTCTTCTTTGTTTTCACATTTACTCATGGTTGGGCTGATTTGAGAAGAATCGGCTTGAGGACTCGGGACTCCATTGTAACTTTTCATTTCTTTAAATTTAAATTTCATTTTAGAAAAACATGTGGAAAGACAACAACTCTCTTTTTAAATGCCACCGCCAAAACAATTCAATTACAGGCCTGATTGGTTGTGGCTGTAAATTTAGAATTTTGACTGTAGGATTATGGCTGTAGCTTTAGGATTATGACTGTAGAATTTTAGCTATAGATTTTTTAGCTGTACCTTTAAGTTTATCTGCTGGAGCTGTAGAATTAATGAAAAGTGATTGGTAAACATGACTGTTACTTTTAAAATTGTTGGAACTCAATTTTTGACTTATGGCTCCGGCAAATTTTCCGGCAATTTTTCCGGCGAACTCTTTCACCGGAATGACCGGATTATGGATTCTTTGGATTCCTGGTAATGAGCACTATGATTTAGTGTAATTACATGTCAAAATCAGAGTTAAATTGAATGAGAAATGTTGGGTCAAAGTATGTAACTTGGAAGACTAAAAAGTCAACAATGTGCAATATCCCACATCGGAAGGAAGGGAATTTTCAGCTCCTCTCCACTCTATATAAATAGAGTCTTCCCCTCATTCTTTTGARACACACCAACTCCTCTTCCTCCTTTCTCTCAAAGCTCTCACATTCCTAGAATAACACTGGTTATTCTAAATTGTTTGTGAGTTAAAGGCTGTTGAGATTCTGCCCCGAAGTAAGTCCGAGAGTATTAAGTAGTTCTATAGTTCGGTAGATTCCTTAACCGGGTGCTGCGGTTTTGGTCTAGTTACGGTTGTATCCTGGGATTCGAGAATCTCTGAACCGCCACACTGCGGGAGATTTATTGAATTAAGGAAAGAGATTTTATCTCGCCTCCGTATCGGTTCGGTTTGTAATTGCGGTTTCCATGTCCGGTTTYCACAGGTCCTACAGTCTTAATTCAATAAATCTGTGCCCGTGTATTGCTGTGAACGGATTGGAAATTGCGTCCATTTTACATACGAACCGCTCAATCCGCAAAATGATGTTTACGTGAAGGCCGTACGGCAGTTTCGCGAAACACTGATTTCGATGGTTTCCCGGTGAAATCCGAAATTCTTTTTGCGGAGTTATGCCATATATTTTAATGGTTTCCCGGTRAAATCTGAAATGTTTTCGGCATRAAATAGCGAACGTCTTGTGACGATATCCGCTATATTTGGCTCACAGAATTCTATTAATAAATAATTTCGATGGTTTCCCGGTGAAATCCGGAATATTTGTTAATAGAATGGCACATTAGCAATTAAATATTAAAACGCTAATATCTGCTGATTTCTGTCTAAGTACTGACTTAATTGTCTTTCTTTTGACAGAAACAAAGATGAGTAACGGTCATGAGCTTGCTGATAACACTAACGGTGCTGCAAGTGAAGGAACCGGTGAGTCGACACCCCATCCTGGGAGAGGTCTGCCACTCGGTCAGGCACCAACTAAGGTCCCTAAAGTCCCAGCTRTGCCGAGCACAGTATTTGCTGGTTTACAACCAGGGAAATTCGATGGGTCCAACTTCAAGCCGTGGCAGAAAAAGATGCATTTCTTTCTCCACACTTTGAACTTGTCAAGATATCTCACTGAGGTAAAACCCTTATTGCCTCGAGATAACACCGACCCCCTAGCTAACGCTAGTGTCGAAGCTTGGATCCATGGGGACTACCTTTGTAAAGGCCATGTTCTTAACTGCCTGGTCGACGAGCTGTACAATGTGTACAGTGAAGTCAGTACTTCCAAGCACCTTTGGGATGCCCTGGAAACAAAGTACAAGATCTTCAATGTAGGCTCTGGACAATTCGCTACGTCGAAATTCCTCCGCTTCAACATGGTGGATTCCAAACCCATCATGGAGCAAGTTCACGAGCTACAGATGATAATGCAAAGTATAGCAGATGAGGGAATGAAGCTCTGTGATACATTCCTAGTGAATTGTATTGTCGAGAAGCTACCTCCATGTTGGAAAGGCTTCAAAAACTATCTTGCTTATAAGCAAAAGCCTCTGACGCTGCCGAATTTGATATCCAGGCTGCAAAATGAATCGTTGAAACGTGACAAAACTGGGTCCGTTCAAGATCATAATGCAAACGTGGCTGAATACAAAGGCAAAGGCAAGGCTTACGCTGCGCCTAAAAACAAAGGGAAAGCCCATGTTGTGCCTAAGGGTAAGGGTAAAGCTTATGCTGTTGCACCCGTCGCCTCAAACAGCTTTAAAAAGCAAGCTCAACCATCTTCGAACAAGAAGTTCTGCTCGGGAAAATGCAACTATTGTGGTAGACATGGACACAAGTCTAGTGAATGTCGCACCAAACAGATGAGTCAGAATCAGGCCAACCTGACAGAAGCTGACCTGTGTGCGGTGGTCACAGAAGCTAATGTTGTCATGGCTGATGAAAACCCTTTGGAATGGTGGTATGACACCGGAGCCACCACTCACATCTGCAAGGATAAGGACATGTTCAGCACTTACCAGAAAAGCAAGTCTGCTGAAAATCTGCAAATGGGTAACGTGACCCACTCTAAGATTGAAGGTACCGGAAAAGTCGTGCTTAAAATGACTTCTGGAATGGAGGTGACTCTGAACAATGTGAAGCACGTTACAGACATGAGGAAGAACTTGATCTCCGGGACTCTGATGAACAAGCATGGTTTCGCCATCAACTTTGAGTCTGACAAGTTAACTCTCAGGAAGAATGGGGTGTTTATTGGCAGAGGTTTTGTTAAGGGAGGACTGGTCAAAATGTGTGTTGAGACCGTTCTCAGAAAGAAAAACAATGTAATCATTTCAAATGTTTCTGCTAATAAAAATTCAGTTGCTTATTTGGTCGAGTCGTCCGATATTTGGCATGAACGGTTAGGACATATAAATTATAAATCTTTACAACGATTGATTAATTTGAACCTCATACCTAAATGCAAAATAAGCAAAGACAAATGTGAAGTTTGTGTTCAAGCTAAACTCACAAAAACCCCTTCACCTCATGTTGAAAGAACAACAGAACCTCTAGGCCTCATACACACTGACTTGTGTGATTTAAAATTCATACAAACCAGAGGCGGCAAAAAGTATTTTGTAACTTTCATAGATGATTGTACAAGATATTGTTACGTATACTTGCTACGTAGCAAAGATGAGGTTCTTGAAAAATTCAAAGAATACAAAAATGAAGTTGAAAATCAACTCTCCCAAACTATTAAGATAGTTAGGAGTGATAGAGGTGGCGAATATGATGGTCCTTTCAATGTTTTCTGTAAAGAGAACGGGATTATTCATCAGACGACCGCACCATATTCACCAGAATCTAACGGAGTTGCGGAACGAAAGAATCGAACTCTGAAAGAAATGATGAATGCAATCATGCAGGAATCTGGGGTAGCCCTGAATCTGTGGGGGGAAGCTTTGCTTACAACAAACTATATCCTCAACAAAATACCACATAAAGTGACTGGCAAGACGCCATATGAACTTTGGAAAGGTGCAGTACCATCGTACAAATACCTGAAAGTGTGGGGGTGCCTCGCAAAAGTCGCAGTACCACCTCCAAAAAAGGTCACAATTGGGCCTAAAACAGTTGATTGTATTTTCATAGGATATGCACACAACAGTAGTGCCTATAGGTTTCTGGTACATAAATCAGAGATACCAGATATTCATGTAAATACAATCATGGAATCAAGAAATGCTTCGTTTTTTGAAAATATTTTCCCTTGTCAGGATAAATTAACTTCAAAACGAACCCTCGCAGAGCGAGATGCAATCACCCCTGTAAA
The DNA here is from genome assembly GCA_018361395.1 of Boechera stricta. Classification (NCBI taxonomy): domain Eukaryota; kingdom Viridiplantae; phylum Streptophyta; class Magnoliopsida; order Brassicales; family Brassicaceae; genus Boechera; species Boechera stricta. The sequence continues at coordinate 6,597,543 of CM031542.1, forward strand.
TGAAGCCAGCACATCTGGTACATCGTTCATTGATACAGAAGATGAACCTAGACGTAGAAAAGAGCTGAAGGAAAATCTTTCGTGAAGATTTCTTGATGKTTTTCTTGTTACAAAACGAACCAAGAACCTATACAGATGCCATGAGTACACCAGATGCAGCCTCTTGGAAAGAAGCTGTAAATAGTGAAATCGACTCCATTATGMAAAATCATACTTGGGAGATAACTGATTTACCTGATGGGTATAAAGCACTAGGGTGTAAATGGATTTTCAAAACAAAATTGAAAACTGATGGTTCAATAGATAAGTACAAGGCCAGACTTGTGGTGCAAGGATTCCGACAAAAAGAAGGTCTGGACTTCTTTGACACCTATTCTCCTGTAACGAGAATAACTTCAATAAGAATGCTGATCGCGATTGCAGCATTAAGAGATCTGGAAATCCATCAAATGGATGTGAAAACTGCCTTTCTAAATGGCGATTTAGAAGAGGAAATTTACATGAAACAACCCGAAGGGTTTACAGTTCCAGGACAAGAACAGAAAGTCTGTCGACTTGTAAAGTCTTTATATGGACTTAAACAAGCTCCAAAACAATGGCATTTAAAATTTGACAACGTGATGATGTCAAATGGTTTCAGCATAAATGAATGTGATAAATGTATCTACATCAAAAGTACATCTAGCGGATACATTTTGCTATGTTTGTACGTAGATGACATGCTCATCATGGGCAGTAATAAAGATATAATCCAACGAACTAAAAACTTGTTGAATAACGAGTTTGACATGAAAGACATGGGTCTTGCGGATGTCATCTTAGGGATTAAAATCACAAGAACTTCAGATGGAATCACTCTATCTCAAGATCATTATGCTGAAAAGATTCTTGCAAAATTCAAGAATTACACTGACGGGATTGCTAAATCTCCAGTAGATTCTCAACTTCACCTGACCAAAAACTCTGGTGAAGCAGTATCTCAAGTGGAGTATGCACGTGTAATCGGCAGTCTGATGTATTTAACAAACTGCACTAGACCTGATCTAGCACACGCAGTCAATGTACTGAGTCGATACACGAGTAATCCTGGTCATAAACATTGGAAAGCCATAACAAGAGTATTAAATTACGTACAATATACTAAAAGTTATGGTCTGCACTATGGTAAAGAACCTGCAATTTTGGAAGGATACAGTGATGCAAACTGGATTTCTGATTCTAAGAACTCCAAATCCACAAGTGGATATGTCTTTACTCTAGGAGGTGCAGCAGTATCTTGGAAATCTTCCAAACAAACCTTACTGGCCAGATCAACCATGGAATCTGAGTTCATAGCTTTAGATAAAGCTGCAGAAGAAGCAGAATGGCTTCGAAACTTTTTGGAAGATATTCCAATGTGGGAGAAACCAGTCCCGGCACTGCGTGTACACTGTGATAGTCAATCGGCTATATCCCGGGCACTGAATAATCTCTATAATGGTAAATCACGTCATATAAGAAGACGACATAAAACCATTAGACACTTGATCTCAAGTGGTGTAATAACGATCGATTACATCAAATCGGCTGAAAACCTCGCGGATCCATTTACTAAAGGTTTAGCTAAAGATCAAGTTTTAAAATCATCAAAGGGAATGGGTTTAAAGCCTACGGAAAAAGATGATGCTTAATGGACACCCAACTTATCTGACTGGAGATCCCAAGATATAGGTTCAAAGGGACAACTAAATTAAGCTGACTCTGTATAAAGCACTGTGAGATTTTTATCTCTACCCAGCTCCCATGATGATAAACAGTGCTAAATGAATGTGCAAAGGATAAGCAAATGCTTTTAATGATTATAGTCCATAGCTTTGAGATATCAGTGGAGCATGAAATGCTTCTTAAAACAAATGCTATTGGAAGTTCACCTAGTGAGTGTGAAATGCGGCCGTTTCTAGGAGAATGAAGAACAGGCTATATTCTCTAAGTTCACTCATGATAACCAGGCAAGTTCAAGGCCAAAATGAACACAATAGAGAACATAGTTCTACTAGAGGATGAAACTGGGTTTTCTCTGTTGTCTCGGTTTACACAAAAATCCGGGGGGTTCAAGACATCATGTTCACCTTCTGGCCGAGTAAACCCGACAGATATAAACAATGAATGGTTCAAGGCTGAAAAATGCTACTATCTCATACACAGTGATTCTTCGCTAATACTCTCGAAAGTCTGTCAGTCTGTCTAGTTAGAAGAGTCCTTCTAGTCAGTTAAGTCTATCGCGTCATTCTAGTCTTTCTAGTCGTTAGAGTCTAGTTAGTAAAGTCTTGCCATGTTTAGATTCATTTCTATTCATGTGGGGGATTGTTGGAACTCAATTTTTGACTTATGGCTCCGGCCAATTTTCCGGCAATTTTTCCGGCGAACTCTTTCACCGGAATGACCGGATTATGGATTCTTTGGATTCCTGGTAATGAGCACTATGATTTAGTGTAATTACATGTCAAAATCAGAGTTAAATTGAATGAGAAATGTTGGTCAAAGATGTAACTGGAAGACAAAAAGTCAACAATGTGCAATATCCCACATGGAAGGAAGGGAATTTTCAGCTCCTCTACTCATGAGTCTTCCCTCATTCTTTGAGAGACACCAACTCCTCTTCCTCCTTTCTCTCAAAGCTCACATTCCTAGAATAACACGTTATTCTAAATTGCTGTAAAGTCAGACCCAAGAAGTCCGAGTATTAAGTAGTTCTATAGTTCGGTAGATTCCTTAACCGGGTGCTGCGGTTTTGGTCTAGTTACGGTTGTATCCTGGGATTCGAGAATCTCTAAACCGCCACACTGCGGGAGATTTATTGAATTAAGGAAAGAGATTTTATCTCGCCTCCGTATCGGTTCGGTTTGTAATTGCGGTTTCCATGTCCGGTTTCCACAGGTCCTACATTAATTCAATAAATTGCGTGTATTGCTGTGAACGGATTGGAAATTGCGTCCATTTTACATACGAACCGCTCAATCCGCAAAATGATGTTTACGTGAAGGCCGTACGGCAGTTTCGCGAAACACTGATTTCGATGGTTTCCCGGTGAAATCCGAAATTCTTTTTGCGGAGTTATGCCATATATTTTAATGGTTTCCCGGTGAAATCTGAAATGTTTTCGCATAAAAATAAGACGATATCCGCTATATTTGGCTCACTAATTTAATAAATACTGATGGTTTCCGTGAAACTGAATATTTGTTAATGTAATGGCACATTAGCAATTAAATATTAAAACGCTAATATCGCTGATTGCCTAAGATCGACTTAATTGTCTTTCTTTCGACGTAAACAAAGATGAGTAACTGTCATGAGCTTGCTGATAACACAACTGCTGCAAGTGAAGGAACCGGTGAGTCGACACCCCATCCTGGGAGAGGTCGCCACTGTCGCACCAACTAAGGTCCCTAAGTCCCAGTGAGCACAAGATTTGCGGTTTACAACCAGGGAAATTCGATGGGTCCAACTTCAAGCCGTGACAGAAAAAGATGCATTTCTTTCTCCACACTTTGAACTTGTCAAGATATCTCACTGAGGTAAAACCCTTATTGTCTCGAGATAACACCGACCCCCTAGCTAACGCTAGTGTCGAAGCTTGGATCCATGGGGACTACCTTTGTAAAGGCCATGTTCTTAACTGCCTGGTCGACGAGCTGTACAATGTGTACAGTGAAGTCAGTACTTCCAAGCACCTTTGGGATGCCCTGGAAACAAAGTACAAGATCTTCAATGTAGGCTCTGGACAATTCGCTACGTCGAAATTCCTCCGCTTCAACATGGTGGATTCCAAACCCATCATGGAGCAAGTTCACGAGCTACAGATAATAATGCAAAGTATAGCAGATGAGGGAATGAAGCTCTGTGATACATTCCTAGTGAATTGTATTGTCGAGAAGCTACCTCCATGTTGGGAAGGCTTCAAAAACTATCTTGCTTATAAGCAAAAGCCTCTGACGCTGCCGAATTTGATATCCAGGCTGCAAAATGAATCGTTGAAACGTGACAAAACTGGGTCCGTTCAAGATCATAATGCAAACGTGGCTGAATACAAAGGCAAAGGCAAGGCTTATGCTGCGCCTAAAAACAAAGGGAAAGTGTTGTCTAGGGTAAGGGTAAAGCTTATGCTGTTGCACTGCCGCCTCAAACAGCTTTAAAAAGCAAGCTCAACCATCTTCGAACAAGAAGTTCTTCTCGGGAAAATGCAACTATTGTGGTAGACATGGACACAAGTCTAGTGAATGTCGCACCAAACAGATGAGTCAGAATCAGGCCAACCTGACAGAAGCTGACCTGTGTGCGGTGGTCACAGAAGCTAATGTTGTCATGGCTGATGAAAACCCTTTGGAATGGTGGTATGACACCGGAGCCACCACTCACATCTGCAAGGATAAGGACATGTTCAGCACTTACCAGAAAAGCAAGTCTGCTGAAAATCTGCAGATGGGTGCTGCGGTTTTGGTCTAGTTACGGTTGTATCCTGGGATTCGAGAATCTCTGAACCGCCACACTGCGGGAGATTTATTGAATTAAGGAAAGAGATTTTATCTCGCCTCCGTATCGGTTCGGTTTGTAATTGTGGTTTCCATGTCCGGTTTTCACAGGTCCTACAAAAATATCAAAACATTTGGTGAATATTAGTGTCTATTATATATTAATACTTTGTCTATATATTAATAAGTAAAAAATAAATTTATTAAAATTTCATTTAACTAAAATAAATAATAAATTAAAATACTAAAAATGCAAACACGACAATCATGTATATATATATATATAGAGGATTTATCAATTTGTTTTAAGTAAAATTTCTTTAAAAAATAATAAACTTTTCCTTTTTTTTATCAAATACACGACATGTATCAATGAAAATCCAAAGAAAATTTTTCAATCCCAAAATTTATGGCTTTAGACTTTTATTCCAAAATAGGAAAAAACCATAAAAGTGGTTGTAAGTTTTTAAAAGTGGCTTTGGCTTTGGAAAATATTTATAAAGTATGATTGCTTTCAATTCAAATATTTATAAAGCATGATTGCTTTCAATTTAGATCTTTAGACCGAAATATGGCTTTAGAAAAGTCTAAATCTCCAACCAATCACACTCTACCACTACAAGAAAAATAAAAAACTGCCACTAACGTATTAGTAGTAAAATAGTCCCAATTTGCAGATTTGCGACTACGACATAGAGTCGCAAATCGAGCGTCGCAAATTTGCAAATATCGCAAATTAGTCGCAAGTCTGCGACATTTTTGTGATTACACGTATACATCGTAAAATGCTATTTTTGTCACTTTTTTGCAACTAAAATGCTACGTACAGTGTTAGTCGCAAAACAGTGGCAACATTTTTGCGACTAAACTGGTAATATAGTATCATCGGCAATCTCTGGCGGCTGGACGGCGACCTCTGGAGGCGGCTGGACGGCGACCTCTGGAGGCGGCTGGGAACGTTCTGAATTAATTTAGAAAATTTGTATCTTCTAGGATTCGAACTCAAGACCTTAGCGTATAAACACAATCTAATAACCACTAGACCGCTTTAATATTTGGTAAACTCTCCGCATAACAAATATATATCTATTGAAGATGACGTCGTAAATAAGTCCCAAAGTAGTCCCAAATTAAGTGTAGTTGTAAAACAGTCTCAAAATTTGAGACTAATGAGCGACTACACAAATATTTTTTTAAATGTAGTCACAAAACAGTGGCAAATTATTTATTAAATTACTAAAAAAAGTTATTAAATTTTAAATTTTTGCGACTTGTTTGCCACTAACTGCGATTACCTTAAAATAAAATAAAAATAAGTTTGCGACTAATCTGTAAATACGAAAATTAATAAACTGCTACTTGATATTTGATATTAATTTATAAAGTTCTAGGCTATTTATCATAATCAATTTCAATGAACCAAATTATATATATAATATAATTATTGGTAACATTACAAAATTATCTATAATGAGTCAATCAGTTATTCAAGGTGAAAATTGCAATATATAAACTTCAAGTTTTATCGTCGTATATGAAAATATTAACTAAGGTCTAAGGAGTTCAATTTAATGATGGATAAAACATTAATACAAAGAAAAAAAATTGTTATAATGATTTTTATAATGTATCGTAAACTTCTTTAACAAAATAAAATGTATTGTAAACTTAGCATATTAGTGACTTGTTCGAACATAAATCGTAACTCCAAATAATTGTATCGATAAAAAACATATGTAATCACAGGTTATTAATCAAAATCAATAATATTAATCAAATTGTATGTATTTTACTTTATATATGTGGTATATACATGTATTGTTATATTGATGTAAGTAATTAAAGATTAGTTATATTTTTCTATACCAAACAAACAAAACAAGATTACCAATACTCAAAATGAATGTTTTTTTGTAGTGTACATCTTCTGTTTCTTCTCTTCTCTTTTTGGAAACTCCTCTTTATTCGAATATCAAAAACGTATATCAATGTGAAAACTGAAAAAAGTATAGAATATCAAAGAGTTCTCATGAAGTTAGTTGGCATAATATTCTATACTAGATAATCCCCGGCGTTATACGCCGGATAAGATATTTATAATATTTTTTTAGAAAATTAATAAATTAAATAAACATTTATAAATATTAATAGTATATTATTGTATGAATAATTGAAATCTATAATATAGAAAACAATAAAATCAGCTATAATTTTTAGAATATTTACTTACTTGATTTTCTATAAATAAATAAATCTAATTTAAGTAGGATTATAATCTTTAAAATAAAGACTAAATTACCTTTAATGAGAAATTATAATTTTTTCTTTTTTTGTAATGACAATGTGATGTAAATATTAACATCTTGTAAGGTTAATTGTATAAGTATACCCTCCAAATAATATATAGGGGATGTTATCGAATATTCTATATATGTAATTGGCCAGTTAGGCAGTAGTACCATAAATCATGATCGACATAAATATTTCTACTAACTTATAAAATAAATCTTATTATATAAATCTGAACGCGTTTAACGTGAGTGTGACACGTGTCAAAGGGATAACTCTTTAGATTTTGACACGTGTCAAAGGGATAATTCATTAGATTTTGACACGTGTCATTGCTAATCTTAGATTGTGACACATGTCAAAGAGATAACTCATAAAAATTTGACACGTGTCAACTCTCCGATAATGGTAATTTTCTATATACAAATATAGAATAAATAATTTAAAATAGATAATTTTCCGTTTTAATAAAAATATCACAATAATAGAAAAGAATGGTAATTTTCTATATAAAAATATAAAATAGATAATTAATTAAGATTTTTTGTCACTTTATGCAAAAACGTCAATAACATAAAAAATTATCAGTTAAAACAAAAAAAAAACAAAAAAAAACAAAAACAAAAAAACCGAAAAATGTAAAATAAAAATTTCCAGTTTTAATAAAATATCAAAATAATAGAAAAAAAGTTATTGTAATTTTCTATATAAAAATGTAGAAAATAAATATTAAAATATAATTGATTCATCAGAAAAGACAATTGTCAGTTTTAGCAAAATGTCAAGTCTGGTAATTTAATATTTTTCATGATGATTATGTTAATTTTTCAAATTAATATTGTAGTAGTTCGGTAATAAATACCATAATATAGACTCTTAACAAGTCATCTTCTCATTCCTTTTTTTTTGGTCAACAACCTAGTAGTTTTTAATAGTCTCTAAACACCGTAGGGAGCAGCGTTCGAACCCCGAACCTGCAACTTAATGTGATGAGTTTTCAGAGGTGGCCACCATTGTGCCACTTGACTCCCACAGTCATCTTCTCATTCATCTTTTAGTTTTTGTTATTCAACATATTTTATCAGAAAAATGAATTCAGAAGTTCATCTTACCCTAAATCAATTAGGAAAAAATCGTTTTTATTGTCGTATTGTAGTGCGCTTGCTCCGAAAATGAGAAGCACGGAATATCAAAGCAAATAATCTACTAATGGGAATAGAGTTATTATTACTTGATGAAAAGGTAATAATATGTTTTAGCAAATATTATTATATTTTTATCTGCTTTTATATATGCTTTTATTTTGTTCTGTAAGAAATACTATTTTAAAGTATTTAATTTATTTTATTCCTGTAAGAAATATTATTGTTAAATATTAACTTATTTTAATTTTTATTTGGTCATTCATAGGAAAATACAATTCAAACCTACGTGTATCATTCTCTTATTAGAAAATTTGGTGACGAGCTCGGTGAAGAAAACATCATTAAAATTTGAAATTCTAATGTACAATCTGCTAACAAAAAAAAATATAAAGTTAAAGAAGATCAACCAGATAACCAGGTAATTTTATTTGGAACAGAAACTGATATATCGTTAGAAATTTATTTGGAATAGAAAATATAAAGTTAAAAAAGATCAACCAGATAACCAGTTAATTTCAAACAAAAACTATTTTAATAGGCTTTTTTTTGGAATATAATGGTGGTTGCTCAGTTAATTTTGAGAGTACGATTCAGTCAGATAAACTTACAGAAGATCAACAATCCATTAATGCTATTTGGAACTATATTTCATTGGATAATCGTGAGGTAATAGACGGAAAGTATTCTATTTTTATATTATTTTATATTGTTTCTAACATAGTTTCGATTAATATAATGGCAGGAAAAAGAATTTATATGTGAAGCAACTAACACCATCGATTTTATCTACTACCTGAAATTGTCAAACTAAGAAAACGTTTTTTTAGGGTCATAATGGACCACAAATTAAATAGCCCATATATTTTTTTTGGGAAGGGATCAAGAATCCCATTATGTTTAGAACAATAAATAGAAAAATAATTATAGTAAATCCGTTAAAATTTTATAAACACAAATTTATCTATTTGAATTTTGAAATGTTATATTTTTTATATTTAATCAAAAAATCAGTATAATATATATATTAATTAATAAAAAGAATCCGTGCATGACAGAGATCCATAGTTAAAACTAAAAGACATTAAAATTACCATTATTAATCCGATCATTAGCTTTCATATTACAATTGTCATCACCATTAGTAAATATTTCATGTACGAATTTCTCCACGTCGATTTTCGAAATCTCATAGCTCTCAGTCTCAGACGCCGGAATATACGGTGGTCGTGATACCTTAAGCACCAAATCCCAATCCAACCCTCTGAAGAAATCGTGTCCCTTGATTCCTTCCAAATTAATCCGACGGCTATTATCTTTCTCCAACAGTTTTCTTACCAAGTCTCTTAACGACGTCGTCTCTCCGACCAAACTCGGCGGTTCAGTTAATATCTTAAAGAAAGTCTCTTTCCTGTTCGATCCTTTAAACGGTGTCGTTCCGTACAACATCTCATACAAAACCACTCCCAACGACCACCAATCTACGGCGAAGTCGTGGCCATTTCCGGTGATTACCTCCGGATCAACATATTCTTCAGTTCCAACGAACGAATTCAACTTCTCTCCCCACGAGGACGACTCGACGATGTAGAAACCGAGTCGTCCGGGGAGATTCCCGAGTTACAAAAACTGGAAAATGCAAAGAAAGACCGTTCTTTATTCGTCGTCGTCAAAAGTCTCGGCGACTACGAAGAAGATTGCGGAGTTCTCGGAGGTAGATTCGTTGAAAGATCGAAATCCACAAGCATCAAATGACCATTTTCTTGAATCATCACATTATCTGGCTTCAAGTCTCTGTACACAATTCCTTGATTATGCAAATACTCAAATGCGATCTCAAGTTCCGACGCGTAAAACCTTATGATCTCATCGGAAAACATTTCCTCCGACTGTTTCTTCCTTAAAGAATTGAGATCTCGTCCAGGACAGTAATCGATCGCATAACCGACAACTTTATCAGTCGATAAAACACCATGGAGACGTGGAAACAGAGGATGGTCGAATCGAGACAACACTCCTTGTTCGAAACTAACGCGTTTGTGCTCATCTTTGGCCTTCTTTGTTTCGATTGATTCTATTAGTATGACTTTTAAAGCAAGCCATTCGTTATCGGCTTTTACGAGGAACACAACTCCTTTAGATCCACGTCTAAGGGGTGAGAAAACTGCTAGATGGTCGAAGTTTAGAGTCGGGATCTGATGATTTCCCGGTGTTGAGAGGTGGTTGTTCATCGCTGGGATTGTGAGTGTTTATTTTGGATTGTTTTTGTGGTTCAATATTCTTAGGTTCACTTTTAAGGCAGTTTTTATAGAAATAAAGTTTCTAAAAGTCGGTCCGTATAGATTTTTGTTTCCTTGCCGGGAAAGACTTGAATTAAAAAAATTTAATAAAGAAAAAAACAGAATTGAATAAACGTAGTAAGGCATATCTTTAATGAAATTAACAGATATATATATATATATATATATATATATATATATATATATATCTTTGATAAAAAAAATGCTCTAAGCACTTTGTCCTCAAAGCAACAAATATATTCATTTTTGTTTGCATTTGTTTTTTGAGTTATTGTTTAATATATATTTCACATTCTAAAGTAAGAAAGAATTCCATAAAAATACACAACTATGTGACAGTATATTTTTCTCCTGATCTATCATGTTCATTATCTTGTTTCCATCTCTTGTTCAGTTTCTCTTCTCACTCTCAGACACCATTGAAATTGAAATTTCTCCCAAATCGGATTTACAAGGGTTTATAATCGAAGACTCTAACCCAGCCAAAGGGTTTCGTTCGGGTACAAACAGAGTTCTTGGGTTAAACGGTTTAAAGTCGGGTCAAAGAAACGCATAATAGTACACAAATTTGGTTTTATTAAACGCGAATTGATGAAATTATTTGGAATTATGTTAATATTAATAGATCGGGGCGTATAGCAAAGAAACAATTATTTTTGGGTGTAATACAAAGAGATTCAAAGTCTGGGAAGATCCCGTTTAAAAGCATATAGTTCAAGGGGAATATACAGTCAGCCCTCAAAACTTATGATCCCATCCAAAATACAAGTCAAAGTTATCATGATGTGCAAGAGTGACTCGAAATGAATAAAATCCTTGAATGTGGCAATGAGTCGGAAGGTTATGTTCAAAAGGGGAAGTTAGTCCTAATAAAATTACTAGACAAGTTTGGATTATTAGTGATTCCGAGGGTAAACACATAAACTCAATTAGCTGTATCATGTCGCCTAAAGAAATTTCAATTTTACAAGCGGAAGCAATATATTTCTCTTCTAACTTCAAATTTGTTTGGTTTGAAAGTTATTGCTTAGAACTGGTTAGAGAAATCGACATTTTCATACTCCAATATTAAACTATGATAGATTTATACACGAACTAGACCACCATGGAACGTATCCTAATTTAATAAAAATTAAAATTTGGTACTTTAAACTCCAATTTTGTGCAAAAATATACATTTGCCGTAACAGTGTTAAACAACCATTAAATCTTGATTACATGGATTCCACAAGTGAAACGATATTATTTTTTCTGAAATGAATAATTAAAAATCGAGGCAAAACAACGTCGTTTTAGCTTAAATTTTTAATTCTCCGTTTCAGGTAAAATGAAATTGTTTCATACGTGTAATACACATCATCAGTATTTAATGGAAAATGCATATTTTTTCACAAATCGGAAGTTAAGGTACTAAATTCAAATTGTTTTTTAGTTGGAATATGTTCTCGCACGGTTTAGTTTATATATAAATTCAACATATTTCAATACTACGGATATGAAAAAACCGATTTTTTGAATTGGTTACTATTATAGCACATATAGTAATGGCGGAGGCAAAAAAATATTTATAGAGGATATATGGTAAGAAATTTATTTTATATATCGAGGTTAATATATTAATTGGATTGGTATTAATTAAGAGTTTAAAAAAGAAATACACCAAAATTTTAATTTTAATGGATGTCATTTGACGTTTTTTTTATAATTATCATCACTCCTCTCCAAAACCTTTTATGTACAATATCAGACAATGGTTGTCAAGATTACATGAAGTTGATTTAGGTTATGTTGCTCGAAAAACAAATATGATAGCGAAAAATTTAGCCAATATTCTTATGTATCTGCTTATGGTTTTGTATCATTGCATTTACCTTCATTTTGGAGTACCGAAAATTGAGGATATTTTCAGGGATCATGGTGTTCAAATATACGATTTCATTTTAATAGATTCTCAAACCCGCGAGAAGAACTTCGTTAGGAACGCTTTTCGGCTTTGAATCCACGTTGTAACGGTTTCTGATGGAAGATGCTTTTCCCATTGATGAGCTTTATTTCTGAGTGAAAATATAAATAGATGAAGTTTCAGAGCGTCTTCAGAGACACCGTTCATCTCCACCAATTTGCATAGTTTATCGAATTGGTTTAAGTGATCCACATGATTTTCTGTTATTAGGCCGTAAAACCTAGAACCCTGGACCATGTTAACTGAGCTGATCTTGATTTCAAAATCGACATCCCCCACAGGTGGTGGACGACTGCCGTGCGTTGGTCACGGCTCGTTGATTCGTCGATCATGCCAATCGTTTGGGTTTCCTTTGGCACACACACCATTCTTTTGTTCTCCACGTCCAGAAACTGATCCATCCTAAGCTTCTCATGTCTGAAAACTTGAAAATCCAAGAATAAAAAAAAAACCTAGTCTCAGATTCAGACCAAATCCCTATGGCTATTATTGCAATCTCCAAGTGCTACTAGAGAGTAGTCTCGAGAGTTTAACCTAATGTTACCGTAAGTGCACAGTTAAATGCAATTGTAGTACGTACGGGATCGATCCACAGGAACTGAGAATAACTTCACAAAGAATACATGAAAGAGTCTGATCAAGGTCTAAGATAAAGTTTAGGGGTTTTAGTTTATACTATTTAAAGTACGTAAAAGTAAATGAGCAATAAGTAGATAACGTGCAATGAACAAAGACTAAATAACTTATAAACAATAATAAGACAAATGATCCCAGGGGTGATGGTGAATGATTTCAGGGAGTTTTCTAATCGGAGAGTGATGTTCCTTAACTTTTTGTTAGTATCTATCGACTTCAAGATTTCGTATATAGATTGGTCCACTTTTTGCTAATCCCTGTGCAATACCCACTATCGTGGCGCTCCACACGCATTGAGAACAATCTCTACTAATCGGCCTAGCTTGCCACTGTAACTTTACAGAGTAGTTAAGCTCCTAACATGCTTAGTTTTGAGACCTTAATCCATTATCGTGGCATCAAGACTCTAAGATGCTAAACCAACTTGATCAACGCTAATTTAGATTAAGGTCACAAGTAGGAATAAATTTATCAATTAACTATGTTTCCAAGTATGTTTCTCTGAAACTTCTATCCACTGTCGTGGTATAGAGAGTGATCAGGAGGAAGATGTTTCCATGAGACGCGAATGTTGAAAGTAGTAGCTTCTAACACCCAGTTCACTTCTTTGCTACCTATATTCTCATCTTTTTTTTCCTTTTCTTTTCTTATTTATTGAAGAGAAGGAAGAGGGGAATTACACTTACTTAGACGTGCCTTGTAATGTCTCATACAGGTATCACATCCAATGTATCTCAAGCCCCAAACCAAGAAGATTTTAAGTTCATTAGGGTGAGAAGTCAACTTCGATTTGTCTAAGTCTCCAGAAGAATGATCCTTTTGGAGTTTGTCGATCCACTGATGGTTTTTCCACGGTTCCTACCAAAAATCACACACAATATCCAAAAATCATCCAAACCATAGCACAATTAACACAAAAAACAAGTTCTATCGCTACCTCATTAAAAACTTTTTCATATGTTATTGAACATATGAATAAGGAAAAGATTGTAACAATCTCTTAAAATGTAATAAATTTTTGGTAAATCTTCCATCTAAAAGATGTTAAGGAAAAAGAATACCTCAGCTGATCGCAAGACTCTCTCCCCCCCCCCATACTTAAATCACAACGTCCGCGTTGTGACATAAAACCGTAAAGAGAGTAAAAAGCAAGAGAATTCATACCGTAATTCTCTTATCCAGTTTGTGGGTTGGCAGCTCCCATGTTTGCAATTGCTTGTTTTGTTTTTTTTATGTGGTGAAAGACACCTGAAAATTAAATCACAAAAACGAAAAACAGAAAAACAGAGAAAAATCGAAAAATATCGAAAAATGGAAAAACTGAAAAATAAAAAACTGAAAATTGAAAAATGTATTTACAAAGATAGGATGCTTATTTAACGTTGTGGGCTCGACGGGCTTACGAAATGGTTAGCCGGTGGAGCTGGAGGTGGAGAGAGAGTGATAGGGAGATAAGGCCTTAGGTCAATCGCGTCGGAAATGAGGTGGTGATAGAATCGCTCCCCAGCAGGAGTGTTATCATCAATAATAATATCGTCACCATAAGGTCTCCTTCCCATACAGCGTCGTGGAGCGTTCTCAGCCGGTTTTGCATTGTAGAACACGTCTCTATTCACATATGTGAACGAGACTCTTTGATTGGGTGAAATATGTAACTGCTCCAACCTTGTTTTGTTGTGTAGTCCGGTCCCATATCTTCTCGAACTCTGTTATGTTGTCGTTTTGACGTTGAAGAATGGGCATCAGAAATCTCAGGAAGTGCATAGACCTGGTGTGGTCGATGCATATGTCCGGCGGATGTTTCTGGATGACCATCGACCGCGCCTGGTCGATGGTGTTGTCTGGTGGTTCGTTCTGCAGATTGAGCATCGATCACTCCTGGTCGATGCATACCTCCGATGAGTTGCTCTGGAAAGCCATCGACCGCTTGTGGTCGATGGTTACATCCGATGGACATTGTGGAAGCTTGCCCGAACCATCTCCTTCCACCTTCTTCTCCCACGGATTAGCTTTGTCACCCAACAAGAATAGGAATATGCGGAGTTTCATAGCGTCCTCTCAGACTCCGTTGATTTTTACTATGCCACAAAACTTGTTAAACTGATCCAGGAGATCAGTACCGATCGCTAGAGCAACCCTTGGTTGGTGTGCAGCCGCCCGACGTGCAACACCATCAGCATGAGCGACACCCCCATCACGTGCAATGCCCTCCATCTCAGCAACATGTAGTTCGTTTCGTAGCTGC
Source organism: Boechera stricta (assembly GCA_018361395.1). Classification (NCBI taxonomy): domain Eukaryota; kingdom Viridiplantae; phylum Streptophyta; class Magnoliopsida; order Brassicales; family Brassicaceae; genus Boechera; species Boechera stricta. The sequence continues at coordinate 6,612,629 of CM031542.1, forward strand.
TCCATCCGATCTCTTCTCTTCTTCTCCTTCCTAGCTTGTTTCTCGGTTTCGTTGATGTCATGAACAAATTCGGTCAGCTGGTAATTGTTCAGCTGGTAATTGCTTATACTCCTCAAGTTCACACAGCCGAAATTTGAAAAAAAAAGAGAGCGAGACATAAACGTCTAGTCTTAGATCCACATCAAACTCTATGGCTATTGCATAATTCTCCCCAGCAACGGTGCCAAAAACTTGGTCAGGAGGAAGATCGTAGGTTTGTTATCTCCTTCACAGATTTCACCCGAGCGCTACTAGAAATTAGTCTCGAGAGTTGAACCCATAAGACCGCAAGTGCATAGTCATGCAATTTTAGTACGTACGAGATCGATCCATAGAGAGAATAGAATAACACAGAGAATGCAAATGCAAATCTAATCTAGGCAGGATAATAAAATAGGGGGTTTGTGTCCTAAACTATATGCAAATAAAATAAATAAAACATAAAATAAAATAACGAATTTAAAATAAATTGCATAAATTAAATAACATAAATTAAATAGCATAAATTAAATCGTATAATTTAAATAACATAATTAAATTGCATAAATTAAAGTGCATAAATTAAAGTACATAAATTAAATAACATAAATAAATAAATTTAAAATAAATAACTTAATTAAAATACTTAAATAAATATTTACAGAGAATTGAGTGATAGTCGATTTATAGGAATCTAAATTAAAGGATTTATGTTCTACCTTTTTAGTTTATGTTTGTCAATCTAAGGATATTCGAAGTTAGGCTAGTCTACTTTCGTGGTATGTTAGTCATTGTGTCAGACCCACTCCAGTGGCGACCTTCACATTACACGCAATCCTTTCATTGATTACTCTTATGTGTGAGAGACACATCATTGGGGGCTGTCACACCATCCAACGATTAACTAAGTTAGAGCGTGTCTAAGACGAAGAGTGAATGATAAATCTATTTCTAGAATACAATTCCACTCTCGTGATGATGTAATCCCGAGATCTTAATCTAGCTTTGGCCACAACTAGATCAGCTTTGAGCTTCTCCATCAAAAAACAAACTCGACCATAAGTAATACTTTCTAATATGCAGATATGAAGTTTTAACCCACTCTCGTGGTGCTAAGGGTTTCTATTCGTATAACCACACCTACTGGTTTGGTTATAACTTTAGACACATCTCATAGGACATAGCTTAGCACTAAGATTTCATAATAGAGTAGCTAGATCGTTCAAGAACAAACGAACATAATAAAAATCCTATGAAGTAGATTCCATCATCGACCACCACCCTCGTGGTCTAAAAGATCTACTCTCTTATCTCTCTGCGAGGTTACAAAAGAGATAGGGCATAGGAATAGAAAACAAAATACAATAAAATAAAGACTAATAATAGCATAAGAATAAGCTGAAACATAATCAAGAGAAAAGAAATACACCTAGAAGAAAGAACACTTTATTTGATATATGAAATGAGACACAAAAAGTGGGAACTTGTTTCTAGTGGGATTACATGTGTTTATATAGAAGTGAGGCTCTGAAGAGAGATAAGGTCATGCCTCAGAAGCTTTTAGAAGACATAAACTCGCAAATCCCGAGCTTCCATAACTTGAATCATGCATTAACCGAAGTTTTTTTTTTGCTCGGAACGTCAGCATCGACCACTCACGGTCGATGCACCTGTCGATGTTGAGCTCCAGGGAGAGCATCGACCACTCACGGTCGATGCTTGCTTTGATGGTTTTCGTTTTCGTGATCAGCATCGACTAGGACCGGTCGATGCTTCCATCGGGATTTGGCTCAGGAGCACACCGACCCCCTATGGTCTATGGAAGGGTCGATACTTAGCTTGTCGGTCTTTACAAAATCCTTCGCGAACGCACTTGATCCAAATGATGGCTCCATCTTTCCCTTAGGCTTCAATAAGCTCTCAAAACATCTTAAACATGATGGTTTTGCTCCAAGTACCTACAAATACATAAACACACACAAATGCACTAAAACTATCCTAAATGCATGTTAGAACATATAAACTACACTAAATGAATGCATGAAAACATGTAAATATGCATACTATTAGAGAGTTTTTGTGGCACTCAACAAAAATTGATGGATTCAATTGAGATCTTAAACTACTCCCATAGGAGATAGCTTAGCGTTAAGCATACATACAAGGATAGTTAATCGGTTAAGCATACTAAACATGAAACCCTAATTAGTAGATCCCATCATCGATCTTCACCCCAAGATCTAAAGGATCTACTCACTCATACCTATGATAACAACAATATGATATGAGTATGAAGTCATAATAAAGAGATAAATAAAGCGGTAAACAAATAAAGAAATAATTAAGATTGAATTAAATGAATTGCATCAACAAAACTTAAAAATTAATATGTTTTTGGTATGAGTACTCTTCTCTGAATTGTGTTCTCTCTCTCTCGCGTTTTGCACATACGTACGGGCGAGTTACAAGATGTTTATATAGACCTAGGGTTTCCTAGAACAAATGTTAAGTTTTCTAATTCTTCACAGCCAAAAATGTGGAGTTTCCTTAAGCTTAAATCGTCGAAAAGTGAAAATTCCTTTCTCGTAAGACTAGCATCGTGAGCTTCTGGGCCTTCTAAGTGGTCGATGGAGTTTAGCATCGACCGTGTTTGGTCGATGCTCATGTTCGATGCTCGACTGTGCAGTTTAACAAAAACCTTCTGTAACCGTTCGCGATCCTAGTGAATGACTCCAGTATTCCTATGAATCGTAAAGTTCTCTTAAAACATCTCAAACACTTGTGTTTTTCTCCAAGTACCTAGAATCACATAAGCATATAAAAATGCACTAAAACAATCCTAAATACTAATTAGAATGTATGAAACTAGCCTATATGAATACGTAAAAAACATGTAAATATGAGTGCTATCAACGGGGAGTTCGATAGATCTGTGATAGAGATCGATCGTGCACCATAGGAATTAATCGATCTATTCTTGGTTTAATTAGGCATCATAGGTTTCGGTCGATCCTATAGGTAGTAGATCGGTCGATCTCTCCTTCCAGTGCTTGCATTGCTTTATTGCCTGACAGACGGACATGTGTAAAGTAAAATGGCTATATCTTGTGTTTTCACCGTATGATCTTCTTCAAATAACTTGGAAATGAAAGGTAACATCCTCATCTATCTTGTATCTAAAGATGAGGAAGATCCATTGGTAGAAAGTTTTCATTTGATGATATACTTCAGACGTACAAAGGCTGTTCTGTCTTCAAAATGCTTGTGTTTGCTCTGTTTTGCTTTGTCTTGCATCCTTTTCTTCCAGATAATTTGTGTAGGCCTTTGAGACCATACATAATATGTATTTTCTTGAAAATCTTTAAGATTGCATTAAACTCTTATTGGAAACACATTAATGTGATACTAAATATATAAAAGTATGGTGTTATCATTCACCGTAGGTCTCCTCAATAACATCATGCTCATTGCGTCCCACCATTTTTCAGTAACTTGCTTGCTCTTGATCGAACCTTGCTTTTATACCATGTGTCACAGACTTGATCTTTTGGGATCAAACTGTGCGATCCTAGCCTCTCTTTGTCTCGAGCAAATAGTCTAGGTAGCCTAACTTCCCAACTCTAAGAAATCCGACCCTTCCAGAGAAAAGAACTCGGAAAGAACAAAAAAATCGAGAAAAGACAAAAGAATCCTGAATTGCTCTGATATAGATAAAAATATTGGATTATTAGAGGGATCTCACCCCTATTTATACAAAACACCTGCGAAAACAGATGGTGGAGATTAAAACGATCTAGCGGCTGATATTGAAGATATGACTTTGATTAGCAAGATCCTAATAATTTTTGGGTGCATTTGTAGGGATATTTCTTGGGGACAAAGTCTTGAGAAATATCCTCCCAGTATTTCCATAACTTGTCCAAATCGCCTATAATGTTCTAGAAGATTTTGGAGATAATCCAGCTCACGAAAGTGATGAAAAAATCCATGAAAATGCTAAATAAAAGATGGATAGCCTTAAGGTTCGGCCGAGAGATATGTTTATGAGAATGGACCGTGACAGGTCATATGAAAGAAAATGGATGGGAAACCAGGACACATGCATTTCAAGGTTAGCTGTTGGAGCATCTAATCGAGCCGAAGAATCATATCTAGTTTCAGTAACCTTTTATCGTTTGACTTATCAAATAGTATTATCGATTAGTGAAATAACAAGAAGTAATGTGTAAGCTTTTTATGAATATTGAGTGATAAAACCCGATTTGTCCTAGATCTACAAGTTTGTACGGTGAGGAAACGTAACGAACAATCAAGCGCATAAAGTAGATGAGACACAGAGATTTGTTAACAGGGTTCGGTTAACCTACATCCCCGGGACCTAGTTTAGAAACAATTCACTAGCATAAGAACACAAATGATATCCAGCACACACCTGTGCCTATCACTCTTATCTAGATGAATTAAGCATACTACCACTCACTCTGACGAGTATAGCTCCACAACAACCACCAATAGAACACATCTTGTTTGGTGGGACGACACCACACACACATGTGCGCCTCTCAAAATAGAACCCTAGCTGCGTGAGTTTTTCTGTCACCACCTCGATCTATTTATATGCTCCAAGATCAAAACTCTAGGTTAGATCGACGAGCCTTCCAAGGCCCATCAGCTACTATCATTCGCTGAGGCCCATCAGCTACTATCATTGCTGAGTCCACTTCAGCTACTATCATTCGCTGAGGCCCATCAGCTACTATCATTCGCTGAGTCCACTTCAGCTACTATCATTCGCCGAGTCCACGTTGGCTACTATCATTCGCCGAGTCCACGTTGGCTACTATCATTCGCCGAGTCCACGTCAGCTACTATCATTCGCTAACAATTCTTCCGACTAGAATAGGTTCCAGCTTGTTCCAGCAACATCATGCTTTTTTCCCATACCAAGTAAAGCTTGCACTCCCATAACCACATAAGTTCTTCACTGATGTGTTTTTTTTTTTCTTCTCTGTTCCACTTCATCGCTCTTAGCATCAACTCTTGATCAAAACTCATTTTTCTTGTTACACTTCTTGTACTACTTTGAACCTTAACTTTTGATCTTGTAACAACATATCTTGTGTCTAACAACCAGTTACAAATACATTTACATTGAGAACATGTATTCTTCTTTTTTATTTACGATTGTTACATTTTTAAAATACTAGCAATATAAAATCTCACTATTAACTAGCAAAAAAGAACGCAAATTGCATAAACAACGAGAAAAGTGGGTAAACAAAACCCTCCCTTTTTCCAAAAACATGTAAAAACTCTCATTTTGTTTGTGGGTTTTTAAACCCTCAAATGGTAAAATAACTCATAGTATTAATAAACCAAATAAAAACCAAATAAACTATTATATTTAAATAAAATAAATAAAGTTTAAGATTTATATTTTTCTACATTCGAGTTTGCAATTTTTCTTTCCAAAATTGAGTTTTCTTTTTTACGATATGAAAACTTATTCAACATCTAATTGCGATCACGTAAATCCATTTCATTACCATTTATAAATTATGTTATGTAAACTATTTAGTTTTGGATAAATTGTTTGCTAAATAATGATTAATTAAAGTTATTAAAATTTTATTTTAGTATATTTTAATTAAAATATTAATTACTAATGAATGTTTACTTAGTTTATTCGGTCCGATGAAAATATTTCGGCGTAGAAATTTATGCACTTTTATATTATTAAAAATTTTGGTTTGGTTTCATGTTAGTAAATTTGTGTGATCGAACCAACTAAACCATTATCAACATAAATCCTAAACCATATTGTTTTTATTTATTTATGTCTTAAAATAGCAGTTTGTTTGATTTTAAGCTGGTTTTTTTATATTGGGAGTTTATTTTACGTTTTACTAAAAGGTGAGGGTTTAAAAATCCACAAAAAAAAAATTAAATTTTGAAAAGTTTTTAGAGAAGGTGAGGATTTTTAATCCATTTTTCCTTGTTTTAAACATATCACTTATAAACAAGATAAAAGAAAGTAAATTTTTTTTTATTACTTTGGAAACTTGTCCATTTCTTGATTTCTGAAAACAATTTCACAGATAATATAAATATTTTGATTGAAATACACTAAAGAACAAATGAATATATTTTTTTGAATAAAAAACTTTTAAAACAAAAGGACCTGCTCGTCGAGAATGACAAATATCGCAATGTGGTAAGAAACCAGGATTCGTTTGCATCACTTCCAATCTCATATCCCCGAATGTGATTATGCGTCCAGGCATTAATAATGACAAGTCGCCGAGAACACACTTAATATGAAAAGTGATACAGCAAATATCGCATGTGTAGCACCACGTCATGGTATCTATTTGTTTCTCGCATATATGACACCAATATCCTCCATTCATATTTTTTTCATAGCATAAATATAGAAGATGCTCATCATACCAATGCTCTGTTGTTTTAGGCAAAACAACACATCCTCCATCTAGATGAATCGTTGGCACAACCGTGACAAAGAAATAGCGTCATGTCACCACATCTTAAAGTTAATAATTTATCATAATACACATGACGTTTCTTCCTAGGAAGATTAGCACATGTTCTATGGAGAACGAAATTGCATTGCACACAACCGTAAAATGCTTGAGAATATATAGGGAAGACACATGTTGCACAACGAATGCTTCCACCACAAACGATATTTTCCTCGTTGAGATTTAAATAATGTTCCTCGTGACTAGAATTGCATATGAGGTTTGCATTTATCACCTTAAACGGTTGAATTTCTTGAGTTTCTTTAGGTATCCCCTTGAGTTCTAACTTGTCGCAGACATCATCTCGTATTGCACATAGAGAATGAATGGCATAGTTATGACAACTCGAGCAAGAATATGCCCCATAGGACCAATCAACTTTTTGAAAACAAATTCGGCATTCCCAACTTCCAGGACTAAGATGAATACGCCTATAAAACGATGCTCGTGACGATTGATGTTGATGATTTCTGGCAAGTCAATACAACTTTGATGGATCATGAAATCACTTTGTTGGCATAAGGACTTCGATCACCATTCATCCCACAAGCATCACAACTAAAGGACATACTCCTTGGCAAAATGCTGAGTTGATGTTCATGAGCCTTAGCAAATAAGACTGCAAGTGGTGGTGGATCCCTCACACAAGCAACATCCACACTGAAGTTACATATCGAACAATGATAAAATCTATTCCCTAAAGTTTTTCCACACATACGAACTTTTCCCATCAGAGAAATGATGTTGTTCGAGTGTAAGGAACTTAAGGTGATGTTTAGAGTGACAGGATGGCATTGTTTGTTGTTATTCGATTTCATCTGGATAAATGATGAAGATTGTTTAGATAAAATTAACATCATTTAGATGAACCATCTGAATGAGTTATAAAAATTTAGGCAAAAATTAAAAACTCATCTGGCTGATCCAAATTGGATCATTTGAATGGAGATGAATCAATTAAAATGTCAAATACCAAATATATCCTTCACTAAATAAAATAATTACAAAAATACCTAATGTATATTTGAGAACACTCACTCATCGTCGTCCCCGACTCGTTTCTTCTTCGCTATAGAAGAGAAAAAAAAATTGAATTGCTCCGAGATTTGAAATCTCCCCGTCGACCCAGGTTTCGCTCTTCTTCTTCTTCTCCCTCTCTGTTTCTGTATCGATTTTGTGAGATGGGAGGACCAGCAGAACATTAACACCTTCAGCCGTTTGAACAACAGATTCTACGACCTCGATGACGAAATCAAATCCGCCAAGGTATGATTCTTTCTATATATCCTCTATCCTTTTGATTTTGGGTTTCGATTTTGTTTCCCTACGCGATTTTAGGGTTTTAACATTTGAATAGGTTAAATCCTGAAAAACAAATTAGGAGGATTCAATTCAATTCAATTCGCTATTTTGCATTGTCGACGTCTTTGGAACACTGTGATAAGATCCAAACCGGTGAACCCTTTCTCTATTCAGTTCAATAAAGAACGAATCCACACAAGGGAGACTTTGGTCAAGCTAACTGATTCGTCCATTGTTCATGAATTGCTCTAATTACAATAATTATGAGTATTTTTAAGTGTTGCTCTGGTTTAGGATCATGATAAGTTTCTTGGGGAACTCCTGATTTTATTGATTGGTGTAAACTGTAATTACTTGGTTTGTTAGGTACTATTTGGTTTCTTACTTAAAATATGCAAACGTTGTTGGGTCTCTGTTTAGGACTAAGATTAGGAGTTATGAGTTATGATCTTGAGTATTTTTACTAGCTTAGTTATAGCTATGTATAATGTACTATCTTAGTTATGGTTATGATGTTTGTATTTTCTCACAATGATTAATTTCTATTGTTTTAATGCTGCAGCTTGTGTTGATGTTTACGACTTTTTTGGCTAATTTTGTTCAGGAATTGTAGAATTTTTTTGGCGCATTGATGTTCTTATTACCCAATTGATCAGGTTAATTGTAAACACTCATACTGGGTTAAGATTTTGTTACACCGTTTATACTGCCCTTGTAACTAAGAGATGCTTATGTGTTCCAAAACATGTCTCTTCAACTTTAGATCTGCTTGATGATTTTTTCTATTTGGTGTTCTGGTCTGATCATGGGTTTTTTTTTTTTTTGCAGTCATTGTGCAATGCGTGTGGGATCAAGAGCAGGAAGAAGAGACAAGCAACTCTTGGAGTTAGACAAGAAGATAATAAGATGAAGAACAAAAGTATTATCAATGTGTTTCATATGATACTTCACTCCATTTGTTGCAATGAAAAAGATCAATATTTTATAATATTTTAGTTGTAAATATATTTTTAATTAATTTATAAATGTCAAAAATAATAATTTGAAAAGTATTTAGTTGTTAATATATTTTAAATCAATTTATAAATGTCAAAAATAATAATTTGAAAAGTATTTAATTGTGAATATATTTTAAATCAAGAAGTAAAATTAATATGATTAAAATTAAGGTTAAAAATATGATTAGATTAAAATATGGATATTTTAGTCATTTTCTTATTAAGATGGAGATGAATATTTACAAAAACTAAACAAACAAACAAATGTTCATTAGGATGGATTATCCAGATGAAAACTCAAATGGACAAACAAACAACATTTAAATGGACTATTCAAATGGAGTATTTGGATAAACTATTTGGATGGAAATGTTAGATGGAGAAACAAACAGGGCCTTTATATCTAAAGTAAGCTTAGAACAGTCAAAGTGTAATGTTAATTGACACTGAGAACATTTGTAAGGATACCAGCTACGAAAATCCTCTTCACAAAAATCACATGTTTCACCATACATCTCATTCTTGTGGCGACAAGAGAATGTTCATGGACTTTTGGATATTCAAAACATCTGGTGGTGGATTTTTGGCAGCCGTGTCGACAACAAAATCACATATGGGACAGTAATAAAAAATTAAACCTCTTGTTCACATAACTTACAGTTCTTCCGCCACTCGTAAAAAGAGATGTGTAGAGGGTGTTCAGATGAGACGGGTGGTTGATCTCTAATGATGAATCGGCACATTCTTTGTGAAAAGATATTTTACACTCATAGCAACGATAACCATCTTTGTTGTCGCTAGCTTGTCGACCGCAACCATAATAACTGTGAACCCAAGGCGAAGAGTATAAAGGGTGTTTATGACTTGGTAAATTTGTTCTAATCATGGTGATGAATGTTTGTGATGGTATCAAGGACGTCGATCGTTGTATTTATACCAACTTAGTTCGTACTTTAATTTTCTATTAAACTTTGTAACAAGCAAAATATTCTTGCGCATAAGCAAATAACAAGAAAGGAATAGATTCTAAACAGACATATATATCTCTCCTCGATCGTACGCTATACTTAATACTTGCAAATAACAAGCTAAGAAAATAATAGATCCTAAACTAATTAATATTTTTCTACTCGAACTTCGTATGTTATCCTATATATGCCTTATTGATTAAGAATACAATTTTTTTCTAAATCGTTTTACACATGAATCTATGATCATGATTTGTAATTAGATAAACTAAATAAAATAATAATAAAAAATTACTACCCCAAACTTTACAATCCCCCAGATAAGCTAAGGGGAGTTCATTTCCTTGGTTAATAAAGAAAATATATTTTTTTACTTTTTAATGAATTACCTTGGTAAAAATTAAAGAAGCATACCACAATTAAACGAAATAAGTAATGAAAACAAAAGAAATTAGACTAATATAGATAAAATATCACTCAACAAAAAAAAGTGATGACAACAAATTAAATTCTTAATTAGGTCTTTGAAATTATACAGGTTTTCGTAAGTAGAGTTTTTCTTATCTCTGAAATTATAATGGTTGTCTGATGACGATCAGCAACAATGCTATGTGGTAACTCGACAAGGACAATTGGTGGCACGGTACACTCGAAGAGAAGCTGCAACAGAGCCGCGTGAGAAGCCCAAGGCAGCAAACGCAATCTTATACATAAGTTTTGAATGTGGAGATGATCCAATGACAGCTGAGGAGGCTAGTTATAGAGCGGTCGTACGAAGGACAATTGATGGAAAACCAGGGCACATGCATCTCTAGGTTAGCTGTTGGAGCATCTAATCGAGCCGAAGGGGGAATCAGATTTAATTTCAGTAAACTTTTATTGTGATTTGACTTATTAAGTAGTATTCTCAATCATTGAAGTATGAACAAGTAATGTCACACTAGTAACTAATTCTTTATGAATTATTATATAGGTGAGTACCCACTCTACGACAGGTTGTTTGTTCTTACTATTTTTTTAATTGTTTAACATAGCTTGCAATAGGTTTAATTTAGTATTATCACTATATGGTAAAAACCAATAATTATGAAACCATTAATTTATGTTAACTATTTTATTATTTTACTAGGTTTGAATCCGCGGTACACCGCGAGTTAATATTTTATTTTGGTTTATAATAATATTTTTGAAAACCTTAAACGTTATACTATAATTGATCATATGAGATATATGACTATAATATATTGCTTTATTGCCGTATTTTGTCAATCTATAAATCGTTGGTTCGTTTTGTTGTATCTTAGTAAACTAAATTTATATCATAATATAGTGTGTATGTGTATAATTCAAATTACTCAATCTATTCTACATTTAACAAAAATATTAATTTGATTCTAAGCAAACTTAATCTGAATTCTGGTGTATACCTCAGTTTTATTTTGTTTTTTCGGAGACGGTGTTGATGATCCCCATAGTTTTGTAAAAATATAAACCCCCAATCTGCAACATCAAAAGTTAAGAAATAGTCGGTTGTTTAGAAGACTAAGCACAAAAAGTAAAACATAGAAAGAGGAACTATGATTAAACAAAACCATATAAATCTACTTTTACAAAAACTTTAAAAAGATTTTTTTTTTGAAATATTAATTGATTATATATCCGATTTCAAAATTTCACCAACTTGAAGATTTTTATGACCCAAAATCTTAACAAAATAGTAAATTTGATATATTTAAGTCGAAGATTTTAATGAGAAATTTGGTCAGTCATATTAACAGAGAACTAATATCAAATTCTATTTCTATAAATAAAAGTAGGTCAACGATTTTTTTGTTAGATACATTTAAACAAAGAAAAGGAAATATTTTGTTTAAATCTCAAAATTATAAGAACAAAATATTTCTAATAAATGTTATTTTGTAATATTTTAAACTTTTTATAAAGTTTAAACTATATTTATAATATATTAAACTTTATAATATTTAATTATTTATAATATTCATTATATTCGATAATATTATATGGATTTGGAAATTTTTATTTTCTTTTATAATATGCATTTGAACCACCACCCAAAAATTTTAGTCGATGTGGGACCGTTATTTCACACTTTTTTATTGATTGAGAATATTGATTTTTATTTATTATAGAAACTATTTATTAATTCAAATGTTTAAGAAATATGAGGAGAGAATTTTAAACAAAATCTTTGAAATATCACTAAATTAATTAAAGGAAATATTTTTGTTGACGAAATGAGAAGATAGAAAAAAAAAACTTTAATATTTCTTTAACCAAATAGATCCAACTCATATATCCAATTAAGAACACGCGGATCCTATGTTAATGAAATCGAATTGCAATTGATTTTGATTTCAATAAATTTAAATCCAAAATTACCCTTCCTAATTACAGTTAAACACGTTAAATGCATAATTTCATTGACAGTTGAAGTAAATAAATGATTAGTTTTGAACATTTTGAAGGAAAAAATCTTAACTCAAGTACTCAAGTCATTGATTTGATTATATAAGATGTATCACATTCAACAGTACCCAATTTGACAGCACATTAGATATTGTTTTTTATTTTATTTTCCATTGACCTATGGCTCCAATGTTTCTACGAGACAATTTCTGCTTATTCAAATTAAAAACCGTCATAATTCCCTTGACTATATGAAGCGCAACTCTGCTTCTTGTAAAACACCATTTGAGTAAAAGTAAGTAAGCATCTGATTTTTGTAGTCTTATCGTTTTTGTCTGCGATGCATTTTCGTATGTGTTCACTTTTGATGATTAACTCGTACTTATCTGAATATGTTCTCAGCATGTTCAAGTTCCGGTTCCATCACCAAAGAGAAATGACTTTTTCCTAAAATTAGAAGCTACTAGTCTAAACCCTGTTGATTGGAAAATTCAAAAAGGAATGATCCGGCCTTTTCGGGTTCGATTCGGATTTTTTGGGTTTTCGGATTTTCGGATTTAGGCTTCTAGCCTATATTCGGATATTTTACATATTCGGTTCGGATTCATTCGGATTCGGTTCGGGTTCGGGTTCGGGTTCAAGTTCGTTCAGGTTCAGCTCGGATATTTTGTACTCAAAGTAACCGAACTAGAGAAGGGTCATCAGCTTGTCGCATTAATTGCAGTTGCTGCATTTGCATTTGCTGCTCCTTCACTTTACTTTGTTGTGCCTAAAATATTTTGGGAGAATTAGTTAAAAGGGACAAATATACCTTATGTTTGTGGATCTAAACCTTTTTATAGTTAGTTTGGTAATTTAACCTTTATATTAATTAAAAACCAATCATACCCTCATAATTATAATTAAGAAAGTATATTAATTATTTTGTTCTTTAGTAAAATAGGTTGAAGTTTTTTGTTTTTGTTTTTGTTTTGTTTTTGGGTAAACCATCTAAAAGATAGAGAGTCTTTGCAAAATTTCTAAAATTACCAAACCCATAAAATTTTACTCTCTTCTTCATTTTCTTACTTGTTTTCTTCTCTCTTCGGAGCTCAGTTCTCCATTCTTACCGAGCTCTCAATTCTCTCTGCCGGCGCTACGAGAATACTTCTCTCTTGTCTCTTTTTGTTCGTGCTAGGCTCTCAAGATCAACATCAAGGTTTTTGTTCTTTTTTGTCTATTTTTGTGTCTTTGTGCTCAAATTGCAACTTAAAATTCTAAAAATATATTGGGGAAAAATATAACATATATCAACTAAAAATATAATTAAAACCAAATAAAAATAAAAATATTACAAGAGCGAAATAAAATACATTTGAACTAATTATCATCGGATGTACTATCTGAATACTCTGATGGTGATGAATCTGATTGTGAATCAAATTCTCCAACTTCCACCTTGGAATCATCAAAAATCTCGTTATCACCTTCCTCAGTAAAATCAACAACAAGATCAACTTGTTGCGTTTGTGCGATCGGACCTAGAAAACATGCAGTGACGCATTGTTGCATAGTCTCGTTATCTGAAATACCATCCACCCGGCCTCTTGGTGTAATCAATGAAACAGTGATCCAAAGATCATGCTTGTTCGTCACACGAGGGTAGGGAATGTAACAAACTTGGTTTGCTTGTGATGCAAGGATGAATGGATCGTACTTTTGCATCTATTTTCTAGAATGTATGGATATAACCCCAAATTCATCTTGGCGAACACATGTTCCTAGAAACAGATCATACCAATCGCAATAAAAAAACAACGCATCGCAAGTCGAGCAAACCAGGGTAATGCACTTCTAGTATTTCCCTTAGAATACCATAGTAGACAATGTCACCCGATTCCGAAAAAATACCATAATCACTTGTTGGCCGGATCTTTCGTTCGCGTAAAATCTTAAAAGCATATCCACGTGAACAATACATAGGATAGGCGTGGGCAACAGACAATGAACCATTGATTAACTCTTCTAACCAAGTTGGAAAAGACTGACCTATACTTGTACCTGTCTTCACCAGAATTAATTTTAAAAAATGTATATTCATAAATTTTTAAAAAATGATATATGTAGTAATATTAAAAAGAAAGTAAGTGAATCAAATACACTTATATAAAATGTGAACCATTGTGAGAACTCGCTCTTTTTTAGCGCATTAAGTGCTTCCTCCGTGTAAGTTGGGTAATAACAGCGTACTTCAGCCATATAAATCATGTAAATACAAATATGATTACATATCTTAAATTATATATTATTATAAATATTTAGATTTGTTTTAAAATGAAATATCTTTCATACTCAAGAAGATCTTCGTAATTTGTGAGAATATACATATGCAAATGATTTTACTCCTCCTTAGTTAATCTTAACTTTTTGCTTTTTCCACTTAGTCGTCCAACCTATTTAAATAGATTTATCTTGTAATTAATAATTTTATTGAATTTATAAAAATTTTAATCAAAATATAAACACGCCTTACCTGTCGGAAGAGACTAGGAACATAGATTGGATAAAATGCTTTTCACCTCGTGTAAGTCTCCTCACTTAAAATGATTGCTTGACAATAGATCTCTCTACTTTACTCAAATTTTTAATCTTTTTCTTGAGATGATACATATACCTCTCGAACGGGTACATCCACCGATATTGAATAGGGCCACCTAATGCTGCTTCTCCAAGAAGATGAATTGGAAGATGCTCCATAACATCAAAAAATGAAGAGGGAAAAATCTTCTCCAAATTACATAGGATAATTGGTATTTGAGTCTCCAAATTACGAATACTATCAACCGTTAGAGATCTCGTACATATATCCCGGAAAAAAGCAGATATACCTGAGAAAAAAACATAAACCAATTAAAACAGTACTTGATCTAGTATTAATTTGTAATATTTATGCAGATAAAATTACCTGCAATTGTCTTGTGAACGTTTTGTGGAAGAAGGTAAGCAAAAGCAAAGGGAAGAAGGCGCTGCATTATGACATGACAATCGTGACTTTTTAACCCAGAAAACTTCTCTTCACCATAATCAATGCAGTTACGTAGGTTCGATAATCTCCCATGTGTCTTCCATCCAGACAACATACCATATGCTAAAAAATCACTTATGGTCCACATAAGCACTGCCCACATCACAAAAATTTCCTGCAATGAAACGTCAAATGCTTAAGCTCCATGTTCTCATAACATCTGCAACTCACAAATCAATGGCTGTAGGAAAACATCAAGTGATCTATTTGGATGCTCAGGTCCAGGAACGACAATTGTGAGGAAAAGAAACTCTCTCTTCATGCATAAGGATGGTGGCATATTGTATGGTGCACGATTACTTGCCACAATGAATATTGTCTTCCATGCTTTTCGAAAGAATTAAAATCATCGGTGCATAAACCAAGGTAAACATTTCGTGTCTCAGCTGCAAAATCAGGATAAATAGTCTGAAAGTGTCTCCATGCTTCAGCGTCGGACGGATGTGATATATCTCCATCCCGTGTATGATCTGAATGCCATCTCATAGACTCTGCCATCCTCTGTGATTGATATAATCTTTTTAACCTCTCCGTTAATGACAAATACCACATCCGTTTGTATGGAACCTTGACTCTTCCACCTGTTTCTTGATACCAAGGATTGCGACAAAACCGACAAACTACCTGATCTGAATCTTCTCTCCAATAAATCATACAATTGTTGCTGCACACATCTATCACCTGATACGGCAAAACAAGCCCAGCCACCAACTTCTGTATCTCATAGTATGTTGATGGATAATTACTATCTGTCGGCAAATACCTCTTCATATAATCAGCAAACGCACCAAATCTTGTAACCCGGAATAAATCATCTACGATGTAAATGCGAACTTACTTCTAAAATATCGAGAAATTTACGATTCTTACATTTAAAACAAGGACAATAGATTTTACCCGTTTGCAAAGCAAGTTCCTGATTTGTTGCAAAACTCATGAACAGTCTAACACCTTCGACAAACTCTTCTGTAAGTTGCTTTGTATCGGGATCGCGCATTGGTCTATCCATCCACGATCGAAAATAATTATTTTGATTTGATGATGACATATTTGTAATAGAGAATATATAGATATTATGAGAAGATTATAGTTAGAGAAATATAATGAGAGTGAAATGTTTTTGTGAGGAAATGTGGGTTTTATAAACGATGAAACCGACGGAATTCAGACGGAAACGACTATAAACGTATTTGTCCGTTCAACGGCTTTAAACGGCTGGTTTTTAAACGGTTATATTTTAAATTTTCCGATGAAAAACCGACGACACATATAAAACCGACAGAAGCCGTATAAACCATCGGTTTTTCGTCGGTTTGGATTTTATATTTTCTATAAAAATTCATGATTTTGGGGTTTAATATATGTATAACTATACTGAAAACAGATAATTTCACCAAATTGTCTGAAATATTATTTTGAGAATTCAAATAGATTTAAAATAAATGTTTTAGAATTCTTGGTTTGACTTCTGTATTTCCTATTGAATTTATCTAAAATTTGTGTTTTCCAAAAACTTATAACCAAAAAATGTTTATAAAACCTCAAACTCTCATATTTGTTTATAAAAATATGATTGTATATTGTAATAGATAGAGCGTTTTCATATATATAGTTTTTCAAAATGGTTATCTTTTAAAGAATATTTTTTCAAGAATACTGATGGAAAACCGACGGATATGATGCAAAAAAAAATTCCGATATGTAGTATCGGTGTTTCTGTTAGTGATGTTTAAGTTTATAGGGGTTTGAACCCAATTTGAATTCTAGTTAAGATAAGAAACAAAACTCCCACTGAGTGTTGCGGGAAATGAATAAGTGACTATGAGTTTAGAACTTTTTTTAAAGCTCTAACATACTGTTGATTAAGTAGTTCGTTATTAATTTATTTGACGGGATAGATCGTCCATATTTGATGGGATAATAAAAGCTTCCTGTATTTTTTCGTTTGTCTTTAATTCAGATCAGTAAATTGCTCTTACTATCAATGGCTTTTGGTTAAGATCATCAAAGGAACTTCACTTCATAATCTTAAGAGTGTAAGGAACTTTCCTGTGTTTCTTTCTTTTCATTGTGTTTTATTCGATAAAGAAACCATCTCTTGATCTCTCTCTGTGGAATCTATGGTTGTATCTGCAATGAGTCTTCCAAATAAAATTCCTCAGTTCTTGCATTTTTATTATCTTTTAAAGAAAACCGACAGATTTCCGACGGTTTCTACACTCCGTCGGTTTTAAGGAATACCGATGGAGTATGCAATAGCCAATAGTAAGACATGCAATAAAAATCCTATACATGTCGGTTTTCCATCGGTTTTACCGATAGAAAACAGACGGAATCTGTAACTACCGATGGAATTCCGACGCGAAATTATTGTGGCGCCAGAATATTCATTTAGCGGGAAAAATATTCCTTTGCGATGGAAAACCGACGGAGGCTTCCGTCGGTACCAAAGAAATTTAACCCGAGACACTTCTCATCTTCCCCATTCTTTCTCTTTCGATTCTCCTTCTCCGCGGCCGTATCTTCTCCGACAACCATCTCTCCCCCGGTGACCATATTTCCCCCGGTGACCATCACTCCCCGGCGATCATCTCTCCCCGGTGACCATCTCTTCTCAGCCGCTGCACATCTCCGCCGCTCATCTCTCACTACCGCGCGCCACTTCTCCGGCGAGCCTCTCTTCTTCCGGCGACATCCTCTTTATCGGCGAGATTCTCTACCCACAATGTATGATTTTATGATTTTGGATTTTGAGATTTAGGATTTTGTGATTTAGGAATTGGATTTCGATTTTGATTTAGCATTTAGGAATTTGGATTTTGAGATTTAGGAATTGGATTTCGATTTTGATTTAGGATTTAGGAATTTGGATTTTGAGATTTAGGATTTTGTGATTTAGGAATTGGATTTCGATTTTGATTTAGGATTTAGGAATTTGTGGTTTTGTGATTTAGGCTTTAGGAGTTAGAATTTGTGATTTAGGATTGAAGATTTAGAATTTTGATTTTGGAATTAGGATTTAGAAATTATGATTTTGTGATTTAGGTTACAAAAGAGTAATTATGAATTAGTAAAAAATTTAGTTATTTATTAATTTAGTAAAAATATGTGAATTTGTGAATAATTTAGTAAATATGAATAAGTAAAAATTTAGTAATTTAGTAATTTAGTAATTTAGTAAAATATGTGATTTGTGAATAATTTAGTAATTATGAATTAGTAAAAATTTAGTAATTTAGTAATTTAGTAAAATATGTGAATTTGTGAATAATTTAGTAATTATGAATTAGTAAAAATATGTGAATTTGTGAATAATTTAGTATAAATTTAGTAATTATGAATTATGTTATGTTATTTCTTACTAATTATTTTAGTAATTTAGTAATTTTATGTTATAAAAATTTAGTAATTTTGTGAGTAATTTAGTAATTTTGTGAGTAATTTAGTAATTATGAATTATGTTACGATTCCAATTATGTTATTTCTTACTAATCATTTTCTCGTTTTGGAAGTTATGAGGTTTCCATCCGTATGACTCAGGGAGCTCCGATCGCTTTTACGAACCAGAGGAGTAGTTCTGCCACTCCTTCTAATGTTCCAGCTTCCGAGAATTCCGAAGCCCACACCAGAATCACCATTGATGAGCTTATTTCTCAACTGGGACGAGAATGTTTGCAGAATCCACAGCGTCTGAATGGAGCCACTTGGTATAATTTTAGTATTTTATAATGTTTTTTACACTAATTATTTAATGGTGATTTTATTTTAATTGTAGGTTTCGCTATAAAAACGGGATCAACAAGACAATTTTGAGTATGCTCCATAACCAACTCCCAGAGATGTATCCCACCTACAGAGATATGCCAAAAGAGCGGCGAGATAACTGGTTTAAATGTTTCGCGGTATGAAATTTTCTTACTTTATTATGGGTTTTTTTAACATTTAATTGTGGTAGAACTAATTCTATATTTAATTTATTTTTGTAGCAAGAATTCAATTGGGACTCCAGATATATGCCCCTTGTTCGTAAAGCTTTCGATAAGCAAGCTTGTTCGCAATTCAGCGAGCATGTCTACAGTTGGAAGCAAAAGTGGAAGAAGGGAAAAGACAAGCCAAGGGATCTCTGCAAGAAACAGGGCGAACCGCATGAGCGAACGGGATGGACTAGGAATCGCGACACATAATGCGGGTGCAATGACGTTTGAAAGTCGTGCTGACGAGCTGGTATGAATATAATCTTTTACTAATTATTAATTTCTTTAATTTTTTTTATTTACTAACAATTTATTTGTTTAACTAGACTGCCAAGGCCGGTGGTGTGCGACCAGATTTGTATGACATTTTTGTCGACACGCACACCAATAAAAAAAACGGGGAGGTACAAGACAAGTTGGCGTGCAAAGTCATGAACAACATCGAGAAGAAGAAGCAGGACAAGCTTACCCAGCTATCTCAAAAAGGAGGATCATTTTCAGGTTCTAATTCATTGCTGCGGGAAGTCATGAACCAACTGGTCTTAGAGGTAAATAAATTTAAATAAGTTGAATTATTTTTATTAATTTTCAGTATTTTAATACTTGTTTATAATTTCTTAGGAAACATGTAAGCTGAGGACGTGTTTTTGGATTAGGACGCCTTCCAGAAGCAAACACTGCAACGTCTTCGTTTAAGAGATTATGTGCTCGTTGAAGAGATTGAGAAGCTGAAGGCGGAATTGGCGGAAAAGAACGCAATAATTAACGAGTTGCGTTCTTCTCAGGATTACTTCTCGACGTTTATGAGCCGGCATTTTTCGGATTTCCGCCCTCCAGGCCAAGAGTAGTATTATTTCATTTTTTTATAATTACGTATTCGAACACTGTATGACTTTTCTTAATGTATAATTAATTTTAGAGTTTTTTTTATATTTATCCATTTTTAATTTAAATTTTATTTATAATTAAATTTTTGAATTACAAAAAATAAAAATAATATTTGTTATTTAATTTTCTAACACGGTCGGTTGCCCGTCGGAATATATATTCGTCGGTTGCCCGTCGGAATATATCTCTGTCGGTTGGCCGTCGAAATCTCTTTCCGTTGGTTGGCCGTCGGAATCCCTTTTCGTCGGTTTTCCGTCAGTCATATAATTTCTGACATATTTTCGACAGTCATTGTTGTCGGAAATTTGAAACTTTTTAACCGTAATTTCCCTCAGAACACCGTCGGAATTTTATATCCAACGGAGGTTTTTATCGGTAGTCCGTCGGAAATATTTCGTCGGAAATATTTCATCGGAAATCCGTCGGTTTTTGCTACGAATTTCCTACAGAATTTGATTTCCGACGACTTCTCATGTGTGGAAATCCCGTCGGAAATCCTTGTTTCTGACGGAGTTCCGACGGCTAAATCCGTCGGAATACGTGCTGTTTTCTTGTAATGATTAAGTCATCTTCACCACCAAATTCAGCATCATAAGAAATTAGTTTGAAATTATCCTTCAATTTAGTTTCATTCACACATCCTTTAGATAACTTAGGCTAGCTATCCACATCCTCCCAAACATTCTGATGTTCATTCTCCTCATCATCACATGAATCTTGTGGGTACTCATTCAAATCAATCTTGACTCTTCTCCTTTGTGCATCACCATTAGCTTTAAATGTTACACACATCTATAGCGTTGTCTCCTTTTTAAAATACCTAAATAAATTTGTTACTTGACGGTCATTTGTGACAATAACTAGAGGAGATTCGAAATTATCGATCAAACCAGCAGGTAAGAAACTGATTTCCACATCAACCTTACTCTGCTCTATGTTGAAGTCTTCTGATCCAATCCTCTTCAACTCTTCAAAAGTAGTGGTGGAGTCCAACATAAGTAGTCTACCACATTTGTCTCTATCAACGATAAATTTCCACTCGGTATTACGAAACGATTTGATGCACCACAAACTATGTAGACCTGCAACATATTCATCTGCGATATTTAAAAATTTATTAAGTTAGACATACATAAAGAAGAGAAATCCTATACGTTTATTTTAGATCTAGGTAAAACGGTATAACCTTACGTTATTTAGATTACGTCTTCTACCTACTTGTAATCTAGAATACGTCTTCTACCTACTTGTAATCTAGAATACGTCTTCTACCTACTTTAGGTAATCTAGAATACGTGTTTTACCGACTTTAAGTAATCTAGAATACGTCTTCTACCTACTTTAGGTAATCTAGAATACGTCTTCTACCTACTTGTAATCTAGAATACGTCTTCTACCTACTTGTAATCTAGAATACGTCTTCTACCTAAAGTAGGTAGAATACGTAATCTAGATTAGCTAAAGTCTTTAGATAGAATACGTAATCTAGATTACCTAAAGTAGGTAGAATACATAAGATAGACTATTTACTCTAGGGTTTTGGTAAATTCATAGTCATCTTCTTTCTTATGTAAAATAATCTCGAATGTTTTAACCAAATTATGCAAAACAGTTTAAGAATAAGAACAAACTTAACAATTAATTTAGGAACGTCTCAGTTTACCTTCAATAGTTTTTGAATGGTTCGAGAGACACAACAATTTGATGAGGTGGAGGTAAAACTGCAAAATTTAACAAAACTACAAACCTTAAATCTTCTGCAATCAAAGTTAACTTTCAACTTGTTATCATTCAAAGTTATAATGAAAAAGAATTAAAAAAACTTACAATATAGTAGCAGAGATTTTTGTTAAAGAACGATTGAAGGAGAAGATTGATCGATTGAACGATAATCTTTGAAAGATTGACTTGAAGATTTAAATGGAACAATGTCTTGAAAATTTAATATTTGGCTTGAAGATCGAACGATTTTAGCTAAGTATCGTTCAGTTTTAATGGAAGGATGAATGATGATAGGCTTGGTAAATCTTAATGTAATTTTTTTAGATATATAAGGTTATTTTCGTAAAACAAAATCTTAATATCCACAGAGATATGGTATATTTAATTCTTTTAGCTAATTTTCCCAAATTTCAAAGCAACTGGTCAGTTATTAATGTGAAAACTAAAGGAAAAAAAAGACTATATCTCTAGGTGGTAGTAGGAAGCCACCTCAATATAAGTTGCAGCAACCTCTGAATGTTTCTCATTTGTCCTTGCAATGAGATATCCCAGAACGCAAACCACCACTCAAAAAGAAACCCTACAGGTGCATCAATTTCTACATCATTCACACAACAAAAAAACATTCCAAAGAGTTAATCAGTTAGCCAAGATTGATAGAACAAAGAAATAATTACCTAACAAAACTTAAGATTACCAACTGGATCATGTGAAACTTTCCCTTCAGTCATAAACGACTTTGCAGTACTGCTTGTGGCGCCTTTTGTCAATTTGCTCATACTATCTTTGGCTTCAGCGAGAAATGTGACGTCTGGGTTGTGTTTATCCGCAGGTTTTTTCAGGGCCGTACAGATGTACAACACAATCACTATGTTTATTGATACCACAGCAAGAAAGGCACTCAGCAGGGTTAGAGAATGAGGAGACAATGTCGAATCTTAATCCTAGATGAACAAGAACAATCCACATGAACATTGACGCAACAAGGAACTTCTGCATAACTCCAGCCATGGATATACCACAAGAGAATGGAATCTACACCAAAATGAAGTTTACAGAAGTAAAGAGCCGCTTGTTTTCTAGATGAAACCAGGAGACGGGAGATGAGGAAATCAGATGCAGATGGGTAATCGACTGAGGCGTTGGATCTAACGAGTTAACTCGGTCTCATTCTCTATAGAAAAATCTTTCAAATCAATTAATCGATCTTAGAGATAAGCTCAAAATATACAAAAGAGAACTAGGGTTACCTCTTGCTCTTATATATAGTCGGTTCTTTAGGGTGTACTTCGGGTTTTCGGATATATCTAAACCCGAACCCGAACCCGAACTACCAGACGCATAAGACCCATTCGGGTATTTTGCAAAAAATGGGTTCGGTTTGGGTTCGGGTTCGGATATTTTCCCTAGCCCTTGTTTGGGTGTACTTTCTCTTGTATAGTTGCTCTTCTTAGTTCATACAAGACCTATAGGCTTTCATAAACTTGGTGAAATATTTGATATTTGTTTTGAATAGGAACTGATGTTGCTGGAGAGGTCGTTGAGGTTGGATCAGGAGGAAAAAATTTCAAGGCTAGTGACAAAGTTGTAGCGGTTCTCTGCCATCTAGTAAGTTTTTTCAAAAACAAGCCATTGCAGAATGTTGTAGCAATTACTCCAATTACCTTTGGAACGTGAAAACAGATGTGGTTGTTTTCAGACTGGAGGTGGACATGCTAAGTTCTCTGTTGCAAGCGAGAAGATGACTGTCAAACGACCCCAAGAAGTGGGAGCAGCTGATCCAGCTGCTTTGCCTATGGCGGATCTAACCGCTCTCCATGCTCTAACTCAGCTTGCGAGGTTGAAGCTGGATGGTACAGGCAAGTAGGCAAACATCCTGGTGACATCTGCATCTGGTGGGGTTGGCCATTATGCAATCCAACTGGTAAAACTTGAGAACGCTCATGTAACCGCCACATGTGGTGCTCGGAACATTGACTCTGTCAAATCTTTAGGAGCGGATGAGGTTCCTGAGGGAGCCGCCCTCAAAAGTCCGTCGGGTAAGAATTATGATGGTGTAGTCCATTCTGCAAACGGGATACCGTTTTCGACATTCAAACCAAATTTGTCAGAAAATGGGAAGGTGATAGATATCACGGCCCCGGCTAGTGCCATGCGGACTTATGCGGTTAAGAAAGTAACCATGTCAAAGAAGCAATTGGTGCCTCTTTTGTTGATCCCAAAAGCTGAGAATTTGGAGTATATGGTGAATCTAGTGAAAGAAAGGAAAGTGAAGACTGTGATTGATTCGAAGTACCCTCTGAGGAAGGCGGACGATGCTTGGGCCAAAAGTATCGATGGCCATGCTACTGGGAAGATCATTGTCGCGCCGTAATTGCGTTTTTGCCATCGTTGACAGTCTGTGATAATAAAAGTTAAAAGTTTGTTTCCCGTTTACACATTGCTTTATGTTGTTTTGTTTAATATGTTGACTTTAACGAACACGTTAAAATTGCAACAATGATTCTTTATGATGTAAAAAACGCATGTTGATGGTTGTAGTTAAAATCTAAATAAAAAATTTCTTCATATTGAGAGAGTTAAAGAAATGTAAGTTCTTTGAAATTGCTCGAACAAAAGAAAGATCAACTTATCACTTTATGTCAACTAAAAAAGTACACAAACATTTTGTTAGAAAGTAGATTGAAAACTTTTTTGTTTTTAAAATAAATAATTTTTTTTGGCAAGCAGTTACTATGTTTATGTGATAGCATATAAGAGTTTCTAGACTTTAAAGTAGTTCGATAGATAACCAAAATTTATCGTGACATTAAAGAAGACGATGAAAATAGTTAGACCTTACGCTATGACATCAAAGACCAAAACCATCTAATAGTTTACTCTTGAGTTTGAGTTTATTTTTATCCATTTAAGGTACTTTTGTTTGATAAAAAATTCAACCATGATCAATTAATAAATGTAACTCTTTTTGGATTGATTTTTCATAATCATGTTTAAAATATTTAGGTGTTACGTACGCAGTTATGTTTTAGTTTTGTTGTCGAGAATAAGCATCTCAATATTTTACGATATTTATGTATTTAGTAAACCTAATATTTAAGACGTATGAAGTTTGGTATATCGTAACTTGAAAATATAGATTTACATTTGGGCTTATATATTCATCCTTATTTTATGTTTAATTTTTTCTATTTCCATGTTTGTTTAAGCCTTTTAACAAATAGAAAATATAAGCACAACAACCATCAAGTAATATATATATATGTCAAATATAATATTTACATTTAATCAGTTATATAACTATATATTACAAAGAAAAAGAACTAAAAATATTTAATATTACACATTACAAAAAAATATCCAATAAAGTAAAATTCTTTAAAACACAAATATATTATAATATATAAATTATTTACCATTGCTAAACAATTTTTTTTTTTGGTCAATACCATTGCTAAACAATTTTTTTTTTGGTCAATACCATTGCTAAACAATTTTTTTTTTAGATTTACGTTATAGTTTTTCGAATTATGTATTTGAAATAAATTTTTGCCTCAATAGTAATTTAAAATTTTTAGAGACTAAAACCACTATAAATTTTATTTATTTATTAGATGTATATTAGTATCATTACCAAATTGTAAAAGAAAATATTTTAATAACTATCACTAGTCGTATAGAATTTTGAACAATATATATAGGCGTAGGTACAAAACCTACTTTACTAGTATATGAAAGTGCAAGGACACTCTCTTGAAACTAGCACATCACTATTTTAAGGTCTGTCACGTGTTCAACAGCTACCAATCAAAACCAGCCACATGTAACCTCACGGTTTCGTTTGAGTTTAACTAACTCTTCCGTTGTAATAAACTTAAGTTATGCACAATACTTTGAACACGAGGGATCATCTCCGTATAGAAGATTTATATCAACCAATGAATGTGTTTTTTACAGTCTTCAAATTCAAATAACCCTAAGTTTCCACTTCAGTTACGTTCTTTTCATCTAGCTCCCCTTGCGAGTTTAATAGCATCTAGAGTTCATCAATCTTCTTGCAATCGCAAAATTAAGGTTAATCGTCATATAGCCTTCGTGTACTAAGGAAACCGATTCGCTCCTTCTCAGAGGGGTCAAGCCAGAAAAGCTGGTAAATTTCTATTGCTTATTGGTCATTCTAAATTAAGATAATACCAAAAAGAGTGTTCACATTAGGCCTGTCAATACTTCCCATAGATAAGTATTTAAAATGGAGACAAGAAACTCTTTTTGTAGGATGCATGCAGCATCTTTCTTCCAAAGAGCTTATATCTTATTGATCCCTTAAGTTCACAATTTCTTGTCTTTATTTCTACATTATGCACAAATAATCCTATTCACCATATACGTATCGAGTTGAGTGAAATTTTCAATTTTTAGAAAGCTTACAAAGAAAATTCTATTGTGTTTCTTGGAAGATGAAATTGGACTCTATCATGACACGATGAACAATCCTAATTTTAATACATCATCAATCCCACAACTTTGTGTTTCTTCTGAATCCAAATTAAATTTCTAATTTATTTCTACATTGTGCACGAATATTCATATTTACCATAAACATATAGAGAGTTAAGTGAGATTTTCCATTTCTAATATTTTACAATAAATGGTGGTGGATTGATTAATTAATATTACGAACGGGAGTTTCCCATTTTCAGAACTCAAGAACTCCAATATATTCTAATTACTTTACATATATATAGAGAAAGTTCAAATTTAACGTTATTTTCTATTTTTTAAACAGAAAAATAAAATAAAATTTGAAAATTTTGCATCCTCATCTATATGTTATGTTATAAATAATTAACCAAGAAAATAAAAACTAAACTTTGCTTCTTTTTCTTTTTACAACGAATATAAAGTGTGTTTATCATCTTTTGTGTTTATACTTTATAATAAGGAAACTCAAAAAAATTTTGAAATTCTTACAACATAAACTCGTTGATAAATAAAATATGTTATTTTGTGTCATTTTTTAGAACTATTCACATTTAAACCGATTAAAACTCGCCAAAACAGTAAAATTCGCTAAAAGAGTGAGTTAGACTATTTTCAATATGCATTAATGTATAATGTAACTTATTAATATTGTAATTTTTTGATGATTTTTAATAACATTTTAATTTTTTATTAAACTAATATAAATGTTTTTGTTTTCATCCACATATGTTCTTTTGTTCATTTTTATTGTTGGTCATTGTTTGATAGTTTATACCTTTTTTTGTAGTCTTTGTTTTTCTTGATTTCTATGATTGTTTTAAACAAAATATGATTTATGGTGTTTATAAATGTTCCTTAAATTTTTTATTTGTTTATAATAAGAACAAAACAATGCTTATTATGTGCCTATAATATATATCGTGATTTTGTTTCTTTAGCTAAAACTTTTTGCATCTATGACCCATATTATATTTGAAGAGGAGAAAAAAAAGCTCAAATATGTTAGTTTCAATTTGACTACCAAATTTTGAATATGAAATATTTTTTTTTTGGTCGACAGTTTTTAGTGAATTGGTTGATTCAAATGAGCAAAGCTGATAAGACATTGTTTACATACAAAACCAAATACGGAGTTGACGTGCAAGTTTATCCGCTTGAACATTAGTTCTATAAATTCAAATGTTGAACAACCAAATTTATGTATGTTTGATTTTTTTTTTTCTAATTTAATAGTTCATAATCTAGTAAATTTATAGTGCAGATTTTTTTTTTAGATCAAGAATCATTTAAACAAGTGAAAATAATTTTTCTTTATCAAAATATCATGTCAATAACCTTTCATAATTCATGAATTTTTTATTTTTAAAATTCATCATATAATTGATTATTTTTATGTCTGCACATCGCAAGTGATCCTTAATTTAATAATTATAGTGGCTACAATTTATAATTTCAAGATTTAATATTCATTTTAAACATGCCAATATTATTTTATATAATAAAAAAAAGCTTTATGGATAAGAATAATTTCTCAAATACTTATTACTTTATTCAAAACACCATTCTCTAAATATGATGATCAAATACTTAAACCTTATGTCTATATAACCATTTATATCAATTAAATCTTCTTTAAGCCAACACGTCCACAACGACATATTTTGGTAAGGGCCAAAGTTTTTATGGTTACTACTTTATTCAAAGCACCATCTTCCATAATTATTGACCAATAATATTGAGATATTGGTAACATAGATTTAAACCTTATTTCTATATATAACCATATTGGTTACATAGATTTAAACCATATTTATCTTCTAATCCCCTTTGAACCAACACGTCCACCACCACCACGACGACTCTTGCGAGATGAGTGAGACTCTTGCACATTAATGGTCTTTAAACCGAGCTTCTGACCGTTCATTCCCTTAATGGCATCCTTCATGGTTTTCTCATCTTTGAAACTAACAAATCCATATACCTTTCTCGTTACGTAGTTACATTCAAGTTCATAATCTTCATCACTGTCATAATATCCATAATCATCATCATCTTTAAAATCTCTTTCGCGGATGACCTAAAAAACAAAAAGATTAACAAATCATAGATGAATCAAAAATCTAATACCAATGCGGGAAAAGTCAAAAGAAAATCGAACCTTAGAAGCTGTAACGTCACCAAACTGGGAAAATGCATTCTCAAGATCTTGTTCATCTGTGTCCGAGTCCATATTGCCAACATAGCACGTGAATTCAACATCTGTCGACGCCATTTTTGAAAGAGAGATGAAAGACAAGTGGTGGTTTTTAAGAAAAGAACATAACGATTTGTTAGTGAGGGTGAGAAACAGTTCATTACTCAATTTATAGAAAAGGTGAGAGGTTTGAGTCTTTAGAGAATTTGTGCATGTGGTAAATACTATTGACTATAATATTTTTGAAACAAGTGTAGTTGTTGTAACTAGTTTTTCATGTGAGAGGTTTAAGTTTCAATGAAAGTCTAATGAAACACAGTAAGGTCTATTAAGTATATCACAAATCGCTAACGTAGACTTTTATGTGTTTAAAACTACTCAAGCAACGTAAACATGGAGATTTTTTAGAAGCATGAAGAACTTGGGGTTTTATTTCACGAATTAGGCAAATTTTAAGTTTTATTTTGTTATTTTTCCCATGATAATTAGTTGACTACCAGTCAATCATAGTGACTAAAAAAAAAAAAGACTGCATAGGAAAATATTATAAAAGCAGTGAAAAAAATAAAAAAGCGAAGGGTTCATGAAACTGATTCGAAATACAAAAGAAAAAGGTAAGTAGTGAAGTTGGGCTTTAGTTATGGCTTTTGCGAAGTAGGCATTGCAAGAGATACTGAAGTTGGAATATCCTTCCACTGTTGTGTAACAGTTTTGATTTGAGTGAAAAAATCCACTCCTGCTTTGCCTGTAACAATGCCACTTGAGTATATAAGCAAAGGGAAAGAGAAAGCATCTTCTTCTGTATAGTTGTGACAAACTTTTTACCATAGAAGTTAAGATCTCCTGCAAAGGAGGCCTTGTTCCCCGTGAAGGAGAAGAACGGTAATGGAACCGGGATTGGAACATTAATACCGATCTGAGCAAACATTAACAACAACAAAAAAGAAGAGATCAAACATGTAATAAATTGCATACAAAAAGTGTTGTATTTTTTAGGGTCTAAGTTCTTTATACCTGTCCTGCTTCTATTTCCATCTGAAACTTTCTTGCTGCTGCCCCCGACGAAGTGAAAATGGCAGCACCGTTCCCGTACCTGTTGAAAGAGTAAATAGCAGAATGTTGAAGAATATGTTAGGACTTAGGATTATATTAGTATTGTGATATAAATGGGATAGAAAAGGGTATTTTACTTGTTTTTATTTATTATGGATATGGCCTCATCAAAGCTATTTGCCTATAAATGAATATGTCACAAAGGTATCAGAGAGCATCAATCTCACGAATGTATGATTGAAATAAAACTAGTTTTTAAATCCGACCTCCATGCACACAAGAACGGGGCCAAATATTTCCTCCTGTAATGTGCCAAAAGAAAAAAAGAAATGTAAGTTTCGAGTAGATTACAGTTTATTTGCCTTAATACCAGAATAATACCTTGTAACACTCCATGTCTGGGGTAACACCAGATAAAATGGTAGGACCGATAAAATTCCCTTTCTCGTATCCTGGAACCTGTTTGATATGAGCAAATATATATTAACTTCTCGGACCAGTCAATCATTGTTTTCAAAATGACACAAAGATTATTAATCCAACGATATCAGTCCAGCACAAATAGATCAAGTGGTTCGTGATGATTACTATTTCGTAATAATGGAGAGGGTAGTGCTGTATCTAAGACATGAGTCTGTTGTAATAGCAGCAACTATGGAGATTGGGAAAATACCACAATATTTCTTCCGTCAAGCAGCAATTTAGCACCATCGTCCACACCAGATTGAATCAAGCGGCATATCCGTTCTTTGGCCTAGTCGAATCAAAATTTAGCAATAAGGTATACGTATTAAACAACAGAAAAAATGCAAGACTAAACGTAGTTTTTACACACAGCAGTAGTCACGACAAGTTGCAGAGGTTTGTGCGTAAAAATACCTGTTTACTAATCACAGGACCCAGGTCTGCATCTGGTTCTGACCCACATGTGACTTTAAGGGCTTTCGCTCGCTCAACGAGTTTATCCTCCCTGGTTAATATTAGAAGCTAATCTTTCAATACTATCAAATGAAAATCATGAGGCCTCACATAGCTTCTTCATTTACTTATAACACCAAGACAACAACAGCAGTCAATCAAAATTAATAAAAAGAAAGAAGTGTTGTATTGTTCCAACAATCCTATATATGGTTATGCACCTTAAGGTTGTGGGGCTCGGAAACCACAGGAGAGAAAAAGATTACAGGCAAGTGTGTTTATCACAAGAAAAATGAATATATGGTAGTAGAGCAGGTTACACCCCAAAGACTTGGGAGTAATTCGAATATGGAGAAAAGAAAGATAGCAGTACCATGACTTCGAATTGCCAACAAAGACAACTGTACTCAGTGCCATGCATCTCTGTCCAGCGGCACCAAACCCAGCAGCAAGTAACGCATTTAACGTAGCATCGATGTTGGCATCAGGCAAGACAAGTCCATGATTTTTCGCTCCCATATTTGACTGAGTAAATGTTTTATAAGCAAATTGACAAGAATCGCTTCGATATACTAAGGAAGAATTTTACAGGGAAAAAGATGCCAGATGATACCTGAATACGTTTGCCTTTTGCTGCTGCTCTTGCATATATATGCATTCCGGCCTTTAAACAAAAGAATTTAATTCGGAATACACAAGTTAAACCAAAAAGTTGAGCTCAGAAGAAAACAGTTCTTACATCATAAGTTCTTATTTACAGATTTTGAAGAGTATTAGGGTATGGTTCAGCTATCTGGGCTACAGAGTAGTATGTTAACGTCTTATCAGACAGCTAAACTAATTACATAGGACACTGACCAAATGAAAACTTCGTAAAATACTATTCATCATAACATGGTCAAACGCAAACCTAAGTCTGCAAGCTATAAAAGAGCGACAACAAAATATATACTTACAGTGTTCGAGCCAACAAAAGAAACAGCCTTTATATCTTCATCATCACAGATAGCATTCACAGTATCCTGGCATGTAAAGATGCATTATTACTGATGACAAATAAAGCGAAGGCAATAGTGCGGAATCTTTACAAATTAAATTTTGGGACAGTTTTGAGGTGATTGTAATTGCAAAATAGAATATTCACCATACTATCTCCCGATAGGAATCCACTCTTTAACAATACAAATCCTAACAAAACAGGAATTATAGCAAGAGCAGAAAATTTTAAACATAACCTACATTGGTGCCATGGACGATATTGAGAACCCCATCAGGTAATCCAGCTTCAATTGCCAACTCCGCTAATATTACAGAAGCACCTGGAGAAAGCAAGTAATATCAACAACCAGTTTCAATACCACATTTGTTTTCTCTATAGATGATTATTAACAATAATCCATCAATGGAAGGGACCTTCATTTCGATAGTGGACAACAGTCAACTAATATTGCAGGTGGTAAAGTATAACATATAGAACATGAGATATATCTAAGAGCATTCAGCGCATCACATTGGCATTGCTAAGAAGATGTATGTACACTCGCATCAACAATATGTTAAGACATGATCAGAGAGTGTATATATCTTGAATATAACATCACAGGAGCGTCCTTTAGTTACTGAAATAGTTCCATGGAATAAGGGTAATAATTTGAGCAGTTTAGTTTACCAGGATCTTTCTCTGATGGCTTAAGAACAAAGGTATTACCACATGTCACTGCAACGGGAAACATCTGCACTAAGAAACAAAGAATAAATACCCAGACTTCACAACAGAAAATTACAAAGATTTAACGATATACATTGGTGAATGAAGCCATATGCAGCACTAATATAGAAAAAAAGGCCTTAGCATGTTACCCATAAAGGAATCATTGCTGGAAAGTTGAATGGACAAATGCCAGCACAAACACCTAATGGCTCCCTAATACTATATGTATCAACTCCATTCGACACATTGGGGACATATTCACCCATCTGTAAGGTTGCCATTCCACATGCATGCTCCACAACCTCTGCACAAGAAAATGAGTACCAAAAAAATAATCTGTAAGGTTCTGCTCTGCTTGTCAATCATATAATGAAACCTGCAATAAAAAAACTAACCTAACCCACGGAAGATATCACCATGTGAATCCTTTAACGTCTTCCCTTGCTCGGTTGTGATGTTCATAGCAAGTTTATCCTACATAAAAATTCAAACTTTCAGCCAAGGACATATCAAGATCAAAACAATCTAAACCAAGTAGTTACCATATTCTTGCGTATAAGCTCTTGAAACTTTAGCATAACACGCTGTCGGGTAGTAATCGGTGTGTTTCTCCACAACGGAAACGCTTGCTTCGCAGCGGATACCGCCGCTTTAAACTCTTCATTAGTAGTCAATGGAACTTTCGAAACAACCTCTTGTGTAGCCTAATAAGCAAAGGAAATTTACTTCAAACTTCAAAACTTTTACTAAGAAAACTCACTAAAAACACAGTCTAGGACTAAATAAGAGAGCTTACAGGGTTTATAACATCGATATATGATGATGATTGAGAGTCAACAAAAGAACCTCCAATAAGATTTGGTACTCTCTGAAACAGAATCACGTCAAAATCAACCCAAAAATATTTAATAAAATCTCTCAACCCAGAAACTCACCGGCGGGTTTTGCGGATGAGTAGATGGTTCCGGCGACGTTGATAACCAACAGCTCCGAAGAGCGAGAAATTGAGGTCTCAAAGGTCTCAGATTGTTACCTGAAACAGTACAAAACTAGCATCGGTCGTATCGAAGTCTCGAGATTATGATCAAGAAAATAATAAACAAAATCGAGATTTTACCAGAGATTCGCAGCAACATCTTTGATTGATTGATTTGGTGTTGTTGATCGTAGTTTGGTGTCGTCTGCTTCTATAAGGCGTGTGTTTTGGATTTGAGTGATGAGTGAATGCTGACTCAATGTTGATCGGGTACGAAGTGGTTGGCCTTTTTTACATACTGTACAATCATGTTCATTGTTGATTGCCACGTGGCTATATATATACCGTTAGATCTATATATTCACGATTCTTTAGTTTTAACTCTCTCACCAAGATAAAAGCAAATTTTCTTCTTCTTTTTTTTTTGTTCCTTTTAAAGAGACGAAGACTCTTTGGCCATGGCTCCTTTGGAGAGGAAAGAAAAGGAAAGGAAAGAAAAAGAATTCATTTGGCCATGGCTCCTTTGGAGGCTGTGGAAATCTAGGAACGACCTTGGCTTCTCGAATTTGCACTCAGATCCTCGGCAGCTTGTGAAAAAGGCAGGGGTGACGCCTCTGAATGGCTTGAGGCAAACCAACCTACAGCGCAGAGAAGCTTCTCAAATCAGCAATCATCAACCAGATAATCGGGATGGAATCTTCCACCGCCAGGGATGTTCAAGTGCAACATAGATGCAACATGGAGTGAGCAGGAAAAGACTTGTGGAGTGGGATGGATTCTTGGGACAGTGAAGGTGCAGTTAAATGGCTGGGAGCCAAATCATACCCAAACTCTCCTCTCCCCTACAAGCAGAAGCGACAATGTGATCTTTGAAAGCGATTGCTAATCATTGATACAAGCAATAGGAAGACCCAAGGATTGGCACTGCCTTTCACAAATCACAGCTGAAGCCGATATGCATCAACAAAGTCGAGGTCACTCCTCTAGGTTCGCTAAAAGAGGATCAAATGCATGTGCCGATAGCCAATGTTATTGAACTATGTCCCATGTATTTTGCTATTGTGGACAATTGTATTCCTCGTTGGTTACTCCACCTAGTAGAAACCAATCCGCCACATTTGGCTTATGTAATTTTCTTGTAAGTTTTAATTTTTCATAATGAATGAGAAATTGAGTTAAAAGAAAAAAAAAAGACTTAAGTGTTTTTTTTCTTTTAAGTACAAAAAAGTATCACCAAAGAGCAATATTTTCAACGGCTTTGATTGGAAACAACTATGTATCTTAAAATATGTAATAGAGAGAAGCTTTACGAATGAGCAGAAGTACATTTAGTGGAAGAAGCGGAAAGGATCAATCGGTTTCCTCGTTGGAAGCGTGGGAATATGTTTCGGAGACGTGTTTGGTCAATGAGAATAAGATATCTAGTAAAACGTATATAAATGAATATTCCATAAATTAATAATTATTCTCAATTAATATTTTTTCCAGATTATAAATTGAGCTAGTGTAAAATTTAACACATTTTGATAAGATAATAAAATAATAATTTTCTTAAATCCTATATAAATATATGGTTCCAAAAATCTTATAAATATATAATTTATCCAAATATAGCTAAGATAATTTAATATAATATTTTAGTGATGTTTGTTTTATTTACTCTCTCTCCTATTTTATAATTTTTTGGCTAAATGCACATATTAAAAAAAATATAAAAAGATATCATTTAATATTTTAATTTAAAACAATTAATCATATAAAATATTGCATAACATAAATGATAACAAAATATTTAATGTATTTAAATTTTACATAAAAACTTACAAGATATTGAATAAAATGAAACAAATAAATAATCTTAAAACATCTTATAAAATGGGACAGAGGGAGTACATTTTAATTTTTATTAATTTTTTAAAATTATATTACACATTTGTGGATCTTATGTTTAAACTGCTTAAGAACATTATAAATAATTTTAGACGCTATAGTTACTTTTATAAGCAATATCGGTTCCAAATATAATATACCATCGTCTTTAACTTCATAATCTAATGTTATATATAGTAATCATGCACATTTTTCTAATTTTTGAACACTTATTATTTTTATTTGGATTGTCTAAATATTCTCAAAATATTAAGATTACTAATCATTACTTTAAGTTAATGAATGTTATTTTTACAAAGTGAATACATTTAATTTATTAACATATAGCCTTAAAATAAATTTTGTAGTGTCGAATTTATTTGTTATCATCTCTTTATAAATATTATTTGTCCAGGTCAAAATTGCAGTATTGATAATATGTTGAAACATTCCTAATACGTGATATAATTGTCTAAATTTCTATATTTCTAAAATTCTAATCTTTTGTATAACTAGTTTTTAAAAATTCTTTCTTTAGATATAAATTAATACCTCTATAATTTAATAAAAGATCAATACATTATTAATTTATAGAGGTTTTATTGTATTTCAATGAACGCTTATTGTATTTTAACTCCTTTACATGCATAGTTGAAAGCTTTAATATGGGTGATGAACTACACATTACTGCAATAAAAGTTCAGAGCTAGTAAAGTTAGTGTTAGATTTTCCGACAGATTGTTCAAAATGAGTAAAGAAGGATTGTTTAATTTGTAGTGCCACTTCTTGTTTTTCTAAATTTTATGTATGTAAATTTTGATATTTGGGTTTAATTAACCTAATCTTTGCTTAATATATGTTTCTAAGTTGACAACAATAAATTGAAAATTATCATTACTACATAAATTAATGGAGTAGGCAGAAAGAAAATTCATTGTAAAATATCATGTGTAGGTGATCATACACAAAGACGAAGTTTAATTCCTCTACACGCGGAGTTGGATGCTTACTTTAATGGGCGCCAAAGGACAAAGACGAAGTTTAATACCTCTACAGCATAGTTAGAAGTTTTAATCTACATAGTGCAGCACCAAAAATTGGCCATCTCTTTCTAGACTAAAATCGTAGAACCGCATTTTTTGCCAAAACATGGAAGCACGTTTTCGCTAAAACCATGAACCAAATTTTTCCCAGAACTGCAAAATCTTATTTTGGCACCAAAAAAGATAATTTTGTTTTCACACCAAAGTAGCATAACTATGTTAACCTGGCAAAACAGCATAATCGAGATTTTTTGGTTTTTTTTTGGGTAAAACGTAAAACCACGTATTCTCTTCAAAACTATGAAATCCCATTTTGATGTCACAACCATGAAATCATGTTTTCATGCCAAAACCGTAGAACCGCGTTTTCCTTCTAAACCCGTGGAATCTCGTTTTGGTGTCAAAATCCATAATTGTGTTTTTCTAGCAAAATTATGAAAACACAATTGTTTCGAAAACCACAAAATCAAATTTTGGCGTAAAAATTTACTGACAAAACATATTTTGATTAACTATTTATTTTATTATTTTTTATTCACAAAGGTTATATTTAAAATTTTTGGTCAAAATGAATTATTTTTTTTCACCGAAAAAAGGTGTTAACAAGACATTTCATATGTAATCGTTTTGGAACAAATTGCATTCAGATTTTCTTACAAACTTAAAACGAACAAAATTGTATCTAAATGCAACTTTTAGATGCAAAAACTAATTTTAGAAACGAACATGTGTTTAGATGTTGAATCTCGATGGTACATATGATTGATGAGTCTCGATGCAGCGTCCATTATATATATTATGAGCTGTTGGAAAACATATATGGAGATGAGTTGTTAGAAAGTGTAAAATGATGAGCAAGTTGGTAGTAGAATATTATTATTATTCATCATTCCTATTAATAAGGTAAAATCTGAACCATGCTTTTTAAGGTAACCTTAAAGTTGGATCTGGGACATAGAAAACGAGGTGTCTAACTTTTACATTTTCCCTCATTATATTATTTTAGATTCTTCATCTATTAAACTCCCACTTGCGTTTATCGTATCAGCGAACATTGGATCGAGATTCTTAATGTCTTTAATTACCTTTGGTAAACAAAATTTTCTCTTTTCCCAATTTATATATATGCTATTCGATTTCTTATGCAGTTACATAAAGTGGGAATATTTTTAGAATGCATGCTTTAATCGAACTGGAAATAAAAATTTACGATCATTAATGCCAAAACTTATATAAAGAAATTAAGAGCCCTTCTGTTGTGATAAATAAAGGTTAACCAACACAACTTCGAGTGATCTTAATTATAAGAAGTTCTTGTTTTATAAATGCATCAAAAACCACTTCAATGCATTAAAATCCACTTCAAAAATAACAAATAAGCAAGGACTATCCAACTCAACAATGAGTTACGTACAGAAGAAATTGGAGATGACTCCAAAAATTGTTGCCAATACTTCAACTTCAAGACGCCCTTGAACCTACTTTTCAATGTAGATGCTCATGTTACCGATATAACTTTGATTTACATGCTTAATGGACTGAATGCAAAGTATGTTATTAAACACCGGCCGTCATTTGTCACTACGTCCATATTGCTTCTTCAAGAATATCATCTTCAAATATAACACAAAGGAATGTTGAGTATCAACAACAGTTTTAGCATTGCTACTCAAACAAATATTCTTCATTCGAACAATCAATCTCAATACAACAACTTTTGCAAAAATCGAAGAAAAGATTAAGAGGTAGAAACAGAGAACTTGGATCAGATTTTCGACTCGGATTATACCTTTTATATATATATATACTCAAATTTAATGTACAAATTTTTAAATCTACTCAATGTAATAAGTGTAATAAAAACTCATTTAATATCAAAAGAATTATAAACGGTATTCTTGATTGCATATAAACTTCTAACTTTCCAAACGGAGGCAATAAGAACTTTTGATAACTCATATTTTGACTCTTCCGTTAGTCAGTCAATGTTATATGCCACATTTATATATCCTTAAAACTTAACTCAATGACCGAGGATCAAAGTTGAAGATAATATACATTACTAAATATAATAATCCAAAAATACCTTCTATCCGACTTTTTAAACCTCAGAAATATCAAAACCGGAGAAAAAGATGATACCATACAATAGAATAAAATAAATATAAAAAAAAAAAACAAAAAACAAAATTAGTGGTGAAAGAGTTAATCATCGGACAACAGTGCAAGTACAGCACCAGCTCTGTCAAAAGGCAAATAAAGAGCTTACGATATGTCAATTACAGAAAATATACTATTGTTTGAAATTACTAAATTATCCCTCAAACTTTACAAAAAAGCATCTCTTAAGGTCCACGTGTCGATAATCTATTGATTGCTTCAATACCACCTTGTATTAACGCCCCACGATTCGTGGTTGGGTACACCTGATAGTCCGAGGATATTTAAAGCTCACGCGCTCGTGTCTACATTTGACTCTACTCGCTTTTCTCGTCGCGATCTTAGCTACTTACGAGGTCAAAGGTTTGACCCAATTAGACTTGCGGTTGAAACGGCGAGTATACAAGTTTTATATACACGCGAATGTGGGGCTTTACTGAAACTACTCTTTGTAATAAAACCAGCAGTGGTTTTATTCTGAATCCGCTCTCTTGCCATATATACCACAAACAGAAACCACAGAAGACATCTCTTGACAAGGAAAAAAAAAAAAAAGAAGCTTCTCCTCTTCCTCTGCCTTCTTTCCATTTATTGCAAAACCCTGATCAAGTAAGTCAAATCTTCACGAATACAATATGTATAAATTCAATCCAAGAAACTAGGAGAAATCTAAAAAGAGGACAAATCTATGTCAAGTTTTTGAATCAGGAAGATAATCTAGATTAGATCACTTTGACATTTAAGATGTGCATACCTTTTGATAAGATTTGATGCAGATTTTTTGGAGTTAGTTTTTGGGGAGAGAGATGGGGAGAGGGAAGATAGTAATAAGAAGGATCGATAACTCCACAAGTAGACAAGTGACTTTTTCCAAGAGAAGGAGTGGTTTGCTTAAGAAGGCTAAAGAGTTATCAATCCTTTGTGATGCCGAAGTTGGTGTTATTATCTTCTCTAGCACCGGAAAGCTATACGACTACGCAAGCAATTCAAGGTAAGCTTGTTAATAATTAATGAAACACATCTTCTTCTTTTCTTAGTACAAGTCAATGAAGTTATTTTGCATTTTCCTTTCCTGTTAAATTCCTCACTTCTCTTGATCCCAAGACATGTGTGTATACACATATTAATTTTTTTTTCTCTTTTTCTTATTCTTTTTTTTTTTGTCTAAATATTAGTTTCTCGGTAGGGTTATAGCACATATTTAAAATAGGAAGAGCTATTCTGGACGAATATTTGATGTTTGTTTCTTCGTTTTTTGGATGATGTTTGTTTCTTCGTTTTTTGGATGATGTGTTTCCTCGTTTTTTGGAATTAAACTTAACTTCTTATCTTTAGGCTTTAGTTGATCTTACAACTTTGTGTACTTTATTTTACTTTTTGATTTGATTAATACAGACTATCACAGTAAAACTTTCTTAGCTAGCTTTAGTTGATCTGATTTGAACACTCTTATCTTACATTTATTTTATTTCACTCATAGCTTTCGACAAGTAGATGCACATGATTCTATGTTTGTTGCAAGTGCATCAAGATAAATGACTACTGGTTTATGCCTTGCTAAGTTTTCAATTACAGAAAGAACATGAACCACTATAATTGGTATATTATAGATCAAAAACTTTGGTTTTTAACTTCTTCATTATGTGGTGTATGTAAGACTATTGATTAGAAAGATTTTTTTTTGTATTTTACTCTTTTTACATTTAAACCTTTTTTTAGTAATTGATTTGAATACAGAATATCACATATATGTGACCATGTGATATTTGATAAAGTTTTGAAATTGAAAATTTTATTTTGCGGGTTTCTTCCATATAATATAGAACGAAAAGCATTTGATTCTGTGTTTTAATAAGTATTTAAAATTACATTATCCCAATTTATGTATAGGCTAATTAAGTATGTAAACTAATGTAAGTACATAAAGAAAAGACATCCATGCGCATTTCCCTGAAATTTTTGTCTAATTTTAAAAAATCCTGATCAAATGAATTGCATTCATCTACATTTACAGTAAAAATAGGAACATGAGAAAAACAAAATTCATTTGCTTTTATTCGAGATATTTCATTCATTTTTTTTTTTGCTAATAGTATTTCATTCAGTTATAGTCCACTTTTCCTCTTAGGTTTACCATTTAAATCTAAAGTTTAAATCTAAAGTTTAAATCAGAATCATATAAAACCCCTCACAAGGTATGTAATCACACAAATTTTTTTTTTTTTTTGAAGTCATTCTGATATGATCCTTGGGTTAGGATCAATTAGGAAGTAAGCCAAGGGTTGAGATTGTAAAAGGCCGTGAGACAAACTCTCTACAATCTTGGTTCGGGCGGTAAGGAAGTTGATTGAATAGCACCACACGGATTGTGAAAGGATCCGTGATACAGCTAGGGTTTTGGTAGTTTTGAGGCACACTCGACAAACTAACCAAACAAAGTAAGAAGTTCAAGTTTTCTCCAAGAAAACTTTTTGTATTAACTAAGCAAAAGAAATCGTGTCTTTTACAAAAAGGGGGGCTGCTTTTATAGAGATAGTTAGAGTCCTATTCCTAAAAGATATCTAAAACTAATCCTAGTAGAAACGTAAACCAAATCCTAACTAGTAAATGAAAACTAAAACATAAAAGAAATAGGAGCAATAAAAGAAAAGAAGATACCAAATTCCTAAATCAACTAGGAAAAGGCTTCACAATTCCCATTGTGAAAGGGAATCCTTTATATTTCAAAATCTTCTTGATAATCCATGTTCTAGAAGCCTCTGGATTCCTTGAAAAGTCTTTAAGTCACGCCATTTAAATAACCCAATGATCCGGTCAAGGATAGATCCATGTTTGGTATTATTAGCCCTCAGGTAAGACTAATGAGGAAACTCTTAAACCAAACTGATCCGGAGGTAATGTGGCTTGATAAATCATCTTAAAATAGCCACATTTGGGGTGAATATCCATTCCTAGTACAGTTGCTCGATCAGAACTTGATTTGGGCAAGAATCCCTCATATTGGCTCGGTACGGATGGTATGCCATGTGGACTGATCGGAGTGTAATGTAGACTGATTGGTCTGGTCCTGATGATCACATCACATTCTATATAATCTAACATGAAGGTTAGGTTCAGCAATATAGTATTGGTTTTTTAGGCATATAGCACATAAGTCTAGAAGCTCGTAAACCCAATAGAAGTTTCCCTACATATATTGTACTATAATGTTCATTGCGTTTCATATAAATATAGGAACACAGTTTCATAAATAAAAAACATGAGAAGTTGCAAAGCCATCTTTTTGTCAGGAGCCTCAGTTCAATTTGTCTTCATACTTATGGGCTATTTGACCAAAACATCTATATATACACACACTCACATTAACGTATTTCGTAAGGATCTCAATTTTGTGGTTGTTTGGTAGTAAATCGATCTCCTGGTCAATATATTACATGGCCTTATTTTGGGGTCAAAGTTAGTTTCTTCGTTGTGATCCACTTCCACGCATATATTTACCAAAATGTCAAAATATTTTAATAAGTCTAAAAAATAGAATGAATTTTGCTAAATGACTATGGGGAGACATATTTGCAATAAAAAAAAAATGTGGTGGTATAAATGTAAGTAGATGTATTTTCGCGCGTGTTTAAAATATATTGTGTGATATTTATCATATAAAATAACGTTTCATTGTCTAAAATAAGTTGTCATTTTTTTTTTTAAACACCTGCAAATTGTATGCTGTTTGCTAAAGACATGCGCCACAAATGTCTTAAATTATTTGCCATTTTGTCATACTTTTTTTTTTAATATGCATTTGAATTTCATTAAGTAATGAGAGGGTTTATAAAAATTACGAAATAGCTTAACCAGAGAGGTTTTTCTTTATTAAAAAAAAAAAAACAAGGAAGAACCTAGCTATAGAATCAACCGATTAGGAAATATATAACCTAGTAAAAAATGAGCTAA
The DNA here is from genome assembly GCA_018361395.1 of Boechera stricta. Classification (NCBI taxonomy): domain Eukaryota; kingdom Viridiplantae; phylum Streptophyta; class Magnoliopsida; order Brassicales; family Brassicaceae; genus Boechera; species Boechera stricta. The sequence goes on from CM031542.1 coordinate 6,654,886, forward strand.
ATTTGCATCAGATTACCATGGATTTTGTGCTTCATTTTGTCATACGTTATTTATACAAATAAATGACCATCATACGTACTTAACTTTTTTCAGTAATATTACAAATATATCTATTTACGAAATGTTGTTGTAGCCTTGTAGGGGCTCAAGCAATATAGACAGATATAATAAGACAAACTTCATGCGTGTACTGGAATTGTAACACTTACTGTATCATCTAACATTTGATATCGAAATTCACAAAATAGATTCTAACTCAAATCTGTCTAATCGACAAATTTGAGTTAATTACATTACTGTTGAGTGAATTTTAAGATGTTAATGTATTTTTTTTAATATGTTAATGTATTATTAATAACATTGTTTTTATTTATTTCTTTTCGAACCTGAATAGTATGAAAACTATCATTGAGCGGTACAACAAAGTAAAAGAGGAGCAGCATCAACTACTCAATCATGCCTCAGAGATAAAGGTATTCATATTAAAGATTTTCAACTATTTAATGTTATAATTTTTCTCATTAGGATTGATAAAATAGTGCCTACATTCATTCTAGGTTTTCAAATGATTTTTTTTCCCTTAAGTAAGAAAAAAACTTTCTTAATTATAGGAAAATATTTTAAATAGCATTCTGAAAACATTTATAAATATACATAAAATAAGTAACCAATTATTTTTTAATGCTTTCAAATGTGTAATTGATAATAAAATATGATGCTTTCAAATGTCTCTATGCTATCTAGAATCTACTTAATTTAATACCAGTCTAACTGTTTTGAAGAGATAATTACATATCTCTGATTTTTTTTTAATACGAAAAAATAGAGAATAGTCTTCAATTTATAAAATCTAATATTAATAAAAACTATTATTTAGTATTTTTTTATAAAACATTTAGAGGCCGCTACCTTAAAAAATAAAGATTAATATATACATTATATAATAACATATGTGACGCCCAAAAAAACATACATACCATAGAATTAAATAATCAAATGAATAACTGACTTGAATATATATGTCATTAGACAGTTTGCTTCTCATACAATTTGATATGCCCAAGATTTCGTTTTTACGTGGGCATGTCTCTTGATTCAATATCAGTCTCTTTTCCTTATAATATTTTTTTTGTTAGTTTGTAAACACTATATATATATTTTTTTGTACTGATCCAGCATATAATTGCGAGTGTGTTTCCATACGTTTACCCTCTCACGTACAGCATTCAATTGTAATTACGTTATATATTATTATACATGCGGTTTAACTGTGCTTCCAAAAAAATTTCACACGTACCAAAAAATTTCCAAAATTTTAAAATATTACAAAATTACCTCAAATCTAAATAAATTTCTACGTTAATATAAAAAGTGAAGAGAATGTTAAAACTTACAAATGTTTTAATATTTTATTGGATCATAAATATCTTGAATGAAAGATATGAAAAATAAAAGTACGCATGAATAAGTTTTCAAAATCCGGGAATCAGTAGTTTTTAATTTGGCATAGGGTTGGTTCGAAAAAATTACTTTTACTTTCAAAGTAGATTTAAAATGAAAATACGAAGTTGTATACAATGTTCGTATTCAGTTGTAGTTGACGTAGAAATGGTTAAATTTTATTTTGTAACATTTCTATAGATCGCCTAACTTAAGTTGAGTATTAGGTTTCATTGCCACAAAAATATTTAGCTATGAATGAGTGTCCTAAATAGATCGAATCTATGAAGTCCATAATATCTTATCGACCAATTCAGTAAGTCTAATGTGATTTTGTTAATACCTTTCATTGTACACCTATAGAGAAAGGACCTTCCAAAAAAAAAAATATAATAAATAAATAAACTCCTTTCTGCAAACTACTTTAATTTTTTACATGTAAAGTCATGCCCTATCAATTAGGGATCTTAACAAAATTATTTTTATCTGAGTTTTATTTTTAATTGGGTTTCTCTTACTTTGTAACTTTTAACATAAATTTGCTAACTTTGAGCTAGTTCCTTTCTATTCATAAAATAGCTTTTGTTTAGGCCACTGTACTTAGGGCGAAGGGGGTATGGGGAGTTAGTCCACAAATTAATTAGAAGAAATGATACTGAGTGATGATGCATGCATTAAGAAAGCGGGTGCTAGTTTGCCCAACAATGAACCATATCTTAAACAACAATAATGACACTGAGTGATGAACTGATGAAACATTTTTTTTTTAACACAATAACACCAATACGTGAACAGTTTTGTTAAGATATGGTTCATTACGCCTCCCATTTAAGTGTAATGTATTGATGTTGTTTTTGTCAAAACATATTCTGTAGACGTATCAATGCAATCAAATAAAAAATTACAATATGTTTGAGCAAATTAACTCTAGTTATCATACCAAAAAAAAATTAAAAATAGCCCTAGTTATTATAATTAGTTTATGGTAACAAACTTTTTGTTTTACTGAGCTTAAAGCTTTGTTCGTAAAATTTTACATTTACTTTAGGAATGCCATGAATAAAAGTTTTTAAAAATAACAATAAGGTTATATAAATAAATTTTGAACAATTTTATCCTTAATTGAACTACTATGTGAACAGTGATTTCTTTCTATAACATGCTATTTTTTTTTTATGAACGTCTAATTTATTTACGTGTGGAATACATGATTTCCCCTCACACTAATACCATGTTACTTAACAATGTAGAAATCTAATTTATCCATTAGATTTTATTTCGTCATATAAGTGTTATCGATCTAATTATCTTGCATTTCTATATTATTGCTTTGCACGTTAAAAGTTTGGTATATTCATTCAAACAACTATGTGTATACATAGTATTTATTGTTAAACGTACATATAAGGGTGGTAAAATAAAAAAGTTTCAAAATTTTCACACTATTTTATAGAAATAAGTCACATCATTCGATTTAGTTAATTTTAGTCTTCCCCATTTTCATCTACCTAATCAACCCATTTTTAAACCCTAAAAATCTTCTATATTTCTATAAAATATCTAAATAGTTGGTGATCTTTACGAGTTTTTGTCTATATTTTAAAAAGTTTAAGGTTACATTTAGTGTTTAATTAATTTAACATATACACACATGATCGTCCATGAGTCTATGCACATAAAAGTACGGGTTTGAGGCCACAAAAATATAGACATTGTTATAGGGCCACTTTAATATATTCATCTAATATGCACATCATTAGTTTTCTCTTTATGTTACCAGTTTTGGCAAAGAGAGGTTGAAAGTTTGCAGCAGCAGCTCCAGTATCTACAAGAATGCCACAGGTAAGAGCTGTTGTCCCATGTCAAAACAGAAATTGAATATTAGATACAATAAGTTATACCAATCAATCCCGCTACTTAATTTTCAGAAACTATCAATTATTAGAAATGGGAAGCGAAAACAAATAGAACTTGACCGAAGTCTCTTGTTAGAAAAAAGTATGTTTCACTCCAAATGCATTATAAAATTAATTTTTAATAATATGAAGGAAACTAATTGGAGAAGAACTTTCTGGAATGAATGCTAATGATCTACAAAATCTTGAAGACCAGCTAGTAACAAGTCTTAAAGGTGTTCGTCTAAAAAAGGTATGGATTCATTCACTTTTCCACATTAAGGAACATATTTTGGATGATGACTAAACTATTTTCCTTTGTGCAGGATCAACTTATGACAGATGAAATCAGAGAACTCAATCGTAAGGTTTGTCAGCTAAAATAATCAAAATATGTTCTTTTGGGGATGACAAGAAGATATGGTCCTTTGATCTTTGATCTTTTTTGTTCATCTTTAAACTAATGATGTTTGATTCTGTTACAGGGACAAATCATTCAAAAAGAGCATCAAGAGCTACAAAATATGGTGGATATAATGCGTAAGGAAAATGTTAAGTTGCAAAAAAAGGTGACAAATGCTTTTATTTAGATATAGAAAATATAAAACCCATTTACGTAGAAACATTTATTCATGTTAACCTAAACAAACACTTGTAGTGCCAACAGGTTCATGGAAGAACAAATGCGATTGAAGGCAATGCAAGCTTAGATCCTATAAGCAATGGAACCGAAACATGTGCACCACCGCAACTTCAACTCATACAAATACAACCTCCTAGAGAAAAATCGATAACACTAGGGTAAGCTTTCTCACGTAACCCACTTCATCTTGAACCTTATTTAAGCTTATATAGTTCCTAATCTTATAGAATATGTCTGAATATTTGAATCAGTCTACAACTTTCCTAGCGAAATATGTTGGACAGCGAACGATACACAAAAAGAGGTTGTAGGTCATCTTCATTAACAGCCAGGCTGGATCATTTTATTCTTGGTGTTGTCATTCTGTCTACTACTTTGGAGTTTGTATATGACATGCATGTCTCTAGCTCTTTGTCAAATTACTTGTCTATGTACATCATAAAATAATGATGTGATGTGAGTGCGGAACATACTATATACACATCATTTTACCCTTTTTTTTTTTTTTTTCAAATTGGTTACATTAAGTTAACAAAATCCAGTAAAATTGGCATTTTAATGTTGATCTAACTCTCGATTTCAAATCTGATCTAGTTGTATTATGATCCTTTACATCGCCTAGGGATTCGATTTTGTTTGATTGTTTATGAAAGTTTGAATTTATCTCGATAAATTGCTCATGAACATAATAGGAAGTGAAACCTAACGAACAATAAAGGAAACCAAAATTGCTCGTGGTTTGAGATCGGTTTTTAAACTTTCCGTGGTTAGAAATTTGAAAGTAAATATATATAAAAAATCCTTACTTTTAAAGTAAAAATGCACATGAAATATCTTAAATATGGAAACGCTCATGAATCAAGATGGTCTCATTAACGATCATGAAAAATCTCGAGATGAAAAATTGATTTGTTAACTTCTCTATTAGAGATTACAAGTCAACGAGCATATAATCATCCGATGAATTTAATATGAATCACGATGCTGAACAATGTCATCAACAATCACTTTTTATGGCAGTACCACTACAAGAAAAACCGATGGCAAAACTTCTATGTCGACGGTTTATCAACCGGAATAAATCGGATGGTTTAAGGGATCAATACTTGATATAACGAGTTTTAACCCAAAATAAAACTGCAAGTGCACAGACAAAAGCAATAGTATAGATGAGATCGAATCCACAGAGACCAAGGTTACACTACGAATATTTAAGAATGAAAAGAAGCTATGACAATAAATTGTGGTTTGTTGTAAAATGACAAATGAAAAGAAAGCAAATAGTTGTAAACTTATGGATTAAAAACGTCAGGCTTTAGGGATATTCTCAAGAAATCACAAATCATGAATCAGATAATTATTCAGGGAACAGATAAATTCAATATCGAACTCAAACAAATATGTACAACCAATCCACTGTCGTGGTATCAGTTATTTTATCCAGCAACCTAAAATTCTAAACTGTCGTTTGAACTTAGAATTCTAGATAAGCATTAACTAACATGTTCAATTTATTCACGAATTGTCTTAGCATCAGTTTTTGTTGGCTAAGGATAATTCGCTCACCTATGTTTGAGCAAACAACCTATAACACTTTTGATGAATAGAATTACCCTAATTCAGAGACTAAGTGATCAATTCAGCCTAAGCAATGAGCGTAACGATAGGTAAAGATTATAACGATAAATCCCTATCTATGTCTAATTTAGTGATTCATGAAATCTTTTGAAACTCTAAAACCTAACTATGGATCTACTCAGACATGGATACAGAGAAAGCAGGAAAAGATAAATATGAACTCATAATCATAAGAATAAGAAATCAAAAAAGGTTCAGAAATCTTCTTAAAAGATGTAGAGTTAGAGATTTGTCTTCTCCCAAAAGCTTACAAAGATCCAAAGTTACAGAAAAAAAGTTGCAGAATGAAAAATTACAAAATAGCGGCTAAAAGTAATGTAAAAATAGGTAAAAAACGTGTCTCCATTTATCTGGGCCGATTTTCATTCATCTGGGCTTGTTTTCATTTATTTGGGCCCGTGCAAACAAGTCAACAGTGCAAATAAGTCTCCTGTGCAAACAAGTCGGCAGTGCAAATAAATCTACTGTGCAAACAAGTCTACTGAGCAAATCGATCCAACCCTCAAAACGGCCAAATTCTGATCTTTTGCTCTTGATCCATACTCTTTGTGGACTTAGACGAATTCCAACCTGAAAAGAATTTAAAACAAGGAGAAAACACAAATAAACCTTGAAAACGATGGTTAAAAACCATCAAAAACATAATATATCAACTCCCCCAGACTTAGTCTTTTACTTGTCCTCAAGCAAACTACAAAGAAAAGGGTCGAGGTTTGAAAATAGAAACTCACCATATTTTAGAAAGCCTCATCAACCAACATTCTTGAATCCACACACCACAAAGCCAAAATAAGAAAATATGTCAGCATAACAATCATAAGCTTAACAACCCACTAGATACAACTTAAACTCCTTAGAGAAATCTGAAATCTCCATTGTTGACCTCTGTAATTATTAAGCGTGTAGTCTCATCAAGGGAGTATCGATCAAAGAACATGTGGACTCTTCCCTTTCAAGCATATGCAACCTCTCTCTCTTAAAACTCTTTTTTTTGGCATTTATATCAATTGATGAACTAGAGTTAGTCACTATCATGTTTCTTGTGAGGAGACGCATATATGAAATCACTCTTGAACAACCCTATATTGGACTTAAGAATCAGAGCTAATCACTGTGAGGAGATGCGTATGTTAACTCACTATCGTGTTCTTTGTGAGGAGACGCGTATGTGAGGCTTGCCGTCATAGTTTTTCTAAGGGAACTCAAGTTGTTGTTCATAAACTAAGATCTTATTATCATTACAGAGAGAGATTACAGCATACTTATCTTGAAAAGAGTCGTGTTCGATGTATACCAAGCCCCAAGATGAGAAGTTAAAGTTCATTTGGTGTAGAGCCAACGCTGAATTTCTCAAAAATCCCAGAAATTCAAGCCTTCTCAGTTTGATTGATCCACTTATGACGTTCTACCTAGTAAGATCGGCAATCAGCTGTTATGGCAATGGTTCATCAAGTGTTAGTGAAATGAGGTTAGTTCCAAAAATAGTTCATAGTTTCAACAGAATTTGACTCAATAAAACGACACAAACAGAGTACAATTGATGCCTCATTAAAAACCATTCCAGGAAAAAAGAGTGCAACAACGTTCTCACAAAACTGACGCAACAAAAACAAAAACGACTCAAGAAACAGAGAAAACAAAACAGAGAAATGACATTAGTCATACGAAGTACCCTCCCCAAACTTAATTCACACCGTCTCGGTGTGGAAATAATCCTGAAGGAGAGCAAGCATAGAGAAAATGAACCGAAAAGAATGGAATAAAGACTTACCAGGGCCTTATGGATAGATTCATCTAAGAAATGCTGATGCTCTGTTTTTTGTTTTACCTGAGATCTAAAAGTAGAATATCAGAAAACTAAGAAGAGAAAAAGAAAATAAAGACACATACCAGTGGGTTACCTCCCACTAAGCACTTGTTTAAAGTCATTAGCTGGACTTGGATGCTATTTAGGCACGAGAAGGATCACTGAGAGGAATGGTGTCTCCTTCAGTGACTTCTGTATCAGCGAGATATGGCTTTAGGTGTTGATCATTAACCACAAAGTCTCCTCCTGCAGGGTCTAGCAAATCAACAGCTCCATAAGGTTTCACTGATTTGATGGTGAATGAACCGTGAATGAACCTGACCAATGCGATCTAAGCTTCCCAGGAAAGAGTTTTAGGCGAGAGTTGAACAACAAAACCTGATCGTTTGGAGCAAAGTTCCTATTGATGATCTTTTTGTCATGATAGGCTTTGGTTCTCTCTTTGTAGATCTGATATACGTCAATTCCTAACGTATTATCATGTCATTGTAGTACAGAAAGGTATCAATCCAAATGGGTGCGATATTAGCTAGAAAGGATGCAATCAAACAGTTTAAGTCAAGCCAAGCAAGCAATAGGTTATGAAACTATCAAACTAAGACAGCAATAATCAAAAACAAAAACAGAAACTAAAAACAGAGACTAGAAGAATCAAGTAGAAAAAGAGAGCTACTAATAGAAACTAGCAAAGGCAATGAAACAGAAATCAATCAAGCAAGAGAAGCTCCTAAAGATGGGGTAATGACTTGGTGTATCCTCTTAATCTACCTAGATGGTTTAACAAACTCAATCAAGCTATTCCCACATTCTCATAAGCAGTCAAGTTCATTCCCATGATAAATAACCTCAGCAATCTAGTTCGCACCTAACTTTAGCTTAAATCTAGCTTGTAGCATTAAGAATCAGTTTAATAAAGCCAATAAACACCCTGTAACAACTAATCCCTTTAGAATGAAATCTCGAATTAGTCAGTATTTCATCAAACACCTTCCTGTGTGGAAATACCTAAGTTCTAATTCCACGATCGAGAGAAATTAGCATTAAGAACACTAATCCAGAAGGGAAATCAAACAATAAACACTTAAACCACCTAGGAGACTAAGATTACACTGTCATCCAATCATAGAACCACTAATACGAGAACACATGAAACGGCGTAATCATTAACTTGAAATGAATAAAACTTGCATAATCGAGAAGATAAAGAAGAGAATAGATAGATTATAAAGATTCAACAAAAATACTTAGTAAATTCAAAGTAATCAGATCACAAAAAAAAGAACAGTCTCAGAGAAACTTCAAAAAGCGAGTTACTCCCTTGTGCTGAGGGTATTTATCTTTCATAGTTAGAAACCACTAAATCACAAAAGACAAAATAGGCTAAATTCGGGTTGCATTAGGCACGGGGTCGAGTGCTTAGGTCGACTAAAAAACTTCAAGATTGCACTTTTATTCTCGACGGCAAGCTCGACCATAGGTGGTCGAGCTTGAGCCGAAACTCCAAGATTTCATTTTTACGATGAGCTCGACTACGGCCGAGGTGGGCGGTTCGAGCTAGCCTTCAGAGCTTCAAGATGGCGTTTTTCTGATGAGCTCGACCAAACAAGCTCGAGGTGGGCGTCGAGGCTTCAGGCGTCCCGTTATTCATTTCGACCTCCATCGTCAGTACATGAGTCGAAACCAGTCTCCTCCTTCTACTTGACTCCAACAGCTCGATAATCACGAAATGCACAGAAACAACTCCAAAATGCAAATGCATGCAATCTAATGTAAATCATTCTAAGTATGCAAAGCTAGAAATAAATCTTAGAATATCTTTATTAAACAAAATTTAAATGAATGAATATTGCATCTAAAACCATATAAAATGCGAGACATATCAACCCCCCAAACTTAGTCAACACCGAAGCAAGCAGGAAGAATAAAAATGGAGAAGAGATTTGAAAATGGGGATTGAGGAACCAGCTTGCATATATAACGAGATGATCTCGATATCGGTTTAGTTACAGAATCTGAAAGTATATGAACTACTTAAAAATTTTAGCCATACTCTTCACGGCAAATTTCAGTTAAAGTCTCGACCTAGGCGTGCATTCAAATCTATCATTCCTTTAACATTGATTAAGGAAACCATGAATCAAGCTATGCACATTCAATGAACTCATTTTAAGGGTAAGGTTAAGAGACAAAGATGGTGCCTTTCATAGTTTGATCCATTCGAGCAGGGATCTCTGAGAAAAGGAATGAGCTTGATGGGAATGCTAAAGGTAAGAACTTGACTGCATACTGAGAATAGACTACTATGCCCATCATACCAAGTGATCTTAACCCACAGTTAAAGCCAAGTGAATTCTCCACACTTAACTTAACTGATTTGCCTTGAACTTTCTTGGATCGGACTCATTTTTTTTTTGTTCTTTTGTTTTAGGAGAGAGCTCTTTATACTTAGCGGATTAGGGTTTTTCTTTTGGTTTTTCACTTACCAGCTTAGGCGTTTTCTATATATATATATATTTTTTGACTTTAAGCTTTGCTTTTCTTCTTATTCTTAGCTTGAATCCTTTCTTAGATTAAAACACTTTGATTATTCCTCTCTAAGAACTCTTAATCTTTTTTCTTTCATCTTTCTCCAGAGTTTTCTTTCTTTCTTTTCACAGAGCAAACCACATACCCAATGATCAAGATCCCACCTAGTCTATCTGGTTCAAAATTGCCAAACCAGACACTACTGAGATTACATCCTTGTCGGCTCAGGCAACACTTTCTACCAAGCTCATTCAGAAATAGGCCTCACACACTCGTAAAACATGGCTTGAAAGAAGGCTAGGTTAGGGGCATGATAAAGCTGATTCTAATGATGAGAACAGGCTACTTGGATTAGCGAAATGGTAAGCAGGTAAAAGAAAATCAAGTATGTATATAGTATCCATGAGTTTAAATGCGTGCATAGACATGATAATTATAAGTCAAGTTCAGGTTAAAATATATAGGGAATGGTATCGAATCACAGCATGCTTCGGTTGAGACAATAATCTAGTTGTGCATTCAAAGTATGTGCGGTCTTACTTGAGTTCATTAACAATGCATTAGAAACTGACTAAGCGAGGGCATTGAAATTATCATATTAAATCAGCAAGCTTGCAAGGTTATAATCATCATAATCCCTAATAAGCAATATATGAAAAGAATTTAGACTCGATCACAAATGTAAATGCAATACATGAACACTCTGTTTTTCTGAACTTTTTGAAAAATTTTTAAAAGTTTTTTGGTTTTATGTCTTAGATGCATGCGACTCTGACCGACCTACCGAAATTTTTAAAACTTTTCTCAAACAAAAGCGACCTCACCCATACCATAAGGATCGTCGATCTCACCGATCGATCGATCGTGGCTAAAGGATCGATCGATCTCACGGATCGTCGATCTCACCAGATCGTCGATCTCGTTTGCTCCCAAAATCCATCTACTTTCTCTGTCCGAAAATCGCCCCTCAGGATCGTCGAACCTCCATAGACGATCGATTCAGAGTTAGAATGATCGATCGGTTATGGATCGATCGATCTCGAGAACAATTTTCCTCTCTGAAGCTCTCGCGAAAAATATCCCTCGGGATCGTCGTTCTTGCCGAGGCGATCGATCTTATCTGTTAGATCAGAGCACATTTAATCAACACTTTTCAGGATAGATCGTTCTTGCCCAACGATCGATCTTACCCAAAAATCGACCGGAGGCTCGCTGAAAATCGACCGAGGATGATCATTCTTGCCGGGAGTCGATCTGCGACAGGTTCGATCGATCCTTTTTGGATAGGTCGATCTCGATCCCAATTACCCCATGAACTCTCATGTACAACGACCCGTAGGATCGTCGATCCTAACTGGATCGTCGATCTTCACTTCTATGACCCAAATAACCTGCGAACCTGATTACATCAAACACATCAAAACATAACCATTTTTTGACTTCAAAATGATCTTACATATAACATTTTAACACACCGACAAACTTCTAAACACGAACCTGAAACATAAAGGGAATCAAACCCAAAAATCTTGACCAGAGATCATACTCTCCTCGGCCTTGGTTCCCAGGCGCTCCCACATCTAAGCCTTTTCTTTGTCCTTACACCAAAGAGGTGCGTAAGCATTGATAATGCTTAGTGAGGCGGTCCTCCGTCTCACGGCCATAAACCTGAAGTGATCAGCTTAGGCGTAATTGAAATGTACTTAACGAACAGCAAAACACATGCGTAATAGGGTCCATTACAAACCTGACACACAACATGGCCAAGCCATGAATCACACCAATTGGTCTAGTTCAAGCACCAACAATCACGAAAAGCAATGATCACATAGTCTACTCACGCGCTCACCTCGGTTGATGATTCGTCATGATTCCAAGCTTTAAGCTTGCTTCCCTAAACTGTTGCTCTACTCACCAAAATCTCATCTCTTGCCTGGCAAGAAACCAATTCAATTGGATGATCATTAGCTCAAAACCCCATAACAACCCTTCAAACTCGGATTACTAACGAACTCGGTTTCCTTTGCTCAAACGAGGGCAACTTCAATTGCTCAAAACTCTTGCTAGGTCGAATTTGACAAAACCCTTCGGTGAACTCCAAGTTCAACCTCTTAACAACCTATCTACCAAATTCCAGTCCAACCAAACAAGAATTGAGTGCTCACCCTTCACTCAATCTCAGCCCGCCGCTACAGCTCGAAAACAAAATCTAGGGAGAAAATCCATAACTCTAAACTACCCACAAAACCCCACAAATTTGGTAGACAATTACACAAGGGTAAGAAGAACTTACCAAATTTCAGCTCGATCCGAGCTCTATTTCTTAGTCGATCGGACCTCTCAATTTACTCGAAAATAACTCTGTTTTCTCACTTCTTTCTCCCTTCCTCTCCTTCCTTTCTTTTCTCCTTTCTCTTCTCCTTTTTCTCTTTCTTTCTCTCTTTCTTTCTCTCGTTTCTTTCTTTTCTCTCCCAAATGAAGGAAGTTTCAAGAAGCCTCAAGAATTATAGAGAGAAAGAGGAGATATATACGTATGTATGTATATGTTTTGAGTTTAATTCAATTAAACAGCCAGAATTCACTAAACCACAACACTCAATCTCGATTAATTAATTCCTGCGGTTTAGTAATTCGTTCAATGTCGAGAAATATTTGAGATATTCACCGTCTCAAAATATTTCTTTAATTTCCCGAACCCACAGGAATTATCGCATAATTATAAGCCGCTCGGGATTCCTCTGCGATCGCTCTTTTGATCGTTTCACCTCATTCGCCTAGGGCCATCAATCAAGCTTCGGTACCGTTCCATACTCGGTTCAAAACACCGGTCTACATCAAGATCCTATGTGGTCGCTACCTGTAACCGTCGAAATCCAATCGACCGGATTGAGCGAGTTAAGTCAACGACTGTACATTAGAATCGAATCGCCCGGATCTTATATCACTGTGAGATCAGATAATACCGGATCCCACCCCTGATTCACCGTCCATTAGGATTAAATTACCCATAATCTGTCGGTAAACCCTCGATTAGGATAATCGCCCAATCATTGGCGTCAAATTAAATATCCACTTGACCGTCATTAGGATTAAATACCACATAATCTAATGACCCGTCGATAAATTAAACATCACATAATTCTACCGACCCGGCCACATAGTAGGATCTATTAGCGTAACCCAAATCCCGAACCAAGGCGAACGCAGAATACTTCGCGATCGCGACACGAAATATCCCATCATATGTAGCCCGTCGATACATGAAATCCCCATCATGTACTCGACAACCCAATACATGAAATACCACATCATGTATTATAACTCACCATTAATCCATAAACATCATCATATTAATAATCAGAAAATACAATTATCCCGGGTTCATTACAACAACACATAAATAAATACAAGTCAAGCGGACTGACTTAGGAACACGGATGTTCAATTCTCACTAATTAGATTAGTCCTCGAATCTCAAGCGCACTTGTTCCCTGAACCACTCGGAGAATCTAGCCCTTATCATCTACGGTTCCCAAGTCTCCTCTTCCACCCGTCCAATCCCAAAGGATCCTCACCTCGGGAGCTCTCCTCCTCGCCCGATTCTACGATCTAGAATCCTCACGGTCTCGCCTTAACCCTCAGGCTCGGCGACAACTCGGGTGGAACTTCGGTAACACTGATCATCCCTATCTGACTTAACTTCACATGGAACACATCATGAAATGCTTGCATAGGCTGCAACTCGATGCGTAGCAATAGGTCAACGCGTTCCACCACTGGAGCGGTCCCAAATACCTCGGACTCGCTTACCCTGGAAAAGACCTGTTGGAACCCTTAAACATCGCCATCTTGAGATAAACCATATCTCTACGGCGAATTCCAACTCTCTCCTGCTGTTATCCGCATAACTCTTCAGCAATCCCCGAGCCTCCTTCATGTTGATCCTCAGACTCGGATCTTCTGCATTTGTCTCACACTACTCGCCATACATCTTCGCTCCCAGGCTCATACGAGCCTCATATGGTGCCATCCCGATGCTATTATTATATGCGAAACTACTGGGCTCGGATAGTCATGATAGCCCACCCCAATCCGCACACACATCCTCGGAAGGTCCTCGAGTCGAATGGTTTCTCGGCTGCCCGTCCGTCGAGGATGATATCTTACTCATATGTACCTTGGTACCCATCTCATACGGAACTCTCGCCGAAAACGTGCGAACTTACTATCACGGTCCAATACTTACCCATGCAGTCTAACAATCTCATTGATGTACCTCCTGCCAAAATCCGAGCTCCATCTGTCTTCCTTATAGCGAGGAAATGAGCATACAAGCGATCAACATAACCCAATCGCATCTCTTGCCCGAAATTCGGTAATCCACCACGAAATCCATCGTAACCATGTCCCATTTCCACTCAGGAATGGGTAAACTCTAGCAATCATGGGAACTGATGCTCGCCTTTACCAACTGACAAGTCTCTCAGCTAGCCACCCATTTAGCTACATCTCTTTTCATCCCGACCCAATGATAATATCGCTTCAAGTCTCGGTACATCTTAGTAAGCCTGGATGAATAGAGAACGACTTGATATGCCTAGAAGGATGTCTCTTCTCCTTCGTGGATTAGGCACCATGTCATGAACCAAAATGGTTCCATTGACTTGATACTCAGACTTCTCATCCCTCAAAGCCTTAATCAAAGCCTCGTCTTTCTCTTGAGCCGCTCGTACTCTACTCAAAATATCGGCAGTTGGCCTCTAACCAAGGCTCAACTCATCGGAAGCGACACATAGCTGCGAGTCTAATCATACCCATGACTCCTCGGCATCGCCTGCTACTTGCTATCCGCTTCCTGCTCAGGCATTACATAGCGAGATTAGCTTTCCCGGGTGATAAGCTATCTCGAGATCATAATCCGACATAAGCTCTACCCATCTTCTTTGTCTCAAGTTCAACTCAGGCTGAGTAAACACATACTTGAGACTTTTATGATCCGTAAACACCTGCACTTTACCCCCATACAAATATGATCGCCATATCTTCAACGCAAACACCACTGCAGCCATCTCTAAGTCATGAGTCGGATAATTGGCTTCATGCTTCCACCAGCGTAGAAGCATAAGCAATCACCTTCCCATGCTGCATCAAAACACAACCCAATCCCAATCTCGATGCATCTATATATATCACATACGGCTCCCCGGGATCAGGTAACGATAACACTGGCGCAGTGGTCAACATCTCCTTAAGTCTCGAGAAGCTCTCTTCACATTTCTGAGACCAAACAAAAGGAACATCCTTCCCTGTCAGCTTCGTCATAGGCTGAGCAATACTCGCAAAGCCCTTGACGAACCTCCGGTAATAACCAGCTAGACCGAGAAAACTTCTTATCTCGGTAGCATTCTCAGGTCTCGGCCATTCTCTGATGGCCTTAATCTTTTCTGGGTCGACAGATACTCCGCTCTCTGAAATAACGTGACCCAAAAATCCAATTTCTTTTTGCCAAAAACTACACTTACTTAGCTTGGCAAAAGCTTCCTCCCTTTCTCAGCGCTTTCTCAGTGATCACCGTGTTCGTCGGAGCTCTTCGAATACACCAAGATATCATCTATGAAGATGATCACAAACTCATATAAATACTCCCGGAACACATTGTTCATCAACCTCATGAACGCCGCTGGTGCATTCGTCAACCCAAAAGGCATCACCACGAACTCATAATGCCCATATCTCGTTCTAAAAGCCGTCTTCTGGATGTCCGACTCCTTAATAGGAATCTGATGGTACCCAGAAGCCAAGTCAATCTTCGAGAACCAAGTAGCACCTCTCAACTGATCCAATAACTCATCAATTCTTGGGAGAGGGTACTTGTTCTTTATCGTTACCCGGTTCAAACCCCGATAATCAATGCATAACCGGAAACTCCCGTCCTTGTTTTTCACAAACAAGACGGGTGCTCCCCATGGTGAGCTGCTCGGTCTTATGAAACCCTTATCCAATAGCTCCTCTAACTGCTTTTTAAGCTCCGCCATCTCCGCCGGTGCCATCCGGTATGGAGCCTTAGAAATAGGAGCCGTCCCSGTTCCAACTCGATCGCGAAGGATCCGACCTTGGTGGTGGTAATCCCGTCAACGGTTGGAATACATCTTCAAACTCCCTCACCACGAGAATATTCTGAAGCATTGAATCTCCAACCTCCTTGGGTATCGAGATAGTTGCGAGATATGCTTCACATCCCTTTGCTAACATCTTCTCGGCCTGGACCGCCGAGATCACCAAACTCCCCGGTATAGGTTTTACACCTTGATATACCACTTTACCCAGCTCATTTTCGAACACCACTCGACCTCTATGGCAATCCAGGTGAGCCTTATACTTCCCAAGCTAATCCATCCCCAAAATCACATCATATAACTCTACTGGCCAGACAATCAAATCAGCTGGCTTCACTTCTCCAGCAATATGGACCTCAACGTCTCGCACCAGGCTATGCGTATCAAAGGTCTGACCCCCAGCCACTCTCACCCTTCTCAAACATTCACTAGGCTCTTCAAGGAGCCTTCCCTCTCTTACTAATTCCGGAGTAACAAAACAATGCGATGCTCCGGAATCAAACAACACGCAGATGTAACCCTCCTAAGCTGTCCCTACACATAGCCTCATGAGACACACAACAATAACAATTCCAACACCCACATACAAATGACAACATATAATCACATCGAAAATAATTTAATACGGGAAGAATGCTAACTAGTGTCGGCCTGGTATCGCTCCCTTCTCCCGACTCAACGCTCAGGGAGTAGACACGAGGAGTCACCTTCGCCTCTTACCTGGAGCTCCCGAACTTCCGCTACCTGGAGTCAGCATGAAGTCCGATATGTCCAACCTCCGCAATGAAAGCAAGTCCTGCTATCTTTAGACAGTTAGCAACCCTATGACCCTGTCTCCACACTGAAGATCAGATTGAGTGCTAACACTCGAGAGGAGTCCTCCCACTTCCTGTCCCTCGAACTTGCCACCCTTCCCTGAATCAGAAGTAAACGACTTATTTCCTTGAGTCTGAGGCTTAGATGCTTTAGCCTCCTCTATCATACCCTCCTCAATTATGGCCGCTCTCTCCACTAACTCAGCCACCGATGCATATGATCTCACAATACATCTATTCCTCAATTCCAGACGCATCCCCCTTAGAAACCTTCTTACTTGGGCTTGTTCATCCTGAAGGCCCCTCCCCGCAATCCTTCGAAGTCGGTTAAACTCCACTTCATACCTCGAACCGACTGCTCGAGATAATTCCAAAAACTGCCTCCAAACGATCCATACCATGGGAAGTATTGAGGTTGAACTCCTCACATTCCCTCAAGTATTTCACACCATTGGCTCTTCTAGCCAACACATTTCTCCACCACATACGCGATCTCCTCCGTGTAATGCACCGCAATATCTACCTTATACTCCTCGGGCACCTGTATGGAAGTTTCTCTCCACTCTTGCCCTCCACTCATCAGCTTCAACAGGTTTGGCACCCCCAAGAAAGAACTTTGTGCCAAGCCTCTGCATATGATCCATCACGGAAAGGTAAGACGGAATCATTTGCCCTGCAACTGCCTCATGTGCCATAACTCTTGGTGGCGCTTCACCTCTTGGTGGCATCTCAGGGGCTGGAGCTGGTACCGGTCCTGGTAACCTCTCCAAAATCTGAGCCAACATACCCATCATTGCCTATTTCTGGTTGACCAGCTTGTTCTGAACCTCGACTGGGGTTGGACACCAGCTGAGCGCACTCCCCAAAGAACTCCAACATCCTCACCACCACAACGGTCAACTCTTTCGATCATCACCTATTCCATTCACCACACGCCTCCGCTACCTCGCCTGCCACCACTCTCACTCTTCTAAATCTCACCATACTACAAAAGCAACAAAACGACCTCACACCACAATACCATAAGGATCGATTGATCTCACCCAAGATCGATCGATCGTGACCGAGGGGATCGATCGATCTCACCCAAGATCGATCGATCTCGTTTGCCTCCCAAAATCCATCTCTTGTCCGAAATCGATTCGAACCTCCATAGAACGATCGATCCGAGATAGAGGATCGATCGATCGGTTATGGATCGGTCGATCTCGAGAACCCGATTTTTTCTGAGCTCTCGCCAAAAATATCAGATCGATCGCTTCAGAACGATCGATCTTGATACCCAATTCTCGCCCAGAGCACATTTAATCAACATTTTCAGGATCGATCGTTTGCCCAGAACGATCGATCTTTACCCCAAAATCACAGAGGCTCTTCGCCCAAAATCGACTTCAGATCGATCATTCTGCCCAGAACGATCGATTCTTGCATTATCGATCGATCTCTTGGATCGGCCGATCTCGATCCCGACTACCCCATGAACTCTCTGACAAAAAAGCATTCATAATCGATCGATCTAACTGGATCGATCGATCTCACCTCCAACCCAAAATAACACTGCAGAACCCACATCAAACACATCACAAAACATAACCATTTTTTGACTTCAAAATGATCTTACATATAACATTTTAACACACCAACAAACTTCTAAACACACGAACACAAAACATAAGGGAATCAAAACCCAAAAATCTTCAACCCCGAGATCATCCCTTCTCCTCGGCCTTGGTTCCACGCGCTCCACATCTAAGCCTTTTCTTTGTCCTTACCTGCACCAAAAGAGGTGCGTAAGCATTGATAATGCTTAGTGAGGCGGTCCTCTCTCCGGCCATAAACACAAGTGATCAAACTTGAGGCGTAATTGAAATGTACTTAACAACCAAAACACTGCTAATAGAGGTCCATTACAAACACAACACACAACATGGCCAAGCCATGAATCACACCCAATTGGTCTAGTTCCTAAGCACACAACAATCACGAAAAAGCAATGATCACATAGTCTAACCACGGTCACGCACTCACCTCGGTTGATGATTCGTCCTTCACAATTCCAAGCTTTAAGCTTGCTTCCCTTAAACCTGTTAGCTCCTACTCACCAAAAATCTCATCTCTTGCCTAGCAAGAGACCAACAACAATTCAATTGGATGATCWTTAGCTCAAAACCCCATAACAACCCTTCAAACTCGGATTACCCCTAACCCCAAACTCGGATTTCCTTTGCTCAAAAACAGGGGCAACTTCAATTGCTCAAAACTCTTGCTATAGGTCGAATTTGACAAAACCCTTCGGTGAACTCCAAGTTCAACCTCTTAACAACCTATCTACCAAATTMCAGTCCAACCAAACAAGAATTGAGTGCTCAACCCTTCACTCAATCTCAGCCCGCCGCTACAGCTCGAAAACAGAGTAATCTAGGGAGAAAATCCATAACTCCTAAACTACCCTACAAAACCCCACGAAATTTGGTAGACAATTACACAAGAGGTAGAAGAACTTACCCACCAAATTTCAGCTCGATCCGAGCTCTATTTCTTGGTCGATCGGACCTCTCAATTTACTCAAAATAACTCTGTTTTCTCACTTCTTTCTCCCTTCCTCTCCTTCCTTTCTYTTCTCCTTTCTCTTCTCCTTCTTCCTCTCTTTCTTTCTCTCTTTCTTTCTCTCTCGTTTCTTTCTTTTCTCYCCCAAAKGAAGGAAGTTTCAAGAAGCCTCAAGAATTATAGAGAGAAAGAGGAGATATACATACATATGTATGTATATGTTTTGGGTTTAATTCAATTAAACCAAACCGAATTCACTAAACCACAACACTCAATCTCGATTAATTAATTCCTGCGGTTTAGTAATTCCGTTCAATGTCCCGAAATATTTGAGATATTCACCCCGTCTCAAAATATTTCTTTAATTTTCGCCAAACCCCCGGAATTATCGCATAATTCCGCTAAGCCGAACCGCTCGGGATTCCTCTACAACGATCACTCTTTTGATCGTTTCACCTCACTTCCCGCCCCTAGGGCTACCAATCAAGCTCGGTACCATTCCATACTCGGTTCAAAAACACCGCCGGGTCTACATCGCAAGATCCTATGTGGTCACCCAATGGCTAACCCGTCGAAATCCAATCAACCCCGGATTCGAACGAGTTAAGTCGTCAAACGACCTAGTACATTAGAATCCAATCGCCCCGGATCCTAATATACTAAGTCCCTGTGAGATCCGATAATACCGGATCCCACCCCTGGTTCACCGTCCATTAGGATTAAATTACCCATAATCCTAATCGGTAAACCACTCAGTTAGGATTAAATCGCCCATAATCCTAACCCACATCATTAGAGCTAAATATCACATAACTCTAATGACCCGTCATTAGGATTAAATACCACATAATCCTAGTGACCCCGTCGATAGAATTAAACATCACATAATTCTACCGACCCCGACCACATAGTAGGATCTATTGACGTAACCCAAAAATCCCCGAACCAAGACGGAACGAATACTTCGCTCAATCCCGCGACACATGAAATATCCCATCATATGTCGCCCCGTCGATACATGAAATCCCCTATCATGTACTCGACAACCCAATACATGAAATACCACATCATGTATTATAACTCACCATTAATCCATAAACATCATCATATTAATAATCAACGTCAAAATACAATTATCCCGAGGGTTCATTACAACAACAACATAAATAAATACAAGTCAAGCGGACGACTTAGGAACACGGATGTTACACTCAAATATGCACAAAAATGGAAAATAAAAACACAATAAACATTTCAAACACATCTTAACCCTTCCCCCCAAACTTAAATTACACAGTCCCTTGTGTAATAAAAATTTAGAAAGAAGGTTTAAGAAACAACAAAAAGCAAGAAAGAAATGCAAATGATATATACAAGAATGGATAGAACAGGTACCTCAAAGGTTGGAGAAGAAGGAGGAGATTGAATCCTCCATGCTTTCTCTGGTGTAAGCAGCGTGGGAGCTTTGTTTGAATTTCAAAATTCAAATTTTGAGCGCCCAAATGCTTGACTCGAGGTGTTGGCTCGATGATGGAGCTCGAGCTCGTTGGTCGAGCCAGACCAATTTTGCTCGTTTCTTCTTTTTCTTCGCGATTCAATGCTCATATTCTCCTGAAATCACACAAACAAGCCAAAAACAAAAATTTAGCACACTTATTCGACAGTTTAAAAAGAAAATTAAAGCAATATATATACAAGGATAGACATGAGACTTCCTCCCAAGTGAGCTTGTTTATAGTCACTAAGCTTGACTTCCTGTTTTACTCAGGCAAGGAGAGGTTCATCCAGAGGAATTGAGATTCCTTCTGGAATAATGCTGTCAGCCATGTACGGTTTGAGCCTTTGCCCGTTCACTGTGAATTCGTTTCTGCTCTTTCCGACTAAGGTGACTGCTCCGTATGGTGAAACTTCCTTGATAGTGAAGGGTCCTGACCATCTGGACTTAAGCTTTCCTGGAAACAACTTGAGCCTAGAGTTGAAAAGGAGGACCTGATCACCAGTCTTGAAGTCCTTGGGTAAAATCTTCCTGTCATGGAAGGCTTTAGTCTTTTCCTTGTAAACTTTAGAACTCTCATAAGCATCCAGCCTGATCTCCTCTAGTTCATGCAGATCCAACGCTCTCTTCTCTTGTGCAGTTTTGATATCCAGATTCAAAAGTTTTGTTGCCCACAATGCCTTGTACTCAATCTCCACAGGCAGATGGCAAGCTTTGCCATAGAGTAGCTGGAATGGTGTTCTCCCAATCGGTGTTTTGAATGCAGTCTGATAAGCCCAGAGAGTCTCATCAAGCTTAGAAGACCAATCTCTCTTTGAAACCCCTACTACTCTTGCCAAAATGGCTTTGATCTGCTTGTTGGACACTTCCATTTGCCCACTGGTCTGAGGATGGTATGGTGTGACTACCTTGTGCTTAACCCCATGCTTCTTCAGCAGATTTTCAAAGAGCTTGTTGATAAAGTGAGATCCCCCATCACTGATCACTACCCTTGGTACTCAAAATCTGGGGAAGATAATACTCTTGAACATCTTCAAAACTACCTTTGCATCATTGGTAGGACAAGCTACTGCTTCAACCCACTTGGAGACATAATCAACAGCCACCAAGATATAGATGTTCCCATAAGATGGTGGGTTGAAAGGCCCCATAAAGTCAATGCCCCACACATCAAATACTTCAACTTCCAAAATCGGGTTCTGAGGCATCTCATTCCTTCTGCTAATGTTACCCATCCTCTGGCAAGGATCACACTTAGTGATGAAAGCTTGAGTATCCTTAAACATTGAAGGCCACCATAATCCTGCTTGGAGGACTTTCTGTACAGTCTTGAAAGTAGCAAAGTGACCCCCATAAACCAAACCATGGCAGTGCTCCAAAACCCCTTTTACTTCTTCCTCAGCTATGCATCTTCTGTAAAGACCATCTGAACCTCTCTTGTATAAGTAAGGCTCATCCCAGAAATAATGATTCACATCTCGCAGAAACTTCTTTTTCCTATAAGCATCAATACCTCTAGGGAGTTCGCCGCTTACAAGGTAATTTGCAAAATCTGCATACCAGGGCACACTCTTTTCTTCTAGTGTCATGGCAACAGCAATGAGCTGCTCTTCAGGCATGGAGTCATCAATCGGTAATGCATCATCAATCCTCATTCTTGACAAGTGATCAGCTACACCATTCTCTATACCCTTCTTGTCAACAATCTCCATGTCAAACTCTTGTAGCAAAAGTATCCATCTGAGCAGTCTTGGCTTAGTCTCCTTCTTTGCATAGATATGCCTGAGTGCTGCATGATCTGTGTAGACTATCACCCTGTAACCCACTAGGTAGCTTCTGAACTTCTCAAAAGCAAAGACAACAGCCAGTAACTCCTTGTCCATTGTTGCATATCTCCCTTGAGCTTCATCTAGTGTTCTGCTTGCATAATAAATCACATGCAGCTTCTTGTCAATCTTTTGACCCAGAACAACTCCCACAGCATAATCCGAAGCATCACACATGATTTCGAATGGATAGTCCCAGTTTGGTGATTGGACTATTGGAGCTGAGACTAAAGCTTCCTTTATCAGCTGGAAAGCTCTCAAGCACTCTGAATCGAAGATGAACTCTTGTTCCTTGCATAATAGCCTAGTGAGTGGTCTGGCTATCTTTAAGAAGTCTTTGATGAACCTTCTGTAAAACCCAGCATGCCCAAGGAAACTCCTGATATCTTTGACAGTCTTAGGCGGTTGCAGCTGCATCATCACATCAACCTTGGCTTTGTCCACCTCTATCCCATTCTCAGAAATTATGTGCCCCAAGACAATCCTTTCTCTGACCATGAAGTGGCATTTTTCCCAGTTGAGAACTAGATTTGTCTCCTCGCACCTAGTAAGCACCCTGCAAAGATTCAACAAGCAGGATGAGAAAGAGGACCCATACACGGAAAAGTCATCCATGAATACCTCCACAGTCTCCTCAATTAAATCCGAGAATATAGAAGTCATGCATCTGTGAAAAGTAGCAGGTGCATTACAAAGACCAAAAGGCATTCTCCTATAAGCAAATGTTCCATATGGGCAGGTGAAAGTAGTTTTTTCTTGATCATTGGGATGTATAGGAATTTGAAAGAAACCACTATACCCATCTAAGAAACAGTAATAAGGATGATTTGCAAGCCTTTCGAACATCTGATCAATGAATGGCAATGGGAAATGATATTTTCTAGATGCAGCATTCAATTTCCTGTAATCAATACACATCTTATGACCAGTGATAGTTCTAGTGGGTATCAGTTCATCTTTATCATTCTTAACAACAGTTATACCACCTTCCTTTGGAACACAATGCACAGGAGAAACCCAAGTACTATCAGATATAGGATAGATGATTCCAGCTTCTAGCAACTTAAGAATTTCTTTTTTAATCACTTCATCTCCTCTGAGGTTCAATGCTAGCATATGATTCATTTTCAAGGTGAATTCTATGAGTACACAAGCTAGGTGATATGCTCAAATTAATACAAAAACTGCGATTCGATATATGTCGAACACAAGAACTCAAGAAAATTCACACAATAAATAACTTAGTGAGGATTAAGTTGCAAATCACGCTTAACAAGTAAAATATGGTGATCGAAATATGATTGTTTTAATTCAATTCAGGGAAGGATTAGGCTCAGGGTAACTCTCAGAAATCAATGATAAACAACAATTAATAAATCAAGGTTCAATTCAATTTGCTTCAACTCAAACACGAAAGTATAGTTAACCAACCGTCGTGCGAAACTAACTAAGTCTAAAGTCTAAAATTCAAATCTCTTTGCAAATCCTACACAGAAACCAGCAATCAATTCAAGTTTGATATGTTCACAATTCGATTAAACCAAATCTCTTTGCAGATAATCCAATTGCTCATAGGTTTTATCAGATACTCAATTGCAGTCGTGCCTAATCGACATCAGGTTCTATATTCTAAGTGATCAGGTTAGAAATAGCTTTGAGAACAACCTATGGTGAAGAACTATTCAGATTTTGAACCCTAACAAATCAATTATCATAAATCGAGAAATCCATATGAGAAAACCCAACCTAAAAGGAGACTACTCGACATGTATGAAACAAAACATAACTGAAATCATGAAATTAAACAAAAGAATAAAAACAAGGGTTCGGGATCTTCTATGATGAACAAAGTCTTGGATCCGTCTCCTCACAAAAGCTCTCAATGCTCAGAATGATCGTCAAAGTAAAAGTCCTTAAACTCAACCTAAAACTTGCTCAAATCCTCTCAAAACACGAGCTGGGCTTCTTGTAAATATTGGGATGATTGGGCAGGCTTCCAAAATCTCTCCTGCTCGAGCATCGATCGACCTGGTGAGTGTCGATCGATACCAGCTTCAAAACGGTACTTTCTTCGGTTTGCTCCAAAAGGCTCCAAATGTCTCCAAAATCTCCATCGTCCCAAACGTGCTAAAACCTGAAAAGACCTAAAATGATGAAAAAGCACTAGAAAGACTCGATAAAACAACT
Organism: Boechera stricta; assembly: GCA_018361395.1. Classification (NCBI taxonomy): domain Eukaryota; kingdom Viridiplantae; phylum Streptophyta; class Magnoliopsida; order Brassicales; family Brassicaceae; genus Boechera; species Boechera stricta. Next base: position 6,679,821 of record CM031542.1, read on the forward strand.
TATATCATGGCTAAAAATGGGTAAAATCCATGATATATCAACTCCCCAGACTTAGCCTTTGCTTGCCCTCGCAAAAGAAAACTAAGTGAGAGAGGTTTGAAAAACCTTAGAGATCCTGATCTGTACCGAAATCGCTGTAATGATCCCTTTTTCCAAGCGCCCACTCCGATCAGCTCCAGATCTAACCACCATGTACTTCTCCGTAGGAACCCCAACTTCCCTAGACTTCACTTATTATCTCTCACCAATATTCATCCAAGCTCTCATCGCCAGTTTCATCGCGCAATCTGTTCAAGAACTTTCTAGATTCTTCACATATCATAGCTAAAGAACCTTTATTCAACAACATTTATTGCTTTTCGGTATCCTTTATCTCCCCTGACTTATTTCATGATCTCTCATTAGATTTCAACAGCAGTTTATCTGAACAGCATATACAAATCAAGGTCCGAAACGCGAGTATTGATAGTGTTTGCTACCGAATCCCCGGTTCTTACCCTCTCAATGTATCAAAAGTCTTAGGTGAATAATGGGGTCATAGGAAATTTTCCTACCCCTCACTTCAGCCTCGGTGATCATTCCTTATCCAAGTAATAATGGGGTCATAGGAAATTTTCCTACCCCTCTACTCGGAAAATCATTTCATCTTTTAATGCATATGTATCCAACAATTTCACGGGAGAGATGTACCACAATTTTCAAGCATGATGGGTTCCTTAGCCAGATATGAATGATGAATCAAGCTCTAAGAACACAACCGCAGATGAAGTGCAAATTTGGCTAAAGCTTGTGAAGAACCTTCTTTGGAGACATGGTGATTTCTGGCTTTGGTTATCCCTTGGATTTTCATTAGTCGAACTGAAACTAATCCTGTAGCAGTGAATCAAAAGAGCAGAAAACTAAAGCCAAGGCACTCAGAAAATTCTAAGTTGTTTTGACTCAATTAAAACAAAATTGTTTTTTTTATTTTTATGAATAACTACGGACTTAAACAACACTGTGTTTATCAGAGAAGGTGAAAGAAATCAAGGACAAAGCGAAATAGTCGAGCGAGGTGTTACCATAGGCGGTGGTGTCGTCGATACCAGGTGGTGTCGTCGATACCAAGGTGTGTCGTCGATACCAAGGTGGTGTCGTCGATCGAACGACCATCCTTCTTCCGACGATTGCAGCACAACAAAACACAAAAACAAAAACTCATATTTATAGACTTACCGGTGGGTTGCCTCCCACAAGCTTGCTTTAATGTCGCGAGCTTGACTTTGACTAAGATATCGGTCGGGACAAGGTGGAGGACTCACTCAGAATAAGCTCCATCCGACATCTCCGCTTCAAAGTTTGCTCATCATATCCTCTTCTTTCTCTTTCATCTCTGGAATGAGAACTCTAACCTTAGAGAAGGTGAGTTCCTTGCCCCCTTATATTCGATCGAATCTCCATCACCGAGGAATCAAAGTGAAATTAGCATATAGTTGAACTTCTTGCTCGTCGCCTTCCTCTTTGCTGCCTTGGTCTTCTCCACAACTTTCTTGTGGTGTTGGGGGAGTTCATTTGAAACATCTGCGACTTTTGGTTCATCATAAGACTCATCAGGCGGTCGATCATCGGTCTCGCCGGAGGCAATGGTGATCGTGAGACATGTTTAGGTGCTCCTCGAGAAGGAATGGCATCGTAGAAGGCGTCTCCGTCAATGCAAGAAGAAAGAGATTCTCTTATTAGGCGTGTCCATGATCGCCAACTACAGTAGCCATAAATGGTCTTCCCAAAATCAAGGGCACGGATCATGGCTCATTCCACACTGAAAATCAGTAGAATCGAGACAATCTCCTATTTTAACTTGGGTAAATCAGAATTGTATAAGGGGAGTGAGTAGAAGAATCGGCGTATGTGAGAAGCGTGTTAGGAGATCTCATATCAGCTTTCAATCTCTGCATCGCCCTCGACATGGCGTTGACACTAGACCTGAGTCAGAGAGGCTCGAAGTTTACTCAGAGATGGAGCATGGGCGAGAATTTCCCTGGGTCTCTCTCTTTATCAACTGCTCGGCGGTGGTGGTGTATCAGCAGGGAGGTCCTGAACCATTTTTTTTGACAAAACTTGCTTCTGGCCTCCCTCCTCTGTCGGCTTGGGAATAATAGGATAGGAACTGGCTTGACATGGGCCCTTTCTTCAACCATCTCTGTCCTTTTTCTCAGTTATTGATTCGAAAGGTATCGACCGATACAGATGAGTGTCGATTCTTGGAGTTTTGTATCGTCTCTGCGGGTTGGTGTCGATTGACACGGTAGGGGTGTCGATCGATAAATCAGAATCGGTTCTTATCTTCATCTTCAGCAACTTGAATCTACGGTCTTGGTAAGTATCGATGATACCAGGTGGTATCGGTCGATACTAATATCTGGATACGGACATAGTCATCTCGGCTCAAAATCCTCTCTCTGCGCTGAGGTGATTGCTTGACATGTCCATCTGTGGTTGTCTCTTTCCTTGACATTGTGATATCAGCTATTTGATTTTCGCATCTTCGATGGATTTCGAGGCGTTGATTTTCCCATTCAGATCGTGTATAAATTATCCAGCTTTCTATTAAAATCTCCAGTCATCTTTTCTTGTCAGAATTTGTTCGAAGGATCTCGTGCTTACTCCTGACCTCGGAGAATGCGGTTGGTAAGCTAATTTCATTGGCGAGTAAAATCACCGCCTTGAAGTGGTTTTGGGCGGGTGGTGGCACCAAACCAGATTGGTTACCTCGGACTTGTAACCACTTGCTGATTGTTGTTGAAGCTTCGGTGTTGTTGTAACCAAATCGCGACCACGAAAACGAACCACCAATGAAGTTAACATCCTCTGCACTCATCTTGAATGTTCTCTACTTCCTCAGCAAAAATGTACAGCCTTCTTCGTCTTTCCCACTAAGAGGTTGTGCATCATGTCGCTTCGCTGAACCTCGGCAATCTGGTAATCGACACTAGCGACCTTTTCATCGAAATCAGCATTCTTGGTGCTATTGCTGGCAGCGAGTTCTCAATCAGCTTCACATCGGTTGGAACCTAGTGTTTGAAGTTCCATTGCTGGAGAATCGGTGCCATCGATACCAGATCAATCTCTGCGTAAAGATCGGCGGTGAACTTGTGAAGAGTGATGCGGACAGATCTCTGGTAGGATCTGAATCGCACTGCGCCTTGAGTGCTTACATTTGGACCTTGAGAAAATTGAAGATCTTGTTCTGAGCTCCTTCGATCTCGCATCGTCGAAATTGTTCAGGAATGCGTTCTTGATGTTCAAGTAGCGAGAGATCGGAGGTAGCTTCAGCCCGATGTTGCTTCTCCATGAGAGTATGGAAGAGCTTACAAAGAGGTATTCAGTGGTACTCCATTGTACTTCATACCGGTGACCAAGTCCTCGAATTTCTCGATGTGATCCATAGAGGTGCTCATGAGAGAGACCGGTGAAGAGGTCTGTCCAACAAGGCGAAGTAAGCAGGCTTCAGCTCAAAGTCATTCCCTCGGAAAGTTGGAATACGGATCGCTGCGATTGGCATATAATTGATCCGGTCGGTTGTAATCGCCAAGTGTCCGTTCAGCGAAGCTTGGGGTTGTTGTGGAGGAGAGTTGTCCACCTTCCTCATCATGCACCAAACCTGTGGAAGATCCATCACGCGAGTCGCTTTTCTTTGTCCGATTTGTGCGTTCAAGCTCGCTAGCTTTGTGAGGAGAGATTGATCGGTGGTGTGTCCTTCTTTCTCTGGTAGCACTGCTGATGCATACACTGAAAATCAAAGACGAGAAAATAAGTAACCAAAATTTAAAAGCAGGCGTTCGGTGTCGTCGATACCAATGGAGTGTCGATCGATCGATGACAACAAAAATCGACAACTAAAATTCTAAAGGTGAATTTTAGAGTCCAACGGCGCCAAATTTGATATGCTCAAATTAATACCCTAAAAGTACTAAAGCAGCTTGCTGCAGTATATCGTGGGTCGAACACAAGAACTCAAGAAAATTACAACAAATAATAACTTAAGAGGATTAAGCAAATCACAGCTTTAACAAAGAAAATATGATCGAATATGATTGTTTTAATTCAATTCAGGGAAGGATTAGCTCTGTGGTAACTCTCAGAAATCAATGATAAACAACAATTAATAAATCAAGGTTCAATTCAATTAAGTGCCGCTTCGAACTCAAACACGAAAGTATAGTTAACCAACCTCCGTGCTGAAACTAACTAAGTCTAAAGTCAAAATTCCAAATCTCTTTGCAAATCCTACACAGTAAACCAGCAATCAATTGTTTGATATGTTCACACCGATTAAACCAAATCTCTTTGCAGATAATCCAATTGCTCACCCTAGTTTTATCGATTATTCAATGCCGTGCCTAATCGATTAATCTAGGTTCTATATTCTAAGTGATCAGGTTAGAAAAGCTTTGAGAACAACCTATGGTGAAGAACTATTCAGATTTTGAACCCTAACAAATCAATTATCATAAATCGAGAAATCCATATGAGAAAACCCCTCAACCTAAAAGGAGACACTGCTATGTCGATAAACACAAAGACATAACTGAATAGATCATGAAATTAAACAAAAAGAATAAAAACAAGGGTTCGATCTTCTATGATTTAACAAAGTCTTGGATCCGCCTCCCTCAGCTCTCAAAGCTAAGTCTGCCTGCAGCTCCGATCCCAAAGTAAAAGTCTCTTAAACTCAACCCTAAAACTTGCTCAAATCCTCTCAAAACACGAGCCGGGCTTCTTCTCAGAAATATTGGGATGATTGGGCTTTTGTGGGCTTCCCTTGAAAATCTCTCCCTGCCTCAGGTGGGTATCGACGATACCAGGGTGAGTTCCATCGATACCAGGCCTTCAAAACATTTCTTCTGTTTGCTCCAAAAGGCTCCTAATGTTCCAAATCTCCGTCCCCAAACGCATAAAACCTGAAAAGAACCTAAATGATAGAAAAAGCACTAGAAAGACTCGATAAAACAACTTATATCATGGCTAAAAATGGGTAAAATCCATGATATATCACTAGGTGAAATTCTTTTAATATCATCCAGAGAATACCCAATTGCTCTTCTAAATTTCCTCAATTCAGTCAATAGCAAATGCAATTCATCATCACTAAGCATATCATTTACTATTATTGGGTATGTAGAATTTGACCTGATAAAAGCATACCTTAGCCCAGCAGAAGTGGTTTGAGGTCTACCTTAGGTGCACTGAGCTCTGACTAGTCGCCTGATGTAGAGAGGTCTGACTTGACCTGGGAATCGAGCTGATAGCTCGAGCCCGAGGTAGTCTGACTGGTATGTCGTTTCGAGCTGGTTGCAGCGTGCTCGCAGAAAAACCTCCGCTTTCTCCTCCCAATCAGATCTTCAAAGACTTCTGACCCTTCCAAAACCTTATGTGAGTCCAAAATCATCTCATAACCCAAGGTTTCGTGGTGTAGGTACGTCTGAAGTCCAAAATCATCTCATAGTCCAAAATCATCTTATGTGAGTCCGCTCTTTTCCCACTTTCGCGCAGCCTCTGAAGGTGATCTTTCTCATCAGTTCTTTTAGAAGTTCATCAGCAAGTTGATCCATCTCTTCAATATAGAAGATTTGTCGTTACATTGATGGCATTTGTCTTTAATATCGAATGTCATTTTGAAATCACTCCCAAGATTAAGATCAATCTTTCCCTTTCGAACATCAATAACCGCTCTAGCTATCACTAAGAAAGGTCTTCCTAGAATCAGAGGATCTCTTGGTTCTTCATCCATCTCAAGCACTATGAAGTCTGTAGGTATCTCAACTGTTCCAACTTTTAGAGGTAGATCTTGTAAAATGCCATGAGGAGTTCTAACAGATCTGTCTGCAAGCACCAAAGAGATGTTGCAAGGCTTGTAATTACTGAATCCTAACCTCTTAGCAACTGAGAGTGACTGATAGATGCTCCAAGATCGCACAGGGATTTCTTGAAAATCAAAGGACCTAGAGAGCATGGTAGAGTGAATGAACCAGGATCACTTAGCTTCTCCTTTATAACCCTCTTCTGGATAATGGCACTGCATTGTTCTGATAAAACCACCATACCCTGAATTTCTTTGGCTTTCTCATTTACTGCATCCTTCAAGAATTTCTGGTATGCAGGTAACATTGAAAAGGCATCAATGAGTGGCATCCTAATCTCTGCTTCCCTAATGTGTTTGTCAAAAATCGCTTTATACTTCTCCATTATATGCTTTTTGAATTTTCCTGGGAAAGGCATTTTGGGTTTGTAAGGAGGAGGGACGAAGGGTACTTTCTTTTCCTCTGAAACAACTGGTTTTGCAGCAGGTAGAGGGCTAGCTCGACCTGGTGGCTCGAGCTGGTTGCTAGAGTCAGCCTCTAGTCGAGTTTCTTGATCCTTTTTGCAGCACAAATCCTCCCCATCTTCAACTTCACTGTCCTCAGTGACTTTGTCCTCCCTTCTCTCGGGTAACTCCTTGCCACTAGTAGGGTGATGGCATTAATGTGAGCAAAGTCCTTCGGGTTTTTGATTGCCTTTCTGGGCTAATAGGCGTTGTTGAAGAGAGAGAGCAGTATTGCCCTCCATGTATTTGATTTTGGAGTTCAGGGACTGAATCTTGCTGTTTAGATCATTATAGGTATAATCCATCTGGGTCTTGATTTCACCAAATTTCTTGGCTGATTCCATCACACCAGCTGCTTGACCTCGTAGAAGTTGTTGCAGCATGTTTGTCATCTGATGATCTGGAGCGGTAGAAGGCGGAGCTTGGTGAGATGTGAAACCAGGTGGTGGACCCATGACTCCCTGTTGCGGATAGCTGTTCTGATAGGGCGGCTTAGGAGCAAAACCGATTCGTTGTAAGCGCGTCGGTTTGGACTGGTGTCTTGTTGCTGAGGGGTTGATCTTGAGGGTTGGCAACATTGGTGCTTCAGTAAGAGAGATTTGGGTTGTTCTTGTAGTTGATGAAACCTTTGTTGTAACCACCCTGATTCTGAACATAGCTGACCTCTTCGATACCATCTTCCTCCCCATCTTGAACCTGAAAGACTATATCCTCACTAGCAAAGTGAACTTGCTTCCTCTGYTGGAGTATTTGATCCATCTTGGCATTCAGAGCCTTGATTTCCTTCCTAGTCTTCTCATCTAAATCAACACTGCCCCTGACACTTCTATCATACTCAGCATTGTAGTGTCCATCGGATTAAGCAAGGTTCTCCTCTAGTTGCCAACCATCATCAACATCTTTATTGAGAAAGTTGTCATTGCTTGCTGTATCAAGAACCATCCTTATCTTTGGAAGTAYTCCTCTGTAAAGGGTGCTGAGCAGGGACTCATTGCTGAAACCATGGTGAGGACATTGAGTAGTGTAACTCTTGAATCGTTCCCATGATTCGTAGAAGGTCTCCCCATCTTGCTGAGAAAAACCGGATATCTCATTCCGGAGGCGAGCTGTTCTAGCATTAGAGAAGAACTTGGCAAGGAAAGCTTTCTTGCAGTCATCCCATGAAGTGATAGAGCCATGGGGTAGATTCTTCTCCCAGAGATGGGCTTTGTCACCAAGAGAGAATGGAAAGAGTCGCAGCTTAAAACCGTCTTCACTGACTCCATTGATCTTAGTAAGGCTGCAAAGCCTATCAAACTCATCTAAGTGGTCAAGAGGGTCTTCCATAGGCAGCCCATGGAATTTGTTGCTTTGCACCATAGCAATCAAGCCACTCTTGATTTCAAAGTTGTTGTTCTGGACTGTAGGAGGTACAATCCCTTGCTTGTTAGTGTGAGTGTTGGGAGCATCCCCCGCACCAATCAGACGTTGCCTCCGCTGATGAGGCACATGTTCAGGCTGTGGTGGTGGATTATAATCAGCCATATCTAGGGGATCCTGGTGATCTACGCTGAGATGTTCTCGCTGCTCTCGCAACTGTTGTGGTAACTTATGAATATTATCGAGGTAACGGATTAGGTTCTGGTTTCCTTTTGATCTCGTTTGCATGCAGGTGGAGGATGACTCGATGGACTGACTCGAGCTAGGGAGGTCGAGCTAGCGTGGTCGAGTCTAAAATATACCTGAAATGCAAAGACAAAGAAAGTAAAACCAAGTGAGTAACAGAGTAGACTGAAAAGAACTTGATCTAAAACGATTTGAAATCCTAAATATAACAAACAGCACCCAAATGGCAACGGCGCCAAATTGAAATACGTCAATTCCTAACGTATTATCATGTCATTGTAGTACAGAAAGGTATCAATCCAAATGGGTGCGATATTAGCTAGAAAGGATGCAATCAAACAGTTTAAGTCAAGCCAAAGAAGCAATAGGTTATGAAACTATCAAACTAAGACAGCAATAATCAAAAACAAAAACAGAAACTAAAAACAGAGACTAGCAGCAACTAACAGAAGGAAAACAGAGCGATAGCTACTAATAGAAACTAGCAAAGGCAATGAAACAGAAATCAATCAAGCAAGAGAAGCTCCTAAAGATGGGGTAATTGACTTGGTGTATCCTCTTAATCTACCTAGATGGTTTAACAAACTCAATCAAGCTATTCCCCAGACATTAAACTCATAAGCAGTCAAGTTCATTCCCATGATAAATAACCTTAGGCTAATCTAGTTCCAGACCTAATCCCTTAGCGAAATCTAGCTTAGCAGGCATTAAGAATCAGTTTAATAAAGCCAATAAACACCCTAGACAACTAATCCCTTAGGCTAGGAATGTAAATCTCTGGAATTAGTTCTGTCAGGCATTTCATCAAACACCTTCTGGGTGTGGAAATACCTAAGTTCTAATTCCAATTGATCAGAGAGAAATTAGCATTAAGAACACTAATCCAGAAGGGAAATCAAACAATAAACACTTAAACCACCTAGGAGACTAAGATTCCACACCTAATCTATCCCATCCTTAAGAACCCTAATGACTGCTCAGAACACATGAAGAACAGCATAATCATTAACCCAAAAATGAATAAAACTTGCATAATCAGAAAGATAAAGAAGAGAATAGATAGATTATAAAGATTCAAACAAAAATACTTAGTAAATTCAAAGTAATCAGATCACAAAAACAAGAACAGTCTCAGAAAGCCTAAAAAACGAGTTCTCCCTTCTTAAACTAATACAGGGTATTTATACTCATAGTTAGAAACCCTAAATCACAAAAAGACAAAATAGGCTAAATTCGGGGTTGCATTCGACCTGGGGGTCGAGTGCTTAGGTCGAGCTGGGCTAAAACTTCAAGATTGCACTTTTATTCTCCAGCTCGAGCAACGAGCTCGACCATAGGTGGTCGAGCTAGGCTTCAGAACTCCAAGATTTCATTTTTCTGATGAGCTCGACCTACAGGCTCGAGGTGGGCGGTTCGAGCTAGCCTTCAAGCTTCAAGATGGCGTTTTTCTGATGAGCTCGACTAACAAGCTCGAGGTGGGTGATCGAGCCAGCTTCCAAGGCGTCCGCTTCGTTCTCCACTCGACCTCCATCGTCGAGTACATGGTCGAGCCAGAATCTCCTCCTTCTCCACTTGACTACAACAACTCCAATAATCCTGAAATGCACCTGAAACAACTCCAAAATGCAAAATGCATGCAATCCTAATGCAAATCATTCTAAGTATGCAAAACTAGAAATAAATGCTAAGAATATGCTATTAAACAAGGCTAAATGAATGAATATTGCATGCTAAAACCATATAAAATGCAGACATATCAAGATCCTAGAATTCTCATAAGCCGTGTGTCGAATCTCATCCAGCTCATTCAGTTGCAGCAACCTCCTTTCAGAAGCAGATTTTATATTTATAGCCCATGCTGCCTTGTACTTGAGTTCCACTAGAAGGTAATATGCTTGCCCATAGACAAGATGAAACGGTGTTGTTCCCAATGGTGTTTTGTAAGCCCAAAGAGCATCATCAAGTTTCACAGCCCAATCGTTTCGTGTTATACTTACAATCTTCTGTAGAATGCTCTTGATTTCCCTGTTGGAGATCTCTACCTGTCCACTCGTCTGAGGATGATAAGGAGTGACTACCTTGTGCTTGACCCCATGCTTTCTCAACAAACTCTCAAAGACCTTATTGATGAAATGAGATCCACCATCACTGATCACAACTCTGGGTACACCAAACCTTGGAAAGATCATAGATTTGAACATCTTCAGAACAACCTTCGCATCATTCGTTAGAGAAGCTAGCGCCTCAACCCATTTAGACACATAGTCTACAACCACAAGGATGTACTAATTCCCAAACGATGAAGTAAAAGGACTGATGAAGTCAATACCCATACATCAAACACTTCAACCTCTAAGATGAAATTCTGAGACATCTCATTTCTCTTACTAATGTTTCCCTGCCTTTGACATGAATCACACTTGGAAACAAAAGCATGAGCATTTTTGAACATAGTTGGCCACCAGAAACCAGCTTGTAGAACCTTAGACACTGTCTTGCAGAACATCCATGAAGACCTCCATTACATCTTTAATAAGGTCAGTGAAAATCGACATCATGCAAAGCTGAAAAGTTGTTGAGACATTGCACAAACCAAATAACATTCTGCGGTATGCAAATGTACCATAAGGACATGTGAATGTAGTCTTCTCCTGATCATCTAGGTGATTGGGAATTTGAAAGAAACCAGAATAGCAATCTAAAAAATAGTAGTAAGGATGATTAGCCAATCTCTCAAGCATCTGATCAATAAAAGGCAAAGGAAAATGATCCTTACGAGTAGCAGCATTCAACTTTCTGTAATCTATGCACATTTTATGCCTTGTAACAGTCCTAGTTGGAATCAACTCATTCTTATCGTTCTGAACTACTGTTACTCCACCTTTCTTAGGAACAACATGAACTGAACTCACCGAAGTACTATAAGAAATATCATATATAATCCCTGCATCTAGAAGTTTCATTATCTCTTTCTTTACAACATCCTTCAAATTTGGGTTTAACCTCCTCTGATGTTCTATAGAAGTCATTGACTCATCTTCTAGATGTATCCTATGCATACAAAGATCAGGTGAGATTCCTGTGATATCATCAAGTGAATAACCTAAGGCTCTACGATACTTTCTAAGTTCGCACAAAAGTAAGGCAGTTTCAGCATTGTTCAGAGAAGCATTGATGATCATAGGGTAAGTAGAGTTAAGACCAAGAAACACGTATCTTAGCTCAACAGGAAGTGTTTTGTGTTCTACCTTAGGATCTTTCAGCTTGCTCCATTGATTAGTAGGAGAGTCCGGAAGAGTTCCTGCTGGAGATTTCTCTGCTTCTTCACCCATACTCAAGTAGGCTATCATCTTTGATATCACTTGGCTCGAACTCAGCATCTCAGCATATCCAGCTGTATCTTCCCCAAGAAAACCATGCTCACTCACAGTCTTTGTTAAAACAATCTCTAAAGGATCATCCATTAGAATCTCCTCAACTACCTTGTCATATATCTCTAGAGAATCATCAACTAAGAATGTCTGCCCATCCAAAATGGGTTTCTTAAGTAGCTTATCTATCTCAAACTTCATGACAATGTCTCCCAGATAGAGACAAATGCGTCCATTACAAACATCTATCATAGCTCGTACAGTGTATAAGAAAGGTCTTCCCAATATGAGAGGATCCTTTGGCACTTCTTCTAGCTCTAGAACCACAAAATCTGCAGGTACAAACACATTCCCAATCCTCACCTAAACATCTTCTAAAATCTCAATTGGCATCTTAACAAAACGATCAGCAAACACTAAAGAGATCTTGGTTGGTTTGAAATTGGTAAGGCCTAGTCACTAAGCTACATAATATGGCATCAGATTAACACTGAAACCCAAATCAGACAAGGAGCAAGCAAAGTGCATAGCTCCAATCTGCACAGATAAAAAAAAACGTCCAGGATCTCCAAGCTTTTTGACTGTTGTGTTTTGCAGAACAGCACTACAGTCCTTTGTGACCTTAACAAAATCCTCTTCACCAGATACCTTACTTGTCACAAGACTCTTCACATACTTTTTCAGCGCAGGTATCATCTGAATTGCATCAACGAAAGGAGCTTCACCTCTAGATCATTCAACATCTCTTTGCACTTTGCTTCCTCTAGGTCCTTTCGTGACTTCTTAGGACGAGTAGGGTATGGTACCCTTGGAGTGTAAACACGTGTAAGGGGTGGTGAAATAGGTTTTTCAGCGAGATTCTCAGCTTTCTCATTCTCTGTATCGTCCCCCTCTTCCAAATTAACAACCACTTTAACATTCTTATCTGTTCAAGCTACAAGTTCTAACACTTTCCCACTTCGCAGTGCAATCGCATTGACAAATTCCTTCTTAGGATTCTGCTCCCCTTAGCTGGAAGGACCCCTTGTTGTCTCTTAACTGTCTCTAGGGTCTGAGCAACCTGAGTATCAAGTAGTTTCATGTTAGTAGAAACAACTTCATACTTGTTATTGAGATCATTATACTGATATTCATCTTCGTGTTGATCTCATTAGAACATTTTTGTTGAATATTTGTGAGTTTCTGTTGCTGAAGTAGAACTTGTTGCATAAGAACTTTGAGCTTGTCTTGAGTACCGCTTGTTGAGTTTGCAGGTGCTTGGAAGTTGCTGAATGGCTGATTCTGCTGGAAATTACCCTGAAACAAACTCTGGCTCGGATTTTGCAAGAACTGCTTTCCCTGAAAATCCTGAGAAATTTTTTTCTGAAAACCCGGATTTTGCACGCTTGTCTGTCTTGTGAAACCCTGAGATGTACCTGTGACGCCCGAATTTTTCACGAACGGTTTTTTTGAAACTGTAGCCTTGGAGCGACTGTCTGCTGTGGGTAGACTTGATCCTAAGGATTCTCGACGTTTGTGCTTCTGTAGGACATATTAGGATGACTTCTGTAGTTCTGGTTGAAACCCCTGTTTTGTACGAAACCCTGTCCATTCACATAGCTCACCTCTTGAAAATCCTCAGTACCTTCTTCAGCAATCACTTGACAGAAAACAGCTTATGTACTATCTTCACACAACTGAACCCCTCTTTGATTTGTCTTTATCAATAGACTCACTTTTGCATTCAGCTCATCATACTTCTGAGATTCAACACTGCTGACCTTGTTGGAGCGATCATACTTTGTGCAGCGGGTGTTAGAACTTACAGCCCAGTTCTTATCAACTGATACGCCCCTTCTATGGTTTTTGTCATGAAATCTCCATTGCTACTAGCATTGAGAGCATTCTTGTAGTCCAGTTAACTCCATCATAGAAAATGTTGAGAATTTGCTCATCTGAATACCCATGGTGAGGACACTCTCTGCGGTATTCCTAAAATCTATCCCAAGCTTCACAGAAAGACTCTCCTGAATGTTGTCCAAAACCAATGATCTTGCTCCTCAGAGCAGCAGTCTTGGACTTGGTGTAGAAGTGATCTATAAAAGCAGCCCTGCATTCAGCCCAAGTCCTCAACGAACCTGCAGGTAGTGACTTAAGCCATCTGGAAGCTTTGTCTCACAGAGAAAATGGGAACAACTTGCATTTGAGATAATTAGCAGGTACCCCATTTGACATTGTAGTACTGCAGATTTCCTCAAAATTCTCAATGTGATCCATCGGGTTTTCAGCTAGTAACCCATGGAATAGATGCTGCTTCACCAAACCAATCATCTGAGGCTTGATCTCATATTCCTGCCGTGCAATATCTAGTGGACAAATGGTAGCTCTGTTCTGAGAGAAAGTATGGGGTGTGTCAGTGTCCCCAATACGCTGTTGGTTTTGTTGTTTCTATTCTAGCATCTTCTGCATCTGCTGTTGCTATTGCTGTATCTGCTGTCTCAGAATCTGGAGTTCTTCAGCTAGTGCCTGATTGTCATTGTTGTCGCCCATATTGGCTAATTTTGACAGTTCTTTTCTCTGTTTTCTATTAGCGCGTTTTGTTTTCGCAAGCTCTTGATTGTTGAGTTGTAGGAGGTTGTCGGAGCCTTGACTCCTTCTAGGCATGCACCTGAAACACACAAGAGAGCAAAAATAAAACTTAGTTAGTAAATCTTAGACCAAAATTCAGTCTTAGATTCGAAGGTAACACAATTGGTCCCCGGCAACGGCGCTAAAAACTTAATACAACGAGTTTAAACACAAAATAAAACTACAAGTGAACAGACAAAAGCAATAATATAGATGGAATCAAATCAACAGAGACCAAAGTTACACTACGAATATTTAAGAATGAAAAAAAGCTAAGAAATAAATTATGGTTTGTTGTAAAATGAAAAATGAAAAAAAAAGCAAACAGTTGTAAATTTATGGATTAAAAACGTCATGCTTTAGGGATATTCTCAGGAAATCACAAATCACAAATCAGATAATTATTCAGGGAACAGATAAATTCAATCTCGAACTCAAACAGATATGTATAACCAATCCACTATAGTGGTATCAATTACTTTATCCAGCAACCTAAAATTCTAAACTGTCGTTGGAACTTAGAATTCTAGATAAGCGTTAACTAACATGTTCAATTTGTTCATGAATTACCTTAGCATCAGCTTTCGTTGGCTAAGGACAATTCGCTCACCTATGTTTGAGCAAACTTTTGGTGAATAGATTAAACCCTAATTCAGAGATTAAGTGATCAATTCAGTCTAAGCAATGAGCGTAACGATAGGTGAAGATTATAATGATAAATCCCTATCTATGTCTAATTCAGTGATTCATGAAATCCTTTGAAACCGTAAAATCTAACTGTGGATCTACTCAGACATGGATACAGAGAAAACAGGGAAAAATAAATATGAACTCATAATCTTAAGAATAAGAAATCTAAAAGGGTTCAGAAATCTTCTCAAAAGATGTACAGTCAGAGATTTGTCTTCTCCCAGAAGCTTACAAAGATCCAAAATTACAGAGAAAAAGTTACAAAATGAAAAATTACAAAAGAGCGGCTAAAAGTAATGTAAAAATAAGTCTAAGACGTGTCACCATTCAACTGGGCCTATTTTCATTCATCTGGGGTTGATTTTTTTTTTTATTTAGGCCCGTGCAAACAAGTCAACAGTGCAAATAAGTTTACTGTGCAAACAAGTTGACAGTGCAAATAAGTCTACTGTGCAAACAAGTCGACAGTGCAAATAAGTCTACTGTGCAACCAAGTCGACAGTGCAAATAAGTTTACTGTGCAAACAAGTCGACAATGCAAATAAGTCTACTGTGCAAACAAGTCGACAGTGCAAATAAATCTACTGTACAAACAAGTTGACAGTGCAAATCGATCCAACCCTCAAAACGACCAAATTCTGATCTTTTGCTCTTGATCCATGCTCTTTGTGGACTTAGACGAATTTTAATCTGAAAAGACTCTAAAACAAGAAGAAAACATAGATAAACCTATGAAAAAGATCGTTAAAAACCATCAAAAACACAAAATATCAATACAGGTCACAAGTCGAAAACCCGTCGAAACTTTTTTGACGGCATAATTATCGATGCGTATGCGACGAGACGTTTTCGACGAGTCATTTTCGGCAGTTTTGTGACCGATATGCAATTTTCATGAACTTTGTAAGAAAATCCTCGAAAACTATTTTTTTTACGGTAATTGGTATCGGAAAATTGTTTAAAATCTTTCAACCGTTGTCGGAAATCCGTCGATAACGTTCAACGGATTTCCGAGAAACTTTATTATTTTGCCAAAAAAAAAATTATATTGATCGAAATTTTTTAATTTTTAAAATAATATAAAAACAAAAATTATATATATTAAAATATAATTTAAATAACAAAAATGATTGGAAATTACAAAAAAACACACAATAATTCAGAAATTGTTTATGACGAAACAACTATAATATCGCTACCGATGCAACTAAGACGATCCCGGGGTGGAAACTGTGGAAAATCATGTTACTAAATCATGTTTTTGTTATTAAAATATTTTTAAAAGAAAATCTAAAATATTTGACATTCATAATATATAATAGGTTTGTTTTTTGGATAACATCTTAACATTATGAAGCGGTTTATTCAAAATTACAATGGTTTAAAAGATTCATTTTATTAATTGAAAAATAATTGAGAAGCATAATCAAATTCTCTTGGAAATATTGTGTTTGTTTTTGTTTTAAAAATGAGATTTAACTTTAGTAATAGCATACCCGTAATTGTTGGCAAAAAAAAAGAAAAAAAAAAAAGAAAAAAGCATACTCGCCGTAATTATAATATACAAAACATAGATGATGTCTCTTATAAAAAAAAAATAGTTGTTTTAGTTGTCAATTACTCTTTCAGAAGGCATGTGAGAACGTTTTACGTTTTCAACATTCAATGAAAACACGATAGTTTGGGGAAAGATATTTTCCGACGACCAACGACGAGTTAGCCTAGTGTTTAAGTCCTTGGTTATCGAAAACGTAGGGATATTGAGGTCACAGATTCGATTCGCGTTGGGAGGGGTCTGCTCTCCCAAAAGAGAGTTATATTACATGGTCTGGGCCCTACTCTGGGTGGACGTACGGGCCTACGGGCCGTGAACCTCCTGGTCATAAAAAAAAAAATTGTTTTCCGACTGGTTTCCGATGCTTAATTTAGAAAGTAAAAGAAAGAAAAAACAAAGACCATGGTTAACAGTCATAGATAGAATGAGAGAAAGTTGAAAAACAGGTAATAAGTAGGTTTGTTTACACCGGGTCGAAAGAGATGATTCACTGTGTTTGAAGGTTTATAGTTCACTTTCAGGTAAAAGTAAAAAAAGGACGTGTGTTTAAGGCGGGAATGGTACATCCTCACAAACTCCACACAAGGATCTAGAACAAAGACTCAGATTGGATGACTGTTGGAGTAACGCGGGTGGGCAAAGGAGCTTATCCGGGCAAGAGACTACGCGGAGCAAGGATAATAAGGCAAACGGTGGTGTGTGATATGTCTATATTTTACCTGGTTTGAGCATGCATTTATCATCCATTTAGCCTTGTCTAATAGCATATTCTTGACATTTGTTTCCAGTTTTGCATACTTAGAGTGTTTTGCATTAGGATTGCATGCATATTGCATTTTTGAGTTGTTTCAGGTGCATTCAAGGGATATTGGAGATATTGAAGTCAAATGGAGAAAAAGGAGAGCTTAACTCGACCAAAAACTCGAATGGAGACTGACTCTAGCAAGCAGCTCGAGTCAGCAGGTCGAGCCAGTGTATCCTACACCAAAAACTGCACTTTGCACCCACCTCTAGCAGGCAGCTCGAGCCCCTAGGTCGAGCTCATCCAGAAAAATGCCATCTTGAAGTCTGAAGGCCAGCTCGACCAAGCTAAGTCGAGCCCGTTGATCGAGTCCTCCAGAAAAATGCAATCTTGGAGCTCTGAAGCCTAGCTCGACCACCTATGGTCGAGCTCGTTGATCGAGCTGCAGAATAAAAATGCAATCTTGAAGTTTTCGCCTAGCTCGACCAAGACACTCGCGCCCCCTGGTCGAGTGCACCTCGAAATTAGCTATTTTGTCTTTTTGTGATCCCTAAGACTATATATACTCTGTATTAATCTYAGATCAGAGAGAACTCGTTTTTAAGCTTTCTGAACCTGTTCTTGCTTTTGTGATCTGATTACTTTGAATCTACTTGTTATTTGTGTTTGGATCTTTCTAATCTATCTATTCTCTTCTTAATCTTTCCAATTATGCAAGTTTTTATGATTTCTGGGTTTGTGTTCTTGCTGTTCTCCATGTGTTCTGAGTAGTCATTAGGGTTCTTAAGGATGGCATAGATTAGGTGGTTTAAGTGTAGATTGCTTGATTTCCCTTCTGGATTAGTGTTCTTAATGCTAATTACTCTCTGATCAATTGGAATTAGAACCTAGGTATTTCCACACCCAGAAGGTGTTTGATGAAATGCCTGACTGAACTAATTTCAGAGATTTACATTCCTAGCCTAAGGGATTAGTTGTCTAGGGTGTTTATTGACTTTAATAAGCTGAATCTTAATGCCTGCTAAGCTAGATTTCGCTAAAGGGATTTAGTTCTGGAACTGGATTAGCTTGAGGTTACTTATCATGGGAATGGACTTAACTGCTTATGAGTTTATTGTCTAGGGATTAGCTCTGCTTGAGTTTTATTAAACCACGTAGGTAGATTAAGAGGATACACTGAGTCAATAACCCCATCCTTAGGAGCTTCTCTTGCTTGATTGATTTCTGTTTTATTGCTTTTCATAGTCTCTGTTTTAATCTCTGTCATTGCTTCTGATTATTGCTTTCTTAGTTCGATAGTTTCACAACCTACTGCTTGCTTGGCTTGACTTAAACTATTTGATTGCATCCTTTCTGGCTAATATCGCAACCATTTGGATTGATACCTTATTGTGCTACAATGACATGATAATTCAGTAAGAAATTGACAATATAAATTTGGCGCCATTGCCATTTGGGTGTTGTTTGTTACATTTAGGATTTCAAATCGTTTCAGATCAAGTTCTTTTCAGTCTCCTCTGTTACTCACTTCGTCTTTCTTTCTTTGTCTTTGCATTTCAGGTATATCTTAGACTCGACCACGCCAGCTCAACCTCCCTAGCTCGAGTCAGCCCATCGAGTCCTCCTCCACATGCATGCAAACGAGATCCAAAGGAAGTCAGAACCTCATCCGCTACCTCGACAATATTAATAAGCTACCACAACAGTTGAGAGAGCAGCGAGAACATCTCAGAGTAGATCAACAGGATCCACTGGAAATGGCTGATGATAATCCACCACCACAGCCTCAACATGTGTCTTATCTGAGGAGGCCACGTCTGATTGGTGCAGGAGATGCTCCTAACACTCACACTCATAGGCAAGGGATTGTCCTTCCTACAGTCCAGAAAAACAAATTTGAGATCAAGAGTGGTTTGATAGCTATGGTGCAAAGCAACAAATTCCATGGGTTGCCTATGGAAGATCCTCTTGATCACCTAGACGAGTTTGATAGGCTCTGCAGCCTCACCAAGATCAATGGAGTCAGTGAAGATGGTTTCAAGCTGAGACTCTTTCCATTCTCTCTTGGTGACAAAGCCCATCTGTGGGAGAAGAATCTACCCCATGGCTCAATCACTTCATGGGATGACTATAAGAAAGCTTTCCTTGCCAAGTTTTTCTCCAATACTCGTATAGCTCGCCTCCGGAATGAGATATCCAGATTTGCACAGAAGAATGGTGAAACTTTCTGTGAAGCTTGAGAAAGATACAAGAGCTACCAATCTCAGTGTCCTTATCACGGATTCAGCAATGAGTCCATTCTTAGCACTCTTTACAGAGGAGTTCTCCCTAAGCTAAGGATGCTACTAGATACAGCCAGCAATGGAAACTTCCTAAACAAAGATGTTGCTGAAGGCTGGGAGCTAGTGGAGAACCTTGCTCAATCTGATGGGAACTACAATGAGGATTATGATAGGAGCGTAAGGCGGACTGCGGATTCCGGTGAGAAGTATAAGCAAGAAATCAAGGATCTTAATGAGAAGTTGGATACGCTCCTCCTAGTCCAGCAAAAACAAGTTCACTTTGTTAGTGACGAAGGGCAACTTCAAGTTCAAGATGGGGAGAGCTATCAGCTAGAAGAGATAAGCTATATTCAGAACCAGGGAGGCTACAACAGAGGTTTCATCAACTATAACAGCAACCCAAACCAGCAGGATCACCTCTACCCGCCTCAGCAACAACAGAACCATTCCAAGCCTTTTGCCGCTTACAACCACAATCACAGTTTTGTCCCTAAGCCGCACCACCAGACTAGGTATCCACAGCAGGGAGTCATGGGTCAACCACTTGGTTTCACATCTCACCAAGCTCAGCCTTCTATAGCTCCAAATCAACAGGTGACAAACATGCTGCAACAACTTCTTCAGGGTCAAGCAGCTAGTGCAATGGAAGCTGCTAAGAAGTTTGGTGAACTCAAAACCCAGATGGACTACACCTACAATGATCTCAACAGCAAGATTGAGACATTGACCTCCAAAATTAAATACATGGAGAGCAAAACTGCATCCACTTCTTCCACAATGCCTCTTGGACAGCTTCCAGGAAAAGCAATTCAGAATCCAAAGGAGTATTGCAATGCCATCTTTTCAATGGAATCAAGTCCCATTGCTGATCATGAAGCTGCAGTTAGAGAAATTGAGTCTTTGCTTTATGGTTCAGATGCTGACACCAATGCAATCACTTTAAGGAGTGGAAGAGAGCTACCTGAGCGGGAAGGATCAGTTAAACTCACTGAGGACAGTGAGGTTGACGATGGGGAGGATTTGAGCCGCAAACAAGATCAAGAAACTCGACTAGAGTCTGGCACTAGCACCCAGCTCGAGCCAGTAGGTCGAGCTAGCCCTCCACCTTCTGCAAAACCAGTTGTTTCTGAGGAAAAGAAAGCACCCTTTGTTCCCCCTCCTTACAAACCTAAACTCCCTTTCCCAGGAAGATTCAAAAAGGACCTAATGGAGAAGTATAAGGCAATTTTTGACAAACACATGAGGGAATCAGAGGGTAGTGTCGATYGCATTGATTCACCAAGCACGACAAAGATTGAGCCTCAGTCTCTCCCCAAGCTTGGGAATCCCGGTATGTTCTCCATAACCTGCTTTCTTGGTGATTTGAAAATTGAGAATGCTCTATGCGACTCCGGTTCAAGTGTAAATGCATCACTTTTGGAGACGCCATTCACGAAAAGCCACTTGGTCTTCTTGAAGATTACCCACTTAAAGTTGGGGATTGTATAGTCCCAACGGACTTCGTTGTTATGGAAATGAAGAAGGCCAGCAAGCTCCCACTCCTCCTTGGAACCCCCTTCCTCAACACTACTGGTGCAAACATGGACTTCAAGAACCAAAGGGTAGTTCTTATGAATGTGAATGACCAGGTCTCCTACCCAATAACAGCTTCTTCCAACAAGCTATGTGGCACAATCACTATCAAAGATGATGGCTACCGTGATGAGGAAGCAATGTACATTGGTACAATTGAGAAGGTCAAAGAAGCTCCACCCTAAGGTTTATAAAGAGAAAGGAAGTCTCTGAAAGAAAGGATGGAGCTGAGAGACAATGAATGAGCAAGGGTCAAGCCTATTCATACATGGTCGATCATGCGAGGAGACCTCAGCCTCCATGAACCACCATATACCTAAGAAAAGGAAGTCAAGCTTTAGAGACTTTAAACAAGCTCACTGGGAGGAAGTCCCATGTCTATCCCTGTATATAATGCTTTTAGTTTTTTAAATCGTTAAATATGCTAATGTGCTTTTTGGCTTGCTGGGATTGCAGGAGAGAATGAGCATTAAATCATGAAGAAAAGGAGGAGAAGAAAGAAAGTGTGTCGATCGACCAACCAGCTCGACCAGGGTGGTAGAGTTGGTCAGAGCTCCCACGCTGATTACACCAGAGAAAGCATGGAGGATTCAATCTCCTCCTTCTTCTCCAACCCTTGAGGTACCTGTTCTATCCATTTTTATATAGATCATTTGCATTTCTTTCTTGCTTTTTGTTGTTTCTTAAACCTTCTTTCTAAATATTTATTACACAAGGGATTGTGTAATTTAAATTTTTGGGGGAAAGGGTTAAGATGTGTTTGATTTGTTCTCTGTGTTGTTTTCTGTGTTCTTATTTTTATTTTTGCATATTTGAGTCTACATGCATCTATGGCATAGAAAAACCAAAAAAATTTTTAAAAAAAACAGAGTGTTCATGTAGTTGCATTTACATTTTAGGATTGAGTCTAGATTGTTTTCATATAGGGCTGTTGCATATGCATAGTGGATTATGATGATTATAACCTTGCAAGCTTGCTGATTTAATATGATAATTTCAGTGCCCTCGTTTCTAGTTGTCTAATGCATTGTTAATGAACTTAAAGTAAGACTGCACCATACTTTGAATGCACAACTAGATTATGTCTCAATTGAAGCATGCTGTGATTTGATATCATTCCCTATCTATTTGAACCTAAACTTGACTTATAATTATCATGTCTATGCACTGCATTTGAACTCATGGATACCATATACATACTTGGATTTTCTTTCACCTGTTTACCACTCTTGCTAATCCAAGTAGATGTTCTCATCATTAGAACAGTTTTACCATGCCCTTAGTCTAGCCTTCTTTCAAGGCATGTTATTACTTTATTGAGTATGTGAGGCCTATTTCTGAATGAGCTTGGTAGAAAGTGTTAGGTTTGACGACAATGCTGATGTAATTAGCTCTGTGTAATTTTCGAATCAGATAGGACTAGGGATCTTGATCATTGGGTATTATAGGGTTTGGTTCTGTGAAAAGAAAGAAAGAAAAACTTGAGAAAGATGAAAGAAAAGGTTAAGAGTTATTAAGAGTGGAATGATATGAAAATGTGTTATTCTAGTAAAGGATGTGCTAAGAATAAGAAAAAGAAAGGCAAAGCTTAAAGTCTGAAAAAATATTTAGAAAACGCTAAGCTGATATGAAAAACCAAAGAAAGAAGAAATTGCCTAAGTTCAAGGTGTAATTGGGGACAACTTTCTGGGTTTAGAACTGGGGTTAAGAACACTTGTATATGATTGGGTAGATGAGAGTCTATTCTTGTATGCATAGGTTGGTTCTTACCTTTAGCATTCTACTCAAGCTCATTCTTTTTCTTGAGAGATCCCTATTCGAACGATCACCGTGAAAGGGACCATCTTTGTCTCTTAACCTTACCTTTAGCCAAATGAGTTCATTGAATGTGCATAGCTTGATTCATGGTTTTTGCTTAATTGAATGTTAAAGGGAATGGTATATTTGAATGCATGTCTAGGTTGAGATTTAATTGAAATTGTGCTGCGAAGAGTATGGCTAAAGTTTTTAAGTAGAGTTCGTATACTTTGCATTCTAGAACTAGCAACTTGGACGTTGAGATCATGTATTATATCTGCAAGTTTTGGTTCTGAATCCCCATTTTCAAACCTCTTCTCCATCTTATTCTTATATGTTTGCTTGAGGGCAAAGCAAAGACTAAGTTTGGGGGAGTTGATATGTCTATATTTTACCTGGTTTGAGCATGCATTTATCATCCATTTAGCCTTGTCTAATAGCATATTCTTGACATTTGTTTCCAGTTTTGCATACTTAGAGTGTTTTGCATTAGGATTGAATGCATATTGCATTTTTGAGTTGTTTCAGGTGCATTCAAGGGATATTGGAGATGTTGAAGTCAAATGGAGAAAAAGGAGAGCTTAACTCGACTAGAAACTCGAATGGAGACGACTCTAGCAAGCCAGCCTCAGGTCGAGCCAGCAGTATCCTGCACCAAAACTGCACTTGCACCCACCCTAGCAGGTAGCTCGAGCCCCTAGGTCGAGCTCATCCAGAAAAATGTCATCTTGAAGTCCGAAGGCCAGCTCGACCAAGCTAGGTCGAGCCCGTTGATCGAGTCCTCCGGAAAAATGCAATCTTGGAGCTCGAAGCTAGTTGACCACCTATGGTCGAGCTCATTGCAATCTTGAAGTTTCGACTTGGTACCGAGCCCCGTCGAGTGCACTCCGAAATTAAATTTATTTTGTCTTTTGTGATCCCAAGACTATATATATATACTGTGAATCTCGAGAGAACTCGTTTTAAGCTTCTCGAACCTGTTTGCTTTTGTGATCTGATTACTTTGAATCTACTTGTTATTTGTGTTTGGATCTTTCTAATCTATCTATTCTCTTCTTAATCTTTCCAATTATGCAAGTTTTTATGATTTCTGGGTTTGTGTTCTTGCTGTTCTCCATGTGTTCTGAGTAGTCATTAGGGTTCTTAAGGATGGGATAGATTAGGTGGTTTAAGTGTAGATTGCTTGATTTCCCTTCTGGATTAGTGTTTTTAATGCTAATTACTCTCTGATCAATTGGAATTAGAACCTAGGTATTTCCACACCCAGAAGGTGTTTGATGAAATGCCTGACTGAACTAATTTCAGAGATTTACATTCCTAGCCTAAGGGATTAGTTGTCTAGGGTGTTTATTGACTTTAATAAGCCGAATCTTAGTGCCTGCTAAGCTAGATTTCGCTAAAGGGATTTAGTTCTGGAACTGGATTAGCTTGAGGTTACTTATCATGGGAATGGGCGTAAGGCTTATGAGTTTATTGTCAGGGATTAGCTTGAGTTTTGTTAAACCACCTATGTAGATTAAGGGGATACACGATAATAACCCCATCCTTAGGAGCTCTTGCTTGATTGATTTTTGTTTTTACTGCTTTTCATAGTCTCTGTTTTTAATCTCTGTCATTGCTTTTGATTATTGCTTTTTTAGTTCGATAGTTTCACAACCTACTGCTTGCTTGGCTTGACTTAAACTGTTTGATTGCATCCTTTCTGGCTAATATCGCACCCATTTGGATTGATATCTTATTGTGCTACAATGACATGATAGTTCAGTAAGAAATTGACAATATCAGTGTGATGAACCGCGATTTTGAGAATGCGGAAGGAAGGGGCTTGTCTTCGGGAGATCTCGCGGAGACAAGATGGAATCGGCGACGATACTCAATGGTGAACACTTCAAACCGTAAGGTAGCCAAGCGATGATAGGAACGGTGAGATGGGGTGTTAGGCAAACTAGAAAGGTTATGGAAAGACCTTTGATACAGCCAAGAACCTTAATCTAGAGCAACCTCAATAGATTAGAAGATAAAGTTGATAACTTTAAGATTTTTGTAATGATTGCTTAACTTGTAAAATGAAAAAGAGTTGCCTTTTATAGGATACAAGTAGGGTTTAGAGTAGGTCACAGTGGCCCAAGTTTAAGCCCAATAGTAGACAAACATGAACTTGGGCCTAATAAAGCTCTAAACAACCCTTAAACACAAAAAAGCACTAAAAGTCTCATAAGCAACATAAGAAAAAGAAAGACATATGTAGGAGTCTTCCTTAGGGATAAAATCACATCTCTTGTGTATTTGATCTTGTTATAGATGTTTCCAAGTCAAACACACAAGGGAGATGAGACGTGATGCCTTAGGCGTTTCTTGCCTCGTTAAAATTTTTTTCTAGAAACCCGATGTCTTCCTTAGGGATAGAATCACATCTCTTGTCTTAGATGTTTCCAAGTCAAACATACAAAGAAGATGAGACGTGATGCCTTAGGCGTTTTTTGCCTCGTTAAAACCCATTTTTAGAATCCCGATGTGGTAAAACTAGAAATAGGAAAAAAGTACAGTATTTTACCCAAGGTCTTGAGGGGTGTCCTCACTTAGAGATAGTGAGGACACACATGGCTTTGCTCCCAAAGCTGAATTTCCGTGAGCTTATGTCCGCTTGCTTGGCTTGTCCGCTCACAATGTCTCCCGACGGGTCCGATGACCTTTCTTGCCCGCCGTGCTCCTTGAGGCTTTGTAGATAAGCTTGGACCTCCTTTTGGTATACTTTGGAGACGCTCCTAGTCACTCTTCGAGGCGGTAGACTTGGCGCCTTGAGTTCCCATGTTGACCCGTGGTCCTTGTCCACGTCCTGCATAATGACCGGTACGATGTCCACATCATTCCCTCCCTCTTCAAGAGCTTTGGTCCCCAAATTTTCTTCATCACCTACATCAAAAGAAGTCAAGTCAGCAACATTGAAAGAAGAAAATACATTATATTCACCCGAAAGTTCGAGACGATAAGCGTTGTCATTGATCCGCTCGATCACTTTGAAAGGGCCGTCTCCGAGTGCATCCAACTTGTGCTTCCTCTTGTTTGGGAAGTGTTCGGGTCTAAGGTGTAGCAACACCCAATCTCTTGGTTGGAAAATGACTTGCTTTCTCCTCTTGTTGGTTCGTTCCTCAACTCAATCATTCGCCTTCTCAATGTTGTCCCGAACCTTCTCATAAAGCTTCTTCATTGTTTCGGCCTTAGAGGTACCTTCTAGATCCATTCTCTTGGCTTGTGGTAGTGGCGTGAAGGTCAAAGGGGTACTAGGATTCTGTCCATAGACCAATTCAAATGGCGACAACTTGGTAGTGGAGTGCCTAGCGGAGTTATTTGCAAATTCAATCCAAGGAATACAGTCTAGCCAATTCTTCACATTCCGCCCTATGGTAGCTCTCAACAAAGCACCTAGTGTACGGTTCACAACCACTACAAGAAAACAAAGGATTTGTGATGGCAAAATACATCGCAAATCCCTCGCAATATCACATTTGCGACATCTTTGCGAGGCACAACAAATCGTCGCTAATAGCTGGTCGCAAATCGAAAATCATCGCAGTATCGTCGCAATTTTTGATGTGGAACATAAACGTAGCTAATCCGTCGCAAACAATAACTCGCAAATACGTCGCAAAATAGCGACGAATTAGCGTGTAACCATTCCAATCGCAAAAATATATCGCAAATCTGTCGCAACTTAGCGACAGTTTCGCGATAGAGAACTGCACCCGCAAATGGAATGTCGCAAAATTGTAGCAACTTCTGCGATGGATTTGCGACGAGTCCTGGGATACTCATCGCAATTCCGTCGTAGGATCTGCGAGGTGCGAACATTAAATATCATCGCAAATCCTCGCACAAGATGCGATGGACTTGCATGATGTAGTAATTAATAATTTAATATAGAATTACTTTTAATTAAAAATAAAAGTGAAATTAAAATAAATTTAAAATTAAAATCTAAATAAAATTTAAATTCATAATATTAAAATTAATATAAAGTACAATATTAGTTTTTACAACAAAAAAAAAATAACTAAAAAGATTGTGATGGTCCGATCCCGCCTCCGGTTCCGCTACAAGAACCGGGGTCATCTCTGAATTCGTCCCGAAGAAGCCGTGCCAACTCCGCATCCTTTGTGCCCAAGTAGTTAAAAATCTTACCAAACTTGGACATTTGCTGAGTCGGAGCTTCGATGATGTTCGCCTGTGACTGGATAATACTCTGAAGAGCTTCTGAATCCTGTCGGGATTGAGATGAAGACGAAGGTTGAAGTGCGAGTCAATCTTCGATTGCAGAGAACCGACACCATAAATTCTCCCTTTTTACGGGAGCGACCTAAAAAGAAAAAAATATATGATTGTAATTTATATAAACATAATTACAAACATTTACAACAATTTTAAAGACATACCTCAGTAAAAATTTTGTTCTTCATGGCCGGAGAAAGGTTTCTCGGGATCATCACCATCGGCTGAGTCAGCTCCTGCATCCTGGAAGTGACGTCATGGACAAAGCGATCCATCCGATTTCCGTGGACAAGCGATCCATCCGGTCTCGTTTCGTCTCTTCCGAGCAAATCCAACGATCAGTCTCCAGGTCTCAGCCTAAGTATATATAATTAAACTATCATATTTAATTAAAAAATTTAATAACTTTAAAAAACTTACAATCTTCCGTGCTCGGACTTTAAGCAAAGCTGTCAGAAGCGATGCTTATAGTACCTCCTTCAGGATCAGAGAACCGGGCCGCTCGAGCATTCCCGCTCTTAGTCTCACTCGCCGGATCAAACCAATACGCCACGAGACCTTTCCAGACCTCAGGATCCAGCCACCTAGGCATCGCATTGTCACCCTCTTTTTTCCACTTCCTCTTCCATCGTTCCACCTGGTCACACATGCGAGCCTTCAGCTTGTCCTCAAATTCTTTGCGAACCAAAGATGTTATCACTGAATCCCAGTGATAAGATTGCTACCAAAAAAAAAAAGTTACGATGATAAAAAATAATAATAAAGATTTTATTTTAAAACTTACCGCAAATGTCTCAAACCACCGGTGAGACACATATTTTGGAGTCTGTGTCCAATTAGCATGAGGTTCTTTGAAATCTCTTTCAAAGATCGATCTCACCTTAGCAGTTACGCATCCGTCATCTTTAAACCTAAAATATGTTTTAAAAAAAGAATTAAAAATAAATATACTTTTAAACAACCTTAAATTAAAAATTTTAAAAAATTAAAAAAAATTACCATAAAGTCCCTTGAGGACGGTCTGGATGAAGGTGTGGTAGACGATCATGACCGGGCTGATCAAGAAGCGCCGCTATGACCCGATCATGCTCAGCGTCAGTCATTGTGGGTTGTGTAGATGGAGATGGTGTCGGTTGTGCTGTCGGTGGGGCTGGAGAAATTACGGCGGGAGTGATTGAAGTGATGAATATGTGTCACGCCCATCTGAGAAGTAAAACTCGCCCCAGGAGTAGACGGCGCTGATCCGCCTCTCGAAAGATAGCGAGTATAATCGTTCGAAAATCCAGACATCTGCAAAAAAAAAATGAAACTTGTTATTAATTACATTTTTAAATCCTAAAATCTATTTTAAAATTTAAAAAACGAAAATTGTAAAATTTTTATATTCATGAAAAATCCTATTAAAATAATAAATAAAATCCTAATCAATAAAACATAATTTAACAAATTAAAACTCCAATCAAAAATTTAATAATATAACAAATCCAAAACCTAATCAAATATAACACTTAATTTAACAAATTAATTCCAATCAATAACACTTAATTTAAGAAATAAATCTAAAATTATAACAAATTCATCAAATATAATTTAACAAATTATAAAACCTAATCTAAAAATCTAACAAATTTATATAAAATTCAACCTAATCTAACAATAAAATTCAACCTAATCTAACAATAAAATTCAACCTAAGCTAACAATTTGATTAATGTAAAATTGAAATCCATCACTAACGAAACAACTAATCTAACAAAATCTATCACTAATTGAAATCCATCACTAATTGAAATTGAAATCCATCATTGAAGTTCATTGAAGGATTCAGAAAAGTCTAACCTTAGGAAGAGGAGAGACGGCGGCTGGACCGAGGAGACACGGCGGCTGGGGCGAGGAGAGACGGCAGCTGGACCGAGGAGACACGGCGGCTGGGGCGAGGAGAGACGGCGGCTGGGGAGAGGAGAGCCGGCAACGTTGGAGAGGAGGCGGCGGCGTTGAGAGAAAGAGCGCGCGGAAAACGGCGAACGTTTTGATTTTTCTGATTTGATTTTGCTGTTTCGACTGAGGAAGAAGAAGGGTAATTAAAATACCCTTCCCTCGCAAGCCCATCGCGAATCCATCGCGGTAATAGGGTTTTCGGTTCCCATTTTGCGAGAGAATTGCGAGGGATCCTGCAATTCCTCATATATTCTTCCAAATAATTAAAAATTTTGTAACCGCGAAACCAAAAAATTATAACTTTGCGAGGGAACTGCGAGGGATCCGTAGCAGTTCCCTCGCAAAATCGTAAAAAATATTTTTTTTAAAAAATTTTGCGAGGGATCTGCGAGGGCTCCCTCGCAATTCCCTCGCAAAATCTTTTAAAAAAAAGAAAAAAAAACATCGTAATCTACATATTACACATGAAAGACCTACAACATACAAATATTTAATCAGATTCATTTTCAGATACATAGGAGTTTTCACTATCGCCATCGGTTTCTTCTCCGTCATCTGTCTCCTCGAACTCATCACATTCCGAATCGTTACCCGTCTCATCCATGATCATCTCTTCTACTTCTCTGTTTCGTGGATCAATATGTAAGATATCTTTTGTTGATTCGATAGCTACGGAGACTTCTGCTGATCTTTCTTGTTGCAAAGCCACATCATCAACTTCTCCGACTATTCGACCTCTCGAATTGACTTTTATCACAGATAACCACGTCTCTCGACTTTCCCTTATCCGGGATATGGAATGAAACACTTGTTTCTTGACATGCTAAGATGAGCAAATTTAGGAAATTTTTGCTGGCATTGACATCAGTTATCCTAACGAGTTTGTCGAATGCCTCGACCGTTGGATCATACCAATGACATTTGAACAAAATGCTTTTCAACCCGATAATTCCTGGATATGATACTTCCATAATTTCGTGCAAAATACCGTAGAAGTCATTTTCACCTGCCACGTGAATTCCATAATTTGCTGTTGACCTCTTGGAGCCATGCTCGTATGTATGAAAAGTATAACCGTGAGTGAAGTACATTGGGGCAGTAATGATCTTTGCAATTGGTTCTTGAACAATTTCGTGTAACCAGAGAGGCAAGGGATGGTTTGCACATCCATTCATTACCTATACGATGTTTAAGAAATTATGTTATTTAAGTTTGAAAAAAACTAAATATATTTATTTGTACTTCAAAACTTACATAGTATTTTAACCATCTCAAAAATCACTCTTTGCATCGCTCGTACTTTTTCTTCTATATCGGGGAAGGCTTCTCGCATTTGCCTGTCGAATTCACTACAGAAATTTTTTTTGTAACCAAAACCATATATCTCTTATTAGATTAATATTAAAATATGAAATAAATGAAATTATACCTCTCAAACGGCTGTACTCCCTCACAATTTCACAATATATAATTGTGAGCCGCACAAGAATATTTGTGATCTTCCCACCAAACTTCTTTCAACTTCCCACCAAGTCTGCCTATTTGGGACCTCAACGTTATATGTTGGTGCAACCCCTCCATCTTTATATCGTCTAATACGGGTTTTTTTGTTCTGACTGTTGGGCTAAAGTAGTATGACGTGAAGTGAGTGGTTTCCTCGGTCAAACTTCCTGCAACGATCGATCCTTCTACTTTTGCAAGATTTTTTGCCTTTCTTTTTAGATGTCCCATAAATCGCTCGAACGGGTACATCCATCGATATTGCACGGGACCTCCAAGAGCTGCTTCATGTGGTAGGTGGATCGGAAGATGTTCCATCACATCAAAAAACGATGGTGGAAATATTTTTTCTAAGTTACAATAACACCGGGATATTGTGTAATTGCATTATGCCCTCCTCTGAGTGTTCGTGTGCATGATCTCTGAAAAATGCTCCAATGCCTGAAAATCGATGTATGGTTTATTAGTATTAAACACATATATAATTAATTAAGGAGACAAGATCACTAATTAAAACATCTTGCTATTTTACCCGCAATTGCTTCGTGGACAGGTAGAGCTCAAGCAGAAACGGTAATAGTCGCTGCATGAATACATGACAATCGTGGCTCTTCATACCGCAATTTTTTTCCTTGCTCTATACATCTTGAGAATTTAGACACATACCCATCCGAAATTTTACTCTGAAGCCTGTGTCAAACAAAGTTTGTTTTGCATTCCAAGCGAAAGATCGGAATAGGTAATTTTCCATCCCTTGTAATATGCAACTCGCTTCTTCCGCATATTTCGGCCAGGTCCAACCTTAATTTGAAATTGTCTTTACTCTTGCCCGTTCCTTGCACATTCAAAATCGTATTCATGATGTTATCGAAAAAAATTTTCTCGATGAGCATCACATCAGATTAAGTAATAGGTGATCTTTCCAGTATGGAAGCTCCCAGAAGATACTCTTTTTGTGCCAAATGTGACAACTCCCATATCCGTCAGGCATGTTTGCCGGAGTGTACCAATTGCCCCCACGTGTACATGTTTTCTGCGCACCATAATAATCAATCATCTCCAACAAATCTTTTCCGGACATATACACTGGGGGGGGGGGAACACGCACAACTTTGTTCTTCTTGAATAGTTTTTTGTTCTTTCGGTAAGAATGATGCAAGGGAAGAAAGCGACGATGACAATCAAACCAGCATGGTTTCCTTCCATGCTTTAGTTGAAAAGCATCTGATCTGTCCATACAATATGGACAAGATAACCTTCCATGTGTGGTCCACCCCGATAACATTCCGTACGCCGGAAAGTCACAAATTACCCACATTAATACTGCCCGCATTTTGAAATTTCGTTGTCGTGAATAATCGAAAGTCCGTACCCCTGTAAACCACAACTGTTTTAACTCGTGAATCAAAGGTTGCAGAAATACATCAAGAGATCGCTTTGGATGCTTCGGACCCGGCACTAGAATACTCATAAACAAGAATTCTCTTTGCATGCACATTTCCGGTGGAAGATTGTATGGCGTCAAAATGACAGGCCATAGAGAATATTGTCTCCCAGACAAACCAAATGGGCTAAAATCATCAGTGCATAAGCCAAGATAGAAATTCCTACACTCGTTAGCAAAGTCAGAATGTACCGTCTGAAAGTGTTTCCACGCCTTTGCATCTGACGGATGCCTAACCTCCCCATCCTCTGTTGTATGTTGTGCATGCCATCTCATTGCCGCCGATGTCCTTTCTGATTGGTATAACCGTTTCAATCTATCAGTGATTGGCAAGTACCACATACGCTGGTATGGGACACGGGTCTTTCTAGTAGTTGGTTGATATCTCGGCTTCCCACAAAATCGACATTCCCTGCATTATCGTCTTTCCAAAAATCATACAATTATCAATGCACACATCAATCATTTCTGATGGTAACCCAAGATCGACTAATTTCTACGTATTGTAGTAACTCTCGGAAATATTATCTTACGGCAAATACTCTTTAAATAATTCAGCCCATTCATCCATGCAATTCTCGTTAGGTTATTATCCCTTTTAATTGTCATCATCCTAGATGCYAGTGACAGTTTAGATAATCCCTCTCTACACCCCTCATAGATTGGTTGATTTGCAGAGTCTAACATATCATAAAACTGTTGTGCTTCGACGTTAGGTTCTTCCCTATTTTCATCAACAAATGCGGAATAGATTCATGAAATGCATCTGTGACCATATCATGATACCTATTTTCTGGATGAGACTCTTCATAATTTTCAAACATGTTTTGGCGTAGTTATAATTAGCAGTATAACTGGTTGATCAACACCATCACCCGTCTACTGCTTCTTGCACCAAGACTAAAACCCTCTCCATGTGAAAACCGGACATAATAGTTCGCATAAATCCTCTATTATACGATGCGTCTTCACAATATCAATTTCAAATATTGATTGTTCTTCAGTTCTACAAGGACAGAATATGTTACCGTCACACTTTGCATGGGTTGTTAGTGGCCTGGTGGATGAATGCTCGCAACCCTTACACGATACTCCTTCGCACTTCTCGCCTCCGGATCTTTTCTATTATACATCCACTTTCGTAATGCATAAACTTCGTGCTGAGACGACATATTGTTACTCACACACTCAGATTCTATTTTTTTTTTTCTCTCTCGAATGTAGAATATGTGTTTGAATTGTTGTAAAACTCACAAAACCCATCTGGCTATTTATAGAGATTTGAAAATTTTGCGAGGGAATTGCTACGGAAAACTKCGATGAAATTGCTACGGACAAATTTTTGCGGCGGATATGCTACAACAATGCTACGGATTTACGAGATATTTGCGATGGAAAGCTAGTTTCTCGCAAATTGTTAGGTACTTATCATTTAAAACGTGCCCACCTACTTGCAAAATCGCTACACCATCGCAATCTCATCGCACGTTTGCGATGGATTTGCGAGGGAATATGGTGTCATCGCTAATTCGTCGCAGATGCATCGCGAATATGTCGCAAATTTGCGATGTCATCTGGAAGTCGCAACGACATCGTAATTTTGCGACGTACGCCGATGTCATCGCAGATTCATCACAAAGTTTATCGCAGATCCCTCGCAAATTTGCGACGTTAGTTTTCTCTCGCAAATATGCGATGGATTTAGTTCCGTCGCAGTGTCATTGCTAGTTCATCGCTATGTCGTTGCACTTTGCGACGGCTTGTATCCATCGCAAATCGTCAATTTTCTTGTAGTGAACCTCCGTTTTCCCATTGGTTTGTGGATGGAAAGTAGTGGAGTAGAGTAGTTGAGTCCCCAAGTTCTTCCACAAAGTCCTCCAAAAGTGGCTCAAAAATTTTATATCCCGGTCCGACACATGGTCCGCGAAATCCCATGTAAACGAATTATCTCTTTGAAAAACAAGGAAGCCGTTTGGATAGGGTCGTTGGTCTTGGAACAAAGGATAAAATGAGCCATCTTAGAAAACCTATCCACCACCACAAAGATTGAATCCCTATGCTGAATTTTTGGTATAACCCCAACACGAAATCCATAGAAATATCCACACACGACTTTGTAGGAACAGGTAGAGGTTGGTAAGGGCCGTGAGGTTGCACTCTTGACTTAGCCCTCTTCAACCCATGACCATTTTATTCATCCTTGGCCAATAGAAGTGTTCTTTCAAAGTGTACAAAGTTTTCTCAATCCCAAAGTGTCCCATCAAAGCGCCTCCATGAGCTTTTTTTACCAACAATTCTCTCATGGAACTTCAGGGAATGCATAGTCTTTTCTCCTTAAACAAAAACCCATCATGCAAGTAGAACTTAGTATGGGATCCAGCCCCATGTCCCACAAAATTTTCCTTCAAATTCGGGTCTTCCTCGTATAATCCCATAAGAATCTCAAATCGAGCATCCTGGATTCCATGGTTGTAATGATGGCGTGTCTCCTAGATAAGGCATCAACAACTATGTTCTCCTTGCCCTTCTTTTATTTAATCACATAGGGGAAGGTCTCTATGAACTCTAACCACTTGGCGTATCACATCTTCAAAGTCGTTTGTCCCCTTAAGTGCTTCAAAGTCTCGTGATCGGTGTGGATAACACATTCTTTGGAGAGGAGATAATGTTGCCATGTTTACATTGTTCTAACCAAAGCATATAGCTCTTTGTCATAAGTGGGATAATTCAAAGTGGCTCCACTCAAATTCTCACTAAAGAAAGCAACCGGTTTCTCTCCTTGTGTCAAAACCGCTCCAATTCCTCTGTTGGATGCATCACACTCCACTTCAAATGTCTTGTTGAAATTGGGAAATATAAGGATATGGGCATGAGTGAGATGGTGCTTGAGATCCAGAAATGACCTCTACTAAGATTCTCCCCATTTAAAACCAACACTTTTCTTAATGATTGAGGTGAGGGGCACAGCGACGGTGCTAAAGTCTTTGACGAACCGGCAGTAAAAACTAGCTAGACCATGGAAACTCCTCACTTGACTCACATTGGTGGGTCTAGGCCAATCTTGTATGGCTTCAATCTTCTCCAAATCTACACGAAAACCTTGAGAGCTAACCACAAAACTAAGAAAAACAAGCTCACTTGTGCAAAAGACACATTTCTTAAGGTTAGCATAAAGACCTTCATTCCTAAGAGTTTCAAACACCAATTCAAGATGGTTCACATTTTCACCAAGCAAGTACTATATATCAAGATATCATCAAAATAAACTACGACGAATTTACTAATGAATTGGCGAAGGATATAATTCATCAAGCGCATGAAAATACTTGGGGCATTGGTGAGGCCAAAGGGCATCAAGAGCCACTCATAAAGACCATGTTTTGTCTTAAATGCGGTCTTCCATTCATCATCCTCCCTCATCCTTACTTGATGGTATCCGCTTTTGAGATCAATCTTTGAAAAGATAGTAGCCCCACTTAGCTCATCCAACATGTCATCTAACCGAGGTATGGGGTGTCGATATTTGATTGTGATATTGTTGATGGCCCTACAATCGATACACATGCGGTAAGATCCATCCTTCTTTGGAACCAACAAGACCGAAATGGCACACGGGCTAAAACTCTCTCTCACGTAACCTTTGTCCATCAAGTCTCTCACTTGCTTCTCAAGCTCTTTAGCCTCATTACGATTCACTCTATAGGCCGGCCAGTTTGGAAGTTAGTCCCCGGGTACGAAATCGATTTGGTGCTCAATGCCCCTCAGAGGTGGTAATTCCGTGGGTAGCTCTTCCAGAAAGACATACCAAAATCAGTCTAAGTCTTGTTGAATCTCTTTGGGCAGCTCCACCGTGGTCTCACCATCACTCAAGAATTCTTTGAAGACCATTAGTAAAACATTACAAGAATCATCATGTAATGACCTTCTAATGTCATTATGAGCTATAAGAAAGTTAACCTTAGCATTACTCTTTTCCTTAGCTAATTTTAGTTGCATTTCATGCACTTGAGATGGTAGTATAGGAGCTAGACTAATTTGTTTCTTGTCATGCATGAAAGTATAGTGATTTGTTCTACCATGGTGGGTGATTTCCCTATCAAATTACCAAGGTCTACCTAGCAAAAGATGGGTGGCTTGCATTGGAACCACATCGCACAAAACATCATCACAATACTTGCCCACACTAAAAGAGATCCTAACTTGATCACTAATCCTTAATTTCGTCTTATCATTTAGCCACCTAAGTTATAAGTGATATAATCAATTTCTTACTGAACTATCATGTCATTGTGGTACAGAAAGGTATCAATCCAAATGGGTGCGATATTAACCAAGAAGGATGCAATCAAACAGTTTAAGTCAAGCCAAGCAAGCAATAAGATGTGAAATTATCAACCTAAGCAGAAACTAAAAACAGAGACTAGCAGAACTAGCTTAAACGAAACAAAATAACGAAGCGATAGCTAACGGGAACTAGTTAAGGCAATGAAACAAAAATCAATCAAGCAAGAGAAGCTCCAGGATGGGGTAATTGACTTGGTGTATCCTCTTAATCTACCTAGATGGTTTAACAAACTCAATCAAGTTATTCCTAGACATTAAACTCATAAATCAAGTTCATTCCCATGATAAATAACCTCGGCTAATCTAGTTCAGACCTAATTTAGCGAAATCTAGCTTAGCAGGCATTAAGAATCAATTTAATAAAGCCAATAAACACCCTAGACAACTAATCCCTTAGGCTAGAATGTAAATCTCTGGAATTAGTTGGTCGGGCATTTCATCAAACACCTTCGTGGAAATACCTAGGTTCTAATTCCAATTGATCAGAAGTAATTAGCATTAAGAACACTAATCCGAAGGAAATTAAACAATTCTACACTTAAACCACCTGAGACTAAGATTCAACACCTAATCTATCTCATCCTTAAGAACCACTAATATACTCGAGAGACCATGAAGAACAACATCCTAGCCGAAATCAAAATAACTTGCATAAGTAGAAAGATAAGGAAGAAAATAGATGGAATGGAAAGATTCAAACAAAAATAACAAGTAGATTCAAAGTCACAGGATGAAGAAAGCAAGAACAGATGAACAAAGCTTAAGAAAATCGAGATTGTTTACTGTTAAGCRATTATAGGGTATTTATACTAAGAGATAAAAACCCTAAATCACAAAAAGACAAAATAGGCTAATTTTTAGGGGCACTCGACCATGGGTGGTCGAGTGCTATGGTCGAGCTGGCTAAAATTCAAGATTGCGTTTTTATTCTTCAGATCGAGATAGTAGCTCGACCATGTGTGGTCGAGCTGGCTCCAAAAATTTCAAGACTCCACCTTTATGCTCAGCTCGATCATTGGACTCGACCAGGGGTGGTCGAGCTAGACTTCATGACTTCAAGATTGCATTTTTCTGATCAGCTCGACCTCCTACATCGAGTCTTTTGGTCGAGTCATCTTCCAAAATGTCTGATTTGTGCTCCACTCGACCTGCAGCTGAGTTGGGCTAAAAGTGCAGTTTTGGTGCAGAATGCTGGCTCGACCTGCTGGCTCAGCTGGGTGCTGAGTCAGCTCAAGTGCAGTTTTGGTGCGATGCCTCTCGACTGCTGGGTCGAGTCTTGCTAAGTCGTCTCCTTTCGAGTTTAGTCGAGTTAAGCTCTCCTTTTTCTCCATTTGACTTCAACATCTCCAATATCCCTTGAATGCACCTGAATCAAGTCCAAAATACAAAATGCATGCAATCCTAATGCAAAACACTCTAAGTATGCAAAACTAGAGATAAATGCTAAGAACAAGCTATTAAACAAGGCTAAATGAATGAATAATGCATGCTAAAACCATATAAAATGCGGACATATCAACTCCCCCAAACTTAGTCTTTGCTTGCCCTCAAGCAAACAGAAGAATAAGAATGGAGAAGAAGTTTGAAAATGGGGATTCAGAACCAAAGCTTGCAGATATAACAGATGATCTCAATGTCCAAGTTGCCAGTTCTAGAATGCAAAGTATATGAACTCTACTTAAAAAGTTTAGCCATACTCTTCACGGCACAATTTCAATTAAGTCTCCACCTAGACATGCATTCAAATCTACCATTCCCTTTAACATTCAATTAAGCAGAAACCATGAATCAAGCTATGTACATTCAATGAACTAAGGGTAAGGTTAATTGACAAAGATGGTCCCTTTCACATGGTTTGATCAGTTCAGAACAGGGATCTCTCAAGAAAAAGGAATGAGCTTCAGTAGAATGCTAAAGGTAAGAACCAACCTATGCATACAAGAATAGACTCTCATCTACCCAATCATACACAAGTGTTCTTAACCCCCAGTTCTAAACCCAGAAAGTTATCCTAATTCTACCCTTAACACTTCGGCAATTTGCCTTGAACTTTTCTTGGATCAGACTCATTTTTTTTCTTTTTGTTCTTGTTCTAGGAGAGGTTCTTTATACTTCTAGTGGATTGGGGGCTTTCTTTTGGTTTTTCACTACCAGCTTAGGCATTTTCTATATATTTTTTTTTTCAGACTTTAAGCTTTGCCTTTCTTTTCTTATTCTTAGCATACCCCCAAATCCTTTACTAGACTAACACATTTTCAGATCATTCATATCCTAAGAACTCTTAACCTTTTTCTTTCATCTTTCTTCAAGTTTTCTTTCTTTCTTTTCACAGAACCAAACCCTATAATACCCAATGATCAAGATCCCACCTAGTCCTATCTGATTCGAAAATTGCAAACTAGAACTACATGAGATTCTATCCTTGTCGGCTCAAGCCCAACACTTTCTACCAAGCTCATTCATAAATAGGCCTTACACACTCAATAAAGTAATAACATGGCTTGAAAGAAAGCTAGGCTAAGGGCATGGTAAAACTGTTCTAATGATGAGAACAGCTACTTGGATTAACAATAGTGGTAAACAGGTGAAAGAAAATCCAAGTATGTATATGGTATCCATGAGTTCAAATGCAGTGCATAGACATGATAATTATAAGTCAAGTTTAGGTTCAAATAGATAGGGAATGATATCAAATCACAGCATGCTTCAATTGAGACATAATCTAGTTGTGCATTCAAAGTATGGTGCAGTCTTACTTCAAGTTCATTATGCATTGAAACTGACTAGAAGCGAGGGCATTGAGATTATCATATTAAATCAGCAAGCTTGCAAGGTTATAATCATCATAATCCCCTATGCATATGCAACAGCCCTATATGAAAACAATCTAGACTCAACCCTAAAATGTAAATGTAACTACATGAACACTCTGTTTTTTTTCAAATTTTTCAAAATTTTCAAAATTTTTCAAAATTTTTTTTTGGTTTTTCTATGCCATAGATGCATGCAGACTCAATTATGGACAAAATAGAAATAAGAACACAGAAAACAACACAGAGAATAGATGAAACACATCTTAACCCTTCCCCCAAACTTAAATTACACAGTCCCTTGTGTAATAAAAATTTAGAAAGAAGGTTTAAGAAACAACAAAAAGCAAGAAACAAATGCAAATGATATATACAAGAATGGATAGAACAGGTACCTCAAGGGTTGGAGAAGAAAGAGGAGATTGAATCCTCCATGCTTTCTCTGGTGTAATCAGCGTGGGAGCTTGGCTCGAGGTCGAGCTCGAGCTGGGTGGTCGCGCCAAGCATGGAGAGATGGCTGGCTCGATCACCTTGATCGAGCTGGGTGGTCGAGCTAGAATGTCTGCTCACAGATCTCCTTTTTTCGTGATTCAACGCTCATACTCTCCTGAAATCACACAAACAAGCCAAAAGCAAGAATTTAGCTCACCTAATCGACGGTTTAAAAAAAACTAGAAGCAATATATACAAGGATAGACATGGGACTTCCTCCCAAGTGAGCTTGTTTATAGTCACTAAGCTTCCTGCTTCAATGAGATGAGTCCATGTATCACCCGGATCATACTCATCGTAGAACCATCCCTAAACTCTCTCATCCTTATCTCCTCAAAGGGTATCTTCCTCGGTTCATAAATGCTCACTTCATAGGTGAAGGTTATACCAAGGTGCACTATGCATTCTACAACCATAACACCTTCACAAGGATCTTCATATGTTGTTCCAACCACACCTACTACTTCCCCATTGCTCTTGGTTGAACTAATCATGATTTCCACTAGTTTGACTTGTTCTTCGTATCTTATCACACAATTATCACTGTGCATCCAAGAGAAATTCAAACTCTTTTATACACTCTTCAGCTTCTAGGAGGAGTTTATCCTTGGCTTGAGCATTCTTCTCTATTACTGCTTCCTTCAGGAACTTAAGATGTGGAGGTATAAGCTTGAACTCATCTATCAGAGGCATATGGACCTCAATTTCCATCAGTTGTTTTACAGAGATTTCCTTATACCTCTCCATGGACTCCTTCTTGATTCTTCCTGGGAATGGAAGTGGTGGCTTGTATGGAGGAGAAGTTGCGATATATCAATAAGGCTTAGGATGCTTAGTGGTCTCTAGATGCAATTTTTCTACCATGTATAAACTACCCACATTTTTGCAAGAGCCACCTACAATAATAAGAGAGCTAACCTTCCCTTTTACCGTACACCGTGTGTGAAAGATATTCTTGCGTTGAGCGACCTCTTCCAGTTCTTGTACAGCGTTAAAAACCCTCATGGTGACAAGCAACTCTCCCACGTCGGGATATTCGACCTCTTCCTCGGTGCTCTCATCTTTTTCTTGTGGCTCGTCTTCATCTTGTGACTCATACTTGCTCGAAGGAGTAATGATCAAAACTCTCGGGTTTGGACATTCTCTAGCATAGTGTCCTCGTCCTCTACACTTGTAGCATATAATGTCACGTGTCTTAGGACCGGTAGGGACTCCTTTTGGGTCACTTCTAGGTTCCTTGGAAGGTTCACGCAATTTAGGAGGAAATCTAGAGTCGGTGGCCGGTGCTTTGCCCTTGTTGGGATACTTGGCGGCGGCGGAGTTAGAGCTCGAGGCTTGCGCCTTCCAAGTAGGATTGGTGGCAACCTTGGTTTGATTCTTCTTTATGTGACCCTCTACTTGAGTAGCCAAGTGTAGTAGCTCATTAAGATCATTGTAGTTTAGCATCTCCACTTTGTTAGCAATGCAGTCTTGGAGCCCGTCAAGAAATTGAGCCATTAGTGTTTCCTCGGTATCTTCTAAGTTTAGATGGTTTTTTAAATGCTCAAATTCCTCATAGTACTCTTCCACACTCCT
Source organism: Boechera stricta (assembly GCA_018361395.1). NCBI lineage: Eukaryota > Viridiplantae > Streptophyta > Magnoliopsida > Brassicales > Brassicaceae > Boechera > Boechera stricta. Next base: position 6,720,754 of record CM031542.1, read on the forward strand.
ACTCCCTTGAGTAAGTTTTTGTAACTTCTTTTGTAGTTCTCGGTGATATTGAGGAGACACATGTTGTCGATTTTAGTATTGATTAAGTAGTATTTGGATTTAGTATGAAAAACACAAGATTGAGAGTTCGAAGAACAAGAGAGAGAAAGCGAGAGATTATAAGAGAAAGACTTTGTGTAATCACAATCTTATTAAACTTAAAATGATTACAAGGCTTTATATAGACTTTATCTCTGAGGTTCTGAAAGTTAGGTAACCTTTGACCAATTCAAAATGTATGCCTGAATCAGGAAAGGACCATTTTTGGGGTTAGTGACCCGAGTTGTCCCTTTCTCGTGCTAGTGGAACGGTTCGCTTTGGACTAGCAGTCCGTTCAGTGTTTCCAGACCAATTCTCAGTTTTTGGTCCTTGTTCCTCAGTCCTTGATCCAATGCAACAGCTGGTGATCCCATGACATCACCATAAGATTCTTTTACCAGCTCACACACTCCCAACGGCTCTTTGCTCCATTCGGTCCGATCCTCATGTTTAGTTAGCCCGGTTTGGTTACTTGTTGCACACTACTTCTCAATATTCTCAACACTCCCCCTCAAGATTGGCTTGTGAAGATCCTTCAATCCAATCTTTCCGTGTAGATACTCACACACATTCGTAGTAGTGGCTTTAGTAAACAAATTAGTTACTTTATCTCCACTCTTAATGAACATAGGATTGATGAGCCCTTCTTGTATCTTGTCTCGAACAAAGTGACAATCAATCTCTATATGTTTTGTCCTCTCATGAAAGACCAGATTGGAAGCTATGTGTATGGCCGCTTGGTTATCACAATGAAGAACAATCGGTTTGGTCTCATGAAAACCGAGATCTCCAAGTAATGCTTTCAACTATACTAATTCCTTGGTCACTTCCTTCATGGATCTATATTCCGACCGACTGAGACTACCTTTTTGCTTACTTCTCCCAAGTCGCAGGTTCCCTCTGAAATCTGATAACGTGGTGGATCTTCGATCTTTCTTGTCCCCGGCCCAATCCGCATCACAAAAACCTCTCAACTCGGTGCTATTGTTGTATCCTAACCATATCCCTTTTTTGAGACACCCTTTCAAGTATCTCAAGATACGCTCCACCATATTCCAATGGTGGGTAGATGGAGCCTTCATATGTTGACTCACCCTATTCACGGTAAAACTAATATCCGGTCTTATTATGGTAAGATAGATGAGCTTACCCACAAGGCGTTGATATTATTTCACATCTGGCCACGGCTCCCCTCACTATGATCTTGATATCCCTCTTCCATTGGTGTCTTAGCCGGCTTTGACCCAATCTTCTCGGTTTTTTCTAGGATATCAAGAACGTATTTTCTTTGAGAAACAAACATCCCATCCTCAAATCGAGACATTTCTATCCCTAGAAAATATTTCAGGGTTCCCAAGTCTTTTATATCAAACACTGTCTTTAAAAGCCTCTTAGTATCCTCTATTCCTTCCAAATTTCTTCCGGTGATTATGATATCATCAACGTACATAAGAACCACCACAATACCTGTTTTTTTTTTTTCCAATCTTGGTGAATAAGGTATGATCCGCTTCCGACCTTAAGAACCCTTTATCAATGAGACAAGTGCTTAATCTTTGGTACCAAGCTCGTGGGGATTCCTTGAGACCATATATAGCTTTTTTAAGCTTGCACATGTCACCATTCTTATCATGAACTCTTTGAGGCAAGGCCATGTACACTTCTTCTTCCAAATCTCCTTGTAAGAAGACATTCTTTACATCCATTTGCCATAGGCCCCAAGATAAGTTCACAGCTTATGAGAGAAGAACCCTTACCGAATGAAGTTTTGCTACGGGAGCAAAGGTCTCGGTGTAGTCTTCTCCAAAAATTTGTGTGTATCCCTTAGCTACCAATCATGCCTTGTATCTTTATATCTCTCCATTACTCTTATACTTGATCGTGTACACCCATCTACACCCTACCAACTTCTTACCCTTTGGTAGCTTGTTTATATCCCACGTGTGATTCCTTTTCATGGATCCAATCTCCTCCTCGTAAGACTTAGGAATCTTCTCTTTATCAATTTGACTCAAGAAAACTTGATGTTCCTCGGGAAAGTAAGCAATAGAGCATTAAGCTTGAATCGGATGTTGAACCGTGGCTTGACCATTGTAATACACCCTAGTGTTCCTCCAATCTTCCAGGACAAATCTTTGTGGAGCAACCCTTTGTCTTTGGCTCCTCCTTAGTGTTGCCTTGGGCACTACCTCGTCTTGCCTCGTTTCTTCATCATTATCCTCGTGAATACTTGTCTCCCCCTCAGTATGATTCTCGGATGGTGATGGCTATTTCTCACCGCTATCCTCGGACGATGATGCCTCGAACATAGATGATTCGGTAGTAGACGATACACCCTCAGATGATTACTCAACGAGATTCTCCTCCTCACTTCTTTCTCCTCCCGAGTTAGAAATCATTGGAGTTTCATCTATACTTCTTATAACTTGTTCACGATCTAAGCATGAACTCATGATCCCATCAAGGTCCTCCCATTTCTTATCCGTGAAGTACCCCTCCTCTTCAACAAACCTCACATCCCTAGACACATAGATGCGATTGGACTCTGGATCATAGCATTTGTAACCCTTTTGAGTGCTTGAGTATCCGACAAACATACACTTGGTACTCCGTGGTTTCAAGTTGTTTTTTTGAGCTTCGAGTACAAACACATAGCACTTGCATCCGAATACTCGGATATGGTTGATACTCGGCTTGATCCCATTTAGTGCCTCATATGGAGATCGGTTGCCTAGGTGCGGAGTAGGTAGTCGATTGATCACATAACACGATGTCATGACCGCATCTCCTCAAAACCGCTTAGGGACCTCTCTTTCAAACAACATGCTTCGAGTTACGTCCATCAAGTGTCTATTCTTCCTCTCTGATACCCCATTTTGTTGAGGAGTGTGAGCATAACTTGTTTGCTGAATAATCCCATTACTCTCCATCATTTTCTTAAGCTGATCACTCATATATTCCCCACCATTATCACTCTTTATTTTAACCCTTGTCCCAAATTGATTTAGCACATAACCGTAGAACTTGACAAAAGAATCGAAGACTTTACTTTTAGAGCTCATGAGTGTTAACCAAGTGTATTTGGACTTCTCATCAGTAAATGAGACAAAATACTTATATTGATCCTTAGAAACACATGGGGCTGACCATACATCCGAATGAACCAAATCAAAACACTTGTCATAACTAGTCTTTGAATCCGGAAAAGGACTTCTATAATGTTTCCCTAGGACACACGCCTCACAATCTTTATTATCTTGGATGATGTTGGGCAAGATCACGCTGAGCACCTTTTGACTTAGATGTCCAATGCGTGAGTGCCATAAAGAGCTTGAACCAACCTTGTTAACCGTATATGACTCCATTACGCGATCACTTCCCTTATTGAGTAGATAGAGACCGTCCCTTACTCCTCTTTTTCCGAACACTTCTATGGTTCTATTATCCTAAAACTCAACCATATCAGACCCAAATATGACCTTGCAATTCAAGTCCTTGGTTGCCTTATGCACGGATAACAAATTGGATGTAAAATCTGGGACATACAAAGCTTTTGTGTTTTTTCTAAACACTTCTAGGTCTCCAATACCTCCTATTGGAACCTCTTTACCATTAGCAGCCCAAACATTTCTCTCATAAGGTTTCAAATCTTTCAACATACTCCCATTACTAATCATATGATGACTCACCCCCGAATCATCAATAATCTTATCTTGGCTTTTAGAGACAAATAGACCATTACCTTGTTCGGTCAGCTTGGAGATACTCTTGATAAGAGCCTCCAAGTTGGATTTTCTCACCAAGTCATGATCCCCAACTGTGGCTGTTCCCGCAAAGGTTTGGTGTCCTTGGCCCCTTCCTTGGCCGTTTCCCTTAAGCCACATCGGTTTTAAATGGGTGCAAGGTCCAACACTTATCCTTTGTGTGACCTCTCATTTTGCAATGGCCACACTCTAAGGCCTTATTTTCTCCATAAGAGTGCCCCTTATACACGGCATAAGCCATTTCACTCGCCGGTTGGAACAAGCTCCTTGAACCTTCCTCCTTTTGGATTTGTTGACAAACTTTATTTAGTGTAGGAATTTTGTCAAACCACAAGATGTGTTGAATGAGACTCTTGTATGAGTCATTGAGGGTGAAAAGCAAACCGAACACTTGGTCTTGCTCACACCTTTCATTCAACTCTTTAGGGTCACTGGTTGATGGTCTAAGCATCTCAAGCTCCACCCACAACCCTCTAAAGACCCTAAACAAATCCTTAAACACCTTGCCCTCTTGTTATAGGTCGTTTAAAGCCTTTTTCACCTCGAATATTCGAGAAATGTTGAAGACATCTCCGTACACTCCCTTGAGTGTGTCCCAAAGTTCCTTAGTCATCTCATAATAGGAGTAGGCGGCGAGTATTGAAGGCTCTATGGAACTTTGAAGAACCGCGAGGACTTTTTGGTCTTCTTGGTTCTTCTTTTCTCCTTTGTCTCACGGGCAGCCACTCTTCCGCAGCCGTAGCTCCTCCTTCTTCCACGACCGTAGCTCCTCCTTTTTCCACGACCATAGCTCCTCCCTTGGTATCCTCCGGAGCTTCCACATAGCCCCATAGCCCACGACTTCTCAAGGCCGTTTTTGTGATTCTTGACCACAAGAGATAGTTGTTCCTTTTGAGAACAACTAGTAACATGACTTATTTTTGCATCTCCATGCAGTGAGAGTGAGTTCACAAAGATATGAGAGATTTTTGGTTTTGAGTTTCGGAAATAAGAGACTAAATCTCAAGCTAGATCTTTTCACCTTTTAGACACTAGTCCTTAGAGTAAACAAGATCTAAGGAGGGATTTAGATTCAAGAAAACCGAAACCGTAAGCGAGTAAAGTTTAGGGAAGTATGAAAGAAAAACGAGAAAGAGAAGAAGGATATCAAGATCGTTTAGGATGCTCTGATACCATGTCGATTTTAGTATTGATTAACTAGTATTTGGTTTTACTATGAAGAACACAAGATTGAAAGTTCGAAGAACAAGAGAGAGAAAGCGAGAGAGTATAAGAGAAAGGCTTTGTGTAATCTCAATCTTATTAAACTTAACATGATTACAAGGCTTTATATAGACTTTATACAAGGTTTACAAAGTTAGGTAACCTTTGACCAACTCAAAAATATATGCACAAATCAGGAAACTCGGTGAGGACCATTTTTGGGGTTACTGACCCGAGTTATCCCTTTCTCGCGCTAGTGGAACGGTCCGCTTTGGACCAGCAGTCCGTTCGGTGTTTCCAGACCAATTCTCAGTCTTTGGTCCTTGTTCCTTAGTCCTTGATCCAATGCAACAGCTGATCCCATGACATCACCATAAGATTCTTTTAACAGCTCACAGACTCCCAACGGCTCTTTACCCCATTCGGTCTGATTCTCAAGTTTAGTTAGCCCGGTGTGGTTACCTGGTGCACACTCCTTCTCAATATTCTCAACACATATCTCCCCTTCATCATGAACTTCATGATTTCCCATGATGGAACCGGGCTTTCGCCGTTTCTTCTTTCCCAATCGAGATAAGTTTTTGGGTCAACTTTTCCCGCAAAGGTTGGAGTCATTAACTTTATACTTGGGGAATGAACTCTTGGTTGGTCTTGATCATCTCTATCCTCAAAATCTCTCCTATCTCTAGGCCTCACTCTCCTAGGCGGTGGAGGCTGGAAATATTATTCTTCAGAAATATCATCAATTACGGGATCATGGACCGTTGGAGGAGTTATTCGCGGTGGCTCAACTCGATCGGCTCGCTCTTGTTGCTCAAGTCGATTATGAATGTTGGTTAAGATGGTGGTGAGGTCAGGTGGCTCAGCCATGGTCCCTTAGTCACCTTGCAAAACACAAATAAAACCGAACCTTAAAATCCAAGATAACCCAGAAATAAACACTAAAACAGTCTCGGTTTTGGGTTCACGATTTTCTCTTCCTTTTAATAGCCAATAGGATCGTGTGTAATTAAGATGACAACATTCAAAAATTTTAAAATAGATTCTCCCATAAGCTTGGACCACAACCCATGAGGTGTCAAAAAGCAAAAGTAAAAAGCGGTTTGTACAACCTTAAACTTTCTTCTTTTAGCAATTTAGCCCTCTCCTATCCCAAGCTCTCTAATAATGGCTGCTCAAAGAATCTACCACATGCTTCCTAGGTTCCTTTCTAGCATTCTAAACCGAAGAAGCAAGATATCAACCCTATTGAGCACAATAAGCGATAGACAACAAACGGACCACAAAAGCTTAGAACTTCTAGCAACGAACACGAGCAACAACTAACACACAAAGAAAAAGCTTTTAAAAGAAAGACGCAACCTTTTGTAGGAGCTTTAGCTCTGATACCAAATGGTACATCCTCACAAACTCCACAATGTGTCCCGATGGGTCCGATGACCCTTCTTGCCCTCCGTGCTCCTTGAGGTTTTGTAGATAAGCTTGGACCTCCTTTTGGTAACATTTGGAGACACTCCTAGTCACTCTTCGAGGCGATAGACTTGGCACCTTGAGTTCCCGTGTTGACCCGTGGTCCTTGTCCGCATCTCACGTAATGACCGGTACGATGTCCACATCAGGAAATGATTGAAAGCAGGCAAAAATGTAACGAAAAGTATTAGAGTTTAACGATGCAGAAGCGTTTAAACCGAAAGCGTACCTTATGATGGTATCTATCAATAGATATGACTTGGATGTAATCTGGATTGGAAGAAGTCAGGAAAGATTCACAAAGCGGATATCAACCACTTGTCACCGGTCAAATGCCTCTCCAAGTTGTCCTCACTTTGTTCTTTGTTTTTGTCTTTCTTTATTAGAATTCTTACGAATTTAACTGCATACATTCTCTGTCTCTAGTCTCTATCTTATATAGGACATACAGAGACATGTCCAAGAGACACAAACAATAGAAAGAAGTAACTGCTCGTTTAATATAAATAACTCCCATAATTGTTGGTTAACGAAACCGACTCGGTATTATTTCTTAATCATGAGCGTAACCTGTTCTTAAACCAACATCTCCCACTCGCACATGATAGTGGAAACAATACTAGAACAATGTTAATTGTAGGAAAAACAATTTTGAGGACCATGACATGGAAATCATACGGCAAATGACCCGTGTAACCCCTTTCGAGCATACCTGCATTTTGGGAGCTCAAATGTATACTTGTTAAAGATACACATTTGCTACTACCCTAAGATGAAACATTCATATGTCATTATGTATCTCTGTTCCCCAAATCCATTTGTCATTGATATCGATCATAATATACCTTATCCCTTTAGCATATATTAGACTTTCTCATACATCATGTGTTCACTATATTTAACTTCGTTTAAGTAATATAGTGGTTGGCCAGCAAACACATATGCTAAGATATAAGCAAATGATTTTTCCTTCCGTCATCATGTCCATAAGTTCTGAATTAACTGCTTTCTTAACATATCTCATAAGGCTAATTATTTCATATCGTCGAAAAAACCATGTTAAAGTAGCAAACGTTAACACATCCCTTTAAGTACATTATGGAAAAGTTCAAGGGTAACATTTAAATCACAAATTGGTTTTATAGGAACTCACATTGCGAGAGATAGGGAAATATAGATCACTCGCTTCCTATATGGTCATTTTAGCACATGTGGTATGACTCACACGTCATAGTTATTATCTTGCTCATATAGATTGTGTTGATTTAATAAATCAAACATAACTATGTAGATCCAAAGTACTACTCTTAAGCATACTAACACTTAAGTCACATACTTATCCAGCTTTATCAAGTTTTTCATGATTCTGGGAGTATCATGATCGATACTAAAAAATTTATACCTCATCTTAACTTGTTTTAAGGCGACATTTATGATAAATCTAGAGCATTCTCCCACTGATGCCCGACTTACAATGTCTCATCATATATTTTCAAGGATTGATCGATCTCAATCCAGCCGACATCTCAAGAAATATATGGCGATTGTTCATGTGAGTGAACCAATCTGTAACTTGATAACTCTTATTTGTGTAGGTTTATATAGTGGAAAAAACCGATTAATGTATAACATGCTTTAAATATCATAAGATATAAGCATAAATACAATGTCAAATAGTAAAGATTATTAGTACATCTTCTAGACCCTCATAAACCTAGAGCGAGCATTAAAACGTCTACGAAAGGCAGTGAAAGGATCAGCCACCATCTTATGCGTAGAGATGTACTTTAATATCACTTTCTTCTTTGCTATAATGTCTCTTACGAAACTATGCTTGAGCTCAATGTGCTTGGTCCTTCCATGATACTTTAGATCTTTCATATAAGCAATGCAAGCTTGGTTGTCACAATGAATCATAACAGGGTGCAAAAGATTTGGTGTAACCTTCAAGCTTTGTAGGAAACTCCTTAGCCATACAGCCTCTTAGACTGATGCTGAACACGCTATGAACTCAACTTCCATGGTAGACAATGATATATAGGACTGTTTCTTGCTGCTCCAAGTAATGGCACCATCACTTAGCAAGAAAGTATATCTTGAAGTTGATCTACGCTCATCAAGATCGCCAGCCCAATCAGCATCTAAGTATCCCATCAAATATAGATTACTTCCTTGATAACACAAAGAATAGTCCATCGTTCCTTTCAAATATTTTAGGATCCTTTTTACCGCCACCCAATGTTTCTTTGCGGAGTTTGACTGGTAGCGACTCACCAAGCCAACAGCATAACAAATATCCGGTCGAGTACACATCATTGCATACATCAAGCTGCCCATAGCACTAGCGTATGGGACATTTTCCATCTCTCTTTTCTCATCTGGGGTCTTAGGGCACATATTAAGGCTTAGGCCTTCACCTTTTGCGACTGGAGTGTCAATAGGATTACACGTGTGGATTTTAAACCTTTCAAGGATTTTACGAATGTATGACTCTTGTGAAAGAGCTAATAATCTTCTTGATCGATCATGGTGTATCTTAACACCAAGCACATAATCTGCATCTCCTATGTCCTTCATCTCAAAATTAGATGATAACCATTTTTTAACGGTTGTAAGAAACTCCATATCGTTACCGGCCAAAAGGAAATCATCGACATACAGAGATAAAATAATAAAAGATTGTCCAGTCCTCTTGACATAGACACAATGGTCTTCATTAATCATCGTAAAATCATAAGATGTTATTGCTTGATGAAAACGAAAATACCATTGCCTACAAGATTGTTCTCTTGACCTTTTACTATGAAACCAACTGGTTGTTCCATGTCAATTTCTTCTTCTAGTTCTCCGTTAAGAAACACAATCGTAATGTCCATCTGATGTAATTTTAAATCTAATCCCACAACAATGGACAAAATAAGTCGAATAGAGGCAAACCTCACCACAGGTGAAAAAGTTTCCTCATAATCTATGCCTTCTTGTTGGGTGTATCCTTTCGCTACCAAGCGTTCCTTATATCTATCTATGGATCCATCTGCCTTATATTTGATCTTAAAAACCCATTTGTTTTTGATTGCTCATCGATCTTGCGGAAGATCAACCAAGTCCCATACATGGTTTATTTTCATAGATTCTACTTTTTCTCCTATTGCTTTGTTCCATTCGTCTGAGTTTGGGCAAGAGAGAGCCTCATAAACAGATTTAGCTCTAAATCATCATGCAATGCCACCATGAAAGCTTCCCCTTCAATCTCAAAACAACGCCGAGGGATCTTACCACGGTTACTTCTACGCATTTCAAACTCTTTTGATTTCATCACAGAAGAATTATCAACCGATGTATTTCTCCCACTAAGTTGAGGCAATTCATTTGAACTTGCATCGACTTCTATAGGTTGGATAGTAGGAGAAGTATCTTCTGGGTCAATTAATTCTGCAAGATGGAATCCTTTATCAATCTCACCCTTCTTAGGAAAATCATTTTTCAGAAACGTAACATCTCGTGATTCGATCTCTGTTATACTTCCATCTGTTTGTTCACCGATTAGCACATATCCTTTAGAGTGCTCAGAGTATCTTATAAAGATACATTTATTTCCTCTAGGACCTAATTTTCTATGAGGATGAGAAGTATCGCGAACAAATGCTGTTGAACCCCATGGCCTTAAATATAAAGAACAGGTTTTCTTCCTGTCCATAACTCATAAGGGGTTGAAGTGACAGATTTTGAGGGTACGAGATTAAAAACATAGGCAGAGGTAAGCAATGCATCTCCCCAATAAGAAATAGGAAGATTAGCTTGTGCCATCATTGATCTAACCATCTCAAGGAGCGTTCGATTCCTTCTTTCCGATACACCATTTTGTTGTGGTGTATATGGGGTAGTTAATTGTCTAACAATACCCTTTTCATCACACAGTTCTTTAAACTGTTCAGATAGATATTCACCACCACGATCAGTTCTTAGGCATTTGATGGTCTTATCCAATTGATTTTCAACCAAAATAACATAACATCTAAAACACTCTAGTGCTTATGACTTATGAGAAATCAAGTATACATGCCCGAACATAGTGTGATTATCTGTAAAAGTGATGAAATACGAAGCTCCATGTCGTGCCCTCACATTCATCGGACCACATATGTCTGAATGAATTAATTTCAATGGATATTTGGCTCTGGTTGCCTTTCCAATTGGTTTTCTTATTGCTTTACTGGCAAGACATGATTCACAAGTGTTTAGCTCGTTTTGGGCTAGTGAGCCTAGGAGGCCTTCTTTTGCCAATCTTTTTATTCGATCAACACCTATGTGACCAAGTCTTGCATGCCACATATCTATATCATTTTTAATAGAACTTGTGACAAATGAAAAACAATCTTTATTAATACTAGCAGTAGTTGTATTACAATCAAGTACAATGAAACCATCATATGTGTAACGAGAACCATAAAACACAGACCCTAAAGAAATGTGTAACCCCATGTCATAGAAGTTTAAACTAAATTCTAATTTAAGCAAAGCTGAAACAGAGACGAGGTCACGATGAATTTCAGGAGCATACAAGACGTCATGTAGAATAAGAGTTTTACCACCGCGCATATGTAATTGGCAAGTATCAATACCTATCACTGCAGCTTTGGTATTGTTTCCTACATATAACCATCTTGTATCGTAAGGGATGCGTCGGTACTCTGTAAACGCCTCACGACTTCTAGCTACGTGGTATGTGGCTCTTGAGTCTACAATCCACAAAGGATTAGATTCAGCAAGCATGACACAACTAGAAACATAAGCATATTTACGAGATACATTCAAGGATAATACCTTCTTTGCCTCAGTGCATTCACTAGCAAAGTGACGTAATGCGTTACAATTGTAGCATTTTATTTTGGCCTTATCCTTTATCCCTCTTTCCTTTCCACGCATAGCTTGTCTCTTTTGCTTTTTAGGATTAGGTTGTTCGGAAGCCTTATTACCAAAGTTTCCTCTCTTGCGTTTCAAGCCCGAGCTTGAACTCGCATAGTTGGCTTCATTGAAAGGTCTAGCAGCCTCTAAGCGCTCGTCCTCTAACTCAAGATGACGTGAAACGTCTTTGAATGTCTTGACATTTTCATTATGAGTCATCTGAATTTTCATATGGTCCCAACTTTCTGGTAATGAGCGGAGAACGGCTTGTACTTGCTGTTCGTCATACATGATCTGGCCAGCAGTCTTAAGCTCTCTAATCATGTTAGACAGGACTCTAAGATGTTGCCTCATTGATTGATTTAGGCGCTTCTTGTAGTCATTAAACTTTTGATTAAGTCTCCTAATCTTTATTGCCGATGTTGTACCAAATTTCTCCTTTAAGGCTTCCCAAATACCTTTCGCAGTTTCGTATTCCTCAAACTCACACATGAGATCATCTTGGAAAAGAAAGAATAGCATCGCTCGCATTACATTGTTGAGTTGTATGCAAGCATTATATGCATCTAGGTTTCTTTTGTGTTGAGCCGTAGTACCCTGCTCAGGTTCTTCCATGAGATGGAAAAGAGTCTCTTTCACCTCTTGCTCTTCAAGGACATACTGGACTTTACGATACCAAATATCGTAATTGTCACCCTCTAGTTTGTCTCCTCTGTTGAGCTCAGCAATGATGTTCTTACAAGCAGAAGACATCCCTGCTTTTAACCATTTGAGACATTAGTTCCTTTGCATATTTCCAATACACAACACATAATCTTACAATGAACACAAATTAATTCATAATAAATTTGATTCATAAAACAAGATCGAGAGATCACTACGTTCCCAATCATCACCCATGTTATAATCTGATTATAATAAATTAATTTTTTTCATGTAAATTTTAAGTTCTGATCATAATCAAAACTCCCACTATCTCATTGTATAAAAATGAATCAATAAATGAAACATTAATTTATACCCGATGTCTATAAATCATTGATATTTTGCTTACGAAAATAATCAAGTTAACATATATGTTTCTACACAATTCTATCAATAAACGTTCGACCCCTATAACTTTCTATATTATTAACCAAATCATGCATGCAATATATCATTGGGAAGATAATTTCAATATCTATTCACGGACATAAAAAAAACATGAAATCTGAATTTTCAACAGAAAGGTATGAGCAAAACAATACGTTCGGCTTTTAACCATATATGTTTGCATCTGTTTGGCTGAATACTTTCGACCCCATATCTCTCTGTACACTTAGCCAAATTTTGCTTTCTATATACCGATAGAAATATACTTTCATTATCTACGCACAGGCACCGAAATCATTTGATTCGGATATCTCCCCAGAGAATTATGGGCAAAACAATACGTTCAGCTTTTAACCATATATGTTTGCATCTGTTCGGCCGAAAACTTTCGACCCCCATATCTCTCTGTACACTTAGCCAAAATTTGCGTTCTATATACTGATAGAAAGATAATTTCATTATCTACGCACAAGTACCAAAATTGTTTGATTACGTTATATCTTCAGAGAGTTATGGGCGAAACAAAACGTTCTGTATTTTACCATATATGTTTGCATCTGTTCGGCCGAAAACTTTCGACCCCCATATCTCTCTGTACATTGAGACAAATTTTGCGTTCTATATACAGATAGAAAGATAATTTCATTATCTACGCACAGGTACCGAAATCATTTGATTCCGTTATATCTTGAGAGAGTTATGGGCGAAACAAAACAGATATATCAGAACTGAAACCAAGTGCTCTGATACCAATATTAGAGTTTAACGATGCGGAAGCGTTTAAACCGAAAGCGTACCTTACGATGGTATCTATCAGTATATATGACTTGAATGTAATCTGGATTGGAAGAAGTCAGGGAAGATATTGATATGTTTGCATTTTGCATCGTTTTAGCTTGCATAAATCATACGTTTTGACGTGTTATTCACCCCGTTCTTGTTATTTATTCCGAGTTTTGCATACTTAGAATGTTTTGCATTAGGTCCACATACATCCTGCATATTTGGCTTGTTACAGGTACTTTCGGGTGATTTTGGAGAAGTTAGACCAGAAGCTATCTGGGACATGCTGCTCGAGTCCATACAGAGCAGTTGTGATCGAGTCCGTGCAGAGCAGAAGCTGTCTGGGACATGCTGATCGAGTCCGTGCAAGATACCCATACAGAGCAGTTGTGATCGAGTCCGTGCAGAGCAGAAGCTGTCTGGGACATGCTGATCGAGTCCGTGCAAGATACCCATGCAGACGTGATCGGTCACGGGAGATGTGAGAGCTCAGCTCGAGTACCCATGCTCGAGCTGTATGATCAAGCAGAGACAAAAGGGCATCTTGAAGTTTCAGAACCCAGCTCGAGCCCCTGCAATCGAGTGGACTACTCAAGCTCATCTCAGAAAAATGCAGTCTTGATTTCGTCTGTTTGAGCACAGCACTCGACCAAGACTTAGCCGAGCTGGACCTTATCCTGCACATTTTTACTATTTTGCGCATGACGTTTTAGGGCTTTTAAGACTTAGTATAAATACCTAATGTTGGGTTAAGACTAAGGGGACTACGTTTATCTCTAATATTTCGAGTTTTTCCTTGTGTTCTTCTCTGTTCTTAGTTTCCAGAACTTGTAATTTGATTTCTACTTGTTATTTTGAGTTTGTTCCTTCTGTTCTATCATTATCTCTATTCATTTCTATCATCTATGCAAGTTTTCATGATTTCTGGGTTTGTGTTCTTGATGTTCTTCATGAGTTTTGAGTAGTCATTAGGGTTCTTGAGGATGGGATAGATTAGGTGTAGAATCTTGGTCTTTCAGGTGGTTTAAGTGTAGATCGTTTGATTTCTCTTCTAAATCAGTGTTCTTAATGCTAGTTTCTTTCTGATCAATTGAAATTAGAACTTAGGTGTTTTTCCACCCAGAAGGTGTTTGATAAAATGCTTGAATGAACTGATGTTAGAGATTTGCATACCTAGCCTAAGGGATTAGTTGTCAAGGTGTTTATCAAATATGAACTGATTCGTATTGCCTGCTAGGGTAGATTTCGCCAGGGATTGGGTGAACTGGTCTAGTTTGAGGTTACTTACGAGTGGACTTAACTGGTTTTGATGTTTGATGTCTAGGGAATAGCTTGATTGAGTTTTGTTAAACCACTTGAATAGGCTAAGAGGACACACTGAGTCGATTACCCCCATCCTTAGGAACTTCTCTTGCACTGTTGAATTTGCTGCTAGTCCTATACGCTGCTCTTTACCCCCATATGCTATTTCTGTTATTGCTTGGTTTCTGCTAGTTCTTGTTAGTCCTATACGGTATCTGTTTTAGTGTCCATTCTCAGTTTTTGTCTAGGTTGCTAGACCCCAATACGCTATTTGCTTGGCTTGACTTGAATGGCTTGATCTCATCCTTTTTGGTTAATATCTTCACCCTTATGGATTGACACCTTACTACTACAACGAAAACTTGGTCTAGTAAGAAATTGACCTATATCAGATATCACAAAGCGGATATCAACCACTTATCACCGGCCAAATGCCTTTTCAAATTGTCCTCACTTTGTTCTTTGTTTTTGTCTTTCTTTGTTAGAATTCTTACGAACTCAACTGCATACATTCTCTGTCTCCAGTCTCTATTTTATATAGGACATACAGAGACATGTCCAAGAGACACAAACAATAGAAAGAAGCAACTGTTCGATTAATAGAAATAACTTCCATAATTGTCGGTTAACGAAACCGACTCGGTATTATTTCTTAATCATGAGTGTAACCGGTTCTTAAACCAACAAAAAGATAGTCAGATATATGACCAAAAGGTGGAATAGACGGAGTCTAAAGAGCAATGAGACAAAGTGTGATTTAAATGCATTTTGGAGTTAAAAATTAAATCGGATCCCTTCCTTCTTAAGTATTTATAAACTTTTATAAACTTTTATAAACTTTTATTTATAAACTTTTACCTCTCCGGGCTACGATATTAGGTTAGGCGTGTGGATCCAAGTTGGGTTTGGGTTCATCGGTTGGGATCGGTATTAGGTACTCGAGTGCTTTTCATATACCGTTCTTGTCTTATTTTCTACCTGACCGACAAATTAATCCGACGTATTGGGATGAGATCACGGCCGTATCAATTAATGTTGAATATATAATTTGAATATTTGAGTTCGCGCTGTTTAAAAGGAAATTCATACCGTGGTTGGGTCTTTGATATAGAAATATTACGAGCTGTGCATCTAGCTCCTCGTTGGTGTGCTCCCTGCGCGTCTGACTACTCAGCCTCTTATCTAATTAATCTCTAAGGGTACGACCACACCGTCATAGAAACGAATAGTGAAGATATATGGTCTTATCCATTAAATTACTTGGCCTTTGACGAGCCCAAATATTTCTTTAACCGGTACAAAAGACCAACTAACCAAATAGCACTAAAAACATCACCTAAACTAAATACACGTAGCATTAAGGGATTTGGTTAAATTAAAAGAGTAAATTTATTCTAAACATAAGTCATAAGATAAAAAAAAAAAATTTATAAGAGAGGGTTAATTAATATAGATGAGGGAAAAATATTAATGAGAATTGGTTGTTAGAATTGATTCGTTTTTCTATTAATATTTTTTTGATTTTATGGTAAGAACTTTTTTTTTAAATGATGTTCTACAAAATCGAGTAAAGTATTTGTGAAAATGTGTGAATGAATGAGTGAATGTTTTTGTTTACTCATGTATATAATATAAAAATATCAGAGACGGTGTCGCCCATAGGTATTGCGCGTGCAACGCTTACCTCACATAGTTTTGACACAAGCTAGACTTGTTAAACCACATGCCATCATTTTCAATTCTTTATATTTAACTTTTTGAGTCATCTTCCTAATCAATTCAGCGGCTCCCACAGAAAATTACTCTCCTCCCTATCAATCTTTGTTTATTTTTTGCATGTCTATCTGTCCCACAACAATTATATATATATATATATTGATTGACGCATACATGCACTCTCCAAAATACTCACAAGCTTATCTAATTATTGATTGTTCAAAGATCTTCTTATCCATCAATGGCACCATCGGCTGCAATGCTCATACTCTCACATCCCCTAATTAGCCACAAAGCAACAAATCAGTCTCCGTCATCGTCCGCTGTTAGTTCGACACGTGTCTTTGATTATCTTGTGCCTTGGAAGGCATCGGACGGTGAGGATTGTCCTGCGGTTGGTCTCCGGCTCTTTGGCGATCCGGCTACTCTCGAGAAGCGCTTCCAAGAAGCTCTTGAACTTAGCTGCTGGTAATTTGTACAATGTCTTGTGATTGGGTTATTACTTGTTTTCATGTAAAAAAAACCTTTTCTTGGAGATGGAAGTTATGTAAAATTTAAACTTGATTATGTATAATTAAAGGTAATTATGTAATAATCAAACCACAAAAACTACGTGTAGTTTATATTTATCAAAAAAAAAAAAAAAAACTATATGCTTCATGCATCTGCATAATCATCATTACGTGTAGCTTTAGGAATGGTTAAGACTCCTTAAACTTACTTTATTAAGGCAACAATACATCAATAGGTGAGCAAAACAGAGCATGTAGAGGCTATATCCAAAAACAAAATTAGGTGATCGAAAACAAAAATGGGAAACAAAATTCAAAATTTAAGAGGGCTAAAGACAGACACATAGTAGATAATCAGTGAGTTCCTGTTGCTTCTAGGGAGATAACCGTTTGTAGCCATCTTGGCTCATCAAGGGAGATATAAGAATGATATTTGTATGAGATATTTATTGTGATAAAAAAGTTTTTTCAAAACTTATAAGATCTAAATAGTAAAAATAGGTTTTCAAAGAAAAATTAAATTTTGGATCCGGATTCTAATCTAACTTGTACATGTTAAAACTTAAAAACGCTCATGATAACTAATGATAGATGTTATTTGTGGTGGACATTTATTAAATTTATTAAATAAACGAAAACTATCATGTTTGATATCATTATTATTACTCAACAATATAAAAAAAATACTATACTTTATTTAATAACTAAAAGTGAATTTATTTTTGTGCTATGCACGGGACATCATTTAGTGTTAGTAGAAAACTAATGTAATTTTTAGTTAATTTTTATAATGCATGTATTGACATCTGAATTTTTGTCCTCATTTTTTTGGACTGTACACCTGGTGGAAATAAATTTTGGTTCCGACCAAGCTTATGATCAAGTTTCAAAAGTAATCTTTCGCAAGGATTCACAGAGAGATCCCGGAACGATTGGTCCAATTTTTTCCCAGATTCCTTGCAGTAAATTCATCAGAATCCTGCGTAAAATAACACAACTTGTGTTCAAATTAATCAAGCTAACGAAAACAAAAAGATTTGGGTTTTGTTGAAGAAAACAGGTAAAAGAGATTGGTTGCAACTCACTCGTGTACGCGTCCTAGGAAATTCATCAATCTTGTGCTCTTCTTTAACATCGATGACATAACATATACAGATATCAGTGCTCCTCCATCAAGCAAAGGATCCATGAAGCTCTAGAAACACTATGTTTTCGTTAAAAGATGAGATGCAATTAGTTAAAAAGAAAATATGAGGAGACTGGAACTCAAAAAGAACCTGAAAAATCAAAACAACAGCTGAAATCCAGATAGACAAGATACAAAGAGTGATGTACAAACGTCAATGGAGCCATCTTTAGTCAGAACAAATTTCTTGACAGCGAAAAGTCCAAAATATATATGCAACCCCAGAAAAAGTGCCAACTACGAAGCAAAAATGTGGCTAAGGATAACTCATAAGAGCATTCTTCTAGAAGGAGTAATGTGGCTAAGGATAACTCATAAGAGCATTCTTCTAGAAGGATAACTCAGTAGAATAACTCATAATAACCTTCTTCTAGAAGGATAACTCACAAGAACCTTCTTCTAGAAGGATAACTCACAAGAACCTTCTTCTAGAAGGATAACTCACAAGAATCTTCTTCTAGAAGGATAACTCATAAGAACCTTCTTCTAGAAGGATAACTCATAAGAACCTTCTTCTAGAAGAATAACTCATAAGAACCATCTTCTAGAAGGATAACTCATTTAGAAGGATAACTCATAAGAAGCTCTTTCTGAAAGGATAACTCATAAGAACCTTCTTCTAGAATGATAACTAATAAGAACCTCCATCTAGAAGGATAACTCATAAGAACATTATTCTAGAAGGATAACTCATAAGAATAACTCATAATAACCTTCTTCTACAAGGATAACTCGTAAGAACCTTCTTCTAGAAGGATAACTCATAAGAACCTTCTTCTAGAAGGATAACTCATAAGAAGCTCTTTCTATAAGGATAACTCATAAGAACCTTCTTCTAGAACTATACCTCATAAGAACTTTCTTCTAAAAGGATAACTCATAAGATCCTTTTTTAGAAGTATAACTCATAAAAATAACTCATAATAACCTTCTTCTAGGAGGATAACTAATAAGAACCTTCATCAAAAATGATAACTCATAAGAACCTTCTTCTAGAAGGATAACTCATAAGAATAACTCATTTAGAAGGATAACTCATAAGAAACTTCTTCTCGAAAGATAACTCATAAGAACATTCTTTAGAAGGATAACTCATAAGAATAACTCATAATAACCCTCTTATAGAAGGATAACTCATAAAAATAACACATTTGGAAGGATAACTCATAAGAAGCTCCTTCTAGAAGGATAACTCATAAGAACCTTCTTCTAGAAGGATAACTCATAAGAACCTTCTTCTAGAAGAATAACTCATTTAGAAGGATAACTCATAAGAACCTTCTTCTCGAAGGATAACTCATAAGAACATTCTTTAGAAGGATAACTCATAAGAATAACTCATGAGAACCTTCTTCTAGAAGGATAACTCATAAGAACCTTCTTCTAGAAGAATAACTCATTTAGAAGAATAACTAATAAGAACCTTCTTCTCGAAGGATAGCTCATAAAAACATTCTTTAGAAGGATAACTCATAAGAATAACTCATAATAACCTACTTCTAGAAGGATAACTCATAAGAAGCTCCTTTTAGAAGGATAACTCTTTAGAACCTTCTTCTAGAAGGATAACTTATAAGAACCTTCTTGTAGAAGGATAACTCATAAGAACCTTCTTCTCGAAGAATAACTCATTTAGAAGGATAACTTATAAGAACCTTCTTCTCGAAGGATAGCTCATAAGAATATTTATTAGAAGGATAACTCATAAGAATAACACATAATAACCTTCTTGTAGAAGGATAACTCATAAGAATAACTCATTTAAAAAGATAACTCATATGAAGCTCCATCTAGAAGGATAACTCATAAGAACCTTCTTCTAGAAGGATAACTCATAAGAACCTTATTCTAGAAGAATAATTCATTTAGAAGGATAACTCATAAGAACCTTCTTCTCGAAGGATAACTCATAAGAACATTCTTTAGAAGGATAACTCATAAGAATAACTCATAATAACCTATTTCTAGAAGGATAACTCATAAGAAGCTCCTTTTAGAAGGATAACTCATCAGAACCTTCCTGTAGAAGGATAAGTCATAAGAACCTTCTTCTAGAAGAATAACTCATTTAGAAGAATAACTCATAAGAACCTTCTTCTCGAAGGATAACTCATCAGAACATTCTTTAGAAGGATAACTCATGAGAATAACTCATAATAACCTTCTTGTAGAAGGATAACTCATAAGAATAACTCATTTGGAAGGATAACTCATATGAAGCTCCTTTTATGAGGATAACTCATAAGAACCATCTTGTAAAAGGATAATTCATAAGAATAACTCATAATATCCGTCTTCTAGAAGGATAACTAATAAGAACCTTCATCTAGAAGGATAACTCATAAGAACCTTTTTCTAGAAGGATAACTCATAAGAACATTCTTCTAGAAGGATAACTCATAAGAATAACTTATAATAACCTTCTTCTTGAAGGATAATTCAGAAGAACCTTTTTTTAGAAGAATAACTCATAAGAATAACTCAGAATAACCTTCTTCTAGAAGGATAACAAATAAGAACCTTCATCTAGAAGGATAACTCATAAGAACCTTCTTCTAGAAGGATAACTCATAAGAACATTCTTCTAGAAGGATAACTCAAAAGAATAACTCATAATACTCTTCTTCTAGAAGGATAACTCATAAGAACCTTCTTCTAGAAGGATAACTCATAAGAACCTTCTTCTAGAAGGATAACTCATAAAAACCTTGTTCGAGAAGGATAACTCATAAAAACCTTGTTCGAGAAGGATAACTCATAAGAACCTTCTTCTAGGAGGATAACTCATAATTACCTTTTTCTAGAAGGATAACTCATAAGAAAACCTCATAATAACCTTATTCTAGAAGGATAACTAATAAGAACCTTCATCCAGAAGATAACTCATAAGAACCATCTTCTAGAAGGATAACTCATAAGAATAACTCATAATCAGCTTCTTCTAGAAGGATAACTCATAAGAACCTTCTTCTCGAAGGATAACTCATAAGAACAATCTTTAGAAGGATAACTCATAAGAAAAGCTCATAATAACCTTATTCTAGAAGGATAACTATTAAGAACCTTTATATAGAAGGATAACTCATAAGAACCATCTTCTAGAAGGATAACTCATAAGAACCTTCTTCTAGAATGATAACTAATAAGAACCTACATCTAGAAGGATAACTCATAAGAACATTCTTCTAGAAGGATAACTCATAAGAATAACTCATAATAACCTTCTTCTAGAAGGATAACTCGTAAGAACCTTCTTCTAGAAGGATAACTCATAAGAAACTTCTTCTAGAAGGATAACTCATAAGAACCTTCTTCTAGAAGGATAACTCATAAGAAGCTCTTTCTATAAGGATAACTCAAGAACCTTTTTCTAGAACTATACCTCATAAGAACTTTCTTCTAGAAGGATAACTCATAAGATCCTTTTTTAGAAGTATAACTCATAAAAATAACTCATAATAACCTTCTTCTAGGAGGATAACTAATAAGAACCTTCATCAAAAATGATAACTCATAAGAACCTTCTTCTAGAAGGATAACTCATAAGAATAACTCATTTAGAAGGATAACTCATAAGAAACTTCTTCTCGAAAGATAACTCATAAGAACATTCTTTAGAAGGATAACTCATAAGAATAACTCATAATAACCCTCTTATAGAAGGATAACTCATAAAAATAACACATTTGGAAGGATAACTCATAAGAAGCTCCTTCTAGAAGGATAACTCATAAGAACCTTCTTCTAGAAATATAACTCATTTAGAAGGATAACTCATAAGAACCTTCTTCTCGAAGGATAACTCATAAGAACATTCTTTAGAAGGATAACTCATAAGAATAACTCATGAGAACCTTCTTCTAGAAGGATAACTCATAAGAACCTTCTTCTAGAAGAATAACTCATTTAGAAGAATAACTAATAAGAACCTTCTTCTCGAAGGATAGCTCATAAAAACATTCTTTAGAAGGATAACTCATAAGAATAACTCATAATAACCTACTTCTAGAAGGATAACTCATAAGAAGCTCCTTTTAGAAGGATAACTCTTTAGAACCTTCTTCTAGAAGGATAACTTATAAGAACCTTCTTGTAGAAGGATAACTCATAAGAACCTTCTTCTCGAAGAATAACTCATTTAGAAGGATAACTTATAAGAACCTTCTTCTCGAAGGATAGCTCATAAGAATATTTATTAGAAGGATAACTCATAAGAATAACACATAATAACCTTCTTGTAGAAGGATAACTCATAAGAATAACTCATTTAAAAGGATAACTCATATGAAGCTCCATCTAGAAGGATAACTCATAAGAACCTTCTTCTAGAAGGATAACTCATAAGAACCTTATTCTAGAAGAATAATTCATTTAGAAGGATAACTCATAAGAACCTTCTTCTCGAAGGATAACTCATAAGAACATTCTTTAGAAGGATAACTCATAAGAATAACTCATAATAACCTATTTCTAGAAGGATAACTCATAAGAAGCTCCTTTTAGAAGGATAACTCATCAGAACCTTCCTGTAGAATGATAAGTCATAAGAACCTTCTTCTAGAAGAATAACTCATTTAGAAGAATAACTCATAAGAACCTTCTTCTCGAAGGATAACTCATCAGAACATTCTTTAGAAGGATAACTCATGAGAATAACTCATAATAACCTTCTTGTAGAAGGATAACTCATAAGAATAACTCATTTGGAAGGATAACTCATATGAAGCTCCTTTTATGAGGATAACTCATAAGAACCATCTTGTAAAAGGATAATTCATAAGAATAACTCATAATATCCGTCTTCTAGAAGGATAACTAATAAGAACCTTCATCTAGAAGGATAACTCATAAGAACCTTTTTCTAGAAGGATAACTCATAAGAACATTCTTCTAGAAGGATAACTCATAAGAATAACTTATAATAACCTTCTTCTTGAAGGATAATTCAGAAGAACCTTTTTTTAGAAGAATAACTCATAAGAATAACTCAGAATAACCTTCTTCTAGAAGGATAACTCATAAGAACCTTCATCTAGAAGGATAACTCATAAGAACCTTCTTCTAGAAGGATAACTCATAAGAACATTCTTCTAGAAGGATAACTCAAAAGAATAACTCATAATACCCTTCTTCTAGAAGGATAACTCATAAGAACCTTCTTCTAGAAGGATAACTCATAAGAACCTTCTTCTAGAAGGATAACTCATAAAAACCTTGTTCGAGAAGGATAACTCATAAAAACCTTGTTCGAGAAGGATAACTCATAAGAACCTTCTTCTAGGAGGATAACTCATAATTACCTTTTCCTAGAAGGATAACTCATAAGAAAACCTCATAATAACCTTATTCTAGAAGGATAACTAATAAGAACCTTCATCCAGAAGATAACTCATAAGAACCATCTTCTAGAAGGATAACTCATAAGAATAACTCATAATCAGCTTCTTCTAGAAGGATAACTCATAAGAACCTTCTTCTCGAAGGATAACTCATAAGAACAATCTTTAGAAGGATAACTCATAAGAAAAGCTCATAATAACCTTATTCTAGAAGGATAACTATTAAGAACCTTTATATAGAAGGATAACTCATAAGAACCATCTTCTAGAAGGATAACTCATAAGAACCTTCTTCTAGAATGATAACTAATAAGAACCTCCATCTAGAAGGATAACTCATAAGAACATTCTTCTAGAAGGATAACTCATAAGAATAACTCATAATAACCTTCTTCTAGAAGGATAACTCGTTAGAACCTTCTTCTAGAAGGATAACTCATAAGAACCTTCTTCTAGAAGGATAACTCATAAGAAGCTCTTTCTATAAGGATAACTCAAGAACCTTTTTCTAGAACTATACTTCATAAGAACTTTCTTCTAGAAGGATAACTCATAAGATCCTTTTTTAGAAGTATAACTCATAAAAATAACTCATAATAACCTTCTTCTAGGAGGATAACTAATAAGAACCTTCATCAAAAATGATAACTCATAAGAACCTTCTTCTAGAAGGATAACTCATAAGAATAACTCATTTAGAAGGATAACTCATAAGAAACTTCTTCTCGAAAGATAACTCATAAGAACATTCTTTAGAAGGATAACTCATAAGAATAACTCATAATAACCCTCTTATAGAAGGATAACTCATAAAAATAACACATTTGGAAGGATAACTCATAAGAATCTCCTTCTAGAAGGATAACTCATAAGAACCTTCTTCTAGAAATATAACTCATTTAGAAGGATAACTCATAAGAACCTTCTTCTCGAAGGATAACTCATAAGAACATTCTTTAGAAGGATAACTCATAAGAATAACTCATGAGAACCTTCTTCTAGAAGGATAACTCATAAGAACCTTCTTCTAGAAGAATAACTCATTTAGAAGAATAACTAATAAGAACCTTCTTCTCGAAGGATAACTCATAAGAACATTCTTTAGAAGAATAACTCATAAGAATAACTCATAATAACCTACTTCTAGAAGGATAACTCATAAGAAGCTCCTTTTAGAAGGATAACTCTTTAGAACCTTCTTCTAGAAGGATAACTTATAAGAACCTTATTGTAGAAGGATAACTCATAAGAACCTTCTTCTCGAAGAATAACTCATTTAGAAGGATAACTTATAAGAACCTTCTTCTCGAAGGATAGCTCATAAGAATATTTATTAGAAGGATAACTCATAAGAATAACACATAATAACCTTCTTGTAGAAGGATAACTCATAAGAATCACTCATTTAAAAGGATAACTCATAAGAAGCTCCATCTAGAAGGATAACTCATAAGAACCTTCTTCTAGAAGGATAACTCATAAGAACCTTATTCTAGAAGAATAATTCATTTAGAAGGATAACTCATAAGAACCTTCTTCTCGAAGGATAACTCATAAGAACATTCTTTAGAAGGATAACTCATAAGAATAACTCATAATAACCTATTTCTAGAAGGATAACTCATAAGAAGCTCCTTTTAGAAGGATAGCTCATAAGAACCTTCCTGTAGAAGGATAAGTCATAAGAACCTTCTTCTAGAAGAATAACTCATTTAGAAGAATAACTCATAAGAACCTTCTTCTCGAAGGATAACTCATCAGAACATTCTTTAGAAGGATAACTCATGAGAATAACTCATAATAACCTTCTTGTAGAAGGATAACTCATAAGAATAACTCATTTGGAAGGATAACTCATATGAAGCTCCTTTTAGGAGGATAACTCATAAGAACAATCTTGTAAAAGGATAATTCATAAGAATAACTCATAATATCGTTCTTCTAGAAGGATAACTAATAAGAACCTTCATCTAGAAGGATAACTCATAAGAACCTTTTTCTAGAAGGATAACTCATAAGAACATTCTTCTAGAAGGATAACTCATAAGAATAACTTATAATAACCTTCTTCTTGAAGGATAATTCAGAAGAACCTTTTTTTAGAAGAATAACTCATAAGAATAACTCAGAATAACCTTCTTCTAGAAGGATAACAAATAAGAACAACTATCAGAAGGATAACTCATAAGAACCTTCTTCTAGAAGGATAACTCATAAGAACATTCTTCTAGAAGGATAACTCAWAAGAATAACTCATAATACCCTTCTTCTAGAAGGATAACTCATAAGAACCTTCTTCTAGAAGGATAACTCATAAGAACCTTCTTCTAGAAGGATAACTCATAAATTGCGAGAAGGATAACTCATAAAAACCTTGTTAGAAGGATAACTCATAAAACCTTCTTCAGGAGGATAACTCATAATTACCTTTTCAGAAGGATAACTCATAAGAAAACCTCATAATAACCTTATTAGAAGGATAACTAATAAGAACCTTCATCAGAGAGATAACTCATAAGAACCATCTTCTAGAAGGATAACTCATAAGAATAACTCATAATCASCTTCTTCTAGAAGGATAACTCATAAGAACCTTCTTCTCGAAGGATAACTCATAAGAACAATCTTTAGAAGGATAACTCATAAGAAAAGCTCATAATAACCTTATTCTAGAAGGATAACTATTAAGAACCTTTATMTAGAAGGATAACTCATAAGAACCATCTTAAGAAGGATAACTCATAAAGAACCTTCTTCTGAATGATAACTAATGTTAACCTCCATCTAGAAGGATAACTCATAAGAACATTCTTCTGAAGGATAACTCATAAGCAACTCATAATAACCTTCTTCTGTAAGGATAACTCGTTAACCTTCTTCTAAGGATAACTCATAGAACCTTCTTCTGTAAGGATAACCTCATGCTAAGCTTTCTATAAGGATAACTCAGAACCTTTTCTAACTATATCATAAGAACTTCTTCTGTAAGGATAACTCATAAGATCCTTTTTAAGTATAACTCATAAAAATAACTCATAATAACCTTCTTCTAGAGGATAACTAATAAGAACCTTCATCAAAAATGATAACTCATAAGAACCTTCTTCTAGAAGGATAACTCATAAGAATAATTCATTTGAAGGATAACTCATAAGAAACTTCTTCTCGAAAGATAACTCATAAGAACATTCTAAGGATAACTCATAAGAATAACTCATAATAACCCTCTTATGTAAGGATAACTCATAAAATAACACATTTGGAAGGATAACTCATAGCTCCTTCTCTAAGGATAACTCATGAACCTTCTTCGTAAATATAACTCATTTTAAGATAACTCATAAGAACCTTCTTCCAAGGATAACTCATAAGAACATTCTTTAAGGATAACTCATAAGAATAACTCATGGTAACCTTCTTCTGTAAGGATAACTCATGAACCTTCTTCTAAGAATAACTCATTTAGAAGAATAACTAATAAGAACCTTCTTCTCAAGGATAACTCATAAGAACATTCAAGAATAACTCATAAGAATAACTCATAATAACCTACTTCTAGAAGGATAACTCATAAGAAGCTCCTTTAAGGATAACTCTTGAACCTTCTTCTGTAGGATAACTTATAAGAACCTTATTGTAAGGATAACTCATAAGAACCTTCTTCTCGAAGAATAACTCATTTAAGGATAACTTATAAGAACCTTCTTCTCAAGGATAGCTATAAGAATATTTATTAAGGATAACTCATAAGAATAACATATAATAACCTTCAAGGATAACTCATAAGAATAACTCATTTAAAAGGATAACTCATAAGAAGCTCCATCTAGAAGGATAACTCATAAGAACCTTCTTCTGTAAGGATAACTCATAAGAACCTTATTCTTAAGAATAATTCATTTAAGGATAACTCATAAGAACCTTCTTCTCAAGGATAACTCATAAGAACATTCTTTAAGGATAACTCATAAGAATAACTCATAATAACCTATTTCTAAGGATAACTCATGTAAGCTCCTTTTAAGGATACCATGCTAACCTTCCCGTATGATAAGTCATAAGAACCTTCTTCTGTAAGAATAACTCATTTAAGAATAACTCATAAGAACCTTCTCTCTCAAGGATAACTCATCGTAACATTCTTTAAGGATAACTCATGAGAATAACTCATAATAACCTTTTTTAGAAGAATAACTCATAAGAATAACTCAGAATAACTTACAGAGGATACAAATGGAACCTTAGCCAGAAGGATAACTCATAAGAACCTTCTTCAGAAGGATAATAAGAACATTCTTCTAGAGGATAACTCATGAATAACTCATAATACTTCTTACAGAAGGATAACTCATAAGAACCTTCTTAGAAGGATAACTCATAGAACGCTTACAGAGGATAACTCATCAAAAACCTTGTTCGAGAAGGATAACTCATAAGACAACTATCAGGAGGATAACTCATAATTACCTTTTTCTAGAAGGATAACTCATAAGAAAAACTCATAATAACCTTATTCTAGAAGGATAACTAATAAGAACCTTCATCCAGAAGTTAACTCATAAGAACCATCTTCTAGAAGGATAACTCATAAGAATAACTCATAAGAATAACTCATAAGAACCTTCTTCTAGAAGGATAACTCATAAGAACCTTCTTCTCGAAGGATAACTCATAAGAACAATCTTTAGAAGGATAACTCATAAGAAAAGCTCATAATAACCTTATTCTAGAAGGATAACTATTAAGAACCTTTATCTAGAAGGATAACTCATAAGAACCATCTTCTAGAAGGATAACTCATAATAACCTTCTTCTAGAAGGATAACTCATAAGAACCTTCTTCTAGAAGGATAACTCATTTAGAAGGATAACTCATAAGAAGCTCTTTCTATAAGGATAACTTATAAGAACCTTCTTCTAGAAGGATACCTCATAAGAACCTTCTTCTAGAAGGATAACTCATAAGAACCTTTTTAGAAGTATAACTCATAAAAATAACTCATAATAACCTTCTTCTCGGAGGATAACTAATAAGAACCTTCATCAAAAAGGATAACTCATAAGAACCTTCTTCTAGAAGGATAACTCATAAGAATAATTCATTTAGAAGGATAACTCATAAGAAACTTCTTCTCGAAGGATAACTCATGAGAAGATTTATTAGAAGGATAACTCATAAGAATAACTCATAATAACCTTCTTGTTGAAGGATAACTCATAAGAATAACTCATTTAGAAGGATAACTCATAAGAACCTTCTTCTAAAAGGATAATTCATAAGAATAACTCATAATATCCTTCTTCTAGAAGGATAACTAATAAGAACCTTGATATGCTCAAATTAATACCCTAAAATGGTACTAAAGCAGTTGCTGCAGTATATCAGGGGTCGAACACAAGAACTCAAGAAAATTCACACAATAGATGAAAGATGCAGGTGTCTTAAGCAACATAATTTATGAGAAAACAGATGATTAAAAAATTAGGTTGATTGATGGAAGGAAACTAGGCTCAGGGAAATTCTCAGGAAATCAATGATAAACAACAATTAATCAATTAAGGTTCAATTCAATTAAGCGCGTTCTTGAACTCAAACAGTATAGTTAACCAAGCTCGTTGCGAAAACTAACTAAGTCTAAAGTCTAAAATTCCAAATCTCTTTGCAAATCCTACACAGTAAACCAGCAATCAATTCAAGTTTGATATGTTCACAATTCGATTAAACCAAATCTCTTTGCGAGATAATCAATTGCTCACCTAGGTTTTATCAGTTACTCAATTGCAGCATGTACTGTCGATTAATCTAGGTTATATTCTAAGTGATCGGTTAGAAATAGCTTTGAGAACAACCTATGGTGAAGAACTATTCAGATTTTGAACCAACAAATCAATTATCATAAATCGAGAAATCCATATGAGAAACCCTAACCTAAAATGAGACTACTCGACATGATAGATGAAACAAAAACATAACTGAATAGATCATGAAATTAAACAAAGAATAAAAACAAGGGTTCGGGATCTTCTATGATGAACAAAGTCTTGGATCCGTCTCCCTCACTAAAAGTCTCTCAAAATAATAGTCAAGTGGCTCAATAAGTGAAAAGTAAAGTCCTAACCAAGACTAAGTTTGCTTAAATAGTCTAAAACACGAGCTGGGCTTCTTTGTAAATAAGGGAAAGTATTGGGCTTCTTTTGAGAATTCTCGTCCTTGGATATCTCTCGCGTCGATTGCGTCGGTATCGATCGATACCATGATGGTGTCGATCGATCTACTTAGCAGTACTTTCCGGTTTGCTCCAAAAGGCTCAAATGTCTCCAAAATCTCAATTTCGTCCCAAGCGTGCTAAAACCTGAAAAGACTCTAAAATGATAGAAAAAGCACTAGAAAGACTCGATAAAGCGACTTATATCATGGCTAAAAACGGGTAAAATCCATGATATATCAACTCCCCAGACTTAGCCTTTTGCTTGCCTCAGCAAACAGAAAACTAAGTGAGAGAAAGAGGTTTGAAAAACCTTAGAGATCTGATCTGGTACGAAATCGCTGTAATGATCCCTCTTCCCAGCGCCTTTGCGATCAGATCTAACCTCCATGTACTTCTCCATCGAATTCCCAGCTTCCACAGACTTCACTCATGACCCGCTAAGTGTTCATCAAGCTTATCATCGCGTTTCATCGCTAAAATCAATGTCCACGAACTTTCTAGATTCTTTGGTCATATACCATAGCTAAGGAACAATTCATTCAACTTTTTCTTGGTATTTAACTCCCAGACTTATTTCACAACCAGTTCTTATTGATTTTTTTTTTTTTTTTGCATATACAAATCAAGGTTCGAGGCAGAGTATTGATAGTGTTAGCTACGAATTCGGTTCTTACCCTCTCAATGTATCCAGTTCTTATTGATTTTTTTTTAACTGCATATACAAATCAGGTTCGAGGCAGTATTGATAGTGTTAGCTACGAATTCAGGTTCTTACCCTCTCGATGTATCAGTACTTATCACGGGAGATCTACCATTTCTTTCATATAGTTCCTTAGCTAGGTAATGAATGATGAATCAAGCTCTTTGGACATTTACCTTATTGATGAAGTGCAAATTTGGCTAAAACTTGTGATGAAAACTTGTTGGAGACAATCCATGAATTCTGGCTGGCTGGTTTACCTGGATTTTTCATTAGTCGAACTGGATATTGACCTGTAACAATAGACACTCAAAGCAAAACCCACATCAAAACCGAGCACGTCGGAATCTCTAAGTTGTTTTGACACGAAAATCATTTTTTTTTTTTTTTTCAAAATGAACACACAATGTCATACTACCTCCCCGGACTTAAACAACACTGTCCCGTGTATATCAAGTAGAGAAGGTGAAAGAAAAATAAATGGAGAAAAATGGTAAGATGAAGAGCGAGAGGTGTTACCACAGAGGCAGGTGGTATCGTCGACACCAGGGGTTGGTATCGATCGATACCGGTATCGAGATGAAAAACCTCTTTCTCTAACTGAATGAGCTGAGTTAGATGATCCAAGTTAGAAACTGAGATACCATTCGAACACGAGTTAGAGACAGATCATAACCATTAAACCACTTAGGTCATAAAAAGCGACATCAGTTCATAACAAAACCAAAGGAAAAAGGAAAAGAAAAACATGTGAATCGAGAGAGATGGTAATCCTGTAGCGTCGGAATCGAGTCATCGAGCAGCGGCTGTGCGTGATGGTAGCAGCGGTTGGTGCGAGGCGGCGAGCCGGTATGCAGTGCATCGAGAAATGGTGCTCGAGATCGCTGAAGGCGTGAGCGACGTACTGCTGAAATAGGTCAGGTCCATGAGTCGGCGGGAGGAAAAGTACCGGCGAGGAAATGTAGGAGCGGAGGTGAGTCGGGCGTCTTCGGCCAGCAGGTGTGAGATCCGGAGGAGCACCCGGCGTCGAGTGGGGTGCTCGAGTCATGTCCGTCTGGCGAGTGAGCAACAGCTTGGATGCATCTGAATCATGTCATCGGATCGTGTTGGGGGCAGGGAAGTCCCCAGAGAGGTCTTTGAATACCCATCGTCTGGCAAGCTAGCGTAGATGCTCTAAATCATATCCATCACAGCTTCGAGTAGAGACAATCGAACAGCTCAGAAGAAAAATGGGAGTGAGAAGGTTACCCACAGACTACGACTTGGCGCGCCTAAAGTCTTGCCTCTTGCCGCGCGGGTGAAAGGTTTCACGCCGGTGACTCAGGTGATGTGCGAATACTGCACCCAGTTAGCTGCAAGATCCAGCTCAGGCCATTCATACTCCTCATCATAAATATAATATGCTCCAATGGCATCACTGTCCAGCTCGAGATACGCATCTTGTTGGAACCATCTTGCATCAGTGTTCTCGAATCCAGCTGGCGTCGAAGCTGGGTGGCGGATATCCATGCGTCGTCGTGCTTCTTTGTGATATGCCGTGTCGAAATGCTGCCAGAAGTTTTGGATGTCCGGGACTTGGGCGGCTCGCGGCGAGTAATCTCTGGAAGCCGTAGATCTGCGAGATCTGGAAAGGAAGACGGTATCTCACTCAGAATCATGAAAGTAAGCACTCCTGCTGCGATAGAGGGGCCTCTCCGGTGTAGTAGATATGCGGAGGCAGGAAGCTGGCGGACGAGATCAGGGTAAGCGGATACCGCCTCGTGGCGTAGTACCCGGACGATCTTACGAGTCTCTGTAACTCCCCATCAAAACCCAGATGGCGCATGGTAAGTGGATCTGCAAATCTGGTCGGCTTGATCTCAGCGTCCAGCCATGCATTGTAGAAGATGGAGTCGTAGTCGTCCCAAGTGTCGAAATGGGGCCAGCGTGCGGCGGCGCTCGATAATTGCCTTGTACTCTCCCTCGAGCGTGCGTGAGGCGAATCTTCTTTCTCTTTTAGGCCAAGGTGGCTAGATGTGGTGGTGGAAGGTGGAAGAGGAGGAGGCGGGATGGATGGTGCGAGGTGGTTGAGGCGAAGATGGCCTTGTGAGGTGAGCCAGTTGGCGCTCTGTGGCTGCCTCCCAACCGGTCTCTTGTGGCGGAATCTCGATAGACTCATCATCGCCACTGATAACTTGCGTCATTCGTATGGCTGTCACTTTCCCCTACGCCGGTCATATCGTCGAAGATCTCCGGCGTCCATTAGTCTGAATTGGTTCGGAAGAGAACTTCGTCCCCGTCATTTTGACTTCTAGAGGAGGCATCTGCAATGACACAAAACATAAATAGAGTCAAAATCACCAAAATTCGCCAGGTTAAATGCGGGTCGATCGATACTCGGGTGGTATCGATCGATATATCCTGACGAAGAAGAACAATCGAATCGATCGATACAGAGTTGTAACTAATGACAAATACATGCAGGCAAGGTTCGAGGCTAGATCGGCAGAGTATCGATATTGACCACAAAAACAAGTTTAAGAGGCCAAATCTCAAACCCAAAAATTGATTCCATGGATTGAAAAATTGCAAAATCGAGATGTTACCTTGTGTATGTCGATTGAGCAGGATGATATTGTTAATGCAGGCGAAAAATCGAGTGGAATAGGCGAAAGAATCACTGAAAACCGTGAGAAAATGAAAAGAGGTGATTTTTGTGTTTGTGTCGGCGATGAGAAGTGAGAGGTGTCGATTGACCTAGGGGTTTTAAAGTACTTACGGCATGGTATCGACCGATACCAGGTGTATCGATCTGATAGAAAATTCGATTCACGACCGAAAACAAAGCAAAACAAAATTAGTATGTCGACTACGGTGGGTTGCCTCCCAGCGCTTGTTTAATGTCACGAGCACTTTAATGGCGGTTAAGCGGCAGGTGGATTAGCAGGCATGATTTGTCTCTTTGGAATCTCGGCTTTTCGCATAGTGTTTAACCCTTTGCCCATTCACGTAAATTCGTCTCTGACGAATTAATCAACGATAGCACCATGTGGTCGTACCTCCTTGATAGTGAAAGGACGACCAGGCGAAGTTTACCGGAAGCAAGTGCAAGCGAGAGTTATAAAGAAGAACACAGTCGTTTGGTTCGGTGTCGTGAAAGGATCTTCTTATCATGATAGACCTTGGCTCGTTCTTTGTATAACTTGAGTTCTCATAGGCGTGATATCTGATCTCATCAGTATTTCAACTGAATCAATCTCCTCTCAGCGGTTTGATGTAAGTAGTTGAGTAGCCTTGATTCCTTTATCTTGAAGTTCAGCGGGAGATGACATGCTTTCCCATACAGCAAGTGAAATGGCGTAGTCCCAGCGGTGTTTTAAAAGCAGTTACTATGCCCATAGTCGTCATTCGCTTAGTAGACCGTCCTTGCGAAGTACCCACAGTCTTTTCAAGAATCTCCTTGATGCGCCTGTTGGAAACCTCAACTCCCTTATGCGAGGATGATACGGTGTAGCGACACGATGATTAACCTCTTCTTCAATGACCGCTCGAAAACCTTGTTGATGAAGTGCGCCACCATCATCGATGGCGATTCGCGGGATCCCAGCCGGGGAAGATGATGGTCTTAAACAGCTTAAGAACCACCATGATCATTGGTTGGACTAGCATTGCTTCCACCCACTTGGAGACATAATCAGCAAGCAAATATACTTTCTTGTGCGGCGATGGAAAAGGACCCATGAAGTCAATACCCGCAATCAACTTGACCTCAGGATGAAGTTTTGTGGCATCTCATGTCTTCTTGATCTTCCTCTCCATGACAAGTATCACCTGAGCAACAAAAGCATTAGCATCTCGAACATAGTTTACGAAACGGCTTGAGAACCTTAGAAACTGTCTTGAAAGTTGCGAAGTGTCCATATTCAGAACCATGGCGGTGGAAGAGAGCGTCGGAACCGACTCGCCAAACATCTTACGTAAAGACCATCGAGCAATGCTTATGCAGATAAGGTTCATCCCAGGAAAAGCGCCGTACTCTCATGAAACTTTTTCCTCTCATAAGGTGTTGTGTGATGCGGCTCAGTTTCCGTTCTAGAAAGTTGGCGATGTCGGCATACAAGGCCTGAAGCGGTTGTCACGATGAATGAGGCGTAAGAACTGATGCCATCACAAAAAATGGTGTGATCCGTCGAAGGTGTCGTCGATACCAGGTGGTATCGATCGATCGTCGATCTTGATGTCGAGAAAGTCGAAATTTTCCCAAAATCAGCCCGCTCCTCTGTAGAAATGAAGTAGATGCGCTCCTACGGTAGGTAATCATCAATAGGCACGTCCCATCTATCTTCATTCGCGACAGTGATCTGCACTCCATTCTCTATCCCTTTCTTGTCCTTAACCTCGATGTCGAAGCCTTGAAGCAAAAGTACACGGCAGCGAGGCTTGAGATCTTTGTTCTTAAGCAGGTATCTAAGAGCGGCATGATCGGTGTGAGCACTACTTTGCTTCAAAATAAGATCTAAATTTCTCAGCGAACACAACTTGGGCTCTTTCTCGGTAATCTTGTAGTTGCGTTGGGCATCATCAATGTTAGGCTGGCATAGTAAATGACATGCGGCTTCTTTTCTTTCCTCGACCCGGCCACGCACCAGCAAAATCACTTGCATCGCACATGACCTCAGGTAAGTTCGATCCGGAGGTGAACAGCAGGCGCTCCTTGATGGCAGCTTGAAAGCAGCATGACAAGCGGGGTGAAGTCAGACCTCTTTACACACAGGCGTTGAGGCAATTTTGAGAAATCCTTCATAAATCTCAGAAACCAGCATGACCGAAACTTGGATCTCGGCGACCGTGGGGGTTGCAAACTCGAGATCACCTTGGCTTGATCGCTTGAATCCCTTTCTCACGAAACCTTATGTCCCAAAACAATCCCAGCTTGCACCATGAAGTGACACTTTTCGATTAAGAACAGATGCTTCTGCGCATTGAAGGACCTTGCATAAGTTATCCGACAATCCTTAAATGAAGACCCATAAACAGAGAAATCATCCATGAATACCTCCATAAACTCCTCGATCATATCGGTGAAGATCGAAATCATGCATCTACGGAAAGTGGCGGAGGCGTTACATAGTCGAGCGGCATTGCGGTATGCGAAAGTGCCATAAGGACATGTAAAGTTGTCTTCCCTTGATCTTACGGGTGAATGGGGATCTGGAAAAAGCCTGAATACCCATCGAAAACAGTAGTATGGGTGATTAGCCAAGCGCTCAACATCTGGTCAATAAAGGCAAAGGAAAATGATCCTTTCGTGTAGCGGCATTGACTTTACGTAATCAACCATCATGACCGGTGATAGTCGTGTCGGGATCAACTCGTTCTTTTCATTTTTCACCACTGTGAT
This sequence comes from Boechera stricta, assembly GCA_018361395.1. Taxonomy (NCBI): domain Eukaryota; kingdom Viridiplantae; phylum Streptophyta; class Magnoliopsida; order Brassicales; family Brassicaceae; genus Boechera; species Boechera stricta. Next base: position 6,756,393 of record CM031542.1, read on the forward strand.
ACCGCCTTTCTTAGGCCTGACATGAACTGGCCCGAGAACTATCGAGATTGCATAAATGATCCCAGCTTCAGCGGTTTCATCACTTCTTTCTGACTTCTTTCGAGGTTCGGGTTCAACCGTCTCGACATTGTCGATGACTTTGACTCATCTTCCGGTAGATCCTGTGCATGCATAGGTCTGGAGGATACCTGCATATCAGAGAATAGCCGAGAGCTTTGCGATACTTGCGCTTGCTCAGGATAAAGTGACCTCGCATTGTTGAAGAATTGTGATAACGGATATGTCGAATTAGGGCCATGAAAGCGTACCTTAGCTCGGCTGGAAGTGGTTTGAGCTCAATCTTTGGTGCCTTTTCCTCACTCCATCCCAAACTGACTTGTTTAGGAATTTCGCTAAACTTTCCACTGCGCTTACATGGTGTCGAGGATTCAACATAACCAGCAGCATCATCATCAAACCCGCTCGACCCCGGTATGAACCGTGCTCGCTCTAGTGGATCCTCGGGATGTTTCCCGGAAATACTCCTCTGTATCCTGAATGTATCGACGAAGGTTTGCCGTCGATGGTTGTCGTTTCATGATTTTCTCCATCTTTGAAGGACATTACCAAATCACCAACGTTCAGGAATCTGTCCATTCTTGCAGTCTATCGAGCACCAGCGTAGCAAGGAATGGTCGCCTAGGATAAGAGGATCCTTAGGCTCGGCATCGTATCAACGCGAAATCGTTGGAATCAAGCAATTTCAATCTTGACGGCACATCTTGAAAGCCCTACAGGCGTCTTGAGCGATCGAGGACCAATGAAATCCGTGTAGGCTGGTAATCACTCATTCCCATTCTCTTAGCACGGAATGCGGCATAAGATTCACACTTGATCGATATCACAAAGAGCGTGCGCTCGTGAAAGCGTGCGATCACCAAAACTACGGATGCGGAAGTTTCTTAGGGATCGTGTTGGTGAGAATAACTGCTGCTCATGAAAGCATAGCGACACCTTCACTGAGGCTGAAGTTGCTGGATACCATCACGTACCTCTGAATGCGGGAGAAGTCTTGATAGCATCACAAAGGCTATACCAACATGCAACAACCTTGCATCAGCATTTTCCCATTCCTTTTGGTCGCTTAGGAGTGATAGGATAGAGGCGACTTATAAACCCTTTCCTTGACAGGTTCAGCGTTTTCCTTGGGTGTCGTCTCGGTATCGATCGATCTTGGGTGAGTGTCGTCGATACAATTTTCATCTCCACTCGTCATCTCAGCAAGATCGGCGGATTTTCAGCTATTGGAGCTTGCTCGATCTACACTTTACCACTTCCGGACTTATGGCATTGATGTGGGCTCTTGGATCTTCGGTCTTTCTGGTAGAAACCCCTCTTGTCTTTTCACGGCAGGCGATGCGAGCAATCTGAGTTTCGAGCTTGCGACAGATTCAGCGCCTCAATCTTGCCATTCGAGGATATACAAGTTATCCAGCTTCCCATTAAACTCTCGTCATCCTTTGTTGTCCACTGAATCTTTCCAAAGGATCTCTGCTTACTCTCTCTGAGACCTGAGAATGCGGTTGATAATAGTATTGGCGAGTAAAATCATTGTTTGAAGTGGTTTTGGGCGAATTGTGTGGCACCAAACCAGATTGGTTACCTCCAGACTTGTAACCACCTTTGATTGATTGTAAGCTTCGGTTGTTGTGAACTCAATCGCTGACCCTGAAAACCAAACCACCAATGTAGTTAACATCCTCTGCCTCATCTTCAATGTTCTCTACTTCCTAAGCAWAATGTACAGCCTTCTTCGTCTTTCCCACTAAGAGGTTGTGCATCGTGTCCAGCTTCGCCTGAACCTCAGCAATCCGAACCGTCAGCAACATATGAGCCTTTTCCGCTCGAAATCAGCATTCTTGGTGCTATTGCTAGACGCCAAGTTCTCAATCAGCTTCACAGCATCGGTTGGAATCCTAGTGTTGAAGTTCCCATTGCTTGCAGAATCCAGTGCCATCTGATACCGCCAATCAATCCCTCTGTAAAAGATCCCGAGCAGCTGAACTTGACTGAAACCGTGATGCGGACAGTCTCTCTGGTAGGATCTGAATCGCACCCAAGCAGCCTGAGTGCTTCTGACTGAGAATTGAGAGATCTTGTTCCTGAGCTCCTCCGATCTCGCATCGTCATAGAAATTGTTCAGGAATGCGTTCTTGGTCTCGTTCCAAGTGGCGAGAGATCCGGGAGGTAGCTGCTTCAGCCAGTAAGCTGCCTCTCCACCAAGAGAGTATGGAAAGAGCTTACAAAAGAGATATTCATGTGGTACTCCATTGTACTTCATACTGGTGACCAAGTCCTCGAATTTCTCGATGTGGTCCATAGGGTGCTCATGAGAGAGACCGGTGAAGGGGTGTTGTCCAACAAGAGAGAGGCTTCAGCTCAAAGTCATTCCTCCGAAAGTTGGAATACGGATCGCCGCACGATTGGCAGAATTGATCCGTCGGTTGTCACGCGTCCGCTCAGCAACAACTTGGGGTTGTTGTGAGGAGGTATTTGTTCACCTTCTCTCATCATGCACCAAACCTTGTGGAAGATCCATCTCAACGTAGTTCTTTTCCTTGTCGATTCGTGCTCTGCTAGCTCGTGAGGAGAGATTGATCAGTGGTGTGTCCTTCTTTTCCTAGCACGCTGATGCATACACCTGAAAATCAAAAGACGAGAAAATAAGTAACCAAAATTAAAAAGAGCGTTCAGTGTCGATCGATACCAATGGAGCATCGATCATCGACGACGAACTTAGACAAAATCGACAACTAAAATTCTAAAGGTGAATTTTTAGAGTCCCCGGCAACGGCGCCAAATTTGATATGCTCAAATTAATACCCTAAAATGATACTAAAGCAGTTGCTGCAGTATATCAGGGGTCGAACACAAGAACTCAAGAAAATTCACACAATAGATGAAAGATGCAGATGTAAGCAAAAACAAAATTTGAGAAAACAGATGATTGAATTAAACTTAGGTCGATTGATATGGAAGGAAACTAGGCTCAGGGAAATTCTCAGGAAATCAATGATAAACAACAATTAATCAATTAAGGTTCAATTCAATTAAGCGCCGTTCTTGAACTCAAACACGAAAGTATAGTTAACCAACTGTCGTTGCGAAAACTAACTAAGTCTAAAGTCTAAAATTCCAAATCTCTTTGCAAATCCTACACAGTAAACCAGCAATCAATTCAAGTTTGATATGTTCACAATTCGATTAAACCAAATCTCTTTGCAGATAATCCAATTGCTCACCCTAGGTTTTATCAGATTACTCAATTGCACTGTCGTGCCTAATCGATTAATCTAGGTTCTATATTCTAAGTGATCAGGTTAGAAATAGCTTTGAGAACAACCTATGGTGAAGAACTATTCAGATTTTGAACCCTAACAAATCAATTATCATAAATCAGAGAAATCCATATGAGAAAACCCTAAACCTAAAATGAGACTACTCAGACATGATTGATGAAAACAAGACATAACTGAATAGATCATGAAATTAAACAAAAGAATAAAAACAAGGGTTCGGGATCTTCTCTATGATGAACAAAGTCTTGGATCCGTCTCCCTCACAAAAGCTCTGAAAAGTCAAGTCTGGCTCAAGAATAATAGCTCAAAGTAAAAGTCTGCCTCCAGAATAAAAGTGAAAAGTAAAGTCCCCTAACCTAAAGACTAAGAGTTTGCTTAAATAGTCAAAAAAGGGCTTTTGTGAATAATTTGGGCTTCTTTTTGGCGAGAATTCTCGTCCGGATATCTATCTCCGCGTCGATTGCGTCGGTATCGATCGATACCATGATGGTGTCGTCGATCTTCTTCAACGAGGTACTTTCTTCGGTTTGCTCAAGGCTCAAATGTCTCCAAAATCTCAATTTAAGTCCCAAACGTGCTAAAACCTGAAAAGACTCTAAAATGATAGAAAAAACACTAGAAAGACTCGATAAAACGACTTATATCATGGCTAAAAACAGGTAAAATCCATGATATATCAAACCTTCATGTCGAAGGATAACTCATAAGAACCTTCTTCTAGAAAGATAACTCATAAGAACATTCTTCTTGAAGGATAACTCATAAGAATAACTTATAATAACCTTCTTCTTGAAGGATAACTCAGAAGAACCTTTTTTTAGAAGTATAACTTATAAGAATAACTCATAATAACCTTCTTCTAGAAGGATAACTAATAAGAACCTTCATCAAGAAGGATAACTCATAAGAACCTTCTTCTAGAAGGATAACTGATAAGAATAACTCATTTAGGAGGATAACTCATAAGAAACTTCTTCTCGAAGGATAACTCATAAGAACATTCTTTAGAAGGATAACTCATAAGAATAACTCATAATAACCTTCTTCTAGAAGGATAACTCATAAAAATAACACATTTGGAAAGATAACTCATAAGAAGCTCCTTCTAGAAGGATAACTCATAAGAACCTTCTTCTAGAAGGATAACTAATATGCTTGCATTTTGCATCATTTTAGCTTGCATAATTCATACATTCAGACATGTTATTTAGCATATTCTTATCATTTATTCCTAGGTTTGCATACTTAGGGTATTTTGCATTAGGATTGCATACATCCTGCATATTTGGCTTGTTACAGGTACTTTCAGGCGATTCTGGAGAAGTTAGACTCGAAGCTGTCTAGGACACCAGACTCGAGCACCCATGCTCAAGGCAGTCGAGCTAAGGCGGAGATGTAGCAAGCAAAGCTCGAGCACCTATGCTCGGTGAGGTGAGCTGAGACAGGTGGCGTCTTGGAGATTTTGGCAGGCTGAGCACCCATGCTCGAGCTCCATGATCGGCTCAACTAAAAATGCAATCTTGATTTCATCCCATCACCACTGACCAAGACATGGTGCTAGACCTTATCCCCGCACGTTTTACCATTTCATGACGCTTTTAGGGTTTTAAGACTCAAGTATAAATACCACAGGGATTACTAAGACTAGAGAGTTCGTTTTTAAGACCTAATTTTCGAGTTTTCTATCTGTTTTTCATTGTTCTTTCTTGTTCTTGATTTCCACACTTTGTAATTTGATTTCTACTTGTTATTTTTAGTTGATTTCTTCTATTTCTATCATTTCTCTATCTCTTCTCTCTATCTATGCAAGTTTTTATTATTTCTGGGTTTGTGCTATTTATGAGTTCTGAGTAGTCATTAGGATTCTTGAGGATGGGATAGATTAGGTGTGGAATCTTAGTCTCTTAGGTGGTTTAAGAGTAGATTGTTTAATTTCCCTTCTAAATCAGTGTTCTTAATGCTAATTTCTCTCTAATCAATTGAGATTAGAACTGAGATGTTTTTTCACCCAGAAGGTGTTTGATAAAATGTTTGACTGAACTGATGTTAGAGATTTGCATACCTAGCCTAAGGGATTAGTTGTCTAGGGTGTTTATTGACAATATTGAACTGAATCTTATTGCCTGCTAATGTAGATTTCGCCAAGGGATTGGGTCTAGAACTGGTCTAGCTTGAGGTTACTTATCACGGGAGTGGACTTAACTGGTTGTGATGTTTGATGTCTAGGGAATAGCTTGAATGAGTTTTGTTAGACCACCTGGGTAGATTAAGAGGACACACTGAGTCGATTACCCCATCCTTAGGAACTTCTCTCAGATTGAATTCTCTGTTACCCCATACACTGCTTTTTCATTATTAGCCTCGTCATACTAGATAGTATCTATTTTATCTTCTATTTTCAGTTTCTGTCTAGGTTGCTAGAGTCCTATACACTTTTTGCTTGGCTGGACTTGAACTGCTTGATCACATCCTTTTTTTTTAATATCTCACCCTTATGGATTGACACCTTACTATACTACAACGAAACTTTGGTCTAGTAAGAAATTGACATATATCAATTTGGCGCCGTGCCATTTGGGTGTTTGTCATACAATTAGGATTCCAAAACGCTCAAGATCAAGGTTCTTTTTCATTTTTTGGTTATTAACTTGTCTGCCTTTTGCATTTTCTGTTTCTGACTGAGCTACGACCTACCTGCCGAGCCAGTTAATCGAGCCACCTATTCAGTATCAATTTCGACTCAGCCTAGCTCGACCACCCTCGAGCCAAGTGCATCGCCTACCTTAAACTGTATGCAAACCAGATCAAAAGGAAGTCAGGAACCTAATCTACATCGACAATATTAATAAGCTACCACAGTAGAGCAGCAGAAAAACATCCACGACGACAAGTCAGAATCTAAGGCAAGATGGAAGACCACCCATCAGAACGACATGCCCACCACCCTCCCTCCGAGGAGGCCCGCTTGATAGAGCAGGGATGCTCCTAATACTCATACCAACGGACAAGGGATTGTCCTCTACGGTCCTAACAACAATTTCGAGATCAAGAGCAGCTTGATCGCCATGGTGCAGAACAACAAGTTTCACGGACTACCTCCGAGGACCCTCTCGATCATCCGGATGAGTTTGGATAGCTCGGCCTTACCAAGATCAATGGGTCAGTGAAGATGGTTTCAAGCTAAGGCTTTCCTCTCTTGGTACAGAGCCCATCACGGGAAAAGACTCACCCCATGGATCTATCACTTCATGGGATGACTGCAAGAAACCCTTCCTCAAGTTTTCTCCAATGCCAGGATAAGGCTGAGGAATGAAATTTCTGGATTCTCTGCATGGTGAAAGTTTCTGTGAATGCTGATCGCTTTCAAGGGCTACACTCACTTGCCTCACAGCAATGAGTCACCCTAGCACTCTCTACGTAGGCTTCCTCGGGTCCGCATGCTTCTAGATTGATATAGGTCAATTCCTTACTGACCAAAGTTTCTGTAGTATAGTAAGGTGTCAATCCATGGTGAAGATATTAACCAAAAAGGATGAGATCTAGCTCAGACAAGCCAAACAAATGGTGAATGGGACTAGTGACCAGACAGAAACTGAAATAAGAAGAAGAGATACGTCTAGGACTAGCAGAACTAAGAAAATGAGAAATATCGAATGCGTAAGACTAGTCAGAATTCAATCAATGCAAGAGAAGTTCTAAGGATGGGATAATCAACTCAGTGTGTCCTCTTAGCACAGGTGGTCTAACAAAACTCAATCAAGCTATTCCCTAGACATCAAACATCACAACCAGTTAAGTCCACTCCCGTGATAAGTAACCTCAAGCTAGAATTCCAGACCCAATCCCTTGGCGAAATCTACCCACAGCATTAAGATTCAGTTCAATATTGTCAATAAACACCCTGACAACTAATTTAGGCTAGGTATGCAAATCTCTAACATCAGTTCAGTCACATTTTATCAAACACCTTTTGGGTGGAAAAACACCTAAGTTCTAATCTCAATTGATCAGAGAGAAATTAGCATTAAGAACACTGATTTAGAAGGAAATCAAAACACAAACACTTGAACCACTAAGATTTCACACCTAATCATCCCATCCTCAAGAACCCTAATGAAAACACATGAAGAACAATATAATCACAAACCCAAAAATCAAAATAACTTGCATAAGTAAGGAGATAAGGAAGAGAAGAGGTAGAATAGAAAGGTTCAAACACAAATACTCAGCAGAATCAAAGATACAGCATCCAGGAAGCAAAAACAGATGAAGAGCAAAAAGAGAACTAGAAAGTTAGGGCTAAAAACCAACTCTCCTTAGTCTTAATCCCCCATTAGGTATTTATACTAAATCTTAAAAACCCTAAAACGTCATGGACAAAATGGTAAAAACGTGCAGGATAAGTTCCAGCTCGGTGTGCTCGAGCTGGATGAAATCAAGATTGCATTTTTATGTGTTGAGCTCGAGCTGGTGACTCGATTGTATGAGCTCGAGCTGGACAGAAAAATTCCAAGACTCCTCTTTTATGATGGGCTCGATCATGGGTGCTCGAGCTCGGCCAGAAATCTTCAAGACTGTTTTTGACCTCAGCTCGATCATACAGCTCGAGCATGGGTGCTCGAGCTGAGCTTTTGCTCGATCACGTGCTAGAGCATCCAGGTCGAGTCGATGTCCAGAAGCTTCGAACTAACTTCTCCAAAATCACTCGAAAGTACCTCGTAGTGCCAAATATAGGATGTATGCAAACCTCATGCAAAACACTCTAAGTACCAGGAATAAATGACAAGAACAGGGTGAATAACACGTCTAGATGTATGTATGCAAGCTAAAAACCATGCAAGATGCAAGCATATCATAGACACCGCCAGTAGTAATTTCAACCAAGACGTTGAGGCGGTTGGGCACGGAGAACCTAGCACAATCTGCTGATAACTTGCTGAGTATGATAGAGTGTCCGGCCAAGTATCGCTACAGATGATCAGACTAGGGCCATCAAGGCCTTGACTGCTAAGTTGGATCAACTGCTACAGCAGAAGAAACAGGTCCACTTTGCTTCTGAGGATACAATTTTTCAGGTTCAAGTTGGGGAGGATCATGGTCTTGAGGAGGTCAGCTATATGCAGAATCAGGGTCAGTACAACAAAGGTTTCATCAATTACAAGAACAACCTGAATCTGTCCTACAGGAGTACCAACGTTGCTAACCCTCAGGATCAGGTCTACCCACCTCAACAAACACCTCCGTCCAAGCCTTTTGTTCCCTACAATCCGCAACAGGGAGCCCTGTATCCACCACCAGGTTTTCAGTCTCACCACCCTCAGTCTTCTCCCGCTCCAGATCAATAGACAAACACCTTGCTGCGGCAACTCCTACAGGGTCAAGCAGCTGGTGCACTTGAAGCAGCTACGAAGTTTGGTGAAATTAAAACTCAGCTGGAGTACAACTACAATGCTCTCAACAGCAAGATTGAGACATTGAACTCCAGGATTAAGTATTTGGAGGGCAAAACTGCATCTACGTCCTCCACAACACCTATTGGACAACTTCCAGGAAAAGCAATTCAGAACCCTGAGGAGTATTGCAATGCCATCTTTTCAATGGAATCAAGTCCTATTGCTGATCATGAAGCGGATGTTAGAGAAATTGAGGCTTTGCTTTATGGTTTAGATGCTAACACAACTACAATCGCTTTGAGGAGTGAAAGCAAGTTACCTGCAAGGAAAGGATCAGTTCCAGTCACTGTGGACAGTGAGGTTAAAGATGGGGAGGATTTGAGCTGCAAAGAACACGAAAAAACTCATCTGGAGGCTGACTCTAGCACCCAGCTCGACCACCCTGGTCGAGCTAGCCCTCCACCTGCTGCAAAACCTGCTGTTTCAGAGAAAAAGGAAGCACCCTTTGTCCCTCCTCCTTACAAACCTAAACTGTCTTTCCCAGGAAGATTCAAGAAGGATAAGGACATAACCATGGTTGAAAACAAGGGTAGTGTCAACTGCATTGATTCACCAAGCACGACAAAGATTGAGCCTAAGTCTCTCCCCAAGCTTGGCAATCCTGGTATGTTCTCCATAACCTGCCTTCTTGGTGATTTGGCAATTGAGGATGCTCTATGCTACTCCGGTTCAAGTGTGAATGTCATGTCCTGTGAGATGTTAGAAAATCTAGGGATAAGACACCTCACTTATCACCCATCGCCCATCACTTTTGGAGACGCTCATTCACGAAAGCCACTTGGTCTTCTGGAAGATTACCCACTTAAAGTTGGGGATTGTCTAGTCCCAACGGACTTCGTTATCATGGAAATGAAGAAAGCCAACAAACTCCCACTCCTCCTTGGAACTCCATTCCTCAACACTACTAGTGCAACCATAGACTTCAAGAACCAAAGGGTAGTTCTTATGAATGTGGATGACAAGGCCTATTACCCACTAAAAGCTTCTCCTAATGAGCTATGTGGCACAATGACTATCAAAGATGATGGCTACCGTGATGAGAAAGTACAGTACATTGGCACAATTGGGAAGGTCGATGAAGCTCCATCCCCAAAGGTCTATGATAAGAAAGAGAAGTCTCTAGAACGAAAGGATAGAGCTTAGAGTACAATGGATGAGCAAGGGGTCAAGCCATTCATACTTGGTCAGATCATTGCAGAGGAGACCTCAGTTCCCCTCCATGAACCACCATAGACCTAAGAAAAAGGAAGTCAAGCTTAGAGACTTTAAACAAGCTCACTTGGGAGGAAGTCCCATGTCTATCTCTGTACATACTTCTTTGTTTTAGTTTTTTAAACGTTAAATAAGTGTGCTAAGCTGTTTGATTTTCTCTTGATTGTGTGATTTCAGGAAAGTATGAGAGGTAAATCATGAAAAGGAGGTGAAAACGCACAGGAATGGCTTGACTCGAGCACCAAACTCGAGCCCTATGATCGAGCCAACAAACCGAGCCATAGGAGGGAAATTCAAATTTCAAAAATTCTGACAGTCGGACATACTCGACCCCACCTGGCCGAGTCAGAGGATCGAGTCGGAGATGTGTCAGCTCGAGTCAGAAGCGTCGGACGTACTCGACCCCACCTGGTCGAGTCAGAGGATCGAGTCAACCTCTTTTGGCGCCCGAGTTCGAATTTTGAATTCAAAACCAAACGAATAGCGCTTCCCCTTGTCCTCTTTGTCCCCTCCCACTTGGCTATATAAACACAACTCGATCCAAGGCTCCCCTCACACCAAAAACTCTCACTTCTCTCCCTTTTATTTTCCAGAACTCTCTCTATTTGTTCTTGCTGTTCTTAAGTGTTCTTCATCTGTTTTTCGTTTCATCTTGCTGTCCTTGAGGTTATTCTGACATTATTGAGTCTCTCTTCTTTCCTTGAGTGATTCTCAGGCATGGATTCACGCCAAACCCGTCGTAAATTAGCTGAAGCCCTCGCCCGAAACTTCTAGATGTGGAGAGAAACCGGTCCTCCAAGCGAAGAACCCATGGAGGTTGAAGAAGTGCTTAACTCGAGCACACATGCACGTCTTTATGTTTCTTCTCTATATCAGGACAGTGAAGACACTAGAATCATGTGTCTTGGTGTTGAAGAGAAGCTCTAGTATCGTGGAGGCTCTCCTGGGTTCCAAACATATGTTTGTAGTTTTCCGAATCCGGTAGCTTCGAAATGAGGCAAGTGTAGAATCCATCGTGTTGGAAAAATCATAACTTTCGATCCAGAGCAGCTCTTGACCTGATTCCAACTCTCACGGCTTCGTATTTGAGTCAAGATTCCAGAACATGTCTCCTCAACATTCGGTTCTTCTTGGTCTGGCCGTAATTCTCTGACGAATGCACGGCGGTCCAAATCCGGTAGATTCTGGTCTGTTTGTCTTGTATATGCCATAACTTCTTCGTTTGAGCTGAGTTTGTGTTGATTCCACTTCGAGGAGCTCGTTAGATGAGCTGAGAGTGTAGTCCATGTGATTGTTGTTGATGCTTCTGAAACTAGGGCTGCATCATTCCCTCCATCTTCAAGAGGTTTTGTCCTCAAAACAGATTTTCCTACACATAAACATACCAAGTTAGTCCATTGTAGTACATGAGGGTGTAGAAGCTCACCTCGCGGTTGGATTTGTGGAGGGTGAGGGGGCTCCTCCTTCATCAGCATTGAGTTGGAGACATCACATATTTGATCCCAAGGCCGAGATTCACTAACATCTCTTACTTCACCTTATATTTCTCCTTTATCTCCTACTTTGATTTGGGATTGTTGTTGTGGATCAGGAAGTTCTTCTTTGGTTCATAGAGTCGTGGTGATAAAAGGTTCATCATTACCTGTATAGGTATACAACAAGTCAGAATCACATACGTTAAATAAGTTTTCGTACTTACCTCGCATATGGATGTGGTTAGGATTAGCATGGTGATTTGCTCTCAGTTTTGTTATGGCATGTCTATCCGATGTCTCCTCTTTAATCTGAATAATGTCATTAACACAATCATCCTCTTGGGCAGTCGCCTCGTTCAACATTAATTTTGTTTCTTCATGGCTTTGATTCTGATCCAGAAACTCCTCTTTCTTCAAAGTTGCCTCTTGATCTGTGATGGTGTCCTTTGTACCTGAAACTTTTTCAACGCCTTTGGCACTAGACAAGTGTGTTAAAACAGTCATTGAATCACATAAATCAGGTGGATAAATTTTAATTTGAACCATATCATTAGTATGTGAAATTATTTCCTCTTTTGGGCTTAAAACAATTTCGTGTTTCTGTTCAGTATCTAACGATTTTTTTGCTTTTTTGGACATGTATATTTGCAATAAAGGCTCAGATTTCTTGTCCAAATTGAGAAGAGTGTCTCCTATACTTACCTGAAGAGGATCCGTCAATGTTTTGACAATGACTTGCATGTCACGGCTCAAGTTTTGCTGCACTTGTCTTAGTGTTGATGTTGCTCCTCTTGTGGGGCATAACTTGGTAACGTGTCCCTTCTGATTACATTTATAACATGTTAGTTCTAAAGATTTTGAGTCATAACACGTACCTTGTTGTGTGCCACCATCATCCACATGGTCACTCTCTTGTTCCGAGAATACTTTTTGGATTTGTTGCAAGTTATCTAAAGCTTTTGGCTCGACTTTTGTGACTCCATTACATAGCTTTAGGTTGGCTGGTTCATTCTCCACACCTTTGATGACTGGATGTACAAGCGTTTGTATTTCAGGTGGTTTTCCTCGAGTCTTGCCATCTCCTTGAGTACCTAAACCTGTCTTAACAACCTTTGGGCAAGACGAGCGTTTAATCATAGAAATAAGTTGTTCAACAGATTTTTTTATTTCATCCACTTCTTCTTCAAAAGTTTAGTTCGTTTCCAGCTTTAATCCTTTCTCATTACCGTTTGTTGTTGCTGCCTTCTTATTTGGGCGGTCCTTTGCAAGATGTCCTGTGCCCTTACACTTATAACACATTAGTGGATATGAATTCTGAGAATTTGCAACCTTACCTTGCTGCTTTGTAGCGTTTGTTAGCACTTCCCTTGTTCTGGAATTGTAGACAGGCTCATGTATTAGGGCTGGTATGGACATTCGGCTTTGTGGTGTTGTTTGGTATGTGGGTGTTGTAGATTTGTTGCTACTTTTTTTGGTTTGGTTGCAGCAGCTCCTGTGGCGAATATCTCTTACACATCACCCACTTTAGCTCCTCCCACGTTCTGATTTTTGTGTCATTGTAATGCCATTGATTATACTCTTCACAATCCCACCACTTTAAGGCTTCTCCCTCGAGTTGCCCAAGAGCAATTGAAAGCCTCTCTTCATGGGGCGTTTTATAGTACCAAAAGTACTCATGCATATTGATTTCCCATTGTAGATATCTTATACCATAAAACAAGAAGAACTCAGGTCTAAAGCGTTCATAACCATCATCATAAATTAACTTAATTCTGATTTAGAGGTAGCTCGGAATGTGGCTCGTGGTATTGGACTCCATAGGGTTCTTGGTGTGCTCATTTGTAGCAGCTGCTTAACCACTCGTGGGGGTGATTCATCATCTAAATCTTCATCTAACTTTGAATCAGAATATTCTGTTATTTGTCAAGATTTTCTGCCATAGTCATTTTCCTCTTCACACCAACTTTCAGTTTGCTTGCAGTCGCCTTGTGTAGCAGCGTAGTGGCCTGGTCTAGGGCTGTAACAAAGCTTATTTCCTCCTGCTGTTGTGACCCTTAGCTCTCCTTGTGATAGATAACCACGTGTACTACCTGCAAGTTCACAAAATTGAGACTCACTATCCGATTCGTTCTGAAGTTCATAATTTAACTCAGTTTCGGATTTATGTGGGGTTTGATAAGCGAGGCTCCATGTGTGGTCTGGTGGCTCAGGTTCAAGCTCTTCTTCACGTCCTAGTTCATCCTCACAGCTGATGTTAGAGTCAGTTTCGTCACTCCATGTTTCAGCATTGAAATTATCTCTTCTTTCCCAAGAGTGATGGCTTGCTTCTCTTCCACGTCATGAATCCTCCTCTTGGAAATCACTTTAAGGTTCGAACTCTTCTTCTCCCCAATCAACTTCAGATGTATTGTAATCACTTATATCTCCTTCTTCATAATCCATAGGTTCTGGTCGAATTTGTACCTCACAAAAAAAAAAAAAAACAGAACCAACTTAGCAGCTGAAATAGCAGATTTTTATGTTTATGCTACCTGTCAAATGCCTCAATGCACTATCATGCCATTGTAGTACAGAAAGGTATCAATCCAAATGAGTGTGATATTAACCAGAAAGGATGCAATCAAACCGTCTAAGTCAAGCCGAGCAAGCAGTAAATGGTGAAACTATCAACTAAGCAAAAAGAGATCGAAGGCAATTACAGAAACTAAAAACATAGTGAAAACAGGGGAAAAACAGAGTAAAGCAGAGATCATAAACAGAGCGAAAACAGAACGAAAACAGAACACAGAAAACAGAGATCAATCAAGAACAAGAAGGTCCTAAGGATGGGGTTGGTCAGTCTATCCTCCTAATCTAACTAGGGGCTTAACAAAATCTATCTAGCTAATCCCTAGACAATAGATTCAACAGTAGCTAAATCCACTTACGTGACAGATAACCTCAAGCTAAACTAGTTCCAGACCTAAATCTCTCTAGCGAAATCTAGCTTAGCAAGCACTAAGATTCAATCTATTTAAGCCAATAAACACCCTAGACATCCAATCTCTTAGGTTAGGTATGTAAATCTCTGGAATTAGTTGGTCCAGGCATTTCATCAAACACCTTCTAGGTGTGGAAAAACCTATGATCTAGATTCAATTGATCAGAGAGAAACTAGCATTAAGATCACTAATCCAGAAGGGATTTCGTCTAATCTAACCCTAAGCCACCTAGAAGACTAAGATTCCAAGCCTAAACCTAACCCATCCTTAAGATCCCTAGAAAACTACTCACAGATCATGATGAACACATCAAACTCAAAAACCCAGAAATGAATAAAACTTTCATAATCATAAAGATAAGGAAGAGAAAAGAAGGGATAGAAAGATTCAAACACAAATACTCAGTAGATTCAGAGTTCTATGATTCAAGAAGCAAGAACAGATGAACAGATGATAAGAACCTAAAAAACGAGGATCCCCCCGTCCTAATCTCATACAGAGTATTTATACTCTTAGTTAAAAACCCTAAATCACAAAAAGACAAAATAGCAAATTAGGAAACTGCCTCGAGCAAGCTGGATCGAGTGAGGTGGTCGAGTCCGTAAAAAAAAATTTCAAGACGGCACTTTTATCTCCGGCTCGAGCAGGCACTCGAGTGGTTTGGTCGAGCTGGGATCAAGACTGCATTTTTATGGTCAGCTCGACCAGGGGACTCGAGTAGGTTGGGTCGAGATGGAATCAAGACTGCTCCTTTGGTACGGACTCGAGTAGGGGCTCGGGTGTGGGGCTCGAGCTTGTTAAAAGACGGCACCTTTGGCATGGACTCGAGTGGCGCGGTCGAGCTGGTTCCAAGACAGCTCCTTTGGCTCCGGCTCGAGTGGTTGACTCGAGCTGTGTGGTGAGGACCTTGGCTTTCCCTTCTTCCTTCTCTCCATTCGGCCTCAACAATCAATACTCCTTAAGTGCACCTGAAAAGACTCCAAAATGCAGAATGTATGCAAACCTAATGCAAAATGCTCTAAGTATGCAAAACTAGACACAAATGCTAAGAACATGCTATTAAACGAGGCTAAAAGGGTGATAAATGCATGCTAAAACCATGTAAAATACAGACATATCAACTCCCCCAAACTTAGTCTTTGCTTGCCCTCGAGCAAACATATAAGAATAAGATGGAGAAGAGGTTTGGAAATGGGGATTCAGAACCAAAGCTTGCAGATATAACAGATGATCTCAATGTCCAAGTTGCTAGTTCTAGAATGCAAAGCATATGAACTTTACTCAAAAACTTTAGCCATACTCTTCACAGCACAATTTCAATTAAATCTCAACCTAGACATGCATTCAAATCTACCATTCCCTTTAATATTCAATTAAGCAGAAACCATGAATCAAGCTATGCACATTCAATGAACTCATTTGGCTAAGGGTAAGGTTAAGAGACAAAGATGGTCCCTTTGACATGGTTTGATCAGTTCAGAACAGGGATCTCTCAAGAAAAAGGAATGAGCTTCAGTAGAATGCTAAAGGTAAGAACCAACCTATGCATACAAGAATAGACTCTCATCTACCCCAATCATACACAGGTGTTCTAACCCCTAGTTCTAAACCCAGAAAATCGTCCTAATTCTACCCTTACCCCTTGGGCGTTTTGCCTTGAGCTTTTCTTGGATCAGATTCATTTTTTTTCTTTTTGTTCTTGTTCTAGGAGAGGTTCTTTATACTTCTAACGGATTGGATTCTTTCTTTTGGTTTTTACTACCAGCTTAGGCGTTTTCTAAAACCATTTTCAGACTTTAAGCTTTGCCTTTCTTTTCTTATTCTTAGCACACCCCCAAATCCTTTACTAGATTAACACAATTTCAGATCATTCCTCTCCTAAAAACTCTTAACTTTTTTCTTTCATCTTTTTCCAAATTTTATTTCTTCCTTTTCATAGAACCAAACCTTATACCCAATAATGATGAAGATCCCACCTAGTCCTATCTGATTCGAAAATTGCAAACCAGAACTACATGAGATTCTATCCTTGTCGGCTCAAACCTAACACTTTCTACCAAGCTCATTCAGAAATAGTCCTCACACACTCAATAAAGTAATAACATGGCTTGAAAGAAGGCTAGGCTAAGGGCATTGTAAAACTGCTCTAATGATGAGAACAGCTACTTGGATTAGCAAGAGTGGTAAACAGCTATATGTATATGGTATCCATGAGTTCAAATGCAGTGCATAGACATGATAATTATAAGTCAAGTTCAGGTTCAAATAGATAGGGAATGGTATCAAATCACGGCAGGCTTCAATTGAGACATAATCTAGTTGTGCATTCAAAGTATGATGCAGTCTTACTTCAAGTTCATTAACAATGCATTAAACAACTAGAAACGGGGCATTGAAATTAATACATTAAATTAGCAAGCTTGCAAGGTTATAATTATCATGATCCCCTATGCATATGCAACAACCCTATATGAAAACAATCTAGACTCAATCCTAAAATGTAAATGCAACTACATGAACACACTGTTTTTGTAATCTTTTTCGAAAAAATTTCAAAATTTTTTGGTTTTTCTATGCCTTAGATGTATGCAAACTCAAATATGCATGAAAATAGAAAATAAGAGAACAATAAACATGTCAAACATAGCTTAACCCTTCCCCCAAACTTAAATTACACAGTCCCTTGTGTAATAAAAATTTAGAAAGAAGGTTTAAGAAACGACAAAAAGCAAGAAAGAAATGCAAATGATATATACAAGAGATGATGGAGCAGGTACCTTAGGGGTTGGAGAAGAAGGAGGAGATTGAATCCTCCATGCTCTCTCTGGTGTAAGCGGCGCAGGAGCTGGACTCGACCTGGGGTTCGAGTGATTCGGTCGCGCCAATCATGGGAAAGGGGCTGGCTCGAGTGGGGGACTCGAGCTGACCGCTCGAGCTGGAATGTCCGCTCACCAAACTCCTCTTTTTCCTTGTGTATTGCTTGACTTGTTGCCTTGGCTCAAATGGGGTCGGTCGAGTCGGACATACCTGCTCTGCTTTCTCCTGAAAGCACACAAACAACCCACAAAACAAAAATTAGAAAACTAAACGACGGTTTATCAAGAAAATAAGATCATTATACACAGGGATAGACATGGGACTTCCTCCCAATTGAGCTTGTTTATAGTCACTAAGCTTGACTTCCTGTTTTACTCAAGCAGTGGGAGGTTCATCTAGAGGGAGGGAAGTTCCCTCTGGGATGATGTAATCAGCAAGATAGGGTTTGAGCCTCTGCCCATTCACAGTAAACTCGGAGTCACCCTTCCCGATCAGAGTAACCGCTCCATAAGGTGAGACTTCTTTGACTCTGAATGGTCCTGACCATCTGGACTTCTTTGACTCTGAATGGTTCAGAACCACCCTTGCATCATTGGTAGGACAGGCTATAGCTTCAACCCACTTGGAGACATAATCAACAGCCACCAAGATGTAGCTGTTCCCATGAGATGGTGGGTTGAAAGGCCCCACGAAATCAATGCCCCATACATCAAATACCTCGACTTCTAGAATTGGGTTCTAAGGCATCTCGTCCCTTCTGCTGATGTTACCCATTCTCTGGCAAGGATCACACCTAGTGATGAAAGCTTGAGCATCCTTGAACATTGAAGGCCACCACAATCCTGCTTGGAGAACATTCTATACAGTCTTGAAAGTAGCAAAGTGACCCCCATAAACAGAACCATTGCAGTGCTCCAAAACCCCATTTACTTCTCTCTCAGCTATGCATCTTCTGTAAAGGCTCATCCCAGAAGTAGTGGTTCATATCTCTCAGAAACTTCTTTTTCCTGTAAGCATCAAGACTCCTAGGGATTTCGCCACAGGTAATTGGCAAAATCTGCATACCGGGCGCTTCCTCATTGCAGACAACAATGAGTTGTTCCTCAGGCATGGAATCATCAATTGGTAATGGATCATCTATTCTCATCCTTGATAAATGATCAGCTACTCCATTCTCTATACCCTTCTTATCAACGATCTCCATGTCAAACTCCTGTAGCAGAAGTATCCATCTGAGTAGTCTTGGCTTAGTCTCCTTTGCATGATATGCTGAGTCTGCATGATCTGTGTAGTATCACCTTGGAACCCACTAGGTAGCTTCTGAACTTCTCAAACAAAGAAACAGCCATCAATTCCTTCTCTGTTGTATCTCCCTGAGCTCAAGTGTTCTCGCTTGCATAATAGATCACATGTAGCTTCTTGTCAATCTTTGTCCCAAAACAGCTCCCACAACATAATCTGATGCATCACACATGATTTCGAACGGATAGTCCCAGTTTGGTGTTTGGACTATTGGAGCTGAGACCAAAGCTTCCTTAATCTGCTGGAATGCCCTCAAACACTCAGAATCAAAGATGAACTCTTGTTCCTTGCATAACAGCCTAGTGAGTGGTCTACCTATATTTGAGAAATCCTTGATGAACCGCCTATAGAAACCAGCATGACCCAAGAAACTTCTGATATCCCTGACGTTCTTAGGCGGTTTCAACTGCATCATCATGTCAACCTTGGCTCTGTCCACTTCTATCCCATTCTCAGAAATTTTCTGCCCCAAGACAATCCCTTCTCTGACCATAAAGTGACATTTCTCCCAGTTCAAAACCAGATTTGTCTCCTCACACCTAGTAAGCACCCTGCAAAGGTTCAAAAGGCAGGAGGAGAAAGAAGAGCCATACACGAAAAAATCATCCATGAATACCTCCACAGTCTCCTCTATTAAATCCGAGAATATAGAAGTCATGCATCTCTAAAAAGTAGCAGGTGCATTACAAAGACCAAAAGGTATTCTCCTATAGGCAAAAGTTCCATATGGACAAGTGAAAGTAGTCTTTTCCTGATCATTAGGATGAATAGGAATTTGAAAGAAACCACTATATCCATCTAAGAAACAGTAAGAGGGATGATTTGCAAGCCTTTCTAACATTTGATCAATGAATGGTAATGGGAAATGATCTTTTCTAGATGCAGCATTCAATTTCCTGTAATCAATACACATCCTATGACCAGTGATAGTTCTAGTGGGTATCAGTTCATCCTTATCATTCCTAACAACAGTTATATCTCCTTTCTTTGGAACACAATGCATAGGAGAAACCCAATTACTATCAGATATAGGGTAGATGATTCCAGCTTCTAACAACTTAAGAATTTCCTTTTTAACCACTTCCTTCAAATCCGGGTTCAATCTCCTCTGAGGTTCAATGCTAGCATATGATTCATTTTCCAGATGAATTCTATGACTACACAAGCTAGGTGAAATTCCTTTAATATCATCCAGAGAATAACCAATTGCTTTTCTAAACTTCCTCAATTCAATCAATAGCAAATGCAACTCATCATCATTCAGCATATCATTTACTATGATTGGGTATGTAGAATTAGGTCCAAGAAAGGCGTACCTTAGCCCAGTAGGAAGTGGTTTGAGGTCTACCTTAGGTGCTTCAGTTCGACTCAGCCGCCGATGGAGGAGTCTGGCTCGAGCACTGGATCGAGTGGCGCGGTCGAGTCTGGCGCTGAGTGTAGTCTGGCTCGAGCAGGTGACTCGAGCTGGGCGGTCGCGCCGAGCACTGAGTGTAGTCTGGCTCGAGCAGGTGACTCGAGCTGGGTGGTCGCGCCAGTGTGTTCTGCCGCAAAAACCTCTATTTCAACCCCAATCAGATCTTCAAAGACCTCTGACCCTTCCAAAACCTTATGCGAGTCCAAAATCATCACATACCCCAAAGTTTCGTCGTGTAAGTACCCATCTTTCCCACTCTTTGTCAAAGCGGTCTGAAGGTAATCTTCCTCATTAAGTTCCTCCAGAAGTTCATCAGCAAGTTGATCCAATTCCTCAACATAGAAGATATGCCCTTCTATTTCCGGCTTTCTCATTGTGGCTTTTATGTCGAACGTCATTTTGAAGTCAGCCCCATGGTTGAGATCGATCTTTCCCTTTCGAACATCAATAACTACCCCAGCTGTAGCTAAGAAAGGTCTTCCTAGAATCAGAGGATCTCTCTGTTCTTCATCCATCTCCGGACTATGAAACGTAGTCTCAACGCTTCCAACCATCGAGGTGATCTTCCAACATGCCATGAAGAGTTCGACGGATCTGTCTGCAAGCACCAAAGAGATGTTGCAAGGCTTGTAGTTGCTGAATCCTAACCTCTTAGAACGAGAGTGGCATGAGACGATAGATGCCCAAGATCACAAAGGATTTCTAAGACCTGACCTGTAGAGACTGGTAATGAACCAGATCACTTAGCTTCTTCTTGATAACCCTCTTCTGAATGATGGCACTGCACTCTTCTGACAAAACCACCATACCCTGAATCGCCTTGGCTTTCTCATTTACTGCATCCTTCAAGAATTTCTGATATAYAGGTAACATTGAAAAGGCATCGATGGCAACCCTAATCTCGCTTCCCTGATGTGTTTGTCAAAAATTGCTTTGTACTTCTCCATTAGATCCTTTTTGAATCTTCCTGGGAAAGGCAGTTTGGGCTTGTAAGGAGGGGGAATAAAGGGTGCTTTTTTTTCCTCTTGAACGACAGGTTTTGCAGCAGGTGGGGTGCTAGCTCGAGTGGGGTGCTCGAGCTGGTTCAGAGTCAGCCTCAGAAGCTGGTCTTTACAGCTCAAATCCTCCCCATCTTCAATCTCACTGTCCTCGGCTTTAATTGATCCGTCCCTCTCAGGTATCTCCCGTCCACTCCGTAAAGTGATGGCATTGATGTGTGCAAAATCTTTGGGGTTCTGTACTTCCTTTCCTGGAAGCTGGCCAAGAGGCGTTGTGGAAGAACTTGATGCAGTCTGGTTCTCCAAGTACTTGAATTTGGAGTTCAATGTCTCAAACTTCGCTGTTGAGATCATTGTGTGAGTAGTCCATCCGGGATTTGACTTCACCAATTCTCTTAGTTACGCCCAATGCACCGGCTGCCCGACTCAGGCCTGCGTGAAGATGGCTAGCTGGGATCCATAGTGTAAACGAGCTGAGGATGTGGAAAACCCTGGTGCTGGACCCATTACTCCTCGTTGCTGATGGTTGCTCGGTAGGTGGCTTAGGAACAAAACCTTGATTTTGGTCAGCCGTGAAAGGCTTGACGGAGGCGGTTGTGTCGAGGCGGGTGACTGATCTGCGTTAGCAATGTCGTGCTCCGTAAGACAGATTTGGGTTGTTTGTAGTCAAGCCTTTCAGCCTTTCCACCCCGATTCTGAATGTAGCTAACCTCTTCCATACTAGTACCCTCCCCATCTTGAATCTGGAAAATCTCATCTTCATTTGCAAAATGAACGTGCTTCTTTTGGCTGAGAAGGAGTTGATCCAGTTTGGCATTCAAAGTTTTCATGTCCGCCTATGCCTTTCTTCGAATCAACACCGGCCAAGCATTACATGCCTCCAGTAGTTCTCATCTAATTGAGCAAGGTTCTCCACTAATTCCCAGCCCTCAATGACATCCTTGTTGAGGAAATTGCCATTGCCTGCTGTATCAAAAACCATCCTTATCTTTGGTTGAACTCCTCTGTAAAGTGTACCGAGTAGACTCGTTGCTGAAACCGTGGTGAGGACACTGAATATGTAACCTTTGAATCGCTCCCAGGCTTCATGTTTCCCCACCTTCTGGCAAAACCGGATATCTCATTGCGTGAGTCGAGCCGCGAGCTGGAGAAGAACTTGGAAAGGAAAGCTTTCAGTCATCCCATGAAGATGTAGAGCCATGGGGTAGATTCTTCTCCCACGATGTGCTTGTCCCCAAGAGAGAAAGGGAAAAGTCGTAGTTTGAAGCCATCTTCACTGACTCCATTGATCTTAGTGAGGCTGCAGAGCCTATCAAACTCATCTAGGTGATCAAGAGGATCCTCCATAGGCAGGCCATGAAACTTGTTGCTCTGTACCATAGCGATCAAACCACTCTTGATCTCAAAGTTGTTGTTCTGGATGGAAGGAGGGACAATCCCTTGCCGCTGAGTGTGAGTGTTGGGGGCATCGCCTGCTCCAATAAACCGTGGCCGCCTCTGAGGAGGTGCTTCCTCATGCAGTAACTGTTGGTTGTTGTCTTCCATTCCCACCTGATCTTAGTGATCGATTCTGGTGTGTTCTCTCTGCTCCCTCAACTGTTTTGGTCTATTAATGTAGTCAACGGAAGGCAGGAGGTTCTGGTTTCCTTTGAATCTCGTTTGCATGCAGCGGAATGCCAAGGTCGCGTCGTGATGGTCGACTCGGTCTGGGCACTCGAGTGGCTTGGTCGAGCTGAATGCCAAGGTCTCGTCTTGATGGTCGACTCGGTCTGGGCACTCGAGTGGCTTGGTCGAGTCAGAACAAAGACGTGTCGAAGTACCTGAAATGCAAAGACAAAGAAGGAAACAGAAGGTGAGTAACAGAGTAGACTTAAAGAACTTGATCTAAAATGATTTGAAATCCTAAATGTAACAAGCAACACCTAAATGGCAACAGCGTCAATTTGTAATAGCAGATTTTTATGTTTATGCTACCTGTCAAATGCCTCAATGCACTATCATGCCATTGTAATACAGAAAGGTATCAATCCAAATGAGTGCGATATTAACCAGAAAGGATGCAATCAAACCGTCTAAGTCAAGCCAAGCAAGCAGTAAATGGTGAAACTATCAACTAAGCAAAAAGCGATCGAAGGCAATTACAGAAACTAAAAACAGAGTGAAAACAGGGGAAAAACAGAGTAAAGCAGAGATCATAAACAGAGCGAAAATAGAGCGAAAACAGAACACATAAAACAGAGATCAATCAAGAACAAGAAGGTCCTAAGGATGGGGTTGGTCAGTCTATCCTCCTAATCTAACTAGGGGCTTAACAAAATCTATCTAGCTAATCCCTGACAATAGATTCAACAAGATTAAATCCACTTTCGTGACGATAACCTCAAGCTAAACTAGTTCCGCACTAAATCTCTCTAGCAAAATCTATTGCAGGCATTAAGATTTAATCTATTTAAGCCAATAAACACCCTAGACATCCAATCTCTTAGGCTAGGTATGTAAATCTCTGAATTAGTTCAGCATTTCATCAAACACCTTCTAGGTGTGAAAAAACCTATGATCTAGATTCAATTGATCAGAGAGAAACTAGCATTAAGATCACTAATCCAGAAGGGATTTCGTCTAATCTAACCCTAAGCCACCTAGAAGACTAAGATTCCAAGCCTAAACCTAACCCATCCTTAAGATCCCTAGAAAACTACTCACAGATCATGATGAACACATCAAACTCAAAAACCCAGAAATGAATAAAACTTTCATAATCATAAAGATAAGGAAGAGAAAAGAAGGGATAGAAAGATTCAAACACAAATACTCAGTAGATTCAGAGTTCTATGATTCAAGAAGCAAGAACAGAGGAACAGATGATAAGAGCCTAAAAAACGAGGATCCCCCCGTCCTAATCTCATACAGATTATTTATACTCTAGTTAAAAACCCTAAATCACAAAAAGACAAAATAGCAAATTAGGAAACGAGCTCGAGCAAGCTGGATCGAGTGAGGTGGTCGAGTCCGTAAAAAAAAACTTCAAGACGGCACTTTTATCTCCGGTTCGAGCAGGCACTCGAGTGGTTTGGTCGAGCTGGGATCAAGACTGCATTTTTATGGTCAGCTCGACCAGGGGACTCGATTAGGTTGGGTCGAGATGGAATCAAGACTGCTCCTTTGGTGCGGACTCGAGTAGGGGCTCGGGTGTGGGGCTCGAGCTGGTTAAAAGACGGCACCTTTGGCATGGACTCGAGTGGCGCGGTCGAGCTGGTTCCAAGACAGCTCCTTTGGCTCCGGCTCGAGTGGTTGACTCGAGCTGTGTGGTGAGGACCTTGGCTTTCCCTTCTTCCTTCTCTCCATTCGGCCTCAACAATCAATACTCCTTAAGTGCACCTAAAAAGACTCCAAAATGCAGAATGTATGCAAACCTAATGCAAAATGCTCTAAGTATGCAAAACTAGACACAAATGCTAAGAACATGCTATTAAACGAGGCTAAAAAAGTGATAAATGCATGCTAAAACCATGTAAAATACAGACATATCAGTAGCCACGAAATGGAAATTCAGCTAAAACAGAAAAGGAAACTTCACTTAATTCTCTTAAAGCCCTACTTTCCAATTCTCGGTCTTCTTCTCTATCAACCTAGCAGCCACGAAACTCAGGCTTATAAACACCCTAAGATTCAGTTCTAAACTCAAGCAATTCGATGACGCAAAACAGAAGCAAACAACCCAATCAAACTTAAGCACACAATCAATTTATAGAAAACAGAAATTGCAATTTTACAATTCTGAAACAAGCTATCGATTTCTCTTCTTCTAACAACCTTTCAGCCACGGATTTTAATCTCTAAACAACCCAGAGATGCAGTTTTAAAGCCCAAGCAAATGCTCAAACAAAACAGTAGCAACAATTCTCACAAACTAAAGCAAATAACAGTCGATTAAGCAAGATTCGAACAATTTAGCAATCGATTTCTACTCTTACGACTCACGACCTTAACTCTTCTTTTCTGAATTTTCTTTTAATGAAACAAACAATAACAAGCTCAATAACAGAAGCAAACACACTATTCAAACAAAAGAAAACTAACAGATTTTTATTTTTGTTTTTAGATTTAATAAAACTGAAATAACGAAAAACTGAAATGACAAAAACAGAAAATATAAAGGGATAAAGTTTGGATGGATACAACCTGAGGGGGATAGGAGCTTTTAGCTCTGATACCAGATGATACATGCCTCGGGAGTCACACCAAAGGAAGCAGCATACGGAAGCAAAGATTAAAACCTGAAGGCTCGAAGATGAGTTTGGAGTCGCACCAAATCTTCTTCAAGGGTTTTGCACAAGGCTGGAATCCACCAAGACTTGATACAAGGAGGCTGAGAACGAGTCTTTGAATCCACAAAGGCTGGAACTCACACGTTGAAGGCTTGAATCCACAAGTCTTGAATTGTAATAAGCTTTTAGAGCGGCTAGGCTTAAAACAGAAATCTGCCGACTTTTCTTATTATTAGGTTAAAACATTCTGGATGATACAAGGTGCGACCTGGGGGTTTTATAACATAACCCTAGGTGAAAAACGACACAAAAAAACCATAACAGCAATTAGTTTTAAAAGAAACAACAAGACTTGCAAGAAAAAGGAAATAACTGAAAAATGGAAAGTTTGGAGGAATATGGACTCCTCTTTATTTTCGTGCATGTCTCTTGATACCGAAGTATTCTTGTGCTTGTGGAGGATGTATTAGACTGAGAACAAGCCCTGGAACACGTACTAAGGGTGTTGCCTCGTTAAAACATTTCTCAGAAAAACACAGTGAGAAAACTGAAGATAAGAAAAAAGAGTACAATTCCTTAGCACGTATTTGTGTGTCTTCACTATATGAAGATAGTGAAGACATTAGAATCACGTGTCTTGGTGTTGAGGAGAAGCTCTAGTATTATGGAGGCTCTCCTGGGTTCCAAACATATGTTTGTAGTTTTCCGAATCCGGTAGCTTCGAAATGAGGCAAGTGCAGAATCCGTCGTGTTGGAAAAATCATAACTTTCGATCCAGAGCAGCTCTTGACCTGATTCCAACTCTCACAGATATGTCTTTGAGTCAAGATTCCAGAACAGGTCTCCTCATCGCTCGGTTCTTCTTGGTCTAGCCGAAATTCTCGGACGAGTGCACGGCGGTCAAAATCCAGCAAATTCTGGTCCGTTTGTCTTGTATATGCCATAACTTCTTCATTTGAGCTGAGTTTGGGTTGATTCCACTTCGAGGTGCTCCTTAGATGAGCTGCGAGTGTAGTCCAGGTGATTGTTGTTGATGCTTCTGAAACTAGGGCTGCATCATATTCTCAATCTCTGTGGATCGATCTCGTACGTACTACAACTGCATTATTGTGCACTTGCGGTATAATCGGGTTCAACTTTCGAGACTACTTTCTAGTAGGACTTGGGTGAAACCTGAGAAAGAGATGGAACTAATACCTCATGTATCAAGTTTTTGGCGCCGTTGCCGGGAGCTGTAGCAATAGCCATAGAGATTTGGTCTGAATCTGAGACTAGGTTTTTTTTAATTCTCACATTTTAATTTTAATTTTTTATTTTAAATTTGTTTAGGTAATAAATTCAAAAAGCTAAAAAAAAAAAGGAAGAGAGAATGAACCAGTTGCTGGATCAAGATGATGAGAACGTGGTGCATAGGCAAAGAGTGGTGCGAACAATATGCATGGCCGACGATCCTACAAGCAAAAATCGACGCACGGGAATTTGGCCACCACCAGTAGTTGGAGTTGAATTCGAAATCAAGGACAGCTTAAACCAAATGGTCCAAGGTTATAAGTTTGACGGATTATCAACGGAGAGGAGTGAGGAGGCTATCATCGAAAAAAAAGATGATCCTACCACAATCGAGAAGGAAACTCCTGTTATGCTAGAAAAGGAACCAGAAATCGAGGAAGTCACTACGGAGGAGCCGGACGAGATTAGGGAACCCGACATTCGTACTACCGACACTCGCAAAAAGGAACATGAGACTCGTGCAAGGAGCCAAGTAATGCCGGACTTACCTAAGTATCAACCTAAAATTCCTTTTCCAGGAAGAATTGAAGGTAGGATAGCGGAGAGAATGAGTAACATATTCAAAGAACAAATGAAAGGAGTAATCATCACTATGCTAATATTAGAAGGCTTGACGATAATACTAAATGCAAGCAAGTTCCTCAAGGACCTCGTGACTAAAAAGAAAAAGGAGCTCACTGAGGTGGCATTCCAAACGCACGAGTGCAGCGCCGTCATTCTCGACAAAAAGATTCCAAGGAAGTTAGATGATTCGGGTAGTTTCACTCTCTCTTGCACCCTCGGACATGTTACATTCGGGAGCTCCTTGTGCGACCTCGGAGCTAATGTGAACCTCATGCCTCTATCCATTGCACAAAAGTTAGGATTTACTCGATTCAAGTAGTGTAAGATGTCGCTAGTCCTCGCCGACCGCTCGATAAAAACACAGGTGGGATTACTTGAAGACATTCCGGTGATGATTGGTGAGTACCAGATTCCAACCGACTTTGTGATACTTGAGATGGATCGCGAACCCAAAGATCCACTCATCCTAGGAAGACCATTTCTAGCAACCGCGGGAGCCATCATCGATGTCAAAAATGGAAAGATCAACATTTACCTAAACGATGAAGTCATGCAGTTTAGTATCGATGAAGTGATGAAGAAACCCGAGGAATGAGATTGTATCTTTTGCGTCGACGATCTCGACGCACTAGCTGATGGAGTAATAAATGAGGGCGGATTCAAGGGCGAATTCCTAAGTGAAGAATTGCAAACGCTATGGAATGGACACGTCGTGGACATGATACTTCGTGAGATGGCTTATGCGAGTCTAATGCATTTCTTGGCTCAAACTTAACATATCCTGTCATAATAAGCGATGAGCTAAATGAGTGAATTAGGGGATAAATGTGCCAATAAGAGGTGTAAGTTACAATATATCAAACTTTATTATGACTTTGCGTTTTGAGAATTCTTGAATTTCATTGAAAAAGCGATAAACTAGAAGAATTGAGAAAGTGGGAAATGAGTTCATGAAATGTTCAAAACCACCAAAGTGAATTAAGGGGATAATTGTGCTTATAAGTGGTGTAAGTTTCAATATATCAAACTTTATTATGACATTGAGTTTTGAGATTTTGTGACCTTCGTTTGAAAAAAGCGATAACTCAGAAGAATCGAGGAGGGAAATGAGTTCATGAATTTTTCAAAACCACCAAAGTGAATTTAGGGGATAATTTTGCTCATAAGTGGTGTAAGTTTCAATATATCAAACTATATTATGACATCGAGTTTCGAGATTTCAGGACATTCCATTTAAAAAACCGATAACTCAGAAGAATCGAGGAGGGAAATGAGTTCACGAAATGTTCAAAACCGCATAAGTGAATAAAGGGGATAAATGTGCTCATATGTGTTGTAAGTTTCAATATATAAACTTTATTACGACATTGCGTTTCGAGATTTCGTGACCGTCCATTGGAAAAAACGTTAACTCATAAGAAACAAGAGGGATATAAATGAGTTCATGAAATGTTCAAAACCAAAAAAGTGAATTAAGTGGACAATGTGCTTATAAGTGTTGTAAGTTTCAATATATCAAACTTTATTATGACATTGAGTTTCGAGATTTCATGACCTTCYATTGAAAAWGCGATAACTCAGAAGAATCAATAGGAGGAAAATGAGTTCACGAAATGTTCAAAACCACCAAAGTGAATTAAGGGGATAAATGTGCTCATAAGAGGTGTAAGTTACAATATATCAAACTTTATTATGACTTTGTGTTTTAGGAATTCGTGAATTTCATTGAAAAAGCGATAAATCAGAAGAATTGAGAAGGTGGGAAATGAGTTCATGAAATGTTCAAAACCACCAAAGTGAATTAAAGGATAATTGTGCTCATAAGTGGTGTAAGTTTCAATATATCAAACTTTATTTKACATTGAGTTTCAAGATTTTGTGACCTTCCATTGAAAAACGATAACACATAAGAATCGAGGAGGAAAATGAGTTCATGACATGTTCAAAACCACCAAAATGAATTAAGGAGATAAATGTGCTCATAAGAGGTGTAAGTTTCAATATATTAAACTTTATTATGACATTTTCTTTCGAGAATTTGTGACTTTCCATTAAAAAAAATGATAACTCAGAAGAATCGAGCAAGAGGGAGATGAGTTCAAGAAATATTCAAAATCACCAAAGTGAATTAAGAGGGAAAATATGCTCATAAGTGGTGTAAGTTTAAATATATCAACCCTTATTATGACATTGTATTTCGAGATTTCTAGACATTCCATTGAAAAAAGCGTTAACTCAGAAGAATCGAGAAGGAGAGAAATGAGTTCACGAAATTTTCAAAACAGCGAAAGTTAATTAAGGAGATAAATGTGCTCATAAGAGGTGTCAGTTTCAATATATCAAACTTTATTATGACATTTTGTTTTGAGAATTGGTGACTTTCTATTGAAAAATCGATAACTCAGAGCAATCGAGAAGGAGAGAAATGAGTTCATGAAATGTTCAAATCCACCAAAGTGAATTAAGGGGATAATTGTGCTCATGAGTGGTGTAAGTTTCAATATATCAAACTTTATTATGACATTGCGTTTTGAGAATTCGTGAATTTCATTGAAAAAGCGATAAATCAGAAGAATTGAGAAGGTGGGAAATGAGTTCATGAAATGTTCAAAACCACCAAAGTGAATTAAGGGGATAATTGTGCTCATAAGTGGTGTAAGTTTCAATATATCAAACTTTATTATGACATTGAGTTTTGAGATTTTGTGACCTTCGTTTGAAAAAAGCGATAACTCAGAAGAATCGAGAAGGAGGGAAATGAGTTCATGAAATGTTCAAATCCACCAAAGTGAATTAAGGGGATAATTTTGCTCATAAGTGGTGTAAGTTTCAATATATC
This sequence comes from Boechera stricta, assembly GCA_018361395.1. Taxonomy (NCBI): domain Eukaryota; kingdom Viridiplantae; phylum Streptophyta; class Magnoliopsida; order Brassicales; family Brassicaceae; genus Boechera; species Boechera stricta. The sequence goes on from CM031542.1 coordinate 6,786,344, forward strand.
AAACTTTATTATTACATTGAGTTTCGAGATTTCGTGACCTTCGTTTGAAAAAAGCGATAACTCAGAAGAATCGAGAAGGAGGGAAATGAGTTCATGAAATGTTCAAAACCACCAAAGTGAATTAAGGGGATAATTGTGCTCATAAGTGGTGTAAGTTTCAATATATCAAACATTATTATGACATTGAGTTTCGAGATTTCAGGACATTCCATTTAAAAAACCGATAACTCAGAAGAATCGAGAAGGAAGGAAATGAGTTCACAAAATGTTCAAAACCACATAAGTGAATAAAGGGGATAAATGTGCTCATATGTGTTGTAAGTTTCAATATATAAACTTTATTACGACATTGCGTTTCGAGATTTCGTGGTCGTCCATTGGAAAAAACGTTAACTCATAAGAAACAAGAAGGTTAGAAATGAGTTCATGAAATGTTCAAAACCACCAAAGTGAATTAAGGGGATCAATGTGCTTATAAGTGTTGTAAGTTTCAATATATCACACTTTACTATGCCATTGCGTTTTGAGATTTAGTGACCTTCCATTGAAAAAGCGATAACTCACAAAAATCTAGAAGAAGGAAAATGAGTTCACGAAATGTTCAAAACCACCAAAGTGAATTAAGGGGATAAATGTGCTCATAAGAGGTGTAAGTTACAATATATCAAACTTTATTATGACTTGCGTTTCAAGATTGTGACTTCCATTGAAAATAAACAAAAAATCGAGAAGGTGGAAAATGAGTACATGAAATGTTCAAAACTACCAAAGTGAATTAAGGGGATAATTGTGCTCATAAGTGGTGTAAGTTTCAATATATAAACTTTATTATCCATATGACGATGAAGGATGGTCTCAGATGTAAACCAACCTTAAAACTCCTTTTGCCTGTAATACCCACTTCTCATAAACCTTGAAAACAAACAATCAGGATCATCTAACCTCCATGCTTGCTTAGCCAATAAGGCTTGGTATCCACTTTTTTTTAATTAATTATTATTACAACTAGGCAATAAATGAGAAAATAAGTTGGTGCAATTAAAAAGTATTGGGATCTTGATTTCTTTTGTCACCGCAATTGGAATCTCTTTATATAATTTAATTCTCATACATATTTTTTCATAACCAGGGGTGATCAAGATTTTTACCATCTGAATAATCCTCGAGAATGAGTGTAGGCGTTGAGTAATTTACTTACTGGGTTTTCTAATAGGCCTAAAGCATGATACCATTTCGGTTTGTCAAATATAAGTGATTTAGTAATTTTGCGTTTGAAGAAAATTGATCAGTAACCTAGACCATAAGGGTAATTTCTTTTCAAGTGGAAACGTGAATTTTCTAATCGAACAAAGTATTAAATCACTTTTCACCTAGTAATTTAACTGAATATCAGAGAAAAAGAACACATAATTTTCTAGAAAACTTAGATACGATCTTAAAAAAAAAAATCACTTTCTTAAGTTATCTTTTGTTGGTTAAGTAGACAATTCAAAGTCGAGTCGGAGATCATTACACCAAATTTGGATTAAAAAACAAATGATTTGCTGTACATGTTCATATGGAAAAGCAAGACCAATATTCATATTGAACACACCAATTTTATTCATACTGAACACACCAAATGTTTATATACCTATCTTTTTATTGTGGTACATAAAACTTAGCGTTATTATAACAAACGAACATAAACATATCTTGTACATGTCATGCGGTAACTCATGGAATGACACATGACTTATTTAAACAAAAACACACAACAGTTTAGCCCCAAAGAGATTTGGCCGATTAACATGAGTAGTAACAGTAACACTTGTAATGTTGGTTGTGATCATAGCTGCAAGATCCATGGTGTGCGTGCTCATGTCTAATGCACCAATTGTTGCACGCGTTGTGTCTACAGGTTCCTGAATATGTCCTACTTGGCCTCTTGCACCACTTTTGTGCTTCCACCATTGACGGTTCTGCATTTATATATCTCACGGTTAATTATCAAAATATAAATGAAACATAAAATCTAAAACACATTTTACATGCATGCATATATAATAAGATCACTGCTCACCAAAAGCAGCAAAGAGAACAAGGGCAGCGAAGATAAAGGTGATGATGGTAATTGAAAACTTAGCCATGACTCTTACTAGTTACTTTGTTTTCAATGTATGTGTTATGTGTGAGGAATTAAGCCTAAGATTAACCTCTATTTATAAGAGTTGTGTCTTACTTGTGCATAATATAATAACGTGGTAACCTAGCTAATTAAACACGTCGTCTAATAATTTACACGCAAATACGAAATAATGAAATATAAAATCTTGACCAATTGATGAACAATGCTGATTAATACTGATTTTGACCAAGTAAACAGTTACACACTTTGCTAGATATTTTTTTAATAATTATTTTTTTAATAATATGTTTGGAATGGTTAGTGGAATTAGTATAAAGGCAGCGTCGTAGAAGAGGAGTATAAATTGATTGTTTTATTTAGAAGATAATTATATGTCGAAAATGATATTTTACGAAGATATGGATCGATGTTTTACAATAGTAGAATATTAGACAGTATTATCCCGGTTAAAAATCGTATTTCGGTTTTGGGCTTCACTTTGGCTGACAATTGGTTCAATATAGCTGAGAATTTGCTTGAAAATTATCAATGATATTTTCTCTCCATTTATATGGTATTAAAAATCACTTCAAAATATATCAATAATCTTTTATTAACTACAGATTCAACACGTTTAACTGCAAAGTTTTCTCATAATGAGTTACGGAAAATACTCAAATATATATATATATTTTTTTTTACATGCATGTCCTCATACTTTACCGTATTTTTAAAAAATTGGGATATTACATAGACACCATGCTAAGTTGATTTAACTCGTAAATATTTTCTTAGTATGATGATGAAGATTATATATGTATGTATCATACATATATTTATGGTGATGAAGATTTAGAAGGCGTTGAAGTAGCTCTAAATCTTGGCTCTACTAACTGGACTTGGCGTATTGTATTTTCTTAGAGGTTTTTATAGGAGTCGTTTTAAATCAGAACTTTCAAAAATGAAATAAGATTTACATTTTCTTGTACATGAAAAGATAAAAATTTGGTACACACAATACATCACATTTTGTATACACGATATAAACAATGTTTATCAATATATGGTTTTAACGCTCCATATATTGTTCATTTGATTAATTTGACTTGATCAAGAATATAAGATCTTGACCAAGTAAATAGTTACGTACGCATTTTGCTAGATATTTAAAAAGCCTGAATTATTTATGAATTGGTTGGTGGCATTAGTAAAACTATAATATCATTGAATACGAGTTTAAATTAATAATATTTAGAAGATAGTATTTAAAAGATGATGATAGGTTTGAAATTATATTTTATGAACATTATAGATGTTTTCTCATGATGGAAGTGTTAGATCGTAACACCCAAAGGCCACGTTCTTAACCATTGGGCTACACCCTCGTCCGACATTAGTTCGCTTCTTTAGTTGAATCGAAAGACTTGTCGACTAGCCTTGCAAATCAACACAAGATCTTACTATGTGTTTTCTCTTTACTCATATGCTATAAAAAAATCACTTCCTAATATGTCATGTATCGGTTGACCAAAAAAAAAAAATGTCATGTATCTTTCATTCGCTCAATCTCATGTAAAGTTGCTAAAATTTATCATTATTAGTTATGTAAAAATAAGTGCAATTTAGTAATATAGACGGCCAAATAGATTTTCTTAAACCTTTTTGTATGCACCATCATATTCAAAAAATTGGAATATCATATCGTCACAACACTAGGTAAAATTAACTCGTATGACATGTTAAAACAAGAGTCGTTTTATTTCGTGATACGTTAAAACAAGAGTCGACTATACCAACCCCTCGAACTACATCCGCTCAAACGGAACCTTAGATTTTTGATCTCCCTCGTTTTACAATCTAAAAAGTTTGATTTTTCACTAAACATCACGATTTATTAGTTACTAGTGTATATAATTCGACATATAAAATTGAGATGTCAATTTTCGTTTAATAAACTGATAAACGGAGGTTTGGAGTGGGGCTCACGTATCCTCCGAAGGTATCGATTCGTTTGTCGATACTGAACATGAGCATTTGTCGTTTGCAGGAGCATTTGTCGTTTGCAGGAAATAATTGTTTTATTGATGGATCATAGAAGGATTCAGAGCTCCTATCAGGCTTGGGATGAATTTTCACACAAAACAACACTCAAGACGTCCTTTTGGGCTCCAGAAGCACTTACAAGACTTTATCACCACTACATGCGGAGTTGAAGGCCCTACTTTGGGCAATGGAATGCTTGTTGGTTCGTCGAAGATTTGAAGTTAATTTCCATACAGATTGCTCGGAACTAGTGAAGATGGTGCATGCTCCCACATAATGGCCAGCGTTCGAGATGTATTTAGACGACTATAAGAAGCTCAAAAATGGTTTTGCAGTATTCACGGTATCCTATATACCACGTCGTTTTACTATACAAGCAGATAATTTAGCGGTAAGTGAGAGGTTTGGAGAGGGTGCACCCTATGGACCAATGGACACTTACTAAAGGAATAGTATTCTACGGGATGAATAATATTCCACACAATACTCAAAGTGGGAATAATATTCTACGGGATGAATAGTGTTCTTCGAGATGAATAGTGCACTGCAAGGAAGGAACCGCTCAAGAGAAGGAAATGGGCGTTTATGGAGATTAAGGAAGAGCCATGAGTCATCATTAGTGACTCATGGTCAAGTGGAGCAAGTGGAGCTTAAATATCTAGATATTATCTTATAATACTAATATAAGTGAGCCACTTGCTTATTCTTTATTATATGTGTGTATACAAGTGTATAAATGTATGTATATGTAGAATTCTACATATAAGAGCCTTAGGGCAACATGTAAAGATTTGTCACAAGAGGAATAAAAAAGGAAAACCTTAAAAGAAAACTCTCTCTTATTTCTTTATGTAAGCATTTCATACTAAACAAAAGAAGCTTCATAAGCGTTTGTGAGAGAGAGTGAGATAAGGGTCTTGTGTTCTTGGATAATCGTTTAAGACATAAGAAGGAGACATAGAGTTGAATCTCATGTCCTTAGCTTTCTTGTGTTACTTAATGCATAGTTCAAAAGATCTCTGTGTGATCCATCACCTTAAAGGAAACAAGATCCTTAAGGTGTTGTGAATATCTTCAAGAACCTTGTTCTATAAAGACATCTGGTGAGAACCTTGTTCTAGAAGGATAACTATTGAGAACCTTGTTCTAGAAGGATATCTCGTAAGAACCTTGTTCTAGAGGGATAACTCATGAGAACCTTGTTCTAAAAGGATAACTAGTGAGAACAAGGTTTACTCTCCTCTAAGAACAAGGTTCTCCTAGTATCCTTACAAGAGTTTTATCCTTTTAGAACAAGGTTCTCTCTAGTTATCCTTCTAGAACAAGATTCTTAGAGTTATCCCTCTAGAACAAGGTTCTCACGAGTTATACTTCTAGAACAAGGTTCTCACTAATTATCCTTTTAGAACAAGGTTCTCATTAGTTATCCATCTACAACTAGGTTCTCACTAGTTTTCCTTCTAGAACAAGGTTCTCACTAGTTATCCTTCTAGAACAAGGTTCTCACGAGTTATCCTTGTAGAACAAGTTTCTCTATATTTATCCTTCTAGAACAAGGTTCTCACTAGTTATCCTTCTAAAACAAAGTTCTCACTAGTTATCCTTCTAGAACAAGGTTCTCACTAGTTATTCTTCTAGAACAAGGTTCTGAGTAGTTATCCTTTTAGAACAAGGTTCTCACCAGTTATCCTTCTAAAACAAGGTTCTCACTAGTTATCCTTCTAGAACAAGATTCTCATCAGTTATCCTTCCAGAACAAGGTTCTCACTAGTTATCCTTCTAGAACAAGGTTCTCATGAGTTATCCTTCTAGAATAAGTTTCTCTATATTTATCCTTCTAGAACAAGGTTCTCACTAGTTATCCTTCTAAAACAAAGTTCTCACTAGTTATCCTTCTAGAACAAGGTTCTCACTAGTTATCCTTCTAGAATAATGTTCTCACTAGTTATTCTTCTATAACAAGGTTCTCACTAGTTATCCTTCTACATCAAGGTTCTCACAAGTTGTCTTTCTAGAACAAGGTTCTCACTAGTTATCCTTATAGTACAAGGTTCTCACTACTTATCCTTCTAGAACAAGGTTTTCACTAGTTATCCTTCTAGAACAAGGTTCTCACTAGTTATCCTTTTAGAACAAGGTTCTCATGAGTTATCCCTCTAGAAAAAGGTTCTTACGAGATATCCTTCTAGAACAAGGTTCTCAATAGTTATCCTTCTAGAACAAGGTTCTCACCAGATGTCTTTATAGAACAAGGTTCTTGAAGATATTCACAACACCTTAAGGATCTTGTTTCCTTTAAGGTGATGGATCACACAAGAGAGATCTACTTTGAACTATGCATAAGCGAATAAGCACAAGAAAGCTAAGGACATGAGATTCAACTCTATGTCTCCTTCTTATGTCTTAAACGATTATCCAAGAACACAAGACCCTTATCTCACTCTCTCTCACAAACGCTTATGAAGCTTCTTTTGTTTAGTATGAAATGCTTACATAAAGAAATAAGAGAGAGTTTTCTTTTAAGGGTTTTCCCTTTTTTATTCCTCTTTGTGACAAATCTTTACATGTTGCCCTAAGGCTCTTATATGTAGAATTCTACATATACATACATTTATACACTTGTATACACACATATAATAAAGAATAAGCAAGTGGCTCACTTATATTAGTATTATAAGATAATATCTAGATATTTAAGCTCCACTTGCTCCACTTGACCATGAGTCACTAATGATGACTCATGGCTCTTCCTTAATCTCCATAAACGCCCATTTCCTTCTCTTGAGCGGTTCCTTCCTTGCAGTGCACTATTCATCTCGAAGAACACTATTCATCCCGTAGAATATTATTCCCACTTTGAGTATTGTGTGGAATATTATTCATCCCGTAGAATACTATTCCATTAGTAAGTGTCCATTGGTCCATAGGGTGCACCCTCTCCAAACCTCTCACTTACCGCTAAATTATCTGCTTGTATAGTAAAACGACGTGGTATATAGGATACCGTGAATACTGCAAAACCATTTTTAAGCTTCTTATAGTCGTCTAAATACATCTCGAACGCTGGCCATTATGTGGGAGCATGCACCATCTTCACTAGTTCCGAGCAATCTGTATGGAAATTAACTTCAAATCTTCGACGAACCAACAAGCATTCCATTGCCCAAAGTAGGGCCTTCAACTCCGCATGTAGTGGTGATAAAGTCTTGTAAGTGCTTCTGGAGCCCAAAAGGACGTCTTGAGTGTTGTTTTGTGTGAAAATTCATCCCAAGCCTGATAGGAGCTCTGAATCCTTCTATGATCCATCAATAAAACAATTATTTCCTGCAAACGACAAATGCTCCTGCAAACGACAAATGCTCATGTTCAGTATCGACAAACGAATCGATACCTTCGGAGGATACGTGAGCCCCACTCCAAACCTCCGTTTATCAGTTTATTAAACGAAAATTGACATCTCAATTTTATATGTCGAATTATATACACTAGTAACTAATAAATCGTGATGTTTAGTGAAAAATCAAACTTTTTAGATTGTAAAACGAGGGAGATCAAAAATCTAAGGTTCCGTTTGAGCGGATGTAGTTCAAGGGGTTGGTATAGTCGACTCTTGTTTTAACGTATCACGAAATATAACGACTCTTGTTTTAACATGTCATACGAGTTAATTTTACCTAGTGTTGTGACGATATGATATTCCAATTTTTTGAATATGATGGTGCATACAAAAAGGTTTAAGAAAATCTATTTGGCCGTCTATATTACTAAATTGCACTTATTTTTACATAACTAATAATGATAAATTTTAGCAACTTTACATGAGATTGAGCGAATGAAAGATACATGACATTTTTTTTTTTTGGTCAACCGATACATGACATATTAGGAAGTGATTTTTTTATAGCATATGAGTAAAGAGAAAACACATAGTAAGATCTTGTGTTGATTTGCAAGGCTAGTCGACAAGTCTTTCGATTCAACTAAAGAAGCGAACTAATGTCGGACGAGGGTGTAGCCCAATGGTTAAGAACGTGGCCTTTGGGTGTTACGATCTAACACTTCCATCATGAGAAAACATCTATAATGTTCATAAAATATAATTTCAAACCTATCATCATCTTTTAAATACTATCTTCTAAATATTATTAATTTAAACTCGTATTCAATGATATTATAGTTTTACTAATGCCACCAACCAATTCATAAATAATTCAGGCTTTTTAAATATCTAGCAAAATGCGTACGTAACTATTTACTTGGTCAAGATCTTATATTCTTGATCAAGTCAAATTAACGCAAATGAACAATATATGGAGCGTTAAAACCATATATTGATAAACATTGTTTATATCGTGTATACAAAATGTGATGTATTGTGTGTACCAAATTTTTTATCTTTTCATGTACAAGAAAATGTAAATCTTATTTCATTTTTTGAAAGTTCTGATTTAAAACGACTCCTATAAAAACCTCTAAGAAAATACAATACGCCAAGTCCAGTTAGTAGAGCCAAGATTTAGAGCTACTTCAACGCCTTCTAAATCTTCATCACCATAAATATATGTATGATACATACATATATAATCTTCATCATCATACTAAGAAAATATTTACGAGTTAAATCAACTTAGCATGGTGTCTATGTAATATCCCAATTTTTTAAAAATACGGTAAAGTATGAGGACATGCATGTAAAAAAAAATATATATATATATTTGAGTATTTTCCGTAACTCATTATGAGAAAACTTTGCAGTTAAACGTGTTGAATCTGTAGTTAATAAAAGATTATTGATATATTTTGAAGTGATTTTTAATACCATATAAATGGAGAAAATACATTGGAAAGTTTTTTGCGGTGAGTGATCTATATGTCAAGTCGATAAGTTTTTCAAGTTTTTTACAAAAAAAAAAAAATTTCAAATTCTCAGCTATATTGAACCAATTGTCAGCCAAAAGTGAAGCCCAAAAACCGAAATACGATTTTTAACCGGGATAATACTGTCTAATATTCTACTATTGTAAAACATCGATCCATATCTTCGTAAAATATCATTTTCGACATATAATTATCTTCTAAATAAAACAATCAATTTATACTCCTCTTCTACGACGCTGCCTTTATACTAATTCCACTAACCATTCCAAACATATTATTAAAAAAATAATTATTAAAAAAATATCTAGCAAAGTGTGTAACTGTTTACTTGGTCAAAATCAGTATTAATCAGCATTGTTCATCAATTGGTCAAGATTTTATATTTCATTATTTCGTATTTGCGTGTAAATTATTAGACGACGTGTTTAATTAGCTAGGTTACCACGTTATTATATTATGCACAAGTAAGACACAACTCTTATAAATAGAGGTTAATCTTAGGCTTAATTCCTCACACATAACACATACATTGAAAACAAAGTAACTAGTAAGAGTCATGGCTAAGTTTTCAATTACCATCATCACCTTTATCTTCGCTGCCCTTGTTCTCTTTGCTGCTTTTGGTGAGCAGTGATCTTATTATATATGCATGCATGTAAAATGTGTTTTAGATTTTATGTTTCATTTATATTTTGATAATTAACCGTGAGATATATAAATGCAGAACCGTCAATGGTGGAAGCACAAAAGTGGTGCAAGAGGCCAAGTAGGACATATTCAGGAACCTGTAGACACAACGCGTGCAACAATTGGTGCATTAGACATGAGCACGCACACCATGGATCTTGCAGCTATGATCACAACCAACATTACAAGTGTTACTGTTACTACTCATGTTAATCGGCCAAATCTCTTTGGGGCTAAACTGTTGTGTGTTTTTGTTTAAATAAGTCATGTGTCATTCCATGAGTTACCGCATGACATGTACAAGATATGTTTATGTTCGTTTGTTATAATAACGCTAAGTTTTATGTACCACAATAAAAAGATAGGTATATAAACATTTGGTGTGTTCAGTATGAATAAAATTGGTGTGTTCAATATGAATATTGGTCTTGCTTTTCCATATGAACATGTACAGCAAATCATTTGTTTTTTAATCCAAATTTGGTGTAATGATCTCCGACTCGACTTTGAATTGTCTACTTAACCAACAAAAGATAACTTAAGAAAGTGATTTTTTTTTTTAAGATCGTATCTAAGTTTTCTAGAAAATTATGTGTTCTTTTTCTCTGATATTCAGTTAAATTACTAGGTGAAAAAGTGATTTAATACTTTGTTCGATTAGAAAATTCACGTTTCCACTTGAAAAGAAATTACCCTTATGGTCTAGGTTACTGATCAATTTTCTTCAAACGCAAAATTACTAAATCACTTATATTTGACAAACCGAAATGGTATCATGCTTTAGGCCTATTAGAAAACCCAGTAAGTAAACTACTCAACGCCTACACTCATTCTCGAGGATTATTCAGATGGTAAAAATCTTGATCACCCCTGGTTATGAAAAAAAATATGTATGAGAATTAAATTATATAAAGAGATTCCAATTGCGGTGACAAAAGAAATCAAGATCCCAATACTCTTTTAATTGCACCAACTTATTTTCTCATTTATTGCCTAGTTGTAATAATAATTAATTAAAAAAAAAAAGTGGATACCAAGCCTTATTGGCTAAGCAAGCATGGAGGTTATTAGATGATCCTGATTGTTTGTTTTCAAGGTTTATGAGAAGTGGGTATTACAGGCAAAAGGAGTTTTTAAGGTTGGTTTACATCTGACCATCCTTTGCTTGGAGAAATATCATCCATAGAAGAGTGTTGTTGAAAAAAGGCTTAGGAAAGAAGATAGGTTCTGGAGCCTCAATTTTTGTATGGACTAATAAATGGATTGCTGATGATCCATGGAGAGCTCCTTTAATAGGAAAATTATTCCCTTTAATGTGGCTTTAAAGGTGAGTGATATAATTGAGCAACGAACAGGAGATTCCCCTTAATTCACTTTGGTGGTTTTGAACATTTCATAAACTCATTTTCCTCTTTCTCGATTCTTATGTGTTATCGCATTTTCAATGGAAGGTCACGAAATCTTGAAACTCAATGTCATAATAAAGTTTTATATATTGAAACTTACACCACTTATGAGCACAATTATCCCCTTAATTCACTTTGGTAGTTTTGAACATTTCATGTACTCATTTTCCACCTTCTCGATTTTTCTGATTTATCGCTTTTTCAATGGAAAGTCACGAATTCTCAAAACGCAAAGTCATAATAAAGTTTGATATATTGTAACTTACACCTCTTATGAGCACATTTATCCCCTTAATTCACTTTGGTGGTTTTGAACATTTCGTGAACTCATTTTCCTTCTTCTAGATTTTTGTGAGTTATCGCTTTTTCAATGGAAGGTCACTAAATCTCAAAACGCAATGGCATAGTAAAGTGTGATATATTGAAACTTACAACACTTATAAGCACATTGATCCCCTTAATTCACTTTGGTGGTTTTGAACATTTCATGAACTCATTTCTAACCTTCTTGTTTCTTATGAGTTAACGTTTTTTCCAATGGACGACCACGAAATCTCGAAACGCAATGTCGTAATAAAGTTTATATATTGAAACTTACAACACATATGAGCACATTTATCCCCTTTATTCACTTATGCGGTTTTGAACATTTCGTGAACTCATTTCCCTCCTTCTCGATTCTTCTGACTTATCGGTTTTTTAAATGGAATGTCCTGAAATCTCGAAACTCAATGTTATAATAAAGTTTGATATATTGAAACTTACACCACTTATGAGCACAATTATCCCCTTAATTCACTTTGGTGGTTTTGAACATTTCATGAACTCATTCTCCTCCTTCTCGATTCTCTGATTTTTAATCGCGAAGGTCACGAAATCTCAAACTCAATGTAATAATAAAGTTTGATATATTGAAACTTGCACCACTTATGAGCACAATTATCCCCTTAATTCACTTTGGTGGTTTTGAACATTTCATGAACTCATTTCCCTCCTTCTCGATTCTTCGGAGTTATCGCTTTTTTCAAACGAATGTCACAAAATCTCAAAACTCAATGTCATAATAAAGTTTGATATATTGAAACTTACACCACTTATAAGCACAATTATCCCCTTAATTCACTCTTGGTGGTTTGAACATTTCATGAACTCATTTCTCCTTCTCAATTCTTCTGATTTATCGCTTTTCAACGAAATTCACGAATTCTCAAACGCAAGTCATATAAAGTTTATATATTGAAACTTACACACTATGACACATTATTCCCCTTAATTCACTTTGGTGGTTTTGAACATTTCATGAACTCATTTCCCTCCTTCTCGATTCTTCTGAGTTATTGCTTTTTCAATAGAAAGTCAACAATTCTCAAAACTCAATGTCATAATAAAGTTTGATATATTGAAACTTACACTTATGAGCACATTTATCTCCTTAATTAACTTTCGCGGTTTTGAAAATTTCGTGAACTCATTTCTCTCCTTCTCGATTCTTCTGAGTTAACGCTTTTTTCAATGGAATGTCTAGAAATCTCGAAATACAATGTCATAATAAGTTGATATATTTAAACTTACACACTTATGAGCACATTTTCCCTCTTAATTCACTTTGGTGATTTTGAATATTTCGAACTCATCTCTCCTCTTCTCGATTCTTCTGAGTTATTTTTTAATGGAAAGTCAGAATCGAATAAATGTCATAATAAAGTTTATATATTGAAACTTACACCTTATGAGCACATTTATCTCTTAATTCATTTTGGTGGTTTTGAACATGTCATGAACTCATTTTCCTCCTCGATTCTTTTGGTATTTTTTCAATGGAAGGTCACAAAATCTTGAAAAATGTCATAATAAAGTTTGATATATTGAAACTTACACCACTTATGAGCACAATTATCTTTAATTCACTTTGGTGGTTTTGAAATTTCATGAACTCATTTCCCACCTTCTCAATTCTTCTGTGATTTAGCGCAAATGAATTCACAATTCTCAAAACGCAAAGTCATAATAAAGTTTGATATATTAAAACTTACACCTCTTATGAGCACATTTATCCCCTTAATTCACTTTGGTGGTTTTGAACATTTCGTGAACTCATTTTCCCATTCTTCCCTTCAATGTCATGAAATCTCGAAACTCAATGTCAAAGTTTGATATATTGCACTTAAAGCACATTGTCCACTTAATTCACTTTGTTGGTTTTGAACATTTCTTGAACACATTTATATCCCTCTTGTTTCTTATGAGTGAACGTTTTTTCCAATGGACGGTCACGAAATCTCGAAACGTAATGTCGTAATAAAGTTTATATATTGAAACTTACAACACATATGAGCACATTTATCCCTTTTATTCACTTATGCGGTTTTGAACATTTCGTGAACTCATTTCCCTCCTCGATTCTTCTGAGTTATCTGTTTTTTAAATGGAATGTCCTGAAATCTCGAAACTCGATGTCATAATAAAATTTGATATATTGAAACTTACACCACTTATGAGCACAATTATCCCCTTAATTCACTTTGGTGGTTTTGAACAATTCATGAACTCATTTCCCTCCTCGATTCTTCTGAGTTATCGCTTTTTTCAAACGAAGGTCACAAAATCTCAAAATTTAATGTCATAATAAAGTTTGATATATTGAAACTTACACCACTTATGAGCACAATTATCCCCTTAATTCACTTTGGTGGTTTTGAACATTTCATGAACTCATTTCCCACCTTCTCAATTCTTCTGGTTTATCGCTTTTTCAATGAAATTCACGAATTCTCAAAACGCAAAGTCATAATAAAATTTGATATATTGTAACTTACACCTCTTATTAGCACATTTATCCCCTTAATTCACTCATTTAGCTCATCGCTTATTATGACAGGATATGTTAAGTTTGGGCCAAGAAATGCATTAGACTCGCATAAGCCATCTCACGAAGTATCATGTCCACGACGTGTCCATTCCATAGCGTTTGCAATTCTTCACTTAGGAATTCGCCCTTGAATCCGCCCTCATTTATTACTCCATCAGCTAGTGCGTCGAGATCGTCGACGCAAAAGATACAATCTCATTCCTCGGGTTTCTTCATCACTTCATCGATACTAAACTGCATGACCTCATCGTTTAGGTAAATGTTGATCTTTCCGTTTTTGACATCGATAATGGCTCCCGCGGTTGCTAGAAATGGTCTTCCTAGGATGAGTGAATCTTTGGGTTCGCGATCCATCTCAAGTATCACAAAGTCGGTTGGAATCTGGTACTCACCAATCATCACCGGAATGTCTTCAAGTAATCCCACGTGTGTTTTTATCGAGCGGTCGGCGAGGACTAGCGACATCTTACACTCCTTGAATCGAGTAAATCCTAACTTTTGTGCAATGGATAGAGGCATGAGGTTCACATTAGCTCCGAGGTCGCACAAGGACCTCCCGAATGTAACATGTCCGAGGGTGCAAGAGAGAGTGAAACTACCCGAATCGTCTAACTTCCTTAGAATCTTTTTGTCGAGAATGATGGCGCTGCACTCGTGCGTTTGGAATGCCACCTCAGTGAGCTCCTTTTTCTTTTTAGTCACGAGGTCCTTGAGGAACTTGCTTGCATTTAGTATTATCGTCAAGCCTTCTAATATTGGCATAGTGATGATTACTCCTTTCATTTGTTCTTTGAATACGTTACTCATTCTCTCCGCTATCCTACCTTTAATTCTTCCCGGAAAAGGAATTTTAGGTTGATACTTAGGTAAGTCCGGCATTACTTGGCTCCTTGCACGAGTCTCATGTTCCTTTTTGCGAGTGTCGGTAGTACGAATGTCGGGCTCCCTAATCTCGTCCGGCTCCTCCGTAATGACTTCCTCGATTTCTGGTTCCTTTTCTAGCATAACGGGAGTTTCCTTCTCGATTGTGGTAGGATCATCTTTTTTTTCGATGATAGCCTCCTTACTCCTCTCCGTTGATAATCCGTCAAACTTATAACCTTGGACCATTTGGTTTAAGCTGTCCTTGATTTCGAATTCAACTCCAACTACCGTGGTGGCCAAATTCCGCAAGGCCGATTTTGCTTGTAGGATCGTCGGCCATGCATATTGTTCGCACCACTCTTTGCCTATGCACCACGTTCTCATCATCTTGATCCAGCAACTGGTTCATTCTCTCTCCCTTTTTTTTTTAGCTTTTTGAATTTATTACCTAAACAAATTAAAAATAAAAAATTAAAATTAAAATGTGAGAATAAAAAAAAACCTAGTCTCAGATTCAGACCAAATCTCTATGGCTATTGCTACAGCTCCCGGCAACGGCGCCAAAAACTTGATACAGGAGGTATTAGTTCCATATCTTTCTCAGGTTTTACCCAAGTCCTACTAGAAAGTAGTCTCGAAAGTTTAACCTGATTATACCGCAAGTGCACAATAATGCAGTTGTAGTACGTACGAGATCGATCCACAGAGACTGAGAATATGATGCAGCCCTAGTTTCAGAAGCATCAACAACAATCACCTAGACTAAACTCTCAGCTCATCTAAGGAGCATCTCGAAGTGGAATCAACCCAAACTCAGCTCAAACAAAGAAGTTATGGCATATACAAGACAAACGGACCAGAATGTGCCGGATTTTGTCCGCCGTGCACTCGTCCGAGAATTTCGGCTAGACCAAGAAGAACCGAGTGATGAGGAGACCTGTTCTGGAATCTTGACTCAAAGACATATCTGTGAGAGTTGGAATCAGGTCAAGAGCTGCTCTGGATCGAAAGTTATGATTTTTCCAACACGACGGATTCTACACTTGCCTCATTTCGAAGCTACCGGATTCGGAAAACTACAAACATATGTTTGGAACCCAGGAGAGCCTCCACGATACGAGAGCTTCTCCTCAACACCAAGACACGTGATTCTAGTGTCTTCACTGTCCTCATATAGTGAAGACACACAAAGACGTGCTAAGGAATTGTACTCTTTTTCTTATCTTCAATTTTCCCACTGTGTTTTTCTGAGAAAGGTTTTAACAAGGCAACACCCTTAGTGCACGTTCCAGGTCTTGTTCTCAGTCTAATACATCCTCCACAAGCACAAGAATACTTCAGTATCAAGAGACATGCACGAAAATAAAGAGGAGTCCATATTCCTCCAAACTTTCCATTTTTCAGTTATTTCCTTTTTCTTGCAAGTCTTGTTGTTTCTCTTAAAACTAATTACTGTTATGGTTTTTTGTGTCGTTTTTCACCTAGAGTTATGTTATAAAACCTCCAGGTCGCACCTTGTATCATCCAGAATGTTTTAACCTAATAATAAGAAAGTAGTATATGTTGATGATATACTAATTGTTGGAAATAATGATGCTGCAATACAAGATTTCAAGGCTATTCTACAATATGTGTTCAAGCTTAGAGATATTGGTCCATGTTGTGCTTATGAATTATTTTGCGTGTTGGTTGTATGGGGTCTTAGCATATAAGCTATGTGTAGGGACCCTGAATGTGGGAAGAGTTGAATATCACGTATTGTTTGATTCTGGAGTATCGCATTGTTTTATTACTCTGGAACTAGCTAGTGAAGATGGGATTCAAGGGGAGTATTGTGACTACTTGGGATTGGTTAAGATGGCTGGTGGTCAAGTGTTGAAGAGTCATGGTTTAATTAAAAATGTGGACATCCACATTGCTAAAACAATTAAACCAGCTGATTTAATCATATGTCCGGTGGAATTATATGATGTTATTTGGGCATGGAGTGGCTCGGGAAGTACAAGGCTCACATTGATTGCCATAGAGGTAGAGTGTTGTTTGAGAGCAGTCATTGGAAGTTGGTATATCAAGGTGTAAGACCTACTTCAGAGAGTTTGGTAATTTCAGCAATCGAAGCCGAAAGAATGATTGAGGAAGGATATGAAGCGTACATTGCAACCATCTCCACACCAGAAGAGGTTGGAGAGTTAGCGCTTCAAGATATTCCAGTTGTAAAGGAGTTCTTCGGTTCGATATGATTACTTGATTTTGGAACCGAAAATACCTAAAATATCCGAAAATACCTGAAAAGTTTCGGATTTTCTTCTAGTTTTCTGTTCCATTCAGATTTTTTTGGTTCGATTCGTTTCTCGGTATTAACCGAACTGAACGAGAATCGATTGATTTTTCCCTACTTTTCTAGGGTATCATTTTATTTTTTCTATCAATCGTCTTTTCTTTTCTTGGACAGGTTTCTATTATACGCGAACATTAAAAGTGGTAGCTTCCAATGCCGGTTCACTTCTTTCTTACCTATATCCTTTCTTTTCTTGATGAAGGGAAGGAAAAGGGGAAATATACTCACTTAGACGTGTCTTGCAGGGTCTCATAGAAGTGTCACGTCGGATGTATCTCAAGCCCCAAATCGAGAGATTTAAAGTTCATTAAAGTGAGAAGTCAACTCCGATTTGTATAAGCCTCCGGAGATTGATTCTTTCGAGGTTTGTTGATCTACTCATGGGGTTTCCTCGGTTCCTATTATTGATCACACACACAATCTAAAAATCATTCAAGAAAAGCACAATTAACACAAGGGACAATATTCTATTGTTACCTCATTAAAAGCCTTTTCATATGTTATTGAACTTATGAATGAGGAAAAGAGTGTAACAATCTCTCAAAATGCAAAAAATTTATGGTAAAACTTATATCAAAAGATGTCAAGGAAAAAGAATTACCTCCATTGATCGCAAGACTCCTGGAGTATAGTGGTAAGTATTCCCACCTGTCACGCGGGTGACCCGGGTTCGATCTCCGGCAACGGCGCCAAAAACTTGATGGGAGGTTTTTTAGGCCTCTTCACAGGTTTCACCCGAGAAGTAAATCTCGAGAGTTTAACCCATAAAACTGCAAATGCAAAGTTATAATGCAATTGTAGTAATACGGGATCGATCCACAAGGACTGAGAATAACACACAGAGACTACAGATCTAAATCTAATCTAAGCAAGACATGAAGGCAAGGGGTTTTTTCTAACTACTAAGCATGAAATTAAATAACTAAGCAATAAATAAATCTAAACTAATATTTACACATAAATGGGTGATAGTCTAAATCAGGAAATCTAAGTCTAGAATTCATGTTCTATCTAATAATTATTATTTGTCATTCTAGGGAATTCCATATTTGCTAGTCCACTCTCGTGGTAAGCTAGACTCTATATCCAGGTTCACTCTCGTGACAAACTGAATATGCATTTCTAAAATCCCATCATCGAATACTAAGTGTGCTTAGACTCTCGCCTCAAGAACACAAAGTGAAAGGTAGATTTGTTTCTAAAGTAAAACCCACTCTCGTGGCGAAATACTTCTAAAGTATTCAGTCTAACTTGGCCAAAGCCAGATCTATAATTAATCCTACCAAACAACAAATTCAACCTAGCTATTAATCTCTAGCATGCAGATCTGAAGGTTCTATCCACTCTCATGGTATCAAACACTTCTAAATAGACAACCACACCTACTGGATTCAGTTGTACCCTTAAGTATCTCCCATAAGAGAATACTCAGCATAGAGTGCATACTAGAGTAGCTAGATTGGCTAAGTACAGCAATGAATTCTAAAACAAAGATCCCATCATCGACCACCACCTTGGTGGTCTAAAATATCTACTCCCTTATCTCACTTGTGGTGATAGAAGAGATAGGGATCTATGGTTTGTGAATAAGAACAGTAAAATAAAATAGAACTAAACTACTGAAGAATAATAATCAAAATAAGAACATCGACATAAATTAAAGAAAAAGAAGAACTTTATTTGATAGGGTAAAAAGTGTATAGATGTGTCTCTCGGGTGGCTCTCTCTTCTCTAGGTGTTTACATCAGTATTTATAGGTCTAGGGTCCTTGGATCTCTAAAAACTCGAGCTTAATCTCGTCCTTAAAAGCCGTTGTTTCTCTCCGCTTTTGACATTTTGCTAATATCGTTTTTATATTTTGAGCTTCTTGACGCTAATCTTCACAAAAACACACAAAACACTACTTTATGTGCTCTTAAATAACATTTTAGCTAGTGGATACTGAAAATCTGATGGTTCAAATGGAATGTCTGGGGCTACTGAAAAGGAAATGCTTAGTGTATTGTCGCTGTTTAAGTTTGGTGTGCATGACTTAGTGTTTCTTATTGCCCTTTCTATAAAGCTGCATTTGTTTATGCCATTTTTGGATTTTCATTGTAAAGCTCTCAAAGCTGCGGTTAAAATTTTTATTTCCTGGGCTGGCATGATGAATTTGATGATGATCCCTCCTCCCGGAAGCAAACCTCGTGGTTCAAAAAACAGTAAGAGAATGTCTTAGCTTTGTTTATCTTCGATGACTACACTATGTAGGAAAATCTGTACACATGTAGTTCACTCACTGCTAAGGTGTTAATTGCAAGGAATCAGCATGATCCCTGTATACACGGCTTATGCTTCTTTTTTTTGTAAAACGGTTTTATTTTATTAAACTAAAAGTGGATACAATGTTTTCTATCAAAACTGGATTACAAGCCCAAAGAAACAAGTTGAAGATACGAATTGAACCCTTTTCTTCTTGCCGAAGTGTTTGTGATTTGATTTTGGTGCTTAAAGTTCTGCTACGTTAATGCTACGTCAGAACACTTCTTTACGATTGAAAATTTGTTGAAACATTAATTCTATGTTTAGTCGGAATCAGAGGACATAAAGCCTATCGTGTGTGACAAGGAAATGGAATGGTCCAGGTAAGAAAAAAAAAATACATTTTTTTGTTCAATTGTATAACGGCTTGATTGTTTTTAAACACAATTTATGCATTGCATTGCGTTTAAAAAAACCACATTTTGAAATATAAATTATTTACTGTATGTCATTACTAAATCGATTGTTATTTTAGTTTTTATTGAGAATCAAATTTCAATAAAAATCCTAAAAACCAAAAATCAAATCGAAGTCGAACAAAAACCATCATTGAATACTACTAGAAACGTAAACGATGACATTAATACCATTTATTTGATAAAAACAATATTTAATCATCACAGCGGGATTTTCTGGAGATAAAGCACCAAAGGTTGTGTTTCAAGGCGTCGTGGGTCATCCAATAGGTGGAAAGAATCCGGAACGAATCTTATGTGGGCCGGAGACGAAGCTCAAGCCAAGAGAGTTATTCTTACCTAATCAAACATGGTTTCGTTAACAATTGGGATGACATGGAGAAGATTTGGTACCATACTTTCTACAACGAGCTGCGTGTGGCTCCAAGGTACGGTGGTTTATTGTTTCGCAAACTATTTTGTATGATTGGGTATATATATTAGTTATACATCACCAAGTATAATTCGTTATCTTGAACCACAAACTGGTGATATGTTTATAACTCGTTTTGTTGATTGTTATTTTTATGTAAATAATGAGTTCACATTGTTATGGGGAGAAATTCAAGAAAATTCCAAGAGATATTGCACGGTATACACTTTCGTTGATATCCCTATATTCTCCTACGAAACATGTTGAACTTGATGTGCAAAAAATTATGCACTTACATAATATGACAAATGAATTACCAGATGAGTTCATAAATACAAGATGATGAAGAAATCATATATATTGTCATAGTCATATATTATTTGTTGTTATTATTTGTTATCACAGTAAACACTTATGTCCTTATGCTCATTTTAGATAACTAACAACAAATAATAAAAGTGTTTACTGTGATAGTCATAAGTTTATATTGTGGATAGGTTTGATTGTTGTTTATGACATAATATAACATTTTTATTTTTATAACATATTTGAGTTTGTGTAAATGTAATCAATGATTTAATTTTTTATTTTTATTTAATTTATCTATTCATTTAAAAATTTAACCTCTTATAAATATTATAATCATTGAAATTTTTAAAAAATGTTTTAAGTTCCAAAATTAAAATAAGCCCTTATTCTATTAGTGTATTACATATAATTTATAATATTTTTAGATATAATACGATTAAAGTTAAAGTTAAAAATATGATTAGATTAAAGTATGAGTATTTTAGTCATTTTCTTATTAAAAACATTTAGATGGAGATGGAGATGAAGATGAAGAATTACAAAAACTAAACAAACAAACAAGCGTTGGTTGGAAAACTAATATATCCCGCTTTTAGTGGAGCACCAAGAAAACTCAGAAAGGGATGCATTGGATGGCGTGGAAAAAGTTATGTGCCCAAAAAATGAGGGAGGGGGGGTTAGGTTTTAGGATGATTGGAGATTTTAATTCAGCTTTACTAGCTAAACAATTGTGGCGTCTAATGGAGGCAAATGATTCACTATTGGCAAGGGTTCTCAGGGTTAGATATTACCGTTCCGGAGACCCCATGGAAAATATTAGAAATTATTCCCAATCTTATGGATGGAGAAGTATAATTTCAGCTCGCTCATTGGTAGAAAAAAGACTCATTAAACGGGTAGAATCAGGACATTCGATTTCAGTATGGGATGATCCATGGATTCCAGCCCAATACCCGAGAGCAGCAACATGTAAGGGAATTAATTATTTTCCCTCTTCCAAAGTTAACCACTTGGTTGACCAATCAACCCAAACTTGGAATTGAGCTTCATACGCTGTGCAAGCTTTAGTATACTCTTAGTTCCAGCAAGTGACAAACCTATCAGAAAACATTCTTGAATGATTTCTCTCTTTCCAATTTAAACATTTCAAGATTCAAATGCAGACAGAAAAGAAAGAGAAAGAGAGAAAACCTGTGTGATCTTGAGAAGACAAAAGGTTCATGAAGCTTTCGCATTGTCTCTGTAGAGTCGCGAGCCATTTGGTTGCGCCTAACCCAACCGAAGAACTGGGCGATGGTTGGTAAAGTGAGTGGATGTGACTCTCTTCATACTCTGAATGTTCAATCCATGTCACCTGTTAAAGTCTCTTATGTGTGAAACCAAATGTCGTACATTGAGTTTGTGACTAGTAATAACCCATTTTACTAAGAAATATTACATAGCAGACTCATCTAATCCAAGATGAACAACATACCCAAAGTTTCCATCGATATAATAAGTAAACAAAACAAGATATTTTTGTATAAATTATATACTATAGCCTAGAACCAGCCCAGACAAGATGCAAGCTTTGCCTTGAAAAATGAAGCCTTTGATATGAGTTAAATATTTCCTTAAAGGAATCTTTTAGAGTTTTATGATAAGATATACAGAAAGGCTTCAGGTTCTCAGGCTAATTTGTCGACTCATTAGTTATTAGTTTACAAGACTAACCGAACTTCTTCACTATAAACAATTCAAGAAAATCTCACGCAGATCCAAGACTAACAAATTGAGAATTGAAAAGTTACCTTGGAGCAACCATTGCCTATGTCTTGTATGATGCAGCCGGAAGGAAGCCTCTTAGAGACACCATAAGACTTCAAGTTCTCATTTTCTCCGTTTATATCATAAGAAACATCGACGACTGCCCATAAACCATCTCCATGTTGTTTGCAATATCTAAGAAACTTCTTTTGTCTGATTGGAACTAATGGAGACATCACTTGAAACTCTGCTTGCATCTGTCCCAAACAAAGGATCATTGAACTAATAATGTGGCCAAAATATATCATCTTTATGGTTCTTGAGCAACATACCAATTGAAGAGAGCCGTTTCTAGACCCATCACTACCGTTGGATATCACTTCAATGGTTGATGCAACCGAGACAATACACTCAAACATTTCTGCTCATTTTTTCTGTAACAACCCAAAAGCAAAGATGAGATGTTTATCAGTGAGTGTGTGTATCAATAAAATACCGGTTACTAGAGAGTATACAAGTTTCTCATACCGTATCCATAACAGCGTCGACTAGAGCCACACTATTGATGAGAACTAAACCAGTTTCTCTTGAACCCGCAGGATGTTTACTACCCGTGAAAATGCTTCTATACTCGTTATGGTTCATCGATTCTTTCTCACTCTTTGAGCTCCATAAAGGATTGTCCAATTCCGCTAACTTCAACAACTCATCCACAGCCTCCATGGCAAGATCCATAAACATCAGAGAAGTTCCACCACTGAAGCCATGCCCTATAGGCAAATGCTGTGAGCCAATCCCACCATTTGAAGGCTGCTCAAGTGATATAGACCCGACAATGAATCTGTTTGCTAAAGCAAAAATCCTATCGAGCTCGTCCTTAAGCTTAGCGTTCTCAATCCTAAGTTGGTGCTGCTCAGATGAAACATCACCAGGTATAACTGCTCCACCACAATCAATACATAGAGAACCTCTTATTGACTCTTTTAAGGAAACCGTTTTCAACCCGCAGTTTTTCATTCTCTTGTCTTAGAATCACATTCTCATGCCTCTCTAGTTGCGTCTGGTCAAATAAAAACCATAACATTTCCCATAAAAATCACAACATTTCCATCAAAATTACGACTTTTAATTTCCAGTACTCAGATAAGTACCTTCATTTGGGTTCTTCTGTTCTGAAACCAAAACTTGATTTGCTTACTCTCCAAAGCAAGCTTTTTTCCAAGTTCCAACCTTTGCTTCTCATTAGGATGAGGACACTCTTTGAAGAAGCTACACTCAGAAAATAGCAAACAATACATAACTCAAAACCATTTGATGAAAATGAAAAAGTCAGATGCTTTTGAAAACAGAAACTTCTTACGATTCGAGCTCTTGAATCTGGTAAGAGGTGTGCCTATGGTACTTTGTACCCTTCTTCTTCTTCTTAGGGCGTTGTTCTTGTTTATTCTCATCACCAGACATTGCATCAAAGCTACATCACTCAGTGATCTACTCTCAAACTCATCATCTTTATTAAGCCTTCCAAGAAAAAAACTTGGATTTAAATCTCCTCTAGACAAAGTTTTTCAAGAGGCCTTTTATTCGTAGATAATCAGACATATTAGTATTAATCCCTCGATACCAATATCGTTGATATATAAAAGAAAATGTGTAGTCTGTATTAAAATCCAATCCCATTTGATTAAATTTCCAACAACATCATAGATGTAGACACCATTCTTGCACTAAAAGCCACGTTAATGTATTCCCATAATTATTACCACATGCCAGTCCCCATAAAGAATGTATTACCATTTTCACTGGCCTAAAAATGGCAAGTATAACCAGTAAATTGCTAATAGTAATGTATATAAAACGGCAAATCGAAATCCCATCAATCCATTTAAATGAACGAAGATGACGAAAAGAGAAGTGACAATGTTTGGAGAGAGACAAACCTGAATAGTGAAGATAGCGGAAAACCTAATTGTCTTTCAGAGGCGCCTGAAGATTTTATACGAAGGAAGACACTAAAATCGTTTCATGGGCCTTTGTTACATTGGTGGGCCGCCTCTGACTATTATTACATAAGTCTAAACGCAAGTTTCGCATCATCTACAAGATTGTGTGGCACTAGTCAATACACAATTTTTCAAGAAAGTTAAGATCATACGAAGTGACAATGGCACGGAATTTACATGTCTCTCTCAATTTTTCCAAGAAAATGGAATTGGGCATGAGACTTCCTGCGTCCACACTCTGCAACAGAATGGTCAGGTAGAACGAAAACACAAACACATCTTGAATGTTGCATGGGCTTTGAGGTTTCACACTCATCTTCCTATTGAATATTGGAGTGAATGCATCAAGACCGCGGTTTATCTCATGAATCGCACACCTTCACACTTACTAGATGGCAAAACTCCGTTTGAAAGACTGTATGGCCGTACTCCTTCTCTTACACATATACGGGTCTTTGGGTGTCTGGCCTATGCTCATAATTTAAATCATCACGGTGATAAATTCGCTCCTCGAAGTAGACGTTGCGTGTTTTTGGGATATCTAGCGGGAAAGAAAGGATGGCTGCTATTTGATTCGGAGCGCAACATAGTTTCCTAGTCTCGGGATGTGATATTTTGCGAGGATATATTCCTGTTTGCGACTGATAGTCAAACCTCTTCTCCGTCGACATCAATGGTTATCCCACCAACAATCGAGAATGTAAGTGACGAACCTGAAACTGTTTTCGTGATCGACACGCCACAACATGTTCCGCCACCTACTCCGGATAACTCAGTTGTCTTAGAGACAGAACCGCCACAGTCTACGTTACCCACTCACGAAAATTCTGAACAGCCTGAGATACAAAGTGATCCGGCTATGGGACGTGGTCAACGTCCTAAAATTCCGTCAGTCAAGCTCAAAGAGTATATTGTTGGTACAGTATCCATGTCGCCTCCCCTCTCTCTCTCACATACTTCACTAATTCCATCATCGTCTTCAAGTTCGTCTTACCCTCTCTCTCATTATGTATCTTGTGATAAATTCTCAACTCAACATTGCAGTTTTTTGGCTTCAATTACTGCCAATGTTGAACCAAGATCATTCAGCGAGACTATGAAAGAGGACGTATGGAAAGACGCTATGGGATCAGAAATTAGTACCCTTGAGAGGAATCATACATGGGATCTTCAATCGTTACCTCCCTCAAAGAAAGCGCTTGGTAGTAAATGGGTGTTCACCATCAAATACCGCTCGGATGGAACTATTGAACGTCACAAAGCTCGACCTGTGGTTTTGGGAAATCATCAGAAAGAAGGCGTTGATTATACATACACATTTTCTCCGGTAGCTAAGATGACAACGGTACGAGTTTTCTTAGACTATGCGGCTAAACGAAATCATGAGGTTCATCTAATGGATGTTCATAATGCATTTCTCCATGGAGATCTACATGAAGAGGTGTATATGAAGTTACCTCGGAGATTTTCTTCACCAGATGAAACGCGGGTGTGTCGGCTTCGCAAGTCTCTTTATGGTCTCAAGCAATCTCCTCGTTGCTGGTTCGCGAAACTCGTTGATGCTCTTCTCAAGTACGGCTTCTCCCAAACCAAGTCTGACTATTCTCTGTTTTTCTACTCGAAAGACGATAACTCATTACGTATTTTTGTTTATGTCAATGACTTAATCACCTCGGGAAATTCTCCATTGGTGATCAAGATGTTCAAAGATTATTTGTCCACGTGTTTCTACATGAAAGATCTTGGCACTCTTAAGTACTTTCTGGGAATTGAAGTTGCTCGTAATCCTGATGGGTTTTATCTTTGTCAACGTAAGTATGCTACGGACATCGTCACTGAGGCAGGGCTACTTGGCTGCAAACCCGTTGGCTCACCAATGGATCAAAATCATCGGCTCAGTCTCGCCGATGATCCGGATTTTACTTCACTTGAACAATATCGTCGACTAATAGGATGCTTCCTTTATCTTGCTTCTACACGTCCTGACTTGACATATGCGGTTCATATCTTATCCCAATTTATGCAAAAGGCAAAGGAGGATCATTGGCTCGCTGCTTTAAAGGTGGTTCGATATCTCAAAGGAACTCTTGGTCACGGAATCTTATTGAGATCCGATTCCGATTTTCACTTGACGGGTTGGTGTGACTCCGATTGGGCTGCTTGCCGCTTACTCGACGTTCTCTTATGGGTTGGATTGTTCAGATGGGTTCCTCGATGATCTCTTGGAAGACTAAGAAGCAAGACACGGTCTCATGTTCATCGGCAGAAGCGGAGTACCGGGCAATGGCTGCGGTTACTAAAGAACTCTTATGGCTTAAGTCTCTTTTTCAAGAAATGGGTTTCGATCCTGAGCAACCTATGACTATAAAATATGATAGTAAACCGGCAATTCACATTATTGTTAATCCGGTTTTTCATGAATGTACTAAACACATTGAACGTGACTGCCATTTTATCAGAGATGAGATCGTCAAATCGTTTGCACTTCACATGTTTTGATAAAAGATCAGCTAGCGGATATTCTCACCAAGGCATTAGGAAGGATCAAATTTGAATCATTTTTTTTCCAAATTGGGCATTCATAATCTCCATGCTCCAACTTGAGGGGATATTAGGATATTATCATATATTTTTATGGATATATTCTGTTTTAGTAGATATGTACTATTTTTATTATTTTTTCCTAAAAATTAGGATCTATTGTTAGCTTCCCTCTTGTATAAATACACGTTTATGTGAATGAGAACAGCAAGACGATTTAACCCATTCACAGTTTGTCAACTTTCTTTGGGCTCGGCTAGTGTGGTTTGGGAATGGATTATTCGAGATAGCTCAGGAAAGGTGAAGTGGATTGGAGAACGATCCATATAGAGAAACAATTATGTTCTACAAACGTAATCTGAATTATCAAAAGGTAATCTTCGTATCAGATGCACAAGACATCGTCAACAGACTTGCACTAAATCCGACATGGCCCGTTCTTCAACCTATCCTGATGATATACTTCACTTTGGCCTAACAATTTACTGGTTTTCACATCCAAATTCAACCTAGAGAAGATAGAATCACTCACCACGCTTGTGATTTGAGTCCTTTAGCTAGCAACTGTCCTAAGTTCGAATGTTTGGTAATGCCTTTTTTTTTTTTTCAAAAAATAAGAGATACAACACAAGGCCAAAGAGAAAAACAAATGTTTGGTAAGTGAAATCTAGCGAGCGATAAAGAGTCCCAACGACAATGCGGCTCCAAAAAATGCGTGGAGTCTCACACAGTAATACTTGGCCATGAATATCTTCCCATTTTCCTGCATTAAAAGAATAGATTAGCAAAACTAAGTATTACAATTTTCAATTCTAAATTTCTTACCTTGTGGTGCTTTTCGACATAGCTTGAAACCAAATTCCCAACTGGTAATGTCAGGAAACACATCAACTGAAACACCCAACAACAACAAAAATAAAAGAGGTTTTAGTTATATGTTCTTGTATTTCAGTCATGTTCTCAAATCTGTTAACTTACTGTGCAAGGTAGTGGCAAAATCCTGGTTAAACCAAGAACAAGAAGCATTGAATAGAGCAAACGAATAGCCCATCTCACAACAAAAACTCCTTTTTCAGTTCCTAACCGAACCCGTGTAAACCAAAAAATTAACTTAAACATAAACACAATCACAATCACCGTATCCATATTGTTGAGTCTTTCACATTTGTACCAGAGGTGAATATTTCCCCACAGCTAAATCTCCATCCACCTGTAGAATGTAAAGGTAATCAGTATTGTGTGGGTCATTTCAGGAACCATTTGACCGCTTTTTTCATTAACCAACCTGATGAAAGTGGCTGCAGAAAAGGATGAGAGATGTAGTAAAACCAACAAGGAGAGATGATGAAAGGACCCTACCGCTTAACGGAAGATGCCTCATCTCGCTGCCAAATCCGATTAACCAGTTTCCGTTATTAACAACTCATGGAAACAGAAATTGATGAGGGTTAGAACTAAATTTCGATATACCATGAGCTACCAAGAAGTAGATAAAAAGCAGTAGTAGCAAATGGGCCAAATGCTGCGAAGCATAGAGGCTCTCCTAATCCTTGGTAACTTAACCGAAATGGCGGACACTAGAACCAATCATAAAGTATTACTCAAGTTAGAATCTCCTAGATTAGTATCAAACTGTCATCTAGGAAGTAACATTCACCTGGTATACATAGCCGCAGAGTATTGCCGAGGCCAGTAATAGTATTGCACGGATATTACTTGCATTCAAAGATGTCCAAACTAGACCAGAAACACCAAGAACGAGCGATGTGATTGCAGCGGCTAAGGTTCCTGCCCGGCTTTTCCAAGCAAGACCCGCAAAGCACATTTGTGAGGAGGAAACCAATATTACATAAAACTTCAAAGTTGCAAACTCTATCCTTTGATACTTACCTTCCAACCATATTAACTACTGATTCCTTTTTGTTCTTATCAGCTCCGGTATCAAAATCATAAACATCATTGCTGCCATAAAACCATGTTTGGAAAGAGTAAATACATGAAAGAGTTAGCTAATACATTCAACGAAATTGTTAAGGGAATCAATCAATCACCTTAGGTTGAGCCAAGTAATGATAAGAATTGATGAGAGCATAAGAGTAGCATAACGTCTAGCTAGAAACAAACCCGTCTCTAAATAGGCCGCTGAAGCGCCAACCTGTGGCATATGAAAGTGAATATCCTATAGCATATTAATGGAGGAAATAGAATGGTTTCTTGAGGAAACATACGGTAAGAGGAACTAAAGCAACAGAGTAAATGGGTAGTTTGATTGCCCTCCATATCAATTTTGCTTTGGGGATTTCCTCTTCTTGATACACTTTTGCTGTATCTCCATAACTCTTACAATATATTGGCACAACTCTAAGGTTTCTTCTTGTTTTAGCATTCAGATTCTTCCGTGCATTCAAATCAAACACCGGTAATCTTGTGATTACATCTCCTCTGGGAAGCTAAGCAAAGTAATTTTAGTGACAGTTCAAAGTAGATGAATCCATCATCAACAGAAAGATTATAGTCAAAGAACAAAGCTTTGGATGAAGCACTAAGCCTACCTTGTGAACCTCGGTTTCACAAACAAATCAGTTGAATTTTTGGGCACAAACCCATAATTTATATCACAGAGAGAAACCAAATTCATCATTTTCAGTTCTCTGTAGAAACAAGAAGAAAAATTTCCAGTTAATAACATCAACAGAGCAAGAACACTAGAACAAGAAAAGATTTTGGAACCCTAAAACTAAAATCTCTGTTCCAACATATAATGGAAATGAGTAAGATGAAGCAAAAGACAGATACAAAGTTTGGGAATCTACCTTTCTAACACGAATCCTTCGACGAGGGCATTATTAGCGACGACGTAATCATAACAAATTCACTTCTTTTATAGGGAAAATATTTTAACTTGGCTCGTCCTCAGCGCGAATTCCATGAACTCACCACTAATCTAGAAGCTTAATTTGGAGAAGATAACGTACACAGAACCACCAACTATTTATATAATTGATTAATAATCCACTGAACTTTATAAAAAAAAAAAGTGAGGGAAACGCGTCCGAATTATGCCAAGATATAGGAAAAATTGAGTGACCAGAATCAGAATCAGAGGAGTTGTGAAGGAATGAATCTTTGCAATGCAAATGCAGAGAAAGTGTTTGGATTTGTTTATTCAGACAAGAATTTGAATGTTTGGTTTTGAGTAAGAGAAATGAATGGTGAAGTGGATAACACAAGCTCGTTGGAAGATAAAAATCACGTGAGGTTCACGTGTCTTTGACCAATTTTTAATGCAAGTAGAAGATGGGCCTTGAAGGCCCAATAGTTTGAGGGTTTGATTGGTGCAAACTACAAAGTAAACTATATTTGAATTACAAATCATTACAATCATTTTAACAAAATAACCTTAGGTTTACGTGGAATATTACAACATTGTCATGCTGACGTGTCGTCACCAGAATAATTTCAGAGAATATTTTTTTTAAGACATTAATTACTACACTAATTACATAATATGTCATTAGATCAACCATATATAATAAACTGTCTTTATTTTAAAGATTATAATCTTACCTAAATTAGATTTATTTATTTATTTATGAAAAATCAAGTAAGTAAATATTCTATAAAATTATAGCTGATTTTATTGTTTTCTAAATTATTAATTTCAACTATTTACACAGTAATATACTATTAAAATATTTAGAAATTTTATTTAATTTATTAATTTTCTAAAAAATATTATAAATATCTTATTTCGCGTTTAACGCGGGGATTGCCTTGTTTTAATTAAATCAAGAATATAATATACAATCTTACATTACCATGAGTAAAAGAGGTTAGCCTACTCGATCGCATTGTAAAAGTTTTAAATAGGAAAAAAATTTGTGTTAAAGAATGTGAAAATAAAAAGTTTTTAAAAAAATTTAGAACCGTTTTATTATTTGATATTTGAATTTATTAAAATTTTAAAAACAAATATAGCAATTCCTATAGTCGATTTTAATTGGCTAACATTGTCGTAGACCCTTTAACGAAAATACCAATTTCATAAAAAAAAATTCTAAACTACCGATTTGTAACGGTAGTGAAGAGATGAAGAGATGATGAGACGAAATTACTGGTCTTAGTTTAGAAGGAAACAAGTTTTCGTTTTTTGTGGGTCCATGAGAATAGGTTGCTTAGTATAGATAATCCTCATGGACAAAAACACATATATATATATATATATGTCATGGACAATAATTATCCGTAAACATTAACTAAGATAGACGTAAGTTTGTCCACCAAAACTAAATGGTATAAAATTAGGAAAAAAGATTTATGTTGTGGACCAATAATTGAGATAAGAAATATATGTCGTCGACAATAATTACACGTAAATAATAATTAAGATATGGTTAAGTTTGCCCACCAAAACAAATATAATGTTGAATAAACGAAAATAAGCAGATATACATGACGTGGACTAAAAAACCATGTATAGATGTCGTGAATAATAATTATTGTGGACACAAAACATATATATATATATATATATATGAAACCATATTCAAAGCCGTAATCAAATCTTCATCACCTTCACCAGAACAAACTTTTAATAGTCTCATTCCCAAAATTAGCTATAATGTTATGGAATATTTACTTACTTGATTTTCTATAAATAAATAAATCTAATTTAGTTAAGATTATAATCTTTAAAATAAAGATAATTTATTATATATGATTGATCTAATGGCATATTATATAATTAGTCTAATAATTAATGCCCTAAAAATATATATTCTCTGAAAATCATTCTGGCAACGAAATGTCACCATGACAGTATTGTAATATTCTACGTAAACATAAGGTTATTTTGTTAAAATAATTGTCAATTAATATATAGGGGGTTTTAATTATGTTTTTTCCCCTAATATAGGGGTTTTAAAAAGAAAGCATTCACAAGAAAAGCTATGGTGTTTTCTTGCGGTATCTTGTGCCATATGGGTACAACTAGATTAAATTATGTGCTATAACGTGAACTAATTTTTTTAGATTTAAGTTTTATTGTAAAGGTTTGGTTATAGTATTGCAATGATTTTAATATTTAAATAATAATTTTTTGTTAGGTTATTATTTGTCATTCAACAAATTAACTATTATTTCTATAATTTTACTCTTCAAATATTAATAAGAGCATATTAACTTCAACTATTTGATTTTATTTAAAGAAACATATTAGTATTAAATATATATCATTTCATATAAACTTAATTATGTGTTATTATCAAATAATAAAAAACTGAGCATAAAAAATCTGTTTTTCGCAAATGTCTGAGTTTATTTAAAAATATTCATTTTAATCTCTCAAAATCTATTTAAAAAAATCATGGAAACAATAATTCTCTAATTAATTTGTTTTGATCAATTTAAATGGTTCCACTCCAACCAATCGTTTGACATTTTTCCGCATTAAAATAGTTTGGACCTCATTAATCGTGATATGGTGTACTCACAAAATCTTTAAAGAAACAATATTGATATAGTAGCACAAATAAGTTTCATATCTTTGCATATATGGTTTTGCAAACAATTTAGGTCCAATCAACATATAGAAAGCTTGCTAAATTCTCATGCAAAATCGAAATTTAACATCTTTTCTTGATTTTTGTTTTTTACAAGCTACCATCTTTAGATTATGTATTCGTAAATAAAATTTAAAACACTATCCGTATTACGTGATTACAAATAACATTTTATTTAACTTAATAATACATTTAGTTATAATGGATTGTGCACGGCCATAATACTATATTACGTAATATTTAAAATATGTTCTAGATTATATCGCGCGCTATAGCGCAGATTGATTTTTATTTAGATATCAAATTTTACATTCTAATTATCTAAAATTTAAAATCTAAAAACATCATACCATACTTTTAAACAATTTTATAATTTCGAATCTAAAAACATCACCTCGTGCATTAAAAGGAGAGTAATCTTTACCAAACCCTAATTTTTGTTTTTCTATTCGTACCATCGCGATAATTTCTCTTCCTCATCTTTGTTTTCTCTCCAATCACGCGTCTTTCGCCGGATCAACGATAGTCACCTTCGTTTTCTCTCCTATCACGCATCTAGAAGGTTCTTTCACTCTCTTTACTTCGATATAGGTTTTCATCAAATCGCGTTAGGTTTTCTTAATTCTCTAGACCTTCGATTTAGGTTTTCATCACATAGCATTTAGGTTATCTTGATTTAGGTTTCACTCTTCTTTTCTCTCCGATGATCTCGCGTCGATTGTTTTAAGACTTGGGGTAGCTGACTCGAAAGAGGTTGATCTATGACATATCTAGTGAGAACCTTGTTCGATCATCTACTCTTTAATTTATTTCTCTAAAATACTAGTTCTCTTTCTTATACTTTCAAATAGAATTATATATCGATATATATTAATACAATCAACATTATACGTTTGATTAACTCTAATGATGTTGATTGGATATTATAAAACTGATATTATAATTTTCGTAAAGTTTTGGAAGAATTACAATTTTCTAATATTCAGATTTTATAATTTTCGGATATTTTTCTATAATTGCAATTTGTCCGTGCTATAACACGGAATATATTATAGTATTGGTTTATTATTAACTCTTTGTAGTCATGTGTTCACTCCTCTTATGTGATGTCAATGTCTTATATCACAAGTCATTACTTCATCCTAAAACGTAATTGGATTCTGAAAACCAATAAAACTCTTATCTGTAAACCGAGCGTATAATCTGGTTTCTTCAACTGACCGCTTTAACCATTTGAATAACTTTTTAAATACGACAACCGCGTTTTACCAATAAACGACTTTTCCTCCCAATTTAAATCAACCTTTTTATTATTTTATTTTTTTTAATTCGTTTTTCCTCGAAGGAGCATCTATTAAAATTTTATATATCATAAAGAGCCTTTAAATAAGAGACATAATAATTAAAAAAAAGGTTGAATAAAAGGAAAAATAAGAGAAAAATTATTTGCTTAACAACAAAGGCTAATTCGGAGCTCTCCTCCACATCTTCTTCTCCGCAACAACAACAACAACAAAAAACGAACGGAAATTTTTTTCCAGAAAATCAGATAATTCTTTCATCTTCTTTGATCATAGGTGAGAATTCATCAGCTCAAAAAACGCAGTACCGATCGTTTACAACTCAAAATCAGAGAAGCTGATTCTTTTCCGATCGTTTTTTTTTTTTTTTGCGTGCAGACGTTAAGGATAATAATACCAATTTCTATTTCTTTGATCGATCGGTAAGGCGATTGTTTTTTTTTTTTTGTCGTCAGTTTGCTTGAAATTTGATAATCATAGGGTTTTGATTAGGTTTTGCACCAAATTAGGCGTTGCAAGGGCGTTTCGTTGATCTGGGTTCGATGGCGGGGTTAGAGAAAAACTCTGAATTCTCAGGGAAGACGAAATCGGCTACGCTTTTCAACAGGTCGCTTACAATTCACGGGAGGACAGTGGCGGATTCAAACCCCAAATCTCACAATCTCAATCCTTGTCTAAATCGTACGACCTCCATTACCAAATTCTACACCCCCGTAGAATCAGTGGGAAGTTCTCTTAAAGGAAAGGTGAAGAACCTCTGTAGATTGTTTGAGAGTTCGAAACCCGTGGTGGTGAAACCAGCCTCGTCAGCGAGATTCCTCAAAAGCAAAAATCCGGGAAATCTCTTTTACCCGAATCACGGATATCTCCGTTTTCGACCTTAAACAATTCTGTGATCCGTCTTCCCGGGACAGAAGATAGGATTGTGGTGTATTTTACTAGTCTGAGAGGGATTAGAAGGACATATGAGGATTGTTATGCTGTTAGAATGATTTTTAGAGGCTTTCGGGTTTGGATTGATGAGCGTGATGTCACCATGGATATTGCTTACAGGAAAGAGTTGCAGATCGCAATGTGAGAGAAGAGCGTGGCGTTGCCTCAAGTTTTCCTAATTCCTAATTTATAATTACTAAATTTTTACTATATTATTCACATATTTTTATTAAATAACTAAATTGCTAAATTTTTACTAATTCATAATTAATAATTCACAAAAGTACTTTATTTTTTCCTAAATTTATAAACTAAATTCATAATAGTAAATTAATAATACTAATTTCTAAAATAAATAAACCTAAATCACTAATTGTTAATCACAATTTCTAAATCAAAAAACCTAAATCAGAAAATTACTAAATCCAAATCCTAAATTCATAAAACTAATTTCTAAAATAAATAAACCTAAATCATTAATTGTTAATCACAATTTCTAAATTAAAAAACCTAAATCAGAAAATTACTAAATCCAAATCCTAAATTCATCAAACTAAATCTTATTCCTAAATCACAAAATCATAAATCCAAAATCAAAATTCCAAAATCAAAGACAATCTAAATGAAAAAATCTTACATTGCCGGAGAAGAAGGAGGAAGATGTCGTCGCCGGAGGAGGAGGACGTCGCCGGAGGAGAAGAGACGGTTCGCCGGAGGAGAAGGGACAGTTCGCCGGATGAAAAGGGAGAGAAATCGCCGGTGAAGAGGAAGATATCGCCGGGGAAGGAGGAAGAGATCGCCGGAGGAAGGAAGAAGAGATCGCCGGAGGAAGGACGAAGAGATCGCCGGGAAGGGTAGAAATCGCCCGGAGGAAGGACGATTCCGAGAAAAAGAAGTAA
The DNA here is from genome assembly GCA_018361395.1 of Boechera stricta. Taxonomy (NCBI): domain Eukaryota; kingdom Viridiplantae; phylum Streptophyta; class Magnoliopsida; order Brassicales; family Brassicaceae; genus Boechera; species Boechera stricta. Next base: position 6,821,955 of record CM031542.1, read on the forward strand.
TAGAGAAGAAGAGAAGGTTCTCGATAGGGTTTTATTTTTGGCGACCGTCGGTTCCCAATTTTTTATTCCCGCGTCTCGACGTTTTGGCGGCACAAAAAATTTTGCGTCTGTTTACCCTCGGTAGAAACCGATAAAAACCGACGGATTAGGATTTTTGCAGGCGTTTCAATTGGCTATTAGATATAAAGTATTTAAATATATATGACTTATTAAAAACGATTTCCTAAGTATTTAAAAGTGGATACTGTCGGTTTTCCATCGGTATTACCGATGGAAAACCGACAGTCTTTACTTTAAATATCAATCAAACCATACCTATAAAATCATAATTCGAATTTCTTAATTAAATATGAATTTAAATAAATATGATATTAAATAATGAAGATTTTATACATATGATTTCATTTGTACTAAATAAGATTTTAAATAATTAAGATTTATGTAAAAATCATATTTACAACATAAAAAATTTTATTTTGAGAATTTATTATAGTACACTAAATATCAAATATGTTAAAATTATACATCACATTTATGAAGGTGTATATTTTATAGTATTGTAACTGATAGTAACATGCATATAGGAGGCATTAGCATATACTTTGACGTTTTCAATTTTAGGTTTTAGATATAAAGTATTTAAATATATATGATTTATTAAAAACAATTTCCTAAGTATTTAAAAGTGGATACCGTCGGTTTTCCATCGGTATTACCGATGGAACACCGACATAATGAACACTTCCGTCGGTTTGCCATCGGTAAAACCGATAGAAAACCGACGGTCTTTATTTTAAATATCAATCAAACCATACCTATAAAATCATAATTCGAATTTCTTAATTAAATATGAATTTAAATAAATATGATATTAAATAATGAAGATTTTATACATATGATTTCATTTGTACTAAATAAGATTTTAAATAATTAAGATTTATGTAAAATCATATTTACAACATAAGAAATCTTATTTTGAGAATCATATTTACATTAGCATATACTTTGACGTTTTCAATTTTGGGTTTTAGAAATTTAAAAATCCACTCAGAATGGATAAATAAATGAAAAACTTGATAACCTTAGGCAAAATAGAAATATCTGATATGTATTTATTATAAGTTTTGTTTCAAAGTTTCTAAATTGTATTTAAAAGTAAACACCGTCGGTTTTCCATCGGTATTACCAATGGAAAATCTACGGATATGTTAGTTCCGTCGGTTTTCCATCGCTAAAACCGATCGAAAACCAACGGTTTTTAGTTTTAAATACATATCAAATCATACTTAGATATATGACCGTTTAAAATCATACATTCATAAAACTTTGAAATACATATGAAATCATATTTGTAAAATCTCAATTATTTAAAATATTATTTATTTAAAATCGAAAACCGAGGGTTTTTTCTTTTCGGTGGATGTACCCGTTCGAGAGATATATGTATCATCTCAAGAAAAAGGTTAAAATTTTGAGTAAAGTAGAGGGGTCTATTGTCGCTTAATGCATTAATGAAGAGACGGCACATTTCTCTGAATATTATTTTCCAAAACAAGTGCAAACAAAGAGTCGTAGACCCGCTCGGCACGATGACGGAGGTGAAAAAGCAAGTTATCCAATCTATGTTCCTAGTCTCTTCCGACAGGTAAGGCGCATTTCAATTTTTATTATAAAATTTCTACATTCAATAATATTATTAATTATAACTTAAATCTATTTACATAGGTTGGACGACTAAGTGGAAAAAGCAAAAAACGAAGATTAACTAAGGAGGAGCAAAATTATTTGCATATGTATATTCTCATAAATTGCGAAGATCTTCTGGAGTATGATAGGTATTTCATTTTTAAAAAATCTAAATATTTATAATAAGATATAATTTAAAAATGTAATCATATTTTTTTTACAGCATTTATATGGCTCACATACGCTTTCATTACTCAACTTACACGGAGGAAGCACTTAATGCGCTCAAAGAGAGCGAGTTCGCTCAATGGCTCGCATTTTATGTAAGTTTATTTGATTCACTTACGTTCTCTTTAATATTACTACATATATCATTTTTTAATTTATGAATATAATTTTTTTAAAATTATTGCAGGTAAGGACAGGTGTAAGTAGAGGTCAGTCTTTTCCAACTTGGTTAGAAGAATTGATCAACGGTCCATTGGCTGTTGCCCACACCTATCCTATGTATTGTACACGTGGATATGCTTTTAAGATTTTACGCAAAGGAAGGATCCGGCCAACAAGTGATTATGGTATTTCTTCGGAATCGAATGACATTGTCTCATTGGCAACCCATATAAGATGATCCGTACCGATGCACAAATCAACCAGTCAGGGTTGATACTAAGAATCGACCCAGAGAATCGAATAGGAGGGGTCGATATCAAGGCTATAGAATTTCCAGAGAGGATTCTCGAAGCATACATCGACCAGTCAGAGCCAGGGAGCCGGAATCGATCCCAGAATCGACCTTGATAGGTCGATTCTGGACTGAAAAAATGGAGAAATTTTATCACATGGCAACTAAGGACTTGGAATATTCATTTTGATGCTTTGGTAACCCTAGACACTCGAGTTTGACGCCGCTAGAAGCCTAAAAACTATATAAACATGTTGTATTACATAGCCACAAGGTGGGAGATTCTAGAGACAAAAATTCACAAAAGAGAACTCACCAAAACTCTTGTTCTTACGTTTTATTTATGAATCTACAGTAGTTCTTCTTATTTTGCAATTCTTTCTACTTTTATTTATTGTTTCTATTGCTTGTTATGTCTTCAATCTCATACCTTGTTATTGTTAGCAAAGGCATGAGTGAGTAGATCTTTAGATGTCTAAGGTGAATGACGATGAAGGAGATCTGCTAGTTAGAGTTTGATGTTCAGAGTTCTTAATCTGATTAGCTTCCTTTTATTTGTTTTCATTGCTAGATCTATTCTTATGGGAATGATTTAAGGGCTTGGTTGAAACTAGTAGGTGTGACTAAGTGTTAAGAAACTTTCTTTACTACGAAAGTAAAAAGAGGTTTTAGATCTATATATTTGGAGTAATAGTTAATCGATAATTTTATTCATATTTGGGAACTTATCTAGATTAGCTCTCATCAAGTTAGTGTAGCATCGCAGAATCTAGATGTCATGAGAATGAATATAGATTTCAGAATTAGACAAGTTACGAGCTTATTTACTTTTGTAGGAATGCAACAGTTAATAAGGTTGGTCAAATAGCGATTGTGTTCATTGCTTGTAAGAGTACCACAAGAGTGGGTTTTTACATAGAGTTTTAGCTTACCACGAGAGTGGGCTAGACAACCTTCTATATCTCTAGATCGATAGATATTTACGATAGGCTAAAAGAACATCATTCTCGAATTAAGAGACTCTTTGAAATCGTCCCCTTCATCCCTGAGATCGTTTGCTTTATAATTATCTTATCATTATTTATTTATTGCTTATAGTTTATTTTATGCAACTTGGTAACGAAGAAAAACAAACCCCCAAAACTTTTATTTTCAGCGTAGATTAGATATATTCTGGTATTTCCTGTGTAGTTACTCTCAGTCCTTGTGGATCGACCCCGTACATACTACGATTGCATCACTGTGCACTTGCGGTATTATCGAGTTAAACTCTCGAGATCTAGTTTCTCGAGTGAAACCTGTGAAGAGGTAATAAAACCTTCTATCAATGACCGAGATCATCTTAGGTCCCGTGCCTCAAGTCTCGAGTTTAATGGTCCTACATTCACGACAAATAGTGAACCCGAAGCTTACCTTTCTTGGGAGCGAAGAATAGACCGTGTCTTCAAGCGCTATGACTATGAGGAGCTTGAGAAGATCTCTTATGTTGTGTCCTTGCTCACCGACCATGCTCTAATTTGGTGGGATCGAGTAATAGCCATGAGGAGAAGAAATAGAAATAGAGATGACCCCGTTACTACATGGGAGGTCATGAAATATATGATGAGAAAGCGCTTTGTTCCTCCTTATCATCTCCAAGAGCTTCAAGATGAGATTGTTGATGAGCTTCAACTGAAGAGGAAGGCCCTTAACTAGGATTAGTTTTTCTAGGATTTACCTCTCTCGGCTGGTGTCTTCTAAGAGGATCGACTCTCCGATGTTGTTGTGCTAACGGGTCATGCGACTCGTTATCGGACTCGGTGAAGTCCACTTCTTCTCGTTCTAAGTCGAGGGGGGGGGTAGCTGGTGAGCTCGGGGAGCTAGGGGAGGGGCCAATGAGATATCTAGCTGATATACACTATTGGATTCAAGATTATGGAAAGATGAACGGACAGGATTGTTACGGGTAGTAGGCGCATCTAACAAAACAAGAGTAGAGACTAAACTTTTTATTGTTTCTGTCTTATTGAATTTTCACACGTAAATTAAACAAAAACTTCACGTGTACACACTTATATCTCTTAATTTTACCCCATTATTGTCTTTTTTTTTTTCCTTCGAATTATAATTCTCTTATTAGTCAACCTAGTATGGCCATTCGTTACAATTCCTTATTTTTGGTTTCAATGGATCCCACGTTATGGCCACGTCTTTTAGCCTTTTATCGCCTATTTAATTTTTAGGGTATCTTGCGTATATGTTCATTCGAAGACAAACATAAGACGGTATATGAGGCTCAAAAACTCTGTCTCCAGCGTCCCTAGCTTGTGCCTCGACACGGACCTCAACTCGTTCCACACCCTTAGGAGCAACATTTTCTGCAGCCCCAATATTTCTAACTGGTGGTGCCACAAGAGCAGGTGCGGCCACTGGAATTCTAGCCACCATCTGAGCCATAGTGGTCAAAACAGGAGCCATAGCCTCTCTAATGGCATCCACAAAATCCACATGACAGTTTCCAGCACCGTTCCCAGTAACATTCTCAGCCACATTCTCGGCCGTTTCTTTTCGGCCAGAATTGTTTCCTGAGCTTTCAGCAGCTCTCTCAGTTATGGCCATGCTTCTAGTCTATCTAAGAGGCTTCTGCATAACTCAAAGATTCATGGAAAGTTCACACAAACTTAGCAAAGCTCCCACGCCAAACGACTTCATAAACCAATCATCACAAATTTTTCAGAAAATTTATAGAAACTTAGAGACTTACCGCGAGACTTGACGTTGGAAGGATGATTTAACCTCAAAATAACTCACAAAAGTTCTAACAATCTTAGAATCAAGCATGCTCTGATACCAAACTGTAACACCCCTGTGATGGGAGGTTTTTTAGGCCTCTTCACAAGTTTCACCCGAGAACTTAATCTCGAGAGTTTAACCCATAAAACCGCAAGTGCACAGTTATAATGCAATTGTAGTAGTACGGGGTCGATCTACAGGGAAATGGAATAACACACATTGAATACAAATTAAGATCTAATCTAAACATGACAATGGTAAAAGGGTCCCTAATCTACTAAGCATTAAATGAAATAAAAGAAAGCAATAAATCTAAACTACGAAAATAGTAAATAAACTAAACTAAGCATGAATAAAATAAACATTAAATAAATCTAAACTAATATTTACACATGAATGTGCAGCAGTCTAAATCAGGAAACCTAAGTCTAGAATTCATATTTTATCTATTAATTAATATTTGTCATTCTAGGGAATTCCATATTTTCTAGTCCACTCTCGTGGTATGGTAAACTATATATCCAGATCCACTCTTGTGATAACTGGATATGCATTTCATAATATCCCATCATCGAATACTGAATGTGCTTCCTAAGATATTCAACCTAACTTGGCCAAAGCCAGATCTATGATTAATTCTGTCAGAAAACAAATTCAGTACTAGCTATGACTCTCTAGTATGTAGATCTGAAGGTTCTATCCACTCTCGTGGTATCAAACACTTATATATAGACAACAACACCTACTGGATTAAGTTGCACCCTTAAGTATCTCCCATAAGAGAATACTCAGCATAGAGTGCACACTAGAATAACTAGATTGGTTAAGTACAGTTATGAATCCTAAAACATAGATCTCATCATTGACCACCGCCCCAGGTGCTCTAAAGGATCTAGACTCTTGTCTCTATTGGGTTACAGAGACAAGATCTGAATTATAAGGCAATAAACAAGACTGGAAAGTAAACTAAACTAGAACAATAATCAAAGTAAAAACATAAACATAAAACAGAGAAGGAGTAAACCTATGAACTTTATTAACTCTCAAAGTGTGGAATAGTTTATGTGTGTCGGCTCTCTTCTTTTGGAAGAGATTACAAGTGTATTTATAGATTTAAGGTTCTTACACCTCAAAAACTCGAGTTTTCCTTATCCCCAAAAGCCTAAAAACCGAGATAAGTAGGTCAGACCACTCTTGGATTGCCATGTAATCACTTTCCCATTTTTTTCGGAGGTCCCTGATGGGCCAATGCCAGGGTTGGACAGGTCGATGCATCCTTCAGAATTCTCTCTGGACATTTTTGCCTTGATATGGACCCCCACAGGTCGATTCTGTCTTCTTCAATCTCTGTGAAGTCCTTCTCCGAATGTGCATGATCCAAGTGGTTGTGTCAACTCTCCGATAGGTCTTAGTAGGCTCCAGACTTATCCTTTGCTTGTCCTCAAGCAAACAAAAGTAAAGTATGATGAAGTTATTTTATTGAAAACAAATAAAGATAAATAGAGTGAATTTGTACCTTGTGACATTGTTGTGTTAAATGCTCTTTGTTTATATGGGAGTAGAATGGTCTCTAACGTACTCCATGTACTTCCCCATAAGCATAGCAACGCATCTTAGTTCAGGCCATTCCTTTCTCGAACCTTGACTCTTCATTATTGACTTCTCTTTCTACTCTATGTGTGAGCTCTCGACATCAAAGGAGTAAGATAAATCCTACTCTATGTGTGAGATACTCTAGTGTCTGGATGGTCCTCTTAGACAGACTATCTATCTAAGGATGTTGAGCCGTGCTCATGTGTACTTTTGTACCAAACTTTTTCTAAAGCTCCCTCCAAAACTTACCAGCAAACTTAGAATCTCTGTCTGACACAATACTAGCCGGTGCTCCATGCAAATGCACTATCTCTCTAACATAGATCTCGGCTAGTTTCTCTGAATCATCTTTCTTGTTGACCACAAGGAAGTGAGCTAATTTGGTCAATCGGTCCACGATGACCCAAATCGCATCCTTCTTGTCACAGATTGGCAATCCTGTGAAAATATCCATAGAGATCATATCTCACTTCCACTTTGGAATAGGTAGACTCCTCAACAAACCACTAGGAACCTGATGTTCGATCTTAACTCTCTGGCAAGTTGAACAACTCACAACCCACTAAGCAATATCACGCATCACGCTTTATACCATTCCAATCATAGTAGTGCTTAAGATCCCTTTTCGTAGATCCCGGATGTATCGAAACCTTAGACTGATGTGCTTTCTTAAGGATCTCATTCCGTAAGTCCTTGTCATTAGGAACGCACACACGACCATTCACCAAAATGGTACCATTATTAGAAGTTTGATACTCCATCTTATCATTCTGAGAAACTCTCACCAAATGCTGATCTTTTTCTTGGGCAATCCGTACTCGAGTCAACAAATCTGTTGGTCTACAGAACCAAGACCCAATGGTTCTACATCATCAGTAAAAGCGTTCAGCCTCAACGTACTGACCATACCAACAAGACATTCCATGTCTTTCTCTGTATCAGAAATGACCTGTTTTCTGCTTAGTGCATTCGCCACTAAGTTAGCTTTACCCGGATGGTAAGCTATCTCCAAATCATAGTCAGCAACAAACTCCATCCATCTTCTCTGACGAAGATTCAACTCTGGTTGAGTGAAGATATACTTCAAACTCTTATGATCTGTAAAAACTTGCACTTTTTCTGCGTATAGGTAAGATCTCCAAATCTTAAGTGCAAAAACCACAAAAGCCATTTCCAGATCATGGATAGGATAATTTCTTTCATGCTTCCTCAACTGTCTAGAAGCATAAGCTATCACCTCACCCTTCTGCATCAACACGCATCCAAGCCCTATCCTTGATGCATCCATGTACACCATGTACGGTTCACCCGGCTCGGGCAATGCTAAAACCAGAGTACTAGTAAGCATTTCCTTCAGCTTACGGAAACTTTTCTCACACTCTTCGGTCCACACAAATGGGACATCTTTCCTGATTATCTTGGTCAACGAGTTGGCCTTACTTGCAAAACCTTTTACAAAACATCGGTAATAACCGGCCAATCCCAGATTACTTCGGATCTTGGTAGTGTTGCTCGATCTCAGCCAATCCGCTATAGTCCTGTTCTTTTCTGAGTCAGTGGACACTCCTTTATCCGATACTACATGACCCAAGAAACCAATCTCATGCTGCTAGAAACTGTACTAACTCAACTTAGCAAATAACTTAACGAGTCCTGAAAGCCATCTTAAGAATGTCCATCTCATCGATAGGGATCTAGTGATATCCCGAAGCCAAATCGATCTTAGAGAACCAAATAGCTCCTCTGAGTTGGTCCAACAACTCATCTATCATTGGTAGAGGATACCTGTTCTTAACCGTCACTCGGTTCAAACCTCTGTAATTGATACAAAGCCTGAAGGTTCCATCTTTTTTTTTCATAAACAAAATCGGTTCTCTCCACGGTGAACTACTGGCCCTTATGAATCCCTTATCCATAAGTTCTCTCAATTGCTTTTTCAGCTCACCCATTTCAGCAGGTACCATTCTGTAAGGCACCATCGAAATTGGAATCGTCCCGGGCTCTAACTCAATAGTAAATGGATCAGACCTTGATGGTAGCAATCTTGTGATCTCACGGAACAAAGATAAGTTTTTCCGAAACTTACCAGTGATCGGACAAGATGTACTCGGATCACTCTCATCTCCAGCCATGGTATACACCTGAGGCATCACCGCTTGCCTCTTAGGAGGTGGTGGTAACGCCACGTTTCTCCCTTGCTCAGATTTCCCCACTAACTTCGGGCACTTGTCCTTAAAATGACTCAGTTCCTTACAATAGTGGCTAATTCTAGCCTCCTTAGGCTTTGGGCAATTAGCGATCCTACGATCCTTGCTGCCACATCTTAAACAACCACCACTCTCATAACCCAAACCACTCTCCAAGTTCTGCTTGCCTGAAGAAGTGCCTTCCCACTTCTTCTTCTGTCCCGCTACAGAATTTCCGGACCTGTTGCTCGTAAAAACTAGCCTGAGTCTTACGGTTTCCACCTGCGTGGGACTGTTTCTTGTTCTCCTCAAAAACCATACCACTTATAATCACAGCCGCTTTCTTAACAAGCTCGGCTATAGACCTATAATCACGCCTCAAACACTGACTACGCAATTCCAATCTCATACCGCGTAGAAAGTGACAGATCTAGACCTTCTCGTCCTCAAGATCTCTACCAGCATACTTTTTAAGACCATTGAACTTAGCCTCATACTCTCTCACAGTCTTAGAACCCTGACGCAAATCCAAGAACTGACCCTCTAAACGATCCGCAGCTTCTTAAGGAAAATATTTGGAGTTAAACTTCCACGAAATACTTCCCAAGAACATACTACTCCACCACGGCGTGTTATCACACTCTCCCACCAATTATGAGCATCTGCTTCCAGGAAATGAACACCAATGCCCGTCTTATACTGATCCGGACACCTTATAGAAGCAAAGTTCCTCTTAACTCGAGATTTCCACTCATCTGCTTCCACAGGTTTAGAACCACCCAAAATATATCGAGTACCCAAATTCTGCATATGTCCCATCACCTTCAGATAAGGTGGCAAACGAGGCTCTAGGATTCCATTCCCAGCATCCCCAACTGGTGCCTCAACTCGCACCTCAACATGGTTTACATTCTCGGGTACCAAATTCTCTGCAGCCCCAACGTTTCCAACTGGTGGTGCCACAAGAGCCGGTCCTGTCACTAGAATTCTAGCCATCATCTGAGCCGTCATGGCTAAAACAGGAGCCATCTCTGCCTGCATGGCTGCTGCCATATCTACTTCACGATTCTCAGCACCGTTTCCAGCAACATTTTCACCAACATTCTCGATTGTTTCCTCTCGGGCCGGATTATTTCTTGAGTTTTCCTCATCTCTACCATTTCTACTCATGCTTCTGGTCTGTCTAGTAATCTGCAATGGTCATAAACTCATGCTAAGTTCACACAAACTTAGCAAAACTCCCATGTCAAACGGCTTCATAAATTTGGTACCCGAATTATCTGTACAACAAAATTTCAAGCATGCAACGAGTTATCTGTATTCCAAATTCAACAAAATTCAACAAAGCAACAACACGGTATCAACACCGCCAAACGATCCAAACGGATCCAACAAAGTACACGTTGACATGTCTTAAAAACGAAAACTACAAAAAGCAATAAAATATAAAACCATCCATCCCATCCCAACGCCACCATGTCTTGCGAGCTCCTCAATCATCATTGTTTAGTGATGCGGTCATCTCGTCTCACTAGGCACAAAATATAGATCAATCCAACACATGCAATTATATCACTATAAGGTTAAAGAAAAGCAACATTTCCAACATATGCTTGATACAATACACAAGACATATTTACAACAACAAACGGAACCGAATAGTCAAAGACCCAACAAACGCCAATCACTCAACTAAACAAGACATAAAACAAAATGATCAAATCATCACTACAAATTGTACAATGGTCACACACTCACTTTAGGGTTACTTATCTTAACCTTAAAGCACACAAAAAGGTTATTAACACTCGCCAATCCAATCTGTACACAAACCAAACTCAAATCAGAAATCTGATCTCAAAGATCTCACACGGATCTCACTAGAAAATGCTTACCGTTCACATTTCTCATTAGATCCGATCGGTGTTTTCTCCAAAACACTTGATCTGATCACTGCTACACATGTTCATGCTTCTGATCACACAACAAAAATAGATCAGAGATCTGATCCCAAAGATCCAACACGAATCAATCACAAAAACCCTTACCGATAACGATTTCTAAAGGTCTAAACAATGGATTCTCCAAACCACTCAATGGATCTTTGGTTCTCTGCTGTAGAACCATAAAAAAAAATAACAACTTCTGGTCATGCCAAAACAAAAAAAGGAACGAGAAGAAACGCTTACCAATCGCAGATCTATGTTCACAGCCACAAAACTCGACAATTTTCTGAGTTCTCAAGCACGATATCTCTAGCTCTCAAGGGCACGAGTTTCTCTATGATTTTATGTCTGTTTTGAGAAACCCTTATAAACTCGTTCTTAGGGTTAAGGGTCCAAACGGGCCAAACACTTAGAGAAATTCCCTGAAATCTCAATTCTCTGTGGGCTAAACTTCCAAATTCAGCCCACCCCCTTATTTTCAGCCATTGCATGACCTAAACTATCAAAATAACCTTATCCATCGAATAAAAATCCACTTTGCTCGGTCCAAATCAAAAAGTCCCCAAGACCGATCAAATTTCCCTGTTCCGGACCGATTTTGGTTCCAATTCCAAAACTCTCGGCCTAACATGATTTTATCCGACCATAATGGTCTGAATCATGACCATACATAATTTTAGGACATTTTTTGTCCGAAAATCAATTTTTGTCCGTACGATATCCATACAGTCCGTGTACGAAATTTTCTTAAATGAGACCAAAAGATCCGATGATTCAGCGAACTTAAACACCGACGATTCAGCCTGTCCGACAATCTGCCCATACCGAGGAATTAGTTGGGCGACAAGCGGGTCTGACAAAATCCCTCATCTCTTCAAAAGTTTCTCGGCTTTTGTTGAAGTAGAAGTCGATCCCATACGTGACGATCGCTTTCTCGAATGTGACATCTTCATTAAGTGTACTAATGAGCTTTGTGAACTTACGGAGACTCTCAGTGCTTATCTTTTTGATGAACCAAGCCATGTCGTACTTCTTTGTTGGTTGTTTGGACGAGAGTTTGGACGAGAGTCTCTAGAGAATCGCGCTTCTCGAAATAATTTCTCGGCGCATGAATCATCTCGTCCGTACTTTCGAAGTATTCCCTTCATGGAAATCTCTTCCATGCATCTTTTAAAGACATAGTCTCCGGGATGGTTTGAACCAACGCATTGAATCTCTTCTTATTGTTATGGTCGATGAAGATTGGGCTCCTTTGTCTTGTGAAGATACTACAGCCCTCTTTAGTCTTGTAGTCACGCCCGGTGTCTCATTTGACTTTGTCGTGTTGCTGTTTGGGTGTTGAGCAACAGTCATTTGACATCTTAGGGGCCACATTGACCTGGTATGGTCGATGCTAGTGGTCGATGGTCCTCCCTGAAGTGTCATCGACTGCTCCTGGTCGATGCACCTGTCCGATGGGTCTGTGTGGAGTGTAAGCATCGATCGAGCGTGGTCGATGGTGCTGTCTGGTTGGTCCTTCTGTCCATCCAGCATCGACCGCTCCTGGTCGATGCTGCTGTCCGATGTTCTGGTCATCGATCTTCTGTGGTCGATGGTCTTGCTCGATGTTCGTGGTGTCAGCTTGGTCCGAGTCATCTTCTTCCACCTTTTTTCACTCCATAGTGAAATGACATTGACAAAATCCTTAGGGTTCATATCTGGCTTTCCGGGAAGCATACCATGTGGTCTTTGAGAGGAAGAAGCTATTTGGGTTGTTTGTGTTTCCAACACATTAAGGCGCAAAGCAAGTCCGTCGAACTTGTTGTTCAGCTTATTATACCTTCTGTGAACGTTCTTGAAGCCTTCAGCAATCTCTACTGAAGCTTTATCTTGCCCTTCGAGGATGCGTTTAAGCATTCACTCGTACTTCTCTTCCTTTGGTTAAAAATTTTGCCCTTCTTGACCTTGGTATTGTTGTGGTGCGTAAAACGGCTTGTTGAACTGATTTCTTTGTCTGAATCCTCCTTGTTGATATGCGGAGGCTGGTGCTCTCATTGATGGATACACTTAGTCTTGTGGATTCTTAACGTTGTTGCTCCGGTATGAGAGATTTGGGTGGTTTCGGTAATTTGAGTTGAAACCACCTTGTCGATATCCACCAACAAAGTTAACCTCGCACTCGTTCTCTTCTCTTGTGTCCTCCTCAGCATTTATCCTTGCAGCATCCGTCTTGTCTATGAAGTGAACGTGTCTCCTTGTTGTTTGTAAGACCTTGTCGAGTTTCTCGTTTAACGCCTTAATATATAATATTGTCTTATCAATGCCATCATCAGCTACACCACGGCCACTTCGTTCGTACTCTTCTCCACAATTGACTTCACTATGAGCTAAATTTTCCACCAACTTCATTCCGTGTACATCATATTGTCCAAAGAAATTATCATTGCTTCCAGTGTCAAGAGGCATACAGTACTTTAGTAGGACTCCTCTGTAAAGAGTACTTAGTAGCGACTCCTTGCTAAAGCCATGGTGCGGGTATTGCATGGTGTACCCCATGAATTTTTCCCACGTCTCTCTGAAGCTTTCGGATCTCTTTTGCCCAAAACTCGATATCTCGTTTCTCAAACGAGAAGTCCGAGAGCTTGAGAATTTTTTTGCGAGTAACATCTTCTAGCATTGTTCCCATGTAAGGATCCTTCTCCTATTACTTTTGCATTATCACCCAAAGAGAATGGGAATAAACGTTACTTCAGAGCGTCCTCTGAAACTCCGTTCATCTTAATGGTTCCGCACAGCTTGTCAAATTGATCCAGGTGATCAATCGGATTTTCCATGGGTAATCCGTGGAACTTGTCGCCTTGCACCATGTTGATCAAGCTTGACTTGATCTCGAAATTTTTATTCTCCACCGATGGGGGAAGAATACCGGATCATTGAGCCACAAAGGTAGGCTCATCGATTGTACCGATTGCCGGAGTAGCTCGGTTTTGGTGTCTGATATGTCTGCATTTTATATGGTTTTAACATGCATTATTCATTCATTTAGCTTTGTTTAATAGCTTGTTCTTAGCATTTATCTCTAGTTTTGCATACTTAGAGTGTTTTGCATTAGGATTGCATGCATTTTGCATTTTGGAGTTGTTTCAGGTGCATTCAAGGGATATTGGAGATGTTGAAGTCAAATGGAGAAAAAAGAGAGCTTAACTCGACCAAACTCGAAAGGAGGCGACGCAAGCAGCTCGAGCCAGGGTCGAGCCAGTACATTCTGCACCAAAAACTGCACTTTGAGTCTGACTCTAGCACCCAGCTCGAGCCAGCAGGTCGAGCTAGTGCATTATGCACCAAAAACTGCACTTTTAGCCCATCTCTAGCAGGTAGGTCGAGTGGAGCACAAATCAGACATTTTGGAAGATGACTCGACCAAAGGACTCGATGTAAGAGGTCGAGCTGATCAAAAATACAACTCAAGTCATAGTCTACCGACCACCCCGGTCGAGTCCAATGATCGAGCTGAGCATAAAGGTGGAGTCTTGAAGTTTTGAGCCAGCTCGACACACATGGTAGCAAGACCTCGAGAAGAATAAAGATGCAATCTTGAAATTTAGCCAGCTGACATAAGACTCGACCACCCATGGTCGAGTGCCCCCAAAAATTAGCCTATTTTGTCTTTTTGTGATTTAGGGTTTCTATCTCTTAGTATAAATACCCTATAATCGCTTAACACTAAAAAAAATCTCGTTTTTAAGCTTTGTTCATCTGTTCTTGTTTCCTGGATCCTATAACTTTGAATCTACTTGTTATTTTTGTTTGAATCTTTCCATTCTATCTATTCTCTTCCTTTTCTTTCTACTTATGCAAGTTATTTTGATTTCTGGGTTTGTGATTATGCTGTTCTTCATGTGTTTTGAGTAGTCATTAGGGTTCTTAAGGATGTGATATATTATGTTTGGAATCTTAGTCTCCTAGGTGGGTTAAGTGTTTATTGTTTGATTTCCCTTCTGGATTAGTGTTCTTAATACTAATTACTCTCTGATCAATTGGAATTAGAACCTAGGTATTTCCATGCCCGGAAGGTGTTTGATGAAATGTCTGACTGAACTAATTCCAGAGATTTACATTCCTAACCTAAGGGATTAGTTGTCTAGGGTTTTTATTGGCTTTATTAAACTGATTCTTAATGCCTGTTAAGCTAGATTTCTCTAAGGGATTAGGTCTGGAACTAGATTAGCTTGAGGTTATTTATCATGGGAATGAACTTGCTTATGAGTTTAATCTAGTGGAATAACTTGATTGAGTTTGTTAAACCATCTAGGTAGATTAAGAGGATACACAAGTCAATTACCCCATCCTTAGGAGCTTCTCTTGCTTGACTGATTTTTGTTTCATGCTTTACTAGCCTAGCTATCGCTCGTTATTCGCTCGCTGCTTCGCTAGTCAGCTACCGTTGTTCGCTTAGGTTGATAGTTTCACATCTTATTGCTTGTTCGCTTGACTTAAACTGTTTGATTGCATCCTTCTGGTTAATATCGCACTATTTGATTGATACCTTTCAATGACATGATAGTCAGAAGAAATCGACATATATTAATTTGGCGCCGCTGCCATTTGGGTGTTGTTTGTTACAATTAGGATTTCAAATCTTTTAGATCAAGTTCTTATTTAGTCTACTCGCATCGACTTAGTCTTTCTTTTCTTTGTCTTTGCATTTCAGTACAAGCTTGACTCGACCACACCGCTCGAGTCCCTATCGATTCCTCCTCCACCTGCATGCAAACGAGATCAAAAGGAAGTCAAAACCTCATCCGTTACCTCGACAATATTAACAAGCTACCCAGCCAGCATGAGCAGCGAACACATCGAAGTAGATCATCAGATCGTGGGAATGGAAGACATCCCACCGGAACAGCATGAACGGCGACCTCTTCCGAGGAGGCCACGAATGATTGGTGCGGGAGATGCTCCCAACACTCACACCAACAGACAAGGGATTGTCCCTCCTACAGCCGAATACAACTTCGAGATCGAGTGGCTGATCGTTATGGTGCAAAGCAACAAATTCCATGGGCTGCCTATGGAAGACCCTCTTAATCATTTGGATGAGTTTGATAGGCTTTGCAGCCTTACCAAGATCAATGGAGTCAGTGAAGATGGTTTCAAGTTGCGACTCTTTCCATTCTCCCTTGGTGACAAAGCCCATCTCTGGGAGAAGAATCTACCCCATGGCTCTATCACTTCATGGGATGACTGCAAGAAAGCTTTCCTTGCCAAGTTCTTCTCCAATGCTCGAACAGCTCGCCTCCGGAATGAGATATCCGGTTTTTCTCAGAAAGATGAGGAGAGCTTCTGTGAATGCTGGGAACGATTCAAAGGCTACACTACTTTACAGAGGAGTTCTCCCAAAGGTTCGTATGCTTCTTGATACAGCCAGCAATGGTAACTTCCTCAACAAAGATGTTGATGAAGGATAGGAGCTTGTAGAGAACCTTGCCCAATCAGATGGAAACTACACGCTGAGTATGATGTGTGTAAGGGCGTGTTGATCCAGAGAGAGAACTAGGAAAGAAATCAAGGCTTTGAATGCCAAGTTGGATCAACTACTACAGCAAATGAAACAGGTTCACTTTGGTAGTGAGGATACGGTTTTTCAGGTTCAAGATGGGGAGGATGATGGTCTGGAAGAGGTCAACTATGTTCAGAATCAGGGTGGCTACAACAAAGGTTTCATCAACTACAAGAACAACCCCAATCTCTCATACAGGAGCACCAATGTTGCTAACCCTCAAGATCAGGTCTACCCACCTCAGCAACTGACATATCAATCCAAGCCTTTTGCCGCTTACAACCAAAATCAGGGTTTTGTTCCTAAGCAGCACTACCCGAGTAGTAATCCGCAACAGGGAGTCATGGGCCCACCACCTGGTTTCACATCTCACCAAGCTCAGTCTTCTACAGCTCTAGATCATCAAATGACAAACATGCTGCAGCAAATTCTTCAGGGTCAAGCAGCTGGTGCAATGGAAGCTGCTAAGAAGTTTGGTGAACTCAAAACCCAGATGGACTACACCTACAATGATCTCAACAGCAAGATTGAGACATTGACCTCCAAAATTAAATACATGGAGAGCAAAACTGCATCCACTTCTTCCACAATGCCTCTTGGACAGCTTCCAGGAAAAGCAATTCAGAACCCAAAGGAGTATTGCAATGCCATATTTTCAATGGAATCAAGTCCCATTGCTGATCATGAAGCTGCAGTTAGAGAAATTGAGTCTTTGCTTTATGATTCAGATGCTAACACCAATGTAATCACTTTAAGGAGTGGAAGAGAGCTACCTGAGCGGGAAGGATCAGTTAAAGTCACTGAGGACAGTGAGGTTGAAGATGGGGAGGATTTGAGCTGCAAAAAGGATCAAGAAACTCGATTAGAGGCTGACTCTAGCACACAGCTCGACCACACTGGTCGAGCTAGCCCTCTACCTACTGCAAAACCTTTTGTTTCAGAGGAAAAGAAAGTACCCTTTGTCCCTCCTCCTTACAAACCTAAACTGCCTTTCCCAAAAYGATTCAAAAAGGAAATAATGGAGAAGTATAGAGCGCTTTTTGACAAGCAATAGGGAAGGTAGAGATATCGCCTCATTGATACCTTCTCAATGTTTCCTGCATATCGAAATTCTTGAAAGAGTAAATGAGAAAGCCAAGGAGATTCAAGGTATGGTGGTCTTGAGAAGAATGCAGTGAAGTCGAGATGAGGAGGATTTGAATTGCAGAAGACCAAGAAACTGATCGAGACCGACTCACCAAGGTGTCGAGTCAGTAGGTCGAGCTRGCACACTACCTGCTGAAAAACCAGTCYCTTCTAAGGAAAGAAAATCACCCTTTGCTCTACCTCCATACAAGCTCAAACTCCCATTCCCAGGAAGATTCAAGAAAGATAAGGACGTAACCATGGTTGAATACAAGTGGGTGTTGATCGATTGATTCACCAAGCACGACAAGGATTGAGCCTCGTCTCCCCAAGCTTGGGAATCCTGGTATGTTCTCCATAACCTGCTTTCTTGGTAATTTGAAAATTGAGGATGCTCTATGTGACTCGTCTGCAGTGAATGTCATGTCCCATGAGATGTTAAAGAGTCAGGGATAATAAGCATCACCCATCACCCATCACCCATCACTTTGGAGACGCTCATTCACGAAAGCCACTTGGTCTTCTTGAAGATTACCCACTTAAAGTTGGGGATTGTATAGTCCCAACAGACTTCGCAGTTATGGAAATGAAGAAGGCCAACAAGCTCCCCACTCCTCCTTGGAACCCCTTTCCTCAACACTACTTCACTGGTGCAAACATGGACTTCAAGAACCAAAAGTTCTTATGAATGTGAATGACAAGGTCTCCTACCTAATAACAGCTTCTTCCAACAAGGTATGTGGCACAATCACTATCAAAGATGATGGCTACCGTGATGAGGAAGCAATGTATATCGGTACAAGAGGTCAATGAAGCTCCACCCTCAAAGGTATATAAAGAGAAAGGGAAGTCTCTGAAAGAAAGGATGGAGCTGAGAGCACAATGGATGAGCAAGGGGTCAAGCCATTCATACATGGTCAGATCATTGCAGAGAAGTTCCCTCCATGAACCACCATGACCTAAGAAAAGGAAATTCAAGCTTAGAGATTTTAAACAAGCTCTGGGAGGAAGTCCCATGTCTATCCTTGTATATATTGCTTTAGTTTTCTTTTAAACCGTCGAATAAGAGTGCTAAGTTCTTGTTTTTGGCTTGTTTATGTGATTTCGTGGAGAATATAGTTGAATCATGAAGAAAAGGAGAATCACAGAATTGGCCTGGCGACCACTCTCGAGCAAGGGATCGAGCCAGCCATCTCTCTCCATGCTTGGCGCGACCACGCAGCTCGAGCATGCCGTAGCCAAGCTCCCCAGCTGCACCAGAGAAAGCATGGAGGATTCAATCTCTCCTTCTTCTCCAACCCTGAGGTACCTGCTCTATCCATTCTTGTATATATGCTTGCATTTCTTCCTTGCTTTTGTTGCTTCTTAAACCTTCTTTCTAAATTTTTATTACACAAGTGGACCTGTGTAATTTAAGTTTGGGGGAAGGGTTAAGATGTGTTTGATCTGCTCTCCTCGTGTTTTCTCAGATTCTTATTTTTATTTTCATGCATATTTGCTACATACTCTATGGCATAGAAAAACGAAAATTTTTTTGAAAAATTTAAAAAACAGAATGTTCATGTAATTCGCATTTACATTTTGTGGTCAGTCTAGATTGTTTTCATATGTTTGCATATGCATAGGGGATTATGATGATTATAACTCTGTGCTGATTTAATATGATAATCTCAATGCCCTCGCTTCTAGTCGTTTAATGCATTGTTAATGAACTTCAAGTAAGACGCACCATACTTTGAATGCACAACTAGATTATGTCTCAATTGAAGCATGCTGTGATTTGATACCATTCCCTATCTATTGAACCTGAACTTGACTTATAATTATCATGCTAACGCATTTGAACTCATGGATACCATATACATACTTGGATTTTCTTTCAGCTTTACCACTCTTGCTAATCCAAGTACTTTCTCATCATTGTAACAGTTTTACCATGCTCACTTAGCTTCCTTCTTTCAAGCCATGTTATTACTTTATGAGTGGTAGGCCTATTTCTGAATGAGTTTAAGAGTGTTGTGTGGACAAGGATAAAATCTCATGTAGCTCGGTTTGCAATTTTCGAATCGATAGACTAGGATCGATCATCATATGTGGTTTGGTTCTGTGAAAAGAAAGAAAGAAAACTTGGAGAAAGATGAAAAAGGTTAAGAGTTCTTGGAGAGGAATGATCTAAAATGTGTTAATCTAAAGGATTTGGTGTGCTAAGAAAGAAAAGAAAGGTAAAGCCTAAAGTCTGAAAAAATATATAAAACGCCTGCGTAGTGAAAAACCAATGAAAGCCTCCAATCCAATGTATAAAGAACTCTCCTGAACAAGAACAAAAAAGAAAAAAATGAGTCTCGATCCAAGAAATGTTCAAGGCAAATTGCCTAAGCAAGTGGGTAATTGGACAACTTTCGGTTTAGAACTGGGGTTAAGAACACTTGTGTATGGTTGGATATAGAGTCTATTTGTTTTGCATGTCGTTCTTACCTTTGCTCTACAAGCTCATCATTCCTTTTCTCGAGAGATCCTTATTCTTAACTGATCAAACCATGTGAAAGGGACCATTTTTGTCTCTTAACCTTACCCTTACCAAATGAGTTCATTGAGTGCATAGCTAGATTCATGGTTTCGCTTAATTGAATGTTGGAATGATAGATTTGAACGCATGTCAGTTGGACTGAAAATCAGGTCGAAGAGTATGGCTAAACTTTTTAAGTAGAGTTCATATACTTTCAGATTTAACTAGAACTCGACATCGAGATCATCCGTTATATCGCAAGTTTTGGTTCGAATCCCCATTTTCAAACCTCTTATCCATTCTTATTCTTCTGTTTGCTGGACAAAGCTAAGACTAAGTGAGTTGATATGCATTTTATATGGTTTTAACATGTATTATTCAGTCATTTAAATTGCTTAATAGCTTGTTTCAAGCATTTATCTCTCTTTTGCATACTTAAAGTGTTTTGCAGATTGCATGCATTTGCATTTTGGACTTGTTTCAGGTGCATTCATGATATTGAGATGTTCAAGTCAAATGGAGAAAAAGAGAGCTTAACTCTCGACCGAAACTCGAAAGGAGGCCGACTCTAGCAGCTCGAGCCAGGTCGACAGGCATTCTGCACCAAAAACTGCACTTTGAGTCGACTTAGCACCCAGCTCGAGCCAGCAGGTCGAGCTAGTGCATTCTGCACCAAAACTGCACTTTTAGCCTAGCTTCAAGCAGTGTGTCGAGTGGAGCACAAATCGACATTTTGGAAGATGACTCGACCAAAGGACTCGATGTAGGAGGTCAGCTGATCAGAAAAATGCAATCTTGAAGTCATGAAGTCTACTCACCCCTGGTCGAGTCCAATGATCGAGCGTGCATAAAAGTGAGTCTGAAGTTTTTGGAGCCCTGACCACACATGGTCGAGCCAAGACCTCGAGCAAGAATAAAGATGCAATCTTGAAATTTAGCCAGTTGACTACAAGATTCGACCACCTATGGTCGAGTGCCCCAAATAAATTTATTTCGTCTTTTTATGATTTAGGTTTCTATTTCTTAGTATAAATCCTATAATCGCTTAACACTAAAAAAATCTCGTTTTAAGCTTTGTTCATCTGTTTCGCTTCCCGGATCCTATAACTTTGAAACTACTTGTTATTTTTGCTTCAATCTTTCCATTCTATCTATTCTCCTTTTCTTTCTACTTATGCAAGTTATTTTGATTTCTGCGGATTATGCGCTTCATGTGTTTCGTAGTGGTTCTTAAGTGGATGATTAGTGTGGAATTTTAGTCCTAGGGTTAAGTGTTTATTGTTTGATTTCCTTCTGGATTAGTGTTCTTAATGCTAATTACTCTGATCAATGGAATTAGAACCTAGGTATTTTCATGCCCAAGGTGTTTGATGAAATGTCTGACCGAACTAATTCCAGATTTACATTCCTAATCTAAGGGATTAGTTGCAGGTGTTTATCGGCTTTATTAAATTGATTCTTAATGTCTGCTAAGCTAGATTTCGCTAAGGGATTAGTCTCGAACTAGATTAGCCTGAGGTTATTTATCATGGGAATGAACTTCGATGCTTATGAGTTTAATGTCAGTGGAATAACTGATTGAGTTTGTTAAACCATCTGGGTGATTAAGAGATACACCAAGTCAATTACCCCATCCTGGAGCTCTTTCATTGCCTTTACTAGTTCCGTTAGTAGCTATCGCTCGTTATCGCCTCGCTGCTTCGCTAGCTTGCCGCTAGTCTCTGCTTTTAGTTTGCTAGTTGATAGTTTCACAGCTTATTGCTTGTTTGGCTTGACTTAAACTGTTTGATACCTTTCTGTACTACAATGACATGATAGTTCAGTAAGAAATTGACTTATAGCAGTGTCTAGCTGCCCGACGTGGAACACCCACAGCTTGAGTGGTGTTGTTGACACGTGCAACGCCCTCAACGTTACCAGCAGGTTTCTCATTTCTTTGCTGCTCCATCTTCTCTTTTCTTTTCTTATCCTTCCTAGCTTGTTTCTCGAACTCTTTGATATCACGAACATAATTAGTAAGAAGATTATTACCGCTTCTTCTCGTGTTCATACACCTGAAATTCAAAAAATTAAGCAAGTTAGTAAGACATAAACGCCTAGTCTTAGATTAACATCAAAAATCTATGGCTATTGCATATTTTCCCCGGCAACGGCGCCAAAAACTTCATCACAAGGAGATTGGGGGTTTTAATCTCCTTCTCAGGTTTCACCAGAGCACTACTAGAAAGTAGTCTCGAGAGTTTAACCCATAAGACCGCAAGTGCACAGTCATGCAATTGTAGTAATACGGGATCGATCCACATAGAGAATAGAATAACACACAGAGAATGCAAATACAAATCTAATCTAGGTGGAATAATAAAACAGGGGGTGGTGTCGAGTCCTAAACTATATGATGCAAAATAAATAAAACATAATTTAAATTACATAAATTAAATAACAGAAAAATAAAATGCATAAAATATATTGCGTAAAATAAATAACATAAATAAATTGCATAAATTAACTTGTGTAAAGTAAAGTGCATAAATTAAATAACATAAATAAATAACGTAATTAAAATACTTAAATAAATATTTACAGTTAACTGGGTGATAGTCGATTTATCATGGATTCTAAATCATAGGATTTATGTTCAACCTTTTTAGTTTATGTTGTCAATCTAGGGATAGTTGAAGTTAGGCTAGAGACCACTTTTGTGATAGACTAGACACTGTGTCAGACCCACTCTCGTGGCGACCTTCACGCATTACACGCAATCCCATCATCGATTACTCTTATGTGTGAGAGACACATCAATTGGCGGCTATCACACTATCAACCGAGTAACATAGTTATTAACTAAGTTAGAGCATGTCTAAGACGAAGAGTGAATCCAACTCTCACGGTGATGTATTCCTGAGATCATAATCTAGCTTTGGCCACAACTAGATCAGCTTTGAGCTTCTCCATCAAACAACAAACTCGACCATAGCTAATACTCTCTAATAAGTAGATCTTGAAGTTTTAACCCACTCTTGTGGTGCTAAGGATTTCTATTTGCATAACCGCACCTCTTGGTTTGGTTATACCCATAAGCACATCCCAAAAGACATAGCTTAGCATTAAGATATATATTAGAGTAGCTAAATCGATCAAGAACAAACGAACATAATGAAAATCCTATGAAGTAGATCCCATCATCGACCACCACCCTCGTGGTCTAAAGGGTATACTCCCTTATCTCTCTGCGAGGTTATAGAAGAGATAGGGCATAGGGATATAAAACGAAATACAATAAACTAAACTACACAAGAACATAAAAAGTAAATCAAAGCATAAACATAAACAAAAGCATTACAAAGAAGAAAGCCTAAAGAAGAACTCTTTATTTGGAACTAGAATCTGGACCTTGTTTCTAGTGACATTACATGAGTTTATATAGAGTAGGGGGTTTACAGGGGTCTAGGTCGTGCCTCAGAAGCTTTTGGAAGACAATAACTCGCATTAACCAAGTTTCCATAACTTGAATCAATCAGAATCAAAAGTTTTCTTTTCTGCTCGGAGGGACATCATCGACCACCTACGGTCGATGCCCTTGGTCGATGGGAGTCTTCGGGGAGAGCATCGACCACTCCTGGTTGATGCTTGCGTTGATGTGGCTCGTCACAACTTCTGGCTCGGATTTCTGGAAAGGCATCGATCGCGCCTAGTAGATGCTTGCATCGATGGGTTGCTCAGAGAGAGCATCGACCATGTACGGTCGATGTTATGGCCGTTGTTTTCTTTGTGAAGCTCTTGAGATGGCTTTCCGTGATACTCTCGGCCCGAGAAAGTAACTCCAAAATCCATGTGGCTTCTTAAGGCTCCAGAACACTTCAAAAGTGTGGGTTTCGCTCCAAGTACCTGCAAATACATAAACACATGCAAATGTACTAAAACTATCCTAAATGTTAGATAGAACATATAAAACTAACCTAAATGCATGCAATAAAATAGGTAAAATATGATGCTATCACGGTCAGATGCAATTTCACATGTTATTAAGCGATTTGAGCGACTAGTATAACTGTTGAAAAGGACTCGTTAACAACGGTTATAATAGCGGGTTTAACATAAAACCTACCAAAAATACATACGATATATAATTTATATAGGAAAACCAAAATTATATTATTATGTTAAAAATTTAAAACTCTAAAACTCTAAAACTTTAAAACTAATTAAAAATATTTATTTTCAGAGATGTGGAACATTTTTTATACAAGAAATATTTTAATAGTTATAAATATATCTTAGTTTAGTTAATATAAATATATATATATATACTATTGCATAATTTGTTATGATAGTATTTAATAAGAGAGGATAAAATTTTTGTTTTAAATTATTTTTGATTCTTTTTATGAATTATTATTCTTAATGTAGGTAAAAAGAATTTTTTTTTTTTTTTAAATCATCTGCAACCGCTCGCTGCCGCAAATGCTAGCGGAAAATAATTTATGAAATCTAGCGATTTCAAGTGACCCGAAACTGTAAAAAGCAATTCAGGTGATTGTTGTCAAACGCTAGCAACCACAGCCGCTCGCAAACATAACGTTTACAGATGGTAGCGAAAGACCCAATTAAGCCCATAGAGTTATGTCATTTCATCACAACTTCTCGTTTTAATAATTGTCTTTTATAATCGATTGTATCTATTTAAACGTTCATGTCTTTTTCACTCTATAAATATTTTTTCCTCTTCTTAAATAACTACCAAAATTTTGTTATTTGACACAGACATTTTTTTTGTTTTATGATGAACCAAATAATTTAAATTTCGATAACCAATGTTATTATACACTTTCTAAACTATTTCCTAGCATATAACATTTCAAATTTAAAGAAATTCCTATAATTCCTGATCTAACTCAAGATTTTTGAAATGATTATAATGATATAGAAATTTTAGGCAACTCTAGATATATATGCTTTCTACGATTGCGTCTATTTATCGTAACTCTTCGTAAAATATATTTTAAAAGTTTTAGTTATTAAGTAGTTTTACTTTGAAAATTGTATCTCTTTTTATAATTTTTTGTTGATACATTTTTATATAGGGATGTCTATTTTCACCAAGATTTTTACTTTTGTTCGAGTTTTTTCATCACAATTATTCATTTAGATAGTTACGTAACAATCTTAATAAATCTTAAGTTGCATCTCTTTATTGTAACTCTTTGTAAAAAAAATTTTAATTTACAATTTGTTTATAATTTTACATTTCGAAAAGCTATGTATATTTATTACTACTTTTTGTTTGATATTTTTTCATATAAAGTTTTCGTCCTCCGCTATCTAGCATTCATATTTTATTTTTAAGCTATCTTTATATCTTCATCTTTCTAAATAACTACCAACTAGGTAATCCTCGTGCTAATGCAAAAGATAAATAAATTCGTAAGTTTTTTTTATTTAATACACAGAATATTTAAAATTCAAATTTTGTGTTAAGATTCAAAATTAGAATTTTTGAAATATTTTTTTTGGTAAGTTTAATATTCAAATGTGTTTGGAATTGGTTTATAATATTAAATAAATAACTATTTGTTTTATATTTTTAGTTGCTTTTTAAACAAAAAACAATTCGAAACCGAAATTAAAAAAACCAAACCAAACCGAATTATTAAGGATTTTTTATAGTTTTAGTTACCTGTTGATATG
Source organism: Boechera stricta (assembly GCA_018361395.1). Classification (NCBI taxonomy): domain Eukaryota; kingdom Viridiplantae; phylum Streptophyta; class Magnoliopsida; order Brassicales; family Brassicaceae; genus Boechera; species Boechera stricta. The sequence goes on from CM031542.1 coordinate 6,847,675, forward strand.
TGGGAGTCAAGTGGCACAATGATGACCACATCTGAAAATTCATCACATTAAGTTGCAGGTTTGGATATTTAGAAACTATTAAAAACCACTGGGCTTGACAAAAAAAACAAAAAAAAAACAAAAAAATAACCTGTTGATCTACTATTTTAGTTTTTTCTTTTTCTTTTGTTACCTACGGACGTAGTTTTGTTTGTAATTAATTAGTTGGTGTAGTTTTGACCGTGAATTACTTAATTAAACTGAGCAATGGCCAATGTATAATCAGCTTTAGTCAAAGTCTATTAGTCTAGACTCTAGTTTTTGACAAGATCCAAGATCCAAGATCCGAGATTTACCCACTCTGGATCCGACCCATTTCATTTATATCTTTCTTAAGTCATCATCACATTTCAATTTCAAGTTCAGATCGTTGAGCAATAATGGACTCGTCCGAGATCGAAGTGGTGCATCTAGATTCAAGCTCTCACCAAAACCCTACCGAATCACCAACCATCACTGACGTCTTCTCCGCCTCTGCTTATGGCGATCTCCACCAGCTTAAGCGTTTCGTCGAACACAATGGCTCTTCTGCGCTCAACAATTCCCTCTACGTTGCTCAGTATATCATCGAGGTACCCAGTTTTTAGCTCAATTGTAAACTAGGATTCACCAATTTCTCGATAAACTAAGTCCTCCGCAGTGTTTCCAGTGTAGTAATGGATTCTATTTGACATATCTGCAGCACGGTGGTGATGTAAATTCAGCTGATAATATACAGCAGACACCATTGCATTCGGCAGCTGTTAAAGGTTCCATTGATGTTGCAGACCTTCTACTGCAAAATGGAGCTCGAATTGAGGCTGCTGATGTCAATGGCTTCAGGGTATATCTTCTTTATTTTCCTCCTTGAGTGGAAATTAATGTCATTAAGTAGCGTGAAATGGAACAGAATTTATAAGTTTGGGTCACGCTAGTTACTTCTGTTTGCTCATACCGCCCACGAATTGAAGTTCAGATAAGCTATTCTCTATCTTACAACATGTTTCCTGTGCAGGCAGTTCATGTTGCTTCTCAATATGGACAGACAGCTTTCTTGAATCACATCATTGTGGACTACGCAGCTGACTATAACGCACTAGATAATGAAGGGAGGAGTCCGCTGCATTGGTATGACTACTGAAGATATTAATGGATGCTACAGTATGTGTATTGCCTTTAGCACTGCTCAATTAATTTATAAATGCATGGAGTAGTTCTGGACATTATATTTTCCCCCTTAGCACTGACTTCTCAGTGATTTTTTAGAAGTTATTTGTCATTACTTGCCCAACACAGATGTTAGGAATTGATTTTTCGGCTGCTTGAAAATATCTGGTGTGAGTGTTTTGATGTTAGACATACAGGAAAACGTTTTGCACATTATTTATGTTCATAGAAGAGAATATGTCAAAGACATGATGAATCTTTTTTTCTTTTGTATTTTGAGTATGTCTGATCATTGTTTACTTAACTTGTACACTGCTACTTGTAATTTGACAATTTAAGAACGACATTATATTTTTCCTTGTTTGTATGACTCAGGGCTGCTTACAATGGATTCACAGAAACAGTCCGGTTACTTCTCTTCCGGGATGCATGTCAAAATACACAAGACAACACAGGCAAATCGGAAACTCTTAGTACTTTCTTTTAACAGTATCGAATTGCCTGCTCTAGAATTAATAAAGAAAGGCTTACGACATAATTTTTCCTGTACCTTATGATGTGTAAAGATAAGTGCAAAAATGGATATGATTTTTTAAACTACAAGCAGAGTGCTTGTAAATTTGTATATGAAGGGATTGTTATAGAATTCCAGACTGTTTTTGACTTGCGAAAAGTGTAGAATGCTGATACCCTGATGTATATTTTTTTCTATTTTCATAGATACATAATTCTTACATTAGTCACTTTACTGGTCAGGCTGCACTCCTTTGCACTGGGCTGTAATTAAGGAAAATGTTGAGGCTTGTACTCTGTTAGTTCATGCTGGAACCAAGGAGGAACTAATATTGAAAGATAACACAGGATCCACGCCACTTAAGCTTGCATCTGATAAAGGTCACAGGCAGCTCGCTCTTTTCCTTGTACGTAATGTTTATTGTTGCTTGGTACCCTTCTAACATCCATAAAAGGAAGACATCTTGGTTATTTAGAATAAGGTTTTTGAAATTTAGAATCCGTAATGTTGCTCTCTTGCTATCTTGATTATTTAGAATAAGGTTTTGAAATTTTATTTGTGAACCTCGCATTTGCTTGCTGATTTGCTCCTTGAATCAAAGTCTCCCTCTTATTTCATTTTCATCGTCATTAGTTGGACAGAAATAAGTTAATAAGGCTATTTACAAAATGTTTCCAGCAAAATACCCTTTTAAAATTCTGTAATATTGTATTTACAGAAATATGAAATAACAATAGCATTGAACATATGAGAGTTTGATGTACTTATGGTTATAAGTGTACAGTTATTATATAAGCCTAAAACAAAGAACCGCATTGTGATATTTGCTTTTTCTTGCCAGCTCTAACCCAGATTGCTATTTACTATGCTTAACTGAATTGGCTCTGATTTTCGGATATATTGAACCATCAGTGTGATAGAAAACTTGTTTCTACTGTCTGTTTTAGGGTCACAGTAGACTTTAGTGATAATAATATGATGGCTGTCTGTTTTAGGGCCACAGTAGGTTTTAGAGTTCACAATATGAGAGATGGCTTGTTAAATGGCGGCACAGTTTGTTCAAAGTTGTTTGCAGGGGCTATTTTGTTATTTTCTAGTTGTTTTCCATGTGATAGGATGTGTTTTCTGAGAATCCGGTTTTTGATATTTTTCAGTCGAAGGCAATGCGAACTCATAATAATAGTTTTGCTGACAAGATCTTCTGTGGAAAATTGGGAGAGAGTAGCTATGCTCCTATGTTGTTCAGCTTAATAGTCATTCTTATGGTCCTCTTCATCACATCCATTGTTTCAGGTGAATAACCTATACAACAAAGTAGTGTGTGTGTTGAGGTTCTTAGTGATGAATTATATTGTTTCTTCCTGACATTTTGCATTTATGTGTAGCTTCTAATCTCCCAAAGATAACTGCTATGGTTGGTCTGTGGGCATGTTTCAGTCTTTCATGTGGCGTTTGCGCACTGATAACTTTCTGTCGTGTTAGCAGGTATCCTTATTAGTTATCTTCAATGTTATCTAAAATTTTTGTGCATATGTATTTCAGTTTGGTCTAGTTATTTAATGGGTCGCGAGAATCAATATTACTTCTTCATTAAGAAATGAGGAGGTTGACATGTGAGGCTGTAACTGCTGTGTAGTGACTCTGAGAGAGGTGTATGTGGTGTAATGGTCTTGGAGTGATAAATTAGTCGTCTGTTTTGTACAGCAAGGATCCCGGGTACGTTAAAAGAACCAATGAAGTTGACAGCCAACACACTACCAACGTAAGTTGAACTCCTTCTCATGTTTCCATGTTGAGAGAAATGTGAACATACTGAGTGAACTGTTGATCTGGTCAACTGTGCTAGCAGTTTGGCATGCAGTCTAAATTGGGTTTAACCGTACACATGCCAAATCAATGTGAAGTTGTCTAAGCTTTTCGTCTTAAACATTCTGATTTATACCTGATTTAAGTAGACACCAATTGTAAATCAATCGGACAGTAATAAGGTGTTGTTCTGAAAAGTTTTTTTCACATATTATCTTCTGATGGTTTCAGGAACCTTTGATTGATATCAATTTCAACAACCCCTCATGGAAAGGAAATTGGTCCCAACTCTGCCCCACTTGCAAGGTTTTCCTCAGAAGCCCTTGTTTTAAGGGAAAAACAAAATTTTCTTTATTTTCTGACTAGAATTATCACATTTTCTTTAGATAATTAGACCGGTGCGATCTAAACACTGTCCCACATGTAAGCGCTGCGTTGAGCTGTTTGACCATCACTGCCCCTGGATTTCCAACTGTGTCGGTAAGGTAAGAGGTCTTTGCATTGTGAGTTGCTGTCACTTGATGTTCTGCAAGTTAGTTGGCAATGATATAGTAATGACATGAATCAGCCTGTTATGTATCTTCTTCGGTCAACGTTATGTTTATACCATTACTCATCTAACAGAAGAATAAACGCGACTTCTTAGTCTTTGTGATCATGGGAACATTAACATCATTCATTGGTGGCACAACTGCTGTTCAAAGTATGTGACTGAAACAACTCTCCCTCGCAATCCTACCTTTAGGATTTTGCTATTATAAAGCATCTGCTTCTGCTACAGGGTTATGGAGAGGCATCCTACAGATACAACCCAGAGAATCATGGATTCAAAATATAGTCATTGAACATCCGGATGCTGCCATGTTTCTGTTTTTTGACTTACTTGTTTTCATTGCGACAATGGCGTTGACAATCTCACAAGCTTATATGGTCAGGAAATCTCATCTAAAGTAAAGAATTGGCTCTCCTTCCCCTCTGCAAATGATTGTATAACAGTTATTGTTGTCTGCTGCAGATAGCTAAGAATATTACAACCAACGAATTATGTAACGCGAAAAGATTCAGTTATTTGTGGGGACCTGATGGAAGATTCTACAACCCTTATAACCACGGCTGGCGAAGAAACTGCACTGATTTTTGGGTTCATGGCTACACCAGGGACGATGAGGTTGTTGTTATGCCCTTACAGGTTTACTACTCTAAAAAGAACAAAAGAGATGGTGCATTTATGAGCAGGGCAGCGCATGGTTCAAAGGAGAATGTGCTGGTTAATGAGGACAAACAAGAGAGCAAAAGGAAGGACACTAAGCTAGCAGCTTTAGCAGACGTGGATAAGGATCACAATGAGCCAAAAGGAGACACAAAAGGCGGCCTTGACAATGACATGAAGCCGTTGAAGACATAAGGAGTCTGATTATATAAGTAGGACTGTTACATGAGAGGAACCTCAGCTTGATTTTGGGAGTAGTGGCTAACCCTAGGGTTGGATGGCAATGAGGTCTCGCTATGAGACTCATTGAGTTACTGAGAGTTCTTTTGTTCATATGCATAACCCTCTGTAAACAGTCTTTTCTTATTAATCAAAGTATTTCTTCATTACAGCTCTTGCTACTGTTACATCTATTGAGTACTTGTAAGGAAGAGAAGGGAAGTAGGTTCACAACAGATGTCCCGTCTTCAATTCTCTGAATTTACATCTCTTCATCGCATTGTTACATGCATAAACCATCTGATTCAGTGTACTGTGTATATAGATATCTCCTCTTCGATTCATATGTTGCAAAGAGTGAGCAAGTTTCTTCTCCTTTACTTGACACACGTCTTACACTGTAATATTTTTTCCTTTTATCACTCACTAGTTTCACCATAATGCTACTCAACCCTTTTAGTCTCTAATCCTCTTTGTTAGTCTTTCAACAACGCAATGTTTTTAAAACCGAGCCAGAAAGTCTTCTAGATCACCAGGTTATCGGGTCAACACGGTTTGACCACTAGTCAATGAATTTTAGTTTAATAATTGATTATTAATACTCCTTTTGTTTCACAATTTAATATGTTTTAACCGAAAAAATTGTTTCAAAATATAACAGTTTCACATTTATCAATACATTAATTGTCATTTTATGTCTATTTTACCCTTGGTCAAAAGACACTTAAATTTATTAATTTATGTTTTTTTTTACGAAGAGACATGTGTAAGAGTTAAAATAGATATTTTATTTGATTTTTTAAATATTGTGCAAAAAGGTTAAGAGTGAAACAGAATAAGTATAAAGTTAAATATAAATCTTGTCAACTTAAAAACATGAACTATTTTATGTCGCATATTTAATTCTAAAACTAATAGTAAAAATACAATAGATGAAATGGATGAAATAAATTAAATTGTATTCAGATTCTAAACTTTCAAATTGGGTTTAATTGAAACCATAACTAGAACTCGAATATAAATAGAAAACTCAAAATTAATCAAAAAACAATAAATGTGTCACAAAATCATAATCAAATTAAAGAAAAAGAGAGATGAAAAATGATTTCAAAACTCAAATGTTCCAACCAAAATAAAAGGTTTTCTATTCGACTCCTTAATGGGTCGAACTGTCGAAGGCTTTTGCCGGATCATTGGTTTTTGTTGGGGGTTTCTGCATTTAAACGGGTCAAATGGTCGCGATTTAGAGGTATGTGGGTATAAACGTCTGTGAAAATAACATTTGGTTCGCGTTCACAACAAACTCTGTGAATGCCCATGCATATGTGAATATGATGTCTACTTTGCAGCAACAAACTTGAAAATATGAACATAGGTCCCAAAGAAATGAACAAAATGAGCAGCTTCATTCCATTAAATACTTCATCCCACAAGTGCTTTCATCTTTCATTGGCAGCCACGAGTTCCACTGCTATTCCTGGCTCGTTTGCCGAGTGCCCAGCATCATTAACAATCTGCAGACCATGGGTCGTGTTACGACAACAAGCAAAAACAAACTCGAGAAAGATCTTCAAGAAAACTTGGAAAAAGACTTTAAGCTTACCTTGAGGTCTGCCTCTGGCCATGCTTTGCTCAGATCCCAAGCAGACATCATAGGACAGCATACGTCATACCTTCCCTGTCCATTGTAATAATCCAAACCCAGTCTCAATCCCATAATATATAATATATATATATAGCCAAATTCAAGTTAAACTGATGCTTCTTAAACCTACACATACATATCAGCATTTATAACGTGAGAAATCTAAGGCTGAGGACTTTTTCCTTTCACATGATCTTGCTGCCTACGTTTTCTATTTATATAACCTATTGTTTACACAACTCGGCCTCATTGGATCAATCTCCAAACAAATGGAATCCACAATTCAACCTGAACAATGGTGGTCTTGATATGTCGTATTTTATCAGCATTGTCTAGCAAGTTTGAGTCTGATGGAAAGAAACCCTTGTTAACAAAGTAGTGATTTTCAATCCTTGCAAATGCCTAAGGGTTATTAAATCAATTTAAAGATTTTACAGACTTTTACAGATAATATATGAGCTCCATATAACAACACAGATCAATGAATGAAGATAAGATTGGAACACTCCTCGAACTAACCAATGAAAATTTATCATCTTCCGCCCTTTGAATGTTGTCATCATTTGGAAGAAGATGAGCAGTCATCATTTCCCATTTAGTCCAAGCTCTTGCAGCTGCATACTACAAGACACATAAATTTGTTAGTCCAAGCTCTTTCAGCTAAAAAATCCAATTCCTTCAACAGCGTAAAAGAACGATGTTCAAAGCATTTTCTCGGGTAAAAGTTATGAGATCTCGACTCACTTGAGTTTCCATATCATCGGAATTCAGTCTCCTATGATATGCGTCCAAAAGGCTACCTCTTTCGTTTTCTGGAATAAGATCTCTGAACTGCTCCCAAGCTTTTAAAACATAGAAACAAACACTTATGAAGAAGAGAAAAATGGAAGCTCTTGAGTCAGAATCTACTAAAATTTGCACATAAAACTCTTGTCCCAAGATCAGTAAGCTTAAATAGAGATGTCGACAAAAACAGATGACAGTAATCAATTCAAACCACATAAGATGCAATATAATAAAAATCAATAACTCCAACACGCGAATACAAGAAAGAGAATTACCATGAGGGTATATAGCAGCAGCACCACCCTCATAAAACCAATCATTCTCCTTTTTTCGCAACTTCTAGTGATGATTCCGACAATGACGAGGATGAAGATGACATAATGGAGTAGTTTGAAATGGAAGTAGAAGATTTTGTTGCACAATTCAGAGATGAACATCCAATCCGTCATAACGAGGTTCCGGACAGTGATGATGAAGGGGAAGGGCGAGAAAGTGCAATAATCAGACACGGAAATGGTAATCTAGCGATAAAGATGCGCTTTAACAGTGGCTTAGCATTCAAGGAGGCGGTGTTAGATTATGTTCGTAGGACTGGTAAGAACATAAAACAATATGTGGGATACAACCAAGATTGGTTTCTCTTGTGGATTAGGTGGTGGTTGCCCTTGGAGGGTTTATGCTTCTGTGTAGGAAAAGCTAGGTGTATGGGAGATCAAAAGGATCAAAGATTGGCACACTTGTTTTGCAAATGGATCGTGTGCCATGTTCAAAGTCCCTGTCATTGCTCGACTGTTTTTCGATAAGATATGACAAGATCCTGATCTATGGTTGCCAATGAAGATAGAAGAGTACATTATGCATCATTGGAAGTTAGCTCCTACAAAGAATCAAGTCCATGCAGCTAGGAAGAAGGCTTTGAAGTGGCTGGATAAAGAGTTTGAAGAAAAGTTTGCGCATATCAAACAATACGGGGCTGAGATTCTAGACTCAAACCCGAGATCAAGTGTGGATATAGGGATTGTCACAAATGATGAAGGTGATGAGGTATTTCAACGGTTCTATGTTTGCTTTGATAACATTGAGAATTCTTGGAGGGAGAAATATAGGCTTGTAATAGGAGTGGATGGTTGCTTCATCAAGACAAAGTTCATGTGCTTGTGGCTGTTGGTAGGGATGCAGACAACAGAATTTATCCAGTTGCTTGGGGGAGTGGTACAAGTAGAAAATTAATGAAGGCAATTGGTTGTGGTTTGTGAAGGTGTTGAAGCGTGATTTCCTACTGAGTAATGATGAAGGCTTCATTCTTTTGTCAGACAGTTAAAAAGGGTTGCTCAAAGCAGTTGCCAGTGAGTTACCACTGATTGAGCATGGGATATGTGTAAGACACATCTATGCTAACTTGAAATCAACTCATAGAAAGTAGGTACAATTTTATTGTTTATTTTTGAATATCCAATTGTTCATGTTTTTTGTATGATTGATTGTAGATGTTTTTGTATGTAACAGGAAGATGGGGCTGATGAAACCTCTCATATGATCTTTGGCGTGGAGCTACAATGAGGCTGAGTATAGAGGAAATATACACATACTCAAGGGGTATGATGAGAACATCTACAATGATGTTATGAAAACTGGACCTATGGAACTGAAAAAAGCTTTTGAATTTTCTAGTAAAGATCAACAACATGGAGTCTCTTGAATTGCTTAATCTTTCTGGCTGCACCACGCTTAAGAGCTTCGCGGAGATCCCAAAACGTGTGGGGAATCTCAGGTCCCTTTATCTGAGCTGTACAGCCATCGAAGAATTACACACTTCACTCTGCAAAATGATTGGTCTAAAAATTCTGGAAGTGAGCAAAAACCTTAAGACACCTTTCAGCTTAAATGACCTAAAGGACCTGAAGGTTGTTGAAATAGATGAAGAGATTGGCACATCCTCTTAATAGTATAATGGTTGGAAATGGGACTATCGAACAGGTTGTAGAAGCTAACTCCAAAATCATAGCAGAATTTGAAAGAAAAAAGATGTGGAGTACTCTGTTTCTATGTAATATATTCTTCATGTTTTCAATGTGTTTACACACAAATGCTCAGCACGTGTGTAGCAACCTAATCAGATTATTGACACCTATCTCATTGAAATTGGTAGTCTTATGTTTTTCACTCGCTGAGATGCCCGTGAATGCACGGTAAACATATTGGAAAGAAAATGAATTAAGAAAATATGTTTCTTCAATCTATCGCAGATTTTAATTAAATGAAAGGCTGTTCATATGCTTTATTCACTGATGGAACTATTAACACTTGTCTCAGCAATCGTTCGAGTTAATCCACCATTAAAATTTGAATCCCCATTGAGCTTGAGGTCTCTCCTATGTACCGCTTCGCTGTTGTTTCTTATTGTGGATGTCTCATTAGGTTTATCTTTAGACCGAATGTCTTTCATTATTCTTGAACGGATAATTACAACGGTTGAAACAAAATGAGTAGGATAAGTACAACTATGCCACTAATTTGCTTCCAATCAAGCACGCGTGCAGCACGTGATCTCGTTCTTAACTTGAGACATTCCAACTACGTTAGAGACTCTGCTACACACTTAGGCGAAACACACTTCCGTGGAGGATACGCTAATGTTACTTGCCGAAGTGGAAACCATTAACTACTAAAATCCTAACGATGAAAAAGATTGAATGAACTCCTCTAATCATAATAACACATCTGAGATCTGACCAAAGATTGAAAAAAATAATCTAGCTCGCGTTGAAAAACAAAAGCCAATTTTTTTGAATGCACGTTAAGCAAATCCTTGGTTCATGCTGATGCAACCATAGCTCCTGGAACATCACCAACAACCACCTGGACTTTATTCTTTATTCATCAAGGGAGCACCTCGAAGTGGAATCAGCCAATAACAAGCTTGGACGTAGAAGATATGGCTGATACAAGACATACAGACCAAAAGCTGTAGGAACTGGACCAGCGTACATTCAAAATACGATTCCGGCCAGACCAAGAGAAACCGGACATCGAGGCGACCTGTTCTGGAAACCTAACTGAATCACGAAGCTCTGAGAGTTGGATTCAGGCCAAGAGCAGCTATGGATTGGGAGATATGATTGTTACAAGTCAACAGATCCTCCATGAGCCTGTTTTAGAAGCTGACGGATCCGAGAAGCTTCAAACCCACGTGTGGCATCCGGGAGAGTAACACTGCTAGTCATTAATCACTGAGAAGCCATGAGAAGATGGCATGTCTTCACCAAGCTTAGGTGAAGACACAACCCCAAGACTCTAGGTGAGTAACATACTCTTGCCTACTCCTAGGTTTCCCACCGGGCTTTACTAGGAAAGGGTTTTAATGAGGTGTGAAAGGCTTAAAGCATCACTTCTCAGCTTCCATTGCTCGTTCTACTTGGAAATGTCAATGACAGGTGAGGATGAGCAAGAGAAGTGATCTTTATCCAAGAGAAGTCATTACAAAAGCTTATCTTCCTTTACTTAGTCTATTTTGATTATTTTGAGACTTATGAGCTTTTTGTTGCTTTTAGGACCATTTTCTTTGTGTTGTAATTAGGCCCAATTTGTCTTGGGTCCATTTAGCACATGAATGCCTTAATTTGTAGCCTATAAAGGCAAGAATTTTCTAATTTGACAAATAAAGCATTCATTGAATCAAAAACTAGAAAGGTTTTCCCCTTTTGTCTCTTTTCTCCTATTGTAGCTTGGAGCTCTAGGATTAGAAAACCCTAAAGGTATTGAGGCTGGGTCTCTATCTCTAGGTTGGCTGTATCAAGAGTTCACCATCACTCTTGTGGTGTCATTTACTATTCACCATCCACTCCATCATCTAGCTTCACCTTAGATCGAAGTTCTTCTCAAAGGTCTAGCTCCATTGTTTGTTGGTTCCTTCAAGTTCGGTTGCTTCCTTGAAGATTCCAGCTTCTATCCACGTCCATCACCATCCATTGAAGGTCTTGAGCTCGAGTTCTCGCCCATTTCCTTCCCATCTTCAACACCATTCTTTTGTGTGAAGGAACCCTAGAGGTATTGAGGTAAGTGTGAAGGAACCAACAAACAATGGAGCTAGACCTTTGAGAAGAACTTCGATCTAAGGTGAAGCTAGATGATGGAGTGGATGGTGAATAGTAAATGACACCACAAGAGTGATGGTGAACTCTTGATACAGCCAACCTAGAGATAGAGACCCAGCCTCAATACCTTTAGGGTTTTCTAATCCTAGAGCTCCAAGCTACAATAGGAGAAAAGAGACAAAAGGGGAAAACCTTTCTAGTTTTTGATTCAATGAATGCTTTATTTGTCAAATTAGAAAATTCTTGCCTTTATAGGCTACAAATTAAGGCATTCATGTGCTAAATGGACCCAAGACAAATTGGGCCTAATTACAACACAAAGAAAATGGTCCTAAAAGCAACAAAAAGCTCATAAGTCTCAAAATAATCAAAATAGACTAAGTAAAGGAAGATAAGCTTTTGTAATGACTTCTCTTGGATAAAGATCACTTCTCTTGCTCATCCTCACCTGTCATTGACATTTCCAAATAGAATGAGCAATGGAAGCTGAGAAGTGATGCTCTAAGCCTTTCACACCTCGTTAAAACCCTTTCCTAGTAAAATCCGGTGGGAAACCTAGGAGTAGGGAAAAAGTATGTTATGTTGAAATATTAGAGAAGATACGATGTGGTGTTTGAGACAAAGAGAATCTGATTGTAAAAAGTAATCAATATATTATTTAAGAAATAGTTTTACAAAAACACACAATACACACACATATTCTTCATGACTAGGACACGTTCTGTATTTATAGCCATGAGAGAAGACACGTCTCTATTACATGCTTTATACGAATGGTCACACCTATACGAAGGAACACAAACATTCAATCATACTCATTCGTAAAATAACTAACTTATACAAATGTGTTAGATATAATAAAAATACTAAAGTTTACATTTCATATGAAATGTAACTTAAAGTTGTGTTGAAGATTTGATTACAAACTTCAACACTCCTCCTTAATCAAATCTTCATGTTTACGCCAAGCCTTCTTCGAAGATCTTCAAATCTTCCAACGCTTAACGCCTTAGTAAGAACATCAGCAAGTTGTTCTTCACTTCTTCAAAACTCGACTTGAATGAGGCTCTTGCTTATTACTTCACGAACGAAATGATACTTAACTTTGATATGCTTCGTTCTCTTGTGTTGTACTGGATTTCTTCCTATGGCGATTGCTGACTTGTTATCGCAATAAATTTGAACTCCTTCATTACTTTTCACGCCAAAATCTTCCAACAACCTTTGTAGCCATATCGCTTGGTTTGCGGCTGCACACAAGTCCATATACTCCGCCTTCGCGGTCGATTGAGCAACAGTTTGTTGCTTACTAGATTGCCAACAAAACACGGCTGAACCTAGGCTGAACGCATAGCCCGTCGTGCTCTTTTTATCTTCTAAAGATCCTCCCCAATCGCTGTCCGAGTGATATGTCTGCATTTTATATGGTTTTAGCATGCATTATTCATTCATTTAGCCTTGTTTAATAGCTTGTTCTTAGCATTTATCTCTAGTTTTGCATACTTAAAGTGTTTTGCATTAGGATTGCATGCATTTTGCATTTTGGACTTGTTTCAGGTGCATTCAAGGGATATTGGAGATGTTGAAGTCAAATGGAGAAAAAAGAGAGCTTAACTCGACCAGAAACTCGAATGGAGACTGACTCTAGCAAGCAGCTCGAGCCAGCAGGTCGAGCCAGTGCATTCTGCACCAAAAACTACACTTTGCACCCAGCTCTAGCAGGCAGCTCGAGCCCCTAGGTCGAGCTCATCCAGAAAAACGCTATCTTGAAGTCTGAAGTCCAACTCGACCTCCCCAGCTCGAGCCCTTGATCGAACTCATCCAGAAAAACGCCATCTTGGAGTTTTGGAGTCTAGCTCGACCACCCATGGTCGAGCTCATTGATCGAGCTGCAGAATAAAAGTGTAATCTTGAAGTTTTAGGCCCAGCTCGACCTAAGCACTCGACCCCCATGTCGAGTGCAACCCCGAATTTAGCCTATTTTGTCGTTTTATGATTTAGGGTTTCTAACTATGAGTATAAATACCCTGTATTAGTTTAAGAGAGGAGAACTCGTTTTTAAGTTTTTTTTCATCTGTTCTTGCTTCCTGGATCCTATAACCTTGAATCTACTTGTTATTTTTGCTTAAATCTTTCTATTCTATCTATTCTCTTCCTTATCTTCCTGATTATGCAAGTTTTATTGATTTCTGGGTTTATGATTTTGATGTTCTTCATGGGTTCTGAGTAGTCATTAGGGTTCTTAAGGATGGGATAGATTAGGTGTGGAATCTTAGTCTCCTAGGTGGTTTAAGTTTAGATTAATTGATTTCCCTTCTGGATTAATGTTCTTAATGCTAATTTCTCTCTGATCAATTGGAATTAGAACTTAGGTATTTCCACACCCAGAAGGTGTTTGATGAAATGCCCATAACTAATTTAGATTTACATTCCTAGCCTAAGGGATTAGTTGTTGGGTGTTTATTGACTTTAATAAGCTGAATTTTAATGCCTGCTAAGCGAGATTTTGCTAAAGGGATTTGGCTGAACTGGATTACTACTTATCATGGGAATGGACTTAACTGCTTAGTTTATTTGCTGGATTATTCTGCGAGTTTGTTAAACCATCTAGGTAGATTAAGAGGATACACCAAGTCAATTACCCCATCCTTAGGAGTTTCTCTTGCTTGATTGTTTTTTGTTTCATTGCCTTTACTAGCAAGTAGCTATCGCTCATTATTGCTCGTTCTCGCTTCGCAGTTCGCTAGTCTCTGTTTTTTAGTTTCTGTTTAGGTTGATAATTTCACATCTTATTGCTTGCTTGGCTTGACTTAAACTGTTTGATTGCATCCTTTCTGGCTAATATCGCACCCATTTGGATTGATACCTTTCTGTACTACAATGACATGATAGTTCAGTAAGAAATTGACTTATATCAATTTGGCGCCGTTGCCATTTGGGTGTTGTTTGTTACATTTARGATTTCAAATCATTTCAGATCAAGTTCTTTTCAGTCTACTCTGTTACCCACTTAATCTTTCTTTCTTTGTCTTTGCATTTCAGGTACATTCTTGACTCGACCTGCCTAGCTCGACCTCCCTAGCTCGAGTCAGCCCATCGAGTCATCCTCCACCTGCATGCAAACGAGATCAAAAGGAAGYCAGAACCTCATCCGCTACCTCGACAATATTAACAAGCTACCACAACAGTTGAGAGAGCAGAGAGAACATCTCAGAGCAGATCAACAGGATCCACTGGAAATGGCTGATGATAATCCACCACCACAGCCTCAACATGTGCCTCATCTAAGGAGGCCACGATTGATAGGAGCAGGATATGCTCCTAACACTCACACTCATAGGCAAGGGATTGTCCTTCCTACAGTCCAGAACAACAACTTTGAGATCAAGAGTGGTTTGATAGCTATGGTGCAAAGCAACAAATTCCATGGGTTGCCTATGGAAGATCCTCTTGATCACCTAGACGAGTTTGATAGGCTCTGCARCCTCACCAAGATCAATGGAGTCAGTGAAGATGGTTTCAAGCTGAGACTCTTTCCATTCTCTCTTGGTGACAAAGCCCATCTGTGGGAGAAGAATCTACCCCATGGCTCAATCACTTCATGGGATGACTGTAAGAAAGCTTTCCTTGCCAAGTTTTTCTCCAATGCTCGTACAGCTCGCCTCCGGAATGAGATATCCGGATTTGCACAGAAGAATGGTGAAACTTTCTGTGAAGCTTGGGAAAGATACAAGAGCTACCAATCTCAGTGTCCTCATCACGGATTCAGCAATGAGTCCATTCTTAGCACTCTTTACAGAGGAGTTCTCCCAAAGCTAAGGATGCTACTACATACAGCCAGCAATGGAAACTTCCTAAACAAAGATGTTGATGAAGGCTGGGAGCTAGTGGAGAACCTTGCTCAATCTGATGGGAACTACAATGAGGATTATGATAGGAGCGTAAGGCGGACTGCGGATTCCGGTGAGAAGTATAAGCAAGAAATCAAGGATCTTAATGAGAAGTTGGATAAGCTCCTCCTAGTCCAGCAAAAGCAAGTTCACTTTGTTAGTGACGAAGGGCAACTTCAAGTTCAAGATGGGGAGAGCTATCAGCTAGAAGAGATAAGCTATATTCAGAACCAGGGAGGTTACAACAAAGGTTTCATCAACTATAACAGCAACTGGTGCAATGGAAGCTGCTAAGAAGTTTGGGGAACTCAAAACCCAGATGGACTACACCTACAATGATCTCAACAGCAAGATTGAGACATTGACCTCCAAAATTAAATACATGGAGAGCAAAACTGCATCCACTTCTTCCACAATGTCTCTTGGACAGCTTCCAGGAAAAACAATTCAGAACCCAAAGGAGTATTGCAATGCCATCTTTTCAATGGAATCAAGTCCCATTGCTGATCATGAAGCTGCAGTTAGAGAAATTGAGTCTTTGCTTTATGGTTCAAATGCTAACACCAATGCAATCACTTTAAGGAGTGGAAGAGAGCTACCTGAGTGGGAAGGATCAGTTAAAGTCACTGAGGACAGTGAGGTTGACGATGGGGAGGATTTGAGCCGCAAACAAGATTAAGAAACTCGACTAGAGTCTGGCGCTAGCACCCAGCTCGAGCCAGTAGGTCGAGCTAGCCTTCCACCTGCTGCAAAACCAGTTGTTTCTGTGGAAAAGAAAACACCCTTTGTTCACCCTCCTTACAAATCTAAACTGCCTTTCCCAGGAAGATTCAAAAAGGACCTAATGGAGAAGTATAAGACAATTTTTGACAAACACATGAGGGAATCAGAGGGTAGTGTCGATCGCATTGATTCACCAAGCACGACAAAGATTGAGCCTCAGTCTCTCCCCAAGCTTGGGAATCCCGGTATGTTCTCCATAACCTGCTTTCTTGGTGATTTGAAAATTGAGGATGCTCTATGCGACTCCGGTTCAAGTGTGAATGTGATGTCCCATGAGATGTTAAAGAGTTTAGGGATAAGAAACATCACTTATCACCCATCATCCATCACTTTTGGAGACGCTCATTCACGAAAGCCACTTGGTCTTCTTGAAGATTACCCACTTAAAGTTGGGGATTGTATAGTCCCAACGGACTTCGTTGTTATGGAAATGAAGAAGGCCAGCAAGCTCCCACTCCTCCTTGGAACCCCCTTCCTCAACATTACTGGTGCAAACATGAACTTCAAGAACCAAAGGGTAATTCTTATGAATGTGAATGACCAGGTCTCTTACCCAATAACAGCTTCTTCCAACAAGCTATGTGGCACAATCACTATCAAAGATGATGGCTACCGTGATGAGGAAGCAATGTACATTGGTACAATTGAGAAGGTCAAAGAAGCTCCATCCCCTAAGGTTTATAAAGAGAAAGGGAAGTCTCTGGAAAGAAATGATGGAGCTGAGAGCACAATGAATGAGCAAGGGGTCAAGCCATTCATACATGGTCAGATCATTGCAGAGGAGACCTCAGTTCCCCTCCATGAACCACCATAGACCTAAGAAAAAGGAAGTGAAGCTTAGAGACTATAAACAAGCTCACTTGGGAGGAAGTCCCATGTCTATCCTTGTATATATTGCTTTAATTTTCTTTTTAAACCGTCGAATAGGTGTGCTAAGTTCTTGTTTTTGGCTTGTTTGTGTGATTTCAGGAGAATATGAGCATTGAATCGCGAAGAAAAGGAAGAAACGAGCAAAATTGGTCTCGCTCGACCAACGAGCTCGAGCTCCATGATCGAGCCAACACATCGAGTCAGTTGGGGGGATATTTAAAATTCAAATTTTGAACGAGGACAAGCTCGACCCCACCTGTTCGAGCCAACACCTCGAGTCAAGCTCCCACGCTGCTTACACTCGGGAAAGCATGTAGGATTCAATCTCCTCCTTCTTCTCCAACCCTTGAGGTACCTGTTCTATCCATTCTTGTATATATCATTTGCATTTCTTTCTTGCTTTTTGTTGTTTCTTAAACCTTCTTTCTAAATTTTTATTACGCAAGGGACTGTGTAATTTAAGTTTGGGGGGAAGGGTTACGATGTGTTTGACATGTTTATTTTGTTCTTATTTTTTATTTTCGTGCATATTTGAGTTTGCATGCATCTAAGGCATAGAAAAACCAAAAAAAATTTGAAAAATTTTCGAAAAAGATTACAAAAACAGATTGTTCATGTAGTTGCATTTATATTTTAGGATTGAGTCTAAATTCTTTTCATATAGAGCTGTTGCATATGCATAGGGGATTATGATGATTATAACCTTGCAAGCTTGCTGATTTAATATGATAATCTCAATGCCCTCGTTTCTAGTTGTCTAATGCATTGTTAATGAACTTGAAGTAAGACTGCACCATACTTTGAATGCACAACTAGATTATGTCTCAATTGAAGCATGCTGTGATTGGATACCATTCCCTATCTATTTGAACCTGAACTTGACTTATAATTATCATGTCTATGCACTACATTTGAACTCATGGATACCATATACATACTTGGATTTTCTTTCACCTGTTTACCACTCTTGCTAATCCAAGTAGTTGTTCTCATCATTAGAAAGTACCATGCCCTTATTTAGCCTTCTTTCAAGCCATGTTATTACTTTATTGAGTGTGTGAGGCCTATTTCTGAATGAGCTTGGTAGAAAGTGTTAGGTTTGAGCCGACAAGGATAGAATCTCATGTAGTTCTGGTTTGCAATTTTCGAATCAGATAGGACTAGGTGGGATCTTGATCATTGGGTATAGGGTTTGGTTCTGTGAAAAGAAAGAAAGAAAACCTGGAGAAAGATGAAAGAAAAAGGTTAAGAGTTCTTAGGAGAGGAATAATCTGAAAGTGTGTTAATCTAGTAAAGGATTTGGGGGTGTGCTAAGAATAAGAAAAGAAAGGCAAAGCTTAAAGTCTGAAAAAAAAATATATAGAAAACGCCTAAGCTGATAGTGAAAAACCAAAAGAAAGACCCCAATCTGTTAGAATTATAAAGAACCTCTCTTAGAACAAGAACAAAAAGAAAAAATGAGTCTGATCCAAGAAAAGTTCAAGGCAAATTGCCTAAGTGTTAAGGGTAGAATTAGGACAACTTTCTGGGTTTAGAACTAGGGGTTAAGATCACTTGTGTATGGTTGGGTAGATGAGAGTCTATTCTTGTATGCATAGGTTGGTTCTTACCTTTAGCATTCTGCTAAAGCTCATTCCTTTTCTTGAGAGATCCTTGCTTTGAAATGATCAAACCATGTTAAAGGGACCATCTTTGTCTCTTAACCTTACCCTTAGCCAAATGAGTTCATTGAATRTGCATAGCTTGATTCATGGTTTCTGCTTAATTGAATGTTAAAGGGAATGATAGATTTGAATGCATGTCTAGGTTGAGACTTGATTGAAATTGTGCTGTGAAGAGTATGGCTAAACTTTTTAAGTAGAGTTCATATACTTTGCATTCTAGAACTAGCAACTTGGACATTGAGATCATCTATTATATCTGCAAGCTTTGGTTCTGAATCCCCTTTTTCAAACCTCTTCTCCATTCTTATTCTTCTGTTTGCTTGAGGGCAAGCAAAGACTAAGTTTGGGGGAGTTGATATGTCTGCATTTTATATGGTTTTAGCATGCATTATTCATTCATTTAGCCTTGTTTAATAGCTTGTTCTTAGCATTTATCTCTAGTTTTGCATACTTAAAGTGTTTTGCATTAGGATTGCATGCATTTTGCATTTTGGACTTGTTTCAGGTGCATTCAAGGGATATTGGAGATGTTGAAGTCAAATGGAGACAAAAGAGAGCTTAACTCGACCAGAAACTCGAATGGAGACTGACTCTAGCAAGCAGCTCGAGCCAGCAGGTCGAGCCAGTGCATTCTGCACCAAAAACTGCACTTTGCACCCAGCTCTAGCAGGCAGCTCGAGCCCCTAGGTCGAGCTCATCCAGAAAAACGCTATCTTGAAGTCTGAAGTCCAACTCGACCTCCCCAGCTCGAGCCCTTGATCGAACTCATCCAGAAAAACGCCATCTTGGAGTTTTGGAGTCTAGCTCGACCACCCATGGTCGAGCTCATTGATCGAGCTGCAGAATAAAAGTGTAATCTTGAAGTTTTAGGCCCAGCTCGACCTAAGCACTCGACCCCCATGTCGAGTGCAACCCCGAATTTAGCCTATTTTGTCGTTTTATGATTTAGGGTTTCTAACTATGAGTATAAATACCCTGTATTAGTTTAAGAGAGGAGAACTCGTTTTTAAGTTTTTTTTCATCTGTTCTTGCTTCCTGGATCCTATAACCTTGAATCTACTTGTTATTTTTGCTTAAATCTTTCTATTCTATCTATTCTCTTCCTTATCTTCCTGATTATGCAAGTTTTATTGATTTCTGGGTTTATGATTTTGATGTTCTTCATGGGTTCTGAGTAGTCATTAGGGTTCTTAAGGATGGGATAGATTAGGTGTGGAATCTTAGTCTCCTAGGTGGTTTAAGTTTAGATTAATTGATTTCCCTTCTGGATTAGTGTTCTTAATGCTAATTTCTCTCTGATCAATTGGAATTAGAATTTAGGTATTTCCACACCCAGAAGGTGTTTGATGAAATGCCTGACAGAACTAATTTCAGAGATTTACATTCCTAGCCTAAGGGATTAGTTGTCTAGGGTGTTTATTGACTTTAATAAGCTGAATTTTAATGCCTGCTAAGCTAGATTTCGCTAAAGGGATTTAGGTCTGGAACTGGATTAGCTTGAGGTTACTTATCATGGGAATGGACTTAACTGCTTATGAGTTTATTGTCTAGGGATTAGCTCTGTTTGAGTTTGGTAAACCATCTAGGTAGATTAAGAGGATACACCAAGTCAATTACCCCATCCTTAGGAGCTTTTCTTGCTTGATTGATTTTTGTTTCATTGCCTTTACTAGTTCCTGTTAGTAGCTATCGTTCTGTTATTGCTCTGTCTTCGTTTCGCTAGTTGCTGCTAGTCTCTGTTTTTTAGTTTCTGTTTAGGTTGATAGTTTCACATCTTATTGCTTGCTTGACTTGACTTAAACTGTTTGATTGCATCCTTTTTGGCTAATATCGCACCCATTTGGATTGATACCTTTCTGTACTACAATGACATGATAGTTCAGTAAGAAATTGACTTATATCACCGAGGAACCAACTAGACTCGGCCCTTCTACCCATGCAAATTGTAGATCATAATTTGATGTACCTTTAACGTACCTTAATACTCTCTTGGCCTCTTAATAATGTCCTTCATTTGGAGATGCCATATACCTTGAGAGATAAGCACTAGCGTACATTATATCTAGTCGTGATGCACACAAATATAAAAGTCCACTAATGATGCTTCTATATCTTGTTGGATTTCCATACGACTTGTCCTCTTCTATTTGTTTTCCTCGTGGTGTTAATGGTGTATTAACACTCTTACTTGTCTTCATACCAAACTTCTCAATGAGTTTCTTTGCATATTTCGCTTGTGAAAGAAATAACCCATTTTCCATCTTGAATTACTTCCATGCCAAGGAAGTAACTTAGCCAAGGAAGTAACTTAGTAAACCGAGATCGGTCATCTCGAACTCATTCTTCATGTTCTCCTTAGATGAGTTAATAAGTCTATCATTGTTTCCCGTGATGATAATATCATCAACGTAGAGGATAATGATTAAGACATCTTCATTTTGCTTCATGATGTACAACGGTGCATCATTTGAACTTCTCTTGAATCCTTTTTGAGTGAAATAAGCAACGATCGTTCCATACCAAGATCTTGGGGCTTGTTTCAAGCCATACAAGGCTTTATAAAGTCTTAAGACTTTCTCCTCCTCTCCTTTCATAATGTAACCAGGCGGTTGACTCACATAGATTTCTTCTTCAAGATCGTCATTAAGAAAGGCTGATTTAACATTCATTTGATACAAATTCCATCGCATTTGAGCCGAGTATGCAAACAAGGATCTTATTGTATCATGACGTGAGACCGGAGCAAACGTTTGTTCATAATTGATGCCATACTCTTGTGAGAATCCCCTTGCAACCAATCGCGCCTTATATTTTGTCGGAATGCCATTTACATCCGTCTTTATTCTATAAATCCACTTGATGCTTATTACGTTCTTCCCTTCCTGTCTATCAACCAGCTTCCAAGTCTTGTTCTTCTCAATCATCTTAATCTCTTCATCCATCGCTTCTCTCCACTCTTTAACATCACACGCATCTTCATAAAATTGCGGTTCTTCATGGATTAGAAAACATGATTCAATGACTTGGGCTGTTTCTTCAAAATCTACTCTTGGTGTAGATTGAGTGATCTCATATACGGACTTAAACCCTCTTGGTATCATGTCCACGAGTTCGCCTCTGTTTTCTCTCTCATTGTTGATACTTATATCAACTTGAGATGACGTAGGACTCATATTTCTTTTAGTCTCTTGCCTTTGTTCTTCTTGCAAATGCACACGCTCTGTTTCTTGAGGTTGTTGTTCTAGAAGATCGATTGGTAAGATTATCTCCTTCTTGACTTCTTTCTTTTCTTCCCAATCCCATCGTTTATTCTCTTCAAACACCACATCTCTTGAAACTTGAATCTTCTCATTTTCCAAGATAAACATTCTATAACCCTTGGACTGATTGCTATATCCAAGAAATATGCCACGTTTTGCTTTAGCATCCAGTTTCCTTCTTTTCTCATCAGCAATATGCATATAACATATACTTCCAAACACCTTCAAGTGTGACATATTCGGTTTGTGTCCACACCATTTCTCCATTGGTGTCTTGTCGTCTTCAATCGCTTTAGAGGGTAAGCGATTTTGAATGTAGGCTGAAGTGTACACGGCCTCCGCCCATAACTTAAGTGGTAACGCTTGTTCCACTAAAATCGTTCTTGCCATTTCAACCAACGATCTGTTCTTACGTTCGGCTATTCCATTTTGTTGTGGAGAATAAGGTAGAGTAATTTATCTTTCGATTCCTTTTTCTTCACAAAAGTTTTTAAACTCTTGTGAAGTAAACTCTCCTCCACCATCCAATCTTAAGATCTTGATAGAACATTGTGATTGGTTTTCAACCAACGCCTTGAATTTCTTGAACATCAAGAACGACTCCGACTTGTGTTTAAGGAAGTACACCCAACACATATGAGTGTAGTCATCCAAAAACAAGATGAAGTATCGACTCCCATCGAGTGATTTGTTTTGCATTGGACCACACACGTTCGTATGCACAATCTCTAACTTCTCTTTGGTTTTTGTTAGAGATTCTTTTGGAAAACCCTTCCTTGCTTGCTTTCCAAGATTACACGCTTTGCACAACTCCTTGTGTATTTTAAATTTTGGTAATCCATTTACCAAATCCTTCTCTTGAATTTGTTGTAGCCGTTTGCTACCAACGTGACCAAGTCTTTTGTGCCATATCTCCATTTCTTCTTGCTCTCTTGAAGACATTGCTTCGTCTTGTATATAATTCCACTTAATCCTAAAACTCTTGTGAGTCATAGGAATCCTCATGATCTCCTTATCATTCGCATTTTGAATGATACAAAGTTTGTCTTCAAAAATCACATGATATCCGCTAGCGATCATTTGAGAAACGCTTATGAGATTTTTCTCTAACCCCGACACCAAGAAAACGTTTCTTATTAGTCTCTTGCCATCTTTGGTGATCACCGTAATATCACCTTTTCCAGCGGTCATCACCACATCACCATTACTAACTCTTATTGGCACTTTGATACTTCTATCAATGTTTGAGAAGTATCTCTCCTCCTTGGTCATATGATTGGTACATCCACTATCTACCAACCAAACATCATCTCTCAATGTTGTGTGTGCTTCCTCACTAGCACTAAACAACATATGATCATCCTCATCTGAGTCATCTTCCATTTGACTCACATGCGCTCACTCCTTCTTCTTGGAGCGACATACACTAGCGAAGTGGCCAGCCCTGCCCCAATTATAACATACTTTGTTACTCTTCTGTTTCTTGCCTAGATCATTGTCTTTCAGTTTCTTGAAACACCTATCTTTAGTATAGTTGCTTTTCTTGCAGTAATCGCACCATCTCTTGCCATTTTTCACTTCACCATCATGGCTTCTCGTGTTTCCTTGTTTGAAACCGGTATTCTTCTTTTTTGCTTGAATTTTGAATGCACCTTCATTCACATTCTCTTTTCTTGCTGAGATACGTGCCTCATGAGCCTTCAAAACACCGATTAGTTCGGTCATAGTCATAAGACTTAGATCTCGGGTTTGCTCCAACACACTCACGATGCTATCGTATTTGGCCGGTAATGAGATCAGAATTTTTTGCACAATCTGATAGTTGCTTTTCTTTTCACCATGACACGTTAATTGATTTTCCAAATCGATTAACTTATCGGTGAAATTCTTGAGTGACTCATGATCATGCATTTTCAAGTTTTCATACTCCCTTCGTAATGATTGGAGTTTGACCATCCGAACTTGAGGCGAACCTTGAAATTCATCCTTCAATGTGTCCCATGCTTCCTTCGATGTTGTTGCCGATGCAATACAAGAGAATATATGATCTGTTATGGCAGTTTGCAATAGTTGCAATTAGGCCTGTCAAGCGGGCCGAACCCGCCCCGCATAGCTCGCTCCGCAGCGGATTTTGCCTAAATATGAGTGGCCCGCACCCGTCCCGCATAAGCATAAACATAAAATTCAAAACCGCGACTACCCCACATATGCCCGTGGGCCCTGCGGACAACCCGAAAAACCCGTAAAATCTAAAAAATCCACAAAATATTAAAGAACCTGCAAAAAAACCCGTAAAAATCCGTAAAAACCTGCATAATCTGTAAACCGGTATAGAAATTGTCTGGTTTAGTCTCTTATGCGGGTACCCGCAAGTCCGCGGAGCCCGCCCGCATAACCCGCAATAAAACGAACCCCGCCCCGCAAGACCCGCACCCGCCCCGCAGGGGGTTAATGGGGCGGGGCCCGCAGACTTTTGCCCAAATTGACAGGGCTAGTTGCAATGCCATAGTATCATTCGCTATTGCTTCTTCTTCACGTCTCGATCTCAAACGAGACGCTTCGGTGGTTAAGTTATCGGGTATGATTTGTTCTAGTACGTTGTCTTCAACAACGGACCATAACTTCCTAGTCCAAAGTATCGTTGACATCTTGATGCTCCAGAAGTCATACTTTTCCCCATCAAAAAGAGGAATAACTTGTTGAGAGGAGCCTTGCATAGTTTCGACTTAATCGTAAACGAAACGTATGTGATAACTTTATTTCTTCTTGCTTCTTCTTACTTCTTCTTGCTTATGTGTTTATTTTTTACTCTCGGTCCTCTCTTAATCGTATAGCTCTGATACCATGTTGAAGTATTAGAGAAGATACGATGTGGTGTTTGAGACAAAGAGAATTTGATTGTAAAAAATAATCGATATATTACTTAAGAAATAGTTTAACAAAAATAGACAATACACACACATATTCTTCATGACTAGGACACGTTCTGTATTTATAGCCATGAGAGAAGACACGTCTCTATTATATGTCTTTATACGAATGGTCACACATATACGAAGGAACAAAAACATTCAATCGTACTCATTCGTTAAATAACTAATTTATACAAATGTGTTAGATATAATAAAAATACTAAAGTTTACATTTCGTATGAAATGTAACTTAAAGTTTTGTTGAAGATTTGATTACAAACTTCAACATGTTACTCACCTAGAGTCTTGGGGTTGTGTCTTCACCTAAGCTTGGTGGTGAAGACATGCCATCTTCCCATGGCTTCTCAGTGCTTAATGACTTGCACCGTTACTCTCCTGGATGCCACACGTGGGTTTGAAGCTTCTCGGATCCGTCAGCTTCTAAAACAGGCCCATGGAGGATCCGTCGAATTGTAACAATCATATCTCCCAATCCATAGCTGCTCTTGGCCTGAATCCAACTCTCAGAGTTTTGTGATTGAGTTAGGTTTCCAGAACAGGTCACTTCGTTGTCCGGTTTCTCTTGGTCTGGCCGGAATCGTCCTTTGAATGCACGTTGGTCCGGTTCCGGCAGCTTTTGGTCCGTCTGTCTTGTATCAGCCATATCTTCTACGTCCGAGCTTGTTTTTGGTTTATTCCACTTCGAGGTGCTCCCTTGAATGGAGAATAAAGTCCAGGTGGTTGTTGGTGATGTTCCAAGAGCTATGGTTGCATCACATGCGTAGCTTGATTCACCATAAAAATTATCAACATCGTCTTGTTAAGATATTGAAGTGCTTGTCTCCTTGTTTACTGTCATGTGTCTTCTCTTCTCGTAGCTAGGTAAATCAAAGTTTGTCGTGAGACAAGTTACCCTACTGATGCCCGCATGCGTCGTGATAGTAATTCAACCTAGTACAAGAGGAACCATTGATTCGCACAATTGGTCATCACGCCTGGTTACCGTGCGCTAGATTATGACTCATTCATCGAAACAAAGAAGAGGCAAAAAGAAAGAACAAGAACGACAACGAACTGCTAGAACAATCAGGTTGATAACCATGAGCAACAAACTTGTTTGCTCAGAGCAACAAAGTAAAAGAGCCGAGCAACACAATCGGCGAGGAAAAAAAATGAATCAAACGAAACAACGCTTCCAAGAACCAAGGCTTCCAATATTCTCCACAACTTTAAAGAAGGAAAATCAACCATAGACGAAACAAAAGCTTTCAATATTCTCCAAACAAAGCCACACACGAAGCCACACAACGAAAGTCAAAGCTCTGTTTTCTTCTTTTGAAGAGGACAAATCCAAATCATAAGGATAAAACAAAGCCAAGAAAACAATAGAGCTTTGGAAGAGGACAAGATTTGAGAAAAATAAAACTCAACTGAATAAATAAAAGAATTTGTCATTTGGTTGTGATACCATGTCAGAGTTCTGTAGAAGTGATAGAATTTATTCCATGGCCTAAGAGCGACACATATATATAGTTACATCAAATTAATCTAACTAAATTGGCAATATACATGATGTGGAAACTCTAGATATATACAAATATGTTACGAGAAATAATTTCGAAAATATTTTCCGATACTTTGCTCCTCCACTTCTTTGGGGTTTAGGGTTTTCTTCCCTTAGCGAGAAATCTTTGGATAAGACATTATGAACATGTTTAATGATAGCATCTACGAAAGCGGCGTCGTTACTGCATAGCACACAGAGAGAGGGAAAACCCAGTGAGGCTCTTGCATTATAATGGGTGGAATGTAACAATGTAAGCAAAATCCTCCCTCTTTATTGATTTCTGGAATATTTGTGTTGCAAATGGATCGTATGCCATGTTCAAAGTCCCTGTCATTGCTCAATGTTTCTTGATAAGATACGGCAAGATTCTGATCTGTGGTTGCCAATGAAGATAGAAGAGTACATTATGCAGCATTGGAAGTTAGCTCCTACGAAGAATCAAGTCCATGCAGCTAGGAAGAAGGCTTTGAAGTGGCTGGATAAAGAGTTTGAAGAACAGTTTGCGCATATCAAATAATACGGGGCTGAGATTCTAGACTCAAACCCGGGATCTAGTGTGGATATTGGAACTTTCACAAATGATGAAGGTGATGACGTATTTCAGTGGTTCTTTGTTTGCTTTGATAACATTAAGAATTTTTGGAGGGAGAACTGTAGGCCTATAATAAGAGTGGATGGTTACCTCATCAAGACAAAGATGAAAGGTCAAGTGCTTGTGGTTGTTGGTAGGGATGCAGACAACAGAATTTATCCAGTTGCTTGGGGAGTGGTACAAGTAGAAAATGAAGACAATTGGTTGTGGTTTGTGCAGCTGTTGAAGCGTAATTTCCTACTGAGTAGTGGTGAAGGCTTCATTCTTTTGTTAGACCGTCAGAAAGGGTTGCTCAAAGCAGTTGCCAGTGAGTTACCACTGATTGAGCATATGATGTGTGTAAGTCATATCCATGCTAACTTGAAATCAACTCATGGAAGGTAGGTACAATTTTATTGTTTATTTTTGAACATCCAATTGTTCCTGTTTTTGTATGATTGATTGTAGATGTTTTTGTATGTAACAGGGAGATGGGGCTGATGAAACTTCTCATATGGTCTTTGGCGTTGAGCTACAATGAGGCTGAGTATAGAGGAAATATACATATACTCAGGGGGTATGATGAAAACATCTACAATGATGTTATGAAGTCATATCCGAGGATGTAGTGCATAGTTTGGTACAAGCTTGGTAACTATTGTGAAGATGTGGATAACAACTCATCTGAATCATTCAATAGCACACTAGTAAAAGCAAGGGAGATGGCTCTTGTACCTATGCTTGAGGCCATCCGTAAGCAAGAAATGGTACGTATTTCTACAAGGTTTGATAAAGTGAGAAGCACATAGGGATATGTACGCCTTACGTAATGAAACTGTTGGATCTTGAACATGAGGAAACTTCAATGTGCAAGATTTATAGAAGCAACAATGGATACTATGAAGCTTATTTGAATGGACACTCTAATCGCATTCATTTGGAGTTGCAAACTTGTTCCTGTCGGAAATAGGAGGTAAGAGGTATCCCATGGCAGCATGTCTATGGAGTTATTCTTCATAAGAAACTTGATGTTGAAGATTTTGTTGCTCCATGCTTCCAAACAGAGGTATGGAAGAACACATATGCTTCATCAATGATACCACTTCGGGGTGCACAATATTGGTGTCAAGGAGAAACTCGCTTAGTCATTCCACCTGAAGTTCTTGCCTAACCAGGAAGGAAGAAGCAGAACAAGAATAAGAAACAAAAAAGGAAGAAAGGAGTTAATGAATCTCCCACAAAAAGGCTTCAAAATCAAGATGCACTATTCATTGCAAAAAATGTGGCCTAAGTGATCATTATTCTTGGTCTTGTGGTAAGAAGGGAAAGGTATGCTTTTGTATTTATATTTCTTAATTCTCGATTAATAAAAATTATTACTTATGAGTTTTTGTTAAACAATGCAGGAAGGTGAGGCTTCTCAACGCCAAGTGGGTGAGGTTTCTCAGAGCCAAGTGTGTGAGGCCTTTCAAAGCCAAGCATCTCAAATGACTCAAGTTGAAGAAGGCTAGAAGCTGTTGTGACAAGAGTAGGAGAAGTGTAGGTTTTTTGGGTTTTCTAGCAATTGGTACATTAGTAGGAGAAGGGTAGGCTTTTTTGGGTCTTCTCATAATCGGTACATTGGTTGGTAGGAGAAGAGTATGTTTTTTTGGGTCTTCTCGTACTCGGTACAATAAAAGTATGTTTTTGTGTCTTCTCCTAATCGGTTTTATGGATGTTTATGGATGTTTTATGGATGTTTTGTGGATGTTTAAGGATGTTTAAGGATATTTTGTGGATGTTATTCATACTTAGTAAACATATTTCATAATCTTAAAATGCATTATAGCAAAAATGTTTCATGAGTACACAAAATCACAACACATAAGTGAAAATGCAAACAACAATACCTAGCCACCACAATAAAAACATGTCATGCTCAAATAGTAACTTGAACAAGCATTATGATACAAACAATCACTACCATAGCCACCACCATCTTCTTCATTGTACATTTTACTTCCATGATCCTTTTTTCCACCATCTCCAAGATATTCTCTTCAAATTCAATTTCCATTTTCTCCAAAACATTCTTCTCATTTTCCAATTCTTGTTTTAAGACCACCGATTTTTCCTCCAACTTCTCAATCTCATTCAAATAAGGCTCATCAATCCACTTGAAAACATGTTTATCATTACTCAGCTTCTCTCCCGCAGCAAATGCACATCGATAATACTTACGGTAAGGGTTAACATCTGTTTTTGAAGTTCTTATCAGAATTTGTTGTCCACACCAACATCTTTTAGGAATCCCAACAACTCTACCACTCGAATAACTTCCTGAGTTTGAGCCTAAGCCATAACCTACTGAGCCACTCGATAGGTTACCTGAAATTTCCCTCCAACACCACACAAATTTATCTCCAATTTCGGGAAACCTAAACCCGACATAAAAAAAATTGAAATCGGTTATTCTTGGTCGTCTCTTTCTATGTCGGAATTTTGGGTTTTCTTGGTGGTCTCCTTCGTCTCCTTCTCTGTCGACAATTTTGGGTTTTTTTTTCAAATCTTCTTCGTCTTCGATAACGATGGGTTTTTCGGGATTTTAGGGTTTTTTTGTGTTTGGTTTAGTGTCTGGTTTTATGTTTCTAATTGGTAAGAAGATGAATTACAATCGGGTTTGGTTTTAATTAACCGGGTTTTACAACACTAATTAAACGGATCAGAACGCCCAAAACGCGCTGGGTGGTTACAGACCTTTACGTGTGTAATCAGACCAAATAGTTTCATTTTATGTGCAATTGGATCTACCTAGTTTTTTCTGGTGGTCTGCGTCTGGTTTATTTTGTTTCTCGCTGTGGACCGTTTTTCCTAATAAAAATCAACTAGGATATATCTCGTGCTATAGCACGGACAAATTGCAATTATAGAAAATATGCAAAAATTTTAAAATCAGGATATTAGAAAATTGTAATTTTTCCAAAACTTTATGAAAATTATAATGTCAATTTTTATAATATCAAATCTTTGTTAGCACCTAAAAACATAATTAAATCGGTTTAAATTTTTCCTTAAAATTTTCTAAAAAATCGTAATATATATCAAATCTCTTATTTGTGGAAAACTAAATCAATATTTAATTTAATTTAATTTAATTAGTGTGTTTAATTAAATCAACAAAATCTTCACAAAAACTATTTTTAATTGTTTTTCAAAAAAATTAAAATAAATAAATTATTTAAAACGAAAATTATAAATAATTAATTTAATATTTAATTAAATGATCATATAATAATTAGTTGACTAAAATACCCTTAATAAGAGATTTTAATTATTTTTAGATGTAATACGTTGAAAGGTTTATTTATAAGTGTAAGGTTTATTAAAGAGAATTACCATCAGGGTATATAGCAGTAGCACCACCCTTTATTAAGTCTATCACATTTCAATTTCAAGTTCAGATCGTTGAGCAATAATGGACTCGTCCGAGATCGAAGTGGTGCATCTAGATTCAAGCTCTCACCAAAACCCTACCGAATCACCAATCATCACTGACGTCTTCTCCGCCTCTGCTTATGGCGATCTCCACCAGCTTAAGCGTTTCGTCGAACACGATGGCTCTTCTGTTTCTCTTCCCGACGCTAATGGCTACTACGCTCTTCAGTGGGCTGCGCTCAACAATTCCCTCTACGGTGCTAAGTATATCATCGAGGTACCCAGTTTTTTAGCTCAATTGTAAACTAGGATTCACCAATTTCTCGATAAACTAGGTCCGCAGTGTTTCCATTGTAGTAATGGATTTGATTTGACATATCTGCAGCACGGTGGCGATGTAAATTCAGCTGATAATATACAGCAGACACCATTGCATTGGGCAGCTGTTAAAGGTTCCATTGATGTTGCAGACCTTCTACTGCAAAATGGAGCTCGAATTGAGGCTGCTGATGTCAATGGCTTCAGGGTATATCTTCTTTATTTTCCTCCTTGAGTGGAAATTAATGTCATTAAGTAGCGTGAAATGGAACAGAATTTATAAGTTTGGGTCACGCTAGTTACTTCTGTTTGCTCATACCGCCCACGAATTGAAGTTCAGATAAGCTATTCTCTATCTTACAACATGTTTCCTGTGCAGGCAGTTCATGTTGCTTCTCAATATGGACAGACAGCTTTCTTGAATCACATCATTGTGGACTACGCAGCTGACTATAACGCACTAGATAATGAAGGGAGGAGTCCGCTGCATTGGTATGACTACTGAAGATATTAATGGATGCTACAGTATGTGTATTGCCTTTAGCACTGCTCAATTAATTTATAAATGCATGGAGTAGTTCTGGACACTATATTTTCCCCCTTAGCACTGACTTCTCAGTGATTTTTTAGAAGTTATTGCTCATTACTTGCCCAACACAGATGTTAGGAATTGATTTTTCGGCTGCCTTGAAAATATCTGGTGTGAGTGTTTTGATGTTAGACATACAGGAAAAAAAAGTTGCACATTATTTCTGTTCATAGAAGAGAATATGTCAAAAACATGATGTATCTTTTTTTCTTTTGTATTTTGAGTATGTCTGATCATTGTTTACTTAACTTGGTACTCTGCTACTTGTCATTTGACAATTTGAGAACGACTTTATATTTTTCCTTGTTTGTATGACTCAGGGCTGCTTACAATGGATTCACAGAAACAGTCCGGTTACTTCTCTTCCGGGATGCATGTCAAAATAGACAAGACAACACAGGCAAATCGGAAACTCTTAGTAATAGTATCTACTTGCCTGCTCTAGAATTAATAAAGAAAGGCTTACGACGGAATTTTTCCTGTATCTTATGATGTGTAAAGATAAGTGCAAAAATGGATATGATTTTCTAAACTACAAGCTTTGAGTGCTGGTAAATTTGTATATGAAGGGATTGTTATAGAATTCCAGACTGTTTTTGACTTGCGAAAAGTGTAGAATGCTGATACCCTGATGTATATTTTTTTCTATTTTCATAGATACATAATTCTTACATTAGTCACTTTACTGGTCAGGCTGCACTCCTTTGCACTGGGCTGTAATTAAGGAAAATGTTGAGGCTTGTACTCTGTTAGTTCATGCTGGAACCAAGGAGGAACTAATATTGAAAGATAACACAGGATCCACGCCACTTAAGCTTGCATCTGATAAAGGTCACAGGCAGCTCGCTCTTTTCCTTGTACGTAATGTTTATTGTTGCTTGGTACCCTTCTAACATCCATAAAAGGAAGACATCTTGGTTATTTAGAATAAGGTTTTTAAAATTTGATTTGTGAACCTCGCATTTGCTTGCTGATTTGCTCCTTGAATCAAAGTCTCCCTCTTATTTCATTTTCATCGTCATTAGTTGGACAGAAATAGGTTAATAAGACTATTTACAAAATGTTTCCAGCAAAATACCCTTTTAAAATTCTGTAATATTGTATTTACAAAAATATGAAATAACAATAGCATTGAACATATGAGAGTTTGATGTACTCATGGTTATAAGTGTACAGTTATTATATAAGCCTAAAACGAAGAACCGCATTGTGATATTTGCTTTTTCTTATCCAGCTCTAACCCAGATTGCTATTTACTATGCTTAACTGAATTGGCTCTGATTTTCAGATATAGTGAACCATCATTGTGATAGAAAACTTGTTTCTACTGTCTGTTTTAGGGTCACAGTAAACCTTAGTGATCATAATATGATGGCTGTCTGTTTCAAGGCCACAGCAGGTTTTAGAGTTCACAGTATGAGAGATGGCTTGTTAAATGGCGGTACAGTTTGTTCAAAGTTGTTTGCAGGGGCTATTTTGTTGTTTTCTAGTTGTTTTCCGTGTGATAGGATGTGTTTTCTGAGAATCCGGTTTTTGATATTTTTAAGTCGAAGGCGATGCGAACTCATAATAATAGTTTTGCGGACAAGATCTTCTGTGGAAAATTGGGAGAGAGTAGCTATGCTCCTATGTTGTTCAGCTTAATAGTCATTCTTATGGTCCTCTTCATCACATCCATTGTTTCAGGTGAATAACCCATACAACAAAGTAATGTGTGTGTGTTGAGGTTCTTACTGATGGATTATATTGTTTCTTCCTGACATTTTGCATTTATGTGTAGCTTCTAATCTCCCAAAGATAACTGCTATGGCTGGTCTGTGGGCATGTTTCGGTCTTTCATGTGGCGTTTGCGCACTGATAACTTTATACCGTGTTAGCAGGTATCCTTATTAGTTATCTTCAGTGTTATCTAAAATTTTTGTGCATATGTATTTCATTTTTGTCTAGTTATTTAATGGGTTGCGAGAATCAATATTACTTCTTCATTAAGAAATGAGGAGGTAGACATGTGAGGCTGTAACTGATGTGTTGTGACTCTGAGAGAGGTGTATGTGGTGTAATGGTCTTGGAGTGATAAATTAGCCGTCTGTTTTGTACAGCAAGGATCCCGGGTACATTAAAAGAACCAATGAAGTTGACAGCCAACACACTGCCAACGTAAGTTGAACTTCCTTCTCATGTTTCCATGTTGAGAGAAATGTGAACATACTGAGTGAACTGTTGATCTGGTCAACTCTGCTAGCAGTTTGGCATGCAGTCTAAATTGGGTTTAAGCATATACATACCACCAATGTGCAGTTGTTAAGCTTTTCGTCTTAAACATGCTGATTTATGCCTGATTTAAGTAGACACCAATTGTAGATCAATCGGACAGTAATAAGGTGTTGTTCTGAAAGGTTTGTTTCACATATGATCTTCTGATGGTTTCAGGACCCTTTGATTGATTTCAATATCAACAACCCCTCATGGAAAGGAAACTGGTCCCAACTCTGCCCCACTTGCAAGGTTTTCCTCAGAAGCCCTTGTGTAAAGGGAAAAACCAACATTTTCTTTATTTTCTGACTAGAATTATCACATTTTCTTCAGATAATTAGACCGGTGCGATCTAAACACTGTCCCACATGTAAGCACTGCATTGAGCAGTTTGACCATCACTGCCCCTGGATTTCCAACTGTGTCGGTAAGGTAAGAGGTCTTTGCATTGTGAGTTGCTCTCACTTGTTGTTCTGCAAGTTAATTGGCAAGGATATAGTAATGACATGAATCACTGTTATGTATCTTCTTCGGTTAACGTTGTGTTTATACCATTACTCATCTCACAGAAGAATAAACGCGACTTCTTAGTCTTTGTGATCATGGGAGCATTAACATCATTCATTGGTGGCACAACTGCTGTTCAAAGTATGTGACTGAAACAACTCTCCCTCGCAATCCTACCCTTATGATTTTGCTATTATAAAGCATCTGTTTCTGCTACAGGATTATGGAGAGGAATACCACAGATACACACCAGAGAATCATGGATTCAACATATAGTCATTGAACATCCGGATGCTGCCGTGTTTCTGCTTTTTGACTTACTCATTTTCATTGCGACAATGACGTTGACAATCTCACAAGCTTATATGGTCAGGAAATCTCAGCTAAAGTAAAGAATTGGCTCTCCTTCCCCTCTGCAAATGATTGTATAACAGTTATTGTTGTCTGCTGCAGATAGCTAAGAATATAACAACCAACGAATTATGGAACGCGAAGAGATTCAGTTATTTGCGGGGACCTGATGGAAGATTCTACAACACTTATAACCACGGCTGGCGAAGAAACTGCACCGATTTTTTGGTTCATGGCTACACCAGGG
This sequence comes from Boechera stricta, assembly GCA_018361395.1. Classification (NCBI taxonomy): domain Eukaryota; kingdom Viridiplantae; phylum Streptophyta; class Magnoliopsida; order Brassicales; family Brassicaceae; genus Boechera; species Boechera stricta. The sequence goes on from CM031542.1 coordinate 6,882,330, forward strand.
ACGACGAGGTTGTCCCGTCTTCAATTCTCTGAATTTACATCTCTTCATCTCATTGTTACATGCATAAACCATCTGATTCAGTGTACTGTGTATATAGATATCTCCTCTTCGATTTATATGTTGCAAAGAGTGTGCAAGTTTCTTCTCCTTACACACGTCTTACACAGTAATATTTTTTCCTTTATCACTCACTAGTTTCACCATAATGCTACTCAACCCTTTTAGTCTCTTATCCTCTTTGTTTGGCTTTCAACAATCCAATGTGTTTAAAACCGAGCCAGAAAGTCTTCCGGATCACTAAGTTACCGGGTCGACGCGGTTTGACCACGAGTCAATGAATTTTAGTTTAATAATTGATTATTGATATAAAATTAAATATAAATCTTGTCAACTTAACATTAACTATTTTATATTTAATTCTAAAACTAACAATAAAATTTGTTCCAAATTATCATAATCATTGTGAGCTACAACATCGAAAAAAAACCAAAAATACAATAGATGAGATGGATGAAATAAATTAAATTGTATTCAGATTCTCTAGTTTCAAATTGGGTTTAATTGAAACGATGACTAGAAGTCGAATATATATAGAAAACTCAAAATTAATCAAAAAGCAATAAATGTGTCACAAAATCATAATCAACTTAAAGAAAAAGAGAGATGAAAAATGATTTAAAAACTCAAATGTTCCAACCATAATAAAAGGTTTTCTATTTGACTCCTCAATGGGTCAAACTGTCGAAGCTTTTGCCGGATCATTGGTTTTTGTTGGGGGTTTCTGCATTTAAACGGGTCAAATGGTCGCGGTTTTAAGCTATAACCAGACCAGATTTGATGAAGTCATCAAACCAAGCACCAACCTTGGAGAAGATGAGGGACGAGAGACAACATCCCTGAAGGATCCAAGTTCGAGAGAATACCAAGTTCCAACTAAATCTTTGGGCCAAAGCACATTCAACCCACCCGAGAAGAGCCATGAGCCTTGTTCAGGACTTACGAAGACCAAGAGCAAATGTTCTAGCCCAACGACCACTTGGAATACTTTCTTAGCTCCGCTAGAGTACACCTCAAAGTGGAATCAGTTCAATCTCAGCTCCCAAGAAAAAGTTATAGCCAATACAAGATGGACGGACCTGAATCTTCTGGAATTGGACATGCGTGCACTCAGAAGAGGATTCCCGCTAGACCAGGAGGAACCGAGCTATGAGGTGACTTGTTCTGTAATCTTGACTCAACAAGGAATCTCTGAGAGTTGGAATCAGGTCAAGAGCTACTCAGAATCGGAAGTTATGATGTTTACAACTCAAAGTATCCTCGACGAACCTTATTTGGAACCTTGCGGGTTTAATAGACTTCAAACATATCTCTGGCGTCCAGGAATGTTTGTAATACATTTAGAGGCTTGTAAAGATGTCTCACCATGCACCAACATCACATCAATTCATGCCCAAACATTCAAGATACAAGTGTTCAACACCTAAAGGCTAGAAATCCACTCTAAGCCACTTTAGCAATATCAGTAGAACCTCATATCCGACCACGAGGTCAGAAATGTGTTCTTAAATGCCTTCCTGGAATATGTATCTGTTGAAGAGTTGGAAAGCAAGATGGTGTATTGGAACGCGCCTAGGACCTAGACGTCTGATACAGAAAGATGAAATTCAAAAGGTGTCATTTTTCTATTTCGTTTTTAATAAAGTCAAGAGTCAAGTTTCTATTACCTAGAGTCATTAACACATGTTTAGAAGTCAAAAGTCATTTTATGATTTCTAAGTGTCTTTTAATCTTTCTTTGTAAGGCTATAAATAAAGCCTTAGAGTCCTTGTATTATTCAGCAAGCAAAACAAAGAAAAAGAAGTTAAAAAGTTTTGAGTGTTTTCTGAAAACCAATTTGTCCGGGACAAATTACCTTTTTGATTACTCTTGTGAGATGCACGTTTAATCGCCCTTCAATCTGTTTTTATCCCAGATAATCTCAGTTTGGAGTTCTGCTTATCAAAGACTTTCCATCACCTTTGTGGCGTAGCTCGATCCATCTTCTATCTATCATCACCTTCCATCTGAATTCGTTTGTGAGTGTTCTACGAACAGCAACAAATCAACCCAACGTTCCATCTACCGCTTCACGTATGATCTAAATCTGTTCAAGTTGTGAGTGTTCTCCGAACAGCAACTTCTACAACCACAAATCGCTTCCGTGCCTACATCAAGATTGTTGCTCGAGATTAGTTTCCGAGCAACAATCTTCCCAGTCCAACTGACCGGATTGGTCCGGGTTTCAAAACACTGCAGCTATGTGGGTATAAACGTCTGTGAAAATAACATTTGGTTCGCGTTAAATACAAACTCTCTGAATGCCCATGCATATGTGAATATGATGTCTACTTTGCAGCAACAAACTTGAAAATATGAACATAGGTCCCAAAGAAATGAACAAAATGAGCAGCTTCATTCCATTAAATACTTCATCCCACAAGTGCTTTCATCTTTTCATTGGCAGCCACGAGTTCCGCTGCTATTCCTGGCTCATTTGCCGAGTGCCCAGCATCATTAACAATCTGCAGACCATGGGTCGTGTTACGACAACAAGCAAAAACAAACTCGAGAAAGATCTTCAAGAAAACTTGGAAAAAGACTTTAAGCTTACCTTGAGGTCTGCCTCTGGCCATGCTTTGTGCAGATCCCACGCAGACATCATAGGACAGCATACATCATACCTTCCCTGTCCATTGTAATAATCCAAACCCAGTCTCAATCCCATAATATATAATGTATATAGCCAAATCCAAGTTAAACTGGTGCTTCTTAAACCTACACATACATATCAGTATTTATAACGAGAGAAATCTAAGGCTGAGGATTTTTTCCTTCCTCATGATCTTGCTGCCTATGTTTTCTATTTATATAACCTATTGTTTACACAACTTGGCCTCATTGGATCAATCTCCAAACAAATGGAATCCACGATTCAACTTCTTATATGAAGGATGTACCTGAACAATGGTGGTCTTGATATGTCGTATTTTATCAACATTGTCTAGCAAGTGTGAGTCCGATGGAAAGAAACCCTTGTTAACAAAGTAGTGATTTTCAATCCTTGCAAACGCCTGTGGAGCAAAGTCAAGAGTTATTAAATCACTTTAAAGATTTTCACAGATAATATATGAGCTCTATATAACAACATAGATCAATGAATAAAAATAACATTGGAACACTCCTCGAACTAACCAATGAAAATTTATCATCTTCCGCCCTTTGAATGTTGTCATCATTTGGGAGAAGATGAGCAGTCATCATTTCCCATTTAGTCCAAGCTCTTGCAGCTGCATACTACAAGACACATAAATTTGTTAGTCCAAGCTCTTTCAGCTAAAAAATCCAATTGCTTCAACAGCGTAAAAGAACGATGTTCAAAGCATTTTCTCGTGTAAAAGTTATAAGATCTCGACTCACTTGAGTTTCCATATCATCGGAATTCAGTCTCCTATGATATGCGTCCACAAGGCTACCTCTCTCGTTTTCTGGAATAAGATCTCTGAACTGCTCCCAAGCTTTTAAAGCAGAGAAACAAACACTTATGAAGAAGAGAAAAATGGAAGCTCTTGAGTCAGAATCTACTAAAATTTGCACATAAAACTATAGTCCCAAGATCACTAAGCTTAAATAGAGATGTCGACAAAAGCAGATGACAGTAATCAATTCAAACCACAGAAGATACCATATAATAAAAATTAATAACTCCAACACAGGAATACAGGAAAGAGAATTACCATCAGGGTATATAGCAGCAGCACCACCCTCATAAAACCAATCAATCTCCTTTTTTCGCAACAGAAAAATCCCTCTAAGGACCAAACCAGTAACCTTGCGCCAAAAATAAAGATATATCTCTGAAGTTATGGATTAAAATAACAAAAGGAAACTACTTACTAGATCTCATAATTCCATCTATTCAGATCACAATCCAATCAATCAATCTCTAAATCACACCTATTCTTCTTGCACCCTGGATTATGCAATTAGAAAGTAAAAAATTTTCCAGATGTAAAAGTGTAAACATCATGATTTGCACCTTGTCAGGGTGAGACTGGCTGTATGCAAGTGCTAGAGTGCTTCCCCATGATCCACCAAAAACCTGAGCAAACAGAGAGACACAAAATGTTCACGCTCTTTCGTATATTTCCATCTCAGCGACAACAACAAGCATATATCTGGAAGGAACTTTCTTACCTGCCATTCTGGAATTTTCAAATGTTCTCTTAGTTTTTCAATATCATTCACAAGGTCCCATGTGGTGTTTTCCTCCAAGCAAGCATGTGGTGTACTCTTTCCTGCACCTCTCTAGAAGAAAAATTAGGGTGAATATACAAGTTGGATAATGTAATGAAGTGTCCAACAAATTCAGAGACCAACCTGGTCAAACAGAACAATCCGATAGAACTCAGGATCGAAGAATCTCCTATTACTAGGAGCTGTCCCTCCTCCCGGCCCTCCGTGAAGAAAAACAACTGGCTGCAAGATGATAATTCCCATAATACAATGCAAGACTTAAAAACTTTGAAGACATAAAATAAAATTGCAGACAAAAAACCTAAAGACCAAAGTTAGAGCTCCAAAACATTTGATTTCATCATCACATCTAGAAAAACTTAATGGTTACAATGATGGCTTTACGTACGTGTCCATCGGGTTTTCCTGATTGTTCCCAGTAGAGTGTGTGAATATCTGAAACCTTTAAATTCCCAGTGTTGTATGGCTCAATGGGAGAATAAAGGGTTCTCTTGTTCACCAAATCTTCTGCTTCAGGTTCCATTAAATCACTCTTCAACACCTCACTCTTACCGCAACTAATGGGAATCGCGCGTAATTTAATCTCGCGTTGTCCTAATAAGTATCAAAGAAAGCTCAATTCAGATGATGATGCTTACTAATCCACAATTGGTTTTGGGTTAGAAGTTCAAAACTTAACATTAACTAAAACTAGAAAACTCCAAAATTCCCCAAATTCAAGTTATATCCTCAAGGCATAAATTATAAAATTAGACTATATCATACAAAAACTAAACAGATAAAATTCTGGAAAAAAAAACATGCATATGTATACAGAGCACTCGATATCTGCAAAAAATCAAGTGAACTAATAGCAAATCAAGCATCATACAAAATGATATAATTCACAGAGACCCTAGGAGCTATGATTAAGGATCATGCGAATGATTAATGGACATGTGACCACAAAATCCTTATAGCAGAGAGAGATAGAGTGAGACCTGGGAATGAAGGATTGAGATTGTTATGGTTCGGTGGAAAGAATCGAACACAGAAGCAAGGGGGCAAAGAGGACGATGGAGGTATATAACTGTGACACTGAGGGATGATGATAAGCCCCAATTTCATAGTTATGAGTTAAAGTATTTGACCCGGTTCAACATCATAATAAAAGACACGCGGGTCGGATCGACCAATCGGGACGAGATTTTCAACCCGGTTTCAAGAACATATTTGCTTGCTTAGATCTACTTTTCTTTATTTACTTCATCTCAGCTTGTTTATTAATATATGATTGTCTATTAGGAAGTTAAGACATAGTGATTCGATCCAAAAAAAAATACAGAGAATTATAAAATCGTATTATGAGTTTGAAATCAACTTAACGTAATCTCATTCGATTTTCTTATCTCTTTTGCTGCATAATTTCTTGCGATTAACCTAATACCTTTTTAGTGCATTTCTATTTTCTCGCAAACAACTTAGAGTTTAGTGTTCCTCTCTTCCATTTAAAGTTTTGTAAATTTGTAAAAGTTAGAAGAAAAAATGTACATATCTATAAATATTAGCACATTTCTCATAGTTTTAACAAGTTTATGTTGTATATACGTGACTATAAATAGTAATTAACGCAAAATCACTTACGTTAGCTAGAAATACGTTTATATTTACTAAGGGGTATTTTCGACATTAAAAATTATAAATGTCATGAAGTGCTAATGAACTTATTTTCTGCATATTTTGATTAACTATACCTAACACACACTAAAAATATTTTGCAAAAAAGAGTGTGCTAACACATTAAAAATAGTACAACTTATGCAAGTCACCCAAAAAAAAACTATTTTTAGTGTGAGCTAACTATATTTAATAAGAATACAACAAGTTTCTTCATGTAAGATACATAACCTTTTAATAAATTTTTGAATCATGAGATATGCTACTTCATTTATAGTTTTATGTTTTCTCATTATCCTCGTTTCGAACCTTGTTAAAGGTAATATAGATTTTTAATATACATTTTAACACTTCGTTCCTATGATGATTATTTCTATAAGAAAGGGTGGTTTTAAAAACATAAAGCTTTTTAATCTTTTTGTAGTATTATATCTATACTTAAAAAGCTAAAAGCTTTATATAATAAGTCTTTTTTTTCTTATTGAAAACAGGGCAAGAGAAAAAAAATTGTTTACTTACAATATTTGGGCGTCCTAGTACATGTGGACCTAACCGTTCTAAGTTATGTTTAAACGAACTTGAACATTCTCCCAAATTTAGAAAAATAGCTATCGGTTGCGAATGTCAAAACCTTGGTAAAGTGATAGAATTCAGGGGGCTAGCTCATCAGTGTAAGTGTTATAGAAGACCCACGCATAGTACAAAGTGTATTCATTGAATACTCTTATACGTGGATAGTCGAACACTTCACTAGAAGGAAGTTTCGACTGAAAGAAGGAGGAGGAAGGATACCATCCTTGTAATATTTGACGATTAGAAAAACTTGAAGAGTTTAATCATCTCTTGGTACATATTTTTGCCATTTATCTCACTATTTATTTTATAAACTAGTTATTATTGAATACAATTATTCACTTTATTTTATAAACTGCTTCAGCACCGGTAACATCCCCGATACGGACTCCGATCGGCAGGAAGTGGCCAAAGTTCGAGATAACTTAAGGAATCCGAATATTTTCAAGGATAGGACGTTGGGTAGGCTTGATCGCCTGAAATCCAATGAATCATCCGAGAAAAATACTAAGGAAATGGGGAAAATCTCGGAAGTAGCTCGAAGGAAGCTCGGCCAGCTCAAGGTAGCTCGGCGAGCTAGCACAGGAGCTTGGACAGCTCGAAGGGAAGCTCGGCAGCTCACAGGATGCAGGATACGATATGGGTAGTGGTGGATAGATTAACAAAATCCGCTCACTTCCTTGCAATAAAGAAAGAACATGGGGTGAAAGACATTGCAGTCCGATATATCGATGAGATAGTCCGATTACATGGCATTCCAACAAGTATTGTCTCGAATCGTGATACTCGTTTCACGTCCCACTTCTGGGAGGCTTTCCAAAATGCCTTAGGAACAAGAGTGAATATGAGCACCGCGTACCATCCACAGACATATGGGAAATCCAAACGTACGATACAAACACTCGAAGATATGCTGCGGGCTTGTATACTGGATTAGGGCGGTTCATGGGAGAAACATTTGTCGTTGGCAGAATTCTCCTACAACAATAACTACCATGCTAGCATAGGCATGTCCCCTTATGAAGCGTTATATGGGAGACCTTGTCGAACGCCGCTGTGTTGGACCCAAGTCGGAGAAAGGAGCATAATTGGTCCGGACATAATGGATGAAACGACAAGGAAGATCAAGGTCATGAAAGATAAAATGAAAGAAGCCCAAAATCGGCAAAAGAGTTATGCCGATAAGCAAAGGAAAGAACTCGAATTCGAAAAGGATGATATGGTTTACTTAAAGACCAAGGTCCTTAAAGGGAAATCAAGGATAACAAGTAGCAGGAAGTTAAGGCCTAGATATATAGGTCCATTCCGGATAATTAAACGAGTTTGGGCAGTAGCTTACTAACTACAGTTGCCAGAAGAAATGAAGTTTTTCCATAAGACCTTCCATGTTTCACAACTTCGGAAAAGTTTATCGAATCAAGAGGAAATTCTCGATGAACCACCGAAAGATTTAAGGAGAAACTTGACGATAGAAGCTGAACCGGACCATGTTATTGATCGAATGATTAAGTCTACTCGAAAGAAACATGTTCGCATGATAAAAGTTGTTTGGAGAAACGGAAATATCAAGGAAGCAACGTGGGAAACAGCAAATCGAATGAAAGTAGATTTTTCAGAATGGTTCGAAGAATATGGGCAGGAACAACAAGGATTCGAGGACGAATCCAATCCAACGGGGGGAGATTTGTAACATCCCCGATCCGGACTCCGATCGGCAGGAAGTGGCCAGAGTTCGAGATAACTTAAAGAGTCCGAATATTTTCAAGGATAGGACGTTGGGTAGGCTTGATCGCCTGAAATCCAATTAATCATCTGAGAAAAATACTAAGGAAATGGGGAAAATCTCGGAAATAGCTCGAAGGAAGCTCGGCCAGCTCAAGGTAGCTCGGCGAGCTAGCACAGGAGCTTGGACAGCTCGAAGGGAAGCTCGGCAGCTCACAGGAAGCTCGGCCAGCTCATGGGAAGCTCGGTCAGTTGGTCAGCTCGGCAGCACACTCGGCAGCTGGCGAACGGTTGGCCGAGCGGTTGGCCGAACGGTTGTCGAGGGCAGTTGTCGGACGGTTGCCAGCAGTTCGCGGATCAAACAGATCCGACCCTTCCGCGCGCCTGCAAACTGCCGAACGGTTACCCAGCCCTTCCTTCTATAAAACTCGAGCCTTTCGTCGAAGAAAACACACGGGAAATACATAGAAAAATACCCAGAAAAATACAGAGGAATTCGCGGCCATGAATAAGAGAAAAGGGAGAAGTCTCAAAGGTTTGAATACGATTAAAAAGGGGCGTTCAAGGGAAGATCGCCGAGAGGGGAAAAAGCTTGTCGACGGGAAAGGCAAATAACAAGTTTGACCGAGGTATGGGCAGTAAGCGCCGATACTGCCAAGGACTCGGCAATGGAAACGTTGCCTTGTTCGGGATAATGGGGATAGTTCATGAATGTTCTTACACATATTTCATTAACTGCATACGCGCATATGGCTATTCGGAATAACCGTCCGAATCTTATAAATTTTGTCACATAAAACGCGTATTTACTTGGCTTGACTTGGTTTCAGGAAAGAATGGGAACAAGGGGAAGGACAAGGCTTAGGCCGGACTGGCCGGGAGGAACGGGTGGTGTCAATCGGATAGTTAGGATCGATTTTACTAAGGAACTTATTAGCCTATTGTGCACCTTGTAATCGAATCCTTCTGTTTATAAATAAAGTTATCCGGTTGCATGTTTACTCTATATCGCTTCATTCAAACTCGAACAAATAAATGAATCTCAGAATTAAATTTAAAACAGACTTGTCTAAGGACTTGACTTAAAAAGAATTTAAAGATCAAAATACTTAGTATATGGATTGGGAATAACCTCCACGGATTTGGGCAGTCTGGGATGTGTTGTTTCGGCACCTCGCTTCAGCACCTCTACTGCACTTGAGTTTGGTTTTCTTCCTCTCATCTACTAATTAATTTATTCACATCTGTCTTATGTAAAATGTAATTTCATCTAATGCTTACCTAACAATCTTCAACAAATGTCTCTTTAAGGGAAGGAAATAAAAAATGTATAAAGTATTCATTAAAAAACAATTACAATAATAGGCAACCTTAGTTTAACAACCCTTTACTCATATTTCACATAAAAATCAAAGACAGAAAAAAATGAATAAGAAAAAAAAAGAAAATAGTTGTAACTCCGGTGAAGAACGCAATGTCTTTTGGTCGCATGTTTCATAATTTTTCTAAAAATTTTGTTTCCAAAATTTTTCTAATATGAAATACCAAAATATTTCGTTTTCTGATAATTTGAGCAGAGAACAAATTATCACTATGGCCATTCAAGAAAAAAAAAATAGAAACTCGTATATAGAATCAAATTTTATATAAAATTTAGAAGACCATATTTATTTGTTTTTACTAATTAACCAAAAGTGAAGATGCTTGTTCGATATGAGTAGATTTAGGTATTTTAAGTAATTTGTTCACCCTACGTGGGGATGCCGATGAAATTGTTATTACTATAGTTCTATCGTTTGATCTAATTCCAGCTGCAGTAATCAAAATTCATAGTTCTCTGCATAGTTCAACATCCTTTCAATTTTTTTTTTTTTTTGGTTGCACTTACCTTGCATTTTCAGCTTGTATAAACATTATTTTTTCTTGGCTAATAAAATTTACATTTCATATCAATAAATAAAAAGAAATTATCTTTATTGAAAGAAAAATAATATAGAAAAGAAAAGAAATTTTATTTATGATTGAATATTTAACTCGATAAATAGCATTTTCACATAGAAGTTTCGTGTTTATGTATGCCTTAGCTCTTTAAGGAATAACATGTACCAAAAATATATCATTTTCTCATGATGTACCCAACATCATAGAACCTCCAGATATTACTTGATCTCATTAATTAATAATAATGACTACATGCATTTATTAACACCATGCATCACTTCTTTTATTCCCTTAACTCCTTAGCTAAATGTGCATGCAAATAATTGATTTTATGCTAACTAAGCATGATTACAAATCAATAACACCACAAACAACTCAACTAAAAACATCGCAAACAAATACACATTCAATATTTTAAGCATAAAACCTCAGAGAATTTCACATAAATAATCAAAAAATCGCTTGAGAAGTAACATGAGTCTTGTAGACACCATATACTCTTTCTCCAGTACCTACTACCGAGAATCATAGTGTTTTAATGAATAAACAGAGTCACACGACAATTCTTCTTACGAACGCTTTGCTTAAACTTCTCGTCGTTGGACTTATTGTACAGTTAGATCACGACTAGCTACGATCTTAGCTACACGCTCAACAATAAATTCTAGGGCTAAAGCTTGGCTAAATGAAACCTTACCGTAACTCTTGACAATCGAGACTGCTAATTAATATGATTCAACAATGATTCTATCTCTAGCTTCTTAAAATCACCAATCAAACCACATGTTAATCTTAACGGCAATCCTATCGTTCACCGAAGGGTACCACATGTCAATCTGATAAAATATTGGTGTTATAATCATTTGTAATTACAAAATATATTGTTACCTTATTTGTAGGATACGTATCACGTAATCGTAGGGAACAAGTCGATGTACTATACGTTATAAGCAGTGACTCAAACGATGAATAACACAAGGAAAATTTCCTCACAAACTATTTCTTGTGTGATAAATCTTCTTGGTATCAGAGCCTGAACTATTTTTTCTGCTCTAAAATCGATTTCGAAATCCACAAATTGATTTTGTTATCAGACCTCCATTGAAGCTTCTTGTCGTTTCTTCATACTTTGAAAAAAAAAAAAACCAAACTCTTCTATCGATTAGAAGTTTCTTGACCAATCAGATTCTTCCTTTTACAGAAGTCTCTTGACCAACAATCACTTGTGGAATCAGAGAGAAGCCCACCTGATTCGACGGTTGAAAGAACTGAAACAAAACTCCAGATCAGCAATAACCGAGGCAAAGAAAAATGAACTCCAACATTGCCACGGGTCGTTGTTAATGCGGTGACTTCATCGACATCTCACCTGTTTAGTGACAAAGATCGAGATGGAGTAGCAGACTTGAGTGATGCACAGTGGAAGGTAGTCGTACAACTTCTCAATGCTGGAAAAACTAGTTTCACGGAGCACTTGTCTAGTAAGTTTTCAAATTCTAATTGGATACTAGATACATGCACCTCTCATCACATGACTGGAAACTTTGAGAAATTGACTGATTTGAGAAACATTGAGCCGTTTATGGTTATATTAGCGGGTGGAACAGAGAGGTTAGCGATTTAGGAAGGAACAGTTAGGCTGAGCTCTCACTTGGTTTTGAAATCGGTATTTCACGTAGAAGAATTGAAAACAGAACTTATCTCAGTTGGTCAGTTGTTAGATGAGAACAATTGCGTCATACATCATGCTGATACGTTTCTCGTTATCCAAGACCGCACTACGAGGACGATGACTGGAGTGGGTAGGCGAGAAAACGGGACGTTTTATTTCCGAGGAATGGAATTGGCGGCAGCAACTACAACTCGTCAGCAAGGCAATTATGACTTGTGGCATAACCGTTTTGGACATCCATCAGAAAAAGTCTTGTCTTCAATCTCTGATATTCATGTTTCTTCAACAAAGAAAGCATGTGATGCTTGTTTCCGCGCAAAGAAAACCCATGACGTTTTTCCTTTGAGTAATAACACTGCTATTCAATCATTTGATTTAGTCCATTGCGATATTTGGGGTCCTTACCGCACACCTAGTTTCTCGGGTCCACGATATTTTTTAACAGTGGTAGATGATCACTCTCGTAGTGTATGGATTTTTTTTATGAAAGCTAAAAGTGAAACTCAGAAAAGACTGTGAGAATTCATAGTGATGGTGGAACGACAATTTGCTACAAAAGTGAAGAAGATGAGAAGCTACAATGGATTAGAATTCTTGAGCATGGATACATATTTCGCAGAAAATAGTATCTTGCACGAAACATCATGTGTTTATACGCCAAATCAGAATGGATGTGTAGAGAGAAAGCATCACCACATTCTCAATGTCGCACGAGCTCTTCGATTTCATGCATCACTACCAATCAATTTTTGGGACGAGTGTATTCTCACCGCAGGATATTTAATTAATCGTACTCCTTGTCAGTTCTACAAGGGAAGATGCCTTATGAGGTGTTGTATCAAAAATCACCGACCATTGCGCATCTCCGCATCTTCGGTTCGTTGTGCTACGCACACAATAAAGAGATTGGCGGTGATAAATTCGAATCAAGAGCTAGGAAATGCGTCTTTGTCGGTTACCCCTACGGTCAAAAGGGATGGAGGCTATATGACTTAGAAACCAAGGAATTCTTTGTTTCAAGAGATGTCAATTTTTTTGATGAAGAATTTCCTTTTTAACATGTCTCATAAGAAAACTCAAAAGAAGACAATAATGAAGAAAGACATCACCAAAATGACGAAGGAGTCAAGGGGCTTTTGGACATTTTAGAGGGCTCACAACAACATTTTATAATAATGGAACACATGATTTGGGTCACAATCAAGATACTTCATCTGGGCCTAGCAATAACATTGAGCCCACTACTTCATCTTCTCCAATAAGGTCTGATTCGTCTGACTCTCTTCAACCATCAACGACGACAACTCCACCAGCCCCGATTGCATTAACTGAGACATCTTCTGCGTCTCGATCAGAAATTCATTCTTCTTCATCACAAAATCAGACACGTGTGCCGTCAATTGTAACACCCACTACACCGACATAAGAACCACCAAATTGAGGCAGAGTCAAAGAGTACGACAACCACTGGCGAAGCTCAAGGAATATGTAACCAACACGGTAACAATTACTTCTCCTACTCCATCTGAACCACCACATCACTATCACCCACCTCAGATTACGCCATGTCTGATGGGATATCACCGAATTACCTCTAGATAAACGTGCAATTGGATGTAAATGGGTCTACAAGTTTGAGTTTTGTTCTGACTGACCATTGGAACGTCACAAAGCAAGATTAGTTGTTCTTGGGAATAAACAAAAATACGGTCAAGATTATGGAGAGACGTTCGCTCCGGTCGTAAAAATGGGCACGGTGAGACTTTTTCTAAAATATGATGTGGGAAAGGATTGGATAGTTCACTAGATGGACGTTCACAATGCCTTCCTCCATGGAGATTTACGTGAAGAAGTATACATGAAGTTACCTCCACGCTTTGAGGCGTCACATATCAACAAAGTATGTCATCTCAACAAATCGATCTACGGCTTAAAACAATCACCACGTTGTTGGTTTTCGAAGTTCTCAGAATCGCTTGTGAGGTACGGTTTCAAGCAATCCTACTCTGATTATTCGCTCTTTACATTGAGTAAGTACATAAATTTAAGTCTTATTTGTCCACCACATTTCGCATGAAAGACTTAGGGCTGTTGAAATATTTTCTGGGAATCGAAGTGGCAAGGAACAAAGATGGATTTTTTCTATGTTAGCGAAAATACGCACTTGACATAATGGCAGAAACTGGTTTGTTGGGTTCAAAACCAGCTGTTACTCCGATTCAACAGAACCATCAGCTTGCTCTTTCTCAATCCGAAATACTCCGTGATGCAACTTCTTACCGCAGACTTATTGGAAAACTAATATACTTGGGGAATACGAGACCATACTTGGCCTATTCTGTCCATACTCTAGCTCAGTTTATGTAGACACCACGAAAAGATCATTGGGATGCTGCTTTGAGAGTTATTCAGTATCTCAAGAAGAGTCCAGGACAAGGTATTCTCCTGAACTCAGATAAAGATTTTAAGCTTACAGGTTGGTGTGACTCAGATTAGGCTAGTTGTCCACTCACTAGGCGTTCAATCCCCGGATATTTTGTACAATTGGGGTCTTCTCCAATATCATGGAAAACAAAGAAACAACCAACAGTTAGTCGCTCTTCAGCTGAAGCTGAGTATCGTTCGATGGCTGCACTTACGCAACAGCTGATTTGGATCAAACGTTTACTACACGATATGGGGTTCAATCACACTACTCCAATGACGATCTTCTCGGACAGCAAATCAGCGCTTGACATTGCCAAAAACCCGGTTTTTCACGAACGGAAGAAGCACATAGGCGTGGACTGCCACTTTATCCGCGATGAGATTGTCTTAAGGAATGTCATTACCCGACACGTATCGACATCCGATCAACTAGCTGATATCTTGACAAAGGCACTTGGACAAACCGCTCTGCAAGCTCATAACGACAAGTTGAGCATCCTAGATATACATGCTCCACTTGAGGGGGGATGATAAGATATTGATGTTATAATCAGTTGTAATTACAAAATATATTGTTACCTTATTTGTAGGATACGTATCACGTAATCGTAGGGAACAAGTCGATGTATTGTACGTTATAAACAGTGACTCAAACGATGAATAACACAAGAAAAATTTCCTCACAAACTATTTCTTGTCTGATAAATCTTCTCAATCTGAACGACAATCCTACCATTGGCTGAATTTTACCGCACGTTAATCCAAACGGAAATCCTATCATTGGATTGAACGTCGATCTAAACAACAGTTGAACATCAATCCGAACGATAGCCAAACGATCTCTCTTTTACTCTCTCTCACGAGTTCAATCGTTTGATCTAGTTCCAGCTCCAATAATCAAACTTCACACCTCTTTGCATGGTTCAACATCCTTTCGAATTTTTTTTTTGTTGCACTTACCTTGCATTTGCAGCTTGTATAAACAATATTTTTTCTTAGCTAATAAATTATCCATTTCAAATCAATAAATAAAAATAAATTATCTTTATTGAAAGACACATAATATATACAAGAAAAAAAATTTATTTATGATTGAATATTACTTCGATAAAAATAGCATTTTCTACTAGCCACATATTTTCGCTCCGGTCAAAAGTTTCCTTATTTATATTGAAAAATTCATCTAAAATTTTCAAAACTTCAATTTGTACAATATGCAACGAAATTTTTTGAAAATAAATAAGTGAACATTGTCAAGAAGTGCTTATCATCAATCTTTTCTATCTCGTTGACTTTTTGCTTCAACGGTTCTTTTCCATTTCTAGGTTTATGTTTTCTCTACTTTAGTAAAAAAAAAACAGGGAGTCTCTTGGCTCCGGTTTTATAAACATGTAATATGCATCTTTTGTATACTGTTAAGGGGTTACTATAAACTATTTTTTTATATTTCATTTATACCTATACACCTCTCTCTTTTCTGATGATAATGACAAATTGATATATTAACATAGTTTCATCAGTTATCAACATTTTACACTTTTTGTAGTTGTTGATAACGACGATAAATTGAAATTAGCTAAAAGCACTCATAAATTAATACAGAACTTTCATTAATAATCACTATAATGACTGTTAGTTATCTGTGTGGAGATTACACACACTACCTGATTATAAACAGTATATACATATGTCGTGACATGACTGAAATTTAGCTTTGCTGCTTTGAATTTACGATCTTTTAAACAATTTTCTAAGGTTTGACCATATTTTCTTTCTGTAAATATTTTCCATGTTTATATCAAATATATATATATGTAAATATTATAGTAACATATAATTATAGCCATCAACATATTTTCTTACAATTTTCTACGACGTGTGATTAATTTGATAGATTTGATTTCCCATGTTGTATCCCTTAAGGTATACTGTTCTTTCTCTAGCGTGGGTTTAATCAGGTATTTTGGGTACTTTATATTGTATCCCTTAAGGTATAGCCTTTCTTCTTCTGCGTGCGTATAAAATGGTCGTTTGGGCTCTTTGTGTTGTATTTCTTAGGGTATAGCGCTCTTTCTTTGGTGTGCGTTTAACTCGGTAGTTTGGATTGCATCACTACAAGAAAACAACGGAATTACCGACGGTGGAAACCGTCGGTTTTCAATCGGAAACAAGCTTTTCCGATGGTAAACCGACCACTTAAAAGTCGCTCGTGCAGAGGTTAAACCGACGGATTTCCGAGGAACATTTTCCGATGGATTACAGAGGAAAGTACCGTCGGATAAACCATTCTGACGGTGTTCCGAAGGAAGTTCTCTGACAATAATTTACCGACGGTATACCGACGGCGATATTTCCGATGACAAACTGACGGAAAATATTTCCGATGACAAACCGACGGAAAATATTTCCGATGACAAACCGACGGTTTTCGTACAGTTTTTATTAAAAAAAAAAAAAAATAAATAATATTTATTATTCTAATATTTGATTAAAAATTAGAAATTTAATTAAAATTCTTAAAATTCTTAAAATTTAAATTATAATAAAGAAAGTTAAAAACATTGTTCGAATACATAATTATAAAAACATAAAAGTCCTAATCCATCTCTGGTGGACGGAAATCCGGAAAACGCCGAGAAGTAATCTTGAGAAGCAGTCAACTTGCTAATTCTTGCATTCTTTTCCTCCAACTCAGTCTTCAGGCTCTGAAGCTCTTGTGTGACAGCAGGATCCACTTGCTGGAGAAATGACGATGTGGCAAGTGTCGCCCTAATCCAAAAAACACGCCCTCGGCTTCTAGGAGTTTCCTAATAAATTAGAAACAAATATTAAAATACAGAAAATTAATAAAAATAATTCAGCTTATGGAAATTTATTTACCTCGATGACTTCGCTGCAACATTAGAACCCGAAGCGATCCTCCTTCTTCAGTATCGAGTAAGCATATCCTGCTTCTTCGCTCGATGTTGCTCATGACTTTGCACGCCAACTTGTCTTGTACCTCCGGTTTTTTGTTGGTGTGCGTGTCGACTGAAAAGTTCAAACAAATCTGGTCGCACACCACCGGCCTTGAAGTCTGGTAAAACAAATATAATGTAACAAAAGTAAAAAAAGTAAAGAAAAAGAATAATTAATAAAAGATTATATTCACCATGCCGCACGACTCTAACGATTGCACCCGCATATGCGCTGCGATTCGAGTCCATCCCGCTCGCTCAATCGGTTCGCCTGCTCGGTGGAGATCGCGCTGGCCTCTTCTGTACTCCAGAAAGAATGTACGCCTGCCAAACGCCTGAGTCGATATCCCTGTGCCGATCTTACCTTTGAGCCACCTCTGCTTCCACATGTAGACATGTTCACTGAATTACGAACTAGCTTGTTTATTGAACTTCGAACCTCGCGTAATTGAAGGGTCCCAATTGAAATCTTGCTAAAAAATAAATAAAGAATTTGTTACATATGAGTAAATGTTAATAAAAAACTTAAATAATAAAATTGTATACCGTGAACTGAGCTCTCGTGGCATATCTCTGTAGTGGGATACATCGCCGGAGTTGGTGATGGAGGAGATTCAAAATCGACTTGGTGATCCGTTTATAATGAAACCTATAATTAAAATATTAAAAAAATTAAATAATAAATGTTACAGTTATTATAAAATATTAAATTTTAATTTTTTTTACCAAGTGGCTCCATTCAGACGCCTTAGATGAAGCATCGGTAAATGTTCTCGGCCCGGTTGAGCAAGAACCTCCTCAATGGTGATTCTGGTGCGGCATCGGAACTCGAGTAGCTGGAACGAAGGAGTGGCGAACTACTCCTCTGAATCGCAGGATCACTCGGAGCTCCCTGAGACTGACGGAGGAAATCCTCATAACTCCTAACACGAGTAAATGATTAGTTAGAAAGATTATATATGGAATAATTTACAAAATTACTAAATATAAATCACAAATTATAAATCATTAAAAGCAATATTTTTAAAAATTTACGAAATCTAACTCCTAATTTCACACTAATAATTTCTAACCTCAGTCACTAATATATATTTGTAAATTATAAATAATTAAACCAAATCAGACAATTACGAAATCTAACCCCTAATTTGATAATACAAATTTCTAACAAATCAAAATGATGTAAACTAAATCACTAATATTTATGTGAAACTTCTAAATAATTAAACCAAATCACATAATTACAAAATATAAATCCTAATTTCATAATATTAATTTCCAACATAAATCCAAAAATCTAAATCATATACCTAAAGCACTAATATTTATTTCAAATTTCTAAATAATTAAACCAAATCACAAAATTAGGAAATCTAAATCCTAATTTCATATTACTTATTTCTAAAATAAATCTATAAATCTAAATCATATCCCTAAATCACCAATATTTCTTTCTATATTCTAAATAATTAAACCAAATCATACAATTAAGAAATGTAATCCCTAATTTCATAATATTAATTTCTATAACCATTAAAACTAATTAACAAAATCTAAATCATTAGACTTATATCAAAAAACTAGAAATTCTAAATCATAAATTAATAATACTAAAGCTTATTCCCAAATCACATAATCTTACATATTTGCCGATTAGGAGGTGCTCGCCGGAGGAGGGATCGAAGCCGGAGGATGAGATCGCGCGCCGGAGGAAGAGATTGGTCGCCGGAGGAGAGATCGGCCGCCTGCTGAAGAGATGTGTCGCCGGAGGAGAGATCGGCTCGCCGAGAAGGAGAAAGTACGCTGGTCTCCAGGGAAGGAAAGCCGATCGCCGCCGTGTTTTTGGAGAAGATACCGAAGAGATATGGAAGAAGAAGATGCTCGACGGGGTTATTTATGTTCTAACCGACGGAAATTCCGTTGGTTCCCCGTAGGTCAAAAATTTTATTCCCGCTACTCGGCGTTTTTGGCGGTACACTCGGTAATTCTGTTAACACTCGGTAATTCTGTTTCCGTCGGTTGTCCATCGGTTTTACCGATGGAAAACCGACGGAAACCGGTTTTTCATACATTTAATTTTGTGTACAAATATGATTTAATGAATATTAAAAGTAATATAGCACGGATATCTCGTTTACATATATAGAAAAACATAAGTAAAATAGTTTGAGCAAATGTTTACAAATTATAAACGTTATTGGAAACTATAATAAGTCAACATAAATAATTCTAATCTTTTAATTCAATACAAAGAATTTGTTTTTTTAAGGCTTCAACTAAATGACTTATATTTTGTTTTTAGTAAAACGGAATTAAGCCATGAAATTACATCCAAATAATTAAAACCACCTTCATAAATATGATATATGTTTTTTTAATGTTGAGTAAAATAATCGCAAAATATTATTTCTTATATTGTCAATAAGATTTTCAGTAAATATGTTCACGAAAATCAAAAGTATTACTAAAATAGAAACTAAGGGGTCAGGAGTTATGAATTACGGATTCTACAAAGTAAATATAAGAAAAATAAATATTACCGTCGGTAAGCCATCGGTTTAACCGATGGACAACCGACGGATTTGTTCTTTCCGTCGGTTTTCCATCGGTTAAACCGATGGCTTACCGACCGTTAACGGATTTTGCTTATAAAATCTTAATCCTAATTTCCTAAATAAATATGATTGAAAATAAATAATTTTCCCCATGGAAAACCGATTAAAACCTTTTTTCATACATTTACTGAAACGATTATAAAATAATTTTGTACATAAATATGATTTAATGTATATTAAAAGTAATATACCACGAAAATTTCGTTTACATATATAGAAAAGCATAAATAAATATAAATATTTTCTATATTTTAATTCAATTTAGAAAATATTTTTGTTGTCAATAATATTTTCAAATATTAGCCGTTATGAATGTAAGCCTTCCCGTCGGTTTTCCATCGGTAAGGTGTTTGACCGATCTAAAATTTAGCCGTTTTAAATTAAGCCGTTGGACGGTCAGTAGCCGTTGCCGTCGGTTTTTCGTCGGTTCTGTCGTTTTTATATACTACATTTTCTCACATAAGCTTTACACTCTCTCACCCAATTTCTCTTCCTATAATCTTTCCATACTTGTTATACATTTTTTTATTACAAATATGTCTTCGGCAAATCAATATAATTATTTTCGATCCTGGATGGACAGACCAATGCGCGATCCRGAGACTGGTCAACTTACAGAAGAGTTTGTCGAAGGTGTCAGACAGTTCATGAATTTTGCAACAAATCAGCAACTTACTCTAGAAACGGGTAAACTCTATTGTCCTTGTCTTAAATGCAAGAATCGTAGATTTCTCGATATTTTAGAAGTAAGTTCGCATTTACATCGTAGAGGATTTATGCCGGGTTACAAGATTTGGTATTCGCATGGAGAAAATGATTCTATGATAGATTTTGCTAGTACAAGTGTAACTTTACCGTCGGATAGAATAGGAGAATCTACACCGGAAGTAGGGGTAATGTCGGTTATATTCAGATGGTTCATGATGCATATCATGTCAATGCTCCGGACTATGTTGATACTAGAGGAGATAGATCAGTAGAGGAGCCTAATGTAGAAGCACAAAAATTCTTCGATATGTTAGATGCGGCGAARCAACCGTTGTATAGAGGTTGTCCAGAGGGAATATCACCGTTATCGGCTGCAACAGAATTGATGAGAATCAAGACGGATTACAATTTGTCGGAGACTTGTGTTGATGCATTTGCTGACTACATGAAAAGATATTTGCCGGCAGATAGTAATTATCCATCTACATACTATGAGATTCAGAAGTTGGTGGCTGGCCTTGGCTTGCCATATCAGGTCATAGATGTGTGCAKCAACAATTGTATGATTTACTGGAGAGAGGATTCAGATCGGTTAGTTTGTCGGTTTTGTCGCAATCCTCGGTATCAAGATACAGGTGGAAGAGTCAGTGTTCCATACAAACGGATGTGGTATTTGCCACTTGCGGAGAGGTTGAAAAGATTATATCAATCAGAGCGGACAGCACAGTCTATGAGATGGCATTCAGATCATTCACGGGATGGAGATATATCACATCCGTCCGACGCTGAAGCATGGCGACACTTTCAGACTGTTTATCCTGCTTTTGCAGCTGAGAGCAGGAATGTGTACCTCGGTTTATGCACAGATGGTTTTAATCCTTTCGGAAAGCATGGAAGACAATATTCATTGTGGCCAGTAATCGTGACACCATACAATTTGCCACCATCTTTATGCATGAAGAGAGAGTTTCTTTTCCTCTCAATTCTTGTTCCTGGGCCTGAGCATCCAAAGAGATCACTTGATGTTTTCTTACAGCCATTGATTTATGAGTTGCAGATGTTATGGGAACATGGAGTTCATGCATATGACGTTTCATTACAGGAAAATTTTGTGATGCGGGCAGTGCTTATGTGGACTATAAGTGATTTTCCAGCATATGGTATGTTATCTGAATGGACGACCCATGGGAGATTATCGTGTCCATATTGTCAAGACAATACAGATGCGTTCCAATTGAGAAATGGTCGGAAAACATCTTGATTTGATTGTCATAGACGTTTTTTGAGGCCCGATCATTCCTATCGTCGAAGCACCACATTGTTTACCAAAAACAAAAAGGTTTTTGACGGACCACCTCCAAATAGATGGTTAAGCCCACAATTACGAGATTTTGGGGCTGAGGAAATGGTCCGGTGTGGCGGAAACGGACATAATCCTGTTGATGGAGTTGGCGTATACCATAACTGGCATAAGAAGAGTATCTTTTGGGATCTACCATACTGGAAGGACCATCTATTGAGGCATAATCTAGATGTCATGCACATTGAGAAGAATTTTTTTGAAAACTTGATTAATACAGTTCTCAATGTCCAGGAAAGCGAAGATCAATCTAGATTGGATTTGCCAGATATATGTTCTCGAAGGGCTCTTCATGTTGTGGGGAATAACAACAAAGGTCCTATACCCCAATTCCGTTTACCTTCGGCTGGAAAACATGAGTTTTTTGAATGGATTGCCAACAATGTTAGATTCCCGGATGGATACGTGTCGAACCTAAGGAACTGCATTGATTATGGTGAAGAGAAGTTTTCTGGTTTAAAAAGTCACGATTGTCATGTTATAATGCAGCGCCTTCTTCCGTTTGCTTTTGCTTACCTTCTTCCACAAAACGTACACAAATCAATAGCAGGTAATTTTATTTGCATAAATATTACACATAAACCACATAAAGTACTATTTTACTTACTTTATGTTTTTTCTCAGGTATAGCTTCTTTTTTCCGGGATTTATGTACGAGATCTCTGACGGTTGACGGTATTCATAATTTGGAGACGCAGATACCAATTATCCTATGTAATTTGGAGAAGATTTTCCCCCCTTCATTTTTTGATGTTATGGAGCATCTTCCAATTCATCTTCCTCGCGAAGCAGCATTAGGTGGTCCTGTTCAATATCGATGGATGTATCCGTTCGAGAGGTATATGTATCATCTCAAGAAAAAGGTTAAAAATTTGAGTAAAGTTGAGGGGTCTATTGTCGCTCAATGCATTAATGAAGAGGCGGCACATTTCTCTGAATATTATTTTCCAAAACAAGTGCAAACAAAGAGTCGTAGACCCGCTCGGCAAGATGACGGAGGTGATAAAGCAAGTTATCCAGTCTATGTTCCTATTCTCTTCCGACAGGTTAGGCGTATTTCAATTTTTATTATAAAATGTATACATTCAATAATATTACTAATTACAACTTAAATCTATATACATAGGTTAGGTTGGACGACTAAATGGAAAAAGCAAAAAATGAAGATTAACTAAGGAGGAACAAAATCATTTGCATATGTATATTCTCACAAATTGCGAAGATCTTCTGGAGTATGAAAGGTATTTTATTTTTAAAAAATAAAAATATTTTTATTAATATATTTTTAAAGAAATGAAATCATATTTGTTTTTTTTATAGGATTTATATGGCTCACATACGCTTTCATTACTCAACTTACACGGAGGAAGCACTAAACGCGCTCAAAGAGAGCGAGTTCTCTCAATGGCTTGCATTTTATGTAAGTTTATTTGACCCACTTACGTTAATTTTAATATTACTACAAATATCATTTTTTTTTATGAAAATACTTTTTTAAAAATTATTTCAGGTAAGAACTGGTGCAAGTCGAGGTCAGACTTTTCCTACTTGGTTAGAAGAGTTGATCAACGGTCGATTGGCTGTTGCCCACACATATCCTATGTATTGTACACGTGGATATGCTTTTAAGATTTTATGCGAAGGAAGGATCCGGCCAACAAGTGATTATGGTATTTCTTCGGAATCGGGTGACATTGTCTACTATGGTATTCTAAGGGAAATACTAGAAGTCCATTACCCTGGTTTTCTCGACTTGCGATGCRTTGTTTTTTATTGCGACTGGTATGATCCGTTCCTAGGAACAGGTGTTCGCCAAGATGAATTTGGGGTTATATCCATACATTCCGGAAAACGGCTCCAAAAGTACGATCCTTTCATCCTTGCATCACAAGCAAACCAAGTTTGTTACATTCCTTATCCTCGTGTCACGAACAAGCATGATCCTTGGATCACTGTTTCATTGATTACACCAAGAGGTAGGGTGGATGGTAATGAAGATAACGAGGCTATGCAGCAATGCGCCACTCCGGTTTTCGTCCGATCAGAACAACAAGTAGATCTTGTTGTTGATTTTACTGAGGAAGGTGATAACGAGATTTTTGATTATTCCGAGGAGGAACATGGAGAATTTGATTCACAATCCGATTCATCATCATCAGAGTATTCAGATAGTACATCGGATGATCATTAGTTCTCATGTTTTTTATTTGACTCTTGTAATATTTTTATTTTCAGTTGGTTTTTGACTCTTGTAATATTTTTATTTGCAGTTGGTTTTAAATATATTTTTAGTTGTTTTTTGTTATTTTTTATTCCTAATATATTTTTACAATTTTAAGTTGCAATTTTTAATTTAATTTCTATTTCCATTCTATATGTCTACTTAAAAGTGAAAGTATCGGGTTCGTGGGAAATCCGTAGTAAATTTATCGGAAATCTGTCTCTTTTCCGTCGGTTAACCATCGTAATTTTGTCCGCATTTCCGACGGAATATTTCCGTCGAAAATTTATCGGTTTTTTAATTGACCGTCGGATTTCCGTCGGAAATGACCGACGGATATCCGACAACAACATTTTCGTAGCTTCTTTATCGGAAATCCATCGGAAACGTCCGACGGCTCAGATCCGTCGGAAATTCCGTCGGTTACCACGATGTTTTCTTGTAGTGCATATGTTGTATTTTTTAGGATATAGTGTTCCTTATTTGGCGTTCATTTAACTAGACATATTGGGTTCCCTATGTTGTATCCTTTAGGGTTTAGCGCTCCTTCTTTGATAGGCGTTTAACTCAGAAGTTTGGGTTCCATATATTTTATCCCTTAGAGTATAGTGTTCCTTCTTCAGCTTGCATTCAATTAGGCATATGGGGTTCTCAATGTTGTATTGTTGAGGTTCTAAATCTCCTTCTTGAGTGTGCATTTAACTCGACAGCTCAAGTTCTATATATTGTATCTGTTAGGATATAGTGTTCCTTTTTTGGTGTACGTTTAATTTGGCATTTAAGGTTTCCTATGTTGTATTTTTTAGGGTATAGTGTTCTTTTTTATGCATGCGTATAATTTAATCGTTTGGGTTCTCTATGTTGTATTCCTTTGGGTATAACGCTTCTACATTATAGTGTGCGTTTAAATCGATATTGATCGATTTGGATTCTTCCCTTGCATTAACAACTTATAGTTTAGGGTTCCTCTCTTCCATTTAGAGTTTTTCTAAATTTGTAAAAGTTAGAAGAAAAAATGTACTATAAAGATTAGCATATTTCTCATAGTTTTAACAAGTTTATGTTGTATGTACGTGACTATAAATAATAATTCATGCAAAAACACATACGTTAGCTAAAATATGTTTATGTTTACCCAGGGGTATTATCGACATTAAAATTATAAATGTCATGAAGTGCTAATGAACCTATTTTTGCATATTTTGATTAAGTATACTTATCACAGACTAAAAAATAGTACAACTTATGCAAGTCATCCAAAAAAACCTATTTTTAGTGTGTGTTAATTGTATTTAATAAGAATACAACAAGTTTCTGCAAGTAAGATACATAACCTTTTATTACATTTTTGAATCATGAGATATGCTACTTCATTTATAGTTTTCTTTTTTTTCATATTCCTCGTTTCGAACCTTGTTGAAGGTAATATATTTTTTCTTATATTGATTTTAATACTTCGTTTCTATGATATGAAACGTTGATTATTTTTATAAGAAAGGGTGGTTTTAAAGACATAAAGCTTTTTAATCTTTTTGTAGTATTACATGTCTACTAGATAATTTTTTTTAACCTTATCTAATAAGTCATTTTTTATTTTTATTGAAAACAGGACAGGGGACAAAAAATTGTTTACCTACAATGTTTAATGGTCATGGAACATGTGGGCCTAACGGATCTATTAAGTGTTTAAACGAACTTAAGGATTATAATTCCAAACATAGAAGAGTAGCTACCGGTTGTGAATGTAAAGATCTTGGTAAAGTGCCAGAATTCCGGGTGCTAGCTCATTTATGTCAGTGTTATAGAAGACCCATGCATGGTACAAAGTGTATTCATTGAATACTTCCATACCTGAAAGAAGGAGGAAGAATACCATCCTTGTAATATTTGACGATTAGAAAAACTTGAAGAGTTTAATCATCTCTTAATACATATTTGTTCCATTTATCTCACTATATATTTTATAAACTAGTGATTATAGAATACTATTATTCACTTTATTTTATAAACTGCTTCATCACCTCACTTCAGCACCTCTACTGCACTTGAGTTTGGTTTTCTTCCTCTTATCTACTAATTAATCTATTCGCACATCTTTCTTATAAATCCTTATCAAATCTTTGCTAAAAAACCTGGATTTTTCTCTATCCAAGGAGTTACACAAATCATCTGACCATCTTCCACCAGAAAAGTCAAAGAATATGTTCAAGCCAGCAAATTCTCTTCCTGCCAAGTTCTAGCGACCGAAGAAGAGCTGTTCATATCACTTGAAATTCCATCGCATCTTCCACGGCTCTAGCAACAACAAGGGTTCACACACCTACACTTTGGTGTTGTGCGGATCGGTCTCACCTTACATGCTCGAAAAAAATTACCGGTCACGGCACGAATTGCTTTAGTCGATTCCAGACTAAAGATATATCAACAAGCATGTATTGGCACCATTCAAACTACCCTAAACGCAAGAACAATTTTTGTAACACTGTTATCTAATTTTAATGTCTCTTTGAAAGATCCTAATCTTTTAAAGGCATTAAAGTTCAGTTACAAATTGTTGGCGCACCTATGCAAGAAACAAGTATGATAGCTACACTTCATCATCAAATTGTTTATCGGATCCAAGATCATGCCTTTGATCTAGTCCTTCCTTCATCAGAAGAAGCATTGTTTCTTGAAGTCACATCAGCTTCTCAAGCTCCAAATGCCATCCAAATTCCTCGCCAAATATCATGAGAAGAACTAATCCAGAAGTTGCCGGAATCATGCGTGACCAGTTATGAAAAGCTCCATCAAGCACCACAAGGACCTATCCAAACGACTGAAGCAATATTCCAGTCAAGAAATGATGGAACCATAGAAATCAAGTTCACAAAGCCAAGAACATCCTCTTTCCGAAGGCCACCATTGTTCACGCAGTTTTCTATCCAGATCGATGAACGAAAACTCCAAGGGCATTATAAAAAGCAATATCTAAAACCAAGCTCTTTTGAGAAAGATGGATCATTCGTATATCCATTCAAAGATGAAAATGGACATTGTTTCTTCGACGTCTGCAACTGTACAGCTTGTGAAAAAGGTTCTTATGAATCTGACGATGAAAAAAGAAGACGAAAGAGAGCGAAGAAAGATCCTCTTTACAAACGATATCTAGAAGGAGATCCAACAGTAGGTCCACTTGGAGAAGATAATTTCCGATATGAATTTATTGTGGAATACTCATCTCAGAAGAAAAAGCAAGAACTCCCTGAAGTCATGATGTTCAATCCAAACAATTTCCCACCATCCAAAGATTTCACTAAGGGTGACATTGCTCATAGTCCAAAGATAGTTCCAAATACTATCAACTCCTCTTGCCCTATTCAAATTACTCAAGCAGAAAAAGTTCTCAACTGGCAAATGGAGAATGTTGTCTCTCAGAATCAACTCCTTCATACGATCAATCAAAAAATGGATCAAATGGCGAACAACTACAGTAAAAGATTCAACGGCTTACAGAGCTCCATAACAGAAATTCATGAACGTTTGGACCAGCTGCATCTAGAAATGATGACTATGGCAAAAAATATGCTTGTCAACACTTCAAGTTTTCGAAGCAAAGAAGTTGAGATGTCAAGCCTCAAAAATCAATTAAAAGATCTTCAAAAATGCCTTGAAAGTATGAAGCAGAATAGAAGATCGACAGATGCATTCTTCCCTCCATTCGGGAATATATATACAGGACATTCGTATCAAACATCTTACTCTCCGAGATTCCTTTCACAAGGCAGTACAAGACCAGTCACACCTTCAGCAGGTTTCCTGTCATCTGATGAAGTGTTCACATCTCGTTATGCTATGCCATCTTTACCAACTTTCAAGCCAATATATCGGGAGAAAACAAGGAGATACAAAGAAAAAGAAACGCCAGCCCAACCATTTAAAAAAACAATTCTCTCTTCATCACCGTCAAGCCACGACTCTTTTGACGAACAAAAAGGAGGAGAAGACAAAGGAAAGGGCAAGGCTGAAGAAATTGGTATCATTGAGTTCTCAATGAACAATCTGCTCAACTCGCTAGCACAACAAGTACATATACCAGCAAAAGAAGAAGATCGAAAGCCAGAAGCTTATTCTTCTCAGACAAAAGAAGGCAATCATCCTCCAAAGATTAGTCATTTATCTGATACATCTGAAGAAGACATAACTACAGAAGATGATGAATCCCTTCCAAAATAATTCGCCATAGGTGAAAGAAGCCACACTCCTAAAGAGGAACCTGACATAGATGAAGTATATTCAGATGAAGAAATGCGCGATTATCGCCTCTTCCATGGAGAAAATGGGCAACCAAGACAATTTACCTCAAAAGTCATCACATTCACATTTGATGACATTCCGTTTAACAAATGGAATGATCGTCTTGATGAATTTTATGCATGGATGACTTCTGAAGCCCTTACTTCACCAACACATATCGCCATTCAACAATTCACTGCTCGTCTTTCTGGAGCATTAAAGGAATAGTGGAACTCTCTTGGAGATTACAGACAAATGCAAGTCCATCAAACTACCATTCCGCTACTGTTAGGAGAAATTCATAGAGAATTCATCGGCACTCCTAATCATATCAAAGATCAGTTACAAGAAGAATATTTGGCGGCAAAATGTTGTTCTCTCCAGAAGAAAGATCTTACAAAACACTTTGAAAGACAGACGAAAAGATATTATGCCCTTGATGGTCTTAACAACCAAGTTTAAAACACGTCTATCTTTCATCCATTTCCAACAATCTCAGCTAACAAACGAAGCTCTATATCAGAGATCAAAACTAGACGATTGAAGAAATCTCCATTGGCCAAATCCAACAATACGTCTTCACAACACTTGGACAAACTCTGTAAACAAAAAGAGTTATGGACGGAATTCATGGACAACTCAAAGCATCTAACGAAGATATGTTCCAAATCTAACTTATCCATCAAATGTTCCAAAAAGAAATCGTGCTCGTGTAGCGACCGCAAGAACTTTCAAAAGTCCAAGAAGTTCTCAAGAAAGCCTCCATTCAGACGCAAAAGATTCTTTAGACGGAAAAGAAGTTTCAAGAAAAAAACAAAATGTTTTCTCTGTCGCAAAGAAGGACACTTTGCAAAAAATTGTCCAAACAAATCCAAGAAGAAGAGGCAGTATCTCGTCAATTCCATATCCAACATAGCGTCAGAACTTGATCTCGATCACCATGATCTTGAGTCAATTTTATCTTATGACAGCGATGAAAATGATGCGATATGTGGATATTCAAACAAGGAGGAAGAAGAAATATCATCTGAAGAAGAAGGATGCTACAAGATTACAAAATTACCAAGACAAGAAGAACAATACACAACACCACATATTCTAGTCACGGTTTTCAATCCAAATAAGAAAATACGACCAGTCCACATAATTGCATTCATCGACACACGAGCCCACACATCAATCATAAATCCAAAGGTGCTTCCACTAGCAATGTGGTTACCGTATCAACAAGAATTCAGAGTAGCAAATGCAGGCTCCCTCAAAGTTTAACTCAAGTCTAAGCCAATAATCATTGAAGTCTTTCCAAGATATCAAATTACAACCGAACCAGGGAAAGATATCTTATTAGGATGGGATTGCTACTACAAACTCAAGAAGGATTATGATATCTCTATTAAACCACGAGGTGTAAACTGGAACAATTCTTTCAAACCATTCACAACTATACCAAGACTCTTCTCAGTTGAAGACCTCATGATGTCTGAGTTCAACAACATCAAAGAAGAAATCGAAAAAGTTTCATGTGCAGATTCACACAACTACTTCCTGCAAAAATGCAAAGAACCTTTGTGGCTCAATCCAGAATTCTTTGTATCACTTCCTTTCAAAGAGAATGTGATCACTACGCCAACTAAGGCAAGCCATGCAGGAATGCCTCCGACATTACTTCAACAAGCAAATGAAGAATGCGACCAGTTCATTTATCAAGGAATAGTTTGAACAACAAAATTCACCATGGGCGTGTAAGGCCTTTTATGTCAATAAAAGAGCAGAACAAGCACGAGGAAAACTAAGAATTGTAATTCTTTACAAGCCACTGTATAAATTTCTTCAGGACGTCAAGTTTCCACTTCCGACAAGAAAGGCGTTGTTACAACACCTCTCCGGGGCAACTATTTTCTCAAAATGCGACTTAAAGTCAGAAGTTTAGCAACTTGGAGTCAAACTAGAAGAAAGACACAAGACGGCGTTCTGTCTTCCCAACCGACATCTAGAATGGAAAGTCCTATCCTTTAGATTAAAGACAGCTCCGTCCCTGTTCCAGCAAGCGATGCTAAAAATATTCAAGCCATTGGTTCACACAGCCCTAATCTACATCGATGATATCCTCTTATTTTCCAAAACCAAAGAAGACCATGGTAAGATTCTAAAACAGTTTCATGACCTGGTTCGAAAACATCAAATCATGCTCGCGGCAAAAAAAATGACCATAACTCAACCAACGATTGATTTCCTTGGAGTTAAGATTACAGAAGGACAATTCACACCACAAGCCCATTTAGCTACAGAACTACTCTCATTCCCCGATGAGAATTTGACAAGACGACAGGTGCAACAATTTCTCAGTCTAATCAATTATGTCGGCGACTTTATTCCAAAAATGTCACAGCTGAGTTAGCCATTGAGAAAGCTGTTGTAAAATAATCCCCCACAGTAGAGCAAACGACAAACCAACGCGGTCAAAAAGCTAAAAGAAGAAATTCAAAAGCTGCCACCCCTAAAGATTCTCTATACTGGAAAAAGATTCCTACAAACCGACGCAAGTGACAAATATTGGGGAGCAATATTATTTGAAGAGACTGACGGGACAAGACAAATTTGTGCCTACAAAATCGGACGCTTTAAGGAGTCAGAAATGCACTATCACTCAAAATTCAAAGAGATTCTAGCTGTCAAAAGAGTTATTGAAAGATTCGAGTTCTACCTGATAGGACATAAATTCAAAATTGAAATGGATATGTTATCTTTTCCAAAGATGCTCCAATTCAGTCAGAAGATGGTCCCTCATCAGCAGTTACTATGATGGAGTGAGTGATTCTCAAAGGATGATTTCGACTCTGCCTATTTAAAGGGCACGAAGAACATCCTAGCAGACATGCTTAGTCGTAAACCACTAAACACTATCTATACAATGATGAGCAAACCAAGTTCTATCTCTTCATCAATAAGAGATATCTACGACTTCACCGGCAACATACCTGAAGATGCAAAAGATCTTATCAAATCCGAACAATTCCACAACCGTGTCATTAAAAAGATTTTCAGAATCCAGTCCGTCATCGTCTCCAATCATGGCAGAGAAAATCGGCACATATCACCACTTGGTATCCATCCTGACTACCCATTTGCTCACCTCTACAGAATCCAGAATGTCAACCTACCCGAAGAAGTTCTATGTTTCCTCTGGTACTTTTGTGCGGTATACACTATTGGAATTATCTTTGATATTCCATGGTTATACCAATACATCCACAACCCAAGTTATGCAGCCAACTGCCTTTCAACCTTCCTAGGATGGTTCAGTACACTGAATGCCTGGAGTACCAAGCTCCGCAACTCAGCAAAAACGCTCAACTACCCTCTCAAGAAGTTAAGAAACTCAACCAGCTACAATCCGTTCTTCAATCCACATACCATCTACTTCTTAAAGCAACCTATCAACATCAATCCAAAATCTGGAAAGGTCTACGCAATACCTACTTTAATCCATCACAAGGATTTCAACAAAGAAATACGTCCAGATTTCAATATGGCAGACAATGAAGCCTTCAAAGCCTTTCAGACTCATGCATTTAACCTCAACAACGCAACAAAGAAGTTCGCTATTCCCTACAAACCAAACTGGTTATTTTATGAAATTGACTATCAGATGACGCTTCATGAAGACCTCCAATGGTTCATGTCAAAACAAGAGCAATAAACAGAAGACAAGAGAGCCAGAATCAAGAATACTCAAGAAAACAGCCAGACAGACAAACCACTACCACCATTAGTTTATTGGCAAGATTCACAAGAACCAGAAGAACCAAATCAAGATTTGAATCTCGAAGAAATCGGCAAGCTCTGCAAGGTTGATGAACCCATGAAAGATATTGATGATTTCAAAGAACCATGGGAGAAATACGAATGCCCTGATGATCATTATGGGTGCTGTGATGAACACATGTTAGAATTCGAGATGGACCAAAGAAGCCCATAAAAAAGCCTAGCAAGAAACCCAGAAACCCAACAAGAAGCCTAATAAAAAGTCCAGTGAGAAGCTATAACTATAAAATAAATAATGTGTGAAAAATAAATAAGATTTCTAGAGTGTATCTAAACTAATATCTGAAAATCTTTTGATTGACGCGGTTGTGGAATTGTTCGGATTTGATAAGATCTTTTGCATCTTAAGTATGTTGTCGGTGAAGTCGTAGAGATCTCTTACTGATGAAGAGCTGGAACTTGGTTTGCTCGTCATTGTATAGATAGTGTTTAGTGGTTTACGACTGAGCATGTCTGCTAGGATGTTCTTCGTGCCCTTTAAATAGGCAGAGTCGAAATCGTACTTTGAGAACCACTCACTCCATCGTAGTAACTGCTGATGAGGAACCATCTTCTGACTGAATTGGAGCATCTTTGGAAAAGATGACATATCCATTTCAATTTTGAATTTATGTCCTATTAGGTAGAACTCGAATCTTTCAATAGCTCTTTTGACAGCTAGAATCTCTTTGAACGTTGAGTGATAGTGCATTTCTGACTCCTTAAAGCGTCCTCTTTTATAAGCACAAATTTGTCTTGTCCCGTCAGTCTCTTCAAATAATATTGCTCCCCAATATTTGTCACTTGTGTCGGTTTGTAGGATTCTTTTTCCAGTAGAGGGAATCTTTAGGGGTGGCAGTTTTTGAATTTCTTCTTTTGCAACAGCTTTCTCAATGGTGAGTCAGCTGTGACAGCTTTGGAATAAAGTCGCCGAGATAATTGATTACACCGAGAAATTGTTGCACATGTCGTCTTGTCAGATTCTCATCGAATGAGAGTAGTTCTGTAGCGAAATGGGCTTGTGGTGTGAATTGTCTTTATGTAATCTTGACTCCAAAGAAATGAATCGTTGGTTGAGGTATGGTCATCTTTTTTGCCGCGAGCATGATTCCATGACTCAAGTTGCAGTGTCTTTTGGTCGGAAGTCACATAATTTTTCTTCTTTCCAATTTTTTTTCTATTTTGACATACCAAAATATTTCGTTTCCTGATAATTTGAGCAGAGAACAAATTAGCATTATGGCTTTTCAAGAAAAACAAATAGAAACTCGCATATAGAATCAAATTTTATATAAAATTTAGGAGACCATATTTATATGGTTTTACTAATTAAGCAAAAGTGAAGATGCTTGTTCGATATGAGAAGATTTAGGTATTTTAAGTAATTTGTGCACCCCTACGTGGAGACGCCGATGAAACTGTTATTAATATAGTTTTATCGTTTGATATACTTCTAGCGGCAATAATCAAAATTCACACTTCTTTGCATGGTTCAACATCCTTTCAATTTTTTTTGTTGCACTTACCTTGCATTTTCAGCTTGGATAAACATTATTTTTCTTGGCTAATAAATTTTACATTTCATAACAGTAAATAAAAATAAATTATCTTTATTGAAAGAAAAATAATATATACAAGAAAAGAAATCTTATTTATGATCGAATATTAACTCGATAAAAATAGCATTTCCACATAGAAATTTCGTGTTTATGTATGCATTAGCTCTTTAAGGAATAACATGTACCAAAAATATATCTTGTTCGCATGATGTACCCAGCATCATAGAACCTCCAGATATTACTTGATCTCATTAATTAATAATAATGACTACATGCATCACTTCTATTATTCCCTTAACTCCTTAGCTAATTGTGCATGCAAATAATTGATTTTATGCTAACTAAGCATGATTACAATTCAATAACACCGCAAACAACTCAAATATAAACATCACAAACAAATACACATTCAAAATTTTAAGCATAAAATGCTAAGCTTGTGACTTATCTTCTTGTACCAAAAACCCTTGTAAAGCAAGCTAATGAACAAAGCTCTCGGCTTTTAATGAAATGATTGCAGTTTGTCAAGAAAGTTCACAACTTTATATGAAAAGATTGCAGATTTATAAGTAACAGAGGCAAACTTAAGCAAATACTTGATATTAATCTTGTAAAGATGGTTTACAATAACCTTGGGCATTCGGTGGTTAACCAAACAAACCAAATCGAAGAACCCGATTTTTTCGGTTGACCAAACCGAGGAAACTTAGAAAATAAAC
This sequence comes from Boechera stricta, assembly GCA_018361395.1. Taxonomy (NCBI): domain Eukaryota; kingdom Viridiplantae; phylum Streptophyta; class Magnoliopsida; order Brassicales; family Brassicaceae; genus Boechera; species Boechera stricta. The sequence continues at coordinate 6,916,832 of CM031542.1, forward strand.
CGATCGGAATAATAATTAAATTAGTTCGGTATTCGATTAGTTCGGTTTGGTTATCGGTTAACCAAAAATCGATTACTAAAGTCTAAACCACTAATAACCTGTTTAGCTCGACGTGAGACAGTCCATTTTGTGCCATATATAAACAAACTGAAAATGAGTATACTAACCAATGTGGGATAAATAAAACTCATTTTATTTGTTTTCATTTATGAATTATGGACCAAAGCCTTATTTTCATATTTTGAGTCTCATGAATCATAAAAGAAAAAGACTAATAAAAAGCCCGATAGTAAATTTTAAAGAAATATTACAAATACTATGTCAGTCCTAACAATCATGATTCTTACAATCATGATTCAAACGATCAAAGTATCAAACCTAAATCAAACCCTAAATCCTCTCGATCCCCTTTCAAATCGGCAAATCGGCAAATCCTCTCAATTTTAGGTAATGGCTCTTCTTCCTTCTTCTTCTTCCTTCGTTTTCTTCCTTCTGTTGATTTGGTTTTCATCTTCTTTGTTCTGAAAATAGAATATGTTCTCGATCAAACACTAAATCTCCCAAACGCTCGTCTTCTTCTTTTTCTTCCTTCTTCTTCTTCTTCTTCTTCTTCTTCTTCTACTTAGTTTATAAATTTATATGATTGTTTGGATTTTAGGTCAATCAAAACACGCTTGCGAATCTTTTTGAGAACAATATAGCTCAGCGCAGAATCGAATCGGTACAATCTTTATCTCAATAATTCTAATTTGAGTTTGGTTACTTCTAAACCATTGATTGTTGTCTCCTTTCAATTATATATCTTCGCTCTCATTATCTTCTGAGCTAGGTCTTAATCTGAGTTTGATTTCTTCATTAGCTGCTTAATGCTGTGATCTATAATCTCGTTTAGTGATTTTAATTTTAGGGTTTTTTTTTCCTCGTTTATTCTTATATTGGATGATTCTGAATAGGATAAAGACATAACGTTTGAGTAGATTTTAGCTCAAAGATAAAGGAGTCGTCTTTATTTGCTGAAATGATCAAGCTTTGAAGTCTAATACATGCCATAATGTTTAAATCCTTCGATTGATATTGATTTTGATCATAAAAATTGAATATTGATATATAGGGATTGCTTAATCATTTGTATTGTTATGGTTGCTCAATGTAGCACTAAATATGAGTCTTATTAGTTGATACTGAGTAAAAATTGAATCCATGTTTCATTGGGATCTTCATTTGAAGGATTGACTTATATTTATCACCATTAAGAGTCTTGGTCATTGATGAAAATTGATTGTCTGTAGCCACTGAGTTTATTGGCTTGTGCTTTTAAAATGAGGAGTGTTTTCTCTAGTTTCTTGTTGCATCTTATGTGTTTCTTGTTGTGTTTTCTCTAATTTCTTGTTGTGTTTCTCGTATTCTTTTGTTTTGTTTTGAATTTTATGGCAATCACAGATCAGTGTCTAAACCACCCCAAGCTTCTTGCATCTCTCTATCCCTTGCTTGTATTCTTGTTAACAATGGTGTTGCTTTATCTATGTTCTCGATTTCAGGTTTCGTTTTATGTTGTGTTCTTGCTTGTCTTCTTGTTAAGAATCGGTCTTGTGTCTTCTCCTAAATGCTCAGTAGCTTCTGTTTTCTTGCTTTCAAGTCTCTTTTGGCTATTATTATTTGACTCCCCAAGCCCTAAACCAACCCAATGATTAAACAATTAACATTTAACTACTAACCTTTGCCTTATTGATTTTTTCTTCTTGTTCAAGTATTGGATTTTTTCTTCTTGTTCAAGTTGTGCTTCTTTTAGATTTCATTCATCGATGGAATGAATTTATATATAGGTATGTGGCTTAAGTGTTCTCATCTTAGAATACAAAACTTGTTTAGACTAATAATTTGGGACAATGATGCTTTGATTTATTTGATGCGTATAAGATATGATTTTAATTATCTTAGTTTCATTTGAGTAATTTGATGTGTTTTGCTTTGTTTCACGTGTGGTCACTGTGAACTCAGAAGCTTGCCCCTGACTGTGGACTCAACACCAATGACCCTATATTTATATTAGTATGAAACGATGACATTTTCCTTTGCTTGCTTCTGTTTGTATGAAACATTGAAACATTGAAACTAGACATTTTGCTTCGGTTTACTCGGTTTAATCGGGTTTATTTTAGTCAATTTTGGTTTTTTTTGAAAATTCGGCTTTTACAATCGGTTTTTACTCGGTTTAATCGGTTATTTTTAAAAACTTCGGGTGTAGCCGAACAACCCGAATACGAAACTAACCGAACTGAATCTTTGTTCGGTTCAATTCGGCAAAATTACCCCCAGCCGAACAAACCAAAAAACCGATTAAACCGAACAAACCGAAGGCCCAGGAGTAGTTTACAAGATCAAACCCCACTCACCACCCAAATATACACAAGAACACCTTAAAAACAAAGATAAAACACCCCTTGATGTGAAGAACAAGCCCCAAAGCCGATTCTCTCAACACCAAGCCACTCCTGATCTCATCACCAGATGAAGTATTACAAACCTCACAAAATGCATAAAAGAAAACCCTAGACAAGCATCATTATTTATAGCATAAAAGAGTGATGTCTCCTCTCTATTTTGGCAGCATCTGCCTCTTCTTTTTCCGTACCATGCCACCTCATATGGCCGTTGTGGCTACTAAAATATCTCATGCATTGTGTCCCAAACCTTTTGCAGCTTCATTAAACATGTCATTGCCACTTGACATGTCACGTTCCACCTCATTAGTCACTTTGCTTCTGCAGTTTCATCATTTCTTCCCCTGTCTTGCTCTGTTCTCTTCTGTTTTGTTTCTTTTTCCTCACATAGACTTGTAGCGGCTTATCACTACTCCCTCCCTTGAGAGAGAGCTTGTCCTCAAGCTCAAACAGTGGGAATTGATTCAGAAAGTTCCTTGCAATCACCCAAGAGTTGTCCTCCTTCTTTAAACCTTCCACTTATTAACCAGCATTTCCAGAAAACCTTTACTGTTATACCTTGTGCTTAGAACCCTTTCCGGTTCAATGACATATTCATCATGCTGAGACAATCTCGCGGGCAAAGGGTGGACGATGTGATGTGTCCCTATAGCTTGTTTAATCTGAGACACATGAAAGACATTATGGATTTTTGAAGTAGGGGGGAGTTGCAACCTATATGCAGTCTTGCCAATGCGCTCAATAATTTTGAAGGGTCCAAAATATCTGGATGCTAGCTTCTGACAGAGTCGCCTTGTTACAGAAGTTTGCCTATACGGTTTAAGCTTCAGAAAGACATTTGTGCCCACTTCAAATTGTACATCCCTTCTCTGCTTATCTGCTGACTGCTTCATCAAATCTTGAGCTCGTGATAGTCGTTTTTTAATCTGCTCAAGCATGACATCTCTAATCTGCAACTCTTGTTCCAGTTCAACATTTGCTGTTGAACCTTTCTCAAATCTCACCAGTGGTGGAGGCTCTCTGCCATAAAGGACTTTGAAAGGAGATGTCTTCAGTGAAGTGTGATAGGTTGTATTATACCATAACTCTTCCCATGGCATGAATTTGGCCCACGTTCTCGGATGATATGAGGCAAAGCATCTCAGGTAAGTCTCCAAACATCTGTTTAAGACCTCAATTTGACCATCAGTTTAAAGGTGAAAGGCAGTGCTTTACTGCAACTTTGTACCTGCCAATTTGAATAACTCTTTCCAGAAAGAGCTTAAGAAAATTTTGTCTTTGTCAGAAGTGATAGATGCAGGAAAACCATGTAATCTCATAATCTCCTTTGTGAACTTACTAGCCACATCTGCTGTAGTGAATGGGTGCTTGAGGGTCAAGAAATGTCCAAACTTGCTCAATCTGTCAACTACCACCATAATGACATTGACTCCATTAGATGTAAGCAACCCTTCAACAAAATCCATATTGATATCTTCCCAAACTTGTGAAGGAATAGGAAGTGGTTCTAATAAGCCAGCTAGGGATAGAGTAGAGTACTTTTTCTTTTGACATACATAGCATTTAGACACATACTCTTTGATTGAAGCTTTAATGTTCTCCCAGTGAAATGTTTGCAGGATTTTTTTGTCGTTTTAAGAACTCCTACATGACCTCCTAAGTAACTATCATGATATTCTGACAGGATCAAGGGAATAAACTTGGAGGTTTTTGGCAGCATGAGTCTTTTCTTAACCACAACTTCCCATCTTTGACAGAATAATTTCCAGGGACATTGTCTTGCTGAATTGATTGTATTTTAGCTTACAGACCTGCATCATTCTCAATTTCCTCATATATATATCCTGTAACTACAAAACAAAAGGTGTTACCAGACATGAGGAGAGGTGTTGCATCATGGGGATGGTCAATTCTTGATAAACCATCTGCGGCTTTGTTCTCAATTCCTGGTTTGTAAGTGATATCAAAGTCAAACTCAATCAACTTAACTAACCATCTTTGATATTCCAAAGAAACCTCTCTTTGCTCCAACAGAAACTTAAGACTTTTTGGTCTGTATGCATAATGAATTTATTCCCAAGGAGATAGTGCTTCCACTTCAAGACTGCCATCACAATTGCCATGAGTTCTCTCTCATAAGCAGATTTCAACTGTTCACTGTCTGTTAAACCATGGCTGAAAAATGCTATTGGTCTTTTTTCTTGCATTAGTACTGCCCCAATAGCAAAGCTTGAAGCATCAGTCTCCACAATAAATGGTTTTGTGAAGTCAGGCAGAGCTAAGACCGGTGTGGAACACATAGCTTCTTTGAGAGTGTTGAATGCTTGTTGAGCTTATGCAGACCAAACAAATTGATCCTTTTTTAACAGAGTATTCATAGGTTTAGCAAAGGATCCATAACTTTTGATGAATCTTCTATAGTAACCAGTGAGACCCAAAGACCCTCAGAGAGCCTTGATTATTTTTGGTGTAGGCCATTCACGCATTGTAGAAGTCTTTGCAGGGTCTGTTTCAACTCCTCTGCTTGAAATGATGTGTCCGAGGTAATCAATCTGAGGTTGAGCAAAAGAGCACTTGTTTTTATTAGCCACCAACTGATTCTGAGCCAAGATCTGCAAAACTTCCTCCAAATGCCTAACATGTGAAGTCAAGTCTGGACTGAAAACAAGAATGTCATAAAAAAAGACCAGAATACTCTTTCTCAACAGTGGCTTGAAGATATCATTCATTAAAGACTAGAAGGTAGCCGGTGCATTCGTGAGACCAAAAAGCATCACCAAGAACTCAAAATGCCCTGAATGTGTTCTGAATGCAGTCTTGTAGATGTCTTTCTCCACCAATCTTATCTAATGATAACCTGTTTTAAGTCCAATTTAGAGAAGATTGTAGCTCCATAAAGCTCATCCAGCAACTGATCAATGAGTGGAATAGGAAACTTGTTTGATATTGTCACTTTATTCGAAGCTCTGTAGTCTACATAGAATCTCCATGAACCATCTTTCTTTTTAACCAGCAGAGCAGAACTTGCAAATGGACTTACATTTTTTCGTATTATTTCTTTTGTAAGCATATCCTACACCATAGATTCTATCGCGTCCATATGTGTTCTAGGATATCTATACGGCCTTATGTTGACTGTAGAGCAGCCCGTACTTAGGGGAATGAAGTGCTCTTGTCCTCTTACAGGAGGTAAACATGTTGTAGGTGTAAACACAGAGATATGACTCTCTAACACAGCCTCTACTTGAGAAGGGGTAGGTAGTAAAACATGTTCTTTATTGTGGAGTTCCATAGCCAAATTGTTATGGAGAATAGTGTGGTTTGGTTGCAGAGACTTTAGTGACATTTTTGGAGCATGTAGAGTGGGAACCCTTGTGAGAGTGATTTTTCTTCCCAACTGTACAAAACTAAGCTTATGTGCCTTCCAATTCATATTGGAATCGCCTAAAGTTGTTAACCACTGGACTCCCAATATTATATCAGCACTGCCCAGTTCCAGAGAAACAAAATCTGCAACAAACTTCTCCTCTGTGATTCTGAACTCCACCTGCTTGCAAATTCCATGAGTTGTTACTGTTATGCCAGTAACAAGGAGAACATCCAAACATTTAGCTTTAGCAATATGCATTCTTGTGCGCTTTACTATCTATGGGGTGATAAAGTTATGTGTAGCTCCACTATCTAGCATTATCACCAGTTCTGTTTTGCCAATAAGAACCTCTGAGCTTTTTTGTGGTAGGAGAATCTTTACCAAAGTAAGCATTGTACGATAGTTGCATAAGCTCTCCATGTTGGCCTATCTCCTTTTCTGGTTCAGTTTCTACGAGCATTGCTGCTTCTGCTGCAACTTATGTATCAGTTTGGGTGAGGATGCATAATTTCATGCTTCCACGACAGTCAATATATGAAGACCCTTCTTAGGACAAACATCTTCATGTCCCCTTTTATACTGAGCATCACACTTAAAACATAATCATTTTTTCTTCTTGTCAGCTAATTCTGTAAGTGTCAACTTTCTTGGACCTCTGTTGCATGTTTTATGTCCTTGCTGCTGAAGAATACTAGTGGAAACCGTTTTAGTTTTCCAATCTGATGTTGTAGTCTGGTATGGTCTATTGTAGGGTTTGAAACTTTTGTAATCTGATAGCATCATATTTTACCTATTTCCTCGTATGCATTTAGCTTAGTTTTATATGTTTTAACATGTATTTAGGATAGTTTTAGTGCATTTGTGTTTGTTTATGTATTTGTAGGTACTTGGGGCAAAACCATCATGTTTAAGGTGTTCTAAGAGCTTGCTGAAGCCTAAGGGAAAGATGGAGCCATCACTTGGATCAAGTGTGTTCGCGGAAGGATTTCATAAAGACAGACAAGCCGAGCGTTGACCCCACCATCGACCATAGGGGGTATAAGTGCTCCTGACCCAAGTCCCGACGCAAACATCAACCGGCCCTGTTCGACGTTGATCCTGTGATGAAGCTTGTCGACGCAAGTGTCGATCGTGAATGGTTGATGCTGGAATAACAGATTTTTATGCTTCTGCTATCTGTCAAATGCCTTAATGCATCAACATGTCATTGTAGTGCAGAAAGGTATCAATCCAATCGAGTGTGTCATTAACCATAAAGGATGCAATCAAGTCATCTAAGTCAAGCCAAATAAGAAGTAGATGGTGAAACTATCAACCTAGCAATAACAAAAACTAAAACAGGACACGAAAACAGAGCACGAAAACAGGGCGAAACAGAGTAACTAAAACAGAGCACGAAAATCAATCAAGAAACAAGCAGGTCTTAAGGATGGGGTTTGGCTAGTCTATACTCTTAATCTAACTAGGGGCTTATCAAAAACTATCTAGCTATCCCTAGACAACAGATTCAACAGCAGCTAAATCCACTCTCGTGGTAGATAACCTCAAGCTAAGCTAGTTCCAGACCTAAATCTCTCTAGCGAAATCTAGCTTAGCAGGCACTAAGATTCAATCTATTTAAGCCAATAAACACCCTAGACATCCAATCTCTTAGGCTAGGTATGTAAATCTCTGGAATTAGTTGGTTCAGGCATTTCATCAAACACCTTCTGGGTGTGGAAAAACCTATGATCTAGATTCAATTGATCAGAGAGAAACTAGCATTAAGATCACTAATCCAGAAGGGATTTCGTTTAATCTAACCCTAAACCACCTAGAAGACTAAGATTACAAGCCTAAACCTAACCCATCCTCAAGAACCCTAGAAAACTACTCACAGATCATGATGAACATCAAACTCAAAAACCCAGAAATGAAAATAGCTTGCATAATCAGAAAGATAAGGAAGAGAGAGGGTAGAGTTCAGAGATTCAAACACAAATACTGAGTGGATTGAAAGTAATCAGATCCAAGAAAGCAAGAACACCAAGAACAGATGAAGAAAGCTTAAAAACGAGAATAATCATCCAGTCCCCCGTCCTAATGACACAATAGGTATTTATAGTCTTAGTTAAAAACCCTAAATCACAAAAGGACAAAATAGCAAAATAGGAGAGGGCTCGGGCAAATCCACTCGAGTGGGTAGGTCGAGTCCGGCAGAAAACTTCAAGACGACATTTTTATCTTCGGCTCGAGCAGGCACTCGAGTGGCTCGGTCGAGTGGACTCCAAGACTGCATTTTTATCTTCAGCTCGACCATGCTACTCGAGTGGTTTGGGTCGAGTCATCATCAAGACTGCACCTTTGGCACGGACTCGAGCAGGGGCTCGAGTGAGGGGCTCGAGCTGGTTCCAAGACGGCGCCTTTATCCTCAGCTCGATCAGTGGGCTCGAGTGGCATGGGTCGAGCTGGGTCATATTGCAGTTTTTTGGTGCAGAGTGCACTGGTTCGACCTGCTGACTCGAGTRGCTTGCTAGAGTCAGTCTCCATTCGAGTTTYTGGTCGAGTTAAGCTTTCCTTTTTCTCCATTTGACTTCAACATCTCCAATAATCCTTAAGTGCACCTGAAACAACTCCAAAATGCAGTATGTATGCAAACCTAATGCAAAACACTCTAAGTATGCAAAAATAGAGATAAATGCTAAGAACAAGCTATTAAACAAKGCTAAATGAATGAATAATGCATGCTAAAACCATATAAAATGCAGACATATCAACTCCCCCTAACTTAGTCTTTGCTTGCCCTCAAGCAAACAGATAAGAATAAGATGGAGAAGTGGTTTGAAAATGGGGATTCAGAACCAAAACTTGCAGATATAACAGATGATCTCAATGTCCAAGTTGCTAGTTCTAGAATGCAAAGTATATGAACTCTACTTAAAAACCTTAGCCATACTCTTCACAGCACAATTTCAATTAAGTCTCAACCTAGACATGCATTCAAATCTACCATTCCCCTTAACATTCATTTAAACAGAAACCATGAATCAAGCTATGCACATTCAATGAACTCATTTGGCTAAGGGTAAGGTTAAGAGACAAAGATGGTCCCTTTCACATGGTTTGATCAGTTCAGAACAGGGATCTCTCAAGAAAAGGAATGAGCTTCAGTAGAATGCTAAAGGTAAGAACCAACCTATGCATACAAGAATAGACTCTCATCTACCCAATCATACCAGTGTCTTAACCCTTAGTTCTAAACCCAGAAAGTCATCMTAATTCTACCCTTAATACTTAGGCAATTTGCCTTGAACTTTTCTTGGATCAGACTCATATATTTTTTTTCTTTTTGATCTTGTTCTAGGAGAGGTTCTTTCTACTTCTAGCGAATAAGGGTCTTTCTTTTGGTTTTAACTACCAGCTTAGGCTTTTTCCATGTTTTTCAGACCTTAAGTTTATTGCCTTTCTTTTTTTTTTATTACTGAGAACACCCCTCAAATCCTTTACTAGATTAACAAATTTCCAGAACATTCCTCTCCTAGGAACTCTTAACCTTTTTCTTTCATCTTTTTCCAAGTTTTATTTTTTCCTTTTCACAGAACCAAACCTTATACCCAATGATGAAGATCCCACCTAGTCCTATCWTGAAAATTGCAAACCAGAACTACAAGAGATTCTATCCTTGTCGGCTCAAACCTAACACTTTCTACCAAGCTCATTCAGAATTAGGCCTCACACACTCAAGAAAATAATATCATGGCTTGAAAGAAGGCTAGGCTAAGGGTATGGTAAAACTGTTCTAATGATGAGAACAGCTACTTGGATTAGCAAAGAGTGGTGTAAACAGATGAAGAAAATCCAAGTATGTATATGGTATCCATGAGTTCAAATGCAGTGCATAGACATGATAATTATAAGTCAAGTTCAGGTTCTAATAGATAGGGAATGGTGTCAAATCACAGCATGCTTCAGATGGGACCTAATCTAGTTGTGCATTCAAAGCATGGTTCAGTCTTACTTCAAGTTTAATTAACAATGCATTAGACAACTAGAAACGAGGGCATTGAGATTATCATATTCAATCAGCAAGCTTGCGAGGTTATAATCATCATAATCCCCTATTCATATGCAACTATATGAAAATAATCTAGACTCAATCCTAAAATGTAAATGCAACTACATGAACACTCTGTTTTTGTAATCTTTTTCAAAAAAATTTTATTTTTTTTTTTCTATGCCTTAGATGTATGCAAACTCAAATATGCACAAAAAATAAAATGAGAACACAATAAACATGTCAAACACATCTTAAACCCTCCCCCAAACTTAAATGACACAGTCCCTTGTGTAATAAAAATTTAGAAAGAAGGTTTAAAAGACAACAAAAAGCAAGAAAGAAATGCAAATGATATATACAAGAAATTATGGATCAGGTACCTTAGGGGTTGGAGAAGAAGGAGGAGATTGATTCCTCCATGCTCTCTCTGGTGTAAGCAGCGCAGGAGCTGGACTCGACCTGCGGCTCGAGTGGTTTGGTCGCGCCGAACATGGGGAAGTGGCTGGCTCGAGCAAGTGACTCGAGCTGGTCGCTCGAGCTGGAATGCTCGAGCTGGAATGCTCGCTCACCAAACTCTTCTTTTTCCTTGTGTATTGCTTGACTTGTTGCCTTGGCTCGAACGAGGAGGCTCTTGGCGGTTCCAGGTGCCCAGCTTGACCCACTTCCCAACAGACGTTTGGCAGGACTACCTTCTTGGAGGAAGGAGCACTGAACTTCTGCTGGAAATCTTTAAGTTGATCTTTACTTCCTTCATTTGGCCTTTTAAATCCTTCACCGTCCCAAAGCTGAAGCTATGGTTCTGCCCTGGAATTTGTTCCACTTTGGAGTATTCCAATTCGCTTGTGTGCTTCCTTCAGGGCCGGGCTAGACTTAGGCTGTATGGGGTAATCTCCAAAACCAAACTTTTCGATCCATCGCTTCATCACTATCCACAGGGTTACGAATCTTCTTACATGGAGCCTCTTAAGCGTGTAGGCGCTCGAGTGGAAYGAAGTCGATGTTGGCGCCTAGTCTGACGCTGGTGAGATCTGTGCAGGGAAGACGCAGTTTGGTTTCTCCAACGACTAGATGGTTRAATTGGTAGAGGAACACATCGGGTGGTTGGCTGGCGTCAAGGAATGTGGCTCTTCTTAGATGGTCGATATCGATCCACCTGGGATTGTATGGTTCTGACCTCAGCTCTACACCACAAGCCACCAGAATTGGGGTTATCACTCCACCAATGCTAATTTCCCCTGCTGATGACCTCTTGTGCATCCTCAATGCCCAATCTTTGTACCATATAAATTGTCTCAACAGAACGAAGGCAAAGCTCGTGTCTCCCCTGTCTCCCAGCAGCTCTCGTCCATCCCTTGTGTGTCTAGAACATCCTGCATATCTCGTCAACATCGCATCTCGCCTTCATTGATGTTTCYGGTAACCTGCCTGGCGAACATAGTGTTTGTGGAAGTACCTAAGCAGGGACTTCGATCGAGAGGCCTTGGGCGGGATGACGAGTAAGGATTGTCTCCAATGGTGGACCAGAGGGCTTGTAGCTCGGTGTGTCGATATGTCGACCCTACTCCACTCGGAAACCATACAAGTTTTCCAGCTCCTTATGGAGAGAATGAAACATCTCTGCATGTGAAGGTGATAAACCTCGGACCTCCATCGGATTCATACTCTGGTTCATCCTCATAGAGATGCAGAGTGAGATAGAAAATGGCATGTCTCCTCTGGTAAGCTTCAAGCTGAATTCTCATGAATGTGCCCAGGCATGACTCGGTGTACTCCACATCCTTGGCAATTCGAGCTTTGCACATGTCTCCCGTCATGGATACCGTGTTCCATAAAACCTCTGTCAAGGAAAATGGCAAGATATTCCTCCTCGAGAAAGCTCCTTGGGCTTTCGGGTTGCTTATGATGCTGGTCTCATCTCTATCACCTCTGCTGCCATGATCAAACGCACTAGGTTCCTCCGGTTTCTTTCCACGCGATTGCCGTTTGTCCGAGAACTCTTCAGCCGCTGCCTTCTTTCTGGCGATCCCTTGGCTCGAGTGGGAGACAGTCATCATCGCTCCTCTGGCTCGACCGGTTGACTCGAGTGGTGCAGTCGAGMTGGTCTTCAGGTAGCTCCTCTGCCTTTCCTTTTCTTCGTCGGCTCGATCCACGGACTCGAACAGGGGGCTCAAGCTGAACTTCATCAATCTCCATCGGTTCCATTGGTATAGAAACCGGTCCTCTTAGCTTCGAAAAATGTCTAGACACGGCTTTTAGATGGGCGATCACCGGACTCGCTTTTGTAGGATCTTCTAGGCATGGTTGAGCGTATTTGGCTGATCATTTTCAGAAATTTCTTTGAGAGCAAGTGAAGAGTGGTGTGGTAAACTCGAAAGGCTTGGTTTCCTTATATAGGCGAAGGATGGAGCTAGATGACAAGAGAGGAGCGTCCATTTGAATTTGAAATTCGAAATTTTGAGCGCCCAAAAGTTGGCTCGAGCATGTGACTCGAGTGGATTCGGTCGAGTCAGCTTTTGTCTCCTTGTCGGAATTCGTATTTGAATTTSCGCGCCACTTGACTCGAGCCATTGACTCGAGTGGGACCAGTCGAGTCAGATGTTGTCGGATTTTGAATTTTGGCGCTCTTTGGCTCGACCACATGGCTCGAGTGGGACCGGTCGAGTCGGACTTACCGGCTTTGCATTCTCCTGAAAACACACAAACAAACCACCAAACAAAAATTAGCAAACGAAACGACGGTTTTAACAAGAAAAATAAAGCAATATATACAAGGATAGACATGGAATTCCTCCCAGTAGCTTGTTTATTAGTCACTAAGTTGACTTCCTATTTTAGTTAAGCAGGGGAGGTTCATCTGAGGGATGGAAGTCCTCTGGGATGATGTAATCAAGAAGGGTTTGAGTCTCTGCCCATTCACARTAAACTCAGAGTCACCCTTCCCGATCAGARTAACCGCTCCATAAGGTGAGACTTCTTTGACTCTGAATGGTCCTGACCATTTGGACTTTAGCTTTCCAGGAAATATCTTGAGTCTCGAGTTGAAAAGGAGCACTTGATCACCAGCTTTGAATTCCTTGGGAAGAATCCTTCTRTCATGGAAGGCTTTTGTCCTTTCCTTATAAACCTTGGAACTCTCGTAGGCATCCAACCTGACCTCTTCTAGTTCATGTAGATCCAATGCTCTCTTTTCCTGGGCAGTCTTGATATCCAGATTCAAAAGTTTTGTTGCCCACAATGCCTTGTACTCAATCTCCACAGGTAGATGGCAAGCCTTGCCATAGAGCAGCTGGAATGGTGTTCTTCCAATTGGTGTCTTGAACGCAGTCCTATATGCCAGAGGATCAAGCTTAGAACCAGTCTCTTTGAGACTCCTACTCTTGCTAAGATGGCTTTGATCGCTTGTTGACACACACCTGCCCACTGGTTTGAGGATGATATGGCGTGGCTACCTTGTGCTTAACCCCGTACTTCTTCAGAAGATTTTCGAAGAGCTTGTTGATGAAATGGGATCCCCCATCGCTTATCACAACTCTTGGTACTCCAAATCTGGGGAAGATAATGCTTTTGAACATCTTTAGAACCACCTTTCATAGGAGGCTATAGACCCACTTGGAGACATGTCGACAGCCACCAAAATGTGTTCCCATGAGATGGTGGGTTGAAAGGCCCCATGAAATCAATGCCCCACACATCAAATACTTGACTTCTAGTGGGTTCTGAGGCCTCTGTTCCTCCGGGCAATGTTACCCATTCTCGGCAAGGATCACACCTAGTGATGAAAGCTGAGCATCCTTGAACATTGAAGGCCACCACATCCTGCGAGAACCTTCTGAACTGTCTTGAAAGTGGCAAAGTGACCCCATAAACTAACCATGGCAGTGCTCCAGAACCCTTTTACTTCTTAAAGACCATCTAAACCTCTCTTGTCAAGTAAGGCTCATCAAGTAGTGGTTCATCTCATAAATTTCTTTTCTGTAAGCATCAAGACTTTCCAGGATTTCGCCGCTTACAAGATAATTGGCAAAATCTGCATGTAGGGGCATCTTCCTTCTATCTGACAACAAATGAGTTGTTCCTCGGGCATAGAATCATCAATTGGCGATGGATCATCTATTCTCATTCTTGATAAATGATCATACCCCATTCTCTATACCTTTCTTATCAACGATCTCCATGTCAAACTCATGTAGCGAAGTATCCATCTGAGCAGTCTGGTTAGTTTCCTTCTTTGCATAGATATGCCTGAGTGATGCATGGTCCGTAGTATCACTTTAGAACCCACTAGGTAGCTTGAACTTTTAAGCAAGCCAGACCAATATTCCTTCTCTTGTTGCATATCTCTCCGAAGCTTCAAGTCATTACTGCTAATAGATCACATGCAGCCTTGTCAATCTTTTGTCCCAAAACAGCTCCCACGCAAAATCTGAAGCATCACACATGATTTCGAGGGATAGTCCCAGTTTGGTGCTTGGACTATTGGAGCTGAGACCAAAGCTTCCTTAATCTGCTGGAATGCCCTCAAACACTCAGAATCAAGATGAACTCTTGTTCCTTGCATAGCGACCTAGTGAGTGGTCTAGCNNCCTTTATGTACTACAATGACATGATAATGCAGTAAGAAAGGTATCAATCCAAATGGGTGCATATTAGCCAGAAAGGATGTAATCTAATCAGCCAAGCCAAGCAGTATAGATGTGAAACTAACAACCTAAGAAAGCAATAATCAAAAAGATAACAAACTAACAAATGTAAACTAACAGAGGCTAACGTAACGACATTACTAACAGAGACTAGCAAAAGCAGAAACAGAAATCAATCAAGCAAAGAGTAAGCTCCTAAGGATGGGGTTATTGACTCAGTGTATCCTATTAATCTACCTAGGTGGTTTAACAAAACTCAAGCGTAGCTAATCCCTGATAATAAACTCATAGCTAAGTTTCTATTCCCATGATAAGTAAACTCAACCTAATCCAGCCTGCCTAAATCCCTTTTGAAGAAAAATCTAGCTTAGCAGGCATTAAGATTCAGCTTATTAAAGTCAATAAACACCCTAGATAACTAATCTCTTAGGCTAGAATGTAAATCTCAAATTAGTTCAATCAGCATTTCATCAAACACCTTCTGGTGTGGAAATACCTAGGTTCTAATTCCACCGATCGAGAGAATTAGCATTAAGAACACTAATCCATAAGGGAAATCAAGCAATCTACACTTAAAACCACTTAGAGACTAAGATTCCACACCTAATCAATCCCATCCCAAGAACCCTAATGACTATCCTAACACATGTAAGAACAAAGAAGAACACAACCGAAATCATAAAAACTTGTATAATTGGAAAGATTAAGAAGAGAATAGATAAATTAGAAGATTCAAACAAAAATAACTAGTAGATTCAAAGTAATCAGATCACAAAAGCAAGAACAGGTTCAAAAAGCTTAAAAATGAGTCTCCTCAATCTTAGATTAATACAGGGTATTTATAGTCTTAGGTGAAACCCTAAATCACAAAAAGACAAAATAGCTTCAGTGCCTCGACCATGGTGGTCAGTGCCTTGGTCAAGATGGCTCACCTTCAAGAAGCATTTTTCAGCTCGACGGTTAGCCGACCTTTTGGTCGAGCGGGTCCAAAACTTAAAGACGGCTTCTTTTATCTTGCTCGACGGGTAGCTCGACTGTGGGTGGTCGAGAAGCGAGAAAACTTCAAGATGGCATTTTTATGGTGGACTCGATCAAGGGGCTTGACCTGCCTGCTAGAGCTCGGCTCAAAGTGCAGTTTTTGGTGCAGAATGCACTGGCTCGACCTACTGACTCGACCAGCTTGCTAGAGTCAGTCTCCATTCGAGTTTCTGGTCGAGTTAAGCTCTCCTTTTTCTCCATTTGACTTCAATATCTCCAATATCCCTTGAATGCACCTGAAAGAGCTCAAAAATGCAATATGCATGCAATTCTAATCCGAATCACTCTAAGTATGCAAAACTGGAAACAAATGTCAAGAATATGCTATTAAACAAGGATAAATGGATGATAAATGCATGCTCAAACCATGTAAAATATAGACATATCAGTGAGGTCACGGTGGAGCTACCCAAGGAGATTCAACACATCTTGGACAGTTTCAAAGACGTATTCCTGGAAGAGCTTTCCACCGGTTTACCACCTGTAAGGGGCATTGAGCACCAAATTAACTTCATTCCCGGGGCTCAACTACCAAACCGATCCGCCTACCAAGTCAATCCAAACGACGCTAAGGAGTTAGAAAAACAAGTGAGAGATTTGATGGATAAGGGCTACGTGAGAGAGAGGCTAGACTAATAACAAGAAAACAAGACGATGATTTACCTTCTTGTGAGTGACTTTCTTCCCACACCTTGTGTTGCTTGTAGCTTAGCATATGCTTTTGCAGATTTGAAGTCCCTAGTGATGTTGCACAGCTAGGCTATCACCAAATCTAAAACATATTCTCAGTTCTTACTTCTCACAATAGAAAACGATAGAAAATGAATGAACAAAAATTATACAGACAGATAGTGAGGTAGCTTTTAAATATAAAACATACATAAAACAATGGATAGTGAAGTAGCTTTTAAATCTGCAGACAACAATTATATACATCAAAGAAGTAGCTAAACCACAACAACTTAAGACTTGTTTCGTATAATAGTGACAAGCCTAAGAAGAAGATGCTAGTGCAGCACATATAAACGATCAAAGATGTTGCATTGAGATTTTGTACAATTCCACTGAAACAAATCATTTCTAACACAAATCCTTTCTAACACGCCTCTATACCATAGTAAGTCACTAAGTCCAAACACAAAAACATAATTATCAAAAAGCATTTTCAAATTAAAAAATGCAGACACTAAATGTATTTATTTTCATTCGTTTAACGCCATTAATTTGTTGAGATATAGATAGTGAAGTTACGCTCTAGTGGACTTAGTATGAAATGCTTTGGCATAAATAGAACTCATGCATCTTGTTTTTTTTTTTTAATATGGATGCCATGCTTCAGTGAAAAGACAAATACACAAGCTTCTAAAGTTACACAAATACTTTCGGTATCTGTCAATTGAATTATTAAAAAAAAAACACCAAATGATAAGTTAAGAGCATTTAGAAGAACACATACACATAGTGCACGCCAATTTTGTCAAGATTTGCTATTCTGTAGCTTTTGAAATGGATGAACTATATGATACCAATTGCTGGAACTGAGATAAACGAACCTTGGAAGGTGAAGGTGAATCCAGGAAGAAGAAGGTGAAGAATAGTTAAGGGTTAATAAGGTGATATGCTCAAATTAATACCCTAAAAGTACTAAAGCAGTTGCTGCAGTATATCAGGGGTCGAACACAAGAACTCAAGAAAATTCACACAATAAATAATTTAGTGAGGATTAAGCTAAGCAAATCACGTTAAGACAGAAATTAAGAACGAAATACGATTGTGATTTAATCAAGGGAAGGATTAGGCTGGTAACTCTCAGGAAATCAATGATAAACAACAATTAATCAATTAAGTTCAATTCAATTAACGCTTCAACTCAAACACGAAATATAGCAACCAACCTGTCGCATAAAACTAACTAAGTCTAAATCTAAATTCCAAATCTCTTTGCAAATCCTACAAAAAACCAGCAATCAATTCAAGTTTGATATGTTCACAATTCGATTAAACCAAATCTCTTTGCAGATAATCCAATTGCTCACCCTAGTTTTATCAGATTACTCAATTGCACCGCCGTGCCTAATCGACATCTAGGTTCTATATTCTAAGTGATCGTTAGAAATAGCTTTGAGAACAACCTATGGTGAAGAACTATTCAGATTTGAACCCTAACAAATCAATTATCATAAATCGAGAAATCCATATGAGAAAACCCTGAACCTAAAATGAGACTACTCTACATGATAGATAAACAAATAACATAACTGAATAAATCATGAAATTAAACAAAAGAATAAAAAACAAGGTTCGGATCTTCTATGATGAACAAAGTCTCGATCCGTCCCTCACAAAAGCTCTCAAATCTCAATGGTGGCTCAAGAATAAGTCAAAGTAAAGTCTGCCTCCCACCTAAGACTAAACTTGCTTAAATAGGTCTAAAAACACGAGCTGGGCTCTTTGTAAAAAGGGAAAGTATTGGGCTTCTATGGGCTTCCTTGAAAATCTCTTCATGCTGCTGATTGATGTTGGTATCGATCGATACCATGATGGTGTCGATCGATAAAGCTTCAAAACGGGTACTTTCTTCGGTTTGCTCCAAAAGGCTCCAAATGTCTCCAAAATCTCCATTTCGCCCCAAACGTGCTAAAACCTGAAAAGACTCTAAATGATAAAAACACTAGAAAGACTGATAAAACGACTTATATCATGGCTAAAAACGGTAAAATCCATGATATATCAACTCCCCAGATTTAGCCTTTGCTTGCCCTCAAGCAAAACAGAAAACTGTAGAGAAAGAGGTTTGAAAACCTGAGATCCTGAACTGTACCGAAATCGCCGAATGCCTCTTTTCCCAAGCGCCCACTTCGCCTGATCAGCTCCGCATCTAACCACCATGTACTTCTCCGTAGGAACCCCAACTTCCCAAGACTTCACTCTATTATACTCACACCAATATTCACCCAAGCCTCATCGCCAGCTTATCGCCGCAATTGTTCAAGAACTTATTCTGCATACAATATCATAGCCAAAGAACCATTTATTCAACAACATTTATCGCTTCCTCGGTATTCATCTCCCCTGCTTATTTCATAATCAGCTATTAGATTTCAACAACGCAGTATATCGAACAAAGATACACAAATCAAGGTCCGAACGCGAGTATTGATAGTTTGCACCGAATCCCTTCTTACCCTCTCAATGTATCAAAAGTCTTAGTGAATAATGGGGTCATAGGAAATTTTCCTACCCTCACTTCGCCTCGTGATCATTCCTTATCCAAGTAGAATAATGGGGTCATAGGAAATTTTCCTACCCTCTACTCTGGAAATCATTTCATCTTTTATATATTTTACCTTTTAACGCAAATATGTATCCAACAATTTTCACGGAGAGATATACCACAATTTTCAAACATGATGGGTTCCTTAGCCAGATATGAATGATGAATCAAGCTCTAAGAACACTAACCGTAGATGAAGTGCAAAATTTGGCTAAAGTCATGGAAGAACTCTTTGAGACATGAGTGATTTCTAGCTGGCTGGTTATCCCTTGGATTTTTCATTAGTCGAACTGAAACTAATCCTGTAACAGTGGTCACTCAAAAGCAAAATCAGAACAACAAAGCCAAGCACACTCCAGAAAACTCTAAGTTGTTTTGACTCAATTAAAACAAAATTTTTTTTTTTTTTAAAACAAAATGAACACAATGTCAAGAACTACCTCCCCTGACTTAAACAACACTGTCCCCAGTGTGTGTCAAGCCCAGAGAAGGTGAAAGAAATCAAAGGACAAAACGAAATAGGTCAAGAACAAGAGGTGTTACCATAGAGCGGTGGTGTCGATCGATACCAAGGTGGTGTCGATCGATACGAACAAAAACGACCATCCTTCTTCCGACCTGATTCGCAAGACACAACAAAACACAAAAACAAAAACTCATATTTATAGACTTACCAGGGTTGCCTCCCACTAAGCTTGTTTAATGTCACGAGCTGACTTTGACTAAGATATCACAGACAAGGGGAGGACTCACTCAAATAAGCTCCACAACCAGACATCTCCAGCTTCAAAGTTTTGCTCATCATATCCTCTTCTTTCTCTTTCATCTCCGTAGGAATGAGAACTCTAACCTTAGAGAAAGGTTTCGAGGTGCCCTTGCACTTCACCTTATATTCGATCGAATCTCCATCACACTTCGAGGAATCAAAGTGAAATTAGCAGCACCGTGATCTTCTTGCTCGCCGCCTTCCTCTTTTTTTGGTCTTCCACAACTTCTTTGGGGTGTGGTTCATTTGAAACATCTGACTTTTGGTTCATCATAAGACTCATCGAGCGTATCGATCATCGAGTCTCGCCCGAGGTAATGGTGATGCACGAGACATGTCGGGTGCTCCTCCGAAGGAATGGCATCGAAGACGCCTGCCAATGCAAGAGAAAGAGATTCTCTTATTAGCGTGTCCATGATCGCGCCAAGAGCCATAAATGGTCTTCCCAAAATCAAGGGCACCCGATCCTCGCTCATCTCCACAACCTGAAAATCAGTAGAATCGACAATCTCCTATTTTAACAGTAAATCAAGAATCAGTAAGGAGTGAGCTGAAGAACTGCATGTGAAGCTGTTAGAGATCTCATATCAGCTTTCAATCTCTCTCGCAACGCCTCGACATGACGCCGACACTAGACTCCCAACGAGAGACTCCTTGAAGTTTACTCTAGAGATGGAGCATGGAACTGAGAATTTCCCTGGTCTTCCTCTTGTCAACTGCCTCAGCTGGTGGTGTATCAGCAACGGAGGTCCTGCAACCATTTTTTTTGACAAAAACTTGCTTCTAGCAGCCTCCCACTCCTCTCACTGAAAAAGTAAGCAATTGGTTGTAGACCTCTTTGACAGTTCAACCCTCCTCATGTCTCGCATCGACGATACCGGTAGTGTCGATCGATCCCGATTTTCATCATCCCACTGCCATCTCCAGAAGATCGACGGGATTTTCAGCTATGAGTCTCGATTAACCCTGAATTTACCACTTTTCCACTTCTCTTATGGCGCTGATGTGAGCTCTTGATCTTCAGCCTTCTGGAAGAAACCCTTCTGTCTTCTCACAAAGAGTGCGTCGAGCAATTTGAGTCTCGAGCTTTTTTATGCATGCATTCAATGCCTCAACCATCTCGCCCTTTTCTCGTTATTGATTCAGCTCAAGGGTATCGATCGATACCAGATGAGTGTCGATCGACATCGGAGTTTGATCGCCTCGCAGTTGGTGTCGATCGACACGGTAGGGTATCGATCGATACGCTGCGGAATGTCAAATTCTTATCTTCATCTTCAGAACCTTCGAATCCAGAGTCTCGGAAGTCGATCGACAGTGCAGGTATCATACTAGTATACCGATACACAGTCATCTCAGCTCAAAATCCTCTCTCTGGCCAAGGTGATTGACGACATGTCCATGCCGTGGTTGAACTATTTTCCCTTGACATGCCGATTCCAGCTATTTGATTTTCCAAAGATCTTCTTCTCGATGGACCGGTGAGCGCCGATTCTCCCATTCAGATCTGTATAAATTATCCAGCTTTCTATTGAAATCACAGTCATCTTTCTGTCCCCGCAGAATTTACTCCCAAGAGGACTCTGCCTTACTCTCTGCACTTGGAATGCTAATTACCATATTAGTAAAATCACCGCTTTGAAGTGGTTTGGCAAATTGAGTGGCACCAAACCAGATTGGTTACCTCCAGATTTCAGAACTACCTTGCTGGATCATTAAGCTTCTGGTGTTGTCAGAACCAAATTGCTGACCCTCGAAAACCAACCACCAATGTAGTTAACATCCTCCGCCTCATCTTCAATGTTCTCTACTTCCTCAAAGAAATGTACAGCCTTCTTCGTTTTTCCCACTAAGAGGTTGCATCGTGTCCAGCCGGAACTCAATCGCGAACTGTCAAGAATACTCCAGCCTTTTCCGCTCAAAATCAGCATTCTTGTGCTATCGCCAAGTTCTCAATCAGCTTTACAAAGACGGTTGGAACCCTAGTTAAGTTCCTGCTGCTCTGCAATCGATACCGCCAATCAATCCTCGAAAAGATCCCGAGCATAACTGACCGAAACCGTGTGCGATGCTTCCTCTCGGTAGATCTGAATCGCACTAAGCAGCCTGAGTGCTTCTGACCCCGAGAAAATTGAGAGATCTTGTTCCGAGCTCCTCCGATCTCATCATAGAAATTGTTCAGAATGCTCGGTCTGCCCAAGTAAAGGAGAGATCCGGGAGGTATTGCTTCAGCCAGAAGCTGCCTCACCAAGTGAGTATGAAAAGCTTACAAAAGAGGTATTCATGTGGTACTCCATTGTACTTCATACTGTGACCAAGTCCTCGTCTCGATGTGATCCATGGTGCCTAGAGAGACCGTGAAGGGGCTGTCCAACAAAGTAAGCTTCAGCCAAAGTCATCCTCGAAAGTGAATACGGATCGCCGCACGATCGCATAGAATTGATCCGGCCGGTTGTAATCGCCAAGTCCGCTCAGCAAAGTTGTTCGGAGGAGGTATTTGTTCACCTTCCTCATCATGCACCAAACCTGTGGAAGATCCATCAACTGTAGTTCTTTCTTCATCGATTCGTATGCTCAAGCTCGCTAGCTGTGAGGAGAGATTGATCGCTGGTGTCCTTCTTTCTCCGGTAGCACGCTGATGCATACACCGAAAATCAAAAGACGAAAATAAAACATAATTCAAAAACAGACGTCAGGTCGACGATACCAATGGAGTCATCGATACGACGACGAACTTAGACAAAATCGACAACTAAAATTTAATGGTGAATTTTTAGTCCCCTAAGCAACCAAATTTGATATGCTCAAATTAATACCCAAAAGTACTAAAGATATTGTGTCAACACAAGAACTCAAGAAAATTCACACAATAAATAATTTAGTGAGGATTAAGCTACAAATCACTAAGACAAGAAAAAGAACGAAATTTATCAGGATTTAATCAAGGGAAGGATTAGCTCTGGTAACTCTCAGAAATCAATGATAAACAACAATTAATCAATAAAGTTCAATTCAATTACGTTTCGAACTCAAACACTATAATATAGTAACCAACCGTCATAAAACTAACTAAGTCTAAATCTAGAATTCCAAATCTCTTTGCAAATCCTACAAATTAAAACCAGCAATAATTCAAGTTTGATATGTTCACATTCGAAAACCAAATCTCTTCAGATAATCCAACGTCACCCTAGGTTTACATTATCGATCAGCCGTGCCTAATCGATTAATCAGGTTCTATATTCTAAGTGATCAGAAATAGCTTTGAGAACAACCTATGGTGAAGAACTATTCAGATTTGAACCCTAACAAATCAATTATCATAAATAGAAATCCATATGAGAAAACCCGAACCTAAATGAGACTACTATTACGATGATGAAACAAATAACATAACTGAATAAATCTAAATTAAACAAAAGAATAAAACAAGGTTCGATCTTCTATGATGAACAGAGTCTCGGATCCGCTTCCCTCACAAAGCTCTCAAATCTCAATGGTGGCTCAAGAATAATCGCTCAAAGTTCCCACCTAAGACTAAAAAACTTACTTAAATAGTCTAAAACACGAGCGGTCTCTTTATAAATAAGGAAAGTATTGGGCTTATGGGCTTCCTTGAAAATATCTTCTCTGCTGACGATCGATACCATGATGGCGTGATCGATGCTAAAGCTTCAAAACGGGTACTTTCTTCGGTTTGCTCCAAAAAGGCTCCAAATGTCTCCAAAATCTCCAATTTCGTCCCAAACGTGCTAAAACCTGAAAAGACTCTAAAATGATAGAAAAAACACTAGAAAGACTCGATAAAACGACTTATATCATGGCTAAAAACGGGTAAAATCCATGATATATCATAAGGTGAAGCGACTTGAGTATCGTACTATCATTCTTAGGGAGTAGGGTTATTTTTAGCTTAGTCCTTGGTTCGGATAGCAATCAGGTATGTTCGGTTCTCGGATAATACCCGAACCGAAGCGATACCCAAATAACCTAAAATTTTAGAACCGATCGGGTATTAAGCTAGAACCAAAATCATCGGTTCGGATATTTTTGGATCGGGTCCGGTTCGGGTAGCGGGTATTCGATATTTCGCCCAACCCTACATAGCCACGGAATTTTGAAACAAACTAGCAACAAATTGTGTCGACTAATCGTCAATATCAGCTACAATTATGCACACATCTTTTATTTGAAATAGCCACACCTCCCTTTCCCTTTGTGATAAATGAGCTACGGATAGCCATGACATTGGTCTTTTTTGGCTTCATAAAGCTTTGAATTTTAAAAACACTTAAAAAAAACATTCCTTAATTAGTTTCAAACATTAAAGTTTAAACATTCAAATGAAACAAAATAATATACAGAGCTTTTAATTAAGCATAAGTCTTAGATAGTATATAGAAAGATAGTAGGCTGCTGTTTGGGCAGTTGATTTAGATGACTACGTTTCAACCAATGCGTATGTCATATATCTCGGCAACCACGCAATCTCTTGACCATCCAAAAAGCAGAATGGCATTGCTAGATCGTCAACAGAAGCTGAATATAGAGACATTTCTAATGCAGCTTCCGAAGTAAGATAGATATGTAATCTTCTTATGGAACTTCACATTCACCTCCCCGCTCCTCCAATTATTTATTGTGACAATGTAGGAGCCATTTACCTAGTGCCAACCCGGTCTTTTACTTGAGAATAAAGCATATAGCGTTGGACTATCACTTCGTCAGAGGTCAAATTCAATCCGGCTCCCTGCGTGTCTCAAATGTCTCTGCGAAAGATCAACTTGCCGACGCATTGACAAAGCTGTTACCTCACGCTAGCTTTCAATTGGTGTGTTCCAAGATTGGAGTCATTCAAGTCCCTCCATCTTGAGGGAAGGGGCGTGTAACGGATATATCAAATATCTATTAAGGGGGTGTTATTAGTTTAGTGATTTAAGTAGAATCTTAATGATTATGATAACTGTAGAATTTAAGGAATTGTTAGAGAGTTTATATAATTTTCTCGTATTCTCCGAGATTTTCATAGTATTTAGAAAAACATAACTTTGAGAATCTCACTTTAACATCTATTATTTTGAAAGTTTTTAAAAGTTATTTCACATGAACAAAAAATTTTAAAATCAATAAACCAATAACATTAAACTTTAATATAATCTGAAAGTTGGTTAAAATCTTTTTAATCCAATAACGGATAAGTTTTAATGACTTTTTAAAATCATCAATTCAATAACGCATGACTTTTAATGTCTCTAAACAACTTTTTATAAATCATAAACCAATAACATAAGATTTTAATAGAGTTTTTAAAAGTTAAGATTGAATAACATTAAACTTTTTAAAACTTATAACTCTTTAAAAATCACTAAAACAATAACACCCCCTAAGAGTCTTTATGTAATTAGTTAATCCTTAGTATTCTCATTGTATCCTTATATATAATTTTATATACTCTCTTGATATATCATGGATTTTACCCATTTTTAGCCATGATATAAGTCGTTTTATCGAGTCTTTCTAGTGTTTTTTCTATCATTTTAGAGTCTTTTCAGGTTTTAAGACGCTTGGGACTAAATTGAGATTTTGAGACATTGGAGCCTTTTGAGTAAACCGCAGCTTCTAAGCTCCGAGTATCGATCGACACCATCCCGCATCGATCGATACCGACTAAGTTTCACATGAGTATCGACGACACCATCCCGCATCGATCGACATCGACAATCGACGCTGAGATAGATATCCAATGACAGAATTCCGCCTAAAAGAAGCCCAATACTTTCTCCCTTCATTTACAAAGAAGCCCAGCTCGTGTTTTGACCTATTTAAGCAAACTCTAGTCTTTAGAGACTGACTTGGACTATTATTCCTGAGCCACCAAAGACTTGACTTTGAGAGTTTTCATGAGAGATATCCAAGACTTTGTTCATCATGGTAAGATCGCTGAACCCTTGCTTTTATTCTTTTGTTTAATTTCATGATCTATTCTATGTTATTTGTTTCATCTATCATGTCCGAGTAGCCTCATTTTAGTGTTTTTTTCATATGGATTTCTCTGATTTACGATATCGATTTGTTAGTGGTTCAAAATCTGAATAGCTCTTCACCATAGTCCTCAAAGCTATTTCTAACCTGATCACTTGTAATATAACCAGATTAATCGACAGCACCATGCTGCACCGAAAGTAACTGATAAAACCTGGTGAGCAATCGATTATCTACAAAGAGATTCGTTTAATCGAATCGCGAACATATCAAACTTCAATTGATTCGCTGGTTTACTGATAGGATTTGCAGCATTTGAATTTGACTTGTAGACTTCAAGCAGTTTAACCACAGTTAACTATACTTTCGTGTTTGTTCAAGAACTGCGCTTAATCAATCAACCTTAATCATTAATTGTTGCTTATCATGATTTCCCGAGAGTTACCCCTGAGCCTAGCTTCCATCCATATTAACACCTAATCTTATTTCAATCATTTGTTTTCTCTATCGATTATTGTCATTAAAACCTGCATCTTTCATCTATCATGAGTTTCGAGTTCAGTGTTCGACCCTAACTTTACCGCAGCAATCGCTTAGATCATTATGTTAATTTGAGATATCAAATTCTCGGGACTCTAAAATTTCACCATTAGAATTTAGTGTCGATTTTATCTAGTGTCTAAGATTTCATCGACACTCCATTGGTATCGATCGACACCGAACGCCTGCTTTTAAATTTCGTTACTTATCTTCGCATTTTCAGCGTATGCACGTGCTACCAGAGAAAGAAGGACACACCACCGATCAATCTCTCTCACGTAGCAAGTAACTCGAACGCATCTAATCGACAAGGAAAAGAACTACAGTGAGATGGATCTTCACAAGGTTGGTGCATGATGAGGAAGGTGGACAACTACCTCCACAACAACCTCAAGTTGTCGCTGAACGACACTTGATTATAACCGATCGATCAATTTATGCCAATCGTGCCGATCCGTATTCCAACTTTCCAGGAATGACTTTGAGCTGAAACCTGCTTACTTCTCGCCTTGGACAGACCCTTCACCGGTCTCTCTCATGAGCACCCTATGGATCACATCGAGAAATTCGAGGACTTGGTCACCGTATGAAGTACAATGAGTACCACAGAATACCTCTTTTGTAAGCTCTTTCCATACTTCGTGGGGGAGGCAGCCTTGGCTGAAGCAGCCTACCTCCGATCTCTCACTACTGAACGGACCAAGAACGCATTCCTGAACAATTTCTATGACGATGCGAGATCGGAGGAGCTCAGAACAAGATCTCTCAATTTTCTCAAGGTCCAAGAAGACTCTCAAGCCTGCTGTGAGATTCGATCCTACCATCGTCCGCATCACGGTTTGCCAAGTTCACTGCCGATCTTTACAGAGGGATTGATGGCTGGTATCGATGGCACATCGATTCTGCAAGCAACGGAACTTCAACACTGTGGTTCCAACCGATGCCGTAAAGCTGATTGAGAACTGCTTCTAAGAATAAAGCATCAGAATGCTGATTTTGATGAAAAGGCTCGCTACGTTGCTCGCAAGACAATTCAAAGGAGGTTACACGATGCACAACCTCTTAGTGGGAAAGACGGAAGGCTGCATATTTTTGAGGAAGTAGTAGAACATTGAAGATGAGGCGTAGATGTTAACTACATGGTTTCCTTCGTGGTCACGATTTGTTACAACAACAACCAAGCTTCAACAACAATCAGCAAGGTGGTTACAAGTCCGAGGTAACCAATCTGGCTTGTGCCACCATTCGCCAAAAACCACTTCAAAGCGGTGATTTTACTCGCCAATACGGAAATTCAGCTTACCAACACATTCCTCCGAGGTCTACAGAAGAGATCTAGATCCTCGAACAAATTTCTGGACAAGAAAAGACGATCGGGATTTCAATGAAAGCTGGATAATTTATACACTAATCTGAATGGGAGAATCGACGCTCGAAATCCATCGTAAGATGCTGGAAAATCAGCCCGACATCGCCAGTCAAGGAAAGATAGCTTCAACCACAAAGCATGGACATGTCAATGCAATCACCGAGCAGCTGTGGTAGAGGATTTCACCGAGACGACCATGTCCGTTCTGCACAGATCGACCGATACCCACCGGTATCGATCGATACTACCCAAGACCATCAGATTCAAGGTCAGAAGATAGACCCACGCCAGACGATCGACACCCCTACCGCCGATCGACACCAACCTCGGACGATATAAAACTCCAAAGATCGATCGACACTCATCTGGTATCTGGCCGATACCCTTCGCAGCCGAATCAATAACCGAGAAGAGACGGTCGAGCAACGTATACAAACCAAAGCTCGAGGCATCAATCTGCCAAAAGAAACTCGAGACTCAAATCGCTCGCATCGCTAGCCTGCGTGAGAAGACAAGAGGGGTTTCTTCCAGGAAAACTGAAGATCCAAGAGCTCACATCAACGCCATAAGTCTAAGTGAAAAGTGGTAAAATCAGAGTTAAGCAGACTCTAATAGCTGAAAATCCCGCCGATCTTGCCGAGATGATGACGCTGAAGTCCTGTATCGACGACACCATCCCTATCGATCGACACCGGACAAAGGCTCAAGGAGGATGTTGAACCTGTCAAAGAAAGGGTCTACAAGCCAAAGCTCCTATCCTATTATTTCTCAAGCCGAGCAAGAATAGAGTCGCTGTAAGAAGCTTTGCCAATGGTCAGCAGGACCTCCTGTCGATACACCACCACCGCCGAGACAGTTGACAAAGAGGGAAGACCTGGGAAATTCTCAGTTCCATGCTCCATCTCTAGAGTAAACTTCGAGTCTCGCGACTCGTGGTCAGTGTCAACGCCATGTCGAGGCGATCAGAGATGAAAGCGATATGAGATCTCCTAACACGCTCTCACATACGCGATTCTTCTAGCTCACTCCCTTACGCTACAATTCTTGATTTACCTGTTAAAATAGGAGATTGTCTTATTCCTACTGATTTTCAGGTTGTGGAGATGAGCCAAGGATCCGTGGTGCCCTTGATTTTGGGAAGACCATTTATGGCTACGTATGCGCGATCATGGACACGCCTAATAAGAGAATCTCTTTCTCTTGCATTGACGAGACGCCTTCTACGATGCCATTCCTTCGGAGGAGCACCTGACGTGTCTCGTGCTTCACCATTACCTCAGAGACTGATGATCGACCGCTCGATGAGTCTTATAATGAACCAAAAGTCGCAGATGTTTCAAATGAACCCCCAACACCACAAGAAAGTGGAGAAGACCAAGGCAGCAAAGAGGAAGGCGACGAGCAAGAAGTTCAACTGCGCTAATTTCACTTGATTCCTAAGTGTGATGGAGATTCGATCGAATATAAGGTGAAGTGCAAGGGAACCTCGAAACCTTTCTAAGGTTGAGTTCTCATTCCTACGGAGATGAAAGAAAAGAAGAGGATATGATGAGCAAAACTTTGAAGCGGAGATGCTGTGGAGCTTATCTCGAGTGAGTCCTCCACCTTGTCCCGATCGATATCTTAGTCAAAGTCAAGCTCGTGACATTAAACAAGCGCTTAGTGAGGCAACCCACGGTAAGTCTATAAATACGAGTTTGTTTTTGTGTTTTTTGTCGCGAATCAGTCGGAAGGCGGATTTTCGAGATCGATCGACACCACCTTGGTATCGACGATTCATCGACGACGACACCACCTGACGACGACACCACCGCCTCATGGTAACACCTCTGTTTCGACCTATTTGCTTTTGTCCCTTTGATTTCTTTCACCTTCTTGCTTGATAAACACTGGAGACAGGTTGTTTAAGTAGTTACCAATCGACATCATTTCATTTAAAAAAAAAAAAAAAAAAATTTGTTTAATCGAGTCAAAACAATTGTATCTCGATCGTGCTCGGTTTTGATGTGCTTGGTTTTGCTTTTGAGTGTCTATTGTTAGGTCAATATCCAGCTCGACTAATGAAAATCCGCAGGTAAACCAGCCAGCCGACACGGATCGCCTCAAAGCTTTCATCACAAGTTTTAAATCAAATTTACTTCATCAATAAATGTCCAAAGAGCTTGATTCATCATTCATTACCTAGCTAAGGAACTATGCAAGTATGAAAGAAATGGTAGATCTCCCTCGTGATAAGAACGGATACATCAGAGTAAGTTAACCTTAATTCTGGTAGCTTAACACTATCAATACTCCGCCTCGAACCTTGATTGTATGTGCAGTTAAAAAAAAAAAAAAAAAAATCAATAAGAACTGGATAATCGAGAGTAAGAAAATTCTAAGTACCAAAAGTCAATGAATTGTTTTAGTATTGTATTTGACCAAAGAATCTAGAAAGTGTGGACATTAGATTTTCCGATGAAACTCGATGATGCTTGGATAACACTAGTCATGAGGAGTCTGGAAGCCGGAAATTCGATGGAGTAAGACATGGTGTGGGATCTGAAGCTGATCAGCAACAAAGTGGGAAGAGGGATCATTACATGATTTGTACTGCATCAGTGGTCTCTAAGGTTTTTCAAACCTCTTTCTCTCACTTAGTTTGCTTGCTTCGAGGCGCGGCTAAGTCTGGGAGTTGATATATCATGGATTTTACCCATTTTTAGCCATGATATAAGTCGCTTTATCGAGTCTTTCTAGTGCTTTTTCTATCATTTTAGAGTCTTTTCAGGTTTTAGACGTTGGGACGAAATGGAGATTTGAGACATTTGCCTTTTGAGAAACCGTAGCATGAAGATGAAAGTTCGACGACACCATCCCAGATCGATCGATACCGACGCAACTGACGCGGAGATAGATATCCAAGGATCGAGAATTCTCGCCAAAGAAGCCCAATACTTTCCCTTATTTACAAAGAAGCCCAAATGTTTTTAGACCTATTTAAGCAAACTCTCTTGTGAGACTCGACTTTGGACTATTATTCCCGAGCCACCAAAGAGACTTGACTTTGAGAGCATGAGGAGAGATCCAAGACTTTGTTCATCATGTAGAAGATCCCGAACCCTTGTTTTTATTCGTTTAATTTCACGATCTATTCAGTTATGTTATTTGTTTCATCTATCATGTCCGAAAGTAGTTCATTTTAGTTTAGTGGTTTTCTCATATGGATTTCTCGATTTATGATGATTGATTTGTTAGGGTTCAAAATCTGAATAGTTCTTCACCATAGTTGTTCTCAAAGCTATTTCTAACCGATCACTTAATATGAACCAGAACATTGCAACAAAGGCAATCGAGTAATCGATAAAACCTGGTGAGCAATCGATTATCCGCAAAGAGATTTGGTTTAATCGAATCAGTAACATATCAAACTCGAATTGATCTGGTTTACGTAGGATTTGCAAAGAGATTTGAATTTTAGAAGTTTAGACTTAGTTAGTTTTCGCAATAGCGGTTAACTATACTTTCGTGTTCGAGTTCAAGAACCGCTAATGAATCAACCGATTAATTGTTGTTTATCATGATTTCCTCGAGAGTTACCCCGAGCCTAGCTTCCATCCATATTAATCGACCTAATCTTATTTCAATCATTTGTTTTCTCATTGACATCATTACAAGACAATCTGCATCTTTCATCTATCAAGGAGTTTTCGAGTTCTTGTTTCGACTCCCTAACTTTACTGCAGAATCAAGCAGTATCATTATAGGTATTAATTTGAGCATATCATCTCTTAATAACATCATTCACACTTCAACCCTATAGTTTTTCGTAGGGGTGAGCAAAAAAAACCAGAACCGAATATCCGAACCAGAACCAATCCAAAAAAGAGTATCCGGAACCAAACTTAAAACCGACAAAATACCCGAACCGTTTTTAGAATTCTATACCCGAAGAACCGGAACCGTACCTGGATTCAAATCTAGACCCAAACCGAGAACTTAACGGATCCCGAAATATCCGAAGTATAATTTTATACCCAAAATATCAATATAATTATATAATTCAATTACCCAAAATTACAATTATTAATCTAAAATACCCGAAACCGAACGGGTTTTACCCGGAACTGAATAGAATTTAACCAAATTTAATCCAAAATACCTGAAATCGAAAGGTTCTTACCTGAGATTTCGGATATTTTTATGTTATTTTTGTTATTTTACCCGAAATTTTATCTAAAATACCCAAAATACCCAAAATTTTCGGGTATTTACAGGTTCTAAAAATTAAAAACCGAACCGATCTGGAGCCAAACCGAAACTTTTTCGGTTCTTAAATAGGTAAAAAATTCTTATACCCCAAAGAACCTAAACCGAATTGAATGCTCATTTGCCTACTCATGGATTTTAGTCAAAAGGTTCACTCTTCATTTGGAAGAAGCAGCATGAAAATATTTTTAAAAAATTAGATGTCTCTTATAATATTCAACATTTCTAGATTGTTGAATTAAGGGAGTAATTATTTATTATTATGGTAGTAGATAAAGTCAAAAATTTACTACTCTTATCTTGACTAATATACACTCTTTATCTCCATAAATATGGAAATGATTCATTTGTAAAAACACATTCATATATACAAAATACATTCATTATGCAAAACACATTGTTCTAAGTTTCTCTCAATATTTTCAGTGTTTTCGAGTTCTAAAATCATTTCATTTATAACACGTTATCAGCACGATCGCTCCGATCGAAGTTGAACGATTTCCGCAAAGTCACTGTACACACCGAAAGTTACTGTTCACAGCCAGAATCACTGTTCATGGCCGGAAACTACTGTTCACTGCCGGCAAATTATTTTTCATCCGATTTCATCAAATCAAACGATAAATGGCAAACATTGAGAAACTTAAATTCCCAGCTCTCAAAGTCACTGGAGCAAATTACATAGCATGGACCACCGATGTGGAACTCCATCTAGAATCGGAAAATTTATTCGATATAATAAAAGAAGGAATAAAACTTCTGCCCAAGAAAAGAGGAAGTCAATTATATTCCTACGAAAATATCTAGATGAGAATGTGACGCATGATTATGCGCACATAAAAGACCCAACAGAGCTGTGGTCCGCCCTGAAGGCAAAGTTTGATAACCAAAAAGAGATTACTCTACCTCATGCCTTAGAGGAATGGAAAACCTGAGGTTTCAGGATTTTGAAAATGTTGAGCAATACAATTCGGCTATATTGCAGATTCTATCTCAATTAAAATATTATGGTAAGCTTGTTTTCGAGTTAGAAATGCTCGAAAAAACATACCTGACATTTCATAAGGAACATAGTGTCCTCCCTGAAATGTACAGAAGTCGGGGATACAAGAGATTCTCCGAATTAATTGTGGCATTAATTATCGCTGAGAAGAATAATGAACTTCTCATTAAAAACCACAATTCCCGACCCACGGGAACGAGAGCATTTCTTGAAGTGAATGTTATGGAAAGTCAAAATCCTGAAAGAACAGGTCAGACCAATCGGGGTCGTGGTCGTCGAAATAATCGTGGAAGAGGAAGAAATTATAATCCTCAAGGGAGGAGATCGTTCAAATGGGTACGAAATAAACTATCTCAAAAAGGAAAAGAGATCAAAATGGATCACTCCCAGAAACGTAAAGATATATGTTTCAGATGTGGAACGAAAGGGCATTTTGCCAATGATTGTCGTATCCCTCCATATCTGTGTAAACTATATCAAGAGTCCACGAAAGGCAAAAGGAAGGAAGTGAACCTAACGGAACACTCCGAGGGAACAACGTACCTCGATTCTTCCGACTTTGAGAACGATTTCGTCGAGACCAATTACTGAAAATGCTTGTAATGAGACAAAAAGAATAAGTCTCCAGTTATGCATGAAAATGTTTGTAATGAGACAAAAGAATAAGCCTCGTGTTGTGCCATGTAAAATTATTATGTATTTTCAATTATTTTTYCRAATAAAATGTTTTTCAAACAAAACCATTATAAAATCATTATATGTTTTATTTATGAAATTYGCTAACGATTATTGATGTTGATTACAGAAATGGATATTGTAAGTGGATCAAAATCCAAAGAAAAAAAAACAATATGTATACCAGATAGTGGAACAACGCACACTATTCTGAAGAATGAGATATATTTCTAAAATATAAGGAGGACAAAAATTATTGTCAATGCAATATCAAGCCCTGCAGACCTGATTGAAGGAACTGGTAAAGCTAGATTTTCGTTGCCAAATGGAACAAAATTTTCCATCGATAACGCCTTATATGCTCCAAATTCAAAAAGGAATTTGTTGAGTTTTAAAGATATCTATCTTCAAGGGTATGATACTCAGTCAGGGACTGAGAATGAAAAGAAGGTTATGAATATAACGTCTGAAAAAAAATGTAAAAAGGGTTATCTTAGAAAATTTACCAAGTCTTCCTTCTGGATTGCACCATACATATATATGGGCAATATAATCAAATCTCGTGGTTAAAAAAAATCAAGATGATTTCATATTATAGCATGAAAGACTCGGTCATCCGGGCACCACGATGATGCAGAAAATCATTGAAACTTCACATGGTCATGGACTGAAAATCCAAGAGATTAATCAAAGAAATAAAGTGATATGTGAAGCATGTTCTCTGGGAAAATTGGTAATAAGGCCATCACCAACCAAAGTTGATAAAGAATCACCAAAATTCCTTGAACGTATTCAAGGTGATGTATGTGGACCAATTCATCCACCATGTGGACCATTCCATTATTTTATGGTGTTGATAGATGCTTCTAACAGATGGTCACATGTTTGTCTATTATCATCTCGAAATATGACATTTGCGAGATTTCTAACTCAGATAATCATTGCACAGTTTGTTGAGTATCCTATTAAAAGAGTTAGATTAGATAATGCTAGTGAATTCACTTTCCGATCATTTAATGATTATTGTACGGTATCGAGAATTGAGGTTGAACATCTTGTGGCTCATGTTCATACTTAAAATGGGTTGGCTGAATCATTAATTAAACGTCTGCAATTAATTGCAAGACCGTTAATCATGAGATAAAAACTCCCAACATATGTATGGGGACATGTCATATTGCATGCAGAAGCACTCAATTATAGTTAAAGCCGAGTGCGTATCGAAAATATTCTCCATTACAGTTAGCATTTGGTCGAGAACCAAATGTTTCCTATTTAAGAATTTTTGGTTGTGCAGTGTATGTGCCGATAGCACCCCTACAACGTACAAAAATGGGACCTCAAAGGAGGTTGGGAATTTATGTTGGATGTGATTCTTCATCAATTATAAGATATCTAGAACCAAAGACTGGTGATATCTTTACGGCAAGATTTGCCGATTGTCATTTTGACAAAAAAGTATTCTCGGTTCTAGGGGAGAAAATAAGCAACTAGAGAAGGATATCAAGTGATTTGTACCAACGTTGTTACACCTTGATCCTCCTACTAAGCAGTCAGAACTAGAAGTTCGACGCATTATGCATTTGCAAAGTATTGCAAATCACTACCTGATGCATTTGCAGATGCCAAAACTGTAACAAAATCTCATATACCAGCTGCAAATATTCCTGCTAGAATCGAGATTCCACAAGAAGGTGGACTAGCAGAGGATACACGGGAATCTAGAACCCGCTTGAAGCGTGGTAGACCCGTTGGTTCTAAGGATAAGAATCCTAGAGAAAGAAAGGAAGCTGAAAGGCACAATTCTCCCAAAATGGTTGAAAATACTTTGAAAAATGATAATCATGAGAATAATGATGATATAGATCATCATGAGAATAAGGATGATGCAGAGCATCATGAGCCTGATAAAAAAATCATGAGATATCTATCAACTATATCCATAATGGAAAGATATGGAATAGAAATGTAGTTGATATTGATGATGTTTTCTCGTACCTCGTATCAAAATAAATAAATGAGGAAAACGAGGATCCAGAGCCAAAGTCTGTATATGAGTGTCAAAAGAGACATGACTGGCTAAAATGGAAAGAGGCAATAAAAGTCGAGCTTGATTCACTTAATAAGCGAAAAGTATTCGGATTCATTGTACTCACACCAGAGGGTGTAAGACCGGTTGGATATAAATGGGTATTCGTTCGAAAACAAAATGAGAAAAATAAAATTACGAGATATAAAGCTCGCTTTGTTGCACAAGGTTTCTCCCAAAGACCTGGGATTGATTATGAGGAAACATATTCTCCCGTGATGGATGGCATCACATTTAGATTCCTGATGAGCTTAACGGCTAATAAGAATCTAGAAATACGTCTAATAGATGTCATTACGGCATATTTATATGGCTCTTTAGATATAGATATCTATATGAGAATACCCTATGGGTTTAAAATACCAGACACATTGAGTTCCAAACCCAAAGAGTTGTATGCAATAAAATTGCAAAGATCATTATATGGGTTAAAGCAATCTGGGCGAATGTGGTATAATCGCCTCAGTGATCACATGATAAAAGAAGGATATGTGAATGATCCTA
Source organism: Boechera stricta (assembly GCA_018361395.1). NCBI lineage: Eukaryota > Viridiplantae > Streptophyta > Magnoliopsida > Brassicales > Brassicaceae > Boechera > Boechera stricta. The sequence continues at coordinate 6,952,807 of CM031542.1, forward strand.
TTTACCCATGTGTTTTTATCAAAAAAAACAATATCCGGATTTGTGATAATCGCGGTATATGTTGATGATCTGAATATAATCGGAACTCAAAAAGAGATGCAAGAAGCATCAGATTATTTAAAAGGAGAATGTGAGATGAAAGATCTCGGGCAGACAAAGTATTGTCTTGGTCTCCAAATTGAGAGATCTCAAAAGGGTATATTTGTGCATCAATCCACATATACCAAAAGAGTGTTAAAAATATTTAATATGGATAGGCTACTCCTCTCAGCACCCATGTGGTCGTGAGAACGTTGAATGTTGATAATGATCCATTCCGACCATCTGAGGAAAATGAAGAGATACTTGGCCTAGAAGTGTCATATCTAAGTGCTATTGGAGCCCTTATGTATATGGCTAACTGTACTAGACCAGATATATCATTTGCCATTAATCTTTTAGCAAGATATAGTTCATCCCCTACTCAAAGACATTGGAATGGGATTAAACATGTCTTTCGATATCTTCAAGGATCAATTGATTTAGGGTTATTTTATCCTAACAATTCAAATGGTCAAATGATTGGTTTTGCAAATGCAGGATATTTATCGGATCCTCACAAAGCCTAATCACAGACAGGATACGTATTTACGATCGGAGGCACCGCAATATTTTGGCGTTCGCAGAAACAGACGCTTGTAGCTACTTCTTCAAATCATGCCGAGATCATCGCACTCCATGAAACAAGTAGAGAATGTGTATGGTTGAGATCGATCAGGCAACACATTCAATCAAGCAGCGGAATCTACATTAACACGGAGCCTACAATTCTATACGAAGACAATGTTGCATGTGTCGCTCAGACTAAAGAAGGATATATCAAAAGTGATATAAGCAAACATATCCCTCCAAAATTCTTCGCGTACACTCAAGAGCTTGAGAAGAATAAGGACATTGAAGTAAGATATGTCAGATCATGCGACAACGCTGCAGATCTTTTCACAAAGTCACTACCTACCTCGATGTTCAAGAAACATGTTGATAACATTGGAATGCATCATCAACGAGACGTATGAAGATAACTCTTTTCGAGGGGGAGAATATGTTACTGCACTCTTTTTTTTTTCCATGTTTTTCATCCCATTGGGTTTTTCCATGAAAAGGTTTTTAACGAAGAAGTACATAATAAATAATTAAGGGAGAGTGTTATAATATTCAACATTTCTAGAATGTTGAATTAAGGGAGTAATTGTTTATTATTATGGTAGTAGATAAAATCAAAAATTTACTATTCTTATCTTGACTAATTTATATTCTTCATCTCTATAAATATGAGATTGATTCATTTGTAAAATCACACTCATACATACAAAATACATTTATTGTACAAAACACATTGTTCTAAGAGCAACTCCAATGGTAGAACCCCTTTAGGGATTCTTACCAATACTTAATTAATAAATTTCATATCTTTTTAATCTAAGAAATCTATTAAGAGATCCAAATATTTTGTGCCTCCAATGGTAGAACCCCTGCAGAGGTTCTTAATGAATATTTGTTTCTTTCGTGACAAAGCAACAAACACAGAGACAGTAATACAAATGAAATCAATTCAGTTCAAGTTAAACACAATTGTGCAGTAAGAATGGAATTAAACGTTTAAAATGGCTTCAATCATGTGAGAAAGCCTAATAATTTCGACAATTCAACATAACCCACCATTTTACACATTTTTTTTACCAATATATTGAATCGCGATCAACCAAATTATCCAAAACTGACTAAATAGATGTCGATCAAATAAGGAAGAACCAGACTTACCTCAAATGGTTGAACCTCAAACCCAGAACCAAGAAAGGAAGAAGCTAATTCGAAGCTGAGGAATCCAAACCAACAAACCCGACGACGACACCATCACCTCCCATTTTTTTCTCCCATTATCGAATTTCCTCCGATGTGGTTTCGTCTTTGTTTGTGGATTGTTCCTCACGGCCTTTTGTTCGTAGAATCGCCATCTCTCCAACACATCAAATATCGTTTCATTTCTCTCTGGATGTTCGTCGGAGTAAACAAAGAAGAAAGAAGAATGTGTTTCGCTTTTACGTTTATTTCAATAATTTTTTCTTTTCTTTATTAAAAAAAATAATTATCAAAAATCAGGGACCAATCCATGACCTACACGTAGCGACTCTTAACAAATTCTTAAATTGCTCAAATAAGATCCGATTCTTAACATAAAAATTAGTTAAGCATTGTTTAATATTTTTTATGGTTAAGAAACTTTAACTAGATACCCTTAACATCCCTCAATGGAGATGGTCTAAGTTTCTCTCAATATTTTTAGTGTTTTTCAGTTCTAAAATCATTTCATTTATAAGAATGTTCTAGATCTTAAAGAGAAGGTTGTTTTAGTCGGATCGTGTTATCCTAGTCGTAAAGTGAAGAGACAATCTTTTTGGCGGTTCTCCACAAAGTTGGTAGAACGTATTTGTATCATGCTTGCAGAAGAGCATTGAATTTGGAAATAGGGTAGGTATAGCTGTATAAATAGCTATATATATAGTTATATAAATATATATTCTTCGTTATTCGAACCGCATTAAGAGAATCATTAAAACCAATCAACTAAAACCAATCAACGTCAACCTAATTGTTCAAGGAGATTTAAAATTCTTCTGTAAATGTTATTGAAAGCTGTGCCGAGTAAAGGAGGCTCCATTTTTTCTGGATAGCACTCAGGAGACTTAATCCTGTATTTAAAGTCTTAACACGTTAGCTAACTTTGTACTATGTTTTTGTCATCTGTTTTTTTTTCCTCAGACGTCACACCCAACGTCCTTATCAACATAATTGAGCACTATTGGCAGCAAATAAAGAAAACATCTCAATGCCTAGAAAAAGGGTAAAACATCTTTTAATGTGAATCAAAATAATAGTACATGAATCTTGATTGCGCGGTAGAGAAAATACACAATCTTGTAAATGTATTATGGAAGTATAGAAAGGTGATTTTCTCCTAATTGATTTCTAGATAAGATATTGAAATCCTAGTAAAATGTAGAGCCTCAAAAAATAATGGATTGCGACTTATATAACCCATCTTGAGTAGTTTTTTATTAGTTGATCACATTTGTAGACTGAATCATTATTTATAATTTACGACAAAGGTTATATTTTTTTCCTCAACCATATCACTGCCTATATGGCCATCGAGATCTGCATCTTAACCGACTATTTTGGAACGCCATTAAAGATGTTGGGTCTACTTGAGTCTGTAGGTACATTGAATAATTTTATCTTTTGTGAAACCATGATTTATGGTACTGTCAAATCTATCGTATATCTTGTATGACTGGTAATATTTTGACCTAGTTTTGTGAAACTTAGCTAAAAAGTGTATTTTAGAGTTGATTGTATCGATTTATTATACCGGTTTTTTATTAGTTCCATATCATTAGTTTAGTCTTGTATATAAATAAACAATTTGTAAATCACATTTTATGCATTAATGAAACTCGAACCATTTATTATGTGTGTTTCAAACTTAGGAAAAGAATCCACCCTACAAGGCCACAATAACCGAGTTTAAAAACTAACACGAATTACATCCTAAATCAAATTGAATAAGGTTAAACCCAAGGATGGACGAATATATAATGAATGGTAATATATTTTTTTTTTTCTAAACTTAAAAGGCTACGTTAGAAGTATACAGACGGCAAAAAAATGAGGTAGTTGATTGTTTCGTCATTCCTATTTATTACTCATGAATGTGGGTAGATATTCCATAAATATAGATAGCATTATCTTTCTTAACTATTAATTCAAAGAGACACGACAAAAAATAGGTGCGGCTTCATTTTTTTTTTTTTTGATACTAAAGTATATGTATTAGTGTATATCTAAATAATGAGGATTGTCAACGTTTATCACCTCTAGAAAATAATGATTTTCAGAACAAAAACAAAGGACTTAATTTCTGATTTCAGTTGAGTACTTGGTACTGTAATATTCAAAGAACAAGCAAGAAATCTAATGCCCACGAAGTATACATAGTTAAGTGCTAGAATTCAAGTTTCAAGTGTAATAAGTGCCAACTATATCCTTTTCTCGGATTTAAGAATGTGTTCTGATATTTTTGTTCACTTCTGATTTCTGAAGAACCAATAATTAAAAATATATATAGCTATCTTGGCTTATCATAAAACAAGGAGAAAGAATAATTAATACGTTTGGTCACCACTCTCTCGATTCACACTCTACTTTCTATATATGTAAACCGAGCCAGCTTGAACAAAATGTCACGACACAACTTAAAATAGAACCAAAGAGTAACACTTAACAAGACTTTTTTGTCCTCTCCTTTCTACTCTTAGGTTATCTTCGATGAAGAACTTAAAGATGGTTTTCTTGAAGATCTTCTTCATCTCTTTAATCGCAGCATTAGCCATGAAACGATCTCAGATCAACTTAGATGATCTCCAAAACTTCGTCCTCCACCACATACAGAATAATCTGCAAACCATAAGCCTTCTCTGGTTTCTTGTTGGTTTCGTGTGGATCCTCTACATGTCAACCCGACCTAAACCCGTTTACCTTGTTGACTTCTCCTGCTACCTCCCACCGTCGCATCTCAAGGTCAGTATCCAAACGCTAATGGGACACGCGAGACGTGCAAGAGAAGCAGGCATGTGTTGGAAGAACAAAGAAAACGACTATTTAGTTGACTTCCAGGAGAAGATTCTTGAACGTTCCGGTCTCGGTCAAGAAACCTACATCCCTGAGGGTCTTCAGTGCTTCCCGCTTCAGCAAGACATGGGGGCTTCACGTAAAGAGACGGAAGAAGTAATATTCGGAGCTCTTGACAATCTTTTTCGCAACACCGGTGTAAAACCTGATGATATCGGTATATTGGTGGTGAATTCTAGCACGTTTAATCCAACTCCATCACTCGCCTCCATGATTGTGAACAAATACAAACTCAGAGACAACCTCAAGAGTCTGAATCTTGGAGGAATGGGTTGCAGTGCTGGAGTTATAGCTGTTGATGTCGCGAAGGGATTACTACAAGTTCATAGGAACACTTATGCTATTGTAGTAAGCACAGAAAACATCACTCAGAACTTGTACTTGGGGAAAAACAAATCAATGCTAGTCACAAACTGTTTGTTCCGCGTTGGTGGGGCTGCGGTTCTGCTTTCCAACAGATCTAGAGACCGTGGACGCGCCAAATACGAGCTTGTTCACACCGTACGGATCCATACCGGATCGGATGATAGGTCCTTCGAGTGTGCAACACAAGAAGAAGATGAAGATGGAATAATTGGAGTTACCTTGACAAAGAATCTACCAATGGTGGCTGCAAGGACTCTTAAGATCAATATTGCAACTTTGGGCCCTCTTGTTCTTCCATTGAAAGAGAAGCTTGCTTTCTTTATTACTTTTGTCAAGAAGAAGTATTTCAGGCCAGAGTTAAAGAACTATACACCGGATTTCAAGCTTGCCTTTGAGCATTTCTGTATCCACGCTGGTGGAAGAGCTCTGATAGATGAGCTAGAGAAGAATCTTAAACTTTCTCCGTTACACGTAGAGGCGTCAAGAATGACCCTACACAGGTTTGGTAATACTTCTTCGAGCTCAATCTGGTACGAGTTGGCTTATACAGAAGCTAAAGGAAGGATGAAGGAAGGAGATAGGATTTGGCAGATTGCATTGGGATCAGGTTTTAAGTGTAACAGTTCAGTCTGGGTGGCTCTGCGAGACGTTAAGCCTTCAGCTAACAGTCCATGGGAAGACTGTATGCATAGATATCCGGTTGAAATTGATATTTAATATGTAACAGTTCAGTTTGTTGACCTTTTATCTTATGTTTGTTCTTTAAAGAGTTTGCATTGAATGTTTGTTGCTGTCTCTGGTAGCTTTGTTTAGGTACTTGTTTAAGTGAAAATTGATGGATGATACTGAATTTTCTTTACATAACTGTCTTTTCTAGAAAACAGGGAATTGGCCACGGAATGTGTTTTGCTCTAACCCAAAATTCAGTGGATAAATTTAGTATAGTCATGGATGGCCACAAAATGTTTTTCAATGGGTAATATGTGGCCAACTGGTTGCGAAGCGGCCACGGATTATAACGGATTATATCCATAGATGTAACACTGATATAGCTACAAAAATTACAGTAGCTGAGTTTCTAAGGATGGCTAAGAAATATCAGTGGCTTAAAGGCTAGTGACAGTCACGATGGAAGCAAAAGTTACAAGTGGTTTGAGAAACTTTCACGAAAAATGCCTTAGGACATGGCCACGGTAACATATTAGCCACTTCCGTAACTGTTAGCCACAGCCACCGAATGACCAATGCCTCAGATCCGCCTGATCAGGGGCGGATCTAGAGACATTTTTAAGTAGGGGCAAAAATTGATAGAAATTTAGACGTTGAGGGCAAAAAGAGCAACTGTTAGCAATTTTTTAGATTATCTGTCAAATTTACATAGAAAAATGAAGATATATAAAATTTTGATGGGGGCACTTGCACCCACACCTCAAACTGTAGATTCGCTCCTGCGCCTCAAACTGTAGATTCGCTCCTGCGCGTGATGTGCGAGTTTTTAGATCGAATATTTTTTTAAAAAAATATATATAAACGTGATAAAACAAAATATGGTCATTTTCCAAATAAATAGTTAGTACTCTTTTTCCCGATAGATGGTTTTATCTCATTCGGGTTTTCCGTCATTGGGTTTTAATGAGGATGCTATTCATTTACAAAAAAGAGTTGGATTCTATTTTGTTTTCAGATTCAAGTGACATTTATTGTACAAACGATGTTTTTTTGGTTTGAATATATTTTAACATTCATACAAAATATATATATATATATATATATAAATCGGTTTATCATTTGCAATCTTTTAATCTAATTTTTATGTAGAAATTCATTCACCAGTTTAATGGTTAATGTCATTGAATATAATTTGTTGACTAAATTGTAGAAGATTAGGCTTGATTTGTATGTCAAGATAACATCTGAAAAGCAAAATAATTAAATTATGAAATTGCGGAGTAACTTAATCGACAACAATCTTCAGCTGAATAATAATTTTTTTTTTTGAGACGCCAAAAAACTACTATTTAGTAGATGAACGATGTTTCTCTAATTTAATTATAATTTTAAAATGTGCGAAATAAAAGTTTTAAAAAAATAATTTGTTATTTCATGTTTTATCATTCCAGCGCAAATTTTTTTAATGATATATACTCGGTGGAATCATGTTTTCAAAAGTTAAAAAACGTAAAAAAAAACGCAACACAATGGTAAAGTTTGTGCTTGTTTGAAATAGCTTATTATTTATATGATTAAATTAATTTATAATTTACTTAACATTTTAATCATTAGGTTGTTTATTTTATATATAATCAATGGAATGTTCTAAAAACAATACTCAACTCGAATAAGCAAAAACCATACATAAACATCTAAAAAGATTTTGCAATGACGTCTTCCAACAAAAAACTCAAAAAGTAAGCTAGTAAGGTAAAATATCATTTTGTGTAAGACAACAAACATAGGTTTAAAAACTATCATTTTACAAGTGTCTATTGTATCAGCAAGTTGTTTCTACGAAATATCAATTGATCATCGAAGTTTACAGTGGATATATTTGCAAAGTAATACATAACATCATATAAAATTTAAGATGGATATTACAAAACAAAAAAAAAATTAAGAACTTAAAACCATGTTTTTATTTATTTCTGCATTGTCTAACTTAGTTTGTGTACCTTCAGTTTCTTGATACATAATTTATAAAATGTGAATTACTCTTAATAAATAAATAAAAAAAGAATAAGTTGGACTTGTTTTGTTGTCGTTGCACATAAAAGTTTTGGTTGGTTTTATCAACAAACAAATATGAACCAACTAAAATGTTTTAACCTCTTACAAATAGTTCTAAACACACACACACAAAATTAGATAGTCATGTGAAATAGCTAGCTTTGGAAAATATCTTTTACATTACTTGTAAACAACATATATATTATGTTTATTATATTTTTGAATCTGATTTTAAACTATAAAAATATAAACGAAAATTTATTTAATTTATTTAAACATAATCTATAGCATACCCAGTTTGTTAAAATTTTAGTTTTTAGTAATAAGGTATGAATTATTTGACAAAAATATATATTCTTATCGTCATTACTTCCTCATGCGCATAGTTGATTAGATCAGATTGTCTTTAATAAATTAATTATGGAGGAAAAAGTAATAGTATTGATGGATGTAGGGCCTGCTAGGTGCATAGTGAAGCCATGGATTACGACATCCAAATTTAGGAATATTTTTAGGTTAAACATTTTAGGCCATTATATATAAAAAAATTAAACTTTTTTTTATATAAGCAATATTCATTAGATTTTTTTTCAACAATGCTCTTGGCCTTTTACTTACAAAAATGTTTAAAGTTATAATTTGATTTATCTAATACTACTTTACTTTTGATTTGCCTAATATATAGAAAATTTATTCTCCCATAATGCTATTACTTCCTCTTGTGCATATAGATGATTAGATCGGATTGTCGTTGATAAATTAATTATGGAGAAAAAAGTGAAGAGTATTGACGGATGTTAGGTGCATAGTGAAGCAATGGATTACGACATGTAAATTTAGGAATACTTTTTACTTCAAACATTTTAGGTCATTTATATAAAAGAAAATATTGTAAACTTCTTTTATAAAAGCATTATTCATTAGAAAATTTTTAAAACAAATATCTTGGCCTTTTGCTTAACAAAATTTTAATAAAGTTATCATTTCATTTATCTAATACTTGTTATTTTGCATAATATATGCAAAATGCATGTTTTTTAAAATTTGCGGAGGACATCCTAAAACGTTGGATCGGACCTGATGATATCAAAGAAGGTTGGTCTAAATGTACTTAAAGAGCGTTTTGTTCCTTCAAAACATTGATCTTTAAGTAAATATCTTGAAGAGAGATATATAAACCAAAACTAACAGAATGACAGATGCCTATATATTCCATTGTTTGATTAAAATCTCAGTTCATAATTTTTCGTCCATAAAAAAAAAATAACCATAAAGTGTATATATACTAATAGCTACAATACGAATAACATATAAAAATTAATAGAAATAAATATCAAATTCAAATTTACATATCAAAATAAAAAAAGAACTAATTTTCCGCAAATATTTATTTAATGGTTTATTTATCTTGAGTTCATGGGTTGAAGATGTGATTGTTGTTGAATCTACTTCTGCCTAGTTTTTAGCGTAATTGACTGATAGAGTTGATGAATCATGTATTTATCTAAAATTTATACTTTCTCATATATATAATAATTAGAATGTCATTAAAATTTATTTATAACAATTTAATTTTTTTAGAATTGATAAATTAATCAATTTTTAACAGCTTAATTTTGTACTCCATATTACGATGTAAAAAGAAACCAAATTATTGGTGTAATATATGAGATTTGTTCTCCACATTATATTGGTTTGAATAAGTATGGAAAATATGAAAAAGGTAAAAATAATGAAAAATAAAGAAATAAAAAATTATTAATTGATTTATTTATTTTTGGTCAATGAAGTGGAGAAAATAATTGTGGTATATTAATGTGAATAACTAAAAACATTGGTAATACTTTAGAGAGAACAAGAAGACAAATATCAAGGATTAGAAATGTCAAATGGCAAAAAGTTAGAGAGTAAACCTTCTCATATTATATAAGATTATTAGTTATTTAATAATATTAATTAAATAAAAAGTCAAAAAAGGAATTATTAATATAAAAATGTAACACAAAGTACACGAAAGATAAATACGAAAACCCAAAAAAAAAGCTTTAAGTGATCGAAAACATAAATAAAGCTGCCAAGCGGATACCTTTCCATCTTTTCTAAGTTAATCGGTTGGTAATGTTTGGAATATGCTGGTTGAGGATTTGCGGTCCGACGTGTTCGAGGTTCTCTTTTTGATGTGATGAAAATAACTTGAAACAACTACTTTGGTTACCCGTTAAAGGGACACATGGGTCCATCCGATCATCTCCATGTTGTGCTTCATGGAGTTAATCGTCTCCATCGTTGACGCCATCTCAATTTCATGTTGAGCATCCACATAAGAAAGATAGTCACATGTTCAGACATATCACCGTGATGAACCTACATCGATCGGAGTCCAAACCTACGATCTTTGTAAGGTTGGACATGTTGCAATCAAAACATACAATATCTATTAAGATTGTTTTATGCAAACTTTTTTTAAAAGCAATAGAAAAACAAAATTTATTTTGTAATAAGTAGCATTGAGCTAATGCTAAACTGGCGATTTCTGGTTTCCATTCCATATTTCCATGGTAAACCGTTGGATCGCTAGAGACTCAACATCGTTGGAGATTTACTGGGTTCACTATTTCGTATTAGCTCCGATGTTTCTCCTAGGGCTGGGCGTTCGGATGCCCATTTGGGTTCGGTTCGGATTTTTCGGATTTTTGGATTTTCGGATTTAGGCTTTTAGCACCCATTCGGGTATTTGATAATTTTGGTTTGGGATCGGGTTCGGATTCACTCGGGTTCGGTTTGGATTTCGGGTTCGGGTTCAATCGGGTTCGGTTCGGATATTTTATATCCAAAGTAACTGAACCAAAATTGTCCAAATTCTCAAAGTTAAGCAATTGAAATCAAAATATTATCCAGTCTCCATCTCGAAATATAAACAAAAACGTTCCAAACATTTAAAATTATCCAAATAAACAAATAAAAATAGAAACAACACAAAATGTTAGAATAGAAATAGCAACAACGTTATAAAACCAATTCATAAAAGCAAGTCTAAAAAACCATCCTTGGTAACTTCTCAACATAAAAGCACGTCTAGAATAGAAATAAAGAACGTCCCTTCCATAAGCCAATTCCTGTAATTCACACAACACAAAAAAACAATAAACAACTATATAATTAATTACCAAAATGGACGTATATTCTTTTTTAAAGATTTGAGAAACAACATGGCAATATGGAAAAGAAATCCAATACTAACCAAACAAGCTTGTAGGCGAGTTGCTGAGTTGTGGAGTTTATTCTCCTTGTACATTTAGAAATTCAAACTCTGAAAACAATTAAGCCAAATAGATTGTTAAGCAAATATTAAACAATTAACATATAATACAAGAGATGAAAATGTACCCTTTTCAAGATTATCTTCATATTCAACTTCAGCAAGTATTTGTGCATTTGTAAGCACTCTTGACTCATACCTAATATCTTGTTTCATCCACTGCTCTGTACACATTAAAACTTCAACCAAATAGTGACCTATAGAATTTTTATATGGGCCTATGATTCTGCCACTCGTGCTAAACGCACTCTCAGATGCAACAGAGGACACTTGCATCGCAAGTACATCACGAGCAATCTCTGCTAAAACTGGATATGTGTGACTATTGAGTCTCCACCAAGATAGTACTTCAAAATCTATTCCAGCCATCAAATCCACTTTCACAACACTTTCCTTCAGATAAATCTCCAACTCACTCCTTGTGTCTTGAACTCCTAACTCATTTAACAACTCGTCGTACCTGGATTGAATCCTCTTAAAACCCAGTCCATCTTCCACAAATTCTTCTTTCTCATTTGACTGCTGAGAAGACTGAGACTGTTGAGAATGTTGAGACTGAGATGATGTAGACTTACCAAATCTCTCACTATATTCCTTAAACAAACCACGAAGAACATCTAAAACTGACTTATACATTTCTTTACTCTCCACAGTATCTTTCCCATACATTTCCTCAAAACACAAATTAGCAAATTGCATCTTATTCCTAGGATCAAACACGCTGGCCACAATCAACATCTGATTCATGTTTTTTATGCCACCCCAATACTTCTCAAACTTTGCTAACATTTCTCTTGACTTTTTCTTCAAATCAGAATCTAAACTATAACTCAGCTCTATCAGATTTGTGGCAATGTTCACTATCTCACCATAACACTTATATGAATTCAGAGAAGAAGAAGCTGACACTACTAATGTTGAGCTGTAAAAGATCTTAAGGAACTTTGCTAACCTTGAAACTGCAGTCCAATCAATCTGTTGAGGAGGTCCAACCCGTTTTTTTCCATTGTCATCCTCCAAAAAATAATCGTTGTACAACTTGTCTTCTACATACATCCTCTCAAATGCAGCCTTAAACTTCATTGCATTTGTTAACATCAAATATGTTGAATTCCATCTAGTTTTAATGTCCAAAGGCAAACTACCTCTTGTCATCTTAAGAGAATCAACTCTAAGTTCGAATGACTCTTCTTCAAAATCTTCAGTTTCTGCATTTTTATCTTTGTTTAAGTTATCTTGATTTGGAGATGCTGATGAATCCATCTAAAAATAAAACAAAAAAAATATCAAACGTGTATTTAAAAAAATTTCATAAAAGTTTATAAAAATTGAGATGTAATCTAGTGTCTCCAGTCTTTTCAAATCTACTAATACTTAGCTACTTAGTTATCACAATTTTAAACGTTATGAAAATGAGACTAAGTTAGTTATAGTTAACTAATCATAAAGGAGAATCGTTAATATGCAACTTCTATATTCCCACACTACAATTAAAATATTGTTCCTTAATAACTTATACTCGTCACAAAACTACAATGAAAAAGTGTATCACGTTGTAAAACTACAATCAAAAACTGTATAACGTTCGACTACAACAATGGTCACACAATTGTAAAGCGTCAGCACGGGTGGAACAAATAATTAGTAGAAGAGGTCATAGTTCCTTGATAACAATTAAAATATAGTTCCTTAATAACTTATACTCGTCGAATATATACTTTTTGTTCCTACTGTAGTTTAATTCCTTTTGCAGTTTGAGTTATTATCTTACATAAATAAGTTTAATTCCTACTGCAGTTTGAGTTAGACTATCCAAATGAATTTATCACATCCGTAATATGTTAATAGTTAGCAAGTTAAGTATGACACAAATAGGTCGACAAAAAGAAAAAGGTATGGCACAAATAACATTTTTTTATTTTGCAAGAATATGTTTCAAATATTATGATACATATAGATTAAAGAGCACATGTTAAACGTACAGGTTGTGAAACGTGAATCATCATATTTTGATGATCATCAATATTCAATACTAAGTTAGATGCAAACAAAGATGAAGACATCCAAATCTATACTGAAAGTATGAATAATATGACAATAAAAAAAATAACCTTCTATTTAGTTCTAAACAAAAAGCAATCAACTTTGTTGTAAATTCATCAAAAGCCTCGTAATTTAGGAGCTTAAACTCAACAAAATCAGTCCAGATGTCACAAAACTCTATAAAAGATAAAGATACATAGAGGATCAAAGCAATCTGATTAATTGGAACTCAAACGAACCTAAATAATGTCTTGTATATTTGGACCAGAGTTTCAAAATTGAGACAGGTTCTTTGTTTCAATTTTGGCAATACTCTTTTTGATAAAAGAATATGGCTCTTAAATCGAAACCTTTGCCACAAACCTGAGAAAAACATCAAATTAATACAATTCCAGCATCGATATAACAATCTCAGGAACACACGACCATCAACTAAACATCATATAAACTACGTATATCACACAATTTACAAACACGGACCAAATTTAACTATGCAGTATCATATGTCATGTCTTAGGTATTCGTCAAACTTGTCTCAGATGAAAGAGTAGAAAAACGAAACGACCAAAGATGATAACTCGATGCAAGCTTAGTAAAGAATAAACAAGAGTATCGGTGAATCTCAAATCACAAACGAATCATGTAAAGAATTTAAAACCAGTGTTGATAAATTGAAGGAAAAGGGAAATCATACCTCAGAACGATTTCTAGAAATCTCAGATGGAGGAGAGTGACCATTATAAAGATTTAATTGATCCAGCTCAATAGCTAGTTTAGGAAGCTCGATCGTCGTTTACCTTTTTTTTTTTTTTTGCAGCGACGCAGCCAAAGGAATTTAGGAAAGGAAAGAAAGGAAAGAAAGAAAGGGGATTAGGGTTAGGCTTATATAGTTTCGGTTCTTTCGGGTATACTTCGGATTTTCGGATATATCCGAACCCGAACCCGAACCCGAACTATCTAAGACATAAGCCCCATTCGGATATTTTGTAAAAATTGGGTTCGCTTCGGGTTCGGATTTTTCGGTTCGGATTCGGATTCGGATTTCGGATTCGGGTATTTTGCCCAGCCCTAGTTTCTCCATCATCGTAGACTTTTATCTAAAAAACAATAAATTATTGTTCTGTTAACATATATACATGAACATATAGTACAAATTTAAAAAGAATAAAATAATTAATATGATGAAAAAGCGTAAGGGCCCTTGTTCTTCTACCAAATCGGCCCACCGCTTATGTCAATATGCCGAGGCCAAAAATGCTGAAGTTCCGCCAAAGGTCCCTTGAACTCTAAATATATTTGGTTATGTAAACTAAATATATTTTTAAAATAATTAATTATTTAAAAACAAAATAAGAAATAATTTGCATATATAAAAATTATCGAAGATTGTCGTTGATTTTATCTGGATCAATTTTACAAAAAGACACATAATACTAAATATTTCATGATATAATAAATCAATTAAGAAAAGTGTAAAATAAATATACTTATTTCTTTATTTATAATATTTTCAATTTTACAGAATTAATATTGTTATAATTTATTATTTTATGTGAATATAATATATAAATAATACTTAATTTGTCTCAAACGAAACTTGAAAAATTGTTATATTAGTCTTATGTCGTCCGGTTTCCAAAAAAAAAAAAACATTATCCTAACAGGAAATGAGATTGAAATTGGGGAATGAAACATGTGAAAAGCTGTTCGATCTATTTTGCAATCATAGATGTGTATCCGCCAATATGGCTCAAATCATTTATTGACTTTGATAAATCTTGTATCAGTATTTCAAGTTTGGTATAATTGATTGTGGTTTTTTTTTTGTCAACAATTTATAAAGTTAAAACGGTTTGAAGATCCAAACTGGGGGTACTGAGTTTATATAACTTACATCTTGATCTTAAACTCTAACACTACGTACCAGATTATCTATTTTTTCATTCAAATTGCGAGAAATGAAATTAATGGAGAAAAACGCAAAATCTTTCTTGTTCTTCTTTATTTCCTCTATTAGCACTTCGAAAGCTAGTCAATTTTCTGGTGTTGCTACCATCTTCAATAATTTGGAACTGTCTGTATAGAAACATACCGATGTCTTTTGATGTGATAACATGCACTTCATGACCCATACTAAAGAGTCCAACTCTGAATGAAGTGGTGACAATCGCTTGAGAATGCTTCTGGATCCCATGTGCTTGATGCATCTTCGAAAGAGTCCCATCCCGAGAAAATATTTCGAGTCCTTCCAGATCCATCAATATAACATTTGCAACTTGTATACCCGTATTTTTTCCGTAATCGCCGCTCCCTCTTGAAATTGCTCTGTTATTTGAGCTGTTGTCCATGCCGATGCCTCGCTCATTGCCAAGTTTAAAGTATCTTTAGGATCAGTATTCGAATTCGAAAAAACATTATTGTTCTGTGCCTTCCAAATATACCATATAATCCACGGAAATTGTAATTCTTCCTTGTCTAATTTTGTTCAACAATAGATAATCCAGATCTTCATAAACTAATTTTGTTGGCAATATATCTGATGGTGTTGGTATATTTGATAACACTCATGTTTGTAGGACCGAACGACATTCGAACAAAGCATGGTTGACTGTTTCACATACTGCTCCACACCGTACGCAATATGTCTCACAATTTATATGCTTCAATCGTAGATTAGACATCACCGATAAACACCTCGAGACGCCAGATGAAATGTCATAGCATTTTAATTCCAACAAAACGCCTGTAATGATTTTATGGTGGGTCCTGAAGTATACATCTCTTCCTTGCATGGAAAATAATCCCTTGCCACTATATAACCTGATTTTACTGTATATTTTTCTGTTTTAGTAAAATGCCATCCCATAATCGGCTTAAAATCAGAATAATTACTGATAATCAGCATCACTCGGGTCAACTATTCCCCTAATTAGATGCATGTTCTAAAATTGAGAAATTGGGTCAACTAAATGACTAACTTTAAAAGAGGGATGGTAATTGTATCCCTTACATGTTGCTGGCCTCGGGGTTAGAGCTGGTATCCAGAATCATTTCATACTGAGGTAGAATGTCCCGAACCTACTCTTTCAATTAGACATTTTTCCACCAATAGGCGAGCCGATAGAATACTCCTCCATCCATCTGATCTATTGGATTTGAATGCCTGTAATATCTACCTTTAAGAAACCTAAATGGCCATTGATTCCATTAAATAAATAAAAATCTTCTAAAACTCGAAAATCTATGCCGCCATTTGTCTACGACATAACTTTTTCTATGCCAGCTAGTGCATTCCTCCTTGATAACCAGACGAACTCCACGAGAAATTTGTTGTTATGCTTATTAATTTTGAGATTAATGTCTTCGGTAACCGAAAACAAGACATAATGTAAATAGGCAAAGCTGATGCTACTGATTTTATTAATACTTCTTTACCACTTTTGGATAGAAATTTCGACGTCCATCCATTAATCCGGTTTAGTGTTAAAAATTGACTGTGGTTTAGTGTTTAAAAAAAAAAAAACAATAGGGATAATGCCAGCATTTTTCTATCAGTTAATCGATGAGTAACCAAGTTGAAGCCACTATGGCCCACCTGTTATGTTCACAATCTCAAAGCCTACCGTTACTAACATATCTTAACTGGGCCACTAGTGGGCCTGCAGATGATGCCGTTAATTTCACTTTCATTGTTTGAAATTTCTATCGTGAGTCGTGAGTCGTGAGTCTCGTGACTAAATCTACTATTTAATGGTCGTCGTCGTCCAAGTCTACTTGTACCGTCTTGTACGCCTTATTACTAAGTCTATCATTGCGGTACACTAGCAGGATACATGGTCGTAAGAACTTACCACTGTGGCACTGTGTGACACTACTGAAGAAAAGGTCTTCGAATGACAAATATTTTCAATTATTTTTAATCTTTCCATTTTCATAAATCCATTTATTTTCTCTATAAACTTCTCTCTCAATCTAAAGAGATAATTTGTAGTCTCTTTAATGCTCACGGTCTCATTGGTCAATGCAGTAGATTTCTCGTCAGGACCGGTTGGCAGAATATTGGAGCCATATATAAAACAAAAATAGAGGTCCTATAAAATAATTATATATTTAGTTATTAATTTTATTATATAATTTATATATTAATTTTTATTATTTCAATTGATAGAATGCATAAAAATGTAGATATTTTTTTTACTTCAAATATATTATTTGATAAAACTCACATTAAAATTCCATTGTTACTTTTTTCTAACTATATTTATTTAAGTATACCATATCTATTTACATAAATAAAAAAAAATCATAAAATAGGAGCCCTAGAAAAATGGTGTCCCAAAACCATTGTTTCATTTGGATGCCCTCATGGCCGGACCTGCATCTCGTCGGACAACACCGGAGATTCTCCTGGAAGACGGACATTCCGGGAAGAGATTGGCGGCAAATAGACAGTCGCAAATCTTTGCGACAGTCTTCATGTTGGATTTGTTTCAGCAAACTAACCCGTCGGACATAAACCCATTACAAAGATCACATTTTTCATGCAGAACAGTGATGGTGTGGCGTATAACTCGGGAGAAGAGATACACTTCAACGCGGGATATCTCGCCAATATCTTGGGAGGTATGACAAGGGAAGTTACCGGGGTAATTTATCACGAGGTGGTCCATTGTAACACCTTTTTTGTGTTATACCAGAACACGTGTGATCTGCGGAAGATATTAGTTCCACCTCATCTCAGGTTTCACTAGAGTTCTACTTATAGGGTAGTCTCGGGAGTTTAACTTATAAGACCGCAAGTGCACACTTATTGTAATTGTAGTAATACTTCTTTATCACCTTTGGATAGAAATTTTAATCCGGTTTAGTGTTAAAAATTGATTGTGGTTTAGTGTTAAAAAAAAAAAAACAATAAGGATACTGCCAACATTTTTCTATCAATTAATGGCCCACCTGTCATGTTCACAATCTCATAGCCTACCGTTACTAACATCTTTTAACTGGGCCACTAGTGGGCCTGCAGATGATGCCGTTAATTTCAGTCTCATTGTTTGAAATTTCTATCGTGAGTCGTAAGTCTCGTGACTAAATCTACTATTTAATGGTCGTCGTCGTCCAAGTCTACTTGCACCGTCTTGTACGCCTTATTACTAAGTCTATCATTGTGGTATACTACCGAAGAAAAGTTTTTCGATTGACTAATATTTTAAATTATTTTTAATATTTCCATTTTCATAAATCCATTTTTTTTCTCTATAAACTTCTCTCTAAATCTAAAGAGATCATTTGTAATCTCTTTAATGCTCACGGTCTCATTGGTCAATGAAGTAGACTTCTCGTCACGACCGGTTGGGAGAATATATTGTGCCCATATATGAAACATAAATAGAGGCCCTATAAAATAATTATATATTTAATTATTAATTTTATTATATAATTTATATATTGGTAGAATGCATAAAAATGTAGTTATTTTAATTTTAGTTATTTTAATTGATAGAATGCATAAAAATGTAGATATTTTATTTTACTTAAAATATATTATTTGATAAAACTCACATTAAAATTCCATTGTTACTTTTTTCTAACTATATTTATTTAAATATACCATATCTATTTACATTTTAAAAATAAATTCATAAAATGACTACAAAAGCCCCAAACCATCAAGTTTCATTCGACGCCCAGACCACCTGATCTCGCTCTGGATAACACCGGAGACTCTCCTAGAAGACGGAGATTTCGGGAAGAGATCGGTGGCAAAATAGACAATCGCGAATCTTTGCGATTGTCTTCGTGTTGCATTTATTTCAGCAACAAACCCGTCGGACAGAAACCCATTACAAAGATCACATTGTTCATGCAGAATAGTGATTGTGTGGCGTATAACTAGGGAGAAGAGATAAACTTCAACGCGGGATATCTCGCCAATGTCTTGGGAGGTGTGACAAGGGAATTTACCGGGGTAATTTATCACGAGATGGTCCATTGTAACACTTTTTTTATGTTATACCTAACACGCGACGGCGAAGATATTAGTACTTCATCTCGAGCCAGTAGTCCATAATAGTAGTAGTCCGAGTTTAATTTATAAGCCAGTGCACGCATAATTGTAGTAATACTTCTTTATCACCTTTGGATAGAAATTTCGATGTCCATCCATTAATCCGGTTTAATGTTAAAAATTGATTGTGGTTTAGTGTTAAAAAAAAAAAAAATAAGGATAATGCCAGCATTTTTCTATCAATTAATGGCCCACTGTCATGTTCACAATCTCAAAGCCTACCGTTACTAACATTCTTAACTGGGCTACTAGTGGGCCGGCAGATGATGCCGTTAATTTCACTTTCATTGTTTGAAATTTCTATCGTGAGTCGTGAGTCTGACTAAATCTACTATTTAATGGTCGTCGTCGTCCAAGTCTACTTGCACCGTCTTGTACGCCTTATAACTAAGTCTATCATTGTGGGATACTAGCAGGATACATGGTCGTAAGAACTTACCATTGTGGGACACTACCGAAGAAAAGGTCTTCGATTGACTAATATTTTCAATTATTTCTAATCTTTCCATTTTCATAAATCCATTTATTTTCTCTATAAACTTCTCTCTAAATCTAAAGAGATCATTTGTAATCTCTTTAATGCTCACTGTCTCATTGGTCAATGCAGAAGACTTCTCGTCTCGGCCGGTCGGGAAAATATTGGAACCATATATGAAACAAAAATAGTAACCCTATAGAATAATTATATATTTTAATATTAATTTTATTATATAATATGTATATATATATATTAATTATAGTTATTTTAATTGATAGAATGCATAAAAATGTAGATATTGTTTTTACTTAAAATATATTATTTGATAAAACTCACATTAAAATTCCATTGTTACTTTTTTCTAACTATATTTATCTAAATATATCATATCTATTTACATATATTTTTTTTAAATATCATAAAATAGGGGTTCTACAAAATAGGTCCCAAAACCATTGTTTCGTTTGGATGCCTTCAGGGTCGGGTCTACTCACCTGGAAGACGGAGATTCCGGAAAGAGATCGGCGGTAAAATAGACAGTCGCGAATCATTGCGACAGTCTTTGTGTTGGATTTGTTCCAGCAAACTAACTCGTCGGACAGAAACCCATTACAAAGATCACATTGTTCATGCAGAACAGTGATGGTGTGACATATAACTCGGGAGAAGAGATACACTTCAACGTGGGATATCTCGCCAATGTCTTGGGAGGTGTGACAAGGGAATTTACCGGGGTGGTTTATCACGAGGTGGTCCATTGTATCACATTTTTTGTCTTATACCAGAACATGTGTGATCAGCGGAAGATGTTAGTTCCACCTCATCTCAGGTCTCATCTCAGGTTTCACCCGAGTTCTACCAATTGGGTTGATGTGGACATCGCATCGCCCGAGCTTGTGCCGAGCTTACCCCCTACTAGGAGAGTGACCAGAAGCATCTCAAAAGGATATCAAAAGGCGGTTCAACTCTACTTACACGGCCTCAAGGACCACGAGGAGCAAGCTAAACATTCGGACCCGACAGACCATTTGGAGGACATTGTGAGCAGACAAGTCGAGCCCTCGGACGTTAGCTCAGAGACATGTAACCTTGGAGAGAAGGTTTTGTGTGTCCTCACTCTACACTAGTGAGGACACCCCTCAAGACATTCGGTAAAGTATTGTACTCTTTCTCTACTTCTAGTTTTACCACATCGGGTTTCTAGAAAAGGGTTTTAACGAGGCAAGAAATGCCTAAGGTTTCACATCTCATCTTTCTTGTGTGTTTGACTTGGAAATATCCATGACAAGCTTAGATACACAAGAGATGTGATCCTATCCTTAGGGAAAATCTCTACATATGTTTTTCCTTTCTTTTAGTTGCTTTTGAGACTTTGTCTTTTGTTGTGTTTGGCTTTGGAAATTAATTTGTGGCCTAAGTATCCAACTTGTCCCTAAAAGTGCTTAGGCCCAAATTAGACCTAATAAACCAAGTTGTAGCCTATAAAAGGTAACTCTTTTCTTTCTCATTAATTAAGCAATCATTTACAACAAATATCAAAGTTTTACTTTGTGTTCTCTCTCTAATCTAAGCTAGGCTCTAGATTAGGAACCCTAAGAGGAATTGAGGCTGAGTCTCTTCCTTCTAGGATTGGTTTATCAAGTGAGTCATATCCTCACTTATGGTACCAGCTACCGCTCGCCACCAACACAATCTCACGGCTTCACCGCGGGTTGAGTTCTCCTCGCCGTTTAGCTCCACTCGTCCGATCATCCCCCAGCTTGTTCCTCCGGTCGAGTTCTCCAGTGGTCAAGCTCCATCAGTTCGTGTTCATCTCCATCCCAGCTCATCCCATCCCTTTCATCCATCGGTCCTTATTCCAGCCGAGATCTTTGCTGGAACAAGTTCCCCACCGCTATATCACTTCCATCTTGAGTCTCTAGTCCGGGTCTTTTTGTTTCCTTGAAGACGGAGGCTCCATGGCTGTACCATTTGGTATCAGAGCCAAAAATTTCTCCCAAAGGTTGTCTCTTTCCATTCAAAACTTCCCCTTTAAGCTATTCAACTTCGGATCTAAGATAAAGCTTGAGAAAGTTTGCATATTTGGTTCTTTTGGTTGTTGATCTTCGCTGTTTAAGTTGTTAGATCTTGCTGTTTGTGTGTGGAATTTGTTTAGGGTGTCTCTAGTCTAGTGTGTGTGTGTCTTGAGCCGTTGCTTGTTGGTTTAGGGTGTAGAGTCCTCGTCTTTGTTTGTCCGGGTAGGGTCTTCCTCTCGCCGTCGTTAGTTTGCCGAGTCTAGTATCGTTTCCTTGTTCTTGTTTGCTTGAGTTTTCTTTGCTGTCTAGGTTGTTTAGTCGGAATCTAGGGTTGAAGCATGTGGTAGTTTCTTTGAGCAGCCATTGTAGAAATCTTAGGGAAGAAGACGTCCTTTTTGCTAGATTTGGAAAGTTTAAAGTTGTACAATTGCTTTTACTTTTTGCTTTTGCTTTTTATAGTGGCCATTGTTTGCTTTTGTGACACCTATCACAATTTGAATTTGCATGAACCTAGACATTAGTGAATCATTTAAACATGTGCTGAACTGGATCCTTAAAAAATCTTAATCGGTTTAAAATATTGACCCAAATAACCGGTTTTGTTTAAGTGACATTTTGGTTTAGTAAGTTGATCACTAAATCTCTTGGGTTTATGGTTGTTTTTGCGAGGTACTAACCAATGGCCGAGCCACCGGATATTGCAGCCATGTTCAAAGCTCTACAATCGCAGCTCCAACAAATGAATGAACGACTTCATCGGGTAGAACAACCGCCGAGACAAGTCACTCCTCCGCTCTATGAACCGGTTATAGGAGAGCTTTCCGATGAATCGGATTTTTATCCTCCGCGTAGGAGAGTAAAACTGGAACCTAGAAGAGATGTAAGAGGTAGATATGAGCAAGATCATCAAGAATTTCACCATAGGCTAACACCACATACTTTTGCGGGAAAGGTTGACCCGGAGGCGTATCTTGATTGGAAAAGATGCATGGATCATATCTTCGAGTGTTATCACTATGATGAGCCGCGAAAGGTTTCTTATGCCACGGCTCAATTCACAGATCACGCCCTCACATGGTGGGACCGAGAAGCGGCTAAGAAAAGAAGAAATGGGGATAGTCCGGTTCCATCTTGGGAGATCATGAAATTTATGATGAAAGGAAGATATGTGCCTCCCTTGTATCACCGAGAGCTCCAAAAGAAGTTTCAAAAGCTTACTCAAGGGAGTAAGAGTGTAGAGGAGTACTATGAGGAATTTGAGCAAAGAACCATCTCAACCTTGAAGATACCGAGAAGACTCTCATGGCTCAATTCCTAGAGGTTAACATATCAAGACTTCAATGAGCTCTTACACTTAGTCATTCAAATTGAGGAACAAGTGAAAAGGAAGGTTGCAAGCTACTTACAGACTAAGGCTGGTCTCAACACGCCATGGAGCATCCAAACATCCGGTTCTAACACGAATGCATCTAAGCCTTTGGACAAAGGTAAGACGCCGACGTACGACCCTAAGGCCAACACCAAGCCGCGTGATACGCATAAGGAAGCTTGAGCAAAACTCCGAGGAGCTCCAAACCGTCCAATGACACGGGATCTAGAGTGCTTCAAGTGTAGAAGACATGGTCATTATGCGAGAGAGTGTCCTAATGCAAGGGTCATGGTTCTTACCCCTTCCGCTGAATATGAATCCCATGACGAATAAAATCCTCAAGACAAGGATGAGAGTACCGAATAAGAGGTTGAGTACCCCGACGTGGGAGAGTTGCTAGTTACTATGAGGGTCCTTAGTGTCGTGCAAGAACCGGAGGAAGTTACTCAACGCGAGAATATCTTTCACACACAGTGTACGGTAAAAGGGAAGATTTGCTCTCTTATTATTGATGGTGGTTCATGCACAAATGTGGCTAGTTCATATATGGTAGAAAAATTGCATCTAGAGACCACTAAGCATCCTAAACCTTATAAGCTTAGGGGGCTTAATGAAAAGACGAAATTACGGATTAGTGATCAAGTTAGGATCTAATTTAGTGTGGGCAAGTATTGTGATGATGTGGTTCCAATGCAAGCTACTCATCTTTTTCTAGGTAGACCTTGGCAATTCAATAGGGAAGTCACTCACCATGGTAGAACAAATCATTATACTTTCATGCATGACATGAAACAAATTAGTCTAGCTCCTTTACTCCCATCTCAAGTGCATGAAATGCAACAAAAATTGGCTAAGGAAAAGAACATTGCTAAGACTAATTTTTTTATTGCTCCTAGTGACATTAGACGGTCTTTACATGATGATACTTATAATGTTTTAGTAATGGTCTTCAAAGAGCTATTGAGTGTAGGTGAGGTCACGGTGGAGCTGCCCAAAGAGATCCAACAAGTCTTAGATCAGTTCAAAGACGTATTCCCGGAAGAGCTTCCAACCGGACTACCTCCTCTAAGGGGCATTGAGCACCAAATTGATTTCGTTCCCGGAGCTCAATTACCGAACCGGCCAGCTTATAGGGTCAACCCAAATGAGGCTAAGGAGCTTGAAAGACAAGTGAGAGACTTGATGGATAAAGGCTACGTGAGAGAGCCTTAGCCCATGTGCCGTCCCGGTTTTGTTGGTACCAAAGTAAGACAGGTCTTACCGCATGTGTGTGGATTGTAGAGCCATCAACAACATCACAATCAAATACCGGCATCCCATACCACGACTAGATGATATGTTAGATGAGTTAAGCATAGCCACTATCTTCTCAAAAATTGATCTTAAGAGCGGATATCACCAAGTACGAATGAGAGAGGGTGATGAGTGGAAGACGGCCTTCAAGACGAAGCACGACCTATATGAGTGGCTCGTCATGCCTTTTGGTCTCACCAATGCTCCAAGCACCTTTATGCGCTTGATGAATCTATCCTTCGCCAATATATTAGTAAATTCGTAGTAATATACTTTGATGATATATTGGTTTTTAGTACATGTTTGCTTGATCATATCGCTCACCTTGAACTTGTGCTAGGTACTCTTAGAGATGAATGTCTATATGCTAACCTTAAGAAATGTGTCTTTTGCACAAGTGAGCTTGTTTTCCTTGGTTTTGTTATTAGCTCCCAAGGTCTTCGAGTTGATTTGGAAAAGATTGAAGCCATACAAAGCTGGCCAAGACCAACCACCGTGAGTCAAGTACAAAGCTTCCATGGGTTAGTAAGTTTCTATCGCCGGTTTGTCAAGGACTTTAGCACCATGGCCGCGCCTCTCACATCAATCATTAAGAAGAGTGTTGGTTTTAAATGGGGAGAAACTCAAGAGAGATCATTGCTAGATCTCAAGTATCATCTCACTCACACCCCAATACTTACCTTACCGGACTTCAACAAGACATTTGAGGTTGAATGTGACGCATCTGGCTTGGGAATAGGAGCGGTTTTGACACAAGGGGGGAAACTAGTTGCTTTCTTTAGTGAGAAGTTGAGTGCAGCTACTTTGAATTATCCAACCTATGATAAGGAGCTCTATGCCTTACTAAGAGCAATGCAAATATGGCAACTGATATATCATGGATTTTACCCGTTTTTAGCCATGATATAAGTCGTTTTATCGAGTCTTTCTAGTGCTTTTTCTATTATTTTAGAGTCTTTTCAGGTTTTAGCACGTTTGGGACGAAATTGGAGATTTTGGAGACATTTGGAGCCTTTTTGGAGCAAACCAAGAAAGTACCGCAAGCCTGAGTATCGATCGACACCATCCCGATCGATCGACATACTCGCTTTCAAGCCTGAGTATCGACGACACCATCCCGTATCGATCGATACCGACGAATCGACGGAGATAGATGTCCATGACAGAATTCTCCCAAAAGAAGCCCAATACTTTCCCTTATTTACAAAGAAGCCCACGTGTTTTTAGACCTATTTAAGCAAAMTCTTAGTCTTTAGGTTAAAGACTTTAYTTTTCACTATTATTCTKGAGCSAGACTTGACTTTTGAGAGCTTTTGTGAGGGAGACGGATCCAAGACTCTGTTCATCATAGAAAAGATCCCGAACCCTTGTTTTTATTCTTTTGTTTAATTTCATGATCTATTCATTATGTTATTTGTTTCATCTATCATGCGAGTAGTCTCATTTTAGTTTAGAGTTTTCTCATATGGATTTCTCTCGATTTATGATGATTGATTTGTTAGGGTTCAAAATCTGAATAGTTCTTCACCATAGGTTGTTCTCAAAGCTATTTCTAACCGATCACTTAGAATATGAACCTAGATTTCGATTAGACCAGTGCAATGAGTAATCGATAAAACCTAGGGTGAGCAATTGGATTATCTGCAAAGAGATTTGATTTAATCGAATTGTGAACATATCAAACTTGAATTGATTGCTGGTTTACGTGTAGGATTTGCAAAGAGATTTGGAATTTTAGACTTTAGACTTAGTTAGTTTTCGCAGAACGTTGGTTAACTATACTTTCGTGTTTGAGTTCAAGAACGGCGCTTAATTGAATTGAACCTTAATTGATTAATTGTTGTTTATCATTGATTTCCTGAGAGTTACCCTGAGCCTAATCCTTCCCTGAATTGAATTAAAACAATCATATTTCGATCACCTATTTTACTGTTTAACTGTGATTTGCTTAGCTTAATCCTCACTAAATTATTTATGTGTGAATTTTCGAGTTCTGTTTACCCTCGATATACTGCAACTTTTAGTACTTTTAGGGTATTAATTTGAGCATATCAGCAACACTACCTCCTCTCAAAGGAATGTGTCATCCATACCGATCACGAAACTTTGCAACATTTGAGGGGACAAACATCTTTGAAAAAGAGGCATGCCAAGTGGTTGGAATTCATAGAAATTTTTCTCTATGTGATCAAGTATAAGAAGGGCAAGGAGAACATTGTAGCCGATGCATTGTCAAGGAGACACACATTGATCACGACCATAGATTCAAGAATGCTAGGTTTTGAGCGTCTTAAGGGGTTGTATGTGGAAGATCCGTATTTGAAAGAAAGCTTTGAGGGACATGAGTCTGGTTCATTTGCAAAGTTTTACCTGCATGATGGATTCTTATTCAAGGAAAAGAGGCTTTGCATTCCCAAAAGTTCGATGAGAGATTTGCTAGTTAAGGAAGCGCACGGAGGTGGCTTTATGGGACACTTTGGGGTTGAGAAGACACTAAGTACTCTGAAGGAGCATTTCTATTGGCCAAGGATGAAGAAAATGGTCATGGATTATTGTGGGAGATTTCTTGTGTGTAGGAGAGGTAAGTCAAGGGTGCAACTCACGGAATCTACACGCCTCTACCCGTTCCTACACGGCCATGGGTTGACATCTCTATGGACTTTGTCTTAGGGTTACCAAAGATTCAACATAAGGATTCAATCTTTGTTGTGGTGGATAGGTTATCAAAGATGGCTCATTTCATCCCTTGCTCCAAGACCAATGATGTAACCCAAACGGCGTCCTTGTTCTTTAAGGAAGTGGTTCGCTTACATGGAGTTCTGAAGACAATAGTGTCGGACCGCAACACAAAGTTTTTGAGCCACTTTTGGAAGACTTTGTGGAAGAAATTGGGAACTCAAGTACTCTACTCAACTACTTGTCACCCACAAACGGATGGGCAAACCGAGGTTGTGAATCGAACCTTAGGCACCTTGTTGAGAGCCACCATTGGCCAAAACTTGAAAACTTGGGTTGAGTGTATTCCGTGGGTCGAGTTTGCTTATAACTCGGCGAAGCACTCCACCACCAAGAAGTCGCCCTTTGAAGTGGTCTATGGAGAGAATCCCAGCACTCCACTAACCTTTACCCCATCACCCCCAACCAAAATAATGGATATAGATGGGGAAGCCAAAGCCGAGACTATGAAGCAGCTTTATGAGGAAGTGCAGGACAATATATAGAAGCGGAATGAGAAGCTTGTGGAATGGTCCAGCAAAAAGAAAAGACAAATCCTTTTTGAACTGGGAGATTAGGTGTGGCTCCACATGAGACCTGAGCGTTTTCCAAGCAAGAGAAAAGACAAGCTTAACGAGCGAGGAGATGGGCCTTTAAAAGTGCTCGAGCGGATCAACAATAATGCCTACCGTATTGAACTTCCGGGTGAGTATAATATCTCTCTTCTTTCGATGTAGGAGATGGTGACTTTTTGGAGACAAAAGCTCTTGAAGAGGGAGGGAATGATGTGGACATCGTACCGATCTCTTCACAAATCGAAACCGAAAAACCCAAGGAGCTTAAGGTGCCGAGCTTACCCCCTACTAGGATAGTGACCAGAAGCATCTCAAAGGGATATCAAAAGGCGGTTCAATTCTACTTACATGGCCTCAAGGACCACGAGGAGCAAGCTAAACATTCGGATCCGACAGACCATTTGGAGGACATTGTGAGCGGACAAGTCGAGCCCTCAGACGTTAGCTCACGGACATGCAACCTTGGAGAGAAGGTTTTGTGTGTCCTCACTCTACACTAGTGAGGACACCCCTCAAGACCTTGAATAACGTATTGTACTCTTTTCCTACTTCAAGTTTTACCACATCGGGTTTCTAGAAAAATGTTTTAACGAGGCAAGAAACGCCTAAAGCTTCACATCTCATCTTCCTTGTTGGTTTGACTTGGAAATATCCATGACAAGCTTAGATACACAAGAGATGTGATCCTATCCTTAGGGAAAATCTCTACATATGTTTTCTCTTTCTTTTAGTTGCTTTTGAGACTTTGCCTTTTGTTGTGTTTGGCTTTGGGAATTAATTTGTGGGCTCAGTATCCAACTTGTCCCTAAAAGGGCTTAGGCCCAAATTAGACGTGTTCATCTTAATCCCAGCTCATCCCATCCCTTTCATCCATCGGTCCTTATTCAAGCCGAGATCTTTGCAGGGACAAGCTCCCCACCTCTACATCTCTTCCATCTTGAGTCTCTAGTCCGGGTCTTTGCGTTTCCTTGAAGACGGAGGCTCCATGGCTGTACCAAGGGTAGTCTCGAGAGTTTCACCCGTAAGACCGCAAGTGCACAATCAATGCAATTGTAATAATACGGGATCGATCCACAGAAAAATAGAATAATGCACAGAGAATGCAAATGCAAATCTAATCTAGGCGGGATAATAAAATAGGGGAGTTGTGTCCTAATGTAATATACATAAAAATAAATAAAACAATAAATAACATAAAATAAATGAAACAAATAAATTACTAAATTATTAAAACAGTAAACTAAATAAACTAAAGCATAATTAAATAACTGAATTAATTTGCATAAATTAAATGACATAAAATAAGTAACATAAATAAATAACGGAAAAATAAATAACATAAATTAAATAACATAATATAAAATAACTTAAATTAAATAACATAAATAAATAAATAAATAACATAAATAAATAAATATGGTTGATAGTCGATTTATAGAGAATTTAGATCTAGGATTTATGTTCTACCTTTACGTGTGTGTGTTTGTCAATCTAGGGATATCGAAGTTAGACTAGTCCACTCTCGTGGTATGCTAGTCATTATGTCAGACCCACTCTCGTGGCGACCTTCACGCATTACACGCAATCCCATCATCGATTACTAAGTGTTACTAAACTTTCGTTTGGACTGTCACGTAACCAAACGACTTTGTGTTTTCGATAACACTAAGTGAGTGATATATCTATTTCCAAAACACAACCCACTCTAGTCGTGATGTGTCTCTGAGATCTTAACCTAACTTGGCCAGAGTTAGATCAATAGGGTACTCCATCAAACAACAAACTCGACCATAGCTAATACTCCCTAATATGCAGATATAAAGTTTTAACCCACTCTCCTGGTGCTAAGAGCTTCTAATCGTATAACCACACCTACTGGATTCGGTTATACACTTAAGCATCTCCCATAAGAGAATACTTAGCATTAGGATTGCATAATAGAATAGCTAGATTCATTAAGAACAAAAAACATATTAAATCCAATAAGGTAGATCCCATCATCGACTACTACCCTCGTGGTCTAAAGAATCTACTCCCTTATCTCTTTGTGGGTTGCAGTAGAGATAGGGATTAGGAACATAAAAGCAATAAACTAAAAACAAAATTAAACTAAGAACAGAATAAGATCAAACCATAAACATAAACTGAAAACATAAACAAGAGAAAGAAATAAACCTAAAGAAGAAGAACTCTTTATTTGATATGAAAAGTGTATGAGATTTTCCAAGCCTCCTTATGAATGAGATTACATATGTTTATATAGTACTAGGGCTTTTGGAGCAAGCCAAATCGTGCCTTCAACGCTTCTAGAAGTCTCAGAATTGAAAATACCAAGTTTTCTTATCTTGAATCGTGTAGAATCGGAAATTTCCTTTCTTACTCGGACGTCAGTATCGACCGTGTATGGTTGATGCATCTGATCAATGGATCATTCGGAGTTTGCATCGACTGTGTGTTGTCGATGCTATCGATCGATGGCCACTCATGAGACTGCATCGACCTAGTATGGTCGATGCTAAGGTCGATGGTGTCTCTATGAAGCTTCTGAGATCTCAAAATTGAAAATACCTGTTTTTTTTATCTTGAATCGTGTAGAGTCGGAAATTTTCCTTCATACTCGAACCTTTAGCATCGACCGTGTATGGTCGATGCATCTGATCGAGGGGTCATTTGGAGTTTGCATCGACCATGTGTTGTCGATGCTATCAATCGGTCGCCACTCATGAGAGTGTATCGACCTGGTATGGTCGATGCTAAGGTCAATGGTCTCTCTATGAAGCTTCTGAGATAGCTTTACGTGATGTTACTGGTCCGAAAAAGTTACTCCAACATCCACATGGGTGCTTAAGGCTTTTAAACACTCTAGAAACACTAGTTTTGCTCCAAGTACCTATAACAACATAAATATATGCAAATGCACTAAAACTATCCTAAATGCTAACTATAACATATGGAACTAACCTATATGAATGCATAAAAACATGTAAATATGCATGTTATCAACGTGGCAAAATCTCAATATCTTATTCATTAAATGCTCTTTAAGTATCTCGGAAAACGTTACCGTTTAATGCGTATTTGAAAACATAACTAAAATACCAGAAAAACAAATGAAAACCCCTCTAGGCACCTCCGAATACCTCCAGTTCTACACATAGTCTTCACATGCATCCATTTTTCAAAAGAGTGAGAAATAAGTTACTCAGTGAGGGTGATCCCTCTAGCCACATGATCCTAAAGAATCCCAACGCAACATAGAATAGCCAAACCATATGATTGCATTCAAGCCACCAAGTAATCAACATCAAACAAGCAAACAATTTTATAGACAAAAGAATTCATGTGCATGCCTTTCACTACCTTAGCCTTGCCTGCCGTTAATGAGTTGCAACACGGCTACTCAGTCCATGCTCACAAACTGATCAAGCAATACTACTCCCCTAGATCTCATCTACGTTCTCCATCAACCTAGAATCAACACTCTAAGCACAACATCACATAGTCTCATGCATTTCTATAATCACATCGTCTCAGGATTATCAAGCATCACATCACAACCAATAATTTACTATCCAGCCATTTGATAACATTGTATTTTTACCTATTTTGAGTACTATTTCTATATGTTTTTGACAAGATTACGATGTGATTTTGGTACCTTTACGAGGGTTTTAAAGTATTTGTATTATTAAGAGTCTTTACAGATTTTTGGGCAAAACAAGATTCAAGACAGTTTTGAAGCATTAGAAGTTTTGCATCTTTTGAAGGTCTTCAAATGCACAAAAATGTAACGTTTATGGAGTCTATGAAAAGCTAGAAGAGTCATATTTCACCTCCAACTGGAATCATATCAAACCATTGAGACAAACGAATGTTATGCTCGATTTACTAAGATGTGTCAGACCACGCTCGAAGGTATCAAAGCCACTGCTAATCATGCCTTTACCGCGCCTAGCCAACATTCGTCCACGAAAACACCTTCATGGCCGCGCCCCAACTTCCCAATTCCGCGGCAATGCATCTCGACGTTTCTTTTAATCTAAAACGACATCATTTAACCCATTTCGACCCGGTAAAGCCCTAACCCATTTCTATCACCTCAAGTACTATAAATACATCCTCTTATGCCACGAGAAAGGGAGAGCAAGTTCAGCAGCCACAGAGAGAGATGACACACAACCACACAACATCTGAAGGTCCATCTCCATATGTTGTTCATCACTCCTCACCTCTCATCTCCATCATCATTATTTGTTTAGTTTTTCGTTTCTATTGTTTAAAGGGAAGATCCTGCACTTTGTCAGTATAGAGAAGATCCCTAAAACCTTTTTAATACGTATACTTGATTATGCAATCCTTTTCATTTCTTGTTTTGGGTTATTTGATCATGTCTGAGTAGGTTTCTCGTTGGGATTAAGGATTTTTGAAAGGAGGTTCATGGATTGTTAACTAGGGTGTTTAAATTCGGTTTAATATACCATAGTAGTTCTTCGTTCTAGGTTCGGTCAAAATGCATATTGCTTGAATAGCTAACTTGTGATTGATCCTTGGTTGATTTACACATCATTTATGTCATTAAATCACCCGTCCTAGCCTAGATGAGTATCGTGTTGCAACCTGCAATTTGTTGAGTTGTAGGCCTTTCTGAACTGATCAAACTTGATAATAATGCTTGTCTAATCTCGTAGTTGCCTGCGATTTTGTTGAGTAATTAAGTTGTTAGCCTAATGTAATCGGTGCACCGAAAGTGAAACTATTACATATAACTGTTTCGTAGTTCAAGACATAAATAATCGATATTACGGGAAAATGCTCATTTTATTTCCCAAGTCCCGGAAAAATGCAAATTTATTACCCAAATGTCATGGTCACAATTTTATTCCTAAAGTTGGAGTTGACTTCTTCAATTGATGCCTCAAATTTTTCAACGTTAACAAATTAAGTGGAGGTGTTAAATTCGTAACAAGATAGTTAAAATTTTAAATTACATCGTTAATTTCTAGTTATATATCGAAACTAGATCGTTCAAATAGAAAATTTTATATTATTTTCTTATTGTTTCTTCTTATTCTTCTTCTTCTTCTTTATATTTCTTTATTTAAAGTCGAAACCTTACCCAAAATCAAAAGCTGAGATCTTTGTCTGCGAGTCATGAAGAATGAGAGGAACAACCCAAAAGCTGGTCGCGGAAGCGTAGCTGGAGGAGGAAGCGAAGCTAGACGCGAAAGCTCAAAATCGGTGAGTTTGTTTCGATTTCGATTTTCGCGATTTTGAACCTGAGTTTGTGTAATTTGGGTCTTTCCGATTTTGAACTTGAGTAACTCCATTTGGGAAGATGAGAGTGTCGATTTGGGTAATTTCGATTTCGATTTTGAACTAGTATCTTTCAATTGGGTTTATTTGGCTACTGAATCGAGAAATTGATAGAATGTGGGGGGAGAAAATTAATTCTTATTCTAGATTTGACTACGAAAATTCAATTGAATTTCCGAAAAAGTGTGATTGCGGAAGTGATGTTATCATCTACACATTAAACTCCAAACTCAATCCTAGTCGTCGATACTTTCGATGTGGTTCTTCTAGAGAGGTAAGGTACAGTCATTCACAATTGTAATGTAGATGCTTACTTACTAACATTGTACAATTTTCTTGATCATAGAGTGGTCACTTGTTTAAATGGGTGGAAAAAGGAATGTACAAAGAAGTTCAAGAAATTTTACACAAGTATGTGATATATTACGGTTTTAATGGTTTTTAACCATCGTATTAGTAGGTTTTTATGTGCATTCTCTGTGTTTTAGAGTCTTTACAGGTTGGAACATGTTTGAAGCACAAAGAGCATGGATCAGGAGCAAAAGATCAAAAACACGCAGCTCTGAAAGATGTCTACAGTAAATTGGCCATATCTCTTCAATTGTAGATCTGATCGAGGTGATCACTTGTTTAACAAGAAGACTATGATTGTTCCGAGGCATATTCAATTGGTTGTGAGGAACGATGAGGAATTGAGTAAATTGCTCGGAGATGCCTAACATTCACAATCTCCTTCTTCCCAAAAAGACTGGTGTTTCATCAAAGCCATCTGCTGAAGACGATTAATCAACCAAATCTGCTCTCTGTTCTTTTTTAGTTTTTGGGGCTTTCTAAGTAATTTAGATTAGATCTACGGTGAAGAATCTGTCTTTTGTGTTTTTTTTTTCAATTGAATGTTCGTATGCTTCAATTTCATATGTTCAGATGTAGATCTGATCGAGGTGATTCGAGTTGGAGGTGAAAGATAACTCTTCTATCTTTCCAATGGTATCAAAATCGGCACAGTTGGATGAGGAGAACCTTAGGATCGATCGATCCAAAGTGGAGATCGATCGATCCTAAAAAAAACCAAAATCGTGATATCTTTTACAGATCGATCAAGCAGGCTTTTAAGAACAGGATAGATCGGTCCAGGAGTTAGATCAATCGATCCTGTTTTACTTTCTTTTGTAGATCACTCAGTTGGAAGCACAGACCGATCGATCACCCATTTAAAAACTGGATCGATCGATCCAGGTCATGGATTGATCGATTTGGTTTGCCGACATGTTTTAGATATTTGTTTTATAACGCGTTTTGAGAGATATTTAGGTTATTTTCAGCAATTGTTTCCCCATTCTCGTTCTGTAACTCATTCTCTCTCTTTTGAGAGTGAGAAACTTGTAATTCTCTCTCTAGTTCATGATCTTGTAAGCTTGGAAGAAGAACACATCTTGATTCATCATCTATAGAGAAGATTTCTTATCCCTATAATCTAATTTGTTAGTTGGGGTTTTCAAAGGAATTCAAATCATTGAACTAGATATAGATAGGGTATTGATATTTGATCTTCATCTATTATTGCATTGAATTAGATTAGATTGAATCTTGTCACCTTCACCTATGGTTATGTTTATTGCTTAGACTAAACTGATCATTTAGTCTATGAACTGAGGTTTAATCTATTCACCAAAAGTGTTATAGGTTGCTTGATAGAACATAGGTGAGCAATTTGTCCTTAGCCAACGAAAGTTGATGCTAAGGAAAACTTGTGAACAAATTGAACCTGCTTGTTAATGCTTATCTATAATTCTGAGTTCCAAACAAGAAGTTTTAGAATCTTAGGTTGCTAGATAAAGTGATCGATACCACGACAGTGGATTGTTTATACAATTCTGTTTGAGTTATAGATTGGCGACAACGATTGAAAATCTATCTATGATCTTAGGTTGGTTCTATTCTCCAAAAGCTTATAGGATTAGCTGGATATTACTTTAGATGAGCGAATTATCCTTAACCAACGAAAGCTGATGTTAAGGCAATTCGTGAATGAATCAAACTTGAGCCCTTGAAAATCTTATTGACAATTGTAACGACTGTTAAGGTTATTGACAATCGTAATGACAGATTGTCAATAATCCTTTTGACAATCGTAACGACAGTTAGGTTGTTAGATAAAGATATTTGATGCCACGACAGTGGATTGAATTTAAATTCGTGTTTGTAGTTTAAGATGGTTCCTAGTTATAAATCCCTGAATAATTGTCTGTTTCTTGATCCCTAAATCTTTGCAAATTCCCCTAATCTAACGTTTTTATTAATTGATATTTCTTCGTTTCTGTTTACCGTTTTAATTTAGTTTACAATTGCATTAATACAAACTCTATTATATTTTTGTCTTACCTTCTTAATCATTCACTATAATTCGTAGCGCAACACTTTATCCTCGTGGATTCGATCCCTAAGTACTACAACGTGCTGGGGTTATTTGAGTAGACCCGGTCCAAAAGCCGAACTACCAGTATGATAGAAATGATGAACTCATGGGATTGAATGAAGAGGTCTTAAGATGCAAAACCGAGATAGAGAAGTTCAAAATCAAGAACATGGTGCTTCTTGTTTGTGTTTGTGTTTTGTTTTTGGTCATAATGTACTACATTATGTTCCATAATGGTGATAGTTTAGGTTCTATGAAAATGTAGAACCTCTATCTTTAGTATGCTTTCAGTTTATGTACTGTTTGTATTGAGTAATCTCTATACATTTTAGTACAATTTTAAGACTTTTTGTGTTCAACATTGTAAGCTTTTGGAAGACTAAATTGTAAGATTTTTTAAGACTAAATTTAGTATGTATTGTTTATGTATTGGTTTCAATTTTCTAACCATGTTATGGTCGGCTTTAAGTCAATTTTAGAACATTAAACATAAAACTATAAAACACAACCACATGTCGTTTAAACACACAACATTAAATCGTCTAGAAAACTATAAAACATTATCGAGAAACCATAAAACACAACCCATTGTAAATACAATCCATAAAACACAACTCATAGTCAACATAAACCATAAAACATTGTCTATAGAATACAATACAAACCATAATACATTGTCTAAAAAAGACAATATAAACGGAACTCTCCATAGTCATTTAATCAAACATCAAATTCTCTAACCATGCACGTGCTTGTTGTGATGGCCTTACTTCTTATAGCCTTGCTTGAGAGCTTTGTGCTTGTGATAGCCTTGCTTAGGAGCCTTGTTGCGATGATCCAGCATATGTTTGGGAGCCTTGTTGGGATGATTCACCCTGAAAAAAACAATCAAATAGTTAGTACATAGAAAACACAAACAAACAGAAAACAGCAAAAGTGGCAAAACAGAACATGGACGCCCTCTTGGTCGTCTCTCTTGTGGAACAGTAGCTAGATTGGAATATCTACTCTTATTGTGCCCCTCCTTCTTACAATTAGAACAAGTGCCAACTCTCCCATGCCGTGTCAACTTGTTTGGATTTGATGATGATTCTTGGGATCCTTTCTCGTAGCATGACCATGTGGTCTTCCTTTGTTAGATATTAGTGGTGGTGGTAGCAAAGGTAGACGATCTAACCGTCTCCATAACATCATTCCTTAGACTGGCTTCATACCCTCAGCATACAATTGTCGCCACATTGAAGTCAAGTAGTAATCAGAGACATATTCATCGAGATCTAACCTTGTTGTAGTGATGACACACATGGCATGGAAACATGAAATTCCCTTCAACTGCCAGTACCCACAACCACAAGTCTTTGTTGTCATATCAACACAATAAGCATCACTATGGAACTCTACCTCATGCAAAGTCCCTGTTGTCATGTACCTTCTACAATCCTTTGCCTTTTGCCTATTGTTTTCAATCTCTTTGTGTGCTCTTGGTGTGAACCTTTTCTTCCACCTACTGGACAGGGTTGCCCTCTTTGCATTTCTCTCCATAATCTTCCTCTTAATCTCTGTTAGAAAGTCAAGCAATGGTTTCCTCCTTGCTTCCCTAATGTTCCGGTTAAATGACTCTGACAGGTTGTTTAGATTGTCATTGCAGCATGAACCAAGTTTG
Source organism: Boechera stricta (assembly GCA_018361395.1). Lineage (NCBI taxonomy): Eukaryota > Viridiplantae > Streptophyta > Magnoliopsida > Brassicales > Brassicaceae > Boechera > Boechera stricta. The sequence continues at coordinate 6,989,888 of CM031542.1, forward strand.
AAGAAAGTCTGAGACCATGATGCTGGATGGTAGCGCAATAATGAGGCAAATGCACTTTGGTTGTATTTCTTCAAGGCTTCTAAGTTATCCTCAAATGCTTGCCTAGTGTAACTCCTAAATACCTTCCAAAACATACGATCAAGCTCAATGTCCTTATTAGTTTTCTTCCAATTTTCCAGAATATGTCTTGCACACATTCTGTGTTCAACGTTGGGCAACTCTTTTTAAATAGAAATAAGAATACCCAACAAAAAAAAACACAAGCAATGTCTAATTCCAAATCACAAGCAATGTCTAATTACAAAAACACAAGCAATGTATGAGATGATACTTTATGCTTATCTGAGATGATGGTAATGTTATCTCCATCACTAAGTTGTAAATCCTTTTTCAGAAATTACACAAACCACAACCAGTTCTTAATTCTTTCAACCTACTGCCCAAGCTATAGGGAAAATTTTGTTATCCCCATCTCTACCACAAGCACCTAACATTTGCCCTTTATATCTCACTTCATAAAGGCAGCATCCAGACTAATAATAGGTCTATACGAATTCCTCCAAGCTTTTTTCATTGCATCAAAACAAACATAGATACTGTAGAACCTCTGCTTACCTCCAGGAACTGGTCTAGGATTCGTCTCTATCTCCACTGTTGATCCTCTGTTTGATCTAAGAACCTCATCTTGATAATCTCATATTCTTGCAAAATGAGCTTCATGACACTGCCTTCTTTTCTCAGCTAGCAATGTCTTTGATCTCCTACACTGATGAACCGACACTATCATGTTGTATTCCCTCTTGATTTCATCAACCATTTCCTGTGACTTGATTTTCGGCTTAACTCTAAGTCTTTCCTCAAACAACTGTACCATTGTACCACCTTTCAACAACTTAGTGAAACCACTCCTAACACATATATGCTCGTCTATAAAAACCTTCACCATTAACTTGTTCTTACCCTTTTCAGGAGAACAATAACACCTCCGTGGACACTTTTCTTCAACCGATTTTGTACACTTAGCACCAAGCTTATCTGCTGATGATTTGTAGAATTCAATATCGTACTGTGACTTAAGGGAATACCTGAGAAGGACATATTTGAACTCCTATGCGTTGTTGAATGTCTTCCCTAGCTGTAAAATCTTGTCTGGATCCTCCACAAACACGAACTCCTCACCATTTTCATTATCCGAATCTGAGAGTGGATCCAGAATTTTTTCTTCTTCCCATACATCATATTTGATATCATCATCATCATCCCCGTTTGCGTTATCCACGCCAGCTTCATCATCACCACATGAATTACCCTCGCGACTTGGAGAATAAAATGAGCATTTTCCATTGATGTTACCTTGTTTACATTCCTAGTACGATTCGATCCATGATTACCCAAAGAATTTCCTGCTTCCCAACATTTCTTTTATTGATAGTTTCATCATTTATTTAGCATTTATTTTATGTTTTCTTTCACCATAAAAAAATTTGTTTAAAAAATCTCTAATTAATGTTGTCTTAGCTTTATTCCTGTCTAACAGAATTCGTAGCGTAGCTTAGTAGTCTCTGTATGATTGATCTACGGAGGCTAGCTCCTAATAATGAGACTAAGCAGCTTAGTACTCATTCTCATCATCAATATATATATTTGGTCTTCTCAGGTTATATGGCAGCCACGGAAGTGAAAAAAATTAATACCACACGAATGAATAATAAATTAAATTAGAGATACAATTGTTAGTAATTATTTAACTGACCTAGTCTACTCTTAACTTTACAACTGACATAATCTACAACTAAAACCTTTATAGTACAGTCTACAATTATAGTCGAATCACTCTTCGACCAAATATAGAAAAAATATATATACTAGCAAACTCAAATTTCGTAAACGAATAGTAAGCTAGTAACACACATCGTAGTTTTCTAATATAAAATAAAACAAAGACCGATCTTAGTTTTTTAAGAGGATGACTTAGAGTACGTTATAAATAATTAATTAATTAGTTGAATATTCGAGATTAAAATTAGAGCATCTCCATTTGTTAAATTAATAATACATATGTAAGATGAGTTTCTTATTAAAACTTCATAGGTTTTTAAACAAGAACACTTCTCACCTTTTCTCCTTTTTTAATTTATTTATTATGATTTTATGCTCTTAGTTTTTTCTTACCAACAAATAAAATAGAAAAATATGGCCTTATTTCAAATTTGTTCTGTTTCCTTACCGAAAAATAAAATATCTAATATATCAAGTCGTATTTGTACAAAACTTAGACAATGGGACACAACCGAAGAAAAGTCTTCCATTGACCATTCTTTATTATTTTTTTCATAAATCCATTTCTTTTCTCTCTATAAAGACCTCCATCTAAATCTAAACAGATCATTGTCCCAAGATACAAAGATGACGTTTCACAAAATCTTTTTTGTAATCTCTCTGATGCTCGTTGTCTCATTGGTTAATGCAGTTGACTACTTTGTTTTCGACAACACCGGAGATTCGGACGGAGGAAGGAGATTCCGAGGAGAGATCGGCGGCGTAAGCTATGGCACAGAGTCACTAAGATCTGCCACAGACTTCGCGTGGCGTTTGTTCCAACAAACCAACCCTTCAGACAGAAGGTCGTCCGTTACAAAGATCACACTGTTCATGGAGAACGGTAACGGTGTAGCGTACACTTCGAATGATGAGATACACTTCAACGCGGAATATCTCGTGAATGTATCGGGAGATGTTAAGAGGGAATTTACCGGGGTGGTTTATCACGAGGTGGTCCATTCTTGGCAGTGGAACGGTGCCGGTCGGGCTCCGGGTGGGCTTATCGAAGGGATAGCGGATTACGTGAGGCTGAAAGCAGGTTACGATCCGAGTTATTGGGTCGGGCCTGGTGGTGGTGATAGATGGGATCAAGGTTATGACGTTACCGCGAGGTTCTTGGATTATTGTGACGGTCTGAGGAATGGGTTTGTGGCCGAGCTGAACAAGAAGATGAGGAATGATTATAGTGATGGCTTCTTTGTTGATTTGCTTGGGAAAGACGTGAATCAGCTATGGAGAGAGTACAAGGCCAAATATGGTCAATGAATTCAAATGATATGAAAATAGTCTCAATATGGGTATTCAAAATAAAAATAAAACGTTTAGTAAAAATAAAAATGATTTGTAATCTCTTATGGTGTTGTTAAGTTTCTATTGGAAAACACATATACGTACATTGGTGTCTTTGTATTAAAATATTAGCTCTTGCTAAAATTGGTATTGTAAGTTATTAAATTATTGTGAGTTTAGTCAAAGATAATATATCGAGAGTTCATTTAGAACATTATGTCAGTGTTTGTTCCTGATCGTGGTCGAATAAAAAACTATTTCTTGTAATTGTCCATTAAGTTTTTTTTTTTTTTAAATGTTAAATTTATACCATTATCATTAGTAGAAATGACCGCTTCCTTGCTGGTAGTGCTGTCCGTGTTGTGCGTGTTGTCTGTGTTGCCCGTACTAGTGCCGATCAAGTCTTAGAACAAGGTAAAAGAATATCTATCTTTTATTAATGTTTAGAAAATAACTCAAAACTAAATACTCTTGTTCTCGTAACATTTTGTCACAACTCAACAAAGTTTCTCTCTTATTGTGTTGTTATTGACACAACTCATCAATAACTATATATAAGGAGACAACTTAACCTAATTTCCTTATTTATCTTGATTTAGATATCTCCTAAATCTATACACAATCTTCATATTTTCATTTTCTCTTATCTTAATTAACATATCTCTTTAATAAGATAACTTGGGCTCCAAGTTGTGAATTACCCAACAATCTCCCCTTTAATTCCAACTTGAACTTGGGAAGTTTTAATTTCTTGAACTTCGATTATACTCCGCATCTCCTTGAACTTGATCCAAGCCAATGCTTTGGTTTCTTCCTACTTTTTTCACCGCCTCTGCTTGTTTCTTCTCCTCCTTAATCGTTCCTTCTTCTATGACCTCAAGCATGAAGAAAGGAACATCGGATTCGTGTGTCTCTACTACGTTTGCTTCTTTAAGTTTTTGTATTCTCTCTGGACAAGATGAAGCAAAGTGGCTTAGCTTGTCGCAGCGATAGCAAACAACCTTAGAATTATCCTTCTTTGGTTTGTCTATGGTGTCGTCAGTTTGGTTTTGGCCATTGAATCTTCCTCGACCTCTCTCGCAACCACTTCCTCTTTGCCCCTTTCCTCTCAGTTAATAAAACTGCCACAGGAACTATAAGAATCATTAGAGAATATGAGCTGTCCTTGATCTTCTTCTTTAGCTTCTTCTCCAATTCTTTCCTCATAAGCTTTTAATCGACCAACATTGTCTTCAATGGGTGTTGAGTTAAGATCCAAAACTTGCTCGAGAGAAGCCTTGATTTGGATATACATGTTCCTTGGGAGACTTTTGAGAAACTTCTTCACAAGTTTCGACTCCTCCATCGTTTTTCCTAGGGCTGCAACTTTCCAGCAAAGTCATCGATCGTATCCGTTTCACTCATCTTGAGGCGATCAAAGTCAGCCAAAAGGGTTTGAAGCCTCGCTTCCTTCACTCGATCAGCTCCTAGATGTCGAGCTTTAATCGCCTCCCATATACCCTTCGATTTATCTTAATCACCATCTTGTAATATTAGATTTTCTGGTATCGATTGGAACAACAACGCTATGGCTATGTCGTTTTTATCGGTTCGGACGAGCCCGATTCTATCCTCACCCACACCTTGTGAACTCTCAGTAGCACCTTCATCCTCATAGCCCAAACTGTATAGTTTGTTGAGGTTAGCATCAGACATTATATTAATGACAATGCTAGCTCCTTCATCTTCGCTGAGGTTGTGTCTCCCATGTCTTGGTCACTCTCGCCTCTTACTCTTGATCGTATCGTATGAGCTCGTGTATGTAACCTTAGCTCTGATACCAATTCAAGTCCTGATCGTTCGTATAACACAAATCGTATAGAAAACTCTCTTTATTATGTTTAGAAAATAACTCAAAACTAAACACAACCCTAGTTTTATAACCGCTGCTAGCCTTTTTGCTTGAGTCAATCGAGAATTGCTTGAATCTAAGCTGGTGCTCCTGGAATGATCTGTTGGCCAAAGTAGTTCCAGATGTTTCCTGCGTATTCGCTTTTAAAATACAAATGAGAATGATTTTCATCTTCCCTAGAACAAAGCACATATTGTTCTTGGACTTAAATTCCCCATCATGCTAATCTATCCTTAGTATGCAATCTGCATAAATAAGAGATTGTTCTTGGACTTAAATTCCCCATCATGCTAATCTATCCTTAGTATGCAATCTGCATAAATAAGAGAGCCATGTAACAAAAGTTACATGAGGAGAGTGTTCGCGAAGTTGCTCCTAGGTCCCTTTCGAACTAAAGTTGCTACTGAAGGTTCCATTTGGCCTCCTCCATAGGTAAGTGTCATCTCCTCTTGTATGATTAGGCACTGGTATTCCTGCTAGTGTTAGAAGTACTTGTTCAACTTGCTTATAACGGGCATGAGAGAGGGTCTAGTGGCATGAAGGTGTTGCTGCCGCCACTATTGCATCCAACGGAACCTGAAGTTGCCTCGGTCCTTGACGTCCCAGGAAAGTAATCAGTTGGCCTAAGTCAGTCCAAAAATCAAACCAAAAAGTGCTGCCCGGCCATCCCTAACTGAACAGCGAAGGAGTGATGTTAGTGTTGGCTTCATGCGAAACATACTACGAACGGTAGGCGAAAATCTTTGTAAGTCATTTGTTAGCCAATAACACTTGTTCTTGAAAATAAATGAGTGCAACCATGCAACCCACAATTGTAAAAAATTTCCAAACCCTTTTAAGCTTGAAGATTTCCTTAAAATCTACAAGATGTCTTATGCCCAGCCCTCCTTCTTCGTTTGGCTTACAAATATCTTTCCATGCAACTCTAGAACCTGCTGCGGAGGTTGTGCTATTTTTCCAAAGGAAGGTAGCACAAAGGGAGTCAATCTTTTCATAAAATCGCTTTGGTAAATCAAATACTTGGCTCCAAAAATTAACCATCCCATAAATTACTGAGGAGATTAGCCTAATTTTTTCTGCAAAGGATAAAAATTTAGTAGTCCAAGGGTGTAGTTTGAAGTGACTTTTTCAAGGAAAGATAATTAAACAACATGACAATTAAGTTAAGTTTGTTGTAAAAGTCATAATGTAGGCACCGTCGAGAGACACCGACGAAGAAAATAATTTTCTTTGTGGAGCTCACTGTCACTATGCATGCACAGTAACCTCATTTCATTTGCTTATAAATACGAAGGTTTTGTTTGATGTAAAATGGAGATCAAGATAATAACTTCTTCATAATAAAATATCTCTCTCTCATATATATCGACACACCCAGTTTTTGCGAGTACGATAAATTTCTTTCGGTAATATAACTATATATAAACACCGTATTTATAACACGTTATCAGCACGATCACTATGATCGTTATATTACCGCTGATACCGCTAGTTACTATTCACGACGGAAGTTACCGTCGACGTCGGAATTTACTGTTCACGACGAACTTATTATTCACCTCCAAAATCACCTTTACCACCGTGAGACGCTATTCACGCCGAAAGTACTGTTCATCACCAGAATTACTATTCCTTTCCAGACTCACTGTTCATTGCCGATTTTAAAACAAATGGTAAGACATCCGGTTAATACCGGGGGTAAGTTACTTTGTTCAATAAAATAAAATRTTTCGTAGGCGAACTGGCGCCTCTTAAATTTAATAMTGACAAGTGGCTGTTTAATGCACCACTATTTATTCTGAAGGGCGGCTAARCCGCCTTATGCTTTATTTAATATTACCGGGATGGCTATGCCACCAGAAATTTTATTCAAYATTATCGGTCGGCCAAGCCRCCAAATAATTTATTTTCTRGTTCACCGTGGATGACTTCTGTCACCATAATATCCGGACGGCTAAGCCGCCACATAATTTATTTTATRTTCCGTTATTACCTATTAATATTATTGGATGACTAAGCCTCCTTAAAATCGGCATAATTATTTTAATCATACCATCATAATTAATCATGACCCRTTTAAACTGAATCTGGTAATTGATCGCATGTTAGATAATTTCTGATTAATTTTTCAAAAATCTCCAACGGTCATATGCTTTCCAACGGTCCGGAATAGTGTTTTTCAATCTATAAATACACTCTCTCATTCACTCATTTATTCACATCTCATCTCATTCATATAAGAAATTTGCTTAGATTTCATTTGTAAAATGATTCGCATATTTCTARTGCTTTGTTTAGTTTTAATTATTGTTTGTATTTATGGCATCTCCGTTGGGGAATTTACCCCCGGAGAATTTGTCTTTAGTTTTGGTTTAATTTTTTATGGGATATTTTTCCTTGTAATTGCTTTGTTTATTAATATGTAATCGATTTAAAAATCGTTCTAATAAAAAATATTATATTTGGTTTTGTTTTTAGATAAATGGCAAACATTGAGAAGCTTAAATTCCCAGCTCTCAAAGTCACTGGAGCGAATTACATAGCATGGACCACCGATGTGGAACTCCATCTAGAATCGGAAAATTTGTCCGATACAATAAAAGAAGGAAATAAAACTTCTGCCCAAGAAAAGGCGAAGTCAATTATATTCCTACGAAAACATCTAGATGAGAATATGACACATGATTATGAGCACTTAAAAGACCCAGCAGAGCTGTGGTCCGCTTTAAAGGCAAGGTTTGATAACCAAAAAGAGATTACTCTACCTCATGCCTTAAAGGAATGGAAAAACCTGAGGTTTCAGGATTTTGAAAAAGTTGAGCAATACAATTCGGCTATATTGCGGATTGTATCTCAATTAAAATATTGTGGTAAGCCAGTTTCCGAGTCAGAAATGCTCGAGAAAACATACCTGACATTTCATAAGGAACATAGTGTCCTCCCTGAAATGTACAGAAGTCGGGGATACAAGAGGTTCTCCGAATTAATTGTGGCATTAATTCTGGCTGAGAAGAATCATGAACTTCTCATTAAAAACCACAATTCCCGAGAGCATTTCCTGAAGTAAATGCTATGGAAAGTCAAAATCTTGAAAGAACAGGCCAGACCAATCGGGGTCGTGGTCGTCGAAATATAATCCTCAAGGGAGGAGATCGTTCAAATGGGTACGAAATGAACGATCTCAAAAAGGAAAAGAGATCAAAATAGATCACTTCCAGAAACGTAAGGATATATGTTTCAGATGTGGAACAAAAGGGCATTTTGCCAATGATTGTCGTACCCCTGCACATCTATGTAAACTATATCAAGAGTCCACGAAAGGCAAAAGAAAAGAAGTGAACATAACGGAACACTCCGAGGGAACAACGTACCTCGATTCTGCCGACTTTGAGAATGATTTCGACGAAACCAATTACTGAAAATGCTTGTAATGAGACAAAAAAAGAATAAATCTCCAGTTATGCATGAGAATGCTTATATTGAGAGAAAAGAATAAGTCTCGTGTTATGCCATGTAAAATTATTATGTATTTTCAATCGTTTTCCGAATATAATATTTTTCAAACAAAACAATTATAAAATCATTATATGTTTTATTTATGAAATTCACTAACGACTATTGATGTTGATTACAGAAATGGATATTGCAAGTGGATCAAAATCCAAAGAAAAAGAAAAAGAAATATGTATACCGGATAGTGGAATAACGCACACTATTCTGAAGAATGAGATATATTTCTCAAATATAAAGAGGACAAAAGTTATTGTCAATACAATATCAGGTCCTGTTGACCTGATAGAAGGAACTGGTAAAGCCAGATTTTCGTTGCCAAATGGAACGAAATTTTCCATTGATAACGCCATGTATGCTCCAAATTCAAAAAGGAATTTGTTGAGTTTTAAAGATATCTACCTTCAAGGGTATGATACCCAGTCTGGGACTGAGGATGAAAAGAAGGTTATGTATATAACTTCTGRAAAAAATGGCAAAAGGGTTATCTTGGAAAAATTGTCAAGGCTTCCTTCTGGATTGCACCATACATATATATGGGCAATAGAATCAAATCTCGTGGTTGATAGAAATCAAGATGATTTCATATTATGGCATGAAAGACTCGGTCATCCGGGCACCACGATGATGCGGAGAATCATTGAGACTTCACATGGTCATGGACTGAAAATCCAAGGGATTTATCAGGGAAATAAAAAGACATGTGAAGCGTGTTCTCTGGAAAAATTGGTAATAAAGCCATCGCCAGCAAAAATTGAAAAGGAATCACCAAAGTTCCTTGAACGTATTCAAGGTGATATATGTGGACCAATTCATCCACCATGTGGACCATTCCACTATTTTATGGTGTTGATAGATGCTTCTAGCAAATGGTCACATGTTTGTCTATTATCATCTCGAAATATGGCATTTCTGAGATTTCTTCGATAATCAAACGAGGGCACGTTTGATTATCCTATTAAAAGTTAGATTAAACAATGCTGAATTCACTTCCGATCATTTAATGATTATTGTATGGTATCGAATTGAGGTTGAACATCCGTGGCTCATGTTCATACTGAAATGGGTTGGCTGAATCATTAATTAAGCGTCGCAATTGCAAGACCGTTGATCATGAGATCAAATCTCCCAACATMTGTATGGGGGCATGCCATATTGCATGCAGAAGCACTGATTCGGATAAGGCCGAGTGCATATCAAAAGTATTCCCCATTACAGTTGGCATTTGGTCGAGAACCAAATGTTTCCCATTTTAGAATTTTTGGTTGTGCAGTGTATGTGCCGATAGCACCCCCACAACGTACAAAAATGGGACCTCAGAGGAGGTTGGGAATTTATGTTGGATGTGATTCTCCATCAATTATAAGATACCTAGAACCAAAGACTGGTGATGTCTTTACGGCAAGGTTTGCCGATTGTCATTTTGACGAGAAAGTATTCCCGGTTCTAGGGGGAGAAAATAAGCAAGTAGTGAAGGATATCAAGTGGAGTGTACCAACATTATTACACCTTGATCCTCCTACTAAGCAGTCAGAACTAGAAGTTCGACGTATTATGCATTTGCAAAGTATTGCAAATCAGCTTCCCGATGCATTTGCAGATACCAAAACGGTAACAAAATCCCATATACCAGCTGCAAATGTTCCTGCTAGAATTGAGATTCCACAAGAAGGTGGACTAGCAGATGATACACGGRAATCTAGAACCCGCTTGAAGCGTGGTAGACCCGTTGGTTCTAAGGATAAGAATCCTAGAAAAAGAAAGGAAGCAGAAATGCATAATTCTCCCAAAATGGTTGAAAATATTTTGGAAAATGAGAATCATGAGAATAATAAGGATGATGCAGAGCATCATGAGCCTAATGAAAATTATGAGATATCTATCAACTATATCCATAATGGAAGGATATGGAATAGAAATGAGATAGTTGATATTGATAATATTTTCTCATACCTCGTGTCAAAAGAAATAAATGAGAAAAACGAGGATCTAGAGCCAAAATCTGTATATGAATGTCAAAAGAGACATGACTGGCTAAAATGGAAAGAGGCAATAAAAGTCGAGCTTGATTCGGCGAAAAGTATTGGACTTGTACTCACTTAGAGGGTGTGAGAGTTGATACAAATGGGTATTCGTTCGAAAACGAAATGAGAAAAAAATGAAATTATGAGATATAAAGCTCGCTTTGTTGCAGGTTTCTCCCAGACCTACATTGATTATGAGGAAACATATTCTCATATGGATGACATCACGTTTAGATTCTTGATGAGCCTAGCAATTTAATGAGAATCTAGAAATGCGTCGATGGATAGTCGTTACGCATATTTATATGGCTCATTGAATCTGATATCTATATGAGAATCTTGATGGTTTTAAAATGCGGGCGCATTGAGTTCGAACCGAAAGTTGTGTGCGATAAAGTTGCAAAGATCATTATATGGGTTAAAGCGATGCAGGCGGAATGTGGTATAATCGCTCCGGTGATCATGATAAAAGAAAGGATATGAATGACCATATGCCCATCATTTTATCGAAAGACAATATCGGTTGTGATAATCGCGGTATATGTTGATGATCTGAGATATAATCGAACTTCAAGAGATGCGAAGCATCAGATTATTTAAAAGGAGAATTTGAGAGGAAAGATCTCGGGCGGACAAAGTATTGTCTTGGTCTCAGTTGAGAGATCAAAAGGGTATATTTGTGCATCGATCCACATATACAAAGAGTGTTAAAAAGATTTAACATGGATAACCTCTAGCACCCATGGTCGTAGAGCGTTGAATTTTGAAAATGATCCATTCAGATCAGAGGAAAATGAAGAGATACTTGGAAGTGCCATATCTAAGTGCGATTGGAGCCCTTATGTATCGGCCAGGTATGAAGGCCAGATATATCATTTGCCGTTAATCTAGCAAGATATAGTTCATCCCTCTCGAAGACATTGGAATGGGATTAAACATGTCTTTCGATATCTTGGTCGATTGATTTAGGATTATTTTATCTAACAATTCAAATGGTCAAATGATTGGTTTTGCGGTGCAGGATATTTATCGGATCCACCAAAGCCCGATCCAGCGAGGATATGTATTTCGATCGGAGGCACCGCATGATATCTTGTCGTTCCGAAGCAGGACTTGTGGCTACTTCTTGAAATCATGCTTAATCCGCTCCATGAAGCAAGCAGAGAATGTGTATGGTTGAGATCGATAAGACAACACATTCGTCAGTAAGCGGAACCCAGTAAATACGACAACATCCTTTATGAAGATAATGCGCATGTCGCAAAGCGAAGGAATGATATATCAGCGATAGAACAACATATCCCTCGAAGTTCTTCCATACACGAGAACTTGAGAAGAATAAAGAAATTGAAGTCGGAATCGTCGGATCATGCGAATCTGCGGATCTCTTCGAAATCCTTTACCCGCCTCGATGTTCGAAACATGTTCACAACATTGGAATGCGTCATGGAGACATATGAGATGCGTAATTGAGGGAGCTGCGTGTTGTACTCTTTTTACCTTATCGGTTTTATCCCAGGGTTTTCATAAGAGTTTTTAACGAGCAACAAAGCTTGACGCTGTAGAAGTGGCGATTGGTTTCCAAGGGAGTGTTGTAAAAGTCATAATGTAGGCGTCGGCGGACACCGGCGAAAATAATTTTCTTTGTGGAGCTCTGTCATTATGCTGATAACTCATTTCATTTGCTTATAAATACGAAGGTTTTGTTCGATGTAAAATGGAGATCAAGATAATAACTTCTTCATAATAAAATATCTCTCTCTCATATATATTGACACACCCAGATTCTGCGGGTACGATAAATTTCTTTCGGTAATATAAATATATATAAACACCGTATTTATAACAAAGTTATCTTTGTTAAGTTATTTTTTCAAGAAGGTAATTAAACGACATGACAATTAAGTTAAGTTATCTCAATTGTCCATTAAGTTATCTTTATTATAGGAAAAACAAAAGTAAAAACTATCGGAATATAAAATTATACGTCTCGCAACAATAAAACGACATGACAAAAACCGGCTAAGACATATAGTTGATAACTTAGATGATATCCCTAGAAAAAAGACATGTTACGCAAAAGTCATGCATCATCGTATATAAATGATAGAAATAAAATCGTCTAAAACATAATTTTCCATTTCTTTCATCAAACAAAAATAATATATTTTAATTTTTTAATTATCATGATATAAATTGCCTATAGTGCAAATGAAATACTTTATAGTTATATATGTTTTATTTTAAAGCTTTTGCTAATCTTTGCATCGACAATTCAATCCTCCATTGACAGCATCACGTAGACTAATCGGCTAATGCGTAAACATCGATGTTTCTCATTCTTGTTCGGCATGCAGTTTGTAAAACCACAATTGGTTTTTATATATATGGTGTAAAACATTTAGATTAATCTAACTTAACATTAAATAAAATAAACATAAAAGTTTGCTAATATATAAATCTATATATTGTGTGTTCTGTTAAAATAAAATGTTGAACAAAATGAATAAATCAGCCTTTGGAATTATTTTTAATCTGTTATGATGTTGTAAGTTTCCATTGGAAACCAGATAATAAATTGTACTTATATTTAAAGTAAACATTGCATAAAATATGTTGTCAAAAAAAAAAAAAAAACATTGTATATATTTTAAAGGTCTGACGAAAATTGATATTTTGAAGTTAAGGTCGTGGTCGAATAATAATACTTTCTTGTAATCATCCATTAACTGTACTTGTAAGAAAAATAATAACACTAACTTAAAATCTAGATAAGGGATCCTTTCAAAAACAATCTACCATACTTCTCTTTAATCTACATACACCTCTGTTTTATAATCTTTGTAAAAACCCCAAAATACCTTTTAGTCATTCTAATTAATTATTATAGAATTTAAATTAATAAAAAAAATTACCGATCATTCTAGTATAATTTTGTACAACTATCTACATAATCATACCCAGTTATATCTAATTATTCTAGCACAACTATATACAATTATATACCTATTCGAACCCAATTATACCTAGTTATACACAAATAAAAAAATTAAACCATGTTATTGTTGGTATAACTACAGTTAAAACTATATAAACCTATTTGGTTGATAATAAGATGTTATTAAAAGGTAAGATTGTAATTTTGTTATTTTTATTTAGAAAAGAAAAAAAAAAAAGGCATATATATATATATATATATGAGGCTTTTTTCATATTCACGGACATATGAGCAATTTGATCCGAAGAAAAGGTCCACATTCGTTGACAAAACCCAATTACAAAGAAGAGGACAAAGGGTAATTTCCCAAATTTCCGTCTCCGGCGACGATGAAATGGTTGCTCGTCGCCGTGTTGACCGCTTTATTAACGATCTTCTCCGCCGTAACACAGTCCCATCTCCTCCGTAGATCTCCAGTCAATTCTCTTTGCGCTGATCTCATTCATCCCGCTAATTACTCCTGCACTGAACACACTGTACTGTAATCTCATCTTCTATCTTAGAACCGAGATTTCATTGAATCAGTCGCAAAAAAAAGCTCACTTTTTTGTTTGTTTGTTTATAGATTGAAACAAAGGATGGTTACATATTAGCTCTTCAACGTGTAGCTTCTCATGGTCCAAGACTTCAATATGGTCCACCTGTTCTGCTTCAGCACGGACTATTTATGGTAATCTTGTTTAAAGGCTTTAACGTTAGCATCTCTTTACTTGGTGAATTTAGTTAAAATTGCTAAAAATCTCGTCTTTTTTTGTGGGTTTTTGTTATTAGGCTGGAGATGCGTGGTTCTTGAATTCACCTAAAGAGTCACTAGGTTTCATTCTTGCTGATCATGGGTTTGATGTTTGGGTAGGAAATGTTCGTGGTACACGTTACAGTTATGGACATGTAACTTTGTCTGAAACTGATAAGGTATGCAAGGACTTCTCTTGTCTTTCTTCCTCTGAATGTATGAGCTATACCTAAAAATGTCCATTTTAGTTTTGGTACAACAACACATGTATATATCTCTGCTTTCACTTCTATAATGTAGAGGAATAGTTTAAGAATATGGCCATCGTTAAGAAAGTAATGCATTTTGTTCGGTTACACGTTGTAGTAAAGACTTCTCTCTGAGGTGTGAACGTATTTTTGTACCTCATAGGTACCTCTGTATGTATGAGCCTCATCTGAAAATATCCAAATTAGTTTTGGTACAACATCACATATAATTGTTCCTCTCCTTTCACTTCTTTGATGTAGAAGAATAGTTTACGAATACGGCCATTGTTTGTGAGGCTTAATAGTGATTCCTTATGCCTGGTTTATTGTTAATAAAAGTTACTAATGCTGGCAAGAACAGAAGATGTCGATAATATAGTTGACATTATAGTGTGGAGAAAGGAGGATAAGAAAAGTAATGCTTTTATATGCAGGAATTTTGGGACTGGAGTTGGCAAGATTTGGCTATGTATGACTTGGCAGAAATGATTCAGTATCTGTATTCCATTTCAAACTCCAAAATCTTCCTTGTTGGTCATTCTCAGGTCATCATTCTTCTGAGATTATATAAGGGTGCCTTTTTGTTGATTTTTAGTATGCTAACTTTGTTTAATTGTTTGACAGGGGACTATCATGTCTTTTGCTGCTCTTACTCAGCCACATGTTGCAGGAATGGTTGAAGCAGCTGCGTTGCTTTGTCCAATATCATATTTGGATCATGTCACAGCTCCACTTGTTGAAAGAATGGTTTTTATGCATCTCGATCAAGTATTCTTGGCGCTCGCTCGAATATTATTAGAGTGATTTCTGAGAATTAAGTTAACACGTTTGCTACTCTTTACAGATGGTAGTTGCTCTTGGGCTGCATCAAATAAACTTTAGAAGGTTGTGACTTCTGTCTCATCTAGTGTTTTTGGTGTGTTGATATAGTGTGACGTTTCTGAACTAACCATCTGGTGAATTTATTCTGTGTTTTCAGTGATATGTTAGTTAAACTTGTTGACTCATTATGCGAAGGGCATATGGATTGCACTGATTTCCTCACATCCATAACAGGTTTTCTCTCTTTCTCTAATCCTCCTGTAGTAATCTGTTGACAAGATATTTTCTTTTTTATATCGGTTCGATAACTATGCTTGTGAGAAGAAGACCAGAGAACATACAACAATGTGAAATAGTGGAAAGTATTTGAAATTTTGTTTTTTTTGAACTGAAGAAACAAATATTTTAGGATTATGTAATGAGAGCTCTAACCCTCTCTCTACAAAACCCTTTTCACCCAAAGAAGCTTGGTTGCCAAACCCCATTAACTCTGTACATTAGTTATCGCCTCCAGATGACAGAAAGGCTTAATTTCAGCATGCCTTGTGTATTTTATTGAACTATGGAATCAGAAACTTCTCAAGCTTAAGCACTTACTATTCAAGTTATAGAGACCAACGAGCAGAACCAGGCAGTACATGAGACGAGCAAGTGTCGAAAGCTTGTTTTGGCTATAATTAGCCTCCATGTCCTGTGATGCTTTCTGTGTATGTTTTTGCGCCTTTTCAATCTTTCTTTTAAACTAATATCAATGAATGACAGGGACGAATTGTTGTTTCAATGCCTCGAGGATAGAATACTATCTAGATTACGAGCCTCACCCATCATCTGTCAAGAATATTCGACATCTTTTCCAAAGTAAGATCTCTAATCCTTTAATCCTTGATTTGACTTGTTCAATGCAATAGCTTATTGTTTGTTACATGGCCTAGCATACTTACTCACACTCCCGATCTTTACAATCAACTCCAGTGATTCGGAAGGGGACTTTTGCACAATACGACTACGGGTATTTCAAAAATCTATGGATTTATGGGCAGTCGAAACCTCCAGAATTCAAACTCAGCCTCATCGCGGCATCATTACCAATGTGGATGGGGTATGGTGGAACTGATGGTTTAGCAGATGTGACAGATGTGGAACATACTCTCGCGGAACTACCTTCCAGACCAGAGTTGCTATATCTTGAGAATTATGGTCACATTGACTTTGTGCTTGGCGCAAGTGCCAAAGAAGATGTCTATGCGCACATGATTCAATTTTTCAGAGCAAGGAGAAAGTCTAGTAGTTGGTAAAATACTCAATACACTGCTCTGCTTTGCACATATTTACTTTCCGCAAATATATTAGTATACATCTTATTGTAAATATTTCCTTTATGTACTAAATTTGCTGTTTGAAAGAGCTACTTTGCACCAACCTAGATATGAACAGATAGAATATTGGTCGTCGATGAGTTTAGAGAAATTACCACACATATTTCATGTTACCAGTTGTTTTGTTTCGCCATTAAAATTAAGCATCTGCGTCTTCTGGCTGGATATTGTTCGTGTGGCTGATTCATTATTTGTATTTGGATGCTACGTTTGGATGCAAAATCAATTGCAATCAAAAAATTTTGTTGATAATTTAGATGCAAAAAGTGAGCATTTGGATGCGAATTTTGCATCCAAAGATAGCACAAGTTTGTCACCTTACAGAGATGATCATCAGATCAAATACCTGACTGGCCCTTCCTTAAGTACAACTTTCCAGAATCCACGAGAGATCAACAGTTTATACTGAAGACTCAATTAAACCAACGGTCGATCTCAAAATGTAACATATAAACTACCGTGAAATGGAAAAAAAAAAAAATAGAAAGGGGCAAAAGAAAGATGCCGAAAAAACACTACATTTAACAGAGCACTTGCTAAAAGGGGTTTAGAAAATGTTACTGGTTCTATTAAGTAGCCTTTGAAGTTGTACCAGAAACTGAACATTACGATGATATGTCACGGGTAAAAAAAGAAAATCATACTCTCTCAATCTTCGTTTTCCTTACTTGAATGATGTATGTGCAGTGCAAAAGCCCTTGAGATTCCACTGATGTGGCTTTTTTATTTTTATAACCTTTGGCTGAAGTACATGTTCATGAAGTATCTTGACGGGTTGAATCCACTTAAGATCACTGCAAAAATGGTGAACAAACTTGAGATGATGTTCACACTTCTTTGAAGAAGAGGAATCTGTGAAACCAATGAATCTGATTGAACTTACAAATAGGGGACAGGACAATCACGACCCCGATTGGGTAGAGGAAGAATGTTGTTCGCTCCAAAAATGGAAGTACTGTATGAATTCACAACAAACAATGCTGTTAGCTCAAAATTATACAGCAGATCAATTGTGAAGGATAAAAGGGAATTATGAGACTTACCGTCATATCCTAGGAAGTTAAGATAATGGTAGTACGAAGCCCCGACCATGAAAAGCAGATTCGACAGCAGTAAAGGGATGAATCCGTGAGCTATCAGGATTGGTGATAAGAAATAATGTATGACTACCACACAAGAAGAAAGTATAAGTCATAAATCTCTTTTTACAGAGATTCAAGTTTGAGAATTGAGTAATGTATTTGAAGATGGAATTACCGTAAAGCAGCACAAACATTGGAAAGAACGAGTTGCAGTGAACATCAAATGTATACAGC
The DNA here is from genome assembly GCA_018361395.1 of Boechera stricta. Classification (NCBI taxonomy): domain Eukaryota; kingdom Viridiplantae; phylum Streptophyta; class Magnoliopsida; order Brassicales; family Brassicaceae; genus Boechera; species Boechera stricta. Next base: position 7,007,917 of record CM031542.1, read on the forward strand.
CTATAGAGATATGCATAGAAGGCAATTCATGAACATACTCACACGGATAGAGATTATAAAAAGGAGAAACTATGATATGAATACTGAACTATGAACAGGAAATTTTCTGTTTTCGAGATTCTAACTCATCTTAGAGAAAAAGAAATCAACCAAAGAAAGGAGGTCAAAAGATAAGATTCAGTCCATAAACTTACCATTCAACGCGTTGTTCCACCACATGACTGTTTGGAGCCTCCTCGCGAAGGTAAGAGTTTGTCAAAAACCTGGTAATCCATATCTTAAGTCAGAGAAACAGTGTAGATTTGATATAAGAAACCACTCAAACTCGGTAAAATTACAAGGAAGAAAACTAGAGAGAAGGATTCAGGTTTGTGCAAGAGTGATTTTCACAAAACTGGCAATGTTCATAAGAGGGACCTTCAGTACCAAATCTTAAAAGTGTTTTTCTTGCATGATATAATGAGCAAAACAAGGATAATAAGATCAGATAAGAACCTCCAGTAGTAAAGGGAGTAACAGAGTTTATAGCACGAATGAAAATAGCAGACATATCAAGCAAGCATAACATTTAAGCCGCATAAGAGTTTACACCACCAAATCTCTATGTCTATGCAATGATAGAAACAACTTACCAACAGCATGTAGCTATAACTGCTCCGGTGATTAAGAAATGGGATAGCAAAACTGAAACGACTACGACGACAGCATGAGAGCCACTATGGTCATACCTGAAGTATAAACATCAGATTTAAATTAACAAAAATCAGAATGAAATCGTATTCCAAGGCAATATTTATCTCTCACACTCTAAAACTTTACATATACAAAATACTTACGTGGCACAATAGGCTACAGTTGCAACAGCAAGAAGCAGGCTACAGATCACAATAAATGCAGGGTCATCACGTGCCCATTGGTTCTTAGTTTCTGAGAGAAAGAAAGAAAATTAAAAGAAAATGCACTTAATTTCTCAGACCATACCAAACTTAAGCTTATCTTTAACAGGCACTAACATTGAATTTTGAGTAAAGACGAGGACATAACGCAAAAAAGCTGGACAACTAGAAAAAATCACAAGGGGATGCTTCTCCGCTTGCTAGGTATTCATTGTAAAAGTGAATGGCTCAAGGTACTTTCATAAACAGAAAGGTAAATCATATACAAGCAAAAATAAAAGCTGTTTGCAATAGCATAAGGGTTTGCTAATGAAAGTTGAGCTTACGTTTGTGATACTTAGTGTGTTGATAGCTGATGCCATAGCGCCCACATGAAAACATACAAAAAGTACGAGAATAAGAACTAGAAATTAACTCACCACACAGTAACTTAACTAAAAATATTCCAACTTGTTCGATTAGAGTCATTAGACTACCCTTTTGATCTTTTCAAAAGAACATATAAGTCTTACACAAATTTAAAATTCTCTTCAATTTCTTTTTGCAAAAGGTGAAGTGAAACCATCTCAAACTCTATTCACCTAGAACCTTAAACGGTAATTCAATCCTAATAAGCTCTCTAGTAAAACCCTGGGTGACTTTTCCAGTTCTAAGTTTTCCCTTATCATCCTCTTATACGGAACAACTTTATGGTTATTGTTATCATCTATTAGTTTATGTATAAAAAAATTGTTCTCATTTAGTGGCATAGAAAAAGGAACCTTCAAGATAGGAAATGAAAGTATTTCAAAGACTTACACAACTTTCGGAGATGTACAAAGGTTAAGCATTTGCCAGAAAGTATATTCAACATCCATTTGCTGCCACTGCAATGAACAAAACGAAAAAAGTTTCATGGCCCAAACGTCAAAATCGAATATGCATCATAGTGTATACATATACAATTTGACCATTTATAATTGCATCAATGCTTACAAACTCCCAAGCTACATGACCTCTACCTCAACATCAGCATCACTCATAAGAACAAAATGTTAGCCAAACCCAATCCTGAAAATATCTTGTTTAACTTTCAGATCATCACATTCCAACATAATTTTCCAGCAAGTGATCTAAGTATCCACCACTTAATCAGAAATTGCTAAAGCTAAGTGACACTGCGGAGCCAAAATATCAAATCAATTCAGCTAAAACCGAGGTTTTCTCATCCTCTACCCGTAATTTGATCTAAGAAAATGACGAATCTATGTAAAAATCGACCTAAATCTAAGATCAAACCCAAGATAAAGCTCGAGATGTTATGAGAAAGAGAACCTTGACGATACGACGAAAGTACTGAAGGAACATTGGATTAGCTCGGGATGAAGAAGATGAAGAACGAGATCTGGAAGTCGTGGGCAACATCTTCTCCTCCCTTGTTCCTGATCCAGATTTTGATTCTTCTTCTTCTTCTTCTCGTTCCTATTGTTCTTCTTCTTCTTCAGATCGTTTTGATTCGAAGATCTTTGAGTCTCTCTCTCTCAGGTTCTCTCTGTTTTTCCTTTTTGTTATTTTCGCGTTTAGGGATTGCTCGAATATACCGCACTCACACTCGGAGTCTCAGACGCTTCATTTTTGCAGTTGCGGTCAGCGTTTGATGCAAATGATATAAAACCGTTCCATAAAAGATTGATTTTTTTTTTTTTACTGATTGATATTGAAGTGAAAATGTTACATAAAGAACATAGACCAAAAAATAAACCATAGAGAGACTAATGGACACTTTCAGTTTCAAGGTTGTTTATGAGACTAATACTAAGGTCTTTAGCTCCATGTTTCATTCGGTCTAAGATCAGATATGGTTGCTCAAACTTTTTCTGGTTTGATAACTGGTTGAAAGTGTGTCGTCTCATCGATGTTTGTGGGGTTTCGGGTACTTGTATTATGGGAATCCACAGAGATTCTCTGGTCACTGAAGTAGGAAAGGTTGGAATTTGCGAAGATGTCGTGATCTCAATATGCATGATTTATTTCAAAAAATCTACAGCTCTCCATTTTCTGGATGCTCATGCCGGATCAGACATTTGACTCTGGAAATCAGGGCCGACGAGTTTAAGAGTCACTTCTCTTCAAAACAAAATCTTGGGAACTGATTAGACATCCCTCACTGCAAGTGCTATTGCACAAAGTGATTTGGTTCTCTTATCAATTCTTGAGGTATGTTTTCATCACGTGGCTCGTTATCCGCGAAAAGCTCTCAACAGGAGCTAGAACTCGCGCATGAGGCATTACATCATGTCTTGTTTACTATGTGGAGAGCAAGATGAGACTCATTATCACTTGTTATATGCGTGTCCTTTCTTGTACCGTATGGACTTTATTGTGTGCAAAATTGATAGGTAGTACGATCACTCTGAACTAGTAGTAAAATCTTCAATCCTTGATCCACAATCAAAAGCTCCAACAAGACTATAATCCGCATCGCCTTCCAAGCTTATGTTTATCACTTATGGAGGGAGAGACGTGGCATGCATATCACAAGCCATCTCACTCCCCTATATATTCACCTTGTTCACATAATTGACAAGGTCATTAAGAACCGTATCCTCTTTTATCACAACGACTCCTTTTTCAATGACAACGCCCTTCTTGCTCGTTGGCTCATTGTATGTGGCTTAGCAACGGTTTGACTTGCAAAATTTTGATAATTGTATTTTGGGAAGTAAAATTAATGGAATCAATAAACGAATAACATAATATTTTAATACAAATTTGAGTTACTTTCATTTTATTTGAATATCAAAAAATTTTAGTTAGTTTCATAAAATCATGAATCCAATAATCCTAAACTTTTTAAGATTTTAGAGACGTCGTTAAACTAGAGCCAAGCCATAAACCAAAGTCAACACAATGAACCAACTTTTAAGGAACTAGTAAGAAACGAGTAATATTATTTGTAAACGTGAAAAATATGTGGCTGTTTGCGACTGGGAACATGAGAACAAAGTTCTATGAACAAAATTTTGATTTTTCGGACATTGATGAGAACCAGCACAATCGTTTTTTATCTCGCACGATACATGACTGTGACTTAAATTGTAAAATCTCATTTTCACCAAGTCCTCCAAGTGTACCACTTTGGGCCTAATCCTTACAAAATCTATATGGTTTGCCACTTTGTGCCTTGTCTTCACCACATCTATCAAGGGTACCACTGATTTTTTCTAATGTTGACAACCTCCATCAAAACTACCACCTTTGTCTTCATCTTCACTGTGAATCGAATAACAAAAATATTATTAAGTTTAGAAACTCTCTCAAAACTAAACTCTTATTCTCTTAATTATTTACACGAACCATCAATGACTATTTATAGAAAAAGCTTAACTTAATCATAGTACTAGTAGGAATTTGATAACTCTAAATCCTAAGAGATAATGACTAACATATTTGTGTCTATCTTATCTAAAACATAACTAGTTCAAGATAATTTGGACACCAAATCATAATGTTAGAGATTATCCAACATTCACCACCTCCATCAAGAGTACTACTTTTTTCTTCATCCCCACCGGTTCCATCACAGGTGCCACTTGTTTTCTCGACTTCATTTTTCTTGCAAACTATATGAATCATACATGACGAAGCATGAAATAATATGAAACAAAACTAGTGTCTGGCGTATTACTATTTTTTGTGACAGATTTCCTGCAAGCAGATTTCAAAAATATATCAAGCAAATTTATATTTAGTTTGCAAACAATTGGCTAACTTGGATAAAATAAACATTATATGCTAGCAAGAAAAACAAAGATGATTCCGCATAAAGATGAATCAGAGACCGAAGTTTTAGTGGAATGGAAACAAATGTGAAACACCACTAATCCTTTAACAGTGGAGCGATGTCGAACGAACTTACTTATTGTGATGAGTTTTCGAGATAATGATGACTTTCCAGTCCTTGTTCTTTCCAATTTAGAATTGTTGAGATTTTTTTTCCTACATATAACTCACCCGTTATAAATATGTCTTATTTTATATATATGCTATAAATGTTTTAAACTGATTTTAGTGTGTGTTTAACTGATCATTAATAAATTTAATATTATTTATAATATTTTTGTATTACATTTAGCTATTATTAGCCTTTTAGAGCTACATTAAATCTATAAAAAAAAAGTTTAAGAAATAATAAATTTCACAAACAATACTGATAATGTATACTTTATTTCAAAACACATTATATTAACTATTAATATCAATTACATATTTTATTTACATTTGGCGCAACTGTCTTTAGATATGATTGGTGCAAAATTTATTAATTATCTGTTTCTTAGTTATATTTGGCATTAGGCATTAGATGTAATTAGTGTGAGATACTTTACTAATTTTAGCTCTTGATACTTTAATTATTTTAGCTCTAGATACTTTAAATATTTTAGTTATATGTTGCTTAAAATTAATTATGTTGTTACATATTCATTAAATACAATTATTTCACTAGTCATTAGTTATAATTAGCGCGAGATACTTTACTAAAATTGGCGCAAAATATTTTATAAATACACGTGGAAGTGTCATTAGACAAGTGGTTAAAGTCCACCTCTGCGATCTTCTCAACCGGAATTCGACTCCATGTAATTGCATATTTGCATTTGTTGACAAAAAAAAAATTATAAATACATATGTTATATATTTCTTTGATATAATTGGCACATAATAGTTGTTAGATAGAATTGGTGTGAAATACTTTAATTAGCCTATATTTAGTGATATCTTTAACGACTTTTTAAATAAAATTTATGAGCCAAAGTTCGTTAGATACATAATTGGCGCGAAATGTTAAATATCTGTTATTTATTGATAATAGTCACATCTTTTAGAGGTGGCAAAAGAGTGTAAAGAAATGTAAAACTTTGATTAGCATCCTTCTATATAAACATGAACTGTCCATTATGGATGTTCATATATACAGTTTATAAACAGTAGAGAGATTAGCTTCTTCTTTTTGTTCGAAGAGTTCTTGAACTGTAATTTCTGCTTATTTAATTCACAAAATATTAATCCATAGATTAATATTTTGGGTCTGATTTTTTTTTTGTTTTTAATTTCGATTTCAAGAAAGAAAAAAATAAAAACATTTTCAAAATTGGGTTGGTGATTTTTATTAGATAATACTATGGCTATGAATTCAGAGGGTAATAATGTCAATGAAGGCAAACAATTCGCTTTTGACCTTAACGTCGAAGCTGTTGATGAATCATTTGACCTCAACGTTGAACCAGTTGATGGATCATTTGACCTCAACGTCGAAGCTGTTGATGAATCATTTGACCTCAACGTTGAACCAGTTGATGTATCATTTGACCTCAACGACGTCGAAGTTGTTGATGAAGAGAATCGTGATTCTCCTGATTACTCGGATTCGTGTACGATTTGTCTCGAGCCTGTGGTCAATAATAATGATGATCATCGAACAATTGTTACACTTAAATGTCACCACAAATTCCATCTCGGTAATTTTATTTTACTTTCTTCAATTCACATCAAATTATTATTTTTTATTAAATAGAATTTTTATTTGTGAAGGAAACGAATTAATTGATTTGCTCTTGTTGATATGAGTACGACCTCTCTTTTCAATTCGTTTATAGAACTATGGATCCTTAATTTCTCAAATGTTATAAGAAAATACATATTTTGGAAGAATTATTTATTTGAGATTGTGATATATGATGTGATATTTTGGATAATTTCTATTCATTCACAAGTACATGAAAATTTTAATCTACTTTCGTTTGATGCATCCTTTACATCAAGTTTTTTCATATTGGATGTTCAGGCAAGAATACCCGTATTTTAGTCGACCAAAAAATTTCCTAACATTTAGCTAATCAGTGTGAGATAGCTTGCCAAAGTTAAGATTATTGCACTCATGTGTGTTAGTATCATGAGTTTAATAAGTTTGATGATTTATGCGCTATTATCTAACAATTTCTTGTTCACATGTTTTCTTTGTGTACAGATTGTATTGGCTCAGCTTTTAATGAAAAGAACTTAATGCAGTGCCCAAACTGTAGGAATATAGAGCCAGGTCAATGGTGGTTACCAAACCGCAACGAAGATGACGAAGAAAATGATCCTGGATTCTTCAGTACTGATGTGGTAATATGTTTTGGTTTTGAATTGATGTTATTCAATGCATTATTTTTACAAAAACGATGCTTGTCTTACAATTAACCTCATCTAATATACATCTTCACGGATGCTTGGTCTACTAAATCATGTATAGAGTAATGCTTGAATAATATTCTGTGTATCTTGTAGATTATAAGATCGGAGTTGTGCCCTTTTGAAGGCTTAGCTCAGCACTATTCCGTCGGGTAAGATTTACATTACCTATGGTTACATTAAAATACCTATCATGGTCTACAATTTTGTCAAAATATGCACTTTAACATCCTCTCTCTCTCAAAACATTGTAGGGGTCAACATTGTCTTTATGTAGAGTGTTCTTTCTTCATTACTCAATCCTTTTTTAATACTGAAGTCACTGAGAGTTCCGATTCCAGTAGCCAAGGGAACACCGACACAGGAGAAGTCCCTAATCCTAATGGTTTACCAGTGGAACCACTCTCTTATCGCAGCCCATATCCGTTGTTTCCGCATATTCCTCTACCACCTAATAGAAGGATTTTCTGGAGAGCCTTACAGCCAGGGGTGATGAGAGCGAGGCATTACATTTCCCACCCATTTTGTAATCATAGGTAACAAAAAAAAAAATTCATGTCTTCGACTATTTTCAATCAAAATCTCTGTTTATATCTTATTTCTTTTTAATAGATGAAATCTTCATTTTTTTTTCTTGTAGTCCCTTTGGTAGATCCGACATCTCAATGGTTAATGCACCAATGGCTCCGTCTTATCCAAGCAGCAGCACACCGCAAACTGCTAGAGGAATCTCAGATCCTTGGTTAATTTCATATGGTTCGAACCAAGTCAATAGCATTGGCTTTAACCCATTTGACATATGGGAGAGTGGGCCTTTCTTGGAGCCGCGGCAACAACACATGATCGAAAGTGATTTTTACAGCATGATTTATGGTAATGGTGGCGGCAGAAACGACAATAGTGGTGATGTAAACGGCAGCAGAGGCGGAAGCGGCAGCCATGGAGGCCATGCAAGCGATAGAAACAGTGGCACCGGAGGAAGCGACAACTTTGGTGGAAATGGCGATGGCAATGGTATAAGTGGTAGAACTTGAAGTGGTGGTGGTGGCTTATGAAACTTTAGTTTAATTAAATAAAGTGAATTTTGTTGTTTTTTTTTTTTTCAGAAAACTTACTTAAATTTGTTTTTCAGTTTATATTGGTTAAAATTTGAATTTTGTTCTTTTTGTCCATTAATTTTAGCATCTTTAACATCTTTTTAGATAAAATCAATGGACGAAAGTCCTTAGATTCATAATTGGCGCTAAATAAGTTATTGATTGATAATAGTTACATCTTTCAAAAGTTGCAAAATTGTGTAAAAAACAAAGTAAAATTTTGAGTAGCGATTATCTTTTTTTTTTTTTTTTTTGAGAGTTCTTGAATTAAGATTTAATATTAAATAAAAACTTGTTCTGATTATCAAATCGAAGACAAGAGCTGAGATTGGGTTGGAGTTTTTTTTGGTTGCTTTTCATTTTGATTTCGAGAAAACAAAACAAGAAGCTTTTAAGAATTGGTTTTGTGATTTATATTAGATAATAATATGACTTTGAATTCAGAGAGTAAAAATGTTAGCGAAGGCAAACACAATTCACTTTTTGACCTCAACGTCGAAGCGGTTGATGATGACAATAATGATTCTTCTCCCGAAGGCTCCGATTCGTGTTTCGTTTTTTTTTTTAGAGCCATTAGTCAATAATAATGGTGATCGTCGAACACTTGCTACCCTTAAATTTGATCACAAGTTTCATCTCAGTAATTTTCTTTTGTACTCCAAATAATTTTTTATTATTTTTTTTTCGTGGAATTTTCATTTGAGAAAGGAAACAAATTCATTGATTTTCTATTGTTGATGTGTAATATAAAATATGTTGATGTCTAATACTATAAAATACCTCTCTTTTTAGTTCGTTTGCAGAGCTATGGATCCTTAATTTATCAAGTGATGAGTATATCTTTTAGCCTTTTGTTGTAAAAAATACTTACCTTAAAACAAATTACTTTTCCGATATTTTGATTTATGATGTGATATTTTAGGCCATTTCTATTTATCCACAAGTACATGTTTTGTGTATCTTGTAGACTTTAGGATCGGACTCGGAGTTGTGCCCTTTTGAAGGCTTAGGCCAGCACTATTCTTTCGAGTAAGATTTACATCAACTATGGTTACATTATACTCTTATGTTCTACAACTTCGGCAAAGGTATAAGTGGCAGAAGTTGAAGTGGTGGTGGCGGCTGTAGGGTACTAAACATCTTTGTCCTGTTCTTTCGTTTCTCATGAAACTTTAGTTTAATTAAATAAAGTGAACTTTGGTTCTTTTTTTTTTTATTTTGATTTCAGAAAACTTACTTAAAATTGTTTTTAAGTTTATATTGGTTAAAATTTGAACTTTGTTCTTTTTGTCCATTAATTTTAGCATCTTTAACATCTTTTTAGATATTATTAATGGACAAAAGTCTTTAGAATCATAATTGGCGCGAAATATGTAAATTAATAATAGTTAAATTTTTCATAAGTGGCAAAATTGTGTTAAAACTAAAGTAAAATTAAAAAAATAAAACAAAATAAAAACAAAGTAAAATTTTAAAATATTGGTAGAAATGTCTATTATAAAATTGTAATTGAATCATTTGCCATGAAAAGTTGTATGAATTAAGTTTTGATAATTGTAAAGGTTAATAGTATCATTTGCAATATGATAAAAAAAAAAACAGAAAAATATATTTAAATAATAATATATCAGATAAATTTTTAATTTTTTTTATTGGTAAAAAAAATTCAATTATCTCCCAAAAAAATATATAGTTACATATTTAATTTTCCAATATCTGAAAAAATAGACCATGGAGGTGGAGCTAAGTCCAATACACCCAGCCCAAGGGCCATGCCCGAAAAGCCTTATTGATATACTTACATCTGAAAAGCAAAAATTATCGTCTTCACAAGAAATCGCAGAGAAAAAAATCTCCAAATTGTGACCGGAATTAGGGTTTTCATGATGTCGTCCGGAAAGCCTAAGCAAGGCGACACACGATTGGTGGTTGCTGCCACGACGGCGTCCGCATTGATGGAAGCGAAGAAGGCGGCTGACCACGGAGGATCTACGTCTATCGTTGAGTATAAACCGCCGGTGATGCTAGAAGATGAAGAAGATCTAGAAGTAAAGCTCAGACGAATCCTCGAGAACGTTCCTGTTCGTGTTAGCAATACTTCCGGAAGTTCTGCTGGTTCTGGTTCCGGCGATTTTCACCAGGTAATTAAACTTGGCTTGTAACTTAAATCGGAGGATTATGATCACTTCTGGAATGGAAAAATTGCAAAGAATTGAACATGAATACTGTTTATTTGCGGAAAAGGCTTAGTTTTTTGGTCTAAGGCATAGTTAGGTGTGGGTTTAGAAGCTATTCTCAATCAGTTAAGAGAAGTTCATTGTTGGGATCTGAATTTCCTTAGTGGACTTTTGTTGATATTGTTTTCTTAGTTTTGTGATGGATCACAATGTCTCCATGCCTAGTTAAGAATTTGATAGAGCTTGAACTGAGAAAGAGTTTGAAAATTTTATGCGGGACGCTCATGTGACGTTCATGTGGCGAGCAATCAAACTTGTGTTGATTATTGTGTTTTCCAAGCTACCCACAATCAATTACGAGAAGTTACTTGTCGTACATATGATAGGGATCTGAAATTTCTTAGTGGGATTTGTGATTTTTGACATTGTTTTCGTTGTTTTGTGACGGATCACAAATTCACAATGTCTTTATGCCTAGTTAATTGTTTGATAGGGCTTGAATTGAGAGTATTCTCTGCGGGAGGCTCATGTGTGTTGTATTTAATTGGTGCTGATTATTGTGTTAATTCTATCGATTATGGCTGAGTGCTTTCTGATTATTTGCGAACAAGGGCTAGTCGTTGGTTCTTAGGCACGCTTAGGTGTAGTTTCTAATCTACCCTCAATCTATTAAGTGAACTTCCTTGTCAATTTTCATTCATATGTTGGGATTTGAATTTTCTTAGTGGGTTTGTGTTTTCTGACATTGTTTTCTTAGTTTTGTTACTGATCACAATGTCGTCTTGCCTAGTTAAATGTTTCTTAGAGCTTGAATTGGGAGTATTCTGTGGGAGGCTCATGTGGGTAGTAATTAATCGATGCTCATTATTGTGTTAATTCTATTGATTATGGCTAAGTGCTTTCTGATGTTTAGCCCTGCAAGTTTCAGTTTTGTAGTTTAATTGCACTTGTTTGGACTTGTATACATCGTTTATTTTTACTTATTTTACTATACATTTTTAACTTATGTGAAAATGATGCACCACTCTTTGTTACAGTACCGGCAAATGAGGCGAAGAGAACAAGACCGACTCACAAGGATGGATATTGACTATAACAAGCGGTTACAAATGGCGGAGTTTACTATAAGAAGAGAAGAGAAACTAAAAGCTTCCGAGGAAAAAACATCAAAGAAGCGCTTGAAACGCCAAAAGAAGAAGCAGAAAAAGCAGGAGAAGAAGAGAAAACCAAACACTACAGAGGAACAAGAAAACCAACCTAGAGAAGAAGAAATATCATCTGACGACGGTGGCGATGAAGAAGAAGAGTCTGTGGTAGAACCTTTACGTCCGATGTTTAATATCAGGTTACAAGAGAAGCGTACATAGCTTTTGTTGTGACATGTTACATGAATCCAAAACTATCTTTGCTAGATTCGTTTCTGTCTTTCCTTTTGTTTTCAACAATGTATGGGGAAAAAGAAAATCGGTTTGGGTAGGTAATATAGGGGTGAGCAAAACAAACTGCAACTGAGAAAACCGAACCAAACCGAAGTTGGTAAACCGGAGCTGAATAGAAAATTTTATATAAACCATTTGGTTAAATTATTTTGTAATTAGAGAAACCGGAAGCTGTTATAAATGAAATGATTTTAAAACTGGAAAACACGTGTTTTGTATAATGAATGTATTTTGTATGTATGAGTGTGTTTATACAAATGAATCAATTCCATATTTATAGGGATGAAGAGTGTAAATTAGTCAAGATAAGAGTAGTAAATTTTTGATTTTATCTACCACCATAATAATAAATAATTACTCCTTTAATTCAATATTCTAGAAATGTTGAATATTATAACACTCCCCCTTAATTATTTATTATGTATTGCTTTGATAAAAACATTTTCATGGAAAAACCTAATGGGATGAAAACCATGGAAAAGGTAAAGAGTCGATAACTATGCGAAAAGTTATCTTCATACGTCGGTTGATGGCCATTCGATGTTATGAACATGTTTCTGCGAACATCGAGGTGGGTAGTGACTTTGTGAAAAGATCTGCGGCGTTGTCGCGTGATCGGCGTATCTTCTGTTTGCTATTCTTACCGAGCTCTTGAGTGTATGCGAGGAGGAGTTTGGTTACATCACTTTTGATATATCCTTCTTCGTCTAGCGACATGCGCAAAGAATTGTTGGCTCCATGTTAACGTGGATTCCGCTGCTTGATTGAATGTGTTGCCTGATCGATCTCAACCAAACACATTTTCTACTTGCTTCATGGAATGCGATGATCTCGGCATGATTTGAAGAATTAGCTTCTGCGTTCTGAGCAGATATTGCGGTGCCTCCGATCGTAAATACGTATCCTATTTGTAATCGGACTTTGTGAGGATCCAATAAATATCCTGCATCTGCAAAACCAATCATTTGACCATTTGAATTGTTAGGATAAAATAACCCTAAATCAATCGACCCTTGAAGATATCGAAAGACATGTTTAATCCCATGTCTTGAGTAGGGGATGAACTAAGTCTTCTTAAAAGATTAATGGCGAAATGATATATGCAGTCATATTGACCGGATATATAAGAATTACTTAGATATGACACTTCTCGGCCAAATATCTATTCATTTTTCTCAGATGGTCGGAATGGATCATTATCAACATTCAACGTTCTCACGACCATAGGAGTGCTGAGAGGAGTAGCCTTATCCATATTAAATATTTTTAACACTCTTTTGGTATATGTGGGTTGATGCACAAATATACCATTTTGAGATCTCCCAATTTGGAGACCAAGACAATACTTTGTCTGCCCGAGATCTTTCATCTCAAATTCCCCTTTTAAATAATTTGATGCTTCTTGCATCTTTTTTTGAGTTCCGATTATATTCAGATCATCAACATATACCGCGATTAACACAAATTTGGATATTGTTCTCTTGATAAAAACACATGGGCAAATAGGATCATTCATATCTTCTTTTCAGTGATCATTGATACCACATTGCATGCGATTGTTTTAACCCATATAATGATCTTTGCAATTTTATTGCACACAACTCTTTGGGTTTGGAACTCAATGCGTCTGACATTTTAAACTCATCGGGTATTCTCATATAGATATATGTATCTAAAGAGCCATATAAATATGCTGTAATAACATCCATCAGACGCATTTCTAGATTCTCATTAGCCGTTAGGCTCATCAGGAATCTAAACGTGATGCCATCCATCACAAGGGAATATGTTTCCTCATAATCAATCCCAGGTCTTTGGGAGAAACTTTGTGCAACAAGGCGAGCTTTATATCTCATAATTTCATTTTTTCATTTCGTTTTCGAACGAATACCCATTTGTAACCAGCCGGTCTTACACCCTTTGGTGTGAGTACAATGGATCCGAATACTTTTTGCTTATTAAGCGAATCAAGCTCGACTTTTATTGCCTCTTTCCATTTAGTCAGTCATGTCTCTTTTGACACTCATATACAGAGTATGGCTCTCGATCCTCGTTTTCTTCATTTATTTTTTTTGATACGAGGTATGAGAAAACATCATCAATATCTACTATCTCATTTCTATTCCATATCTTTCCATTATGGATATAGTTGATAGATATCTCATGATTTTCATCAGGCTCATGATGCTCTGCATCATCCTTATTGTCATGATGATCTATATCATCATTATTCTCATGATTCTCATTTTCCAAAGTATTTTCAACCATTTTGGGAGAATTATGCCTTTCGGGTTCCTTTCTTTTTCTAAGATTCTTATCCTTAGAACCAACGGGTCTACCACGCTTCAAAGGGGTTCTAGATTCCGGTGTATCATCTGCTAGTCCACCTTCTTGTGGAATCTCGATTCTAGCAGGAACATTTGCAGCTGATATATGAGATTTTGTTACCGTTTTGGTATCTACAAATGCATCAGGTAGCTGATTTGCAATACTTTGCAAATGCATAATGCGTCGAACTTCTAGTTCTGATTGCTTAGTAGGAGGATCAAGGTGTAACAACGTTGGTACAAACCACTTAATATCCTTCCCTACTTGCTTATTTTCTCCCCTAGAGCCGGGAATACTTTTTTGTCAAAATGAAAATCGGCAAACCTTGCCGTAAAGACATCACCAGTCTTTGGTACTCGGTATCTTATAATTGATGGAGAATCACATCCAACATAAATTCTCAACCTCCTCAGAGATCCCATTTTTGTACGTTGTGGGGGTGCTATCGGCACATACACTGCACAACCAAAAATTCTTAAATGGAAAACATTTGGTTCTCGACCAAATGCTAACTGTAATGGGGAATATTTTTGATACGCACTCGACCTTATCCGAATCAATGCTTCTGCATGCAATATGGCATGCCCCATACATATGTTGGGAGTTTTGATCTCATGATCAACTGTCTTGCAATTAATTACAGACGTTTAATTAATGATTCAGCCAACCCATTTTGAGTATGAACATGAGCCACAGGATGTTCAACCTCAATTTCGGATATCATACAATAATCATTAAATGACCGGGAAGTGAATTCACTAGCATTATCTAATCTAACTCTTTTAATAGGATAATCAGCCAACTGTGCGTTCAGTTTGATTATCTGAGTTAGAAATCTCAGAAATGCCATATTTCGAGATGATAATAGACAAACATGTGAACATCTGCTAGAAGCATCTATCAACACCATAAAATAGTGGAATGGTCCACATGGTGGATGAATTGGTCTACATATATCACCTTGAATACGTTCAAAGAATTTTGGTGATTTTCTTAACCACGAGATTTGATTATATTGCCCATATATATGTATGGTGCAATTCAGAAGAAAGTCTTGGTAATTTTTCCAAGATAACCCTTTTTTCATTTTTTTCAGAAGTTATATACATAATCTTCTTTTCATTTTTAGTTTCTGACTGAGTATCATACCCTTGAAGGTAGATATCTTTAAAACTCAACAAATTCCTTTTTGAATTTGGAGCATATAAGACGTTATCGATGAAAAATTTTGTTCAATTTGGAACAAAAATCTGGTTTTACCAGTTCTTACAAGAATTCAAGGCTTGAGCTGAACTATCTCAACCAAGCTGGATAAGCTAGTGAGCTAAGTTGGGTGAGCTGAATGGCATGTCATTTTATTAGATGGGTCAACTGATTGAGTACTAACTTGTTGGATGGACTAATCGCGTACAAGAAAGATAGTCTATTGCCACAGATGATTTGGTGGCAAACACCTTAAGTTTCATCTTCTTTACCATGTCTGGTTTCCCTCGTTATCCCTTTTTAATAAAGTAATAACATTTCACAATTATGACCAATAACTTAATGACAGTAAAGCGGAAGATGATCTGTGTCGTAATATTTGAACAATTGAACGTAATATTCCAATTGACCAACGAAACAAAAGCAATGTTTTTAAAATCGGACCGAAAGCCGAACCGGAGAAGTCTTTGGATCATGGTTGAATATGGTCTGATCCGATTGAAGTAGGTTCACTAAGTTTTTTCAAAAACAATATATATATATATATATATATATCTTAAGGTTATAAATAATATATGTATTATACATGATATATATATATATATATATATATATAAAACATAATAAACATAGAAGAAAAACTAACCATAAATTTTTTGTAATAACTTGTTATACATAGTTTAAACATCAAATATCATAATCATTTGATATTTATTATCAGAAAATAAAATACTAAAAGAAGAGAGTCATGATTTTGAATATATATACAGTAGTATTATATTCGGTGCTATAGCTCCGGAAGATAATATTATATTATATTTTATCTATATTGATATGAAAATATATTCTATCAAAAGATATATAAAAATTATATTTTATTATATAAAGTTGAATGCGTTCAACAAGTGACACATGTCAAAAAAATAACTCATTAGATTTCGACACATGTCATTGCTAATTTAGATAATGACACATGTCAATTGTAATTTAGGAGTCTAAAGAAAAATGGAAAGATAAAAAGAGCAAAAATGTTAATAGGAGAAAAGACAATTTGTTTTTAATGGAAAATTGTTGTTTAAACAACAATAAAAATAACAAAAAATAATATATTCATGGGAATAGAGTTATATTATGCGTTCTTTGAAAATGGAAAGCAAAAAATATTAAAGAAAATAATATATTCATGGGAATAGAGTTATTATTAGTTGATGAAAATGTAATATTTTATATTAGTGTTTAATTTACTTGATTTTTGTGGAAAATACTATTTTAATATTTACTTAATTTCAAATTTATTTGGTTATTCATAAAAAAATACAAATTAAGATTTTGTGAATCATTTTCTTCTTAAAAAAATTTGGCGAAATTTTGAAAGGGTTTGTTTCTTCTTCTTTTGTTACTTTTTTTCAATAAGAACAAGAACTTAACTCGTTTTCTGAGTTTAACTGGAAAAATGAAGATTGGAAAAAAATAAACAAGTGAAGAAAAACAAAACAAGAGGCTTTTAAAAAGGAAACTTTGACTTTTTGACTCTCTTTCTCTCTCAATTTAAGTTGTTAATCCTAATTTAAAACTCGTTTCTGATAACTAATCGATTTTTAGTAGTTGGTTCAACCAACAAGTGGATTCAATTAGGATATATAGACATGAACAAGTTGAGGATTAGTGTTTATAATATGACTAAAGTTGTCTATTTAGGAGTCGTAATTTTTTGTAATTCGACATAATATGACTACCCCATCCAAACTAAAATAAAAAGATAATCATGTCGAATTTACTGTGATGAAGTCAAAAGCGAAGCAAAGCCAGTGACAATCATATCATACTTAAGATCAATGTTTGGACAAGAATCAATAATCCTCCGGCAAATGTAATGTTGATTTCAGGCGACGGTGGTTTTACTAATCTACCTCTCATGCTCAAGAGCAAATGTTACAATATAATTTTTGCATACATTGCAGTTTCAGGCTCGTTTCAACTTGATGATTCGGTATGTGATTGGAGACGCCTCCTGGAATATGATGATGAGCAGGCATGAACGAAGGGAAGACTAAGGCTCCGCTGAAGTGAAGACGATGTTTACAACATATACAATATAGAAATAATATGGATTTGGGTTTTCTCATTAGTAGCATTCTATATTTTGTTTTTCTATTTAGCCATAACAATCTTTACTTATGGTTATGTGGGTTGGTTTTGTTATAAAAATAAAATTTGTTTTTAAACTAAATATTGGATATTTTCTTCCGATTCTGAATTAGACTACTACATTTAGTACACAGTGGCTTGTACGAGTGTCACCAAAATTTTTATTTACAGAAAAAGCAAAAATAAATTGGAAACAACACTTCACGGCACTCTAAATTTTATTCCGAACTAAATTTTATCGTGTTAATAATGAAATTAACTAGAGAAATAAGTTAAAATAGTCACATATGATCACAATTACATTTAACTTGAAATAAAGGGAACTATATAAAATATTATATATATATATATATTGTTATATTTTTTTTAAATAAAAATTTTGGAGTTATATATATATATATATTGTTATATTTTTTTTAAAATCTAAAACTTGTTTTTTTTTTCATTTCTACTTTTTATCATTATTTGACCTGAAAAATTCTTTTATCACTTTTAATTATGTTTTGCTTATATCTTCTTATGTTTTGCTTATAATTCTTCTAATTTTTTGAATATATATGTTTTGTTTTCTAAACTATGGATCGTTATTTTAATAATACAAGTTTTTAAGTCATTTCCTATCAAATTATCACAAATCGAAAAAAATTTCAGTGCAGTCTATGATTTTTATAAGCTAATTTTTATGTGCAGTCTATGATATTTCCTTCAGGACTCTGTGAGATTTTCCAAAAAAATAAAAATTATTTAATTATACTATAATATAAATAAAATTTGTGTATGTGAACCTGCGTTCTTACATTGATAGTTGTTGTCGTTGTTAAGGCTCCCATAGAGTCTGGTTGTTGTCGTTGTTTATAGAAGAAGCAATTTTTTTTTACATTTTGTTGTTGTTATTTTTTATTAAAGAGAAAACCTGATTTCAATCAAAAAAATTTTCTTAAGAGAATATAATTTTTATGTGAACCTTGATTTGAAGAAAATTGATCGTCAAATCTTTGAAGAAGATAATGATGCACAAAGTCTTGATTTGTTCCTGTAAATAACCAAATAAATTTGAAATTAAGTGAATATTTTAAAATAGTTCTTTTTACAAAAATCAAATAAATTAAACACTAATATAAAATATTACCTTTTCTGAAACTAATAATAACTTCATTCCCTTGAATATATTATTTTCTTTAATATTTCTTGCTTCTCATTTTCGAAAAAATGTGTACTATCGTACGACTATAAAAATGATTTCTATCTAACTAATTTAGAGTAAGACGAAATCCTAAGTTTATTTTTCTGACTTTAATATGAAGAGTAAAGAAAACTAAAAGAAAATTGAAAATATGAATTGTTAAGAGTCTAAATTATTGTATTTATAACCAAACAACTACAATATTAAATTGAAAAGTTAACATAATCGAGAAGTTATCTTTTGTTTTATTGACATTTTTTTTGTTAAAATAGTAAACTATAAATTTTACATTTTTATATAGAAAATTACCAGAAAATTGTCTTTTATACTATTTTGACATTTTAGTTAAAACTGAAAAGTATCAATTTTATATTTTTATGTTATTTTTATTTTTGTATAAACTGACAATTATCTATTAAAAGAAGAAATTTTTGTCTTTTCTGCTATTGACATTTTTGCTCTTAAAAGAATTATCTTTCCATTTTTTTTTCTAGAGTTCTAAATTACAATTGACATGTGTCATTGTTAATTTAGACGGTGACACATGTCATTAATTTGTGAAGAAGTTAATTTATTGTTACTTCTAAACAATTGTTTATAAATAGAAGTTTTGGAGTTATATGGATATTGTTATATTTTTTAGTGTCATTAGTAGTTAAAAGTTGTTTTTTCATTTCTATTTTTTTATCATTATTTGACCTAATAAATTCTTTTATCACTTTTTAAAAATGTTTTGCTTATGTTTTCTTATAATTTTTCTTATTTTTTTTAATATATACGTTTTTTTTCTTCTAATCTATGGATTGTTATTTTAATAATACAAGTTTATACGTTCTTTCCCATCAAATTATCACAAATCTTTTTTTTTTATCAGCCGTTTATGATTTTACAAAAAAAGTTTTAATTAGATTAATTATATTATAAAATAAGTAAAATTTGTGTATGTGAACCTGCGTTTTTTACTTTGATGGTTGTTGTTGTTGTCGTTATTAAGGCTCCCGTACAGTCTGGTTGTTGTCGTTGATTATCCAAGAAGCACATTTTTTACATTGATGGTTGTCGTTGTTGTTTTTTAACAAAATATATTTTGAATGTGAACCTTGATTTGAAGAAGATTGATTGTCAAATCTTTGAAAAAGAGAATGATGTACAAAAACTTGATTTGTATTTTCCTGTGAATCATCAGATAAATGTGAAATTAAGTGAATATTTTAAAATAGTATTTTCCACAAAAATCATGTAAATTAAACACTAATATAAAATATTATCTTTTCATCAACTAATAATAACTTTATTCCCTTGAATATATTATTTTTTTTTAATATTTCTTACTTCCTATTTTTGAAAAACGCGTTCTATCTTACGAGTATAAACATGATTTCTATCTAACTAATTTAGAATAAGACGAACTCCTATATTCATTTTTCTAACTTTAATATGAAGAGTAATGACAACTAAAAGATGATTGAAAAAATGAATTGTTGAGAGTCTAAATTATTATATTTATAACAAAACTACTATAATATTAAATTAAAAAATAACATAATAGAAAAGTTATCTTTTGTGTTATTGACATTTTTTGTTAAAACAAGAAACTATCAATTTTATATTTTTATATAGAAAATTACCAGAAAATTGTTTTTTCTTACAATTTTGACAGTTTAGTTAAAACTGAAAATGATCAATTTTTATATTTTTCTGTTATTTTAATTTTTGTTTAAACTAACAATTATCTATTAAAAATGGAAATTTTGTCTTTTTCCTATTGAATTTTTTGCTCTTTTATGCTGAAACAATTATCTTTTCATTTTTCTTTAGACTTCTAAATTATAATTGAAACTCTTCAAAATCTAAATTAGCAATGACACGTACCAAAATCTAATGAGTTATCCTTTTGATACGTGTCACACTCACGTTAAACGCGTTCAACTTTATATAATAAAATAGCTTTATATAATAAGATAGATTATATTGTATAATAAGTTTAAAATAATACTATCATACGATGAAGAATAAATGGCATATTTTTTTAGACTTAGTTATAATTTTATATACGAAAAAATATTTCCATTTATTGAATGTGTGAGTAATTCATGTAACAATGATTGAATATTACATGTCAATATTGGTAGTTTTATAATATATTATCCAATTATTTCCATTCTGCAGTTTTCTCATCATTTTTATTCTGCAACAAGGTAGATACCGGAGGAATGTTATTTGAGAAATCGATATAAAGAAAAGTATTTTTATATAAAAATTAGAGGATGTTAATGTGTAGTGTTTATCTTGTATAATATTAAAATTTTTAGTCCAATATGGATAATAGGTTTTGGCACTAATATATGTTGCCCGTCTTTAATCTGGTATCTATCTAACTCGTACATGTCTCGAGAAAATGGTATTTGTAGCTTTCAAGTTGGGTAATGGGTATCACAATTTTATTACCTACGGATAAAAATCAGATATCGAGTGTTAAACGCTTTTTAACAACCTATCTTATTATTTGCCACGTTACTCGATATATTATACTATCCGTAATATATGAAGTTTAAGATATGAAGTTTCATACGTCTGCCCAACAGAGAATTTCTGAAGACCATATAGAGCCATAAGAAATGGATTGTTTTCTCAGTAAAATTTAGATTAAAAAATAAAAAGCTTTAAAACCACGATGGCGTCATTCAATTCATTCTTATTTTTCAATTTGTGACAAACCTTAACCTTTCACAACTTTACCATACTCATTGAAAACCTTTCTAAAACAACCATTTTCCACATCACATATTTAAGTTATGAATATACCAAATGTAATAATGGGCATAAAAATCTAAATTTATTTTTTGTATACGTGGTTTCAATAATTTTTTTTTTTTGCAATGTTTTCAATATATCTTTATAACGTGTATCGAGTATTTTTGTAGACCATAGCATATGTAATATTAAAATGTAATGGTTAAATAAATAATTTAAATTTATAGTGTTTCCCTTTTAGCGTAAAATTATAGTGCTTCTAAACGTAAGCGCTTGATAAATATCTAAAACGAATACAAATATAATAGAAATGGAAGGATAAAAAGAACACTAATATATAATCTAAAATTCAACTACAAAGAAAAATGTTCTTCATCTTCTCCTTTTATCTCTTTTTCAATGCTGATTTCAACTACAAAGAAAAATATTAAACATGAAAATAAACTTGATAAAAAATGAAATAAGAAAAGACAAAAAAATTATTAAAGTCTCCAAATATAATTTAAAAAGAGTAACCAAAGCACGGAATAAATAAAATCCAGAAAGAAAACCTACGGAGCAAAATATCACATATGATGAAAATGTATGCTACAAAACAAAATCGAAAATTAGATATATGAGAATTCCATAAGATTTTCTTTTTCTCATTATTAAAATCAGACCTATGTTTTTGGTTAGGGATGTTAATAAGAGTTACAAAATATAAATCCCAACCCTGGTTTTTATATATGGGCTTATTTAGAGTTAAGTGTAAAAGGTTTAGGACTCAAACAGGATTCAAAATCTGGTCCTGATTTTTATTAGTTTTCATAGTTTTCTGTTGCTTTCTGTTTCGTTTTGGCTGATTTTTGGACAAAAACACGAGTTCGTATTTTTTTCGCCAAAAACACGAGTCCATATTTTTCCCACCAAAAACACGAGTCCGTATTTTTTCTGCCAAAAACACAAGTCTGTATTTTTCTGTCAAAAACACAAATCCGTATTTTCCCGCAAAAAACAAAAGTCCCTATTTTTTCCGCCAAAAACACGAGTCCGTATTTTCTCGCTTAAAACATGAGTCTGTATTTTCTCGCCAAAAACACAAATCCGTATTTTTCCGCCAAAAACACAAGTCTGTATTTTTCAGCCAAAAACACAAGTCCATATTTTCTCCGCCAAAAACATGAGTCCACATTTTCCCGCCCAAAAACGTAATTTCATTATTTTCCCGCTAAAAATGTGATTCCGTAATTATTCCGCAAAAAAAAACACGGTTTCAAAATTTGTATGCCAAAAACACAGTTTCATAATTTTTTCGCAAAAAACGCAAGCGCGCATTTTTCCGCCAAAAAATATGTTTCACAATTTTTTGTCAAAAACTCGATTCCACAATTTTTTTGCCAAAAGCATGATTCCGTAATTTTTCCGCCAAAAACGTGATTCATTATTTTTCCGCCGAAAAAACATGAATTCATATTTCATGTCATTGATGATGATGTCAAAATAAGAACATATGATGATAATAATTATTAATTAGTTATTTTATATTTATTATTATTAAAAACTTGTAAATTTAAAAAGATTACAAATGTTTAGTGCTTAAATAGTCAAATGGGCTACAAAAGATTTAGCCCTGTTTTACAATATTTGATAGATTCAAAAAGGTTAGAGCTTATTTAGGGTCGAGCTTTAAAAAAAAGAGCCAGGCTAGACCAAAAAAACCTATTTTAACATTCCTATTTTTGGTGATTGAGTTTAGATCTACTTTATGTATATTGAAATGTTCAGCATTTCTTTACATTTTGAAGATAGAGTCAACAATAAAAATGCCTCGGAATTCTTCTTCACCAACTGATGATAATATGATCATTAGAAAAAAACAGACAACATAAACTAAAGAGCAAATATATTATCTTAACTAAAGTGATCAACATAACTCTATAACAAATCGTCCATGTCTCCTTCGCTTTTACCTTCGTCTCTCTCCTTTATTTTTTGTTGATGGTTTTTCCTTTCTTCTGTCTTCCTCTATGGGCAGAATTAAAAGCATATTCATTAACACAATAAATAAATATTTGTTTTTTGATTTTATTATGTACCTAATGATTAATATCATACATCCATCAATATTCAGTAATTTTAAACAATTTAGTTTTATGTATTAACAAAAAAGGAGATATTACAGGTATTTTTATTAGTGTGGAAAAACAAAATCACTGAGCGAAAGTTTTTATTTTTATTTTTTTTTATCATACCTTAAATTACTTCAGTAGTCAAAAAATTTGGTGTGCTTTGTAACAACAACCGGGTCTAATTACACGTTCTCTAAGAAAAACAAAATTGTTAGCACTACAATGATTTTGAAGACCACTAATTACTTTAATTTTAAAAATAAAAAGAACATAGTAGATAGGTACGTAAGTAATAAACATTTACCAACTAAAAAATTTAGATCTAGAATGGTTCCGTTGACTGATATGTATATTCATATGAGCATATGTTTGATGGATATGCAGTGCCATAGATGTCCTGCAAATAGTTTAAAAAAAAAATGGTAGAGGAATAAATTAAAAAAACGATTGGAAAGAAAAAACTTGGGAAGAGATACTTTTTTTCTTAAGAAGCGTGCTTTTAGGTAGAACATCCTATAAATTGGGACAAAGGGAGTATTCAATAAACTAATTATTAGTATTTTCATTGAATTTATAAGATGTATTTTTAATTTTTAGGATAATGACTTTTAAGACCCATTAATGTGGCATCGTAGAAAAAGACGAAGTTGATGACATATATGTTTTACATCTGGTCCTATAGCAGCCCATATAATAAATGAAAAATACATAAAAACCAAACATGTGAAAAAATTAGATTCATTTCAAAAACATGTTATCATTTTTTTTAGTTTTATGTAATTGTGTTTTTTCTTTAAACTAGGATGAAATATTATATTAATCAGAGCCGGCCTGAAAATTCGAAAACCACTATATATATATTGATTTGTTGAAAAGAAAATTACATAAACCAAATATAAGATAAGAAGATCAAATTCTCAACCTTAAGCCCGGACAACTTTTATTTTTTGGTCAACACTCTAATTTTATAAAATTAAAGTTAATGTCCAGTGGGCTACAAACAACACTCATAAACTGAGGGAAAGATGATAAAGGGCTCGCAGGCCCAGTAATAAACTTTCGAGACAAACATGCGTGAGATGGACTGGGCCACAACGGCCTAGTAACAATTTTTGAGCAAACTGACCCAAGGCTTAACAGGAGAAGGGTTCGCCCTAGGCGATTTTTGGCGATGGCGGCGCGGAGTCCTCAACAGTGATTTTAGATGAAAGGATTTCTCAACAGTTATCTGGCTATGGCGAAGGTTATCTGAGGAGTTCTCAACAGTGATAAACCTTAATGTTAAAAAGCTATGGTCGGGTTTTGAGTCCGACGGAAACTCCTTCGGCACGGAAACGCTTAGCCGTTTGATGGCTGTAAGTTCCGGCGAAGAGAAGGAAGCGGAGTTGCGGTGGCACTAAACCCAAATTTTTTTGGCAAATTTAATAGATGGTAAATATATAAAATTTATATTGAATATAGATTTTAGATGAAAGGATTTCTTGTTTTTATTAAGTATATATATATGGAGAGAAATATTTTTAAATTTTATATTTTCTTGTTTTTAAATTTGTTTTGATTAATTAATTTAATTTAAAAAATTGAATGAAATTTTAAAATAGAATTTTTAAAGATTTTGTTTCAAATAAATATATATTTTAAATTAAATAATACGGTAAACTTGTTTGGTTACATGAATAATAGGTGAGATTTTTTAGATTATGTTTGGTTATAGAGATAGATATCTAATTGTTTAGACTTTTTAACTTTTAATGGATTTTTTTAATTTGTCATTTATGCCAATGACATATTATGTAATATACAACGAATTTGATGTTGGTTTTAAACTATATTTCCATTTTAAATATTAGTAAAATATAAGTTGGAAAATCTAGTATTAAATATATAATCATTTATTTATATTTTTAAGTTGACTTTTTAACTTAATTAAAAGCAAAAGCAGAAAAGAAACCTATCTTTTATCTTACTTTTAAACCCAATTTGCACAGATTTCACTAATTTTTAATTAATTGATTTTTAAATGAGAAACAACAAATATGACTTAAATTGAAACGATGTGCGAAGAACGAAGAGACTCGAGACAGTTTTGGGATTGGTGAGGGAGATCGCTGCAATGGAAGAATCTGTTCATCAATCTGTTCGCTTTGGCTCAGGTTTCTCTCTTTCTCACTCTCCATTGTTTCATTGTTCTCGACTCCATTAACGTGTAGACCCTAGATCTCCCTTGAATCGCACCGATTCATTTGATTTTGAATTTTCTGGACTGATGCAGTTGCGGATTTGATCATGTGGAAGAACCGACGCGGAGGTTTTCTTCTACTCGGATCAACGACGTTGTTATGGTTCCTCTTCGAGAAATGTGGATATAGCTTCTTCCCCTTCGTTGTTAATGTTCAGCTACTTCTCGTCGTTATACTGTTTCTCTGGGCCAAATCTGCTATTCTCTTCAACAGGTATCTCTATCTTGATTTAGCTTGAAGAGTGAAGAATGTCACGTTTTGCATCGTTTAGAATATAAGATATTGTTATAGGTCAAGTAGGTAGAATTAGCTTGTTTCTGTGGAAGGTAGAGTGAAGAATGTCACATTTTGACATCATGTTGTAGATAAGATATGGTTATAGGTCAAGTAGGTAGAAAAGTTTGCATTACTTGTGCTAAATCTGAATCTGAAATTTTCCTCTTTTTGTTTCTTGACTAGACCTATGCCTCAACTACCTAATCTTGAAATCTCTGAGGCATCTGTGTTTATGGTTGTTGATGTTCTTCGAGTCTGGATTAATACCGTGCTCGCAGTTGCTCGTGAGATTTACGTGGGAAGAAATGCAAAGCAACTCTTTAAGGTCAGCAAACTTGTCCCTTTTTTTTTCAATTTGATTTTTAGAGTGTAGCAACTAGATTTTCACTTAAAATTGCAACATTGATATTGCTATGGCAGGTGAGTGTTGTGTTGTGGACAGTATCATTTGTTGGCAATTTCTTAAACTTCCTCACAATACTCTATTTTGGTGAGTAGTTTGTTTTCCTTTGTCATTCACATTGTTCATTATTGATAGGAACTATAAGTATCTCAAGAAGGGGAAAGGGTATATGTTTTTGCATTCAAGACTGCTAAACTCACCTAATTGACTTTCTCTGTGTGATTTTAATGGACAGGTGTTGTTCTCAGTCTGTTGATCCCCATTCTGTACGAGAGATACCAAAATCACATTGATGATAAGCTATCTTTAACACATCGAATCATTCAAACACAGTACAAGAAGATCGACAAAAGATTACTACAGAAGATTACTGCCAAGACTTCAAATAAGATAAAAAAGATGCAATAGGCAAGCATACTGACCCTTTTAAAGCATTTATTAGCTAGCCCTTTGATGCATTGTTCGATTTCAACACAGCTATGTTCCTTTGATAAGGTTTTTTGTTATGCCTAGCACATGATAATTGTAATTAGCCTAGGGGTAATTTGTAATATAGACAGTTTTTCAGGAAAGAAATAGGAGTTTAGACAGTTGTAGCTTTGCCAGCTTAACAACAGAGCATACATAGGGTATTGAGCGCTGAAGGTTTAAAAGAGAGTGACAAGAATACGTTTGGGGGCATTCTGGATTTGGACATTAGTCGAGAGATTAGAGACTTCCCTCGTTAAACAAGTTTCTTCTATGTTGTAGTTCTTTGGTGAATTCAGTTAGAGGAGTTCACCGCTTACCATTCTATCAGCCAAGTAGTGTATACGATAAAAATTACGACACAATAATGATATATGCTTAAATGTTAAGTAGATTAGATAGACATCAATGGTACGAATATTTTGCATGATCTGTGTGCTGACCAGTTGGATATTTGTTCAAGTCTAATCTGTTTGCACTCTTTTTGTTGCATGCAGTGAAATAAACAAGACATAATATGACCAGAGTTGGGGAGGTAAAACTGAGGAAAGGTGCTACAGAGTAACGTAACAAACTATAATGAGTGTAGATGAGTATATGAGATGAGACTTGAGAGCTTGATTCCATATGCTATAATGTGGTTTTCCCACTCGAATCAACCCTTAGTTGATAGGGACTATATGGATGAAGAAGTCCATGTCTATGTGTAACTTCAGGAACTAAACGTGATTGGTTCTAATTGGAATATGGGACAGTTTTTGGGCAAGCTATTGGTTATGATGTGAAATTGTGATTTTTAAGTTGTGTTGCAGTTATACGACTTGTCTACATAAGTGATAATTTATCCGATAAATCACAGTTGTAACTCAGGAATGTTACCAATAAAGCCCTTGAGTCCACAATGGTTCGTTCTGAAGTTTAAGAGGAAACAAGCCCCGGATTTCAACGTTTATGATTACAAGTGAGGCCAAAAAAGGCATAAACTCAAGCAACTTTAGGAGCTAAGACAGGTTCCGAGTTGGGCACTGTCACAGACCGCAACAGCTCCAACGAGCAAACAAGGCCTAGGAAATGAGAGAGTAAGGTGTTCGCCGATGCCTGCAAAAGCGGCTCTCAAGTCAAACAGTGAAACTTACACAAATCATTTTTGCAAATCTTTGAGTAAGACTTAGAGGGCATTATTATAAGAACACAGCAATATAGTAAAAGCTTTTGTTCACCTGAACTAGGAAGACATCAAGAGCAAGAACGGGGCTGTAACCCTGGGAGACTCCCTGGTAGAAAGGGTTAGCTGAGGTTGTTAAAGCCTTTGCAACTAAAAATCCAACCGTTGCTTGCATACCGAGAAGTGCTGCCCCCATTCCCAAAAGATTTACCATAATCCCGCTCCTCAAACCTTTCACAACATCAGCACGAGGTGGGGCCTGAAACAATACAATCTTTATTAGAAATTGGATTTCTCGATTTCAGACACCCAATTACGAAACTGAGTAACAGGACTTAAGAAGCAGTAGCAGCAATTGGGAGACCTGTGCAACTTGACTGGATCATACAACCAGCTTAAGAACTTAAATATGATCAAAGGTTCAACAACTACTATTAAATATAAGGTTCACAGACTGGTCTTTAATAAACAAAGTTAACCCAATTTACACACATAAGAACCTACAAGCGCTATTGTATGGGCGTTCACTTCCACAGAACGACACTCAGACCAAGAGAACTGAGTGGTTCAACTTAAAGACACATCCTAGGATCCTTACTGTTTCTCCTTAGATATTCAAACCTTTTCACGTTAGTGTAGTCATTAGCAGTACACCTTTAAAAGCATTATTTCCCGAGAGCATCAACCTTCAGTGAGACGCATTGAACTACAATAAAGAGCAAGACATTGTTACCTTGGCAGGGTCAATGGAAGTTCGACGGAGCCTCTCTGAGAGCCGAATATACCCAAACGACCAGAAAACCGAGACAAACGCGGCAGCAATCCCACTTGCAGTAGCATAGAAAGTAGCAGGTGAAGTGGGTTTCCCTGTTACAACAATGGAGAAGGATAGAATCACCGCCGCCACAACGGTTGACACAAGCTGCCCCCAGAAACCAATACTCCCCAGCCTCTTGAAGTACCGTGAAGTCTTCTCCAATCTCTTTGCAACCTGTGAGAAACCACTCATACTCATAAAAACTCTCTTTCACCCCACTACAGTTCTGAATCCAAAACCACTCAATTACTGGATATAGATTCTTCACTCTAAAACCTTAAACTTCAAATCTGAAAAACTCGAATTCAAATTGTTATTACTTCCAAAAATCAAAAGCTGATTCAAGAAGAAACTGTGAATTACGAGTTTTCATTTTCGATTGATTACATCATTTGCTCAGAGATGATCGTCACGCTCTCAATTCAGCTAGCTTGTGTCAAAATCAAGATAGAAATTAAGATTCCAGCTGAAAAAGCCGAAGAAATGGCTAAAGAGAAGGAGAGAAACCTGAGCGAGTTTTGCCTTGTCGACCTCATTATCACCAGAAACGGAAGAAGGGGACGTCGGAGAGGAAAATGCCACCGTGGAAAGTGTAAAACTAGGTTTAGAACCTCCGATTTGGAAACCATAGAGAGGAAGAGCCGGTGGCGATTGGTATGAGGAGATTGTGACTCTCCTCTTTGGAGCCAAGAGAAGTGGATTAAACGATGGCAGGTAGGGCGTTGAGAGGCGTTGGTGGCACGAGTTGTGAAGACCTGGCCGCAGCGCGACGGCGGATACGCCGGAGGAACTCGCCGCCGGCAAGAGTAGTGACTGCATATTTTAGTTGAGTTAGTAAAGTATGCGAATTGGTGCTTTTATTTAGGCTTCCTTCTATGTATAGTTGCAATGGGCTTTTTGCTACCTGTTTTTTTTTCACAACAAGAGAATATTTTCTTTTCTTCTCTTTATTATTTGTTTTTACTGGTCCAACAGAATATTTTTATTTTTATTTTATCAACATTTATAATTTCAATTTTACGGATTTGTTTTTTCAATAAAACACGCAGATGTTTTGTAAATTTGTAAGTAAAAAAAAAAAAGAGAGAAAATAAGTTTGGTGATACGTTTTTCATATGGGTTTTGTATTTGGTTTTGGTTTGAGATTTGTGAATATCTTTAATATTAAACGAGAAGTCAGAGTTTGGTTCACAATAAAAATTGGCATCTGAATATTTTTGAATGAAAGTTGGTCTGGTCATTATCTGAAAAAAACCCTTAGCATAAAAAAAAATATTTACATCCGAATTCCGAAGAGAATTTTATTCCAAACAAATAATCAAAACACTATTTCAAAAAATAAGTATTTATGAGCTAATAATAGAGATATTTCCTCATAAGGTGTGGGCAACAAATAGATACATCTTTACGTTATGAGTTTTCGGTTTTAGAAATATCAAAAACCTATAAATATTTTATATATCTCTTATATATAAATCGATATAAATTTTAAAAACGATATTTAATTTATAACCAATTACAATGTTTGGAATTGATTTTCAGAATGCACAAGACAGTTGAATTTGTTTGTATCAAATTAGGCTCATCTAGATTTCTAGATGGTGTATAATGACTTCTTCCCTCGAATTCCATCCAAAGTCGCCTTCCGCAAACATGGGTGTGGTCAAGTTTACCCTCGAGAAAAATAATAAGTTTATCATCTCAAAGTTTTTTTGACGTTCAACTTAAAAATGGACAACATGACTGATAGAGAGGTAAAATTTACAGGCGAAAGAGAGGTGATTCAGTTCTATAAGCTTTGTCAAAGGGAGATTAAAAGTCTAATATGATGTTTGTAAATTTAGGCGTTCGGATCCTAAAATGGGGTTGGAATCGCTGGCTAGCAGATGCGGTCGAAGGGTTTATCCTTGACTAAGAGATTTGTGAAAGACATGAACGTAAAAAAGATATGGTACGAAATATCAGAATGCTTAGTTTTGCCAGAGATTGTGTATTGTGAGTGTACTAATTTTGTATTTCTCATTTAAGTCTTGATTCTCTACATCTTTCGATCAGTACTCGACCTCTCGTCTTTTCAATCCCAGTTGTAGCTAGTGTTTCCAATATGGGGGTATTTCGACTAAGAAACTATCTGACCTGATCCCAAAATCCGATTTTATGTAGGTTAATTGGATATGTCTAGTCGTAGGAGTTAGGACATAGAAAATTAACTATGATTTAAAACTGTATCGGTGATGAAGTACACACTATGAGATATTATAAAATTTCTTCATAAGATGTTTTTTTTTGTCAACTTCATAAGATGTTATTTTCTTATACTTTTATTGTCATATTTTATATTAATAATATATAAATATTTTGACTCTCATTAACTATATTTATGGGTCCGTCATCTATTGTTAACTACATGAATACAAACTATATTCAAAACAGTAATTACGTATATATTAAAAAAAAAAAAACAATTTAAACCAAATTCTATCTCACCTTGTCAATGAGTATCTCAAAACTAAACAAATATAGTAGACAACAAAAAACTAGACAAAAATAAGTAATAAATTCAGATAAATCTAAAAGAAATTCAAATTCAAGTTCATGAAACTCAACAAATTCAAATAAGTACTAAACAATGCATTAG
Source organism: Boechera stricta (assembly GCA_018361395.1). Taxonomy (NCBI): domain Eukaryota; kingdom Viridiplantae; phylum Streptophyta; class Magnoliopsida; order Brassicales; family Brassicaceae; genus Boechera; species Boechera stricta. The sequence goes on from CM031542.1 coordinate 7,039,473, forward strand.
GTTAGTAAACTTCGTAATTCAAATTTGAGTAAATGTTGATATCTAGAAGTAAATTGGCTTTTCCGTTTGTGTTGTATGCATGGCAACTTGTTGTCTGAATTATCATTGTTGGTGAAATATCCTCCTACTAATATTTGAGAAGTATCCATTTAAAAATAATATTTAATTTTTAAAATTTTACATAAAATGCTATAGGTCTTAAGAAGAAATTAAAAAAATATAAAGGGTAAAAATGTCTTAACAATTATCAATTTAAATAAAAATAGATATATTTTAAAACAAAATCTTCACAAAATCTATTTTTCAACTTCTTTTCAAAAACTTTAAAATAAATTAATTAATTAAAACGAAAATTATAATTTAGAAAGAAGTAAATATGTTAATTATTATTAACTAAATTATAGTTTCAAAAATAAGAAAAATAACAAAACTATTTTTAATTTACATATTAAAAATCATTTCATCTAAAGTATATTATCATATTTTACTAAGAACTAAAATTGATATACATATATTAAACTAAAAGTTTTACTTAAATAACATTATAATTTCATAAATTATTTAAATAAAATTATTTAATCTTTATATTTTTAACTGTTTATAAAATTATCTCCTTAATAATATTATGGAAATAATTTTTATAATCTAAACTTTAAGTTTTTTTAAAATTATGTAATAATATCATTAGAATGAATCATTTAAAAACAATATTCATTGATTCATTAAGATTATTATTGTCATTTTTATTGTGTAAAAACAACCGAATATCTTAATAAAAAATATTTATCAAATTTTAAAGTTTTATTTAATATCAACTAAAATATACTTAATTTTGATATAACTAATCTAAAATATTAAACTTAATTCAATACATATGTTTGTTGATATATTATCTATATATATATACACATATATTTAGCATTTATCTTATTAATTTATAATCTATAAATAAGAATTTATAATATCGAATTTTTAAATAAACATCAATCCGTGCGGTAGCACGAAACATAATCTAGTTATAAAGAATCGGGAGTAACATCAAAGGGCGTGATACAAACAGTACGTCGATTTGATTAATAATCTTTTTCTTATCATTTAATATATTCTCTGTACGATGGTTTAGTATTCTAAGTTGTTAGATATCAATCACGAGAGTAGATCAATTTTATTCAATAATTTAAATTATAAACGGTGCTAATTCATTCTCTATTCGATTATTTGTTTTTACAAATTTTATTTCTCTTCGAATTATCCTAATTTATAACACTTTCATTCATTGCTTTTATTTTCTTGAAATATTTATATGAAAGAATGATTGACCTAAACAAAGTATAAGTTAGCATGACCACACATATACACTAAAATTAATATATACAAACAAATATACGTGACCAACACCATAACCATTATTATTTTTTTGATTTGTTCCAATAATTTTCCGTTTTTAACATTGGTATCAATATTAGTCCCGAAACCGACGAAGAAATGTAAAATCCAACAAATCTTATTGCTTGTCACATGAATTTTTGGCCAGTCAAGTATACATAGAACAAAAAAAGAAGCAGCGATAAGGTATTAAAATCACATCCATAACGAATGACACAATATCTACCGAAAATATCGGATCAAAATGAGAGACAATAAATAGATGGTTACTTATGGTGTTGATCACATCACTTATGATTGTTTATACATGTCACAATGCAAATTTAATTTTTTCGAGTAGGTATTAATACATAATTTAGATGTATGGCCAGATGTTATGATATATTTGGTCTAGCTGTCAATCATTTTTTCTGTTTATATCTTAGCTTGACTTTTTCTTCCAACTTGTCGTGTGACTTACGAGTTCCTATGGATTCCATCACTAATATACTCTGAAACCAATGTATCTGAAGTTGCGATTGAGTTTAAACTATCGTCATCTAACCCAACCGATTACCGCTTGGATCTTGAAATGAGGATCCAATTAGGTATCGAATTCCACTATTGATTCTTTATTGGCTATAATGAGTTAACGAGACCTAGGTAACCATCGGGACTTCTTAAAGTATCGTTGTCGTTAGAGATGAAGAAAGATAACCTGTCGCCAATGGAGGTTGAATATGAGTTTTGGACGGAGAAGGAGAAATGAGTGGAGAAAGTTGTAACATCCGCGTTCCTTAGTCATCCTCTCGAGTAGTATTGTATTTGATGTTATTGTAATGAACCCTCGGGATTGTTGTATTTTGACGGAAATATTAATATATATGAGTGTTTATCGAAAAAGTTGAGATGGAATAATACATGATGTGGTATTTCATATATTGGGCGTCAGTACATGATGTATTATGTATCGTATACAGGCGACATATGTATTGCGTTCCGTCTTGGTTCGGATTTTTGGGTTTCGTCAATGGATCCTACTATGTTGGGGTTGATAGAATTATGTGAGATTTAATTCTATCGATGGGGTCATTAGGATTATGTGGTATTTAATCCTAATGTGGTCAAATAGAGTTATGTGATATTTAACTTCTAATCATGTTAGATTATGGTGATTTAATCCTAATTGGTTTACGATAAGGATTATGGGTGATTTAATCCTGATAAGCGGTAAACCAGAGGTGAATACCGGTGATATAGGTTCTCACGGGGACTTAGTATATTAGGGTCCAGTGTTATTGGATTCTAATATGCTGGTCTGGGCTTAAACTTCGTTGAATGGGGATAGTGATTTCGACGGGTTGCCGTTGGTGACACGTAAGATCTTGTGATGTTAGACCGGGATGTTATTGAACCAAGTATGGAACAATACCGAGCTTGATTGGTGGCCTTAGGAAATGAGGTGAAACGATCAAAGAGGTCGTCGTTGTGGAGGAATCAGAGGTTGGTTTGAGCGAATTAGCGGTAATTCCGGGTTTTAGCGGAAGTTAAGGGAATGTTTTGAGACAAGGAGGTGTCTCAAATATTTCGGGAAATTATTCGAAGTTATTAAACCGAGCGGAAAAGGTTAATTAGAAGAATTAATGGTTGCGGTTTAGTAATTTCCGGGTCGGTTTGGTTTAATCTAATTAAAATTACATATACATATATATCTCTTTCTAAAAATTCTTGAAGCTTCTTTTGTTTATGGGAGAGAAAGAAAAATCTAGAGGAAAGAGAGAGAGAAAAGGAGAGAAAGAAGAAAGAAGGAAAGAAGGAGAAGGAGAAGAGAGAGAAGAGAAGAATTTGGAGAAAAACAGAGTTTTTGGGGAGACTTGTGAGGTCCGATCGGGATATCAAGAGAGCTCGGTTTGAGCTAAGCTTTTGTGGGTAAGTTCTTCAATCTCTTGCCTAGTTGTCTACCAAAGTTCGTGGGATTATGTTAAGTGGTTTGGGAGATATGATTTTTCTCCCTAGACTACCCTGTTTTCGGGCTGTAGCGACGGGGCGAGTTTTATGGAGTGTTTGGGCACTCAATTCTTGTTTGTTTGGGCTGAAATTTGGTAGATAGGTTGTTGAGACTTCGATATTCAAGTTCACCGAAGGAATTTACAAAATATGATCTAGGGAAAGAGATATGGTTGGTTAAGAAAAGCCCTGTTTTTGGGGAAAGGAATCCGGAATTTGTTGAGTTAGGCTCTTGAGTTGGGAGCTTGTAATCAGTCTTTTGAGAGTGTGTTGATGATCTCTTGGCAGGAGGTTTGTGAGATCTTGGTATTGTGTTGTGTGTCCAAAGAAGGAGTAAGCTTAAGGCTTGGAAACCGTCAAAAGAGTGTTCTTCGTTTCAACCGTAATCAAGGTGAGTGCGTGACCGTAGCGAACATATAATCATTAGTCTTTTCGTGATTGATGTGTGATGTAGGGCTTGTCCATATGGGTGTGATTTATGGCTAGTCCAAGTTATGTGATGTGTGTGTGATAGAGCTCATCATAAAATACTTGATTGTTGCATTGCATGTTGATTGCGGTAAGTCTTGTGATTGTATGTACTTGTCGCTGTGGGGACGGGAGGACCGCCTCACTAAGCATTATCAATGCTTACGCGCCTCTTTTGGTGTAGGTAAAGACAAAGGAAAGACTTAGTTGTGGAGCGCGTGGAACCAAGGTCGAGGAGAAGGGATGATCTCGGGGTTGAAGGTTTTTGGTTTTTGATTCTTATGTTCATATGTTTTTTGAGATTGGGATATTGTTTTTGAACTTGGTATGATGTAGTGCCTAAGATGGTTTTGAATGTTTAAGTAATGTCTACAAATATTGTGGCTTGCCTTGTGTTGTTATTATTGGGTTGCGGACAGGGAAGGGATCGGCCGATCCTGGCAAGATCACGATCGAGTAATCTTTTTGGCCAGAAAGTTTTCGGGGTAAAGTGGGGCTTAGGGATCGAGCCGATCGAGTCGGTTACGATCCAAGTCGGATCGACCGATCGAGTCGGATCGTTCGAGCGAAAAATCCTGGTCAGTTTTAAGGGTTAGGATCGACCGATCCCGGTGAGATCGATCGATCTAGCGGGTAATTTTGGTCAGATCGGGGTTAATTTCGGGTGGAGTTTGAGATCGACGATCCTAAGGAGGATCGATCGATCCTTAAAAAAAGAAGGGTAGGTCCCTTCAAAAGTTGTCATGATCTGGACCAAGGGCCATGAGGCCCCTGAGGATGAAGAAAACAACAGATAAGTACTGGGACAATTGATTTGACGACGGTAGATACCATATGTTACATTGATGGTTTTTGGAAGGACTCAGCTTCCCTTACAGGATTAGGATGGTTTTACCAGCAAATTGGCGACCACAATATTTTTTTAGGCTCCTACAGCACTAGAAGAAGTTTGACACCTCTACATGCGGAACTGGAATCCCTAATGTGGACAATGCAGTGCTTAATCATCTATCAGAAAAAGACGTTTGATTCATGACGGACTGCTTAGAGTTAGTAAAGATGGTGAATTCTCCGACGGACTGGCCTGCCTTTGAGACGTACCTAGATGATCTGAAGATGCTAAAGATCATTTTTCAGCTTTTCAATCTCGCACATTCCACGCCTGTTAAACGCTAAGGCGGATAATCTGGCAAGAAGTGTGAGATCGCTTTCGCGTGCTGAATACTATGTAAATTCGGTTCTTCCGGTTTGGCTCACCAAACCTTTTTAATTTTAATATAAAACAAAAAAAAAAGAGACGTCATGGTGTTTAATTACGGGTCCTAGAAACGGATCAGAGTGTTGTAGTAAAACATTTCATCAAATTTAGTGATAAAAGTTTTTTTACTAGTCAAATCGAGAGTTGAATTCATAACTAAAATTAATTTATTTTATCAATAACAAAAATTTAGGAATACTTTTTTATTTTCTTTTCGGTCGAGTTGGGTTGGTTGGATTTGGATTTAACTTCGCATGTCCCATATCGGCACCGATAATCCGTTGCCTTCCTGAATTTCCTTTACTTTTTGGGAACAAAAAATTGCAATTACCCGTTTGTGGCTGACAAGAGAAGGTTTGTTAGACTTTCCTTCACAGGTTTCATCCGAGTGCTACTAGAAAGTAATCTCGGAAATTTAACCCGATTATACCGCAAATGCACAGTAATGCAGTTGTAGTACGTACGAGATTGATCTATAGAGATTGGGAATAACTATATAGAGATTGCAGAAATAACTCTAATCTAGGCACAATATAAATGTTTTGGGGTTTTAATTATAAGTCCTAATATGCGTAAAATAAATAAGCAATAATTAAATAGACTATAATTAAATTACGTAAAATAAATTACATAAAATAAATTACAGAATTTAAATAAAAAATTAAATGGCGTAAATTAAAATGTATAAATTAAATTGCGTAAATTAAAGTGCGTGAATTAAATTGCATAAAATAAATTACGTAATTTAACTAACAGAAAATAAAGTGCGTAAAATAAATTGCGTAAAGTAAATTGCATAAATTAAATAACGGAAATTAAATTGCGTAAATTAAAGTGCATAAATTAAATTGCATAAAATAAAACGTGTAATTTAAATAACAGAAAATAAATTGCGTAAAGTAAATTGCATAAATTAAATAACCAAAATTAAATTGCGTAAATTAAAGTGCATAAATTAAATTGCGTAAAATAAATTGCATAGAGTAAATTACAGAAATTAAAATGCATAAAATAAATTAATCTTAAATTAAATAACGATTAAACAATAATAAAGAAAACGATCCCAAAGGTAAATGAGAATGAATCCAGAAATCTTCTAATTTGAAAATTGATGTTCTTTAACCTTTCGTTAGTATCATTGGTCTAGAGATTTTGTATATAAATTAGTCCACTTTCGTGTTATACTAATTTCTCTGTAAAAACCACACTTTTGTGGTGCTCTACAAGCATTGAGAATGAGCTCGTCATCGACCGGATTGACTAGCAATTGCAGTTCTACAAAGTAGTCAACCTTCTAACGTGTTTAGTTCCGAGATCTTAATCCACTCTTATGGTATCAATACCTTAAGATGCTAAACTAACTTGATCAAAGCTTTAGATAAGCTCACAAGTTAAAAATAGATTTATCAAATTCTCATGGTGTAGAGAATTCCCGAAACACATGGTCACGCCTTTTGGATTAGACCAATCTCTTAGAAAACTCCCAATGCAGTAAATCTAGCCTTAGGAGCACATACAAGGTAGTTAATCGGTTAAGAACACAAAAAATCAATCTCTAATCAGTAGATCCCATCATCGATCTCCACCCTAGAGATCTAAATGATTTACTCGCTCATAACTCCGAGGGTAACGGCAGTATATGAGATAAAAGACATGATAAACAATAAACAAAAGCTGTAAATAAAGCAATATAAGAGCAAGAAGAAGAACTAAAGAACTTGCATAATAAAACTTAAGAACAAAAGAACATATGAGATTTCCCTCTACGTGGTGGCTACAAAGTTGTGCAAAAAGTGTGAACCCTTTCTAATGAGCATTACATGTGTTTATATAGAGTTTAGGGCATTAGGAGGAGGCTAGGTCGTGCCCAAGGAGGTTGGGGAAAGATCCCTTTTGAATTAAACTCGCAGGGTGCCAAATAAGGCAAGTGTAGGATCTTCCGGTTTAGAAGTTGAATAACTTTCGCATCTGATCTTGATTTGGTATGATTCCAATTCGTGGAGCTTCTCTGATGAGACAAGACATACGAGGTCGGTTTGAAGCCTAATTCCTTCTGGTTCGATCGTAATGTTCCAAACCGTGCACGTAGGTCCAAATCGGATAAGTTCACAGTCACCTGACTTGTAAAAATCATATCTTCTTATTCTCAGTAGCTCTTGACCTGATTCTAACTCTCAGAGATTCCATTTTGAATCAAGATTCCATAGCAAGTTAGTTTGTAGCTTAATTCCTTCTTGTTCGACCGTAAGCCTCCAAACAGTGCAGACAGGTCAAAATATCGAATTTTGAGTTTTTTTCGTCGGGCTAGCATCGACCACGTAGGATCGATGCACATGGTCGATGCTCATCTTGGGAAGCACATCGACCATGCCTGGTCGATGGTCTTCGTCACGGCTCACCATCGACCCCTCACGGTCGATGCTATGGTCGATGCCTCATTTGGGAAGCTTCTCGGGAAGTTTTCCGTGATGTTCTTGACCCGAACAACTAGCTCCAAAGTTCATATGGTTTCTTAAGCTCCCAAAACACTCTAAAAACACCGGTTTTGCTCCAAGTACCTATAAACACATAAACATATGCAAATGCACTAAAATAGTCCTAAATGCTAATTAGAATGCATAATATTAGTGTATATGAATATGTAAAAACATGTAAATATGAGTTCTATTAACTCCCCCAGATTTATCCTTTGCTTGTCCGTAAGCAAACAAAATCTAAGTATAGTGAAGTTATTTTATTGAAAAACGATAAAAATAAGGAGAGTGAATTTTGTACCTTGTGACATTGTTGTGTTTAGTGCTTTTCATCTTTGTGGAAGTTGAATGATCTCTAATGTACTCATGTACTTCGCCATAAGCATAGCAACGCACCTTAATCCAAACCCCTCCTCCCTTAACTATAGACTCCTCTTTTTATTGTTGATTCCTCTTTTTATTCTAAGCATGGGTTCTCAACTTGGGAATATCGACCAAAGGATATGAACACTTACTCTTTCAGATTTCTGTAAGTTCAAGACTGTCTTAGTGCAATTCCTTTCCCCTTCCTTTTCTCACTTCAAGGTCAATCAATTTTTCCCTACTTTTCTAGGGTATCATTTTTTTTTATCGATTCCCTTTTCTTTTCAGCTTTTCCCTTTCCTTAGGACAGCTTTCCATGAGACGCGAATGTTAAAAGTGGTAGCTTCCAACATCCGGTTCACTTCCTTAATACCTATATCTTTTCCTTTTCTTCCCTTTGGGATAGGTTTCCATGAGACGCGAATGTTAAAAGTGGTAGCTTCCAACACCCGGTTCACTTCTTTATTACCTATATCCTTTTCTCTATTTATTGAAGGGAAGGAAGAGGGGAATTGCACTTACTTAAACGTGCTTTGCAGTGTCTCATAGAGGTATCACATCCAATGTATCTCAAGCCCCAAATCGAGAAAATTAAAGTTCATTAGGGTGAGAAGTAAACTCCGATTCGTCTAAGTCTCCGGAAGAATGATCTTTTTGGGGTTTGTCGATCCACTCATGGATTTTCCAAATTTCCTAGTGCAGATCAAACACTATCCAACAAAGCATCCAAACATTAACACAAATAACATAATTAACAAATTCTATTGCTACCTCATTAAAAACTTTTTCACATGTTATTGAACTTATGAACGAGGAAAAGAGTGTAACAATCTCTCAAAATGCGAACAACTTGTGGTAAAACTTCCATCAAAAAGATGTCAAAGAAAAAGAATTACCTCCAAGACTCCCCACACTTAAATCACAACGTCCGCATTGTGAGATAAAACCGTTAAGGGAGTAAAAAGCAAGAAAAACTTCATATCGGAATTCTCTTATCGGATTTGTTGCTTTGCAGCTCCCACATTTGCAAGTCCTTGTTTTATTTTGTTTTTTTTTTATGGTGAAAGACACCTGAAAATTAAAACACAGAAACAGAAAACAGAAAAAACAAAAATTACCGAAAAAATAAAAAAACTGAAAAATAAAAACGGAAAATTGAAAAAGGTATTTACAAGGGATAGAGTGCTTTTTTAATGTCGTCAGCTCGACGATGTTACCATTGTGGCTTTGCAGCTCCCACGTTTGCAAGTCTTTGTTTTATTTTGATTTTTTTTTTATGGTGAAAGACACCTGAAAATTAAAACACAGAAACGGAAAACATAAAAAACAAAAAATACCGAAAAAATCGAAAAGCTGAAAAATAAATACGAAAATTGAAAGAAGTATTTACAAGGGATAGAGTGTTTTTTAACGTCGTCAGCTCGACGATGTTACTGTTTCAGTGATCCTGAGACTCTTCTGGAAGGTCGGGTGGATCTTCCAACTCTATGATCTCCCATCCGCCAACGATTTCAGAACTAATATACAGCTTTAATCGCTGTCCGTTCACCTTGAAGCTCTCTCCACTGTTGCCCCATAGCTCTATAGCTCCATAAGGCGTTATAGACTTTATCTTGAAGGGTCCGGACCAACGAGATAGGCGCTTTCCCGGAAAAAGCTTCAAACGAGTTGAATAGTAGAACTTGATCGTTTTCCCGGAACTCTCTTCAAAGTATTCTCTTTTCATGGCATGTCTTAGTCTTCTCCTTGTATATCCGAGCATTCTCATAAGTGTCTCGGCTAATCTCGTCTAGCTCGTTCAGTTGCATTATGCGCTTCTCCGCAGCGGTTTTTATGTCGTAGTTCAGCATCTTGACAGCCCACATAACTTTGTATTCTAGCTCAACCGAAAAATGACAAGACTTTCCATAGAGAAGGTTGAAAGGAGTTGTACCAATGGGAGTCTTGAAAGCTGTTCGATAAGCCCACAAAGCATCGTCTAGCTTAAGCGACCAGTCTTTTCGTGAAATATTCACCGTCTTCTCCAAGATTGCTTTGATTTCCCGGTTTGAAACCTCCACTTGTCTGCTTGTTTGAGGATGATATGTTGTTGCCACCTTGTGTCTAATGCCATGCTTCCTTAGGAGTTTGTCGAAAGTTTTGTTAATGAAGTGCGTTCCTCCGTCGCTAATCACCACTCGCAGAACTCCGAAACACGGGAAAATGATGCTCTTAAAAAGTTTCAGAACTACCTTCACATCGTTTGTTGGACACGCCACAAGTTCTACCCATTTAGATACATAATCAACCGCCACTAAGATGTAGTTGTTACCATGAGAGTTCGAGAAAGATCCCATGAAATCGATGCCCCACACGTTAAAGACTTCTACGTCCATTATCGGGTTTTGAGGCATCTCGTTCCTTCGAGTTATGTTTCCTCTTCTTTGACATGCATCACAAGCTAGGATGAATCGGTGAGTGTCTCTAAACAAAGTCGGCCACCAAAATCCAGCTTGTAAGACTTTAGCCACCGTTTTGAATATAGCGAAATGTCCTCCATATGTTGATCCATGACATCCCGTCAAAATCCCGTGAACCTCACGCTCCAGAACACATCTTCTATATATATTTTATCCTTACACAATGTGTAGAGGTTCGGATCATCCCAATAATACCGGTTTATCTCCTTGAAAAACTTTTTCTTGTGATATACGACAAGATCAGGTGGTTTCCCTCCACAAGCGAGATACTTGACAATGTCAGCGTACCATGGTGATTTGTCCTTGATGGCATCGATGCTTTTCAGCTCCTTGTTGAGGTTGTGCTCGCCGAAAAGCACTCTAATAGCATAGACTTGCTCCTCCGATAGTGAATCATCGATAAAGATCTTGTCAGTGATTCTCATTCGAGAAAGGTGATCAGCTACTCCGTTTTTTATTCTTCTCTTATATTTTATCTCCAAATCAAACTCTTGAAGGAGTAGTATCCAGCGGAGTAGCCTTGGTTTTGCATCATTCTTAGCGAGTAAATACTAGAGTGCCGCATGATCCGTGTGAACTATGACTTTTTAGCGACTAAATATTGTCTGAATTTCTCAAAAGTAAATACGATCGCTAGAAGCTCCTTCTCAGTGGTGGCATACTTCATTTGAGTTTCATCTAGCATCCTACTCGCGTAGTAGATGAAATTTAGCTTCTTATCTTTACGTTATCCAAGAACAGCTCCCACAACATAATCGATAGCGTCACACATTATCTCGAACAGCAATTCCCAATCCGGCGGTTGTACTATCGGTGCACTCACTAGCTCCTTGATTGATCGGATTGCCTCGGAACATGCGTCATCGAAGTTGAACTCGACATCCTTGCATAGCAGGCTGGTGAGTGGTCTTGCTATCTTAGAAAAATCTTTGATGAATCTTCGATAAAAATTAGCATGACCAAGGAAACTTCGTATGTCTTTCATCGTTTTTGGAGGCCCTAGACTTGTCATCACATCGATCTTGGCCTTGTCGACTTCAATCCCTCTTTCCGATATCTTATGCCCGAGAACGATTCCTTTTCTCACCATGAAATGACACTTCTCCCAATTAAATACGAGGTTCATCTCTTCGCAACGTTTTAGTACCTTGCACAAATTATTCAAACAACCACCAAACGAAGAACCATACACAAAAAATTATCCATAAACACCTCATCTACTGATTTAATTAAATCTGAAAATATCGACATCATATACCTTTGAAAGGTTGTAGGTGCGTTACATAGTCCAAACAGCATTCTTCGATAAGCAAAGGTACCGCAAGGACATGTAAATATCGTTTTTTCTTGATCTTACGGGTGTATCGAGATTTGAAAGTATCCTGAATACCCATCTAAAAAACAATAGTGAGAATGATTAGCTACTCGTTCTAACATTTGATCAGTAGAGGAGAATGATATTTTCTAGTGGCAACATTTAATTTCCTAAAATCAATACACATCCTCTGTCCCGTGATAGTTCTAGTAGGAATTAATTCGTCATTTTCATTCTTTACCACAGTGATACCACTCGTTTTAGGTACAACATGAACAGGTGAGACCCAATTACTATCTGATATAGGATAAATAATACATACATCTAGAAGTTTAAGAATTTCTTTTCTTACGACATCACGTAAATTTGGATTTAATCGCCTTTGAGGTTCAATTGAATTCTTAGATTCATCTTCTAAATGGATTCTATGCATGCATAAGGATGGGGATATTCCCTTGATATCATCTAGAGAATATCCTATTGCTTTTCTTTATTTTCTCAATTCATTAAGTAAAAGAGAAATTTCATCATCATTAAGCTCATCACTTACTATGACAGGATATGTTGAATTAGGACCGAGATATGCGTACTTTAGCACTTTCGGAAGTGGTTTCAGCTCCACTTTCGGTGCTTTGAGTTTGCTCCAATTGTCTTCATCGCAAGTATTACCATTGCTTGCTTCCTCCATGGCTTCTTCTTCTTCGTCACCTTCGGTTAAACTTGCATAAGCCATCTCACGAGGTATCATGTCTGCCACGTCTCTATTTTGTAGCGTTTGGAATTCTTCACTTAGGTCCTTGTTGTTAAGTTTAACTTCTTCTAATATGCCATCAGCTAGCAAGTCGAGATCGTCGATGTAGAAAATATGATCTCGTTCTTTGGGTTTCTTCATCACCTCATTGATACTAAACTGCATGACTTCATCGTTTAGGTGAAGTTTGATCTTTCTATTTTTAACATCGATGATGGCTCCACTCAAGAAAACTCACGCAATAGATGAAAGATGCAGATTGTGCTAAGCAAACAAATGATTGAATAGAAAACAAATGATCGAATTGAACTTAGGTTGATTTGTATAGAAGGAAACTAGGCTCAGGGAAATTCTCAGGAAATCAATGATAAATAACAATTAATCAATTAAGGTTCAATTAGCGTTCTTGAACTCAACACGAAAGTATAGTTAACAGTGATTCTTGAAACTAACTAAGTCTAAATCTAAAATTCAAATCTCTTTGAAATCCTACAGTAAACCAGCAATCAATTCAAGTTTGATATGTTCAATTACGTTGATTAAACCAAATCTACGGATAATCCAATTGCTCACCTAGGTTTTATCAGATTACTGATTGCCTTTGCGTGCTGTCGATTAATCTAGGTTCTATATTCTAAGTGATCGGGTTAGAAATAGCTTTGAGAACAACATGGTGAATATTTTTTGAACCTACAGATCAATTATCATAAATCGAGAAATCCATATGAGAAACCCTAGCCAAAAAGAGAGGCTACTCAGGCGTGATAGATGAAAGCAAATAACATGCTGAATAAATCATCAAATTAAACAAAAGAATAAAAACAAGGGTTGGGATCTTCTCATGATGAGCGAGTCTTGGATCCGTCTCCCTCACAAAGTTCTCAAATCTCAATGGTGGCTCAAGAATAATAGTGAAAAGTAAAAGTCTTTTCTAACACAAGGCTAAGAGTTTAGCAAATAGGTTTAAAAAACAGGCTGGGCTTCTTTGTAAATAAGGGAAAGTATTGGCTTCTTATAGGCTTGAAAATCTCTTCAACGGCGTTGATTAAATGGTATCGATCGATACCGGGATGGTGTCGTCGATACTCAGGCCGTTCGGTATCGATCGATACGGGATGGTATCGGATACTCGAACTTAGCAGGTACTTTCTTGGTTTGCTCCAAAAGGCTCCAAATGTCTCAAAATCTCCAATTTCGTCCCAGCGTCTAAAAACTGAAAAAGACTCTAAAATGATAGAAAAAGTACTAGAAAGACTCGATAAACGACTTATATCATGGCTAAAAGCGGTAAATCCATGATATATCAACTCCCCGACTTAGCCTTTTGCTTGCCTCGCAAAACAGAAAACTAAGTGAGAGAGAGGTTTGAAAAACCTTAGAGATCCTGATCTGGTACGAAATCACTGTAATGATCCCCCCCAAGCGCCCTGTTGCTGATCGCTGATCTAGCACCATGTACTTCTCCGTAAGCTACTTCCAAGACTTCACTTATTATCTCACACCAATATTCATCTAAGCTCTCATCGCCAGTTTCACATTGCTTAAAATCAATGTCCACGAACTTTCTAGATTCTTTGGTCATACAATACCATAGCTAAGGAATAATTCATTCAACTTTTTCTTTTAACTCCCCAGACTTATTTCACAACCAGTTCTTATTGATTTTTTTTTTTTTTTTTTTTTAATTATCAAATCAAGGTTCGAGGCAGTATTGATAGTGTTACCGAATTCGGTTCTTACCCTCTCAATGTATCCGTTCTTATTTTTTTTTTTTTTTTAAGCGTATATACAAATCAGGTTCGAGGCAGTATTGATAGTGTCTAAATATTCTTCTTACTCCAATGTATCCGTACTTATCACGGGGAGATCTACATATTTTCAAACATGATGGGTTCCTTAGCTAGGATATGAATGATGAATCAAGCTCTTTGACATTTACTTGCGTAGATGAAGTGCAAAATTTGGCTAAAACTTGTGATGAACCTTGGGAGACATGAGTGATTCTATGGCTGGTTATCCCTTGGATTTTCATTAGTCGAACTGAAACTAATCCGTAACAGCGGTCACTCAAAAGCAAAACCAGACAACAAAACCAAGCACATCAGAAAACTCTAAGTTGTTTTGACTTTAAAATTTTTTTTTTTTTTTTTTAGAAAACAAAATGAACACAATGTCGATCTACCTCCCCGGACTTAAACAACACTGTCCCCGGTGTTTATCAAGCCAGAGGTGAAAGAAATCAAAGGACAAAGCGAAATAGGTCAAGAACAAGAGGTGTTACCATAGGCGGTGGTGTCGATCGATACATGGTGTCGATCGTACCAATGTCGTGGTGTCGATCGATCTGGTCGACCATCTCTTCCGACTGATTCGCAAGACACAACAAAACACAAAACAAAAACTCATATTTATAGACTTACCAGTGGGTTGCCTCCCACTAAGCGCTTGTTTAATGTCACGAGCTTGACTTTGGCTAAGATATCGTCGGACAAGGTGGAGGACTCACTCAGAGATAAGCTCCACAACCAGACATCTCCGCTTCAAAGTTTTGCTCATCATATCCTCTTCTTTCTCTTTCATCTCCGTAGGAATGAGAACTCTAACCTTAGAGAAGGTTTCGAGGTGCCCTTGCACTTCACCTTATATTCGATCGAATCTCCATCACACTTCGAGGAATCAAAGTGAAATTAAGTTGACTTCTTGCTCGTCGCTTCCTCTTTGTTGCCTTGGTCTTCTCCACAACTTTCTTGGGGTGTTGGGGGGGTTCATTTGAAACATCTGCGACTTTTGGTTCATCATAAGACTCATCGAGCAGATCGATCATCAGAGTCTCGCCAGAGGCAATGGTGATGCGCGAGACATGTTTGGGTGCTCCTCCAGAAGGAATGGCATCGTAGAAGACGTCTCTCAATGCAAGAGAAGAGATTCTCTTATTAGGCGTGTCCATGATCGCGCTACAGTATAAATGGTCTTCCCAAAATCAAGGGCACCCGGATCCTTGGCTCATCTCCACAACCTGAAAATCAGTAGGAATCGACAATCTCCTATTTTAACAAAATAAATCAATTGTAGCGTAAGGGAGTGAGCTAGAAGAATCCGCGTATGTGAGAAGCGTGTTAGGAGATCTCATATCAGCTTTCAATCTCTCTGCAATCGCCCTCGACATGACGTTGACACTAGACCCTGAGTCAACGAGAGACTCCTTGAAGTTTACTCTAGAGATGGAGCATGGAACTGAGAATTTCCCTGGGTCTTCCCTCTTGTCTCAGCGGTGGTGGTGTATCAGCAACGGGAGGTCCTGCAACCATTTTTTGACAAAAACTTGCTTTGCCTCCACTCCTCTCTTGTCAGCTTGGGAATAATAGKATAGGGCAACTTGGCTTGTAGACCCWTTCTTCAACCATCTCTGTCCTTTTTCAGTTGATTCAGCTGCGAAGGGTATCGACCGATACCAGATGAGTGTCGATCGATACTGGAGTTTGGTATCGTCTCTGCAGGTTGGTGTCGATCGACACTGGTAGGGGTGTCGATCGATACTCGTGGAATCTCAGAATTCTTATCTCCATCTTCAGCAACCTTCGAATCTACAGCAGGTCTCGGGAAGTATCGATCGATACCAGGTGGGTATCGGTCGATACTAGTATTACTGGATACGGACATAGTCATCTCAGGCTCAAAATCCTCTTCTCTAGTGCTCGAGGTGATTGCATTGACATGTCCATGCTGTGGTTGAACTATCTTTCCCTTGACAGCTGCTGATGTCATTTTGATTTTCGCATCTTCGATGGATTTCGAGCGTTGATTCTCCCATTCGATCAGTGTATAAATTATCCAGCTTTCTATTAAAATCTCAGTCATCTTTTCTTGTCCCTGAATTTGTTCCAAGAGGATCTCCGTCTTACTCTCTGTAGACCTCGGAGAATGYGGTTGGTAAGCTGAATTWCCGTATTGGCGAGTAAAATCACCGCTTTGAAGTGGTTTTTGGCTGAGTGGCACCAAAACCAGATTGGTTACCTCCAGACTTGTAACCACCTTGCTGATTGTTGTTGAAGCTTCGGTTGTTGTTGTAACCAAATTGCTGACCCTGAAAACCAGAACCACCAATGTAGTTAACATTCTCTGCCTCATCTTCAATGTTCTCTACTTCCTCAGCAAAATGTACAGCCTTCTTCGTCTTTCCCACTAAGAGGTTGTGCATCGTGTCCAGCTTCGCCTGAACCTCAGCAATCTGCGAACCGTCAGCAACACTAGCGAGCCTTTTCCAARTCAGCATTCTTGTGCTATTGCTGACGCCAAGTTCTCAATCAGCTTCACATCGGTTGGAACCTAGTGTTGAAGTTCCCGTTRCTTGCAGAATCCAGTGCCATCTGATACCGCCAATCAATCCCTCTGTAAAAGATCCCGAGCAGCTGAACTTGACTGAAACCATGATGCGGACAGTCTCTGGTAGGATCTGAATCTCAGCAGCCTTGAGTGCTTCTGTTGGACCYTGAGAAAATTGAGAGATCTTGTTCCTGAGCTCCTCCGATCTCGCATCGTCATAGAAATTGTTCAGGAATGCGTTCTTGGTCTCGTTCCAAGTGGCGAGAGATCCGGGAGGTAGCTGCTTCAGCCAGTAAGCTGCCTCTCCACCAAGAGAGTATGGAAAGAGCTTACAAAAGAGGTATTCATGTGGTACTCCATTGTACTTCATACTGGTGACCAAGTCCTCGAATTTCTCGATGTGATCCATAGGGTGCTCATGAGAGAGACCGGTGAAGGGGTGCTGTCCAACAAGAGTGAAGTAAGCAGGCTTCAGCTCAAAGTCATTCCTCTGGAAAGTTGGAATACGGATCGCTGCACGATTGGCATAGAATTGATCCGGTCGGTTGTAATCGCCAAGCGTCCGTTCAGCAACAGCTTGGGGTTGTTGTGGAGGAGGTATTTGTTCACCTTCCTCATCATGCACCAAACCTTGTGGAAGATCCATCTCAACTGTAGTTCTTTTCTGTCGATGCGTTCAGCTCGCTAACTCGAGTTGGAGAGATTGATCAGTGGTGTGTTCTTTTCTCCTGGTGCATGCATACACCTGAAAATCAAAAGAAAACGAGAAGATAAGTAACCAAAATTTAAAAACAGACGTTCAGTGTCGATCGATACCAATGGAGTATCGATCGATACTGACGACGAACTTAGACAAAATCGACAACTAAAATTCTAAAGGTGAATTTTTAGAGTCCCCGGCAACGGCGCCAAATTTGATATGCTCAAATTAATACCCTAAAAGTACTAAAGCAGTTGCTGCAGTATATCAGGGGTCGAACACAAGAACTCAAGAAAACTCACGCAATAGATGAAAGATGCAGATTGTGCTAAGCAAACAAATGATTGAATAGAAAACAAATGATCGAATTGAACTTAGGTTGATTTGTATAGAAGGAAACTAGGCTCGGGAAGGAAATCAATGATAAATAACAATTAATCAATTAAGGTTCAATTAAGCGCCGTTCTTGAACTCAAACACGAAAGTATAGTTAACCAACTGTCGTTGCGAAAACTAACTAAGTCTAAAGTCTAAAATTCCAAATCTCTTTGCAAATCCTACACAGTAAACCAGCAATCAATTCAAGTTTGATATGTTCACAATTCGATTAAACCAAATCTCTTTGCAGATAATCCAATTGCTCACCCTAGGTTTTATCAGATTACTCAATTGCACTGTCGTGCCTAATCGATTAATCTAGGTTCTATATTCTAAGTGATCAGGTTAGAAATAGCTTTGAGAACAACCTATGGTGAAGAACTATTCAGATTTTGAACCCTACAGATCAATTATCATAAATCAGAGAAATCCATATGAGAAAACCCTAAACCTAAAAGGAGACTACTCAGACATGATAGATGAAACAAATAACATAACTGAATAAATCATCAAATTAAACAAAAGAATAAAAACAAGGGTTCGGGATCTTCTCTATGATGAACAGAGTCTTGGATCCGTCTCCCTCACAAAAGTTCTCAAATCTCAATGGTGGCTCAAGAATAATAGTGAAAAGTAAAAGTCTTTTTCTAACCTAAAGACTAAGAGTTTGCTTAAATAGGTTTAAAAACACGAGCTGGGCTTCTTTGTAAATAAGGGAAAGTATTGGGCTTCTTATAGGCTTCCTTGAAAATCTCTTCTGCGCGTTGATTGCTATCGATCGATCGGGATGGTGTCGTCGATACTCAGGCATCGTCGGTATCGATGATACGGGATGGTGTCGATCGATACTCGGCTTAAACGGGTACTTTCTTCGGTTTGCTCCAAAAAGGCTCCAAATGTCTCCAAAATCTCCAATTTCGTCCCAAACGTGCTAAAACCTGAAAAGACTCTAAAATGATAGAAAAAGCACTAGAAAGACTCGATAAAACGACTTATATCATGGCTAAAAACGGGTAAAATCCATGATATATCAGCTCCCACGGTTGCTAGGAATAGAGTGATCTTTGGGCTCGTGATCCATCTTGAGTACCACAAAATCAGTTGGAATTTGGTAGTCACGAATCATCACCGGAATGTCTTCGAGTAATCCCACCGGCGTTTTTATCGAGCGATCAGCGAGAACGGGTGACATCCTACATTCCTTGAATTTTATAAATCCCAACTTTTGTGCAATGGATAGAGGCATAAGGTTCACTCTAGCTCCAAGGTCACATAAAGATCTCCCAAATATCATCGGACCTAGATTGCAAGAGAGAGTGAAGCAACCCGGATCGTCTAATTTTTATGGAATTTTCTTGTCGAGAATAACTGCGCTGCACTCGTGCGTTAGGGATGCTACCTCAGTGGGCTCTTTCTTTTTCTTAGTCACGAGATCCTTGAGGAATTTGCTAGCGTTGGGAATCATTGTCAAATCTTCTAGTATCAGCATAGTGATGATTACACATTTCATTTGTTTTTCAAATGCATTCCTCGTTCTCTCCGCTATTCTCCCTTTGATCCTTCCCGGAAAAGAAATCTTAGGCTGATAATTACGTAATTCGAGATGGCTGGCTCGATCACCTTGATCGAGCTGGGTGGTCGAGCTAGAATGTCTGCTCACAGATCTCCTTTTTTCGTGATTCAACGCTCATACTCTCCTGAAATCACACAAACAAGCCAAAAGCAAGAATTTAGCTCACCTAATCGACGGTTTAAAAAGAAAACTAGAGCAATATATACAAGGATAGACATGGGACTTCCCCCCAAGTGAGCTTGTTTATAGTCACTAAGCTCGACTTCCTGCTTGCTTCTAATGAGATGAGTCCATGTATCACCCGGATCATACTCATCGTAGAACCATCCCCTAAACTCTCTCATCCTTATCTCCTCAAAGGGTATCTTCCTCGGTTCATAAATGCTCACTTCATAGGTGAAGGTAATACCAAGGTGCTTGTCAACTATGCATTCTACAACCATAACACCTTCACAAGGATCTTCATATGTTGTTCCAACCACACCTACTACTTCCCCATTGCTCTTGGTTGAACTAATCATGATTTCCACTAGTTTGACTTGTTCTTCGTATCTTATCACACAATTCTCATCAATTGTGCATCCAAGAAGAAATTCAAACTCTTTTATACACTCTTCAGCTTCTAGGAGGAGTTTATCCTTGGCTTGAACATTCTTCTCTATTACTAAGAACAGAGTCTAACAGCAACTAATAGAACGAAAACAGAGCGATAGGTACTAACAGAAACTAGCAAAGGCAATGAAACAAATATCAATCAAGCAAGAAAAGTTCCTAAGGATGGGGTAATTGACTTGGTGTATCCTCTTAATCTACCTAGATGGTTTAACAGACTCAATCAAGTTATTCCCTAGACATTAAACTCATAAACAATCAAGTTCATTCCCATGATAAATAACCTCAGGCTAATCTAGTTCCAGACCTAATCCGTTAGCGAAATCTAGCTTAGCATGCATTAAGAATCAGTTTAATAAAGTCAATAAACACCCTAGACAACTAATCCCTTAGGCTAGGAATGTAAATCTCTGGAATTAGTTCTGTCACGCATTTCATCAAACACCTTCTGGGTGTAGAAATACCTAAGTTCTAATTCCAATTTATCAGAGAGAAATTAGCATTAAGAACACTAATCCAGAAGGGAAATCAAACAAAAAAAAAACACTTAAACCACCTAGGAGACTAAGATTCCACACCTAATCTATCCCATCCTTAAGAACCCTAATGACTACTCAGAACACATGAAGAACATCATAATCACAAACCCAGAAATCATAATAACTTGCATAAGTAGAAAGATAAGAAGAATAGATGTATGAAAGAATAGATAGAAAAGATTCAAACAAAAATAACAAGTAGATTCAAAGTTACAGGATCCAGGAAACAAGAACAGATGAACAAAGCTTAAGAAAATCGAGATTGTTTAGTGTTAAGCGATTATAGGGTATTTATACTAAGAGATAGAAACCCTAAATCACAAAAAGACGAAATAGGCTAATTTTTGGGGGCACTCCACCATGGGTGGTCGAGTGCTATGGTCGAGCTGGCTAAAATTCAAGATTGCGTTTTTATTCTTCAGCTCGAGATAGTAGCTCGACCATGTGTGGTCGAGCTGGCTCCAAAAACTTCAAGACTCCACCTTTATGCTCAGCTCGATCATTGGACTCAGGGTAGCCGACTTCATGACTTCAAGATTGCAGTTTTCTGATCAGCTCGACCTCCTACATCGACTCCTTTGGTCGAGTCGTCTTCCAAAATGTCGATCCACTCGACTCCGCTAGAGCGCTAAAAGTGCAGTTTTGGTGCAGACGCACTGCTCGACCTCTGGCTCGAAGCTGGGTGCTGCAGTCGACTCAAAGTGCAGTTTTTGTGCGGAATGCACTGGCTCGACTGGTTCGAGCTACTTGCTAGTCGTCTCCTTTCGAGTTCTGGTCGAAGCTCTCTTTTTTCTCCATTTGATTTCAACATCTCCAATATCCCTTGAATGCACCTGAAACAAGTCCAAAATGCAAAATGCATGCAATCCTAATGCAAAACACTCTAAGTATGCAAAGCTAGAGATAAATGCTAAGAATATGCTATGAAACAAGGCTAAATAGGTGATAAATGCATGCTAAAACCATGTAAAATGCAGACATATCAACCACGTTTGGTCAATGCATCGATATGGATGGCATCGACCTCGCATGGTCGATGTGGTTGGTCGACGACTCTTACTGGCGTGGCATCGACAGCGTACGATCGATGTTCCCATTTGATGGTGCTTCTTGGGAGACCATCGACCCCCTCTGGTCGATGGTGTTGTCCTTCGCGATGTTTTGTCGAGACGAAGCATTGCGTCGATCTTAGAACCTTGTCTATTTTTTCGTGTAGTA
Source organism: Boechera stricta (assembly GCA_018361395.1). NCBI lineage: Eukaryota > Viridiplantae > Streptophyta > Magnoliopsida > Brassicales > Brassicaceae > Boechera > Boechera stricta. The sequence continues at coordinate 7,061,276 of CM031542.1, forward strand.
TTTTTATTTTCAGCTTCTCCTCGTCTTCATGGACGTTGACATGTCTGTTCATTCGGTCATAGTCCTCCCCATAGCTCGTGTTGCTCTCGGCTAAGTTCTTTACCAGCGTCATTCCGTGTTGCACGTCTTGCCCCAAGAAAGTTCTGTGGCTGCCTATATCGAGTAACGTACGATATTTAGGAGTAACTCCTTTGTAAAATATGCTCAGCAAAGACTCGTCGCTGAATCCATGATGAGGACATTCCTTGGTATATCTTTCAATCCTTTCCCATGCTTCTCCGAATCTCTCAGCATTTTGTTGTGTGAAGCTTGATATCTCGTTTCTCCAACGAGTTGTCCTAGAGTTCAAGAAAGACTTTGTTAGGAATGCTCTCCGGCATTCATTCCATGTTGTAACGGTCTCAGATGGAATTGTACTTCTCCCACTCCCAAGTGAAAATGGGAATAAACGAAGTTTTAGTGCATCTTCAGAGAGACCGTCTATCTTCACCATCTCACACAACTTGTCGAATTGATATAGATGATCAATAGGGTTCTCCGTTGATAATCCATGAAACTTATAACCCTGGACCATGTTAATCAAGCTGATCTTGATTTCGAATTCAACTTCGACTACTGGTGGTGGACAGATTCCCGTGCGTTGATTTTGGCTTGTTGGCTCGTCGGCCATGCCTATTGTTCGTACCACCCTTTGCCTACGCACCACGTTCTCATTCTCCCGGTCCTACAACCGGTCTATTCCCAGCATTCTCAAGTCCTAAAAACCTGAAAACCGAAAAACAAAAATTAAACAAAATAAGAAAGTAAAAGAAACCTAGTCTCACATTCAGACCAAATCTCTATGGCTATTGCTAGAGTCCCCGACAACGGCGCCAAAAACTTGATAAGAGAAGGTTTGTTACACCTTCTTTCACAGGTTTCACCCGAGCGCTACTAGAAAGTACTCTCGAGAGTTTAACAGTAATGCAGTTGTAGTACGTACGAGATTGATCCACAGAGACTGAGAATAACTACACAGAGATTGCAAGAATAAAACTAATCTAGGCACAATATAAATGTTTTGGGGGTTTTAATTCTAAATCCTAATATGCGGAATTTAAATAACAGAAATTCAATAGCGTAAATTAAAATACATAAATTAAATTGCGTAATCTAAAGTGCGTAAATTAAATTGTAAAAAATAAATTGTGTAATTTAAATAACAGAAAATAAATGGCGTAAAGTAAATTGCATAAATTAAATAACGGAAATTAAATTGTGTATATTAAAGTGCATAAATTAAATTGCATGAAATAAATTGCGTAATTTAAATAACAGAAATTAAATTGCGTAAAGTAAATTGAATAAATTAAATAACGGAAATTAATTTGCGTAAATTAAAGTGCATAAATTAAATTGCGTAAAATAAATTGCAGAAATTAAAATGCATAAAATAAAATAATCTTAAATTAAATAACGATTAAACAATAATAAGGAAAACGATCCCAAGGGTGAATGGAAACGAATCCGAAAATCTTCTAATTTGAAAATTGATGTTCTTTAACCCTTTGTTAGTATCCATCTGTCTAGAGATTTTATATATAAATTAGTCCATTTTCGTGTTATACTAATTTCTCTGTAAAAACCCCACTCTCGTGGTGCTCTACAAGTATTGAGAACAATCTCGTCATCGACCATATTGACTAGCAATTGCAATTCTACAAAGTAGCCAACCTTCTAACGTGTTTAGTTCCGAGACCTTAATCCACTCTCATGGTATGAGACCTTAAGATGCTAAACTAACTTGATCAAAGCTAATTTAGATAAGCTCACAAGTTATAAATAGATTTATCGATTAACTATTATTCCGAGTATATGTAGATCTGAAACCCTCTACCCACTCTCATGGTGTAGAGAATTCCCGAAACACTTGGTCACGCCTTTTGGATTAGACCAAGCTCTTAGACAACTCCCAATGGAGTAAATCTAGCCTTAGAAACACATACAAGGTAGTTAATCGGTTAAGAACACAAAACATCAATTTCTAATCAGTAGATCCCATCATCGATCTCCACCCTAGAGATCTAAAAGAACTACTCGCTCATAACTCCGAGGGTAACGACAGTATATGAGATAGAAGACGTGATAAACAATAAACAAAAGCTGTAAATAAAGCAATAGAAGAACAAGAAGAAGAACTAAAGAACTTGAATAATAAAACTTAAGAACAAAAGAAAATATGAGATTTCTTTCTAAGTGGTCGCTACAAAGTTGTGTAAAAAGTGGGAACCCTTTCTAATGAGCATTACATGTGTTTATATAGAGTTTAGGGCTTTAGGAGGAGGCTAGGTCGTGCCCAAGGAGGTTGGGGAAAGATCCCTTGTGGATTAAACTCGCAGGGTGCCAAATAAGGCAAGTGTAGGATCTTCTGGTTTAGAAATTGAATAACCTTCGCATCTGATATCGGTTTGGTATGATTCCAATTCGTGGAGCTACTCTGATGAGTCAAGTTTCCATAACAGGTCGGTTTTTAGTCTAATTCCTTTTGGTTCGATCGTAATGTTCCAAACCGTGCACGTAGGTCCAAATCGGGTAAGTTCAGAGTCACCTGACTTGTAAAAATCATATCTTCTTATTCTCAGCAGCTCTTGACCTGATTCCTACTCTCAGAGCTTCCATTTTGAATCAAGATTCGATAGCAAGTCAGTTTGTACCTTTCCTTCTCGTTCGAACGTAAGCCTCCAAACAGTGCAGACAGGTAAAAACGTCGAATTTTGAGTTTCTTCCGTCAGGCTAGCATCGACCAGGTAGGGTCGATGCTCATCTTGGGGAAGCACATCGATCATGCCTGGTCGATGGCCTGGCCGATGGTCTTCATCACGGCTCACCATCGACCCCTCACCGTCGATGCTATGGTCGATGCCTCCTTTGTGAAGCTTCTCGGGAAGCTTTCCGTGATGTTCTTGGCCCGAACAACTATTTCCAAAACACTCTAGAAACACTCTAGAAACACCGGTTTTTCTCCAAGTATCTATAAACACATATACATATGCAAATGCACTAAAATTGTCCTAAATGGTAACTAGAATGCATAATATTAGTGTATATGAATATGTAAAAACATGTAAATATGAGCTCTATCAGTGGCCAAGAATTATATTCAAACAAGTAAGAGAAAGGGTCGGGAATTGGTTCGGGATTCCCTAATTACCAATTGGGTATTTTTTCTTTTTAGTTATCAAACACGCATTAGCTATTAAAAACCGTAAAACAGTATTTTAATATATATTATTGTTGTTCTGAGCCTGGGCAAAATATCCGGAATAGAAGAACCGAACCAAAATCGACCCAAAAAAAGGAGCCGAATCAACCCCGAAACCGACAAAATACCCGAACGGATCCTAAACTCCTATACCCGAAGAATCGGAACAGAAACCGAACCGAGAACCGAATGGATACCCGAAATATCCAAAATATAATTACATATCCAAAATATTAATTATATTTAGACTTGGTACAACACAATTATCCAAAATTATAATTATAAACCCAAAACTATCAATTAATTTTAGACCAAAATACTCAAAATAACCAAATATATCCGCAAGTTCTTAATTATATTTGTCAAAATTTAACCATTTAAAAAACAATTCTGATATTTCAGGTACCTAGAACCGAACCGAAACCAAACCGGAATAGAACCAAACCGAACCAAAATTCAAGAATATCCTACGGGATCCTAAACTCCTCTACTCAAAATATCCGGAACCGAATGGATCCTACCCAGAACCGAACCGAATACTCGAACGCCCAGACCTAATAAAACTTTTCAATATAATTACTTAACTACATAACAAATAAAAAATTTAAATAATATTATATTTGTATGATAGCACGAGTTAGGAACTTAACACTTAATATCACATAAAATATTAATGTTACTTCTAGAAATCAAAATACACCTAATATTAATATTTCACCTATACAATTCTAGTTTCAAAACAAGTGAGAAAAATATGTTTCTCGTGGACACTACGGGTTAAAACCTAGGTTCGAACCCGCCTAAGTTCTAACCCACAATATCTAGTACGAGAAGAGAAATGACGATGATGAACAACACTGAAATGATTAACACATACTTAGAGGTGAGAATTTTAATATATAATGATATAATTAAATATAATGAAAAGAGTTAATAATGTATTTGAGATTTTTTTGAAAAGAAATATGTCGAAAGAATAGAGCGCCACTTGTCAGCTACCTATATAGAGCATGAGTTTGAAGAAACATTACTTTATTATATAAGATTATTAGCCCCAAAAAAATGTAAAGCTTGTAACATAAATACTCATTAATCTTGTCTATAGATAACATAGCCTAAACAGAGGGGAAAAAAAAACAAATCACAGATTATGAAAGATGGTATTACATAGGCCTCAAATTAAGCCTTTTAAGTGGATTGCAAGGTTTGTTGAGGAAACCATAAACACTTCAGCGTCTGGTTGTTCTTCTGGTTTTAAAGAATTTCTCTCTGATTGAGATTAACTCCTTTGCGGCTTCACTTGTTGCCAAACGGTTCATCGGAGATTCTTCACAACACCTAAGTCCCAACTCCAAAACAAGTGTCAAGCACTCAGCAACAGGGAAACCGACTCTAAGACCGCAGTGGAGAATGGATTCGTCTACAATGTCCAATACTCGGTTTGGCAACGCCAACTTGGTGTAGTTGCGTAGTGTAAAGCTCCCGTCAAATAACTCATTGGTTGGTCTTTTTCTAGTAAACATTTCCAAAATAAGAACCCCAAAGCTATACACATCACCATGTATTGACGGCTGTCCTCCGATTCCATATTCTGCACCATATTTCACAGAAACAACGACAAAAAGATGGTAATGAAAAACAAATATAGTGTTTTTTTTCCAATAGAAAATTAAAGATGTGTGATAGTTCTTTTACCTGGTGTGGCATAGCCGATGGTTCCTCTGACTCCGGCCGATCTAAGTTGATTGAAGAAGGACTCTTTGTCGAATTTGAGGAGAAGTCGAGCAAGACCAAAATCGCTAACATGGGCGGTTAGATCATCGTCTAGAAGGATGTTGCTTGGCTTGAGGTCGCAATGAGCTATGGGTTCATGGCAATAATCATGAAGATAGTCCAAAACAGAAGCCACATCAATGGAAATGCTAAGTCTTTCAACAAGTGTCAAAGTTCTTGAGGGCCTACGAATCTCTTCAACTTCCTCAGGGTGCAGCCACATATCCAAGCTTCCATTAGTCATGAACTCATAGACAAGAGCTCTGAATTCGTTTCCTTGGAAATCAATACTCGAGCAAGCCGTCCATAGTTTCACAAGATTACGATGCCTTATGTCTTTCAAGGATTCACATTCTGGCATAAAGCTCTTCATGGCTCCACGTCTCTGAAGGTTTAAAACTTTCACTGCAACCACCTTGTTCTCTACCGGGAGCAATGCTTTAAAAACAGTACCAAAACTGCCTGGTCCAATCAAATTGCTCGGAGAAAAGCCATCTGTAGCATTTCGGAGATTGCCATAACTTATCTTTTCACGGAAGGCTTCCAAAGTCGAAGGAGTTGGATTATTGGTCTGTTGGTTCTTCTTTCTTTTTCTGAGCCAAAGTAGAGAATATGAAGCCATAATCAACAATAAAAGCAAAGCTATGCCTACGCTTACTCCAATTGCGACTTTCTTCAGATGAGAAGAATGCTTTGTTACCATAGGTGGTGCTTCCGAGAGGCATGGCTTCAGTTGCAATTCCTTGATGCCTCCACATAGATCTTTGTTTCCAAATACTGAAACTATAGTAGCATTCTGAAATTTTCCTTCTGTTGGCACCCTTCCCTCAAAAATTTTAAAGGATAGATTGAGATATCCCAACGATGGAAAGTTTGCAAGATATCCAGGTATGCTTCCAGAGAGATTATTGTTCGACAAATCAACTCTTTTTACCCCCATCAACGCTTTTATATCTGGAATAGCTCCCTCAAAAGAATTTCCTTGTAGACTAATAACTTCCGACGAGAGACATTTTCCCAAGGTTTGTGGGAGTTGTCCTGATAAGTTATTATTCCCAACTACTAGTCGAACAAGATATTGTAGGCTTCCAACATCGTTTGGTAGAGAGCCGATCAAAGAGTTACCTTCTATGATTAAGTTAACAAGGTTTGGGATTTTCATAATTTCGCGAGGTATAATCCACAATTCTATCAAGTAACTGCAATTACCAAGACTAGGAGGAATGTTTCCTTCAAAACTATTGTTGAACAAATGGAGGTATACTAACCGAGTGATCTTACCTATAGAAGATGGTATCTCTTTTGACATTCTATTTGAATAGAGACTTAATTTCCCCAATTCTGAAAGTTTACCAATAGAGGTTGGTAGTGGTCCTGTCAACAAATTATCTCCAAAACTAAGTGTCTGTAGGCTTATGAGATTCCCAATGTCATGAGGAATGCTTCCAGAGATAAGATTCTTTGAAAAGTATAAATTGATGAGGCTTCTGGACAGATTGGCAATGGAGGTAGGAAGATCACCCCCCAACCTATTTTCAAAAACAGATAAAGTTTCTAGTTGGGTGCAGTTAGTCAAAGACCCAAGAAACTCAAGATCTCCAAAAGATTGACTTCCCAAAGAATTACGATTAAGACTTAGTAATTGCAAATGCTGTATTTTTCCAAAGCTCAGAGGAATACTCCCAGTCAAATTGTTTTCTTCCATTGCCAAGAGTTGAAGAGTCGAGATATTGGAAAGTGTTGTTGGAATGGCTCCTGTGTAATGATTCCTTCCAATTATTAAATATTGTAGATTTGGTAGCAGATTCCCAAAATCAGACCTCAGGCTACCCGAGAAACCATTATCATTGAGGCTTAAATACTCAAGTGAGGACAAATTGTAGATACCGGGAGGAAAAACACCTGAAAATCTGTTGCCATCTAAATGAAGACGCAACAATTGAGTCAGTCTAGCCATACTATCTAGAACTCCTCCTTCAAATGAGTTATCCCACAAGCCAAGATATCTGAGGTATGTCAAGTTTCCAAGAGAAGCCAGCTGGAGCTTCCCTTTCAAGTTGTTTTGACCAAGATATAAAAAACTAAGGTTCGTCAATAACCCTAGTTCTGAAGTAATACCTTCTCTTAGATGATTTTCAATCAAAATAAGGACCAACAATCTAGAGCAATTAGACAGACTAGCTGGAATACCTCCTCCAAGAACATTTGAGCCCATATTCAAGTATTTAAGTCTAAACAAGTTTCCTACCTCTTCAGGGATAGTACCACCAAAAGAGTTATTAGATAGATCAATGTATTTGAGAAACGAGAGATTACCAATAGATGGTGATATCACCCCTCCCAATTGCAATCCACTGAGGTCCAACCAGTAACTCTCTTGTGTTTGCTCCCACATCTAACACCCTTCCAGTTGCAGAGTGGGAATGAGTTGTTCCATGAGGACAAGACAACTCTTTTGTCTTCACAAACTTGAGACTTGAACAACGACAACGCTTGCCTATTAGTTTCAGCCGTAAAACCGTATGCTTCAAGTAACATGAAAACAAAGAAAGAAAGTAGAAGAAACAATCTCATTCTTCTATCTTTGTTTCTCTCCTTGTTTTTTTTTCTTTTTATCTTTTTAAAGTTTTTGTTGGTTAAGAGCTTGTGGTGCTTCTCATATTTTGCCGGAAAGTGAATATAAGGGACGAATCAATTTAACTTGTGGTGATAATGCAACTTGAATCAATACGGCACACTTTTCCAATACGGCATGGACTCTTTCTATCTAAGTCAATAAGTCAACTGTCTAAAAAGACAAAAAGAAAACATTTCACTGGTCTTCATGACTTTTCTATAGACATCAGCTGCTGTATTATTTGTCATATGATGGTGTTCTCACTACAAAAAAAACTATCTAAACTACCAATTTCAACATCGTACACTTGGAATTCGATGACCTGTTATGAAAGCCCCGATATGATCCCCATGAAAAGCCTTACCCTGCCAACAAAATTGCAGACAGACAAAAATTCCTGTGTGCCAGAGATCGCTCTCTCCCAATATATAGCAGAAAACACAGAATAAAAATAAAATTAAAACAGTTAAGTCTATAAAGTTATATTAATAGTAACTTTCAACTAACTGATATTTTCCTAATTAATAGATAATAACATGAACAGTGCTTTTCTGTTATTTTAAAAGTAAAATTTTTTTAGATATTTTCAATATTTTCTAATTTTAATAAAATCTCTATAAATTAATAAATTTCTTGTCCATGGCATGAACTTTTTTGTTGATTGTCCAGATTAGTTGTTCTTTGAAGCACCGTCAATAGTATTTGGATCTAAAATCTAAATTAAAGATCGTTTTACATTTTTTTTAAAACTTTTTATTTTGTTTCTAGTTTTTTTGCTGTAGAAAAATAAAAACCTAAAATCATAAATTTTGATCTTTAGAAAATTATAGAAAGTTGACTCTGCAAACTATTTATTATAGAAAGTTGATTACTAAAATTAAAAGCTACTGAAAAAAATATCTACGATCAATTTTACGAAAATTAAATCTCTTCATGGCCTGGTCTAATTCAACTTGAGTCAATAAACTGGCCCACAACCACAGATAAAACTGCCATATTTTTCCAATACGGCATGGACTCTTTCCATAACAAGTCAACTGTATAAAAAGACCAAAAGAAACATTTCACTAGTCTTTATGACTTTTATATAGACATCATCTGGTGGCTGTATTATTTGTCACATGATGGTGTTCTGGAATCTGGACAATCAACTTTAAGAACACAAACCTTGAACATTATGATCACACAACAGTCATCTATTGTCTGAAAGCACAAAAAATTAGTTTATGGTATTCAGCAACCATACCTGTGACAAGCCCTTTCATTGCTTGCAAACTTTGTAGACGTCGATGAAATGGAAAACACATTAGCCTCTGCTTGTATATGACTCGCATCATGAGAAAATCCTATAGCCATCATTTGCAATCCTCTGAGGTCCTGATTAGTAACTCGCAGGACATGTGACCATGACATCTACGATTTCAGCCTATACCAACTTGCTTCTACAATTTTGAACAATAACATAATTACAGTTCAATTTGAATACTTCTTAATCGGACCAATATATAAGTAGTTTATACTCCTAGCCAACCAATTTCACACTTGGAATTCGATGACCTGTTATGAAAGCCCCGATATGATCCCCATGAAAAGCCTTACCCTGCCAAGAAAATTGCAGACAAGCAAAAATTCTTGTGTGCCAGAGATTGCTCTCGAAGATACCAAAAGCAGAAAACACAGAATAAAAAATAAAATCAAAACAGTTAAGTCTATAAAGTTATATTAATAGTAACTTTTAACTAACTGATATTTTCCTAATTAATAGATAATAACATGAACAGTGCTTTTTGTTATTTTAAAAGTAAAAAAGTTTTAGATATTTTCTATATTTTCTAATTTTATAAAATCTCTATAAATTAATAAATTTCTTCAATTTCGAGTTGACACAGTGTAATAATTGACATAATTCAATAAAATAATAAAATAATATATTTTTAAAAAAATCCTTTATAATTACATCAATATCATATATTAATAGTTACAAAAAATTATTAATATATATATATATGAAAATTATTGAATTATGAATATAATGTTGTTTGCTTTTTGTTAAATCTACATTCTTGTTGTAGTTTCTCTCTAATATTTTTTACTACATGAAAACCTTTTGGTGATTTCTTCTCGAATTGCATCAAAAATTGTAAACAGTTCTAGATGCAATAATTGTTTCATCACGTGTAACTAGTTTTAAGAGAATATGGATTATAACGCAATTTTTTCTATTTTTAAATAGATACTTTTTAAAAATGATAAAATTAGAACTTGTTTTATTAATAAATCGGATTATATATGTCTTGTTTTTCTTATTTCAGCTTCGGAACTTGCTGCGATTATACAGAGGTTTTTGTCATTGTTTTATTTTTCATTTTTAGTTTAAGACATTATTGTATAAATTATATTTTTTATCCTTTAATTTGCAAATTGATTAATTTTATACTTATACAATTCATGAACTTATGGGTTGGTCCGTCGAAGCATGAAAATTTTAATCTCCATATGAGGCATATTAAATATTTAGGTTAGTCCAACTTGACTCATTGATACGTAATTGTATATATATATATATTAAAAAATGATCCTTTTGGATTAATATACATTACACCCTAACACCAATAAAACTTAGGCCCGAGAAAAATACTCGAAACCGAAGAACCGAACTGAAATCAAACCAAAAAAAGAAACCGACAAAATATCCGAACGGATCCTAAACTCTTATACCTTAAGAACCCGAACCGAACCAAGAACCGAATAGGTACTTTAAATACCCGAAATATAATTATACATCCAACATATTAATTATATATAGACTTGGTATAACCCAATTATCCAAAATTACAATTATAAAGCCGAAGATATCAATTATTTTTAGACCAAAATAACCAAAATACTAAAAATAACCAAATATATCTGCAAGTTCTTAGTTATATTTTTCAAAATTTAACCAAAATTTATTCAACTTTAACTATTTTTAAAAAAATTCGATATTTTGGGTATTCGGAATCGAACCGAAAATCAAGAATATCCGAACGGATCCTAAATCTCTTTACTCGAAATATCCAAAACCGAATGGATCTTATCTCAAACCGAACCGAATACTCGTACGCCCAAACCTAATAAAAATTTTCAATATAATTATTTAACTCTATAACAAATAAAATTTAAAAAATATTACATTTGTGTGACAGCACGAGTTTGGAACTTAACACTTACATAAATTCATTTCTAAATTTTATGTATATCACATAAAATATTAATGTTACTTCTAGAAATCAAAATACACCTAATATTAATATTTCACCTATGCAATTCTAGTTTCAAACAAGTGGGGAAAATATGTTTCTCGCGGACACTACGTGTTAAAACCTAGTTTGAACCCGCCTAAGTTCTAACCCACAATATCTAGTACGAGAAAGAGGAATGATGATGATGAACAACACCGAAACACATACGTAGGGGTGGACAAAAAATCTGAACCTGAAATTCGAACTCGAACCCGAACCGAAAAATCCGATACCGATCCAAACCCGTTATTGAGAAAATATCCAAATGAGTCTAGATGCCTAAACCCGAAAATTCTAAAACCTGAAAAACCTGAACTGAACCCAAAAAACCTGAATTGAAACCAAAAAATTATACTAAAAATATATTAAACTCGAACCGAATCCGACCCGAATATATAAAATACCCGAATGTGATCTAGAATCCGAAAACTCGAAAAATTCGAACCAAACCCGAACATGACACCGAACGCCCAGGCCTAATTCTGAAACTTGAAAATTCATATTATAAAAAAGGTCAAAATCCATTGGACTCAAATTTTTTAATCTGATCTAATTCAGTTACAATCTTAATATTATAAGTTTGTTATGTTTATTATATCAAAGATGTTTGTAATAATAATATTCTTTTTTTTATACTAAAATGGTTATCTATTAATCATATTTATCTCTTTTCTGATTAATATATTGATAAATATAACAACTATACACCTCGTCTCTTGCCTTTCTATTTATTAAAACACCTGATGGTTTAGCAGTAAAACAAAACTCAGAATATTATTTTGCATGTCAAGTTTGTATTTCTCTATTTAATATTATCATGTTTACTTAGAAAAATAAAACTTTTTGAGTGAATTTTTTTTTTAATATTACATGAATTTCCCGAACCCTTACCCGATTTATTTAGACTTTGGGAAATATATCTAAATTTTTGAAATATTCATTCCCGACTCTTACCCGTAATTTTCCGTACTATTCCCCCTATAGACAGACCTAGTGACCTATACTTGTTGTAGCCAACTATCATTTTCCTAGTATACTCTCACACCTCCAAATACTTGAAACAGACACCCTCAATATAAACAACATGTGTTCTTTCTTAGAAGAATTTTAGCTAAATTTAATTCATATCAAATGATGTAACATTTGCTGTTTCACAAACCTAAACCAATCGATTCACTTAATGTACCTAAATTACGTGTTAAAACCTGACATGTCCAATTTGGGTTCCATTTGATCTGGAAACTTGAATTCCTCCCCAAAACCGGTGCTTGAACTCATATCAACCGGTTGAACCAACTGCTAATTATGATTATTTTATCTTGTGAGTCATATAATTAAGTACTGGAAATATGTCAGTTTTAAAGTTTAACGTTTTTGTATTTTAATTTTTAATATAGTTTTTATAATTAATTTTATGGTTACTGTTTTGTTTGAGCTACTGCAAATGATGAAAGGATTCTTCACTCTTTGTAACCTGTGAGAAACCACTCATACTCATAAAAACTCTCTTTCACCCCAGTACAGTTCTGAATCTAAAACCACACAATTACTGGATATAGATTCTTCACTCTAAAACCTTAAACTTCAAATCTGAAAAAACTCGAATTCAAATTGTTATTACTTCCAAAAATCAAAAGCTGATTCAAGAGGAAACTGTGAATTACGAGTTTTCATTTTCGATTGATTACATCATTTGCTTAGAGATGATCGTCACACTCTCAATTCAGCTAGCTTGTGTCAAAATCAAGATGGAAATTAAGATTCCAGCTGAAAAAGCCGAAGAAATGGCTAAAGAGACGGAGAGAAACCTGAGCGAGTTTTGCCTTTTCGACCTCATTATCACCAGAAACGGAAGAAGGGGACGTCGGAGAGGAAGTAGATTAAACGATGGAAGGTAGCGCGTTGAGAGGCGTTGGTGGCACGAGTGCTGAAGACCTGGCCGCAGCGAGACGGCGGATACGCCGGAGAAATTCGCCGGCGGCAAGAGTAGTGACTGCATATTTTTAGTTGAGTTAAAAGAGTAAAGAATGCGAATATTTTCTTTTCTTCTTTATTATTTGTTTTTATTGGTCCAATAGAATATTTTTATTTTTATTTTATCAACATTTTTAAATTCATTTTACGGATTTTTACAATTAAACATCTGTTTTTTTTTTAAAACGCCCAGATGTTTAATTGTAAAAATTGTAAATTTGTAAATTAAAAAAAAAAAAAAGAGAATTTATGTTTGGTGATACGTTTCTCATAAGGGTTTTGTATTTGGTTTTGGTTTGAGATTTGTGTATCTCTTTAATATTAAACGAGAAGTCAGTTTGGTTCACAATAATAATTGGCATCTTAATATTTTTGAACAAAAGTTAGTCTGGTCATTATCTGAAAAAACCCCTTAACATAAAAAAATATTTACATCCAAAGAGAATTTTTTTCCAAACAAATAATTAAAAACACTATTACAAATAATTCAAAACACTATTTCATAAAATAATTATTTATGAACTAATAATAGAGATATTTCACCATAAGGTGTGGGCAACAAATAGATACAAGTATATGTAATTCTTTACGTTATGAGTTTTCAGTTTTAGAAATACCAAAAGATTCAAAACCCTATAAAACCTTTATACATATCTTATATATAAATCGATATAAATTTTTAAAAACGATATCTAATTTATAACCGATTACAATGTTTGGAATTGATTTTCAGAATGCACAAGACAGTTGAATTTGTATGTATCAAATTAGGTTCATCTAGATTTCTAGATGGTGTAATGACTTCTTCCCTCGAATTCCATCCAAACGTCGCCTTCCGCAAAGATTACCCTTGAGGAATTAATAAGTTTATCATCTCAAAAAAAATTAAACCAAATTCTCTCACCTTGTCCATGAGTATCTCAATACTAAACAAATATAGTTGACAAAAAAAAAACAAAATGACAAATATAAGTAACAAATTCAGATAAATCTAAAAGAAAATTCAAATTCAAGTTCATGAAACTCAACAAATTCAAATAAGTACCAAACAATGCATTGGGTTAGTAAACTTCGTAATTCAAATTTGAGTAAATGTTGATTTCTATAAGTAAATTGGCTTTTCCGTTTGTGTTGTATGCATGGCAACTTGTTGTCTGAATTCATCATTGTTGTTGGTGAAATATTATAAAGAAACTGGAGGAGCATCAAAGGGCGTGAAACAAACATAACATCGATTTGATTAATAATTTTTTTCTTAACATTTTATATTATCTCTATACGATGGTTTAGTATTCTACGTTGTTAGATATCAATCACGAGGGTAGATTAATTTTATTCAATAATTTAAATTATAAACGGTGCTAATTCATTCTCTATTCGATTATTTGTTTTTACAATTTTGATTTCTCTTCGAATTATCCTAATTTATAACACTTTCATTCATTGCTTTTATTTTCTTGAAATATTTATATGAAAAAATGATTGACCTACACAAAGTATCGTTGTCGTTAGAGATGAAGAAAGATAGTTTGTCGCCAGCGGAGGTTGAATATGAGTTTTGGACGGGGAAGGAGAAATGAGTGGAGAAAGACGTCATAATGTTTAAATACGGATCCTAGAAACGGATCAAAGTGTTGTAGTAAAATATTTCATCAAATTTAGTGATAAAAGTTTTTTTACTAGCCAAATCGAGAGTTTAATTCATAACTAAAATTAATTTATTTTATCAATAACAAAAATTTAAGATATATTTTGTATTTTCTTTTAGGTCGAGTTGGGTTGGTCGGATTTGGATTTAACTTGGCATGTCCCATTTCGAGACCGATAACCTGTTCCCTTCCCGAATTTCCATTACTTTTTGGAAACGAAAATTGCAATTACCCGTTCGTGGCCAAGAATTATATTCAAACAAGTAAGATAAAGGGTTAGGAATGGGTTCGGGATTCCCTAATTACCAATTGGGTATTTTTTTTCTTTTAAATAATCAAACACCGTAAAACAGTATTTTAATATATATTATTGTTGTTCTGATAGAGCTGGGCAAATACCTAGAACCGAAACCTAACCAAAAAAAGGAACTGAACCGAAATCGGAACCGACAAAATACCCGAACAGATCCTAAACTCGTATATACGAAGAACCAGAACCAAACCGAGAACCAAAAAAGTACGAGAAATACCCAAAATATAATTATATGTCCAAAATTTTAATTATATTTAGACTCGATATAACTCAATTATCCAAAATTACAATTATAACCCGAATATATCAATTATTTTTAGGTCAAAGTAACCAAAATACTCAAAATAACCAAATATATCTGCAAGTTCTTAGTTATATTTGTCAAAATTTAACCAAAATTTATTCAAATTTAACAATTTTTAAAACAAATCCGATATTTCTAGTACCCAGAACTGAACCGAAACCGAACCACCGAACCAAAATTCAAGAATATCCGAAGAGATCATAAACTCCTCTACCCGAAACCGAACCGAATACTCAAACGCCCAGACCTAATAAAACTTTTCAATATAATTACTTAACTAAATAACAAATAAAAATTTAAAAATATTACATTTGTGTGATAGCACGAGTATATCATATAAAATATTAATGTTAATTCTAGAAAACAAAATACACATAATATTAATATTTCACCTATGCAATTCTAGTTTCAAGACAGATAGGAAAAAATATGTGTTTCGCGGACACTACAAGGTAAAACCTAGGTTCGAACCCACCTAAGTTCTAACCCACAATATATAGTATGAGAAGAGGAATGATGATGATGAACAACACCGAAATGATCTCTATACTGGATTAACACATACTTAGGGGTGGCCAAAAAATCCGAATCCGAAATCCGAACTCGAACCCAAACAAAAAAAATCTGATACCGATCCGAAGCCATTATTGAGAAAAAACCTGAATGGATCTAGAGGCCTAAACCCAGAATCCAAAAACCTAGGGATGTTAAAATGGGTTTTTTGGGTTCAGCCCCGCTCTATTTTTTTAAAGTTCGGCCCTAAATGAGCTCTGACCCTTTTGAGCCCATCAAATATTGTAAAACAGGGTTAAACCCTTTGTAACCCTTTTGAACCATAAACTTTTGTAATCCTTTTGTAAATTTACAATTTTTTTAACAAACCACATCTGAATAATTTTAAATTCAATCCTAAATAGTTTTATAATCCAAAAACAACTCAAATTTACAAAATCAACTAGAGCTACTTGCCATATTTGTAGCATCGTTATCTTCACTATCAAAATTATCTTCAATGTCTCCTGTAATTTAATAATATAAGTTAGTTAAACAACATAACACATATTAGCTAATATTGAAATTTTACCTTCAACGTCTGCAAATTCACGCATCCAGTTACGAGTGCAAATTAATGCTTGCACATTTTTGGGAATAAGGTGGTTTCCGTAAAGATTCAACACTCGACCTCCAACAACAAGCTAATCGATTTGTATTAGAAGAATTTGAGAACTTATATGACCCAAAGTAGTAGTGTTGGGTAATGGCGAATGATTTAATGTTGGGGGCTTAGACTCGCAAATGATCATTCATAGCAAAATCCGATCGGAGAAGAATGACTATCTCTTAAGGTTTTATGTTGATCCTCCCTTTTGGTTATCATTAGACTGTGAGTAAACAATATGATCAACATAAGCTGGCTTGGATGAGATAATGTAAATATGTTATATTTGAAATATGTTTTTATTCATATAACTGAGAGTACATATAGAAAATTAGGTGTTAATTAGTATTTAGGAGGACTAGACATGGGAGGATCATCATGATATTCAAATTTGGAGTAGCAACAACATACGTAAAATAAATCTGGGTACACTTTACACATTCCTTTTTCGTAACCCTTTGAAGTGCATATTTATTGTATTGCGGTGTGCGACTGCTTGTGCTATCACATCGTATTGTTTTTTTTCTTATTCGGTTCATATATAAACACATTAGCAAAATTTTAAGTACACTAGGTGTTGGTCCGCACTACGTCCAGGTTGTTTGCATATTTTGAATTAGCATTATAGGTATTTAAATATATAGACTTCAACATTTAGATTATTACTTTAAAATATTTTAAATAGATATTAGTTAAATAAATAGTTGATAATAAAGACTGAAATCAAGAAAATATAAAGACAATATGAACTCCTAATATATATATATATATATATATATATAAATAAAAATAATTAAAATGTAATTAAGTTTATATTTTAACTCAGCTGCATTAATTGTAAGTTTTTTATTATAAAATAATTAGTGATGTGTTTAATTGTGAAAAAGTTGTAGACTGGATGTAAAAATCTAATAGGATAAAACCAAAACTAAGGGGCGATCCTCCGATTGACTGTATAAACGATCCTTGAGGATGGAATCTTGAAATTATCCTTCCTGTTTTGGTGGCCCATTGATTAGAGATAATTCAAATGAGTCAGAGGGCAACACGAGAGTAGTCCTGATTTTGTTTTTCTCTACGTGTTTGCCTTCAACAATGTCGTTTTAAAAAAAAGACGTGTGGAAGATGTGGAAATGAGGGTCAGAGCTCCTGTAAGATTAGAGCAGACTTATATTATTCTTGAATCTAGTGAGTATATTATAATAATCAAGAAGCGGTTGATAATGCATACCTCCAACTGTTTTGGGATTTATCGTAGTAAGCAGCAGGACGTTCGGTTTCTGTGAATTTTCATTCCACCTAATCCTGAAATTTGCAGCAATTTTGTCCTACAAATACACACGAACTATTTCGCCGCTGTTTGGTAAGAGTTTCTTCTAGGTTTTTTAAATTGTAGATATTACTGAGGTATATAGAAAATAAATAAATCTTACTCTTCCATCTTCATATGTAAGAACACCATGTCCTTTGATCTAACAGAGAGACCATTGGAGGTGTAGCGTTTGGTGTAGAATCTTGTAGGTTGTCTCCTTTTATGAGATATATGTGACCGATGATATCTACAATACAAAAATAGATATATAAGTTTTGTGTATGTGTTTTGTTCGATTTCAAGAAATGTTTACCAAAAAGCTCGTTGTCTCGATCAACTATTGGTGCCAAATCTTGCACGGTGCGTAGCCTAGATTGTTGGGTGTCTATTTTGTGGAAGCTTTCATTTGTTTTAACTAAAGATGTCTGCTCTGTGAATAAAATATCTAATTTGTGAGCTGCGACTTTGAATATTTTTTTGGCAGGGTTGAGCATAAACTTTTTTAACTTGTAGATCGAGTTTGGTTTCAGGGTCTCTTTATATCAAAATAGTCAGTTGGCCGATATAAATCTATGCATCGTTATTGACTACAAATAATTGTTTAGATATCAGTTATAGATCATAATATGCATATTTTTATTTAGTAAACTCAATGCATACCTTGGTGTCGATGAAAAACAGCTCCATTCCAATGAGTATATTATCATTTTAAAAGTTTCCAGCTTCCCAGAAATGAATTAGTCTTACCACGACTTCATCATTGGAGAAATTTCATTCAATACTGTCAAAAGTTTGGCAAACGTTTGATTGGGAAGATATTTTTGTAACATGTGTTGCCATGTTTATGTTAAGTATTGGTTTGAGATAGAGTGATGCTTGTTTTGTAGGAATATGAGAATGCTTGTTATATATATATATATATAGCAATATAGAAGGTCAATTATTGGTGTAATTATTGTCTATTATTTAATTTATTTTAATTTTATGCTTTCATATTAAATCTTTTGGTGGAGATTGCAAATGAAACGTTAGAATTTGTATTGATGAAGGTTTATATTGATGAAACGTTAAAATTTACATACCAAACAATAAATGTGTATATATATAGATTCATCAAAACTTAAATAAGTCAATTTTTGGTATGCAAAACTGTATATTTAATTTTATAATTTCAATATAATAAAACATCAAAAAAAGTCTTATATATATGTCTTGGTAGAATTTTAGTTTCATTTTTTCTCCATCGGTAGAAATTGGTTTCATAAAGAATGATAAATAAAATGATTTCGACTATATTTTTCTGTATTACATAATTAAATAAAACTGATTATTGGGATTTTGTATCAGACCAAAAAAAAGTGGTTACTGGACTTTTTCTGACATTTTTTCACAGATAATTTATTAATTTATTTATACCTATAATTATTAAAGCATACTTTTTTTTTTTGGCAAACATTATTTTATTTCTTCCGTAGGAAACTGAAGAGAGTTTTCACTATAAGTAAAGCCTAATAATAAGATATGAATGTTTGTTTTGTAGGAATATGAGAATGCTTGATATATATGGCAATATAGAAGGTCAATTATTGGTGTAATTATTCTCTATTATTTAATTTATTTTAATTTTATGCTTTAATATTAAATCTTTTGGTTGAGGTTGCAAATGAAAAGTTAGAATTTGCATTGATGAAGGTTTGTATTTAACTCCAACAACTAATGGTTTATAGTAATGATGGTGAGTAAATGGCCTATTCATGATAATGTTTTCTTTTGGTACGTTTTTTAATTTATTTGAATGAATAATATGAATTTGTTGTTGTTATGTTTTCCTTTTGTAATGTTTAAATAATGATTTATTTAAAAAAAGCTGGCAATGGATGAGAAGATGGTCAACGTTCTCATAAAATGTAAGTCTGTAACTATTTTTACTAAAATAACTTTTATTTAGTTAAGCAAGATAGATATATTTAGTGTTCATATAAATCATGATGAAACTTAACCATTTTGTTTTGTTTTTATTTACCAAAAAATTAATTTTATCTACTTAAACAAAAAACCTTTAATATGTCAAAAACTAAAACACAATTCTTGTGTTTCACTTTCAAGCCCAAATCAAGAATCTTTTTCTTGAAAATGGTTTTCTTCAACTAATTATTAAAATTAGTTTAGAATTTTTACGCGAAAATTAAATATAGAGTTTTGCATACCAAAATATGACTTATTTAAGTTTTGATGAGCCTATAACACATTTTTATGGTCTGAAACATAATCCCAATAATCAGTACTATTTAAAATAGTCCTATATATATATATGTCTTGGTAGAATTTTAGTTTTATTTTTTCTCCATCGGTAGAAGTTAGTTTCATAAAGAATGACAAATAAGATGATTTCGACCATATTTTTCTATAATACATAATTACATAATTTTAATGTATGATGAATTTTATTATTTTGATTTGTGATTATTTAATTTATCTATTTTAATTAATTGTTGATGTGTCATTCTTAGAAGTCCTCACTTTTGCTGATGTGGATGCTCTTTTGAGCGTCTAAACCTTCCTTTTATTAGTATAGATTAATGATCAATTTAATAATTTTTATCATGTAAATTTCACACAAGCATCTGAAATTTCTTAAGAGGATTTCAAATTAATAAAAAATACATTTTTATTTTCGGAAAACCCATAAAACCTGAACGGAACCGAAAAATCCGAACTAAAGCTAAAATTACACTTAAAATATACTAAAACCTGAATTCGACCCCGAAATAACCCAAACTAAACCCGACCCGAATATATAAAATATCTGAATGGGGTCTAGAAGTCTAAATCCAAAAACACGAAAACTTGAAAAACCCGAACTGAATCCGAACGGAACCCTGAACATCTAGGCTTACACATACTACATACTAACATCAATAAATTTTATAAAATAATTAATTAAATAACAAAGATTTTTTTAAAAAACATTACTCCTGAGCGCTAGCACACATTATCAATCTAGTTGTGATGAAAAGAAAATCTACTATTTATAATAATGAGTGTAATTTGATAGAATTAGTCTAGAGCATGATATTATTTTTGTAATCCCTTTACTAATATTTGGGGGAGTATCCATTTTAAAATAACATTTAAATTCTAAAAAATTACATACAATGTCATGTATACATTGTAACTAACAAAAACAAATCGTTAAGGGTAAAATTATCTAAACACTTAATATATTTTTACTATTAAAATTACATATTTAAAAATAAAATCTTCACAAAATATATTTTCAATTTTATTCAAAATATATATCTTAAAAACTTGAAATTATATCTTAAATTTATTTTTAAATGAAAAATTATGATCTTTATTTTGTACTTAAAATGATGAAAGGTAAAACAAATAACATGTAGGTCTCTCATATATATTTTTAATATATAATGATATAATTAAATCTAATGAAAATAAATAATGGTGTATTTGGTTTTGAAAAGAATTTTAATATATAATGATATAATTAAATATAATGAAAACAGTGAATAATGTATTTGAAATTTTTTTTAAAACACATGTCGAAAGAATACAGCGCCACTTGTCAACTACGTAGAGCATGAGTTTGAGGAAACATTACTTTATTTTATTATATAAGATTATTAGCCCTAGAAAAATGTAAAGCTTGTAACATATATAGTCACTAATCTTGTCTATAAATAACATAGCCTAAACAGAGGGGAAAAAACAAATCACATATTATGAAAGATGGTATTATATAGGCCTCAAATTAAGCCTTTTAAGTGGATTGCAAGGTTTGTTGAGGAAAACCATAAACACTTCAGCGTCTGGCTGTTCTTCTGGTTTTAAAGAATTTCTCTCTTATTGAGATTAACTCCTTTGCGGCTTCACTTGTTGCCAAACGGTTCATCGGGGATTCTTCACAACACCTAAGTCCCAACTCCAAAACAAGCGTCAAGCACTCAGCAACAGGGAAACCGACTCTAAGACTGCAGTGGAGAGTCGATTCGTCTGCAATGTCCAACACTCGCTTTGGCAACGCCAACTTGATGTAGTTGCGTAGTGTAAAGGCCCCGTCAAATAACTCATTGGTTGGTCTTTTTCCAGTAAACATTTCCAAAATAAGGACCCCAAAGCTATACACATCACCATGTATTGATGGATGTTCTCCGATTCCATATTCTGCACCATAGTTCACCGAAACAAAGACAAAAAAATGGTAATGAAAAATAAATAATATACTATTTTTTTTTTTCACTAGAAAATTACAGATGTGTGATAGTTCTTTTACCTGGTGCGGCATGGCCGATGGTTCCTCTGACTCCGCCCGAGCTAAGTTGATTGAAGAAAGACTCTTTGTCGAATTTGAGGAGAAGTCGAGCGAGACCAAAATCGCTAACATGGGCAGTTAGATCATCGTCTAGAAGGACGTTGCTTGGCTTGAGATCGCAATGAGCTATGGGTTCATGGCAATAAACATGAAGATAGTCCAAAACAGAAGCCACATCTATGGAAATGCTAAGTCTTTCAAGAAGTGTCAAAGTTCTTGAGGGCCTACGAATTTCTTCAACTTCCTCTGGGTGCAGCCACATATCCAAGCTTCCATTAGTCATGAACTCATAGATGAGAGCTCTGAAATCGATACTCGAGCAAGCCGTCCATAGTTTCACAAGATTATGATGCCTTATGTCCTTCAAGGATTCACATTCTGCCATAAAGCTCTTCATGGCTCCACGTCTCTGCAGGTTTAAAACTTTCACTGCAACCACCTTGTTCTCTACCGGGAGCAATGCTTTAAAAACTGTACCAAAACTGCCTGATCCAATCAAATTGCTCGAAGAAAAGCCATCTGTAGCATTTCGAAGATCTCCATAACTTATCTTTCCACGGAAGGCTTCCAAAGTCGTAGGAGTTGGATTATTGGTCTGTTGGTTCTTCTTTCTTTTTCTGAGCCAAAGTAGAGAATATGAAGCCATAACCAACAACATAAGCAAAGCTATGCCTACGCTTACTCCAATTGCGACTTTCTTTAGATGAGAAGAATGCTTTGTTACCATTGGTGGTGCTTCGGAAAGGCATGGCTTCAGTTGCAATTCCTTGATACCTCCACATAGATCTTTGTTTCCAAATACTGAAACTATAGAAGCATTCTGAAATTTTCCTTCTGTTGGCACCCTTCCCTCAAAATTGTTAAATGACAGATTGAGATATCCCAACGATGGAAAGTTTGCAAGATATCCAGGTATGCTTCCAGAGAGATTATTGTTCGACAAATCAACTTCTTTTACACCAATCAACGCTTTTATATCTGGAATAGCTCCCTCAAAAGAATTTCCTTCTAGATAAATAACTTCCAACGAGAGACATTTTCCCAAGGTTTGTGGGAGTTGTCCTGATAAGTTATTATTCTCAATTCTAGTTGAACAAGATACTGTAGTCTTCCAACATCGTTTGGTAGAGGGCCGATCAAAGAATTACCTTGTATCATTAAGCTGACAAGGTTTGGGATTTGCATAATTTCCCGAGGTATATCCCACTCAACTTATTATATGCAATCCACAGTTCTAGCAAGTAACTGCAGTTACCAAGACTAGGAGGAATGTTTCCTTCAAAACTATTGTTGAACAAATTGAGGCGTACTAACCGAGTGATGTTATCTATAGAAGATGGTATCTCTTTTGACATTCTATTTGAATAGAGACTTAATACCCCCAATTCTGAAAGCTTACCAATAGAGGTTGGTATTGGTCCTGTCAACAGATTATCTCCAAAATGAAGTGATTGTAGGTTTATGAGATTCCCAATGTCAGGAGGAATGCTTCCAGAGATGAGATTATTTGAAAGGGCTAAATTGATGAGGTTCCTGGACAGATTGGCAATGGAGGTAGGTAGATCACCCCCCAACCTATTTTCATAAACATATAAAGATTCTAGTTGGGTGCAGTTAGTCAAAGACCCAAGAAACTCAAGATCTCCAAAAGATTGACTTCCCAAAGAATGACGATAAAAACTTAGTATTTGCAAATGCTGTAATTTTCCAAAACTCAGAGGAATTACTCCCCGTCAAATTGTTTTCTTCCATTCCCAACAATTGAAGAGTCAAGATATTGGAAAGTGTTGTTGGAATGGCTCCTGTGTAATAATTCCCTCCGCTATCTAAATTTTGAAGATTTGGTAGCAGATTCCCAAAATTAGACCTCAAATTACCCGAGAAACCAATATCAAAGAGTTGCAAAAACTCAAGTGAGGACAAATTGTAGATACCGGGAGGAAAAACACCTGAAAATCTGTTGGATGCTAATTTAAGATGCAACAACTGAGTCAAACTAGCTATACTACCTGGAACTCGTCCTTCTAAATAGTAAGTCAAGATATCTGAGGGATGTCAAGTTTCCAAGAGAGGCCGGGAGCTTCCCTTTCAGGTTGTTTTGATCAAGATATAAAACATCAAGGTCCGTCAATAACCCTAGTTCTGAAGGAACACCTTCTCTAAGATGATTTTCATACAAATAAAGTTCCAACAATCTAGAGCAATTAGACAGGCTAGCTGGAATTCCTCCTCCGAGAACATTTGAGGACATATACAAGTATTCAAGTCTAAACAAGTTTCCTACCTCTTCAGGGATGGTACCACCAAAAGAGTTATTAGATAGATCAAGTGATTTGAGAAACGAGAGATTACCAATAGATGGTGATATCACCCTCCCAATTGCAATCCACTGAGGTCCAAATCAGTAACTCTCTTGTGTTTTTTGCCACATCTAACACCCTTCCAGTTGCAGAGTGGGAATGAGTTATTCCATGAGGACAAGACAACTCTTTGTTCAGAAACTTGAGACTTGAACAACAACAACGCTTGCCTATCAGTTCCAGCGGTAAAACCGTATGCTTCAAGTAACATCAAAGCAAAGAAAGAAAGCAAAAGAAACAATCTCATTCTTCTCTCTCTCTTTTTTTCTTTTTTTTCTTTTTTTCTTTTTTGAAGTTTTTGTTGGTTAAGAGCTTGTGGTGCTTCTCATATTTTGCAGGAAACTGAATATAAGGGACGAAGCAATTTAACTTGTGGTGATAATGCAGCTTGAATCAGAATAGGGATAATAAACTGCCCACAACCACATAGAAAACTGCCACACTTTTCCAATACGGCATGGACTCTTTCCATCTATGTCAACTGTCTAAAAAGATCAAAAAAACAATTCACTAGTCTTCATGACTTTTCTATAGACATCATTGTTCTGGAATCTGGATGATATGTGTGGTGCTAGGAAGAGAAGTGGCTGAGAGAGCAACAAAGAGGATGCATGAGCCTCCTATTATCAACATTAGTCTTCTAATGTCTATTCTATCTTATCTTAGGTAGTAAGCCCATTAGTAGCTACATAAGTAAGAGAGGAGAGTGAGTGAGAAGGGATCTTTGGATCATTTGAGAGCTGATGCTTGTAAGGGGGAGGAAGAGAGAAACTCCATGATAAACCTCTCAAGTGTTACTTTGTCTATTATCTTTTCATTTCTATTTCTAGATCTAAAATCATAACACTGGACAATCAACTTTAAGAACACAAACCTGGAACATTATACGATCACACAGCACACAAAATTAGTTTATGGTATTCAGCAACACTTCAGCCTCTTCTTGTATATGACTCGCGTCATGTGAAAATCCTATAGCCATCATTTGCAATCCTCCGAGGTCCTGATCAGTAACTCGCAGGACCAGTGACCATGACATCTACGATTTCAACCTATACCAACTTGCTTCTACAATTTTGAACAATAACATAACTACAGTTCAATTTGAATACCGACAAAGGGAGAGACAACACCGGTTAGTTTTAGTCCTCCAAGGTCCACAACAACGACTTATCTCATAAACTTGAGACTTAAAACTCGACTTATTAACACTAATAACAACCACCATTCTTATACCAAGGAATATTAGCAGCCGAGTAATGTTTGTCAAGTTTTCAGCACCAGTGAGCATGACATCTATGATTTCAACCTATACCAACTTGCTTCTACATAGTTTTCAGATTACTCCAATTTTTCAGCACCAGTGACCATGACATCTGAAGATGACCATGACCATGACATGATTTTTCAAGTTTTCAGCACCAGTGACCATGACATCTGAAGATGACCATGAGCATGACATGATTTTCCAAGTTTTTAGCACCAGTGATGTTATAAGGTAGTTACATATGTAACATAGTTACAGTTCAATTTGAATACTTCTTAATCGGACAAATATATAAGTAGTATATACTCCTAGGCACCTAGCCAACCAATTTCAACATCGTACACTTGGAATTCGATGACTTGTTATGAAAATTGTAGACAGTCAAAAATTCCAGTGTGCCACTCTCGACGATCCCAATAGCAGAAAACACAAAATAAAAATAAAATCAAAACAGTTAAATCTATAAAGTTATATTAATAGTAACTTTTAACTAACTGGTATTTTCCTAATTAATAGAGAATAACAGGAACAGTGCTCTTTCTGTATTTTTAAAGTAAAAAAGTTTTAGATATTTTGTAAATTTAATAAAATCTCTATAAATTAATAAATTTCTTCGGTTTCGAGTTGACACAGTATAATAATTAACATAATTCAATAATATAATAAAAATATATATTTTAAAAAATCCTATATAATTACATCAATATCATAAATTAATAGTTATACAAAATTATCAATATATATATGAAAATTATTGAAATATGAATATAATGTTGTTTGCTTTTTGTTAAATCTACATTCTTGTTGTAGTTTCTCTCTAATATTTCTTATTACATGAAAAACTTTTGGTGTTATCTTCTCAAATTGCATCAAAAATTTGTAAACGGTTCTAGATGCAATAATTGTTTCATCACGTGTAGCTAGTTTAAAAAAATATGGATTATAACGCAATTTTTTCTATTTAAAAAAAAAATTTATGATAAAATTAGCACTTGTTTTATTAATAAATCGAATTATATATGTCTTTTTCTCTTATTTCAGCTTCGGAACTTGCTGCGAGTATACAGAGGTTTTTGTCTTTCTTTTATTTTTCAATTTTAGTTTAAGACATTTTTCTATAAATTACATATTTTATCAGTACGGTATTATTTGATTTGCAAATTGATTAATTTTATACTTATACAATTCATGAACTTATAGGTTGGTCTGTCAAAGCAAAAATTTTAATCTCGATATGAAGCATATTAAATATTTAGGTTAGTCCATCTCGGCTAAGAGATACGTAATTATATATATATATATATATATATATATATATTAAAAATGATCGTATTGGATTAATATACATTACACCCTAACATCAATAAAACTTAGGTCTGAGCAAAATATCTGGAACCGAACCGAGATCCAAAAAAAGAAACCGAACCAAATCCAGAACCGACATAATACCCGAACGGATCCTAAATTCTTATATCCAAATAACCGAAACCGAATCTGAACCAAACCGAGAACCGAATGGGTATCCGAAATAAAATTATATATCCAAAATATTAAATTTAGATTTGGTATAACCCAGTTATCCAAAATTACAATTATAAACCCAAAATATCAATTATGTTTAGACCAAAATAACCAAAATACTGAAAATAACCAAATATATCCGCAAGTTCTTAGTTATATTTGTCAAAATTCAACCAAATTTAATCATTTTAAAAAGAAAAATCTGATATTTCTGGTACCTGGAACCGAACCGAAAATCAAAAATATCCGAATGGATCCTAAACTCCTCTACTCGAAATATCCAGAACCGAATAGATCCTATCCTAAACCGAATCGAATACTCGAACGCCCAAACCTAATAAAACTCTTCAATATAATTACTTAACTAAATAACAAATAAAATTTTAAAAAATATTGCATTTGTGTGATAGCACGAGTTAGTAACTTAACACTTACATAAATTTATTTTTAAATCTTATGTATATCACATAAAATATTAATGTTACTTCTAGAAATCAAAATACACCTAATATCAATATTTCACCTATGCAATTCTAGTTTCAAAACAAGTGGGAAAAATATGTTTTTCACGGACATTACGAGTTAAAACCTACGGTTTGAACCTGCGTAAGTTCTAACCCACAATATCTAAAACGGGAAGAGGAATGACAATGATGAACAACACTGAAATGATACTATACTGGATTAACACATACTTAGGGGGTGGGCAAAAAATCCGAAGCCGAAATTCGAACTCGAACCTGAACCAAAAACCCCGACACCGATCTGAACCAGTTATTGAGAAAATACCCGAATGGGTATAGAAGTCTAAACCTAAAAATCTGAAAACCCGAAAAACTTGAACCGAACCCGAAAAACCCGAACTGAAACAGAAAAATTATACTAAAAAAATATTAAACCCGAACCCGAACCGTGCCCGACCCGAATATATAATATACCTGAATGGGGTATATAAGTCTAAACCCGATAAATCCAAACCAAATTCGAATGGGACCCCAAACGCCCAGATTTAGTTCTGAAAAGGTCAAAATCCATTGGACTCAAATTTTTTCATCTGATCTAATTCAGTTACAATCCTAATACTATAAGTTTGTTATTTTTATTATATCAAAGATGGTGATCGTTTGTAATAATATTATTCTTTTTGTTATACTAAAAATGGTTATTTATTAATCATATTTATCTCTTTTCTGATTAAAATATTGATAATATAACAACTATACACCTCGTCTCTTTCCTTTCTATTTATAAAACACATGATGCTTTAGCAATAAAAGAAAACTCAGAATATTATTTTGCATGTCTCAAGTTTGTATTTCTCTATTGAATATTATCATGTTTACTTAGAAAAATAAAACTTTGTGAGTGAAATTTTTTTAATAATACATGAATTTCTTAAACCTTTACCCGATTTATTTAGACTTTGAGAATATATTGGAAAATAAGATTTTTGTCCCAAATTTCATTTACTGTTCCCAATACACGTATTACTTGTCCCGTTATTTTATAGGAATCTTTTGGGAAATATATCTAAATTTTTGAAATACTCACTCCCGACTCTTACTGGTAATTTTCGTCCTATTTTCAGTTATAGATAGATTTAGGGCGTGATTGGTTGTGACTTTGAAATTTTTCTACAGCCATATTTGGATCTAAAGTTTTAAATTCAAAGCAATCATACTTTATATATATTTTTAAAAAGTAAATCCACTTTTATTTTTGTTTTCTTATTTTTGTTGATTTTGGCTGTAGAAATCTAAAAGCCAAAAATCATAAATTTTGGTTTTTGGAAAATTATGGAAGGTTAGCTCTGCAAACTATTTATTATAGAAAGTTGGTTTTACAATCTAAATTCTAAAGTTACTGAAAAAAAATTCACAGATCAAATTCTACAGCGAAAATTTTAAATCTACAGTCACAACCAATTAGACCCCTAATGACCTATACTTGGTATAGCCAACTATCATTTTCCCACTATACTATCACACCTCCAAATACTTGAAATAGACACCCTCAATATAAACAACATGTGTTCTTTCTTTGAAGAAGTTTAGCTAAATTTAATTCATATCAAATAATTCATATCAAATGATGTAACATTTGCTGTTTCACAAACCTAAACCAATCGATTCACTTAATTTACCTAAATTACGTGTTAAAACCTGACATGTCCAATTTGGGTTCCATTTGATCTGGAAACTTGAATTCCTCCCCAAAACCGGTGCTTGAACTCATTATCAACCGGTTGAACCAACTGCGAATTATGATTATTTTATCTTGTGAATCATATAGTTATGTACTGGAAATGACAACTGGAAATATGTCATTTCTAAAATTTAACGTTTTTGTATTTTTATTTTTAATATAGTTTTTATAAATCATTTTATGGTTACTGTTTTGTTTGAGCTACTGCAAATGATGGAAGGTGAACAACATTACAAACTAATTGATGTTTAATGGCTTTGTTTCACTTACTTCACTTTTGGATTAAACACATTCATTTATATTATTTTAATTGAGAAATTTTAGCTATTTAAAAAAAAAAAATTGAAGTTCACAATAAAATTTTAAGTATTTTAAAATAACTTTTACTTAAATATTTTAATTTGATAGAGTTTAATTTAAAAAGAAAAAAAAATTGTTACTCTTTCTACTCAATTTATCTTTGCATTTAAAAAAAAAACTCTAGACTCATAAATGAAGGTCCACAAAAATGGGTGCCCAAAACCAATGTTTTCTGTTTTATGTTGCTCCCCTTAGGGTGGGTCCTGATATTCGAAAACCTATTGAACAGACTACTTGACGGTTATACTATTTTAGAGTGATTAATCGGATGGTAAAAATTTGGATCTTTCCTTTTATGTTGATTTTAATACTTCCACAAAAAGGCCTTCGAACTCCAGTAGAACATTTCCTGTTTCATTTCAACTGCCACAGATGATGGAAATGAACAACGTTACATAGGAGTAACAATCGTCACATTCCTTTTTTTTCTTGGCAATAGGTATGTGCATTTGAGTATTCCATTCGGGTTTGAATTTTTGGGTCTTGAGATTTAAGGTATGTTCGGGCATATTAAAATTTTGGTTCGGATTTGGTTTGGTTCCTTCTGGGTTCGGGTCGGTTCTCATGTTTATATTGAGAACTGGTGAAAATCCAAAAAAAATTCGAATGCGATTCGGATGAATAATTTGTATTCGAATCAATCCAAAATGTATCTGAATTACCTAAGAGTATCCTAAATACACGAAAAAACTGTACTTGGGTCATCTAAATATACTCAAATCTATCCAAATAGTTCGAAAATACCCGAAATATCCGAAAAATTGTACGTGTATCATCCAAATCTTCTCAAATTATCCGAAAATACCTAAAATACCCGAAAAATTAAAATTTTGGGTTATTACAAATATAAATATTACTAATACTTTTTGGGTAGATACTTATATTTCGGGTATGTACGAATATCCATTTGGTTCTAGTTCGTTTTGGGTTCGATACCGGTTCAACGGATCTAAAGGTTTAGGTCCCCTTTGGAGTCAGATTACTTTTTCAGTTTGATTCCGATTACCTATTTCAAGTCCAATTATTTCGCTGATGCCTACTTTGCAACATTCCCAAGTTTAAATCCAAATTATGTGTTTGCTAAAAAAATATATCCAAATTATGAATATTTTTTTCCGGTCAGAAGAAACAAGAACAAAGATAAATAATTATAATTAAAAAAAAAAACTTACTAATACTTTGCGGATATTTTTACGAACTTCGAAAAAAGACAAAGTACTAAACGAGAAAATAACAACGACAAAAAGAATAAAGAATACAAAAATATAAAAATTACCAACCCCTTCTCTTTTTCTCTCTCAACCTCACCTTCTCTAAGCAGAACCTCATAGTTTTGCTTTGCTCCAATATCTCATAGATTTGGTGAACAGAACAATCATTACTTGCAGTGGTTCACCCTCTCTCTTTCTATTATCTCTCTATTCTATGAATAGCCATTTTCATGAGCATACTCAGAGAAAAGAGAAAACTCAAGAACTTAAACCATGACTTCCAACAGAAGCAACCTCCTGTTCCATCTTCTTCTTCTTCTCCCTTCACTAATCCAAGCTCTTAACACAGATGGTGTTGCTTTACTCTCTTTCAAATATTCCATCCTCAGTGACCCTCTCTCTGTTCTACGAAACTGGAACTACGACGATGAAACACCATGCTCTTGGACCGGTGTTACCTGTACAGAGCTTGGGAAACCCAACACCCCAGACATGTTTAGAGTCACAAGCTTGGTTCTTCCCAACAAACAACTTCTGGGTTCTGTTTCTCTCGACTTGTTTTCTATCCCACATCTAAGGATTTTGGATCTCTCCAACAATTTCTTCCATGGGTCACTGCCGGATTCAGTGTCTAACGCCACTGAGCTTCGTGTTCTGTCCCTTGGGAACAACAAGGTTTCTGGTGAAGTGCCTGATCGTATCAGCAACGTGGCTAGTCTCCAGCTCTTGAATCTCTCTGCTAACGCCTTCACCGGCAAAATCCCTCCCAATCTCCCACTTCTCAAGAATCTGACGGTTATTTCCTTGGCAAAGAACTCCTTTTCAGGCGACATTCCAAGTGGGTTTGAAGCAGTACAGGTTCTAGATATCTCCTCAAATCTTCTAGACGGATCTCTTCCAACGGATTTCGGGGGAACAAGTCTGCATTACCTCAACCTATCACACAATCAATTCTCCGGCGTGATTTCCCCAGCTTTCGCTGCGAAATACCCAGCAAGCGCCATCCTCGATCTCTCCTTCAACAATCTAACAGGACCAATCCCTAGTACCCCACCATTGCTTAACCAAAAGACTGAGTCCTTTTCTGGTAATATAGGCTTGTGTGGGCAGCCCTTGAAGACCCTTTGTCCAATCCCTTCTACTCTTTCAGACCCACCAAATATCTCTGACACTACTTCACCTGCAATAGCAGTCATGCCCAGAACTCCAACACCAACAACTCCATCAGAAGAATCACCAAATCAAACAGCCCAAAGCAAACTAAATCCAAGCACAATCGTAGGCATTACACTTGCAGGTATAGCTGGTCTAGCTATCATAGCTATGTTCATCCTCTACATATACCAGCTCAAGAAACGTAGAAGCTACCAAGAATACAGCACTTTCAGCGTCTTAAAAAAGTGTCTGGAGAAAAACGATACATTATCTGTCAAGAAATCGAGTCACCAACAACCAAAAAACAACATAGTCGCCGTCTCAGAGGTGACGAAATCTCCAGCTACAAAAACTGGATGTGGCTCGTGGATAATTCGAGGGTATGACGAGACGACGTCGGCATCATCCGAGAGCGACGTAGAGAACCAGCTGCAAGACAAGAAACCCATTGAGGTATTTAATCGAACAAGTGGTGGGCGACTAAAATACAACACTGAAACTCAACTAGTGACTGTCGATGGAGAGACTCACCTAGAGCTAGATACTCTACTAAAGGCATCAGCTTACGTACTTGGGACCAGTAGAAGCGGAATCGTGTACAAAACCGCGTTAGAGAACGGCGCAGCATTTGCAGTGCGGCGGATCGGAGCGGAGAGTTGTACGGCGGCGACATTTAAGGAGTTCGAAAAGGAGGTTCAGGGTATCGCTAAACTTCGTCACCCAAATCTCGTTAGGGTTCGTGGCTTCGTCTGGGGGAACGAAGAGAAGCTTTTCATCTCCGATTATGTCCCAAATGGAAACCTACCTCTCTCCTCTATCGCCGGTAAGTTTCCATAAACGGCGTACGTTAAATCATATTTGCTGGAATACGCTTTAATATAGTTAGCGCATTTTAGTACTTGAAGTTAATTCATAGTTGTGAAATACGCTCTAACAATGGCGCATTTTAGCACGTTGCTCTTTATAAACACATTTCATTGATCAAGTTCGAAACTAAGGACTCTAATTTACGAATCGTGATATTTCGTTTGATCTGAAAACAGCAAAATCAGGATCGTCTTCTCAGAATCCTCTCTCCTTTGAGGCACGGCTTAAGATAGCAAGAGGGATAGCTCGAGGAATTGCTTATATCCACGACAAGAAGCATGTGCACGGCAACATCAAGCCCAATAATATTCTCTTGGACTCCGAGTTTGAGCCTGTAATTACAGATATGGGCCTTGACCGTCTTATGACTCCGGCCCATTCACTCACGGGTGGCCCAGCGTCGAGGTCACAGCACCATCCACCAGAGTGGTCGACAAGCCAGAAACCAAATCCCAGATGGGATGTTTATTCCTTTGGTATCATACTCTTGGAGCTTCTCACAGGCAAAGTTTTTTCAGTCGATCGAAATTTTGTTCGCGATTCTGAGACCGATGAGAAAAGTTGGTTCTTGAGGTTGGTCGATGGGACAATTAGGGTTGACCTGGCTCGCCGCGAGGATGAGTTGGTCGCATGCTTTAAGTTAGGGTATGGTTGTGTATCTTCCTTGCCTCATAAGCGACCGTCCATGAAGGAAGTGGTACAAGTGCTAGAGAAAATGTTTGTTTAGCTGTTTACTTTATTTAATTTAGAAAGATTGCATATATTTGTTGCAATGCAAATTGATTACTTTGTGTCTTTTGAATTGTTTTTACCTTTTTCTTGTTTCTTGATAAAGTATGATGTAAAAGAGCATTTCATAACACGCCCAAATATCGTCAATGAGATGTCCACAAACCCATATTGTCCGGATCTCCTTTCTCGCTAACCATAGCACCGGCTATTTTGTTTTAGGGTCGTTTACTTAAATAGCACACAAACAGGATATAATGATCCAGATAGTACAGATCTTTTTTAATTACTGTAATGTTTTCCATTTCTCAGAATATCCAGAATGTCCTTATAATCATTTGCTAACAAAAACGTAATAACAAAAATGCCTTACTTTTTTTTCCACATCAGCGAAAAATCTTACGTGGCATCATAACTGCCTACGTGTATTATGAAACTCGGCCGCAAAATTTTTTCGTTGTAGTTACGGCTGAGTTATAAGACAAATGACCAACTTATGTTAACGGCTGACTTATTAGTTAAATCAGCCGGAACTTATGGCTGACTTTAACTCTGACGGCCGATTTATGAAATATCGGCTGATTTAATCGCATGCGACATGGCTGACTTTAACTCCGACGACTGATTTATGAAAACTTTGGATGATTTATTGCTATGTCGTGGCTGACTTATATTTCGGACGACTGATTTATCGAAACCCAGCTGATTTATGTGGCTAATTTATTGTGTAGCGACTTACTTATGCGAGCTTATGGTGGCTGACTTGTCATAAGTCAGCTGTAACGAGGCTAATTAACTGATAAGTCTGATTAGTTACAGCTGATTAAGTAATTAACTAGTAATTACTGTAGTAGTATTCTTTGACTGCTGGTTTATGCAATATAGCAGCTGACTTAAGTTTTTCACCTGATTTAATTATTTTGATGGCCGATTTCATAAACTTTTATAATTACTTAAATAGTTTTCCTGTTACGACTAAGTTATCAATTCGTTTAGTGGCTGATTTCCTATGGCTGATTTATGAGTTTCTTTGGTGGCATGGTTCCATGTCAGCAAAAACGAAAACCTCATCAGCTCTGAATGGATCGCATAATTAGGTTAAGTCGCCGATAAAATCAGTCCGTCGTCTTCAACCTTATTCATCTTCTTCGTCATCGTAATTCATCTCTTTCTTTCCTCCCATTCACAAGATCTGAACACCTTCGATTGAATGGATCCCGTAATAATTGTTTCCGACAACTAGGTTAAAAAGATCGATCTACGTTTAATCCTAACAAGAGAGGTTGCAGAGTTCTTCAAGTACAAAAACAAACATCCTACGACAATCTTGAGGAGATGATAATGGAGGACTATGGGCTAGAGTCGCGAAGGTGTAAAATTCAGCTGAGCTACATGTTCTCTTCTAAAACTTTGAAAAAAATATCTCAGGATACGCCTCCGGTTTATGTCTACAATACTCGGTAATTGCGAAGCTTTTTGAGCTTAATAAAAATCGACCAGCTACGTCTTTGTATGGAGCTTACAGAGAACAACGATGATGATGTTATTCAGAAGGGTAAGTCAAAACGGACGTTCAGTCATGTCTCAATAGATGAAGGTAATGAAGTCTTCAACAGTAGTGATGAAGATGATGATATTGGGTATACTCATTACAAAGCAGAGTCTGAAGAGTTTAGCGAATACAAAGATATGGAGAGCAAAGCTGTAAGGTATGAAGGAGAAGACGAATCTGAAGATGAAGAAGATGACGAATTTGACACCAGATTTGACATCGTTGATGACCCTGATGGTGCGTCATCTGATGATGATAATTTTTGCCTATTAGGAAAGCCTGTTGAAGAAGAAGATGAAAATTCACCTAATTTGCCTCCTAAAAAGAGACCCCATAATATTGCGAAGCACGATTTGAAAAGATCTGATGAGTTTCTCAAGTTGGAGATGTCTTCGCTAAATATTGTTGTCGGGCAACGATATGCCCGAAAAAGGGATCTGGAAGTTCGCCTGAAACTTCTTACGGTGAGGGATCATTTCGATTTTGATGTGCCGGTATCCACTACGGAAATGCTTATTGTTAGGTGTTGGGTAAACGGATGTAGCTGGAGAGTTCGTGCTCTACCCAAGGGAAATCCCCATAATTATATATTCGTGTCTATGATGAAGAACACACATGTTCTATAACAGAGCGTTCTAATCGATCCCGTCAAGCAACACCGGATATTTTAGGAGCATTATACAGAGATTTCTTGGCGACATTGATCCATTAGTCAAACCCAGACATGTCGCAGCAGCCATTACTAAGCAATTTGGAATCAAGGTAAATTTAGGGTTCGGCGGTGACCCGGCTGATTTATTAATATGACACGGCTGATTTATTAATCACACGGCTGACTTATTTTTTAGTATGGCTGAGTTATTTACTCCTCATGGCTGACTTATTTTCTAGTCTGGCTGAGTTATTTACTCCTCATGGCTGACTTATTTTTTAGTCTAGCTGAGTTATTAAATCGTCACGGCTGACTTATTTTCTAGTCTGGCTGATTTGTCAACAGATGGATTATTGGAAGGCCCATAGGACGTTACGCTTTGCAAGACAGGTCGATACGGAAAGTCTTGAAAAGGGGTATGAAGACTTGCCTTCTTACCTATATATGATAAGAAGGGCAAATCCGGGTACAGTTACGCGTCTCCAACTTGATGTAGAAGGGAGATTCAAGTATTTGTTCATTGTATTCGGTGCGAGTGTCAATGGATTATCTTTTGTGCGCAAAGTAGTTGTTGTCGATGGTACATTTCTTCATGGAAAATATAAGGGGACACTTCTTACAGCACTAGCTCAAGATGGTAATTTTCAGATTTTTCCAATTGCTTTTGGTGTGGTCGACACCGAAAATGATTATTCTTGGAAATGGTTTTTTTCACAACTCAAACTTTTGGTTCCGGAATACCGATTGATTATAGATGTGAAGATGTTGCAGTGATGAGGACATCGAAGACTTCGAGTAATCCGGGGAGATTATTCTATGCATGTCGCAATGGAGGAGAGATGAATCATTATCATCTGTTCAAATGGATTGATGAATCAGTTGTTGAAGAGATTGAGGATATGATGCCAAAGATAGAAAATCTGGAAAGAGAATCGAGGACATTAGAAAAGGGTCTTGAAGTTGTGGAAACAGAGATCCAGACTCTTACAATGGAGACTCGTACTTGTGAAGCTGTTATATCCGGGTTTGAGAGACAGATGCAAGGTTTGGGGAAGGAGATTGAAGATTGCAAGAATTAGATTCGTGGTTTGAAGAACATTGTGGTGGTTTGTGGTGTTTTTGTGGTTTTGAAAATGTTTCTCATGTAATTTTGTTATATGCTAATTATGTTTTAGCTGTATAATGAAGCTAATGATGTATCAAAGAATCTAAAACTTAATTAAAATAGCTCCTGAGATTGATTCCGAATTTGCATAAATCAGCAATATAAGTGCATAAATCAGCCATATAAGTGCATAAATCAGCCTTATAGAACCTAATAAGTCAGCCATAAAAGTGCATAAATAAGCCGAATACTTGCATAAATCAGCCATAATAACTCAGCCAAACTTCGAATTTGATTTTAATAAATCGGCCATACCCCAAATCCGAGATTAATTAATAAGTCAGCCTATAATTTGAATTTTGAAAATAATTTGAACTTGAGCGGACAATATTTTCATTAACACGCAACCTCTAATTAATCATTAGATTGCGTGTGGATCTCGATGATTTTTGTCTGCTTTTTTCATAACTTTTTACTATCTCGAGACAAATTATCTAAAACGAAGCGTGAATCTTAATGTTACGTTTGATAAATCAGCCATAACGAGATAAACAATGTTTACTAAATCAGCCAAACATTTGTTCATTTTCATTCAAGTCAGGTTTAGAAAAACTGTAATAAATAGTCTGGTGCCTCGTCAAGGATTTCCGCTGCCATCTTTTCTCGTAATGGTTGCATATTTCGGTTAGTTAGGCCTTCAAAACCAACGCCAAGTGCTAGACATTCGACGTATTTCAGCGAATACACGCCACAATCACCTAGGTTATTATTTTGGGGGACGTTCTTTT
Organism: Boechera stricta; assembly: GCA_018361395.1. Lineage (NCBI taxonomy): Eukaryota > Viridiplantae > Streptophyta > Magnoliopsida > Brassicales > Brassicaceae > Boechera > Boechera stricta. The sequence goes on from CM031542.1 coordinate 7,099,001, forward strand.
TTACCCTTTTAAAGTTGAACTGCCTTTGGTTGATCTTGCGCACGTTGGCTGGAATAATTTCGCTTAGCAGAAAAGGTGTCATGCGCGTAAACGGCCTGCAAAGTTCTAGCAAATTCTTGTCGGCTATTGGGGTTGCTGCTCCCATAATACTGTCGTAACAATCTATCTTCTCTTTTTGTAAATCGATGTCTAGGGCTATCCAGTGATTGTCACCGATGTTGTGTACGACATACAGGTTTTCAACATCGTAAAACCACCTCCTGAATGACGGCGAATCTTCAGGAGCCAATCCCTTCGCCATAATAATCCACCCATCAGAGAATTTAAAGTTCTTTGGATTGATTTTGAATTGCTCATAATCTCGTACCCAAAGAGCAACGAACCAGTTGTCAATAAAAGCAATTCGATCAGTGTGGAACGGGTTTGGAGGTTTAAGCGATCGTATCCTCAAGATTCTCATGAAAACAGATATGTGCTGAAATAAAAAGGTTAAGTCTAAATAAGTCAGCCGTCAAGTATAATAAATCAGCCGTGTAATATGATAAATCAGTCGTCAAGTATAATAAATCAGCCGTGTAATATGATAAATCAGCTGTAAAAAAAAAAATAAGATAAATCAGCCGTGTAATATGATAAATCAGCCGTGTAATATGATAAATCAGCCGTAACTACAATTTCACTTACATCGTCACCTAACCATCCATACTGACGGTCAGGCCAAGCCGCTCTCGGGGTAATGAGAACCCTGTAAAAATCAATCTCTACTAGTATAGCTGGTGGTTTTGCAGAAAGTGGAATATTCCTGACAGACAAATAAACGAAATATTTAGTCCACACTCATATGAATTATTTATCGGTCAACAACCATATCAAATTTGTAAAATACTCATACGGACGCAGATAGTTAGTAAGCGCCTCCATTTTCAATGGGTCAACCGGTTTTAGTGGATTGTAAATTGCTTTCGAAGGGACGAGATCCTTCCTTATACAAGTCAATCCACTATTTCCAATAGCCGGAAACAGTGGTGGTGGAGGATACGAATTCTTCGACGGATCACCTAATTTTTTAATAACAGAAGACAAGTCTTGCATAGTGGCTGATAGTCTTMAGTTCCTTAATTTATCCWCCTTAGTCTCCTCCGATTCGGACAACAACTTGTTATCTTCATCCCGTACTTGCTCGGTTATTTCAAGTACGTCACTATCAGCCTTAAACCCTGAAGCTTTCTTCTCATTTACTGCTGCTTGTTGCAGTTGCGGGTCATCAAGCTCACTTGTATCTACCAAGTGCGGAACCACAATACCTTTGTTGCAATCATCTCTCGCCTTCAGCACAATCCTACTCTTATAAGTACCATCGTTTTTCTGATCYGTATCCTTCACGCCAGCCACCTTCTTGACTTCTTTGTTGACATCCGTGTTCTTCTTCTTCTCTTGCTTTTTCTTTCTTTTATCTTTCTGTACCACCAAATCTTGAAGAACAAACYCGGAGTCTATATCGTCCACATTCAAAGTCGGACGCTGGATATTGATCTGTAAGCAAGGAAAAAAATTCAAAATAACTCAACCGTAAAAAAAATATAGATAACTCAGCCGTAACAGATTAATAACTCAGCCATAATAAGATAGATAACTCAGCCGTAACAGATTAATAACTCAGCCATAATAAGATAGATAACTCAGCCGTAACAGATTAATAACTCAGCCATAATAAGCTAGATAACTCAGCCGTAACASATTAATAACTCAGCCAGATAAGACATAATCTGGCAATACTTAACATACCGGACTAGTAAACTCTTGATCTTGATCGATGTCAATCTTCGAGTTGCCATCTTTAGGAATGGATGGCTCAATAGGATTGCGTGTTTTCATCTGCTTAATCTCAGTTTCCAACAGGGAAACTCTTTTTTCAACAGAATCCAGCAGGGAAACTCTTTTTTCAACAGAAGTAATCCTCTGCCCATAATTCTCCTCGAATTTTGCCACAATCCTATCTTCTAAGCCACCAACCAGTCCGTTAATGCTGRTTKCCATGGCATCAAATTTCTCGTAGAGTTTCTCGACCAGATTCGTTAGGCYAGAGACATACACGTGTTTATCAAAATATTCGGAGCCTTCTTTCAAACCCTACAATAAAAAATCATGTAAACACTTAAACCRCAATAGAATTTGAGGTAAACTATAAAATACTCAGAAGTCAGCCTTACTTTTTCTTTATCCCCACTGTCATCAACATTTTTTTTATTCCCAACTTCTTCACCGAAATCACCATCGCTATTTYCTTTCTTTCCCTTCTGCTTCTTCTTCGGGGGTTCGACATCATCGACTTTCTTAGCTTTATGCTTCTTCCTAGCTTTAACATCCCAAAAGCCTTCAACAAAATTACCATCCACTATGTCACATATCAACTCATGAAGTTCAGGGTCGATATCATCTTCAGTACCCCAATCAGGATAAATTTCAGCCATCGGCTTCATAACCATCGTCCTGACTCGCACCTATAATCACAACTCAGCCGGTTAGTAATAGAAACAACAGATAAGTCAGCCGTCTAGTAAGATAAGTCAGCCGTTAAGCATATAAATCAGCCGTCAAATAATATAAGTCAGCCGTGAAGTAAGAAAAGTCAGCCATCAAATATATAAATCAGCCGTCAAGTAAGAAAACCAGTACCTRACCATGCTTGGCAATTTCGTCAGAAATAAAACTTTCGATAGTTCTACGAGTACGATTTCCACCCCAACGAAGGAATGAAATTTCATTAGGAGTTCTTAATCTCCCAATATTCTCCCCAAGAACTGTAACTGATTCATACGCCCAAAATTGTAACGCGTGGACGCATCCGTTCACCGTGTATGAATTTCCTTCATACCACGGATGACCTTATGAACACCTTCCATAAGAGCCTGAAACGCCACTCTTCCCCACGGATAACTATCAACGTCTTCAACTYTGAAGACTCTTTTAGCACTTTCCATAGGCAGTCGRGAATTATGAGGTAAGCCGTGTATACCCATGTGGAGAATACACAACAACCCAACCTGCGTCCGTTGCGGTAATTCCCAACCACGACACTTGCCGAATACACCAGAAAGTTCATCGTATTTCGGACCACCAATAGCCCCTTTGGGAACACCCAACAATTCCCACAGCGGACGGTAGTCAGGTTCACAGCTTTCGTCAGGGTATGCACCTGATTCTAAACCCGTAATTTCTGTAAACTCGTGAAGGCTGAATCTTATTGGTTGCCCYCCGACCAATGACCAAATCTCACGTAAATTTTTTTCCCTTAACTGTCGCRTAAGTAAATAATGTACAGTCTTTGCTGACCATACGTAGTCGGAATCGACCAGCTTGGGAATGATTCCAAGTCTTGTTTTCTTTAATGCTTCCCACGCATCAATCCCTATTGCTTYTCTGACGCGTGCGAAATTGCCCATCTGACAATTATGATTCAAGCTTCTGGACATCAGAGGAGATTTTCCATCTTCGTAAAGCTGGRGCGAGTATTTCTTTGATCCTTCCATCTAATCATAAATCAGCCACAAAGGATATTAATTCAGCCATTAATAATCATAACTCAGTCATCATATACTAGAAACTCAGCCATAAGTCAGCCATAAAAAACTCAAAATTAATAAGTCAGCCATCAAAAACTCATAACTCAGCCGTTAAAAAAAGATAGATAACTTAGCCATAATAAGCTAGATAACTCAGCCGTAACAGATTTATAACTCARCCATAATAAGCTAGATAAYTCAGCCGTAACAGATTAATAACTCAGCCATAATAAGCTAGATAACTCAGCCGTAACAGATTAATAACTCAGCCATAATAAGCTAGATAACTCAGCCGTAACAGATTAATAACTCAGCCTCATAACTCAGCCATCAAAACTCATAACTCAGCCATCATTAACTCATAACTCAGCCATCATTAACTCATAACTCAKCCATCAAAACTCATAACTCAGCCATCAAACTTCCGCGACAAAAATCCACCCTATTWGTTTCGAATACTACTGGAAAATCATCAGTCAGGCTTYGGAAAATTAAGAAATTACCGTAGAAACGTGGAGAACTTACCGTAGAAAGAGTAAATATCTGYGAAATTTGAACCCTGAGTCTTCAACGAAGGCGAGGCGGAAGACGAAGCGGAAGGCGACGGCGAGACGGACGACGATGGCGAAGYGGAAGGCGACAGCTCCAATCGTACGGAATTGAGAGATTTTGCTAGAGGTTTTTTTTTTTTACTAGAAGACCCATATGAGAAAGAAACTGTTTTGGTTTTAAAATAGGAAACAATTTCTCTTTTTTTTTTTAATAAAAAAGAGAAAATAAAAAGAAAACCGTTAATTGTAATTAAAAAAAATTAAAATGGTATTTTCGTTAATTTTAGATTTCATCTATGGGTTAATGGATATTTCATTAGAATTAAGTATTATACTAGTAATATTGAAAAGATGTATGTTATTCTAGTCATATCACAAAAAATGTTTATTATTTAAGTTTTTGTCTATTTGTTTTATTACACTATATATTTTCACATGACATGTTATCTTTTCAGATGCAATGCTATTTTTTTCCATAAACACATTTTTTTTACAAATACTATTCATTTCAATATGATCGGTTATTTTTATATTTTACACGCTAGGTTTTTTAAAAAATACATGAAAGTTTCTGTCATGTGTGAGATGTTTCTCTTCTTTGATGTTTGCTATCCAACCCTAAAGTAAAAGAAGAATAATTTTGTCAATTTGACTTCCTTTAAACCGTGAGCCCATGGTCATTTTCCAACAAACAAATTTTTTGTAATCATTTACTTAATTTAGTTCTAGAATTTGGCTATTTAGCCAACTCTTTTCATTTTATTACACAAATTTGTTCCAACTCTTTTCAATTCCAAATATAATCAAACAATATAATTTGGATAGGCTTTCCAATACATTTTATTATACAAGTTTGGTCCGACCAAAATATAGTAGGTCATACTCATTGCATAATTCTTCGAAATCTTTACATTAACAATATGATTTATTTTTTCTGTCGTCTGTTACATAATTTAGAAAATAACTTATTTATTGATTTATTTGTTATCTTCATATAAATGATGATCTTTTAATTTAGACGAGCGACTTTATGTATTTATATTTGTAAACATTATTTACTATCAACAAATTGAAGGTGTTAATTTCTTATAACTCAAATTAGACTGTTTACGTTTTGTTCGGTTTTCTTTATTTTGGTTTAAAATAATCTGATTGAGAAAGTTTCTCTTTCTAATTCGAGTTTATAACTCTTTCAATTTATGGAGCTTTGTTTACGGAGAATTGTTTCCCGTGGGCTTTTGAATTCATTTTTTTCTAATATGCTATTATTATTTTGAAAATTTGCTTCTATTTTGTTTTATTTCAATCCAAACGTCTCTTTTTCTAGTTTTTAGTGCATCTAGTGTTTTGCATGAAACACGTTTTATACTGAAAAAGCAAGGGAAACTAGAATTAACCTATTCATCTTCTTCGATTGAACTAGTCATATCTATTTTTTTAATCACCAATCTAAATTTTTCAGTTAAACATAAAATTCTATTTTTTTCTCTAATTATGAACTGACCACATAGTCAAGTTGTAAGATTTTTTATTGTGATTTTTTGGTCATTTAGTAATAGTAGTTTTTATTGTTTTACTATATCACGAGAGAGACTGAGTGATTTAGTTATGAAATATATCAAAAGAGAACTAGTTAAAAATGTTGACTTTATAAACACAATTGTTTAGATTTCTGCTGATTATGGAGTCAATGCTGAAGATAATAGCATAAATGATGTTGGTGGTGATGTTAATGCTGATGGTGAAGTTGTATGTGCCTCATCTACTTCTCTGTGTTAATAGGCTTTTTATGTCAATTGATTGATTGCTTCATTTATGCTGATCATGTCCTTGAGATGCCAAAGATCATCTTATGAACATTGAAATTGTTAAAGAGACAAAACTTGGAGATTGTTAAGGATGGACCCTGACTTTTTCTTTTTTTTTTTCATGACAGACATAGAAATAAACATTAGAAAATAGTAACATTCGTAGTTGGAATTTTGTTCAGGTTTTGTTAATATCATTAGACATTTACTCGTATGTTCGGATTTGCTGGTGTTTACTGAATTTTGATGGTTCTATGGAATTGTTAAGGGTGTCAAAATGGGTCAAACTTAATGAATCGACCCAATCCGATCCGATTCATTAACCCTAATGGTTATACTATTTGGATCCTAATGAGTTGATGAGTTAAATGAGTTATGAGTCAATGGGTTGATGAGTCAATGGGTTGATGGGTCAATGAGTTTATGAGTCATATGGGTTGGGTTGTAATGGTTTATGATTAACCATTTACCCATTAAAATATCATATTTAGCATAATCATTACCATCATTATGATTAACCATTTACCCATTAAAATATCATACTTAGCATAATCATTACAATTCTGAATTGTAGAAGAAAAAGGGAGACTTATATTTTGTTTGTTATTCTAGTTATTTTTTCTTTCATAACGATGTTTATTAATTTGAAAAGTTTTGTTTTTATGTATTGGTTTTTTTTTTCTTTTTCAGCCGTTTTCGGTATTCAGATACGTTGGCACGGTCCTGCATGATACTATCGGTGCCAGTTTGTTCGCAATAACTTCTGAAAAAAATATCAACTTTGAAAGCATAGTTCGTGCCAGTTTTTTAATGCTGTGTAGAACTATAATTGGTTTGTAGTTTGGATCCCAATTTTCTGCTGATTTATTGGGCATGAGAAAGAAACTTGATCCAGAATGTATGAGTCTTAATTATACTCATATTTTTATGATTTGTGAAGGTGAGGCAGAGTTATGTTCTTGTATTTCTATTGTAAAGTGTAGCAAAGTAACGATATAACCTTATTTGAGTTTCACTTTAACACCAGAATATGTGAAAAGCATGTCAAAATCACATATGGCCAAAATATTGAGGCTCACGATTCTGGAAGATCCATTAATTTGTTCCGTCAGTTAAATTAATGATGTAATTATTTTGGCATAATCAAAAAAAGTTAGGTATTAAAATGAGAAGTCAGCAAAAATTTGCGATTAAAATAAAAAATTAATAAAAATTAGCTATTTACTTTATCCAGAAATTGAAGATTGATTTACATTTTTCCATAAATAATTTATCAAAAAGTAGTTATTTTTACGGATGACCCTTTTTAAAAATAAAAATAAATAGATAAACCCAAACGAAACCTAATTTGCCGTTGGTCTCTTCTTTCTCCCTCCGCTCTGCTCGAATCATCGCCGTCTTAATAACGATTAGAAATTTGATCAAAGTTTTTCTGATTGATAAAAGAAAGTGTTACAGGATTCTGAAGAAGTTCTTGGGCTAGTGTTAGAAGCAGAGCACATGAAGAACAACGCCTATGAAGAAAGGACATGTGGCTGAGACTATGTGTATTTGCGAAGGAAGTAGGAAGCAGGTACGTGTCGTATCATCATTCGCTAGTGAGACGTGTCGAGCTATCATTTGCTAGTTTGAATAAATTCTGTTAGACGATAGTTTACGATTAGCTTACCTTTGCAATTTGAATTCTTAGCTTGTTGTGTGTGAGCACATATATAAGTGCTTCTCTTTCGTTTTATAAAATCAATCATTATCAATACAATTTGCACTTTCTTCTTAAAATTCTCTCTCTGTGAAACGAAGCTTTAGGCTTCAATGTTTCTCTCGCCGTGTCCTTGATCCATTCTTCTTCATTGGAACAAGTTGCTGGTGAGTTTCAAGCTCGTGTTTTCTTAAGCACCGGTTTGATTTGTGAAAGATCGACTCACTCGTTAACAGTGGTATCAGAGCTGTTCGTCCTCGGAAATACGCAACAATGGGAGTGGATACTCGAGCTAAATTGAAAGGCATCGTGATTGGATCAGAGGTTTCAGCGGATCAAGTGAATCCTGAAGAAATAGATCAGGTAATTCTAAATCCTTCGAATCCTGGTGAAATAATAGGAAGAGTAGGGAATTTAGAATCGGATATGAGTGAAGTTAAGGCTTCGCTGGATAAGATTGTGAATCTATTAAGCAGTAGAGATCCACAAGTGAACTCTGGGAACAATGGATCTAATTGCGATTATGTTGGTACTTCGTACAACCCTCAGAATCACAATCGTGTAGGAATTGATCAAAGGAGAGGATATAATCAGGATCATTCAGCTATAACTCGTATGTCTAAGCTGGATTTCCCTAGATTTGATGGTAAAGAGGTAAAAAATTGGTTGTGGAAGGTTGATCAGTTCTTTGGATTGGATGAAACTCCAGAAATTCAGAAGATTAAAATAGATTCGATTCATTTAGATGGTGATGYTGCTACTTGGCACCAGTCCTTAGTACAAACTGCAGAATGGAGAGAGATCAATAGAGACTGGGATCGTTATAAGGTGGAATTGAAATCAAGATTTGCAGATTTATTTGATGATCTTATGGCTGAACTAAAGAGGTTGCAAGAGACTGAGGGCATTGAGAAATATCATGCTAAGTTTGAGAAGTTGAGAATCAGATTGGAGCTTTCAGATGAGTATTTGTTRAGTTCCTACATTGCAGGTCTGAAGCRTGATACAYAGCTGCATGTCAGAATGTTTCAACCTGAAACTATTAAACATTGCTTAATGCTGGGAAGGTTGTATGAAGAAGCTCACTCAAAGAAAAATATAAATTGGTCAGGAACTGGTAATCCAAAATTTAGTAATAATGGWAGTCAAGGTAGTACTCAGAAGGGACTACTACCTTTACCTTTTAATAAAAAGGGAGACTCCAGAATGAAAAATTTTGGTAACAGAGACCAAGGAAGAGACAAATCAACTCCTAACAGGAAATGGGTGTCTAGAGAGGAGATGAATGAAAAGAGATCGACAGGGTTGTGTTATTACTGTGAAGAACCGTGGTAAAAAAAGCATAAATGCCGCAGTAAAGCATAGCTGTACTTGTTGGAATGGGATGACGAGATCGATATACAAGAAGTAGAAGAAACAGATCAGGAAGTTGAGACAAGGGAGGAAGAGCAAATTGCAGACATTGCAAAAATTTCTTTAAACGCTGTTTCTGGGATTTCTGATTATAACACTATGAAAGTGAAGGGATACTACAATAAAAAGCTTTTGTACATCTTGATAGATTCAGGATCTAAACAAAACTTTATAGACAAGAGTGTTGCTGAGAAGTTGGGATGTGAGCTGCAAAATCCGGGTAAAACCAAAGTAACAATTGCAGGCGGTGGTAATATTGGAGTTACAGCAAGGATCAACCAGTTTACTTGGTGTTTTAGAGATCAAGAGTTCAAGACTGATTTGATGGTGATACCTTTGGGAACTTGTGATATGGTATTAGGCATCCAATGGCTTCAAACGTTGGGTCCTATCACATGGGATTTCAGTAAATTGGAGATGAAATTTCAGTGGAATGAGAAGAAAATATGGTTACAAGGCATGCAGCCAGGGTCTTTGAAAGAAGTTAGAGTACAGAGAATGAGTAAGTTGAAAGAAGGGGATATTCAGCTGTCAATGATTTGTGTGCAAGAAGGGGTTGAAATAGAAACAATGGAATTTTATTCTATTGGTGCAGAGGGACAGCCTGATGAACAATTGCAGGGTTTGATGGAGAAGTTTAATGACATTTTTGAGGAGCCTAAGACTTTACCTCCATTTAGATCCGGTCATAATCATAGTATACCATTGGTGGAGGGCTCTAATCCTATTAACCAAAGACCTTACAGGTACGTGGTTCATCAAAAGGATGTAATTGACAAAATGGTACAAGATTTGTTGACTGCAGGCACTATACAACCTAGTTCCAGCCCTTATGCATCTCCTGTGGTGTTGGTAAAAAAGAAGGATGATACTTGGAGATTATGTGTGGATTATAGGGGGTTAAATGGAATGATTGTGAAGAACAGATTTCCTATACCACTTATTGAAGATCTTATGGACGAATTGGGAGGTTCAGTCATTTACTCTAAAGTGGATTTGAGAGCAGGCTACCATCAAGTGAGAATGAATCCTGTAGATATGCTAAAAACTGCTTTCAGAACACACAGTGGACATTATGAGTACAAAATGATGCTTTTTGGCCTCACCAATGCTCCAGCTACCTTTCAGAGTTTGATGAATGATGTGTTCAGGGAATACTTACGTAAGTTTGTGCTAGTGTTCTTTGACGACATATTGGTGTATAGTTCTTCACTGCAGCTACACTTACAGCACTTGGAGATAGTCTTTGAAACAATGAGAAATCATAAATTGTTTGCCAAAAAGAGTAAATGTGCTTTCCTATACCACTTATAGATTATGTGTGGATTATAGGGGGTTAAATGGAATGATTGTGAAGAACAAATTTCCTATACCACTTATTGAAGATCTTATGGACGAATTGGGAGGTTCAGTCATTTACTCTAAAGTGGATTTGAGAGCAGGCTACCATCAAGTGAGAATGAATCCTGTAGATATGCCAAAAACTGCTTTCAGAACACACAGTGGACATTATGAGTACAAAATGATGCTTTTTGGCCTCACCAATGCTCCAGCTACCTTTCAGAGTTTGATGAATGATGTGTTCAGGGAATACTTACGTAAGTTTGTGCTAGTGTTCTTTGACGACATATTGGTGTATAGTTCTTCACTGCAGCTACACTTACAGCACTTGGAGATAGTCTTTGAAACAATGAGAAATCATAAATTGTTTGCCAAAAAGAGTAAATGTGCTTTTGCAGCTAATAAAGTGGAGTATGTAGGACACTTCATTGAAGCTGCAGGTATTTCTACTGATCCTAGGAAGGTGAAGGCTGTGAAAGAGTGGCCAATTCATAAAAACTTGAAGCAGTTGAGAGGATTTTTGGGTCTAGCTGGGTACTATAGAAGGTTTGTAAAAGGATTTGGTGGAATTGCTAAACCGTTGCATGCTTTGACTAAAACTGATGCATTCAAGTGGAATGTAGAAGCGGAGATTGCTTTTGAGTTATTAAAGAAAGCATTATGTGAAGCACCAGTTTTGGCATTACCTCAATTTGACAAGTCTTTCGAAGTAGAGACTGATGCGAGTGGTGATGAAATAGGCGCAGTATTAATGCAGGAAGGTCATCATATCTCATATATTAGTAGGCACTTGAGAGGAAAACAAATGCTGCTATCCATATATGAGAAAGAGTTGTTAGCCGTGGTATTTGCTGTCCAGAAGTGGCGACATTACCTCCTGAATCATCATTTTGTCATTAAAACTGATCAAAGAAGCTTCAAATATTTGTTGGAGCAGAGATTAAACACTCATGTGCAACAACAAATGCTGCCTAGATTGTTGGAGTTTGATTACGAGATACAATATAGGCAAGATAAAGACAATGTAGTTGCCGACGCGCTGTCAAGAGTGGAGGGTTCGGATGTTTTACACATGGCAATGACTGTACTAGAGTGTGATTCACTGCAGAAAATTCAGAATGCTTATGAGAACGACGTAGAGGTACAGGCAATTATAGAGAGGCTAAAAAAAATCCTACTGCAGAGAAATTTTTTTGCTGGCTACAAGACATTTTGAGAAGGAAAAGTAAGTTAGTGGTTCCGCGTGACGAGAATTTGAGGACTGAAATCTTAAAATGGATGCATGAATCAAGTTGTGGTGGTCATTCAGGGCGTGATGCTACACAGCAGCGGATTAAGAGCTTATTTTACTGGAGGGGTATGTCTAAAGACATACAAAACTACATAAGACAATGTGTAATCTGTCAAAGGTGTAAGTATGATGTATCTGCATATCCTGGAAATTCCTGAAGCTATATGGACCGATATCTCCATGGATTTTGTGGACGCATTACCACCTTCTTGTGGTAAGACTGTTATCTTTGTGGTGGTCAATCGTCTGAGTAAAGCTGCCCATTTTATGGCCTTATCTCACCTTTATACAGCTGCTTCTGTAGCTCAAGTGTTTTTAGACACTGTCTTTAAGCTACATGGGTTTCCTAGATACATTGTGAGTGACAGGGATACAGTATTTCTTAGTGACTTTTGGCAAGAACTGTTTAAGCTCAATGGGGTGTCTCTGCAATTGACAACAGCTTACCACCCACAAAGCGATGGGCAAATAGAGGTAGTGAATAGATGTTTGGAGACGTACCTGAGATGTATGTGTAGTGACAAGCCGCATTTGTGGAGTAAATGGTTGCCCTTAGCTGAGTATTGGTATAATACTACCTTTCATACAGCTTCTCAGGTTACCCCTTTTGAAATTGTGTATGGTCAGCAGCCTCCTCTACATTTACCATACTTACCGGGTGAATCAAAAGTTGCAGTGGTAGCAAAGTCATTACAGGAGCGGGAACAAATGTTGTTGGTGCTTAAGTTTCACTTATTGAAAGCTCAGCATAGAATGAAGCAACAGGCTGACAAACACAGATCCGAAAGAAGTTTTGCTGTGGGAGATTACGTGTTTGTTAAGTTGCAGCCCTATAGACAACAATATGTGGTTCTCATGAGGAACCAGAAGTTAGCTCCAAACTACTATGGCCCTTACAAGATCATGGATAAATGTGGAGAGGTGGCTTACAGGCTGCACTTACCTGCTACTTCCTCAATCCATCCTGTTTTTCACGTTTCTCAATTGAAAGCAGCTAGAGGTAATGTTTCTGGTTCCTCTCAACTACCACATGTGTTGCAGGATGTATTGATCCATGAACCTGAGGAGATTGTGGAAAGAAAGATAGTTAACAGGCGGGGTAAAGCAGCTACTATGGTGTTAGCCAAATGGAAAAATCAGGGTTTGGAGGAAGCCACTAGGGAATTCTTGTATGATTTCCAGAAATGATTCCCAAGTTTCCAACTTTGTGGTCAAAGTTTTTTTTGAGGAGGGAGATTTGTTACAGGATTCTGAAGAAGTTCTTGGGCTAGTGTTAGAAGCAGAGCACATGAAGAACAACGCCTATGAAGAAAAGACATGTGGCTGAGATTATGTGTATTTCATGAGGGAAGTAGAAGGTATGTCGTATCATCATTCGCTAGTGAGACGTGTCGAGCTATCATTTGCTAGTTTGAATAAATTCTGTTAGACGATAGTTTACGATTAGCTTACGTTTGCAATTTCAATTCTTAGCTTGTTGTGTGTGAGCACATATATAAGTGCTTCTCTTTCGTTTTATAAATTCAATCATTATCAATACAATTTGCACTTTCTTCTTAAAATTCTCTCTGGAAACGGCTTTAGCTTCAATGTTTCTCTCGCCGTGTCCTTGATCCATTCTTCTTCATTGGAACAAGTTGCTGGTGAGTTTCAAGCTCGTGTTTTCTTAAGCACCGGTTTGATTTGTGAAAGATCGACTCACTCGTTAACAGAAAGGTTACAACCTGCTCCTTATATAGAGGAGACTTAAACAGAGGAAACAAATGAAACAGCGGCATGATGCCACTAAACAACTAACTCCTAGGGAATAGCAGTCAAGTTCACACGACTCAACAATTGCTGAAACAGACTTCTAACTCCTACACTTAAAGGAAAACTTATTCGTGCTTTGACCAATTCCAACATACCTTCCTGCCAAACTGAATGCGGCTAATGCATTGCAGTTTGCTTCTTGTCCTTCTGAATCTCTTGAACTCCAAGCATCCTCCTCAATTTGACAAATGTTTCCAGCTTCAAAGGCTTTGTCATGATGTCTGCAACTTGATCTTGAGTTCCACAATGAACTAAATCCACTTCTTCTTCTTTCACTAGCTCACGCAAAAATTGAAATTTGACCTTGATATGTGATATGTTTGCATTTTGCATCGTTTTAGCTTGGTTAATTCATACATTTAGACTTGTTATTTAACCTGTTCTTGTCATTTATCTCTAGTTTTGCATACTTAGAGTGTTTTGCATTAGGTTTGCATACATCCTGCATATTTGGCTTGTTACAGTACTTTCAGCGATTCTGAGAAGCTAACATGCTCAAGAAAGTGCTAGGACACGACTCGAGCTGACATGCTCAAGACGAAGCTGTCTAGGACACCAGACTCGAGCTGACATGCTCAAGACGAAGCTGTCTAGACACCGACTGAGCGACATGCTCAAGCATAAGTGCTAGACACAGACTCGAGCGACATGCTCAGAGAGTGCAGACATGCACTCGAGCCGATGCCAAGACGGAATCGAGCTAAGGCAAAGAGATGATGCAGAAACAAGCTCGAGCCCCTACGGTCGAGCGAAGGGATCRAGTCAGCACAAAAAGTGGCGTCTTGGAGATTTTTGGCCAAGCTCGAGCCCCATGCTCGAGCTCCATGATCGAGCCCCATGCTCGAGCTCCATGGTCGAGCTCAACACATTAAAATGCAATCTTGATTTTATCAACTCGAGCACATCACTCGACCAAGACAGGGTCGAGTCGGACCTTCTCTCGCTGCTTTTACTTACTATTTTCCATGGCGTTTAGGGGTTTTGGACTTAGTATAAATACACAATGTTGGATTAAGACTTAAGTTTGTTTTTATTATTTTAGTTTCCCACTTTCTTTGTTCTTTCTTGTTAACTTCATTTCGGAGACTTTGTAGTTTGATTTACTTTGTTATTTTAGTTGATTTCTTACATTTATCATATCTCATCTTCTCTCTCATGCAAGTTTACTATGATTTCGGGTTTGTGATTATGATGTTCTTCATGATTCAGTAGTCATTAGGGTTTAGGGATGGGTTGATTAGGTGTGGAATCTTAGTCTCTAGGTGTTTGATTGTTTTAATTCCCTTAAATCGTGTTAATGCTAATTTCTCTGATCAATTGAGATTAGATCTTAGGTATTTTCCACCCGAGAAGGTGTTTGATAAAATGCTTGAATGAATTGATGTTAGAGATTTGCATTCTAACTAGGGATTAGATGTCAGGGTGTTTATTGACAGTATTGAACTGGGTCTTATTTCTAGGGTAGATTTAGCGAGGATTGGGTCGGAACTAGTCAGCTTGAGGTTACTTATCACGGGAGTGGACTTAACTGGTTGTGATGTTTGATGTCTAGGGAATAGCTTGATTGAGTTTTGTTAGACCACCTAGGTAGGAAGAGGACACACAAGTCGATTACCCCATCCTTAGGAACCTCTGCATTGATTGATTTCTCGTCGCCACATGCTTGTTTATTGTTGCCTTTACTTAGTTTTTAAATTGATTCGCCTTAGCTTATTTGTTTTCAGGTTGTTAGACCTATACGCTCTTGTTTGGCTTGACTTGAATGGTTTTGATCTCATCCTTTTTGGTTAATATCTTCACCCTTATGGATTGACACCTTACTATACTACAACGAAATCTTGGTCTAGTAAGAAATTGACTTATATCAATATGCTTAGTTCTTCCATGTAGAACCGGATTTTTTGAAAACTTGATTGAAGAATTGTTATCACACAGAATTGTCACACACTTTTCTTCAACTTGACTCATAATCCTGAGAATTCTCTTCATCTAGAGACATTGAGTTGCACAAAAAGATGCAGCAACATACTCCGCCTCCGTTGTAGAGAGAGTTACAATCGGCTGCTTCTTCGAACTCCAAGCAACAGTTGCATTACTCATGAGAAACACATACCCAGAAGTGCTTCTCCCACTATCTATATCACCCGCAAAATCGCTATCTGTATAAGCTTTCAAAATCATTTCCCCATCACTTGTATACAACAACCCCATTTGCAAAGTTCCTTTGACGTACCTCAACACTCTTTTAACAGCCAAAAGATGAGCAATTTTTGGTTGCATCATGAATCTGCTCAGAAAACAAACAACGAACATAATATCGAGCCTTGTTGCTGTTAGGTACATCAAACTTCCAATCAGTTGCTTGTATAGAGACAGATCTGTATCATCTCCCTCCATGTCCTTTGATAGCTTTGTACCTGGAACCATCAGATTATTTACTGGATTAGAATCTTCCATTCCATACCTTGACAACACTTCAGCGGCATATTTCTCTTGACAAAGAAATATTCCATTCTCACTCTGATTAACTTCCACACCCAGAAAGTAGTACATCTTCCCTAAATCTGTCATTTCAAACTCCCTCTTCATCGAAGCTTTGAACTCTTTACACATCTCTGGATCATTCCGGTGAAAATTAAATCATCCACATACAGACTTATGATGAGCACCCTTCCTCCCGACTCATTTTTTATGAACACGTGTGTTCAAGCTCACACTTGTTTAATCCCTTCTTTGTAAAATACTCTTCGATCTTGCTATACCAAGCCTGTGGAGCTTGTTTAAGACCATAAAGTGCTTTATCCAGCTTATACACCTTATGCTCTTCACCGATCTTCTCATATCCCTCCGGCTGCTCCACAAACACCGTTTCTTTTAACACTCCGTGAAGGAAAGCGCTTTTGACATCCAACTGGTACACACTCCACTTTTTCTTAGCGGCTTCTGCTAACAACATTCTAATGGTTTCCCAACGTGCCACAAGCGCAAAGACGTCATCATAGTCCACTCCATGTTTTTGTGAGTACCCTTTTGCAACGAGTCTAGCTTTGAACTTATCAACCTCTCCTTTTTTGTTCACCTTGGTCTTGTATACCCACTTAACCCCAATCTTTTTTTATCCCTCTGGTAATTCAACGAGCTCCCATGTGTCGTTCTTTTCAATTGACTCAATCTCAGCATCCATTGATTCTCTCCATTTCTTTTCTTCGGCTGCCTCTTTGTAAGTGTAAGGATCTTCTTGGGATACATACAACGCCACATATTGTAATTCTTCTTCTTCATCAGTTGATGCATCTCCTCGTACATAGTCTTGTAAATATCTTGGTGGAGCTCTGTTTCTAACTTGGGGTTGCGGACTCGGCTCTGGTATAGCATTCTGCTCTTCGATATTTGTGTCAATTTCAAGATCTGCTACAGCTTCTGGAATTATGTTGTTTTCGAAAAACTCCTCACTACATTCCTCTTCCTCGATCACCAGCACATCACTTACTTCTTCATCACAGCTCATCTTCCAATTCCACCCTTGTTCCTCATCAAAAATTATATCCCTGCTAACAATGACCGTTTTTGTTTCAGGATTAAACATCTTGTAAGTTTTAGAACCCTCACTTACACCGAGAAAAATGCACTTTTGTCCCTTATAATCGAGCTTCACTCGTTTTTGGCTTGGAACATGAGCATACCCGACACACCCGAACATTCTTGAAGAGTCTTGTCTTTTAAGGCTGAGGTAGGACATCTGTTCAAGATGTGATTGGTCCAATTTGCAGCTTCTCCCCAAAACTTCTTAGGCATCCCCTTCTCCTTAAGCAAACTCCTTACCATATTCATGATGGTTCTGTTTTTCTTTTCAGCCACTCCGTTCTGTTGGGACGTGAATGCGGCAGTGACTTGTCTCTTGATTCCATTAGACGCACAAAAATCATTAAATTCCTTTGAGGTAAATTCCCCTCCCCGATCACTTCTTAAACAACCTATCTTCATTCTTGCTTCATTTTCGACCATCAATTTAAAACTCTTGAAGAATGAGAATGCTTCACTCTTCAAAGACAGAAGATATATCCAAGTTTTTCAGTTGAAATCATCAATAAAACTGAGAATATACCTTTTTTCTCCTGCTGTATTAGGCTGAATGGGTCTGCACAAGTCAGTGTGTATGAGCTGCAGTTTTTCTGTTGCTCTCCAGTTTGCTTGCTTTGGAAACGTCTCCCTATGTTGCTTGCCTTTGGCACAAACTTCACACACCGAATCAGTCTTTTCGATTTGAGGTAGCCCTATCACCATCTGCTTCTTTGTTAGGTTTTCAAGATTAGTTGGTTTAGATGACCAAATCTTTTATGCCACAGATTTGGCTCTTCGTGTGATATTTGCAAGCACGACATCTCCGGTGTATCCGCTAAAACAATAAACATCCGATTTGCTGTCATAGCGGTTTGTATAATCAAGCCTTCCTCATCATGAAACACCTTGCAGCTTCCGTCCTTTATGAGAATGGCCAGCTTCCTCTCTTGTAACTGACCAAGACTCAACAGATTTATTGTCAACTCCGGAACGTAATATACATCTGGAATAATAACTCTTCCCCTTTAAAATCACTTTCACGCTTCCATGTCTATCACTCTTAGCTTTGAATCGTTTCCCAATCTTACGGTATGCATGAGTTTTTCATCAAGGTTAGTAAACCAGCTTCGATCTCCCGTCATATGATTTGAGCAGCCAAAATCCAAGAACCATACGCGATCTCTCTGTGATTTATTTTCTTCTACAAATGCCATAAGCAGTAATTCTTTCTTCTCATTTAACTCAGCATAATGTGCAATGTTATCCCAAGTAGGACATTCTGATTGATAATGTCCTAGCTTGTGACACCTGAAACATTTGATAGTGGCTCTATTACTGCCTCTACCTCGTCCTTTTCCTCTAAAGCTTCCTCTCCCTCGTCCTCTTCCTTCAAAAGAAACTTTAAGAACATGCTCCTCTTCCGATGGCCCTCCTTTCATTCGTTGTTCATGGACTAAAAGGCTGCTCTGGAGCTCGTCCAAAGTAAGATTGTCCAAGTTGTTTGATTCTTCAATAGAACATACCACATAGTTGAACCTCATTGTCAACGACCTTAGTAGCTTCATCAGTGAGTCGAGGTGTGACCGAAGCAAGAGCGAGGATTTTTGGACATATGCTTAACCCAACAGGACAAAGATCTCCTCATAAGATATATTAAGGAAGAAGCTTTTTGGTGATAAAGTTGCAGAATGGTATCCATATGACATCATGAATGAGGATCCCAATGTCTTGGCTAGAGAAGAACAAGAGTACTTTCCTTTAAACCTCTCTGTTTTGTTTAGCCTTAAGAGTATTTTTTGAGTGGGGTTGAGCCAGTGCTTAGGTAACATAACAACAAGTCTGTAATTTATGCAGCAAAAGTGGTTTCATTACACTCAATTAGCCTATAGATTCTAAGGACTCTTTAAGAAACAATAAAGATAAGAACAGCAATATATTTTTCTATATACCGGAAAACTGGTGTCATGGCTGATGGTCTGAGAGAGATTGTACGAGTCTTATACTTAGATGGTTGTGATTTGTGAAGCTTATGCTGATTCCTGTTCTTGTATTTCTGATATGATCGTTGTGATTTGTGTAGTTTATGCAGAGTCTTGTTCTTTGAGCTTCACATACACTTGGTTTAATCCGCTGGTTGTTTTGTTATTGTAGGCGTATATCAAAGCTTGAGATGCTGAAGCGTCGTAACAAAGGACCACCAAAGAAATGTCAAGGAAGACGTGCTTTCGCGTAACAAGTAGAAAAAGTAGTAAGTAATATAGCTACAACAAAAAAAGCTATGCACTTTTAGAATTAGACTCGTCTGGTTGAATCAGATAGAACTTATTTAGTCAAAGAGATTTCTCCTACATAAAACTGCATTGGTTTCCTATGTTGAGACTTCTCTACTTTCTCCAATCCTTAATTCTCCGAGTAGGATCTTAAATAACACATGAGCTGGAGTCAATAGTGAAAAGTCACAACATCTAAGATCTTTACACACAATGTTAATGCTTAAATACCAAATTCAATTGTTAATATTCAATAAAATTGAGAAAAATGATGAAATGGAAAAGAAAAAATATATGATAAAATTAAGTAAAATGATGAAATGGTAAAGAAAATCACATGACACGAGCAATGAGCTTTGGAACCATAATATCAAACCAAGAATTTGGTTATCTCAAATAATTTTAATCAATTTAAAAGTAAACCGATATCCAATTAATTCTAACATTCTGTGAATAAAGTCAAGCTTTCCGTATAGATTCATAGCAAAAATCTCAACATGTTGCTTATGAAACGAATGAATCGTTGTAAATATTAATTTATGAATCCTTTTAATTAACGGTTTTCTACAAAAAAAAAAAAAACTTTCAAAATCGCTAACAATTTTATTTTTTATCTCCAAAAAAATACAGATTAATCCCGCAAACTCGAAAATAATACGCAATATAACTCGTATTTGTTATCGTCAAGTTTATAAAATTTTGATAAATAATATATCAAATCGAAATCCTCACGATAAAGTGTCTAAATCTATTTTAGAATTTCTAAAATTTGATGTATATGACCTTGAAAATATCTAGAAAATACGTATAAGAGTTGCGTATTATTTTTTATAGGATTAATCTACAATTTTTTTGAGATAAAAGTTAAAACTGCAAAATAATATAATTATGAATCTGAGATTAACCAAATATCTGATTATATAAAACTCAGATCTCTTTCGATCGACTCAGCCACCAACCTCTCTTCACTTACACCACTACACAGTTACAATGTCTTCCACCGCCGCCGCCTTAACGTCATCGGCCAAACTCGCCGCGAATCCTCTCAAAATCTATTCTCTCTCCTCCAGATCGGTTCTTCCATCCGCCGTTTCTGTTCGCAGTAGACGCGATATTCCACATAAACGGTTTCTCCTCGTGACGTGCACTGCTTCCGGAGACGGAGCCAAACCAACAGTTCTCGTGGCGGAGAAGCTCGGTGAAGCTGGGGTTCAGCTTCTTGAGAAGTTCGCAAACGTTGATTGTTCGTATAATTTAACGCCTGAGGAGTTAAACACGAAGATCTCGCTCTGTGATGCGTTGATTGTGAGGAGTGGGACGAAGGTAGGTCGTGAGGTGTTTGAATCGTCTCGTGGACGGCTTAAGGTTGTTGGAAGAGCTGGTGTTGGTATTGATAACGTGGATCTGAGTGCTGCGACGGAGTTTGGTTGTTTGGTTGTTAATGCGCCGACTGCGAATACGATCGCTGCTGCTGAGCATGGGATCGCGCTTTTGGCTGCTATGGCTAGGAATGTTTCTCAAGCTGATGCGTCTGTTAAAGCTGGTAAGTCACTTTTCGAACTTGTTTTATGAATTGCAAGATTTGATGATTCTTGTAATGCGGTAATTGGTGATCTCACTGACTGGTGGATGGTTTCGTATTCTAAGGATCTTGGTTTTGTTTTGAATATAATGCAGGAGAGTGGAAGAGGAACAAGTATGTTGGTGTATCACTTGTGGGGAAGACACTAGCTGTGATGGGTTTTGGGAAAGTTGGATCAGAAGTTGCTCGACGTGCTAAGGGACTTGGTATGCGTGTTATTGCTCATGATCCTTACGCTCCTGCTGATCGTGCTCATGCCATTGGTGTGGATTTAGTGAGTTTTGATGAAGCGCTTTCTACTGCGGACTTCATCTCCTTACACATGCCTCTTACACCTGCTACGTCGAAGATGCTCAACGATGAAACCTTTGCAAAGATGAAGAAAGGAGTGAGAATTGTTAATGTGGCTCGTGGAGGTGTTATTGATGAAGATGCTTTGGTGAGAGCTTTAGATGCTGGCATTGTTGCTCAGGCTGCTCTTGATGTTTTCACTAAAGAGCCGCCAGCTAAAGACAGCAAGCTGGTGCAGCACGAGAGGGTTACGGTTACACCTCATCTTGGAGCAAGTACTATGGAGGCCCAGGTTCGGCATTTATATCAACAATTCAAATGTCTCTTTTGTTATGACTTTCTGTTGATTTATTACTATGTTTGGCATTGACAGGAAGGAGTTGCTATTGAGATTGCAGAAGCTGTTGTTGGAGCTCTTAACGGAGAGCTTTCTTCTACCGCTGTCAATGCACCTATGGTTTCTGCTGAGGTGAGCCTTCTTTAACCTATACTAGTAATAGCTTCGTATGTTGTATGCCAACAAGAAATTAGTAACTTAAGCATTGAAAGGAATGAGATATTGGATGTAGAAGAGGTTGTCTTGAGGTGTAATTGTATTTACGAAAGCTTGTTATATCCACAGGTTCTCGCGGAGCTGAAACCATATGTGGTTCTGGCAGAGCAACTGGGTAGACTGGCTGTCCAATTGGTGGCCGGAGGAAGTGGTGTAAAGAACGTGAAAGTGACCTATGCCTCGGCTCGAGCCACTGACGATCTTGACACTAGACTTCTCAGAGCCATGATAACAAAGGGTATCATTGAGCCGATCTCTGATGTGTATGTAAACCTGGTCAACGCAGATTACACAGCGAAACAGAGAGGTCTGAGAATCTCAGAGGAACGCGGTGTCCTTGATGGTTCACCAGAGAGCCCACTCGAGACCATCACGGTTCAGCTAAGCAACGTCGAGTCCAAATTCGCGAGCGCCTTGTCTGAATCTGGAGAGGTCAAAGTTGAAGGAAGGGTTAAAGATGGGGTCCCCCATTTGACAAAGGTGGGATCTTTCGAAGTAGATGTGAGTCTTGAAGGAAGTATAATACTGTGTAGGCAGGTGGATCAACCGGGCATGATTGGGACTGTTGGAAGCATCTTGGGAGAGTCAAATGTTAATGTCAGTTTCATGAGTGTTGGAAGAATCGCGCCGAGGAAACAAGCGGTTATGGCGATTGGTGTGGATGACATGCCGAGCAAAGAGACTCTGAAGAAAATCGGAGAAATTCCAGCTGTGGAGGAGTTTGTGTTCCTCAAGCTATAATTTTGCTACCCAATTCGGTGAGGATTCGAAAGGCTATGGCATTATTTGTTTTGGTACTTTTTACAGTTTTGAGAGTGAAGAAGTAGCTTAAGAGAGTGGGACTTGGTGAGATGGAAAAAAATAAGATCTGCCTCGAATTTGACCTTCGAGGCTTATTCATGTTTCAACTTTATGTTCTGTTTTAGTATTGCACTTCCTTTACCCACTGGCAACGGATTTAAAGAGGTAATACTATTACTAATGTAGAAAACATGAACTCAAGTTCAACCGAAAAATATGATTTGATATTTGTATTGTCTTCCACCACCCATTTACCATCTTTATGCATTTACAATTTTATATCTCTCCCATATACCTGTAATATTCCATATTGCTGGTGATGTACTCAGGGAAGAAGATTCTGATATGCTTCTCGAATGAGAAAGACAGAACACAGACTCTGACCACCAGTCTTGCTCTTGTGTCTGAATGAGCTTTTGAGTTTGGAAAAAGACACACCATTCTTCGCTTCCTTTGGGAATTTATTCCTTCCAGCCTTTCTTCTAAATGGGATTTGCCTTTTTGCTTGCCTTTTACAATCTGGAAATCAAAATTTTAGTTTTTTTTTTTTTTTTAATTTTCACATGTGTGTAATACTCTTCACACATCTCATATAAGCCCAAGCTTATTCCTTACCAGAACATATCTTGAAGTATCATAAATTGTGTTTGTTTCACCATATCTCAGATTACTCGATTTTTTTTGTTCTAACATGGGAGCCAGATTTTCGCGTATAGCAAAAAGATTCTTTCCTAAAAGTAAAGTAAGGATTTTGATGGTGGGTCTTGATGGTTCAGGGAAGACTACCATCCTTTACAAGCTGAAGCTTGGAGAGGTTGTCACAACAGTGCCTACTATCGGTATGTGACATGAGCTTTCCTTCTCTTGTTTTTTGGTGCTGTTGAAACCTCTCTAGGTGAGGGATTGATCTACTTGAATCCTCTTTCTATCTATTGAGGATTATGAAAGAAACTTTGTTTGGGTAGTTTAAACAGCTCCAACCATATATATATCTTTGTGTCTTTTCTGTGGGCATCATAGCTCATCTGTAGATAGTTACTTTTTTCCCTTTGATTGTGTTTGCATCTGTGAGGAAGAATTTTCTTAAAAGCTTGATAAATCTCATATTGATGTTATGTTGTATCTGCATGAGGATCATCAGGGTTAACCTTTTTTTTTCTTTCCATTTTTGGTTGTTTTACGATTTTTTCCAGGTTTCAACCTCGAGACAGTTGAATACAAAGGAATCAATTTTACCGTATGGGATATAGGAGGACAAGAGAAGGTAAAGTCCATGTCGAATTCATATTCATCTATCGCTTACCTCTCTACAAGTGCATATAAATACAGATTTCTCTCTTGTCTCTCAAGGATTGACCTGTCTAACTTTTCTTATGGGGTCTAAAATCATTTTATTAAAAAGATGTCGGCTTTTTCAACAGATTCGAAAATTGTGGAGACACTATTTTCAGAATGCGCAGGGGCTCATCTTTGTGGTGGACAGCAGTGACAGTGAAAGGATATCAGAAGCTCGAAACGAGCTGCATCGCATACTAACCGATGTAAAATGATATGCAAGTTTCTAATGTTACTTACTCTCTCCTCTTTTTTATGCTAACAACTTTGTGGATTGGACCCAAAAAAATGCACAGAATGAACTGGAAGGTGCATGTGTACTCGTCTTTGCGAACAAGCAAGATTCAAGAAATGCTTTACCGGTAGCTGAGGTTGCCAACAAACTTGGTCTGCACAGCCTATCCAAACGTTGTTGGTAATAATTGAAAAAAGACTTCTCGTATTCGTTACATATATATTTAGATGTAGAGCCGTAGAGGATAAATAAAAGCTTTTTGTGTAATTGTGACTGGTGCAGGCTTATACAAGGAACCTCAGCCATCTCTGGGCAAGGCTTATACGAAGGACTTGAATGGCTATCCACAACAATCCCGAGCAAACCCGAGCGGTCTACTTCGGTTGGTAGTTTCCGGAATAATTCCTATGAGCGAAAGCTAGTTAAGAGGTCTGAGATATTAAAAGACTAAGGCCTTGAATGGGTTACTCCGTATACAGTGGAAATGACAGAGCGTGCCAAATATATATGGCAAGTGTATTTTTGTACTAGCTTGTTTGGTAACCAAACTGTCTTGTGCGTTCTATGTATTTGTAATTTTGTATGATTATGGCGTTTTGGTTTCCATGTTTCTCAATGAGAACCATACATGACTATTACTCATATTATGGAGTGAATAAGGTTTTTAGGGTATATTTACTTACACCCTTTATATGAATTTGTTTTGTCGTTCATACTTCAGAATTTAGACATCTTTTAATAGATATACTGACTGATGGAGATTTCGGTCTGTTGTCTTTTGGGATATGGACCAAAATAGTCAATATGAAAGAATTTATATTATATATAATGAGAGAGTTTTCTCTCCTCTTACTCTTAGAGTCCACCTAAGCAAACTTTAACAAATGTACATTAAATTTTATTTTTAATAATCATTTAAATCATGTTTACTTATATTTATTGTTACTTTTAACTAGCAATATTATTTATAAGAATCAAAGAAAACGTCGGTGTTCAATTCTAATTGATATACGTAAGTACACTTCTAATTAGATTATTTTTTACAACTAATTATTCAAAATTTATAAATTTATTATATTATGGAAATATGGAGAACACAAATTTATATTAATAAAATTATTATTTTATTTTCTAATTTTCTAAGGGATATAAGCAAAAAAAATTAAATAATACAGTAAGTATAAGAATGTGATGTATTTAATTGGTAATAATAAAATAAAAACACTTCATAAATTTAATTTAGGAATCTGTTCACAAATTCTGAAAGTAAGAAAATTTTCATTGATATAATGAATATAAATAGTTAAATTTTGAAATAAGAGAATTAAAATTTGAATGTATATTAAATTCTAGATCTGTAGAAATAAATTATAAAAAATGCAAGCAACAGTAAATATATTTTAATCTACATTTTACATCAGTTGAGATTAATAGACACATTATCGGATTTATTGAAAAATAAGTTTGAACATATTAGATTTTATGAAATCCGACATATTCAAAATGTGCACAAACGCAATATCGAATAAATTAATGTATAAAAATAACAGGGGAAATTTTTTAAGAAAAAATTAACCAAACAATGATAAATCACTAAAGCTTTGGAACTAAGTAATAAAAATAAAAGTGTCAATTAGACCAAACCTTTTTTATATAAAAAGAGCGAGGATAAGTAACTTTTGTTGAAGGATATGAGCAAAATGTATACATGGTTCTTCAAAATATGTGCAATTTTATATTTATTTTCATATAGATACAATAGATGGGAGCTTCAAACAGACGATGCCATTTTAAAAATCATAAATAATTTTTCTTGAAAACTTATAAAAAAAATTTAGAAGGAAAAAATTTCCTTGGAAACTTATTAAAAAAAATTAGAAAAAATGAAAACACAATAGTTTTAGTGGTTACAAAATTTTTACACTAAATTAGCTAGTAAAAAAATCAAAGGTCACATGATTTTGGAAATTTTACAACAAAGCACATGACAAGAAGATAATGGTACATAATTTTACAACAAGGGGTTTAACCTAGTAAATTTTACAACGTTTTACTTTGTCATCTCTGAATTTTACAACAAAGCACATGACAAGAAGATAATGACAGTGTTCACTTGACTCACTGTTTCTCTCCGATTTTCGACATTTCTTTTAATGGTTCTCTACGACTCACTTGGTGGTCCTTTTACGCTATTTTCTGTTTTTTTTTTTTTTCTGATTTCAGCGTTGAAAAATTGTCAAAAAATACCTCCAATCGTGTTTTCCCCAACTCTGACGTGTTTGTTGTAACACAGAAAACCTTACCTCTCAGTGAACAAATTACATGACGAAAAATCCCCGAAACACATTGAAAAAACATTTAAACTAGAAAAGCACATACACAAAATAAGAATGTAAATAAAGCCAAAGGCGACTAAAAATGTACACATCACCGATCCCTTGTAAACCTGAAAATGATTGTTATCAAATATTATTCTATTAATCTTGACGTATAACTAATTCTATAATAATTAGAAAATGGATGAGGCTCTTACCAACCCTGCTGGTGAGCATAAAACTATCATATGAGTGGAATTAAAGAATTATTTATAGTTGATTTTTTTCATTTAACTATTGTATAAAATTAGGCGCAACAGAATCGGAAAGCCAAGAAACAGCTGTTCCCGGGAGAAACCGCTGATTCTGATAGTGACAAAATTGGTTGGTACCGTACCAAATACCACAAAAATAATTGTTCTGTTTCAACAAATATAAATAACAGCTGCCTTCTTTCATGTGCATATCTTACAAAATAGATTTCGGTGTTTTCTGCTATTTTAAAGTTGTTTAATAACTTATTCCGTTTATGCAAACTTTTCCTTAGTATAACCAATACACGTATTCTTTCTAAAATGTTTTTGCTGCCATTTAAAAAGTGAATTTGCTTTAATATAGTTGCCATTTGGATTAATATATCATGCGGTTTCATGTATATTAATATCGATGCTTATTTAATTAATATAAGCAATGGAACAGCGGTCCATAATGAGTAAGAAGATACAAAATACGATATAATATGGTAAAACCACAATACTTTATAGAGAGAGTCAGAGAATCTCAAGATGGTCAAGGTCAGGGGAGGACTTGGTTATGTTAATAAAATCAGTTTGTTTGTTGCCATCTATCGAATAATAAATTAGGTGTGGATTCATATTGGGTATCAAGACTTTTAAAGATATTAAGACAAAACCCATAATTATTTGTAGCATACCTTGGCAACTCGAAATTCAACCCAGAAATTCTCCGACTGTTCGATTTCGTCGAATATAACCACTCACGAAGTGTATTTAACTGGGGTTGGATACAAAGATATGTTACAAAGATCAAGATGGTGCTCAAGCCTAAGACAAGAAATGAAGAAGAAGAATGAGTGTCGATCAAGAGATGATGTGAGAACGAAGTGGAAGAGAATAAAGAGAAGAAATCAAGAAAAGAACATGGTTCGCAAACTTTACTTTATATGAAAAAAATGCACGATGTGCAGTTAACAAGCGAAAGTTCGTTATAGCCAAGAATCACGGTAAAAGTAGCGACGTGACGCAGCTAACTAAATTAGGACGGACGTTGTAACCGATGGGCCTTAAGGCTCGTGGATCTAACCTGGTTTTGATTATGGAAAGTATAAATTCAATGGGCGCAGTAAAAACTCACTCACCTGTGGTTTTATTGCAGAGCACACATGTATGGTGTCGCCCCACCGACAAGATGCGCTTCGTTGGTGTTGTGGTGGAGCTAAACTCGCCGAAAAGACAATGAGCGGTAGCCTCCTTAATCATCTAGATAAGAAGTGATGTGTGTGTTGGGTATCATCAATCGATTTTGCATTTTACGCTATAATCGCTTCGACAGGTCCGGGATGTAGTTAACCAACCCCGTTAACAAATCGGTATTTCTTTACTTTACGCACGCACCATTCTATACTCTCTCAACATACAAACGATGATAGACAAACCGTTTTTCAATCGCACGATAGAATCGACTAAAAACGGGTGTGGATCCGATTTATCGCTAGAAAGAGAGTTATTTTTTGCTAACGAAATGTATGATGTGTTCATGTTTATGAGAGAATCGATTTGAGAATCATGACAGGATTAAAGACACACGATTTCAAGACTGTTATGATTACAACTCATGATATTTCGATGTTTTTGTCTTGTTTAAGAGTGATGAAGTTTTGGAGCTGAATTTGAGTGATGGATGGTATCTGAAGGTTTAGGCATGCTGCTTATTTTTAAGGTTATTTTCTAACAAAGACGTGAATGTATAATGGATTGGTTTGTTATGGATGGTTTAATTAATGTGAACCAAGAGATAACCAAAATAATTAGTTATGTCTCAAAAAAGCTACGTTCATAGAGAAGAAGAGAGCAAGGGCTGAGACATATTTGGATTTTAATGAATAAAATATTACTCTACTAAAACAACCTTGATTTTACACGTCGGAGATGAGAAGGGTTTGAGATGTGGAAAAATGTTTTGTCACCATCATGGAAAAGAACGACTTGAATTGGGTTTTAAATTTACTGGGAAGTATCTTGAGATGTGAAGAAAATATTTGTCACCATCATGGAAGAGAATGGTTGGATATTACACGAGAAAGAGTTGATCATCCCAAAAGCAAAATCAGAAGTCAGGCGCTCTTGTGTTTTTGGCCCAAATCAGAATCGTTTCAAGTTTCAGCATAAGGTTTTTTTCATCGGAATCACTTCTGGACGTTAAAGAAAATTGTGGAGGAAGTTTTGGTTTTTGCTCACTAAGTGCTTGACAAAATGCATGTGAGAGAAATTGTGTTTGTTGATGTGATTCACAAAGATAACTATGGTAAAACCTTGTGTGGATAAGAAGGTTTGGAGGTTTTGTTATCTCTTGATAAGCACTCTCGGAGATGTGTTGAATGTGTGGCACATGTTTTGGATATGTGCTTGAATGAAGCACATAATCAACAAGGGGAGAAGATGCTGGCACAGCCAAGCTCGCATTAGCTATGAATTTGAAGTTGGAGTTGACCTCTATTAGAATTGAGATGTTGAAAATCTCCGGAGATATAGAGAATTGGAGGAGTTCTTGATGTAACAGTATGTTGTTATTGAACGATGAGATGACGTAAGGTAGTTCACTGGAGAAAATGAGGAGATAGTTGTGCGTGAAAGTGCGAAATTAAATGATATCGCTTTTCACTATGAAGAAGAAATCAAGAAGCAAATGATTGATTATGAAGCTGTGGATGGTGTGAAGAAATCAATAAAGAGAAAATGATGAGTCTAGTGATTGTTTGAAAGGAGGTAGAAGACCACATGTTCAGATGTTTGAAGATGTTAAAGTTTGATCCGCTGCAAATCATCAGGTTTGTTCTGTACATACCATGGTTCTGGTTTCTTCGTTATATTGAGCTACAGACCTCAGATTTTAGCTCTAAAAGATGCTATGAAAACTTGAGAGTGAGATCTTTTCAAAGATATAAAGACCAGCCTCTGGTTACTTGTGGTTTGATGGGAAATTGCTACCGAATTGTGTACTATCCCTGAACTGTCTTAGGAAATTGGCCATAACTTTCAAATGGTAAACCCAAATCTTAATCTGTTTTTTTCTGTGACTTCGTATGTCTGCTATTGATATTACCTCCTAGTTTCATAATTTTCTGGATTGATTTGTTACTCCGTTTGGGCTCTGCATCAAGACAGATGAAGTAACCTCACTTTAAGAGATCTTTGATTTTGGAAAAAGAAACGATGTGTGTTTCTCACTATTTCAAGTTGATGAAGAAGAATGAAATCTGTGTGCATAAGAGTTATTGTTTAGACTAGAGTGAAGGTGATAGAAATCTGAACTGCAAAAATGGAGAAGAGAATAGTAATTTTCAAATCAAGAAGAAAATGCAAAAATCAATTCCGAGATAGCTTTTTCAAGAAAACGTTTGGAGATCCAAAAGTAATCTGATTTAGTTGAAATTTTATGGGGAGCTTCGTGTTATTACTGGCTTGAGATTCAACGGTGGGATTGAATTTTGGACGTTTGAATTGCGACTTACTCTAGCGTCATTAGTCTGTTTTAGGCACATGCAATCCGAAGTATCAGATTTATCTAGTAGCTATGGAGACATGAAACGGACTACCAAACGAATTCGGAATAAGATGTGGCTAGATTATGGTAAAAGGGCATTGAATTTAGAGTACGGGAACATAGTTTAACAGTGGGATTAGCAGATATCAAGGAAAAGGTTTTCATGATTATATACGAAAGAGATCATAGCTGACAAGGTGAAAAGTTAAGGAAGGTTGGAAGTACTTTTTTGTTGTTGGGTGTGTGTACACTGCTGAGAGAAAGCCAAGAAGGAAAAGCAATTGGAAAGGAGAATCCTACGTGATGATTCACTCTTGATGAGAAGTTGGTCGGGATCAATCTGAGATGTGCTTAGAGTTGAGTAACTCCAATTAAGCGTAACATGGTTATCTTAAGTGATTTGTAGATGTTGGGTTATCATTATTGAGAATTACTTATCAATTGTCCTTCTCCTGGTTTTAATTCTAAAAGACATCATGTTAAGCCTGACTATGAGAAGGTGACTATCACATCAAAAGTCATCAGTTGGAGTTGATTTTATTGTGTGTGAAAGATTTGTTTATCGTATTGCTGCAAAGATGGAGCCTCGGGTCATTGGAAATGAACTTAATTGCAGTTAATCTTCATTGAACAAAAGTGTTTCTCAGGTATTGTTGTTGATACAACAATGATGTGCCTAGTTATTGAGAATGCTCTTAATTGTCCTTGTTTTCACAAGTGTTGCATCAAGCCCTTTGTTAGATTTTTGGTGTAAAGGCAGGTTATTTTTGGAATCTCCGAATATGTCTACCAAAATTTAGTGAAGTTAAAGCAACTATGATTGTTTGCAGGGTTCAGCAGAGGTTTAAACGTGTAATGTGAGGTTTTTATCTTAGTTGTGCATTCTAGCGGGATGAGTTGAAGTCTTTGGTGATATTCTACTTGAAACCTTTTGTGAGGTTTGTTGGCTTGTTATTTCCTGTATGGTTAATTGTTTGAGTATCAAACTAAGCTAAAAATGAGGAGATTGGTTAGTAAGCATAGGAGATTACAGTAAAGTGGATGATCGCGAAGGTTGAGTGCTGATAAGAAATGTTTGAGAGCTAAGAAGAAGGGTTAAGCTTTGTCAAATCAGTATCAAGAGATATTGAACATCAAAAACATGTCAAAAGTTGAGAATCAAAAGTTATTCATAGTTACTCCCAAGCTGAAGCAATTGGGCCAGATGAGTATAGGGGGAAACAACGATGATCTTTGAATTCTCCAGCTCCAGTTTCGATCTCTCAGAGATTTCTCGATGTTGAATAGTTATTGGCTAATAGTGTTGACTATGTGTGTCGTTCAAGCAGGGGAGAAAAGTTATCAGTATATTGAGCTGATGTCATTGTGTTAGATTCAATGAACGATATTGGGCTGATTTGTTGCGTTGAATTTTTCAGCTATATTGGATTTTAGAGATGAGTGTTTCAAGTGAGTATGATCATTGGATGAAATAAATGATAAGCATGATTGATGGATTCAAAGAGTTGGAAAACAAAGAACAGTATATCTTCATGAAGCATAGCCACTTAGTCATTGTCTCAAGTGTAGTGCTTGATCGAAACACATAATCAACAAGGGGAGATATGATCTTGATTACATATGATTTATGAGCAGCGTAAACCACCACTTTGGTTGCAGGGAGAGTAAGGATTTCAGATATATTTAGGTGATAACACACTGTGGTTTTTATGTGAATATGCACTCAAGCAGGGGGAGAAGATTGAAGTATTGATTCAGGGGGAGTGTTATTTGCTGAGATGTTTGTTGTGTTGCATGATGTTTACATGATGGAGYTTGAGTTGACAAAYTCACATAAAAAAKGGGAGAGTGAAAGAAGTTGGATCGTGTGGGACGAAGTTATATCGTGTGAGCTACAACTCAGCCATCAAGGGGGAGATTGTTAGTATATTTCTGATGTTGCTGAGTTGTATAGTTGTTGAAACATGTTATGATACAACGGCTGTGACAAATGATAACATAGACTTTAGAAAAGATTAATCACAGATGCAATGTCAGCTTAGGGAGAGATTATGAGACAACATTGAACCTTAAAGATCATCAAAGTGTTAGTTACAAGGTGAGCTTGTGTTCTAAAAATCAGTAACAAAGGCGGAAATTGTAAGTGTATTTGTAACTAGTTGTTAGACACAAGATATGTTGTTACAAGATCAAGAAATAAGGTTCAAGCTAGTACAAGAAATGTAGCAAGAAGAATGAGTGTTGATCAAGAGATGATGTTGAGAGCAATGAAGTGGAAGAGAGAATAAAGAGAAAGACACATCAGTGAAGAACTTATGTTGTTCTGGGAGTGCAGACTTTACTCGGTATGGGAAATATGCACGATATTGCAGGAACAAGTTGAAAGCTGTTATAGTCGGAAGAATTATCAGCAAATAAAAGTAGCTGACGTGGACTCCAGAGCTAACTAAATTAGTGACGTGAACGTTGCAACTTATGGGCCTTAGAAGGCTCGTGGATCTAACCTAGGGTTTTGATCATGGAAAGTATAATTAGATCAATGTGGTGACAGGAAAACTCATGCACCTAGGGTTCTATTGTGAGAGGCATACATGTGTGTGTGGTGTCGTCCCACCAGACAAGATGTGTTTTGTTGGTGGTTGTGGTGGAGCTACACTCGTCGGAAAAGAAATTGAAATCAGTAGCTTCCTTAATTCATCAGATGATAGTACCTGATGTGGTGGGATACCTAATTTATTTTCATGCTTATGCTATAATTATTTCTCGCCAGTCCGGGAATATAAAGTTAACCGAACTCCGTTAACAAATCTGTCTCTTTACTTTACGCACGCATTCACACTCTCTCAACATACAAACGTATAGATCTATGACAAATCCGGTTTTTCACTCACTACCATCGATGAGACCGGAATTTGGTTCACTTTCATTTTCTCCCATCTATAAGGACCTTGAATCAAACCCCCAAATCTGCTTGATAGAATATCCTAATTCGCCATTAAGAGTAGTCGGGTCATGATAGAATCTTAATCTTTTTGTAAAAAAAAAGATATTGGGTTGCATTCTTGTGTTATTCTATTAAATTAGCTCGACTAATCGGCCATTTCAGATTCTGGTGTCGGATTTATACGCATCGAGTCGATACTTTACATTTGGTGTCTTTTATTGCTGTTCAGTTTAATTTACTTTTAATTACATTATGAACCTCAAATTATCGGGATCTAATAATAAATGGATGAAGTGAGGTTTATAACATATTTTGAAATTCTTTGTGTATGTCACTATGTATTATTCATTATTTGGTATGGTTAAAATGACATTTCAATAGCTCGTCAGCTGAAATATTTAGTTTCATAGTTCATATAGGTAGCTAGAATCATCATTTTTCCAAAAATCAAAATCATTCAAATAACTTTAAAAGAAAACAATTTATCCCCTCGAACTATCATATAAAGATCGCCCATTATTTCCACATCGTAGTTTTCATCGTATTTTTTTTCACCCAGATCTGAACTTCGAACCTATTTCCACCTAGATCTGGGTTTATTCGGTAGACATTACAAAATCGAGAACAAACCAATTTTATACTTTGTTAAACCGATTGCTTTGACCCGAAGAAGCAAAATAACCCGACCCGACCTGAGTTCTGTTTATCCCCAAATCGTTACATCACCAATAGAACCCTAAAATTTTTCTATCACAATCGCGATTTTGTTTTTTCAAATTGTTGTTCGAATCTGCAATATTATTGCTAGGGTTTGTTTGAAATCATTGTTTCGTTGTCCTCTGGGTCGAATTTAAGCTTATTCATCAGATTGTCGGTCATTTAAACCCTGTTTCTTTCAGTAGAAATCGATCAAATGAGCAATCGCCGCTAACGCCGACCGCATCCGCAAGATCCCCTACCATCTGCATCGCTGTGTTCGCGCATCGCATAAGTAACGCGATCAATTCACTGGCTCACTTTAACACTTGATTTTTGAGGTCATTATAATTTGGAGGTCATTCTAGTTGACCGATGATACCCACATATTCAAGTGGTGTTTCGACATGTAGATTGTGGGTCGATAATGATTTTGGGGATTTTAAATGTTTCATGATTAGGTTTCGACAGTGTTTGGATTTAAGATTAGCAGTAATCGGTCGTTAAACAATCATTTGTTTGCTTTCCGGTTTATTTCAGTAACATTGGTTTACAACAAACCAACACGGTGGGTAAATCCATTTTAAACTTTACATTGGTGTAAATAAAGCCAACTCCATTAAAAGTTTTAACTTTATCTCTGAAAAAATCGAAACTTACGATAGTATAAAAGTTCAATATGGATTAACTTGTTATATATGTTTGGCGCGAAATAGGTCGACCACCCAGAAAACAAAGAAAACTGAAAAAAATCTGATTTTAGTTTAAAACATAAATTCGTACAACTGATCAAACAACGTCATTATTATTCTTTTATGATGTAGCGTCCAAATAATCAAATTTTAATACCCCCATTTTAATATCACTGAAGCAGTCGTCATTAAATTTTATACAATAGTTGGTGTAAGTTTGAAGCATTTTCACTTCGTGCCCACATATGAAGATCTCGATAACGATTGGTACTATTTCTCCAAGACTAAATGCATAAAATATATTACAAGAAGTGACCGACACCGACAAAAACTAAGACTTTGGTTTTCCACCATAAGCTTGCTTACAAATGTTAAATGATTTCTGCGATGGAGCACACATCTTAGCTTTCCCTGGACATCCCTGTAGACAATTATTCCCCAAACTTCCCATTACTTCTGCGTCCGGTCTCACAAATCTCGCCGGAGGTTTTCCCGTCAAGAAGTTCCCGTCTAAGTAAAGCCGTCTTAATGTCTTGCTCCGTTCGTACTCCGACGGTATACCACCGTGAAGCATGTTGTATCTCATAGACAGTGAGGAAAGTCTCGGGTACGCCGCGAAACTTGCCGGAGCGTTTCCTCTGATTTGGTTGAAACCTAATTCTACAGCTACGAGGTTGTTTTCTCCGGCGAGTTTTGGAGGGAGGACTTCGATGCCTGTGAGAGTGTTGTTCGCTAGATCGACTTGTTGGATTGATTCGAGAAGAAAGAACCAAGATCCGAGTGTTCCGGTGAATGAGTTCTCGGCGAGTTCGACGATTTCTAGCTGAGTAGACTCGGTGAACGATTCTTTTGAGATGGGTCCTGATAAAGTATTCGCCTTTAAAGCTAAGTCGATGAGGTTTTTTGGAAGCTTTGGGATGGATCCGGTGAGTTTGTTGTAGCTAAGATCGAGTTGTCGGAGATTTGAGAGCGAGTTCATTGTTTTTGGAAGTGACCCGGTGAGTGAGTTGTGAGAGATGTCAATCGACTCGAGTGAGTTGAGTCGAGTTACTGAGTCGGGTATGGATCCGGAAAACGAGTTGGATCGGAGAACCAGGGTTTTGAGGCTGAGGAGGGAGGAGATGGAGGATGGGATTAGGCCGTAGAAGTTGTTGTCGGCGAGATCGAGCGTGATGAGCTCTGTGAGGCCGGAAATGAGTGGCGTGAGACGACCCGTGTACCCGGCCGGGTCGAGAGTGAGTTGGGTCACACGTGTGGAGTCAGACGAGCAAGTGATGCCGCAAGTGAAATGTGTTCGACGTGGTGAAGCACATGGGTCCGAGACAGTAAAGTCCCAGCTTGCGAGACAAGACCACGGTGGGATTGAGTTGGGTTTCACGGTGGCTTTGAAGGCTTTTAAAGCTGACACGTCGGATTGTGACGTCAGAGCATCGGTGGAGGAGAAAAGGAAGAAAAGGAGAAGAAAGCCGGAGGAAATAGACAAAGTCATTGTTTGAAGTGTGAATGAATGATGTCAAGACTTAAAAGAGTGTTAACTCTTTATATAAAGGTAGACGACGTGGTGGAGGTCGGATTTGCCTTTTGGTCGCCTCTCTCCATACATACAAGTTTCAATGCTTAAGCCAAAATCAAATGTGATATGAATAATTATCCCCTTACTAATATTGAGGGGGGATATTTAAAAATAACATTTAAATTAAAAAAATTACAATGTCATTAATCTTAAAAACTAATCAAAAAATAAAAATGTCTAAACACTTAATCTATTTTTACTATTAAAAATACATATTTAAAATAAAAATCTTCACAAAATCTATTTTCAATTTTATTCAGATTACACTTAATTAATTTTTACTATTAAAAATACATATTTGAAAATAAAATCTTCACAAAATCTATTATCAATTTTATTCAATTTTCTTAAATAAATCAATTAGTAAAATGAAAATTAAATTTAAAAAATAGTAAATATATAATTTAATAAAAAATAATTTATATATTATAATATAAATATATATAATTATAAACAAAATTTTCAAATTTTCATTACAATATTACTACTTAAAATAAATTTAAGAATCATATAATACATATCTAATACTATTAATTAGGAATTACAAATTATAAACAAACATTAAAATTGTAAACAATTGCATACAATTTTATTGATCTTAAAAGCAAACAAGAAAAAATCATTAAGGATAAAAGATTTTTAGTATTTTATTCTTTATCTTTATAGCCAAAATAATCTAATAAATCAAACACAATATGACCAAACACAATTATGTAATTAAAACTTATTAAAAATAAATAAAAATAAAAATTCAACAAAAATCTTTTGTTTTACAAGATATTAATTTAAAATTCAAAACATTCATGTAAAATCTATTACTTTTTTTTTGAAATATTAAAATGACTTTTTTTAAATAAAATCAAACATTCACGAAAAATAGATTTTGATATTCATATTTTTTATTATTTAATAATAACACATCATGAAATTAGTATAAAAATGATATATATGTAATACTAATATGTTTTTTAAATGAAATTAAATAGTTAAAGTTAATATCCTCTTACTAATTACTAATATTTGTAAAGTACAATTATTGAAATAACATTTAATTTGTTGAATGACAAATAAAAACCTAACTCAAAATTATTATTTAAATATTAAAATCATTGAAATACTATAACCAACAATTTTAAATAAAACTTAAATCTAAACAAAAAAAAATCCGCGTTATAGCGCTGGATATAATCTAGTTATAAATAAACGGCCTAACTAACACATTCTAACCCGATTTTGATAGTTTAACCGGTGATCTCATGGCTTTTAAATTGAAAGAGTTTGAAAGATTTCGAGTTTGAACAACGAAGACGGAAAAGAGACTAGATTAATCTCAGTTAGTTCTCCGTCCGAGAGATTTAAAAATTTTTGTTAATAAGAAAGAAAATAATCTAATTGTAACTCAAATTTTATTGACACATCTTGGAATTTTTGTTGTCAAGTAATTTTTTTTTTGTTTTTGTTTTAAAGATTATGTTCTTGAGAAAGTGGTTGTGTTAGCGACAAATAATAAAATAAGAGTTGTCTGATTATGTATATGAATACGAATAAAGACACACTATTCTGGATTAAACCAAAATAGTCTGTTGTCAAAAAAAAAAAAAACCAAAATAGCCTTTGGTTATTATCATTATATGATTCATGTAGCGTAATTTACTAGTAAATGATCATTATTCATTTACCATTACTTCATAATTCATAATATTTGGTAAATAATAATTAAAATTGGATAAGACCAAAAAACTTGAACTTTCGAATGATTGGGACATGGTTGGAGAGCACTTACAAAAGCTGCTTTCTTATTTATTTATTTTCAGGTTCTTTTTTATTTATTTATTTATTTAAATCACTTATAAAGCCTAAGAGATTCCCTTCTGTAAAAAAGTGTTACTTTGTGGGTTATTAAGATTACATACGGCTTATGTAACTTATGTTATATGGTTTTTTTTCCCTTGAACTTGGATTTATTAGATGTAGAAGGAACCATTACAAACCAACCTTCTTAAATCCAAGGTGGACACAGATTAGTGTTAAGACCAAAAATAGGGACAAAAGAATGGCCAAACAAAACCTTACACTTGAGAAGAGACTCTCATCATAAAAAATTCTATGAACAACCTGTTTCTACATAAAATTGGAAACATGAATACGAAATTACGCTCTGAGCGATGCGAGAGAATACTCTATTTGTTGTTGAGCTTTCCAATACTAATTTTCGATCCTTGATTATTTCAAAAAATAATGAATTTTAGAAATTTGATATCCAATGGACAACCATGTTTTGGGTCTGTGAAATGCTCCAACCAAATCTGCACCATCCGAAGCAAAAACTATTTTATCTAGTTTGTGGCTATGCATACAATTTTTTTTTTTTTTTTGTCAACAACATACCACCACTAGCCCATATAAAACAGGCCTAAATATTTAAAACTTCCACAATTGTTAACTAGGCCAAATATTGATTGGCCCAAATATTGATATTTGCCCAAATATTTAAAATAGGCCTAAATATTAATATTTAAAAATATTGTCTTGCTTTTGTACTAGCAACTTTATCGTCCCTCAAAAAGGCATAGAAACAAATTTGAAGTAATTTTTGTATTATATTAAGGAATTTCCTTATGCATTAAGTAAACTTTTATATAGGGGTGTCAAAATGGGTCAAACCTAATAGGTCGACCCAATCCGATCCGACTCATTAACCATCATACTATTGATCCTAATGATTTAGAATGAAGATGAAATAAATTTGATGATGAATGGATTCATGGGTCAATGAGTTTATGAGTCATATGAGTTAGGTTGTAATGGTTTATGATTAACCATTTACCCATTAAAATATCATACTTAGCATAATCATTACCATCATACTAACATCATCATATCATTATCGCCATATCATATTTCATCATCATCATATCATCATCATCATATTATCATCATACTACAATTTTTCCGCCAAAAATACGAGTTCCCATTTTTTCCGCCAAAAACATGAGTCAATATTTTTTCCGCCAAAACACGGTTTCATATTTTTTCCGCCAAAAACACGGTTTCATAATTTTCCCGCCAAAAACACGTTTTCATAATTTCCCGCCAAAAACACGGTTTCATAATTTCCCGCCAAAAATACGGTTTCATAATTTTCCCGCCAAAAACACGGTTTCATAATTTTCCCGCCAAAACAATGTTTCATAATTTTTCCGCCAAAACAATGTTTCATAATTTTTCCGCCAAAAACACGGTTTCATAATTTTCTCGCCAAAACAATGTTTCAGAATTTTCCGTCAAAAACACGGTTTCATAATTTTCCCGCAAAAAACATGGTTTCATAATTTTCCCGCCAAAAACATGGTTTCATAATTTTTCCGCCAAAAACATGGTTTCATAATTTTCCCGTCAAAACATGGTTTCATAATTATTCGGTTTCATAAACACGAATCCGTATTTTCCCGCCAAAAAACACGAGTCCATATTTTCCCGCCATAAATACGAGTCTGCATTTTCCCATATTTTCCCAAATTACGTTTCACAACTTTTTGCAAAAAACTCGATTCCACAATTGAAAAAAATCTAAATAACCGAATTTATCAATGATGATGATGATCATGATGATGGTGATCATGATGATGATGATCATAATTATTTAAACTAATTATTAATTATGATAGTTATTAATTATTAATTATGATTATTATTTAAATTATAACAAAATTATTAAATGGGTCAACCCATTTAAACCATTAACCCATTAATTTATATGGTTTATGGATTTACCCAAACCATTTGCTAAATGAGTTTGGTTAACTCATTAACCATTAAACACTAAATCAATGTGAGTATGAGTTGGTTTGGTTTGTTTTATCCATTTTGACACTCCTACTTTTATATAATATATTCATTTTGATGCTGACTTTTTGTTAACCCTACATTTTAATGCTGCTTAAAAAATTTATTAAAAATATTATGAGAAAAATATTCTCAAAGTAAAAGAATATGATAAAGAGATTGACCAGAAAATTTCGGAAAAAAGATTATTACTTAATTATAAAAAACATGAATTACCTGTTACAATCAAGCTTTGGCCCAATGGGTGCGAATAAGGTAATACCACATAATATAGGCAAATTGGTAAATTTGTATTGATCGGCTGTAGTGATTGCTGCTTCACTTGACAGACAAATGCACATATCCCGACGTTCTTCAAACGTTTTAACACTACGGTTCACTTTATCTACGCCACTGCAACATTCTGGTGATGGCTTGGCATCTGGAGGTGCCCAAAGGTACTTCAAACACGGTTTTACATCTTCTGTTGCTACTTCACAAGGCGTTAAACTATGCACTGTTTTAATATTATAAGGTAAAGTAAAAATAGTGATTGCAATGACACAAGCTATTAAGACCGATTTGCTCATTTCTGTTTGATTTTTTGTGCTTTTGATTGGGATTTTTGTGGGGCTTAATTTCATTTGGGGTGAAAAATTATTTATACTAGTGTCTCAATCTGATGCGTTAAAACTATATAGATCTTATGCCATTTGTAGATACATATGTGTGTATATATAATATCTCTTATAAATAGATATATAATATATCTTAAATGATATTTAATGTTCCAAGATTCTGGTCAAAAGAATTAAATCACATATACATTCTATGCATCTCCGAATATCTTGACTTATAACAAAATTGATATATTATTAATGATATTAATTTCTAGTATAATATTTTATAATATGTTTTTTTAATCTTGTTTATTTTCTACCATAAAAAAAAATACAATACCGATAAAAAAATTAATACTTATGCAAATCTAGAAATTTAATGTATACATGATATTTAACTTTTACTTTCCCTTAATAATATTAATATACTATGAAAATAATATTGATTTATATTCTCTTAGTAGTTGCGTTTACAAAATAATCACTATTGTTTCAAATAGTAATATGTAATATATAATAAGATTAATCACTATATAGTTAAAAAAAAAAACAAAACAAATGCAAAAATATGACCTTTCATGTTTCACAGAATTTTAGAAATACAATATCAATTCATTTTCGAAATATCAGTTAAATTTATTTTCATTCTAAAATATGCTTAAACATAATTTTTGTTAACATTTGAGTATTTATAATAACAAAATACTTCATAGTCTAGTATATATATTCTCTTCAATATTCATATATGTCATTTAATTGTAGTTTATAGTATTAGTTATAAGTAACAATAAGTATAAATAGAAATGAATATATATAATTAATTGTTTTAGCTTTTAGGTTGTTCCAGGGGGAGGCAAACCAAATGGAAGCCATTTAATTGTCAATGACAGTAGCAAATACAAATCGTTTCTTGTTCGAGCATACTCCACTGTCTGGATGATAGGTGGTTTTGCTCTAATAGTTTACCTGGGTCATCTCTACATTACAGCCATGGTGGTTGTTATCCAGATACTCAAAAATCTTTCAGCTATAAATGCTTCAGTCAATAGAGATAGAAAAAAAAAGCAACAAATTGGTTCATTGAAACTCTTTGATTCCACCTTAAATTAACGCAAACTCACTAATTAAATCTTTGAACTCAAAATACAGATAGGGAATACAATTAAACAAGAATTTTATTTATGAAAAAGCCAGTTAGGCTAATTCTATAAAGAATTTTAATGAACTATAAAATATCAAAATTATCAAAACAAGTTGTATTAAATTAATGAATTTGGCAGTTAATGAATTTGGCGCGCAGTTACATAATCTAATCAACTATAAATTCATCTAAAATTAGACTTTCATAATTCTGGTCACTTCTTATGCGTTAGTGTATGTCTGAAGTTTAAGACGATAAGAAAATGTGGAATAAATTGTGTTGTATTAAGGCATTAAAAGCAATAAAGACTCAGAGAACTATCTCTGGGTTTGGAGAACATTGCCGATAAAGTAAACAAAGCAATTAGCAGTTAATACAGAAGGAAAATCTTCTCTCTGTTAACCAAACCCCATAAAGGCATAAAGCTAGATTGAGGTTTTAAAAACGCAACACACCAATGAAAAAGTATGAGCAGGCTGAGATCAGTTAGTGTAATGATTCATCATTCCTTCTGTGACGAAGCCTTCAAATAAACCACTAGTGTTGGGTTCTTCATCTCCATCCAGTGAATGTGACTTGATGAATTCAGTCAAGAAATCTTCAAAATCATCTGGAATCACTGGTTCCTGTTCAAAATTGATAAACTCAGAAAAGTCATCAAAGTTGTAACGAAAAGGCTGCGGCTGCGGCTCCTGATGTTGTGCTGGAAGTAAACAATCCTGTGGTGGCTGATACACAATATCATGAGGCTGCTGCAGCTGCGATTGGTCCGGTTGATGCAAATCCAACTGCTTAACCTCCTCTTTTAATACGCTTTCTTCTTTCTTCAGCTTCTCATCCTCTTTTATATCTGCTTTCTTCTTTTTTGCTGCCTTTGGAGTCAAATAAATCTTGCACAGAGCATGATCCACCTACACACAACAACCAAAACAAAAATCACAAATAAAATCCAAAAGTCACAATCTTAATAACTTGGAACCCAAGAAACACATACATACCTTCTCGTTAGTTAGATGTTGTGCTGGAAGTAAGCAATCCTGTGGTGGCTGATACACAGTATCATGAGGCTGCTGCAGCTGCGATTGGTCCGGTTGATGCAAATCCAGCTGCTCAACCTCCTCTTTTAATACGCCTTCTTCTTTCTTCAGCTTCTCATCCTCTTTCATCTCTGCTTTCTTCCTTTTTGCTGCCTTTGGAGTCAAATAAATCTTGCACAGAGCATAATCCACCTACACACAACAACCAAAACAAATATCACAAATAAAATCCAAAAGTCACAATCTTAATAACTTGGAACCCAAGAAACACATACATACCTTCTCGTTAATTAGATGTTGTGCTGGAAGTAAACAATCCTGCGGTGGCTGATACACATTATCATGAGGCTGTTGCAGCTGCGATTGGTTCGGTTGATGCAAATCCAGCTGCTCAACCTCCTCTTTTAATACGCCTTTTTCTTTCTTCAGCTTCTCATCCTCTTTCATCTCTGCTCTCTTCCTTTTAACTGCCTTTGGAGTCAAATAAATCTTGCACAAGGCATAATCCACCTACACACAACAACCAAAACAAAAATCACAAGTAAAATCCAAAAGTCACAGTCTTAATGACTTGGAACCCAAGAAACATATACATACCTTCTCGTTATCGTTATCATCAGACGACTCAAACCAGTATTCATGCATTAACCAATCCGTTTTTACGCCGTTTGGTTGTTTCCCAACACAGTATTCCAGTGCGGTCTTGTAGCCGACGCCGCCTTGTCCAGTATTAATCTTCTTGGCACCTACTGTTACGTTCCAGTATCCTCTATTGTCACCACGTTTCTGATTTTTTCCACCTTTACCCATCGTCGTCCTCTCCGTTATAAAGAACCATGCTTCCTTATTACCCTTCTCAAATTCCTCTATTTCAGAACAAAAAATATAGATTTATAAATAAGTTAATGTATAAACCTAAAGAACTAAGAAAGATATCGATGGAAACAAACCTGAAAGTTGTTTTGGATTAGAGTTGTAGATATTCACGTGATGAATAGGAATATTAAACGATGGGTAAATTTTCCTGTCTGGTGAGAAGGGTTTCAAGTAGTGATTAAGGAGATCTTCGTCGCTTGGTACAAACATATAACCTGGCGGTAAAAGGTAAGGTTTCATCGACGAAGAAGACAAGTTATCAGC
This sequence comes from Boechera stricta, assembly GCA_018361395.1. Taxonomy (NCBI): domain Eukaryota; kingdom Viridiplantae; phylum Streptophyta; class Magnoliopsida; order Brassicales; family Brassicaceae; genus Boechera; species Boechera stricta. Next base: position 7,142,873 of record CM031542.1, read on the forward strand.
GGCGGAAAAAGAAGTAGGAATCTCTGACGGTGGTTGCGTTTGCGGTTCCGGCGAGGATCTTTCTTTGCGCTTGTTTCTTGGAGGCATCGACATCAAGTACCTTTAAAGCGTTAGCAGAAAAAAAAAATGAAATGATCAAGTAATTCTAGAGCTTTAACAGAAAAAAAAATAGTGATTCCTTAGAGATTTAAGCTCCTATTTGGATATATGATATACTACTGATTTTTCAATTTAACAAAATTAAGATATTCATTTAATTATATTACAAAATTGAGATATGGAAATAGAATACAATTAATCAAGAAAATCGGTGTTAAAACCCAAATTCAAGCAACCGAAATTATTATGGCACCCTGAAATCTCCACTAATGTTGTCAAAAATCACACGAGCGAAGAAGAATAAAACAGAGGGGAACTGATCAAGACGAAATACACATCTTAACAAAACTATGTAAATATAAAACAGGAATGAGGTAAATAAGGCAGAGACGTGAAACCTGTTCCTGAGGTCAAGTAACTACTGTGCGAGAGAGAGCGAGAAGAAGAAGAAGAAGGAGAAGATGGAGCCGAGAATCGAAATAGAGAAAATACGGAAGAGGTCACTTCTCCCGGAATATAGTGAGAATATGACAAATTATTTAATGATCTGAAGAGAGATTTTCTCCCATTGATTTTCGGATGAGATTAAAATGAGAAGGATAAAAAAAAAAATGGACGTTTTCGGATGAGATTAAAGTGAGGCATTTACATTGAAAAATCTCAAATAATTTTCCAATTATAAAAAATGTGCAAATTTATTCCCCAACTTATGAAGTTGTAATTTTATTCCTTAACTGTTTGTTGACTAAGCAAATTAATTCTGGCCAAGTCAACTGTAACAAAGATTAATAAAATCTCGGGTCTCATTTTTTTTCTCATCTCTTTCTGATTTTTTCCCCTTTTCCTTTAGAAACCCGAAGTCGAACCCTAAAATAAGAACTTCACAATCGTGAAACCTGAGAAATCGAATGATGAAGAGTGAAGCTGAAAGGGGAAGCTCTAACTTTGTAAGTTTTCGATTTGTATTCTGAATCTCTAATTTTCTATTTGTAGTCATGAACGATTAGGGAACTGAGTTTTTTATTTCTAATTCGTCATCGACTTGGATGGAAGACAATTACTTTTCTTTGATTGGTGTGGGATTACGGATTCAGAATCAGTGGATACAGTTTGAATAGAAGATAGATCTTGCATCTTGTTCCGAAGTTTTTTTTTCTCTCTCTCGCTCTTTTCATAGTTTCGTGTGAAATTTAGTATTGTTCAATCTCGAATATGGAGTATTGATCGTGGCTTGTACTTAGGTTGTTCAGTTTTATGAGAGAAAACATGAGACCCTACGACATAGAGAAAATCAAAAAAAAAAAAACATAACACGTGATTAATTAACGATTCATAGCTGATTAATTTGCTTAGTCAACGAGTAGTTGAGGAATAAAATTGCAATTTCAGAAGTTGGGGAATAAATTTGCACATTTTTTATAGTTGGGAATTATTTGAGCTTTTTCTTGGCATTGACATCAAGCTAGCAGAGGGTTAACAGAAAAAAATAGTGATTCCTTAGAGATTTAAGCTCCTATTTATTAGGGTGTAAGGGACGGTGCGATTTTTCAACTTAATAAAACTAAGATATTCATTTAGATATATTACAAAATTGAGATATGGAAAGAGAAAATTTTCATATTAATATTGTTGATCACATATAAATGTGAAGCAAATAACTTTTACGTTCATGTTGAATTCTGAAAATTGAAAATATTGTTGATTACAAAGTCCCGGTTAGATCAAATCTCTATCATTGATAGAGTGAATAAGAACAAAAATTAAAAATTAATTTCTTATAAAACCAGAAGAAATGTTCAGTAAATGTGGAAAATGTTATATAAAGTTTATGTGCCGAAGAAGACATAAGTTTATGTGCCGAAGAAGACATAAAACGATAACCAATAGTAAAGTAATACCCTAACAAGAACACTCTTTAGTTTTTTGTTTTTTTGTTCGGCAGAACACTCTTTTTATTTATTATTTGTTTTTATGTTGTCTTTAGCCTAAATGAGAAAGATAACAAAAAATAAGTGTAGTTGCTCATTAGTCTCAAATTTGAGACTGATTTGCCACTACTTTTTTTAAAAACAAGTGTAGTTGCTAATTAGTCTCAAATTTTGAAACTGTTTTGTGACTACATTTAATTTGAGACCAATCTAGGATTAATTTGCGACGATATTTTCTATAGATATATATTTGTTATGCGGAGGATTTACCAAATGTTAATACGGTCTAGTGGGTATTTGATTATCTTTATACATCCTACATAATGCAATTTTTCTGAATTGATCCAGCGCCGCTGCCGGAGTTTGCCGGAGGCGCCACCGCCAGAGTTCCCAACCCAGGTTTTGCCACTCTTTTGCGACTTACACAATTGCGTCTCTCATATCAGTAGCATTTTAGTCCCAAAAATTTGTGACTTATATGCCGTTGTTTTACGACACTAGTCTCAGTTTAGTCGCAAATTGTATGCCATTGTTTTCCGACTCCAACTGTACGTTGTAAATTAGTCTCAAAATACTAGTAGCAAAGGAGTTGCAAAAAAGTGGCAATTTCGCGGCCTATATGTGTAGTCGCAAAAAAGTCACAGATTTGAGACGACTGTGCGACGTTTGCCTATTTGCGACTTCTCTTCGTAGTCGCAATTTAGTCTTATATATATATATATATATATATATTACGATTATTTTGCTACTAATACGTTAATAGCAGTTAGGGTTTTTTCTTGTAGTGTACATACCAAAGTAGTTTTCAGTTGCGGCAAACCGATTTAGTTGAATCTCACTCGTGGCTGCCTGAACATAGTCCCGGTTTGATAAGCTGTCGATCACTGGTATTCACTTTAGTTCATGTCTTCAAAGGTTGCAATCCCAAAGAATGATCTCAAGTCTAATACCTAATTTCTAGGTCAGCAATTTTAAAAGTTTAAAATTATATTCTTAATCTTTTTTTTATTCATAACAAGAAACTATGTTGCCTCAGTTATCTTTGACTGGTCTATAACCAAATATTAATAATTACAGATTCCTTCCAATTATACAAAAATTTAAATAATAAATTTTCTGTAACACAAAAAAAAAGCCTTCTCATATAAAAATGGGATATTCAAATAATAAAGAAGAGAATCAAAAATATGGAAATACGTAATCTTTTTTTTTTTTTTTAATTTTAGAGACTGTGAACCAATCAAATTACAGAACAGAAATACGAAATCCTTGGTCAAAACTCAAAACAAATTACGTTTCCTAATTTGATTGGTTCAGTCTTTGAGCCATCCATATTTCTATAAACACCAGTCTTATAACAAAGCAAACTCACAAATCGCTCTCTTCTATAATAAAACAAAGCACATAATTAAGAAGGAGGAAAATGATGGCTCTCTCTGGTTCACAAAAGAAGGTTCTCCTAATTGTTCTAGCCTTTGCATGTCTCTTCTCGTCTTGTGCAGAGGCGTGGAGCTGGAGTTCGAGTAACGGCTCGGGTTGGAGATGGGGATCAGACGGCTCTAGCAGCTCTAGCTCAGGTCCTGGTTCAGACTCTGGCGGATCCCCAGGTCCTGGTTCAAGTTCGCTTTGGGGATCTTTGGCTGGTTGGGGCTGGGGTTGGGGATCTGACGGCTCTGACAACTCGGCTTCAACGAAAACTTAATTTCTCTTAGTGTAATATTTGTAACACCCAAAACTTAATGAAAAAATATAAAGAATGTTTTAGGTTATGTTTGATCGATTAAAAAATTAGAATTGTTTAAATGGGTATTTCTGATCAATTGAAAAGTTGATGCTTCTGATTCTTAGTTAGACCACAAGTCCTAATATTAGAGAGAAACAATAATGCCGAGATAGTTATATAATTATTCTTCTAGCCAATAGTGCCGAGATAGTTATATAATTATTCTTCTAGCCACTCTCTTGAATTTTCTTCTTAGGTAAATAGATATGCATTCAATAATACTTTCTTCATGGGATTTGGTACTTATAAAGTTTTTTGTTGGAAAATTTTAGAGATTCCAATGATGATCGTCATAAAAAAAAAGTTATAAAAAAAATAATCATCATAATATAAAATTAGAGTTGAAAGCATTTCCATTCATGGTTTTATTAATTATAACTCGGGATAAATTAGAGGATTCTTATTATTTGAAAATCCTCTTAAACATCAAAAGAGGAACTACATGTTATAAGGATCTGAAAACTGTAAACAGTATTGTTCATGAATCATTCAGAGATGCTGTTTTTGCTTTAGATTTGCTAGATAATGACCAAGAGTATATCAATGGTATTAAAGAAGCCATCTTCTGGTGCTCTCCAAAGTTTGTAAGAAGACTATTTGTGATTATGCTACTTTTTTTAGTTTGAGCAAACATGAGATGGTTTGGGAGAAAAGTTGGAAGATTTTATCTGAAAATATTGAACGCAGAAAAATAGATGAATGGAAACAGCTAGGTAAACATCCCCTATTAATTTACTTATGATTTGAAGTTTCATCCTATTCTGTTAATTTGAAGTTTTACCTAAAGAACAAAACGATTAGATCTCGTTTCATTTTCTATTGGCTAAGCTAAACTCTAAAATATAATTAGAACAAGACTTTAAGAATGGGTAGTGTTGAGGGTTGACCAACGCTAATCCATGATCAAAATCCAATGTATATATCAAAATGTTTACATGGCTATGATCTACTTTACGTGTTTACTAATTATGATCTGTTTATAATCCGTGTGTTTACTAATTACTGTCTATCCAAATGTTTAATGAATTTAACACTAGAGAACACAAAATTTTTGTTACAAGTCCAATCGCATAAATAGTGTACTAATTAGTAACAGCTTTATGTATGTGATTCTTATTATTTTTTAATGATTTTTAAGATAAAAAGCATTTACATTCTGTTGACTTCGGATTTATTAATTCTTGGTTTTTAAGTTACTACACCAAAAATTAATGACATTCATAGTTTTCCCATTTTACATGTAAAATTGTAAATAAAACATAGAGAATCAACTCAGAAAGGTCGGAGAAATTTCTGTTAATGTTGCACATTCTTTCAGACATCAAATCGTGTGGCGAAACATAAGCCGGCATTTTCAGTCCTTCAAGCAGAGCTTCGCACATAGATATACTATCGAAGGCTTTAAAAGCCGCCTTAGATGCCAACAAGTATGCCTTGGAGCTCGCAAACCCTTTAGCTTCCTCGCTTGCTTTAGTGGATAATTCATATTGTAAACATCCTTTTTCTGTCATCCGAAACATTTGGCAAAATTTCAAGATCTTATTCAATAAATGCTCCTTAAAAAATTTGGAAGACGATAACATTAAATCCGTCTTTGAAATCATAACAAAAATAATGGAAAACCAACTTAAAATTATACGTAACAGAAATGGGTCTTAAACGGAAAACTAAACGAACTAAGAAAGCATTGAAAACCCCTCCTAGGCATCTCCACGAACACCTCTAGCTCCGCACCTAGTCCTCACTTGCATCCATTTTTCGGAGGCGTGAGCAACAAGTTACTCAGTGAGGACGATCCTTCGGCCCAAACAGGGGATCACCCTTATTAAGTAACAAGTAGGAGGGCAAGCGAGACCCTGCCCCAGGGCCCGCATAAAAAAAAAATTTCTTACCAACTAGAGGGCCAAAAAAAAATATATATATTTGAGGGACCCAAAAAAATGATTTTGACCAGGGCCCCCCAAAATAGTTGAGCCGACACTGATCCCAAGACAACATAGAGAATCATATAGATGAGATGAGATGATTCATATAAACTTCATAGTCATGTAGACGCATATTAGGTTGAATGTATTGTTACGTTGCTAGATTGTGTGTAATGTGACCCTTATTCTATGGCTATGAATATGCATGACAGTATGTTTAGCTATGTATTTTGAATCGTGTGGGCGGATGAGAGCATCTTCACAAGTTTACTCATCCCTCTCTTTCTCCCTTTCAGTGTATGCAAGGTTTCTTGTAGCACAAGTAAAACTCGTTGGTGTGATTTAAGGGGAACGAGGAGTCACATTTATGAAGAGCCAACATTTAAAAGGTCAGGTGTGATTCTGATGAGGATGTGGAAACACAACTATTGGTCTTGAGAACAGAGTTCTTTATCAGCTGACTAGAAATTTGGGATCTGCATCTGCGTAAAGCTCTAAAAGTGGACTTGGCAATAACCTCGCCAAGAATGATGAAGATTCAAAAGCTCTGAAACAGAGGACTTTCAAAGCTCGTTGTGTTTATATACTCTGTATTTTCCTCAGGACACATAAAGTAACCTCCAGAAAACCTCACGAGTATATAAACTAAATTAGAGCCCTAGTGATTTTATGAGATATAAGTAAATGTGAATTGCTATTTATAAGTTATTATAAATCATACAATCCTAGTAAACGTTTTAAACAACCAATTGTTTATATGCAATAACATATTAATACAGAGGATATAAGTGTAAACTGTAAAGAAAGAAAACATTTCTCTTTTGATTTAAAAACTCAATAATCCAATGAAATCTGATGTGATAAACAAGAACTAAAGTTCATCATATAGCTTAAGCCCCCCATACATAATATCCTCACAATGCCTAACAAAAGGAAGAATCTTCCCCGAGTTAGTTCCCCAGTCGGCTTCACATCCATGAGATGGAGGAGTAAGGAAACATGGCTCCATCGATGTGGATCGAAGACACGGCGGATTAGGAGTTGTGAAATTTGTTGGCTGATAAAGTAACCATGGCCTTAATCCTCCAAGACTATAAGAAACATATCCAAACGTAGACCTTGCGCTTGTGACAATGTTATCGGTTAAGCTCAAAAGATACATCTCAGCAAGCGCCTTTTGGTCGTGAATCTTCGTGTCTGTTTGCTGAACTCTTTCTCCACTTGGCTGATAAACTTCAACAATCTCTCCTGTCGAACTTGGTCGCTTCGAAAAAATGTTCGTTAAGTTTTCAGAGTACTCTGGATAGAGAGATGCAACAAGAACAGCTTTAAGTTTCTGGGTTTTTGATATATTGACTTTTGATTCTTCTTGTGTAGCCAATTCAGGCAACAGTTTCTCTCTTTGCGTACAGGCTACGACCTGGTCCATGACGTGTTTGAAATATCCAGAAGGATTGCCGAAAACCCGTATTTGAATCCCAAGTCTCTCGTCTGCTTTGGAAAAATGAGCATCGTAGTACTCAGTGACCATATCCCAAACTTGATTTGTCGGGTGAAAAAGATAACGAGCCAAATGGTGAAAGACGGTTTCTTTCTGCGGGAATAGCTTCACTAGTTCGTTTTGGAAAGTTGGATTAAACCATAAAGATGGAACAAAGTAAACATTGGCTTGAACAATCAACCATGGGACTTTGTCGATCAAATCTTGATCCTTTTGGCAAAAGAACATCTTATCACTATCCCTTGAATCATGGAGGAGATGCATATATAGATGCGGCGGGATTGACGTCGAGTTGATGGCACGATTTTCCACCATTGTTCCGTAACAACGAGAGTATTCCTTGTTGTAGCCCCAAGTATATCTCGACAATGGAAAATCAAGAGGAAGCAACCATGAAGTACCTGGAAATGGCTCGCATAAGAGATCACTAACATCCTTGCGGTTGTCAACAAGAATTATTCTCTCTGTCAAGAGAGCGTAGAGGAACACAGAAGCAAGAGTAAGTATTCTGTTTCCAAGCCCGTAACCTGCGAGCCATACAATGTATCTGCATTCACCATTTGATTTGCTTCCATAATTCTCATCACGACTAAGATTCTTTGTTGCTTCCTCGTAAGCTTTTGTGCCTGGACCGCAACGTTTGTGAAGCATCTCATAGCTTCTAAGCTTAGAGACCAGATATTCAGAAGGCTTGTATGGGGAAGGCTTGCGGTACAAGAAAGATTTATGATACCTACTCAAGCAAGAATCTTCATCGAAATCCGCCGTTAAAAGCCCTCCTATCAGTTTATCCCTCGGTGTTTCGGATTCCTTTGAATCTATTACAAGAAGATGAATGTATAAAGTCAGAAGGAAGATTCTTTAAGTTAGCAATAAAACACAAAAGATGGATGATTTTTTTTACCGTTGGTTGTAGCATCAAGAAGTTGGTTGTTGAAGTTGCTAGAGAATGATAGTACAATTAGTAAGCAACTAAAGACTACTATTATCATAATTTTCGTCTTCAACCCCAAAGCCTTGAAAACTTTGCCGTAGATCTGAAATTTGTGATACATGTTGACTTTACTTTGATCGGCTATAATTATGAGATGATTCAAAAAGAGATTAAAACTCTTATATAGCTTGATTACAACTTCAATTGTCAATCATAGATCAATTAAATAAGACGTTGAATATTTTAATGTGTCATTGTTGAGTTGTGACTATCAACGAACTCCGAACGTGATTCCACATTATTTTATTGTAAAAATTTATTGATTTCCAAAGTGTGATTTTGTATTTATGTATTTAATAATTAACGAAGAAATTGCCAATTAAAGAGCTGTTGTGAATTATTAACGGGCGTTACAATGTCGAAATCTTGGAATCTAAACAACTAGGGATTATCTGGCACCTTGTGCAAACTTGAATTAATATAGTGAAAATGTAAAATATATATTGAAGAATGAATAGATAAAGTCATGTGGATTGCTTAAACGATTTACCATAGTCAAAGTCCTAAAATCGATTAACCAACGGTCAAAATATTACAAAACAATTGCACATAGCTTTTGAAACAATCAGAAATGGCATATGAACTTCAAAGCTCTAACAAAACTATGGTCCGGATTTTGATTTATATGTAATAGGTTCACTAAATGTGATACTAACAAAATAACAACGATATAACGCGCGCAATTCATATGACTTCATATGTGACACCTAATAATATCATGCATGTATGTAACACTCGCATCATACTCAAAATACGATGATTTTGTTTTTTTTTTTTCTAAAAATAATCTTCATTGATTGGTGGCAATATTTTTTCTAAATGAGTTATGATTTTGCCAATAATTCAGTCATTGATAGTTGTTCCTGCATCTAATAATTATTTAAGTTGAAGCACTAGTGAAAGATATATGTCAAATGGGGCGGCCAAGCGTGTTAAGGACCAGAATTATGGACATTTAGAAAAAGAAAAAAAAATCGCATCTATAAAGGTCAATTTTGGAAAAGAAAATATCCTCTTAAATAGGGTGCATACTTAAAAAAATATTTATCTAAAAGAGGTTTAAATGTTCGAAATTTTTATGTTTATTTTATTTAAGGGCCCAAATATTTGTTTGTTTCCCCTAGGACCCTTGTAATTAATTGGGTTGGCATATATCCCTTAATATTATTTAAGAAATGCAATTAGTGGTTTTTGTTTACTTGTCCTCATAATTACTCTTAGCCTATTTTTTTTTGTCGTCATTATAGCATCACTAGAGAAATTTGATCTAATCATATTATGATGTGATGAGGTCCTGGATCCAAGAAATGTTCATGAGGACTCAAACGACTCCAAAGATCAACCATTTGATCCCATGGGCGAGTTCATTGACAAGTTCATGGACAATCAACAAATTGTTCGGTTAAACCAAACAATCTTTGGTCAACAAGTACCCACAAACCAACTAAGCCTCCAAGCGACACAATTCTATCTGAACCAGGCCCGTGGCATTCACCTAATCACTCAGCTAGCCACTCAAACCAACTACCTAACCGTCCGAACCAACACGAGCCAAAATCGCATTAAACCAAGCCTACTTGAAGATGAATCATCGGTTAAGTTTGGAGTATTAATAGACCACCCCCTAAGCCTCTATATCATCTAGAAGGTATCAAGGACGTCCAAAATCATGGCTTAATGGAGAATATCAAGACTTTCCTCTTTTGGCGTTAACATAGGAAAATACTACAAATTTTAGAATTGTCTTGAGAAGATTTTTTTTTTGGTCAAATTTAAAATTGCATCGAGAAGATTTTATAAACTAAAAATCTAAATAAGCATTTTAAATTAATCAAAAATAAAACAACGAAAGTTTTTTTGTTATTCTTATGATTAAGAATGATCATATAGAAAAAAATTATATAATACGTCATTTGAATTTATATACAACAAACCAATTAAATTATACAAAACCATAAATTACAAATTAATTTATAAAACAAATACCAAAAAAACTAAACTAATAAACTCACGCATCGCGTGGACAACCTTCTAATTAATTAATATGAAAATCGATTAAATTAGATTAAATTAGATTAATTAGAATCGATAATTTGTTTTTGTATTATAGGTCATAAATCTCACTAAAATTAAAGAAACAAATAGCGAAAATCGAATATGATGTGTCATCTATATCAACATCTTTTTAGTAAGTGATGGTATAATCAAAATTTTCAACAAAATTAAAGGTTTTCTTAAACATTTTGAGGCCAGTAGAAGCCCCTTGGCTTAGTGATCAAGAGTTTAAAGGGTTTTGCAACAGATTTGGAGTTCGATTCCCAATGTTTTATCCAGATTAATGGGTGCACAGTTTATCGAAAATTCTAAAGTGTTGAAGGTAGAGTCGTCCGTCGTGATCTCATGTGTCGCGAGGAGAGTCTATTTATCATATGAATATCGTACATGTAGAACCATCCGTCATGGATTCGAGTATTGCTGCGAGAGTAACATCGTAAAATCATTATTTGTGGAAGTTGTTTATCAAAATCGCATATTATGTATGTAGTTTAATATTATCATGATATAAGCTCGGAATCCACCAAACTTAATGATCACACGATCTCAAGAGTTGACAAGCTTGTTGCGGAAGTGGATGTTGGTAGTGATGGATGGTGAAGGGGGTTTTTTGTTCGAATCCACGAATCAACACATGAAAGAACAACTTGAATCTCACAAGTTATTATCTCACACGAACAAGAGAGCAAAGGAATCCACACTATACTCTAATGAACACACACTTTGATTCTATTCCAAGAACACAAAGCAAAACGAGAAAAACACAAGTTTTTCTAAACTGATTTTTATTTTTATTAAGATGATTGCCGAGAATTACAATGAGCTTCCAGCCCTTTTATGGACCAAAAATGGCGTGCACAATAGGCTAATTAAATGAGAAAATAATCAGAAATTAAAGACAAATAAAAATCAGCATTTAAATTAAAGATTTTATCACATGGAAGCGCCACCGAAGTTCCGATTCTCATTTTGGAATCGGAATCGCTCGGAAGCGCGACGGACGGTTCCAACAAAAAAACAGAATTTGGAAGCGTAGGGGAAGCGACGATTTCGGCGTGGAAGCGCACTAACAGGAAGAGTCGAAAAATATTGCTAGAAGCACTTGACAAATGACTGGAATCTATGTGAAGGTAGTTTAATTTGATGGAAATATGTGGATAATGGCATACTCGTATCTCTCATTTGGCATAATGATGGGAATTCTCGAAACATAGGGGAAGAGATTCCGTTTATCTATGTACATTTTTCTATTAAAGAAAAATTTGTTTTCCTTTTCTTATCTATTTTTATGTTGTAAAAAACTTTTAAAATGCTTAATCTCTTATAAAATAATTTTTTAGATTAAAAGATAATTCTAGTTTGTTTTATATTATATTGCCAATAAATTTTAATATTTTTAAAGAATTTATATATTTTACAAATTTTGAACTATTCAATACAATAAGCTTACATATATATATATGTATGTTTGTATTAACGCTTCCAATATGTACCTACTTCCTAAATTTTTTTAAAAGTTCGTTTTTGCGTTTCCAAACACTTCGCTTCCACGCATCCACTTCTGATTCCATGCAGAATATGTATTTTCTAGTCTATTAAAATACATAACTCAGTTCAATTTTTTATTTTGTTAAAATTATGTATGTTATAAAAGAAACATCACTTAGCTAAGTGTTGATAGAATACTATTTCTAAAATTCAACAATGAAATTATTGTGAAGTGAGTACTACACGTTGAATATAGTTTCTCTACGATTTCACTTCTCTCACCCTTATCCGATACAACTCGGTAAAGGAACACGAAGAGACTTGACTCCTTTTTAGCAGTATAACAACCTCACGAGGATTTAAACTAAATCGGAGCCTTATAGATTCTGAGTGAACTAATTCTCGTAAACGTTTTAAACAACAAATTCTTTCTATGCAGTAACATGTTAATACAGATGATTAATATTATAGAAGAAAATTAAAAAAAAATGATAACATTTCTCCAATTTTTTAATAACTCAATAATCCAACGAAACCAAATGTGATAAACAATACCTATAATTCATCATAAATCTTAAGCCCGTAAATATCCTCACAATGCCTAACAAAAGGAACAATTTTGCCGGAGTCAGTTCCCCACTCGGCTTCACATCCATGAGACGGAGGAGTAAGGAAACAAGGCTCCATCGACGTGGATCGAACACACGGCGGATCAGGAGTTGTGAGATCATTTGGCATATAAAGTAACCATGGCTTTAATCCTCCAAGACTATAGGCAACATATCCAAATGTAGACCTTGCGCTTGTGACAATGTTATCGGTTAAGCTCAAAAGATACATCTCAGCAAGCGCCTTTTGGTCGTGAATCTTCTTGTCTGTTTGTTGAACTCTTTCTCCACTTGGCTGATAAACTTTAATAATCTCTCTTGTCAAATTTGATCGCTCCGAAAACATGTTCTCTAGTTTTTTAGAGTACTCAGGAGACAAAGATGTGACAAGAACAGCTTTATGTTTTGGGATGTTCGAGATGTTGACTTTTGTTTCTCCTTGTGTAGCCAATTCAGGCAAAAGTTTCTCTCTTTGTGTGCAGGATATGACTTGGTCCATGACGTGTTTGTAGTATCCACCTTGATCGCGAAAAACTCGTATTTGAATCCCAAGTCTCTCCTCTGCTTTGGATAAGTGAGCATGGTAGTACTTAGTGACCCTATCCCAAACTTGATTTGTCGGGTGAAAAAGATAACGAGCCAAATGGTGAAAGACGGTTTCTTTCTGCGGAAATAGCTTAATTAGTTCGGTTTGGAAAGTTGGATTAAACCATAAAGATGGAACAAAGTAAACATTGGCTCTAACAATCAACCAAGGGACTTTGTCAATCAAACTTTGATCATTTTGGCAGAAGAACATCTTATCACTATCCCTTGAATCATGGAGGATATGCATATATAGATGCGGCGGGATTGAAGTCGAGTTGATGGCACGATTTTCCAACATTGTTCCGTAACAACGAGAGTATTCTTTGTTGTAGCCATAAGTATATTTCATCAATGGAAAGTCGAGAGGAAGCAACCATGAAGTACCTGGAAATGGCTCGCATAAGATATCACCAACATCCTTGCTGTTGTCAACAAGAATGATTCTCTCTGTCAAGAGAGCGTAGAGGAACACAGAAGCAAGAGTAAGCATTCGGTTTCCAAGCCCGTAATCCGCGAGCCATACGATGTATCTGCATTCACCAACTGATGCGCTTGCATAATTTTTATCATGACTAAGGTTCTTTGTTGCTTTCTTGTAAGCTTTTGTCCCTGGACCGCAACGTTTGTGAAGCATCTCATAGCTTCTAAGCTTAGAGACCAGATATTCAGAAGGCTTGTATGGGGAAGGCTTGCGGTACAAGAAAGATTTATGATACCTACTCAAGCAAGAACCTTCATCGAAATCCACGGTTAAAAGCCCTCCTATCAGTTTGTCCCCTGGTGTTTCGGATTCCTCTGAATATTTTACAAGAAAATGTAAAAATAAAGTCAAAAGGAGGATTCTTTGAGTTAACAATGAATGACAAAAGATGGATGATATTTTTTACCGTTGGTTGTAGCATCAAAAAGTTGATTATTGAAATTGTTTGAGAATGATAGGAACAATACGGAAAAAATTAGTAAGCTACTAAAAACGATTGTTATGAGAATTTTCGTCTTCAACCCCAAAGCCTTGATAACTTCGCCGGAGATCTGAAATATGTGATACATGTTGACTTTAGTTTGATCGGTTATAATTATGAAGATGATTCAAAAAGAGTTTACAACTCTTATATATAGCTTGATTACAACTTGTATAATCATAGATTAAACTTTGAATATTCTAATGTGTCATTGTTAGTTGTGACTATCATCAACGAGCTCCAAACGTGACGACTCTACTTTTGTTTAATGTAAGAAAAGTCTTGGATTCCAAATTGTGATTTTGTAATATATATTAATTGACGAAGAAATTTCCTATGAGAGAGCTCTAGTGAATTATTAACAAGCGTTATAAAAATTAAATTTTGGAATCCAAACAACTAGGGTCTGTCAGGCACGTTGTGAAGACTTGAAATTAATATAGTAAAAATATGAAACAAATTTTAGCTACATTTTATATTGAGATATATTTACTTGCCCAATCAAAACATACAATTATGTGGACAAGTGACCAAATCGTTTTATCGATTTACCATAGTCAACGGATCAAACTGGATTAATCGATTTACCATAGTCAACGGTCAAAATATCCCAAAACAATGCAAGTCGGCCACGAAACATTCAAAAGGGCATATGTAATATATAGGTTTAAAGTCATACGACTCTTAAGGTTCAAACTGAACTTTAAGGTTCTAACAATACAATTATGGTCCGGACTTTGATTATATGTAATAGGTTCATGAACGTAGTTTCAAAGTCACAAACGGTAAGCATGACTAACACGCATGAACGACTAACAACGACATAACACGAACAATTCATATGACTCTAGATGTCACACACCTGATAAATGAGGATATTCTAGTTACCTAAAATATACAAAATGATATGATTAAATAGGTTCAGTCTAAGATGTCTTAGTAATCCTCAGTTCTCGGTAATCTGTATAAGTTCAACTTGCATGCATCAATTAAGATGAGTCTTGTGAGTTGTGGCCATGAGTTTAATGTTTATATTTTACAATGGTTTGTTGTTATTGGATGACAATGATTGTGCTTCATTCATATACATACATTAATATTAGAACAGTCGTATTAGTTATAAATTTGCTTCCAAAAAAAGAAAGTCGTATTAGTTGAATTGTATAAGTCGACAAATACAAAAGGGAATCGTATGAAAATTAACAAGAATGAAAAAGAAAATTGTATAGAGTTCATTCATATGGTCATAAAGTTGTAACTTATATAGAATAATAATACATAAATCAGAATCACATAGATTATAATCAGGTGACAAAGAAAGAATGCATCACACCTTAAATGGTATTGGTTCGTATGATCATGGAAATGCATTGTAGTAGACATTAATTAGTTGAACCATTCCAAAAAATTGTTATGAGAAGCCCGAAAGAGGCCCAGAAAACAATAAAATGGGCCCATATAGGCCCAACTTAAACCACTGCTCTATCTTTATATCTTCACCACCCGCACAAGTATGCTTTCTTCTCCAGTGAAGAAATTGAAAAATTCATTATCCTAAAACCCTAATAAAGCTCCAGAGTCGTCAGAAACCACCAAGCTTTAGCAATGGATAGTGCCAGTTACCAAAGATTCCCAAAGGTAAAGATCCGTGAGCTTAAAGATGACTACGCCAAGTTCGAGCTTCGTGAAACCGACGTATCCATGGCCAACGCTCTCCGCCGCGTTATGATCTCCGAAGTCCCAACTGTTGCAATCGATCTGGTCGAAATCGAGGTTAATTCATCTGTTCTCAACGACGAGTTCATTGCTCATCGGTTAGGTCTCATTCCTCTCACTAGTGAGCGTGCTATGAGCATGCGGTTCTCTCGAGATTGTGATGCTTGTGATGGAGATGGACAGTGCGAGTTTTGCTCTGTTGAGTTTCGGCTTAGTGCTAAGTGTGTTACTGACCAAACCCTAGATGTTACTAGTAGGGATCTGTACAGTGCTGATCCTACTGTAACTCCTGTGGATTTCACTATCGACTCGTCTGCATCTGATTCAAGCGAGCAAAAGTATGTACTGTTCATCATTGGTTCTAGTTTTGCTGATTAAAGATTCTCCATTTGTTAAATGTAGAAATGTGGTGATTATTTTTTCTTTATGAATCGATTGGAATTGCTAAACTTTAGAGATTAGACAATGCTAAACAAAATTTGTCATTTTCAAGCTGGTTTTGATGAAAATGTCATAGCAATCCGAGGATGAAAAATACTTCCTTTTGATGCCCTTTGCATGACTCTTCTTGCTCTTGGTTGTTTGATCTTTTGATTTGGTAGTTGTGTGGGTTTTTTTTCTGCTTAATACTCTTTGTTGATGACTGTTTTTGTTTTGATTTCAGGGGAATTATCATTGTGAAACTGCGCCGGGGACAAGAGTTGAGGCTTAGGGCGATAGCGAGGAAAGGAATCGGGAAAGATCATGCGAAATGGTCTCCTGCAGCTACTGTTACGTTTATGTATGAGCCTGAGATATTTATCAATGAAGACATGATGGACACTTTGACAGACGAGGAAAAAATCGAGTTGGTTGAGAGCAGCCCAACAAAAGTTTTTGGCATTGACCCAGTCACCAGACAGGTCAGTTTCGATGATTTGTAAAAATAACATCTATACAAGTTTATAGCTTTGAGACTTCAATATGATTGTACTACTTTATAGGCTACCATGCTTTGAAATATATATGATATGGGTGTATAAATTTGCTTTAGATGGTTAGTGCGTTTAGCTCATTTCTGTGCTTCTCTTCTGTTAGATAGGCACTACGTAGCTCTTTAGTTCCAAGTTATCTCATTGGTTGTGATATTCCAGCTATTACTAGGACTCGCCACAACTGAAGTAACTTTCTTTGACTGGAGAGATAACATTACATATGATTATAACTGGTTTAAAGAACTTTGTTGTTGGAGTTTTGTCTGTTATTACCTGCGGTCTATTGTTTAAATTTTCCTAGCTATCTTAGCATATTACTGTTAGCTTTCGCTATCATTGCGGATGTAGTTATGATACTTTGCTTCTTAGGTTGTGGTGGTTGATCCGGAAGCATACACTTACGATGAAGAAGTGATCAAGAAAGCAGAAGCAATGGGAAAACCGGGGCTCATTGAGATCCACCCGAAAGATGATAGTTTTATATTCACTGTGGAATCCACAGGTGCAGTGAAGGCTTCCCAGCTGGTACTAAATGCCATAGATATCCTGAAGCAGAAGCTTGATGCAGTTCGTCTCTCAGATGACACTGTAGAAGCTGATGATCAGTTTGGTGAACTCGGTGCCCATATGCGTGGAGGATGAACTCAGAGGTAAATTCGAGCTCTTTGTTTGACCTATTTTTTTCGGGTTTAAGTATTTTTCTAGACCAGACTAATATATTAACCGTAAAGTCACTGTCTTGTTAGATAAAACAACATGTGAAGCGGCAGTCTTCTGTTTGTTCCGTTCCGGACCTCTGATCCGTCTGTTCCTGAATCTTGTTAAGTTTGGTTATTGTTAGTCGTTAGACTTGCTTGTAACGAAAAAAGCACTGAAAAGGGAAACTTTTTGAAAACAAAAATCAAATCAACTGTGAGAATATAGGATATAATTCATTACTTTGAATAGGCTAATTGTCGTCAAGAGATTAAGAATGGTTTTTTTATTTCCTCTATTCAAATTAAGAATGGGTTAATTAACAGGCTAAATCCGTGGAGTTTATATAAACTACCATGAAGTGAAAATTATGAACTATCTGTTTTGAGCAAGTGATGGAAAGATCTACTGAGGTAACAAGTATCAAGGTTTAAGCAATATGGTAAGTTAAGTATGAGTGTATGACCCAAGATTCAAAATTTCTTGTGGAGATCATTAGCAAATTGTTTGGCATTGGTTTCCAGTATGACTAAGAACAGACTTAACATAAAGAGAAACAAATAATCATGTGATGTTCCAATGTCTATTTGCTCGACCGGAGACTCACATTGTTTAAGCATGTAGGAGCAAGGAAAAAAATTTGAAGGTTCATGAATTCCAATTAATTTAATTCTAAAACAAAATTTACCATCCACGTGACATCTAAATTAGCGTAATAATGGAAACTTATCTTGAAAATGTCATGAATTTATATCTTATTCATTTTAAAAATGTATATATTAAGAACTCAAAATTGAAAATAACAAAAAAATATTGTTCACAAAATTCCATAGTATTTTTGAGGTTAGAAGCTTTAGTAAACCCCAAACGGTATGCAATTTAAAAATTGGATATCTATTATACAATGGTCTTATACCATTTTAGTCTCTGATCCGGAGCTTCCTCTATTTATCATCTTCATCGCCCGAGATCTTTCCTCCTCGACCAGGTGCTGAATTCTAATTCTAACGCTGTATTCGTCTCTTTCTCCTCATCCGGCTGTGCGTTCCTCTCTGGCGACAATGATATATTTTCTGTCCACAACAACAATTATCCCCTTACTAATATTTAGGGAGTACCCATTTGAAAATAACATTTAAATTCCAAAAAATTACATATAATGTCATTAATCTTAAGAACTAACAAAAAAAATAATTAAGGGTAAAAATGTCTAAACACTTAATCTATTTTTACTATTAAAAATACATATTTGAAAATAAATTTTCACAAAATTTATTTTTAATTTTATTCAAATTACACTTAATTAATTTTTACTATTAAAAATACATATTTGAAAAGAAAATCTTCACAAAATTTGTTTCAATTTTTTCAAATTTTCTTAAATATATCAATTAGTGAAACGAAAAATTAATTTAAAAGTAGTAAATATATAAATTAATAATAACTAATCTATAAATTCCAAAATAAATAAATAAAATTATAAAGATATTTTTCAAATTTCTGCTACAATATTACTATTTAAAATTAATTTTAAAAGTATATAATACATATCTAATACTATTAATTAGGAATTACACATTATAAACAAACATTTAAATTAAAAAAAAAAACAAGAAATAATCATTAAAAGTAAAAATGTGTTGGTATTTTAACGCATTTTGTTCGACACCATATTTGTCACTCGTGTTGTCCATTAAATATTGGTGGACAAACTACATCTATAGCTCACGTGGACGAGTCGAAACTTTTATGTCTATACCAGCAAACTATAGTTCATGTGAATGTATCTCTTTCTTTTGGACCCTTGAGAAAATATAATAGAAAAAGAACAAAAATAAAAAATAAAAAATAAAGAAAAAGAAGAAAAGCAAAAGAAAGTAGAAAAGCAAAAGAAGGTGTTACATCTCATCAACTACCTCGTTTTTCTTCCATTTTGTTTCGCCAAGTTTACAATCGCCGTTCACACTCTACCACAACAAAGTTATATATTTGGAAAGAATCATACAAAAGTGGTAGAAACAACGAAATTCTCTTTTAATTATATGTAATATATGGATAACAAGTTTTTTCAAAAAAAAAAAAAAAACCAGAAAGGGTATCAATTCATGAACTTTCACAAATTTTCCTACAAGTAGTCAAGTACCCTAATTTAAATATATAACAGAAGTATGGAAATATTATTTGAAATTACATAAAATGAAAATTCATAAATCTTCAATTTTTTTTTCCATAGTCACAATGTTTAAGAATGTGTGACATGTGGATAGAAAATTTTAATTATATTACGTATAAAGATGATATTAAGTGTTATCCGTACCATACAAGTGATAAAATTTATTTAATAAAACCAACTAATTTCTAAGAATATACCAGATTTATGATGTTCAATTCAGAATTTTATTAATGTAGATTTTTTCTATATCAAATCTATAAAATTTGTATAATGAAAGTTTTAAAATTTTGTAACTCAAAAGGATTTATATAGGTTTGAGTTAAAATCAAGCATGTAAAGCGATTTGTGTTAAAATAACAAATCTTCTATTATTCAATCATGAATTTTCGAGGGTTTTGTAAAATATAGTGTTATTGAAGTCATTATTTAAAAACGTACCTCCAAATCCATTGTTACTGAAAACATTTCAAGTATTGGATTTGAAATGATTTTAAGGTGATTTACAAAATTTCCTTACTTAAAAATACAAAGATCTAACTCTCATTACTTTAAGTGGAATTTACAACAAATCATAACAACTTCCTTAAATTCACCCAAAATCATCAAAATATCAAAAACTCATTAAAAATCAAATTAAATCATTAAAAATATAGGGTGGAATATACCCACCTCAATCTCAATGTTTAAAATATTTTCAATAATAGTGGATTTGGATGTACTTTTTAAAATCATGATTCACGTGTTCAATAAAACTAGATTTTAGAAATCTTTTTAAATTTATGATTAAATAACATAGAATTTTTGACAAAAAACTAATAATAATATAGAATTTACCAGTTTAACATAAACCATTCAAAGTTTGATTGATTGAATACACCCCCATATTTTTTTATCAATATTTATTGGGATTTAAATATCCAAATGCAACTATGTTATATAAGTTTTTTGCAACTATCACATTATTTTATTTTCCATGTTTTGAATTCTTATCCAAGAAATCATCCAACGCACAATGAATCCAAACCAATGACAAGCTTGCAAATTCCGAAAACAAACCATGAACAAAAGACAGCATATTCGCTCCACTATTTACTTCTGACGATCCCTACAAATTTGAAAACATCAACACCATTTCCGGTTTCAAGACCATGTCCTTCGTCCATGTCATGATTTCTAGTCCCAAAATGGTGTTGACAACTTCAAATTTGTAGGGCTTGTCTGAAAGAAATAATGGAGCAAAGATGCAGTCTTTTACGCATGGTTTGTTTCTGAACTTGCAATTTTGGAATTTGTTTGGATTCTTATGGTTTTGTTATTTTCTTGGATAAAGCTGCAAACATGGAAAATCTATATTGAAAAATGATTATAGTGTTGTTTGTTTTCTCTCTTTTATGTTGAGAAATGAATGAGTTATTCTGAGAACATAAGTCTATTTATAACTCAGTCAGGGATGATTACATCATTTCCAATCAAAATAGCTTTTAATCCTCAATTTATTTTAGTTTCGGAGTCCATAAACTTAAAAGGAATAATACATAGATGGAATTAATCCAGTGCAATACATTTTTGTTAATATATTTATTGTGCTTTCATATATATATGGAAAATAATCTAGATATTTTTTTGTTTAAATTTTTTTCTGTAGATTTAGTTTTGAAGTAAAATATTTCCTACGCATTCTAGCATGAAAATATAACTACTAGTAGATAATATCACAAAAATTTATGTTGTTTTAGTTATACAATAAGATTTAAAGATCAATATTTGCAATAAGTTTAAAAACAAAATATCTGAATTTTTGATTATTATGTATTTAAATGTAATTATAAATATCTAGACTAAGCTAATTCTGAAATTACAAATAATTGTTATATTTGTGTAGATGATATAGTTTAATAATCGAATTTGCATACATTTAGAGATATCAAAGCACACATCATAATTAATTCATTATCAACTCCAACATATCTCATTATATGACCCACGATCTCTAATAATTCATTTGTTTTGGATCAGGTTAAATTATTTGTATAAATAATATATATTTTATCAAGTTCAAATATTATAACTTATCAAGTTATCAGGTTAAATTATTTGTATAAATAATATATATTTTATCAAGTTAAAATATTTGTATAAATAATATTTTTTATCATGTAATAAAATTCCATCAAGTTAAAATATTTTCATTTTTTCTATCAAATGAGAATATATAATTTTTTATTTTAAATCAATTTAAAATCATTATAGTATAACATTTTAAAACAATCTCAAATTATAATTATTTATCAATTTATATATTTATAAGATTTATCTTATGCAATCTGATTATGTTCTCGAGTTATCTTAATTGATCTAATTATTTATAATATTTTAAATTTAATTTATATTCTTAATTTTTTTTATAAATTAGAAATTTAGTTAATATTAATTAATATATTACTTTTTTTATAATATTTTCGTTTTAAACTAATTAATTATTTTTAAAAAAATTTGAGTGAAGTTGAAAAATAGATTTTATGAAGATTTTGTTTCCAAATATATGTATATATAGTAAAATATATTTTGTAGAGATCATAGAAATAGTAGATGGGGAAACGGCCAATTTTGCACATGCTGTTTTTTACCCGAACTACGATCCTTTATTTGAAGAATCGAACCATCAAAAACGTAAACGACGTATACAAATTTGAAGTTCTGCTCACATAATTCTTGCATTCTCCTGGGTCTAAACTCAGGATCAGACCGTATATCATCTTAAGACAAGTTTGCAATCACTCTTGATTGTATACCTCCTTTATGTTTTTGTATTAAATCGGCTAACATTTACATAGTCAGCTTAAAATTGAAATATTCATTTTCTGCTGTAAATGCAGATATCATGTGATAAAAAACAAAAAGCAAATGCTGCGCTGATGCTGCTTTTCTCGATAAGATTCTTGTTTAAACATTTATACCCTTATTGATTATTTTTGGTTTGTTCTTTATATCAATGACATATACTCTTTAGTTTTAAAAGTATTTATTAGAAATGTCATTAAGACCCGCACGCTTTAAAAGTATTTAAAAGCAAATTTAGAAAACTCATTAAAGATAAAATAGGATTAAATTTTTTTGAAATTAGTCGGGTCGGATTTAGACCCACATACTTCAAAATTTCAAATTGAACCAGCTAAAAAAATATGTAGAAATCGGGTCGGTTTTTTAAAGGATCCACTTTCGATTTCCTGGTCATAATAAAAGCATTTTTTGGATTAATTTTGGATTTTTTAGTTTTGTAATATTTAAATTTTCTAAAATATCTCTACACTAAACTGATTTATTGGAGATAAAAATAAAAAGCAACATAAATTGGATGCCATTAGTTTAAAAGATACAAATTATTTAAATAATAAAATCTAAGCAATAATATTGATGTTGGTATAAAGATATTCCGAGATCTTCTCCTATACCAAATTTAACAAATTAATTATTTTGCCAAAAAAAAGTTATGCAATATACATTTAACCTGAGATTTGCTAAATAATATAATACTAATTTTCAATAAAAATTTACCAAAAATCAACATGATCACCAAGAATATCCAGAAGTTTATTATCATCTAACCTAATTTAATCTCCTAATATCAAACGAAATATTTTTTTGGGTCAAATCGTAATACTTCTTACCGTAGAAGCTACACAATCGATAGATCTTGTTTATATAAGACAATTTTTAAAATTAATTTCTTCTATTTCTTTTAATATTTTCGTAAGCGCAATATTAATAGAAACTATACTAAATTTAATATATATATATATATATATATATATAATATGTTTTTAAAATAAAAATCAAAGATCTACGTGTTGATAATATTATAAATTCGTTGGCATTAATCACGATTTTCTAAAACAACTTTTTTAACAAAAATTCTAAAAAATATGAATGATAAAATTATGATCGTGCAAATCTAATTAATGATATATTCATTCTCTTTCAGAACTTTGTTGTATAATTGTAACACCCCAGGTTGGGAATATGGTGGTGTATGATGAAAGCTTAAAAGAATTGATTTGGCTACTAATGTCATCAAAATGCACTTATCTTTTCAATCAAACACCTTTAACACTGCAGCTAAGCGAAATTTGGAAAGAATTTCGTGACACCTCCCAAGCGATTTTCGGTGAGTGAGGACAAACACGCGAAAGATCACGCAATTGTAGAAAGCCTGAAAATCAAAGCCTCAGTGCCATATCTCCAAAAATTTTCATTATAAACAATTTTAGAAAAAGAGATATATCACAATCTGAGAGATCAAGTATAATCAAATATCATTATAGATTACATATCAATGAGATATTTACGATAATATTTTTTGTATTATATATTTCATAAATATTTTGTATTATATATCTCATAAATAGTTTTTATATTATATATCTCATAAATATTATGTATAATACAAAAAAATATTCTCATAAATATCTTATTGATATGTTATCCACAACGAGATTTGATTGTGATATATCTCTTTTGTTTTAAAATTGTTTTAAATATTATTATTTTCGTTTTGGAGATTATACAATAAACTTTTGAAAGAAAATGAATATATCATTAATTAGATTTGCACAATCATAATTTCGATCATGCATGTGTATATCATTCATTTACTACCAAAATTAGAAATATTAAAAATCAAATATTTAATTTTAAAATTATTTGGTAAATTAGCATTTATTGGTTTAGAGTTTTATTGGCCAAACCTAAACTTTTCGAGTAATCTCGTTCATCTACGTAAAGAAGACCCTTTCAACCATTAATACACAATGCTTAATATTTTTATAAAAGTAAATTTTTATATCCTATTTTCATTAAAACTACTATGTTTTCATCTTTCGTGTATATTTGTTTTTAAATAACTGACTGTTACCTTTGTTTTTTATGTTACAGATTGCTCAAATGAGATATTTGAAAAAATATATCGGGGAAGCTCTGTATGCGGAGTACGGAAGCGAGGATGACATGAGAACACATCACCATATTTTAGTCAATCTGTTTTGAATAGTTTATCATGTGAGATTTTTTTTGTGTTTTTTTCACGTTAACAGCTCATTCCATTAAAAGGTACTTAAGATTCGTTGCAAGATCGATCATGATCCACGAGCGGTGTCAACCACCTCGTTGGTACAACATGAAGATATGCAAAATAGATAGGAGAATCATTTATGTTTTCGGCAATAACGTCCGCACAAGCGTTAGCTTGACGGTTGATGTGGGGGAAAGTATAAAACTTGCTCTCGCATTTGCCGAGAATGTCATAAGTGTAGTTCCATAGTCTTGGCCAGGAGATAGGTTGATGATCGCCTTGATAACGTCGTTGCAATCCGATTCAAAGACCACTTCATTGTATCTCAGTTGGGAGACACAAGATACAACCCATGATAGTGCACTAGCTTATGTATCAAGTGGAGAGCGGATGAGAAGATGTTAAATTAATTGAATCTCAAAATGATGTTATTTACAAATGCAAGAGTAAAAAGATAAAGAACCAAAGAATTTAGAAAAGCATAAACTGAGTCAAGGAATCGTAGAAGAGCTATGAGCCCGAGACTTGAACCATCTCTTGAGGAGAGGCGCAAGCTTTGCCGACGCTTTCTAGAAAAGGGAGCTGAGCCGGTTACCAACTGCAGGCATGTAAGCATGTTGGTGTCGTTTAGTGTTACGCTCTTTCCAAAACATGATTGATTGTTGCTTGGGAAGCCAATGTAATGAGAATAAATATAATATTGTCGAATGTGTGAGTGGCGAGATGGTTAAGTGTGGAGGACCAGTTTGGATCCGCCTCTATTCCAAGTAAATCTGATCCTAGAGGCCCATTACTCAAATAAGGAGAAATCAAAGGGTTTTCGAGGCTGAGGTGGCTTTAATCCAAAAGAAAGGTGACTTGGCAAATGCAAAGAAATGGATTGGTGAGTAGCAAAAGGCAAAATGAGCTGGCAAAAGGAGACAATTTTAGGAAGCTGCGTGGAAGGAGCCTTGGCTTGTAACTAGGACAACTCAAGACTATATAAAGAAGAAGAGTAAAAGAGAGAAAGGTAGGCTTTTTGTGAGTGGATTTGGCTAACCATTCGGTTAGAGGGCAATGAGGATCCGTGAAGGATCTCATTGATATATCTTTCTGTTTTTTTAGTTTCTTTGTTCTTAGTTCTTGTGAGAAATTTGTGGTTAGTCACTTGGAATGTTTGTGTAATCGTTTTCTATCAATCAAGTTCAGCACTTTCTTTATTCTATTGAAGTTACAGAGGCTTGTTAAGGTTAAAGAGAGATTTACAGGGGTCAAAGAGAGCATTTGAGAACAGAATCTATTAAGGCTTACCTAGGAGCTTAACAAATCGCTACTAACTTCCATTTAAATCATGAATGCATAAAGGCAAGCAAAAAAAAAAGATGATCTCGAGTTCCGTCAGGCTCACCACATAAAAGGCAAGGCTGAATGTAACCCCAAGCACGTGTTAAAGCACATGTTGAGAGTCGGTTTAGGATTGCTAACCATAATGAATGAATACCGAGGCACTCCCTGAAAGAACCATACTACACGACTCCGAGTTTTCTTTGCTTCTCTTTTCTGAATCTGGTCCCAAATTAGAGAAGCAGAAAAAAGTGGCATGTAATCACTTGCAGAATGTCTCTAACATGATATCCATACCTGCTTCAAGATGAGAGTCGTGGCAGCCCGTATTGTCTCAACTAAAACATGCATAGAACGTTGCCGACAGCGGCGCAGAACCTTCACTTGCAGCCTCCGCGGCAGTTGACCAGTGTTGTATACCCAATTGATGAGTTCCCACATCACCAACTATATCAATTAATCTACCAACAGGAAGCCAGTAATCAGACCAAAAGAGAACTGACCTACCATTGCGAATCTCTGATTTTATAAAACCCGTAGCCTGATCCCGAAGCTTAATTAATTTTCACCAAATCCATGAGCCTTTTGTTGCCGAGTTGACATCCCAAAAGGAACCTTGGCATATCAAATCCAAGAACCTTTCTTTTTTATAAGTTTCATGTTTTTTGTTTTTTTTTGTTTTTAATACATTTCCAATGTACGTTTTTTTTCAACAATTTATAAAATTTAAACGGTTTGGATCTCCAAATCGGGGGTACATAGTTTATATAACTTACATCTTGAGCGTAAACTCTAACACTCTGTGCGATATTATCTACTTTTACATTCAAATTTTGAGAAATGAGATTAATGGAGAAAAACGCAAAACCTTCTTTGTTTTTCTTCACTTTCTCTAATAGCACTGCGAAAGCTGACCAATCTTCTGGTGTTGCTACCATCTTCAATAATTCCGAACTGACTGTATAAAAACCTACCGATATCTTTTGATGTGATAACATTCACTGCATGACCCATACTAAAGAATCCAACTCTGAATGAAGTGGTGACAATCGCTTGGGAATGCTTCTTGATCCCATAAGCGTCTCGGATCCTTCTTCTTAGAAGAGTACCAGCTCATCCCTGAGAAAATATATGAGTCTTTCTAAGATCCATCAATGTAACATTGGGTAAATTGTATACCCGTATTTTTATCTGTATTTGGGCCGTTCTCCTCTCTTGAAATTGCTCTATTATTTGAGTTGTCGTCCATGCTGATGCCTCGCTCGTTGCCAAGTTTAAAGTATCTCTAGGATAAATATTCGAATTCAAAAAAATCTTATTGTTTCGTGCCTTCCAGATATACCATATAATCCACGAAAATTGTAATTCTTCCTTGTCTGTTTTCGTTCTACAAAAAAGATAATCCAGATTTTCATAAATCGATTTTGTTGGAAATGTACCTGAAGGTGTTGGTATATTTGATAACGCCCATGTTTGTAGGGTCGGAGGGCATTTGAACAGAGCATGGTTGACTGTTTTAAATTCCACTCCGCACCGCACGCAATGAGTCTTGCAATTTATATGTCTCAATCATAGACTAGACATCACCGATAAACACCCTGATAGAGTCTGCTAGATGAAATGTTGCCAGATAAACAATCTGATTTTTGTTTAAAAAAATATAATATCTAAGATCTTTAATAAAATTGTTTTAATCTGATTCTCCTTTTTTTAATTTGATCCCATGATTCCCATCTTCCAAGCGTTAAAAATATTAGAGCAAGAGTAATGTGATGTGCCATTAAAGCAAGGCTCAAGAATAAGAAAGATTTGTGTGTATTCCACCAAGAAATTAATTATAACTTAGAAATCACATATTTGATTTTTTTTTTTAATTTAGTGTTTTTTCTTTATTTTGTTTTCAGTTTGAGAGAGAATTATTTATGTTACATTATAAACCAAATAAAATGATATGGAAATTAAATTTCACAAAATAATGATAGTTCATTCTAAATATGTAAAACACCAATATTTATAATAATTCAACTCATACTCTTATTTGACAAAACAATTTCATATATTATAATCATTTAATATTTATAACAAACTAATATAATTTTGAAATTAATTTCAATATTTAGTGAACATATATTTATTATGTTATAATATTTTTGTTGGTTTATTATACCATTCAACAAAAAATTATTAGCAATTGATGTTCAAAATAGATAGAAAATTGGAGGAAGTTACTTAAATTGTGAGACATCTCTAAACCCTTTATTCGTATTGATATTGGTGATGGTCTTTCAACAGATTTTTGGTTCGACGCTTGGACAGACTATGGCTGCGTACTGGATGTTGTTGGGGAAGCTGGGAGAAGGAATCTAGGTCTGTCCCGTGACGCGAAGGTCGCTGACGCAATCAGATCTAATCTCTGGGCATTTCGGCGTTGTCGTGACGCCAATCTTTGTTCGATTATCCAACACATTCAAGGTTTGCCACCTCCTTCACTCAGTTCGGGACCAGACATCACTAAATGGAAGTGTGCGCCCACGGAATATAAGTCTGTGTTCTCCTCGAAAGCTACATGGAACCAAATCCGCCAACACCATCACGTAGTCCCGTGGTCTAAGCTGATCTGGTTTCCCTATGCAGTCTCGCGCTTCTCGTTCATCACATGGCTCGCCATTCTTAACAAACTCAGTACCGGAAGCCGAGCCGCGTTATGGGGCAACCCCCACCCATGCCCATTATGTGGAGAAAGAAACAAAACAAGGGACCATCTCTATTTCGCATGTCCTTATGTCTACACAATTTGGTCCCCACTCTGTTCCAAAATCTCACGTCCGACCCCCGATTGGACATACACGATTAACTCACTCATCAAAAACCGTAAGTGTAAGCTTGACAACACGCTCCTCCGCATGCTCTTTCAATACACCGTACGGTGTATCTTGTCTTGAACACAACAACCGTCTTCGCTCTCCCACACTCGGCTGCAGCAACTCATCTCCAAAACAGTCAGTGATCGTATCCGCTCCAGGCGCAGCCAGAATTTAGAAGAGTCCACCGCCTTATATGACCGTTGGGCCCTTCTCTACAATACTTAGTTATTACTCTGGTTCTGGGCACTATAAGCTCTGTTTTTTGGCCATAAGCAATGTTTGCTCTGTTTTCTTTTCGTCTAAAAACTAGGAAATAGATAGAAAAAAATAAAAATAAAATAAGAACACTGTATGATTTAGTTATACTATCTGTATTTTTCTTTCTTACATTTTAACCTCCAAAATGCTACATGTTAAATATATAGAGTTATGATTTTACATACAAATTCATATTCACAAATTACATAATTTAAATATTGATTAAATCAAATTTAATCGATTAGTAATATTTATCAATGATATTACCGATTTCGTGATTATAAAATTAGATCTGTGTAAATACTTATTTCGATATATAAACTATGCATAATTTTAAAATAAATGTAACAATATTATATACAAAAATTTATTATCATGCGGTATACCATGGATCAAATCCTAGTAATGTAATATTTAACAAATTTAATGTTAGTTTTTTTAAATGTACTTAGTACTTACCTTTAAAATTAGTAAGATATAAAAATTAATGATAATTTTAGATATTTTTGTAAAAAAACTATTATAGATATCTCATATGTATTATCGCTAAAATCATTTCAACTCGTGTGAACCCAAGCAAAAAAAAATCATTAGAAACTGGAAAGAAATCTAGCGGCCCATATAGGAAAAAATGTCAAAAAAATTTCAAATTTGCCCATTTTACTGTATCTACTTTCGCGAACCCGGAATAAATTCCCAACTTATTGACCTACCTAGGGATGTCAAAATGGGTCAAATCTAATGGATCGACCCAATCCGATCCGACTCATTAACCCTAATGGTCATACTATTTGGATCTTAATGAATTGATAAGTTAAATGAGTTATGAGTCAATGGGTTGATGGATCAATGGGTTGATGGGTCAATGAGTTTATGAGTCATATGGATTGGGTTGTAATGGTTTATGATTAACCATTTACCCATTAAAATATCATACTTAGCATAATCATTACCATCATACTAACATCATCATATCATTATCGCCATATCATATTTCATCATCATCATATCATCATCATACTACAATTTTTCCGCCAAAAATACGAGTTCGCATTTTTTCCGCCAAAAACATGAGTCAATACTTTTCCCGCCAAAACACGGTTTCATAATTTCCGCCAAAAACACGGTTTCATAATTTTTCTGCCCAAAACACGGTTTCATAATTTTCCGCCAAAAATACGGTTTCATAATTTTTCCGCCAAAAACACGGTTTCATAATTTTTCTGCCCAAAACACGGTTTCATAATTTTCCGCCAAAAATACGGTTTCATAATTTTTCCGCCAAAAACACGGTTTCATAATTTTTTCGCCAAAAACACGGTTTCATAATTTTCCCGCCAAAAACAATGTTTCATAATTTTCCGCCAAAAACACGGTTTCATAATTTTCCGCCACGATTTCATAATTTTCCGCCAAAAACATGGTTTCATAATTTTCCCACCAAAAACATGGTTTCATAATTTTCCAAAACACGGTTTCATGATTATTCGGTTTCATAAACACGAATCCGTATTTTCCCGCCAAAAAACACGAGTCCATATTTTTCTGCCATAAATACGAGTCCGCATTTTCCCATATTTTCCCAAATTACGTTTCACAGCTTTTTGCAAAAAACTCGATTCCACAATTTTTTGCCAAAAACATGATTCCGTAATTTTTCCGCCAAAAATGTGATTTCATAATTTTCCCGCCAGAAAACGTGAATCTATATTTTATGTCATTGATGATAATGGCAAAATGATAATATATAATGACAATAATGATATGTTTCTCGTCGGAATCAGAAGGTTCGTCGTTGGCTTCTTCGCCGTCGTAGTTGGAACACACGGAGAGTCTTGACAACGAATAGTGTTGTTCTTCTTCTTCTCTTAAGAAAGACGCCATTTTCATATCTTCATCATACGCCATTAGTAAATAATTTTCTCTCTGCAACAGATAAATGTAATGTTTGTGAGTGTATGAATATATATATATATATATATATATGTGTGTGTGTATTTACTGGATTCGCGCAAGATGTTGACTTTCATGGCTCAATCGAAGAACAAGATTTGAGAAGAGGGAGCTGCGATGGTGGTAATGGTGGGGAAGATCAGATTTCAATTTGCGTTTTCTACATATTTTGATTTAGGGATTTATGTTTTAAATTTGGGGATTTGGTAGTGAAAGTGTCAAAAACAAAACACACTGTTTCATTTAAATAAATTTTTAACGACGTTATAACTTTCTGTTAACGCCACTAAACACGAGTAAACGGCGTGTCTAAATCGACATTATTTTATAAAGTTCGTGATTTATATTGGGTAAGTCAATAAATTGGAGATTTATTTCGGACTCGTGAAAGTTAACGCATTAAAATGGGCAAATTTGAAAGTTAATTATTTTTTTGACATTTTTTCTGGCCCATATACGCCCCATAATAGATATCTTATGGATATGAGTTTGATCTACTACAGTCGAGAGTACAAACCATACAGTGAATCCTAACTATCACTGTCACCAATGTAAGAAATATTTTCTTTTCCTATCATGTGGTCGTATAATTGTTTGTTTTCCATCGGAATTACTATTCCGTAATGTATTTTTGGTGACTTATAGGAGTTTTCAACAAGTCACGTAAAGGCTAGTGACAAGTGTCGCAGAAACGTTTATAAAGACTTTTTTTGCAGTGATTAATCTAAAATGTTTAGAGATTTTCGGGTTCATGTAAGTTATGCTTTACAATCGACACCTATCTCCCTCACTCACTTTCTCAGCTCCTCTTAATTGCTTTGGTTCGTTACATTACATATGCTTAGTAGTCATGTGCAGCACGTGATAAAGAAAGCTAGTGGCACCTAGACTAACCTTTAAGACTTGAGACCTGTTCTTGAGCCACGAGCCTCGTCGGAGACATCGGATCCACAATATATTCTTGAAGAAGGTTCTTCGGTTCTTATCCGCACGCGTTTCCATGCTCTCAATAATTTAGCTCATAACTTATACGTTACTTTAGAGGTGGTCTCCATAACACTAGCTTGAAGAAAGCCCATTTTGATATCACCTTGTTCATAACATTAATACACATAAAATATTTAATTTTAATGTACTTCATTATTTTATATAAGTTGTTGTTGTCCATTGCACCGAGATAATAAATTAATTTAAATTGTAAAGAGTTTGAGATTACATTAATTTCTTTAATTTAGGACATAGTACTATTATAAAATTAAAAAAATTTAAATTTGGATTGGATGTAATAAATATTATAAATATTGTTGGGGATAAATTCTATTTATCATGTATCACCAATCGTGATGGGGCACGTAAACTTTGGATCCGTAAAAGATGATGCAAGAAACCATCTTCTACAACAATGTATCAAACGAATTCAGAAGTCCACTAAACACTTGAAAAACTAAACCATGACATAGATGGCAACATGTGACGGGGCACGACAAACACGCTTTCTAAGAGATACGACATGCACGTCACCGAACATATATAGAATAGGGTCTATACACTGAGCAAGACCAACACATGTCGTCTCTCCAAGATCTGGAGCAAAAGAAAGACATACAAGAGATGTGTAACAGTTTGCAGAAGCGAGCTAGTAGCCTCGCGAACGGCTTTCTGTTCCGAGAGTTTTATAGTAAGAATTTTGTTTGTTTGTTTGCAAAAGAACTATTCGTTTTGGCATTTTGGCATTTTGGCATTTTTCCATTTTGTTTATTGATAATTGGCAGGGCTCCTTAACTCAATTTTGTAATTATTTTGGTGGGTTCTATAATATTGATTTGAATTGTGTCCCAACAATAAAAGTTTATGGATCCACCATCAACTAATGGCATTCAATTTTGTTCATATAACCGAACAAACATAAATGGAACTCACTCAACTCTCCTCAGACATCTTATTTATAAATCGAAACATGATTAGTTGTCACTTGTAACTGTGTATGGGACGAAACAAATAAAAATATGTTTTATAGTGTTTCTAGAAATTAAAGTTAATAAAAATCGAAAGCGGTAAATGTATGAGTCAATAGAGCTGGAAAAGGGGAAAAAGCCACATTGCGAGATAAGTCCCGCTTTCCCAGGGACTTCTGTCACCACCGACACACATTTTTAGCACATTTTAAAATAAATGTTTCTAATCTGAAGAGAGTAACAAAAGAGCAAAAAAACAAATGCTTTTATTGCCATAAACCTCACAAGTGAAAATAAATAATAAATATAATCAGATTTTGTTAAAAAAGAAAAAAAAAATTATAAGAGTTAACATTTAATTGTAACTAAACAAGGGAAGTAGTATTTTCAAAAATATACAAATTCAGGCATATAGAAGTCCAAAATTAGTTACTACACTCGAAATTTTACTATCCCAATTTGAGACGAAGTGAAATTTCATCACAAGTTTTTGATGCTTTTCATCAATAGAATGACATTTGTTTTTTTTTTTTGGAATTTGGTTACATCCTAGCTTTTAATTGTACCGTTCTCCGAAAATTCAAAAAAAAATGAAAAGACTAAAACAAAAACAAAAAAAAATATCTCAAAAGCTAAATTTAATTACAGAAGAGCCACCAAAAGTAAAAACCAAACCCACTTTCACTCATCATCAACACCGACTTCATCGCCACCACTCACCGCCGTAAAAGGCTCCGACAATTTCGTCGAATTCCGACAAAACACATTACCCAAATTCACCCTTTCCTCCGCCGCCACAACAAAATGCCCTAAATCTCCGACGACTTCAATCAAATTCTCCACACATAGAAACTCCTCACTGTAAACTCTCTCAACCTTTCTCCTAAACTCATGTACAAAAACATCAGTCTTCTTCGTCTTCGTCTTCTTCTTCTTCTTCTCCCCAAAATCTTTACTTTTTGCTAAAACCGCCGTAGTAAAGATCGGAGCCATCCTTCCCGGAGAATCAGATGCATACCCACGAGGCCCATCAATCAAAATCACATCCCAATCAATCTCATAAACAAAATTAGGTAAATCATTAATACCCAATTTACAATCTGAGAACAAAAGATTCTGAACGGGTCTACACTCGGGTCGGGTTTTATAATAACCAAGAAGCTTCCCAGCTTGAGAGACTTTAGTTGAGTAAACAACATCGTAAGCTTCAACTCCAGGGTTACTCTGTTCGAACTTAGAAACAGAGTAAGGACTCTCATCAACGAAGACAGTACGGCCTTGGAAATTGAGAGATCTCCACAGAAGAGATTCGTGAGTTAGTCCAAAGATTAAGAGGTTACAAGAAGGACCATGTGAGTGAATGATAGTGGAGATGGTGGAGAGTTCAAGGAAAGACATTGATGTGTTTGGTGGTGATGAGGAAGTGTAGTGGAGGAGTGCAGCGGTTACTGGTGGTGGGAGGGAGGAAAAGGGAGATGAGGAGAGAGACTGAGAGGTTGTGGTGGAGTGGATTGAGGAGGAGAAGAGAGAGAAAGAGAAGAGGATAGTGAAGAAAGAGAGTAAGAAGATGAATAAGAGACGGTGGTGATTCGCGGCGGCGACGGCGGAGGCTGATTTTGAAGTTAGTGGAGAGTGGTGGTGGAAGAGAATTAGATTAGTGTTTGTGTTGCTCTTCATTTTTTTTTTTTTTTGATAAAACAAAAATAGAAATAATGAAGACGAAATATGTTTTGTTTGTTTAAGAAGGCTTTTATAAACAGGTGATGGTTTAGAGAAAGAGATGTGTTGCTTTTGTTTTTTTGGGTTTATTCCTGTTATGGTTCAAGAACCGGTGGGTTTGAAAAGTTTGAAACGGATGTTGTTGTCAGCTTACATTGTAATTGTTAATGCCAATAAAAATCAACATGTTAATGCCAATAAAAATCAACAAAATCACAAAGATCCAACAGTTTCTAACGCACCCATACCAATCTGACAAACGAAATTGAGGAACTTAGGCATTTATACTTGGTCTTAAAACTCCACTAAAGATTAATTACAGAGTTATGACTAACACAAACGGTCCTATAACTCCACTTCATTATTTTGGTTTATTTAATTATATCAGATCTTAAAGTTTAGTTCTAAACCAAAATTTGAATTGGGTTGTTGCATTTAAAAGTTTAATTCTAAACTAAAATCAGAGTTAAAAAAAAACTTTACCCCTAAACTATATGTAACTAAAATAGTAAAATCTATTTTTAATCTCGAATACCCACCAAAAATATATATAAACAATTAAACATATTTTAAATTACGAATACCAATTTTTGTCAACCAAATAGAATTACTTAGTTATGCAGAAAACTAACCAGAAGGACAGCTTTTACGAAGGTAATATTTTAAGTACGAATACGCATATTTTGTGCTAAAAAATAAACTTTGAGGTATGATAATCCTTTGAAGAACATATCATTTTTTTTGGTTAAATCAGGTGGTTTGGAGCATGTACGTCTCCCTGCGGTGGGATCCAGACCGAGTAAATACTCTCTTTTGGAGAGTAGATCCCTCATAACGTGAATCGAATTCGTGACTTCTAAGATCCCTACATTCGTGAATTCGTGACTTCTAAGATCCCTACATTTGTGAATTCGTGAGCTTAACCAAAGAAGTTATCATTTTGCTTCGCTCAGTACAATTAGTAAAAAATTCATTGTTGTCCTTTGAAATTCGGTTATATAAAACATGACTCACAAGAGTGTCAAGTTGACAGTTCATGGAAATCTTTTGATCTCACATCTGGTCTTAGATGAATTTGCTTGTAGGGGGGGATCAAATTGTAATCTTAGGGGCTAAGGGACTTGTAAGAAGTTACTGAAGTTACTTTCCTTCACTCGAAGATGTAAGTTTTATTATGGGCTATGAAGACTATCCTCTCCAAAAGGATAGATTGTCACGTTTTTAAATTAGATTGTGCGAAGGTAGTTTTAATGGTACAATCGCCTGAAGAATGGTCCGCTTTCTCCAATTATTAGACTTACTCGTCTTAGCTCTAGGACTCTTAGAAGTTTCAGGAGCCTTTCCCTTAAACCTCGACTCAACCTCAACTTGCTTAGCTCGGTCTTGAGGTGCTTGAAACCGGTTTTTGCATGATGTCCACATTTGTGTGCTTTTCGGCTTTGTGGAAGCCTTACGCTTACCTTGCTGCTCGATTTGAATTGCTAAGTGTAGCAACTCATCCATTTGGTATATGGGTGCAGCTCCACCTTTTGAGAAATTTGGTCTTCCAAACCGTCTACAAATTGAGCCATTAAAGACTCTTCTGAATCATCAAGTTCAAGCCAGTTCTTCAACGTCTCAATCTCATCGTAATTCTCCTCCACGGTCTTATTCTCTTATATCAAACGTCTAAACCTCCTATGGATTTCTCGATGATAGTGGTGTGGTGTGGCACATACCTTCTCTTAAAATAGAATTTCATATCGACCCACGTATAGACTTGGATGTATCGGTTCCTCCTTCTCTTAGCCACCTCTTTATCCCACCCTGACAATGCGTGTTCGGTGAGTTTGGCCGCTGCTACAGCCGTTTCTTAGGCTCAATATATTTGTAGCACTCAAAGATTCAGTCCATCCTTTTTTCCCAATCCAAGTAGGCATTGAGATCTACTCGTCCGACAAACGTTGGCAAGGTGAGTTTAGATTCAATGTGATCTTATCTAAATCCTAGGTCTCGTTGGTCTTGTCTTCGTATGTCCGGTGGCTCTCATTCTTCGTCCATCTCCAAGTTATGATTTCTTGGAGGTGGATCATTTCTCATAAGCCCTCGTCTAGGGGGTTGCTCGATCTGTCCAAGCCTCTCCTTGACCGCTCCAAACCTTCTAGCCATGTCGGCTCGCAATCAACTATAGCTTGAACCAACTGATCTTGTCCTCCTTTTCCAGCCATGACTTCGCAAGCAAAGACAACAACAATAAATTAAGGTTTGACTTGTTTCAAATAAAAATAAACTTAGTAAAATATTATATATATATATATATGTATATATGTGTTTTTTAATAGTTAACAACACCAATCACAAATACTAAAAAAGAAATGAAAGTTGGACAACAACAACCTAGTGATTGTTGATTGATATTCAGCTCTGATACAAGCGTCGGAAAGGGTTTACCTCCAATTGGCCGTGCGGTTCTACATGGTGAGCAAGGTGAATGGAAACGTGTTGGGGGATGAACTGGTGGATTGATAAGTGATCCACACGAGTTGTGAAAGACTCGTGATACAACTTGGGCATTCTTCTCTTTCTGGAATCCGCACAAACAAAGATAAAGAACTAAGCTAAGCGAGCTATGGCTTAAGCAAAACAATTTTGATTATTATTCATGTCTAACCCCTTAGAGCTCGACCTAGGATTACAAAAAATGTAAAGTTTACAAAAATATAACTTTAAACAAAATGGAATAGTGTCAAAACATAAAAGAGAAAAGTTCGAAAAAAAAAGCAAATCGCCAAAAAGAACAAAAGTGGCAAGTCTTGTTGTTGCTGCGACTCCTTCTTGGGCCTAAGTGAACTTCATTTGGCATCCTTAGAATGTTGGAATCTACTAGAAGCAATGTATGGGTTCCTAGACAATTCGGCCCTCAATGATTGTCTTTGAAGCCATATTGCACCACTAGGTTGTTGCCTCGTTAAAACATTTCTCGGAAAACCCATAGAGACAAAACCAAGATAAGGAAAAAGAGTGCAATCCTTATTGATGACTTTGTGCCTCGATCATGCTAACAAGAGGAAAAAGAGAGAAGTCGACTTCTTTGTCTGCATGAGAGGCTACTGTACTCTTTGTTCCCCTCAGGGCCGGAGCGCTACTTACGGCCGGCAGACTTCTGACCCGAGGAGAGCAAGACCAAATGTCAAAGCATCGTGACCTACTTATTCTTAAGCGAAGCTTTTGACTCGAATAAAAACTTCGTAGTTAGTTCGCTCGAGAGGCTAATATCACCATCGGTAATATCACCATCGGAAACTTAAGCATTCATGAAAAACCTTCCTTATATTTCATAACTTAAGTTTCATACAACAAAACCATTTTAACATGCATGCACTACAACAAAACATTTCGCAGCGGATAAGTAAACGTACATTTTGCAAAAGGCTAAAATCTATAAATCGGCTTCACCAAAACGTATTCCTTTCTGTCCCTCCGATCTAATGGTTTCCTGCAAGATTTGAGTTCGGTAAGCAACTAAGTCGCTTACTGAAAAACGGGTACCTAACAAGCATAACAATAATCTCCCACCAAACCCAAAGTAACAATCACCAACAAAAAAAATGATAATCGAACAATCACATAACGAAACATACACGTGAAGCAAAGCTTCTCATACTCATTTTAAACCAACCTCGACATTGGAAAGTTTTCTTAAGTTCCCCTTCTTACTCCACTCGGCCGCAGCCACAAAGGCTCGGATGACAGTGACTAAGCTGTAACGATTGCTTGGATCACGGACTCGATCGATTACCGCGTACATGCGACATACAAAGGGAGCAACCCGACAAATGCGTTTGTTTAAGAATTCCAATCCGTCAACTTGCGTTATTATGGCCATGATTCGATCCACTCCTAGAACCACATCAATCGTGCATAAACACCGAACATAAACACGTTCATCGGAATGCACATAATAAAAACTTCAAGCATAAACACCGAAAGAATATCAACTCACTACCAGCGGATCTTGCTTAGAAATAAAAGAAAGCCGAACTCACGTTTGACCCGAGAAGAACGAAGCAAACCCGACGATCCGATCCTTCCCCGGTGAAACAACTTCCGAACGTCCGCTCAACTCAGGCGCTTAACTTTTTGAACTTTCTCTGGTTTCTCCTAAACAGTTATTAAAAAACTCTCTAAAGCGTCCAACCAGCATAAATGAGACCAAGGCCTTGTATTTATAAAAAGCTTACTTGATGAGGGTTTCCCTTTCCCTTAGAATCTGCGTCCTGGTGACTCACGGCGCCCTTGCTTGTGAACGACACGACACTTGCATGCAAGGCGACCGCAACTGCGTGCAGCATTCGAAGCTTCATGCTTGTAGTCACGGATCCAAGCAGCTTGCAGCTGTATTAAGCCTTAATTTCAATCGTGCAAATTGACGAATGCGTTCGACTTAGATTTACGATGGTCTCACTGTCTTCCCCAAGAATTCGTCCCGAATTCATAGACCTTCCGTCTACACATCCTCAACAAACATTTCAGGGTAATTCTTGCGAAAGCTCTCCTCATCTTTCCAAGTCACCACAATCCTATTCTGCTTCCCCCAAAAGACTTGGATTTGCTGAAACTGACGGTTCTTTAGCTTCTTGACTCGACGCTCTCCTAGTCGAATCGGTCCTTTAGGATAAGTTAGATCAGTACGAAGTTTCTCTATTCTCTGAGGTTCAATCTCCGTCGGGTCCCTTATGTGTTTCCTCAACCTGGACACATGGAACACAAGATGTAAGGCCATATCTGAGGGAAGTTCTAAGCGATACGCCAACTCCCCGATTCTTCCCAAAATTTTATAAGGCCCTATAAATCTGGTAGCCAATTTGACACCAAAAGCGATCTTTACCCACGACCTACCTTCAAGTACACGATCTCAACTTCAAACACTATTCTGCGATTACGATCCGTACTATACTTCTAGTTGGTCCTGAGCCTTCTTCGTATTCTTTCGAGCTTGGTTTTCTCGTGGTCTCATCCACGATCTACGGCTAAGCGTTTCTCTCACCGAGTCAAAACATGGGTGTTGACACGGATGCCCATACAAGCTCATAAAGGCTTATGCGTATGGTGGAGTAAGCTATTGTTGAAAACTCCACCAAGGGTATGTGTTGTTCCCACGTTCCAGCCCAATCTAACATGCACATCTGAAGCATGTCCTCAATGGTCCGTATGGTCCGTTCCATCTGTCCATCGGTCTCGGGGTGGAACGCTGTGCTGATATGGAGATTAGTTCTTAGGGCATCCTGGAACGCTCTCCAAAACTTCTCGGTAAACCGAGGATCTCTGTCGGACACGATGTTCGCTGGTACCCCATGAAGTCGAACAATCTCTTTTATGTACAGCTTAGCTAAAGTCTCAAACTGATCTTCTAGTTTCATTGGGAGTAGATGCGTGGACTTAGTTAAACGATCCACTATTACCCAAATTGTTTCGTTCCCTCGTCCCGGTGCAATCGGCAATCCTGTGATAAAGTCCATCACAACGGCTTCCCATTTCCATTCTGGAATCGGTAGACTTTGCAGCGATCCTCCCGGCAAACTATGTTCCACTTTCAATAGCTGACAATGCTGACACTGCGCCATCCAATGAGCTACAGATCGCTTTATTCCCGGCCAGTGGTAGTACCGCCTAATGTCCCGATACACTTTGGTACTCCCTGGGTGAATACTGAGCAATGACTGGTGTGCCATCCTTAGTATTTCCTTCCTTAGGTCCTTTCCAGCTGGCACTGTAATCCTTCCATTCAACAGTAGTGCTTCAGCCAAGTGATAGCCACTCTCGTTTCTTCCATCGTTCTCTTTCAATTCCTCGATGATCTTCTTTAATTTCTCGTCCTCATACTGCTTTGCTCGAATCCTTTGAATCTATCCTGTTTGATTTACAGCTTGAACTCCTAACGGCTCACAGGTCTCGCTATCTAGTGTCGAGAGACGCACCATCTTAAATGCATCCGCTAGGGCTTCTACGTCCCTCTCAACGTCCACACTTACTCGACTCAGAGCATCTGCGACGACATTTGCTTTCCCGGGATGGTAGAGAATCTTCAGGTCGTAATCCGCAATGAACTCCATCCATCTCCGTTGTCTCATGTTGAGGTCCGGTTACGTGAACAGGTACTTAAGACTTTGATGATCAGTAAGACAAATCTTGTAACACCCCTGTTCCCCTCCTAGAAGGAGCCTTACTTCGAGAACTTCCGACCAGGAGTTATCGAGCAACCTGAGACCAAATGTCCGAAGCATCGTGACCTACTTATTCTTAAACGAAGCTTTTCAACTCGAATAAAAACTAGTAGTTAGTTCGCTCGGACAGAGCTAATATCACCATCGGAAACTTAAGCATTCAAGAAAAACCTTCCTTATATTTCATAACTTAAGTTTCTTACAACAAAACCGTTGTAACATGCATGCACTACAACAAAACATTTCGCAGCGGATAAGTAAACATACATTTTGCAAAAGACTAAAATCTGTACACCGGTTTCACCAAAAAGTATTCTTTTCCGTCCCTCAGATCTAATGGTTTCCTGTAAGATTTGAGTTCGGTAAGCAACTAAGTCGCTTAGTGAGAAACGGGTACCTAACAAACATATGATAATCTCCCAAAGTAACAATCACCAACAAAAGAAAATGATAATCGAACAATCACATAACGAAACATACACGTGAAGCAAAGCTTCTCATACTCATTTTAAACCAACCACGGCATTGGAAAATTTTCTTAAGATCCCCTTCTTACTCCACTCGGCCGCAGCCACAGAACGACGAGCAGTGGCGAACTAACTTATGCGGATTGCCGACTAAATCAATTACCGCATCGCCATGCGACATTCGGCTAAGGGAGCAACCTGATAGCCCGTACGTTTGTTTAAGAATTCCAATCCGTCTAACCCACGTTCTTATGCAACAGATTCGATCCACTCCTAGAACCACATCAATCATGCATAAATACAGAACATAAACACGTTCATCACAGGAATACACATAATAAAAACTCAAGCATAAACACCAAAGAATATCCGAACTCAATACCAATGGATCTTGCTTAAGAAATAAAAGAAAGCCGAACTCACAGTTTACGGCCATAGAAGGAACCGAAGCAAGCCCGACGATCCGATCCTTCCTGATAAAACAACTCCGACGCTCAACTTTTCTCGGAACTTTTCTCTCGGTTTCTCACTAAACAGCTCAGTTAAAAACTCTCTAAAGCGTCCAACCCGCGCAAATGAGACCAAGGCCTTGTATTTATAGAAAAAGCTTACTTCGGCCGAGGGTTTCCCTTTCCCTTAGGGTCCGCCACATCCTTGGTGACTCACCGCGCGGCTGCCATGCAGGCGACACGCTGCTTGCATGCACGACGACACGCAGCTGCTTGCATGCACGGCGACACCGAGCTGCCTGTTTGCTTAGTCACGGATCCAAGCAGCTTGCCGCGCAGCTGCTGATTTAAGCACCATAATTTACCGAAATCGATACTTGCCCAAACTGACGGACGTTCCCGCGACTTAGATTTCCGACCCATGGTGCGGGTCACTACAACTCGGTTATGTGCAAGTAATGAGCATTCTTAGAAGTAGTTTGGCTTACTTCGGCTCCACGATCATCTTCGTGAGATTCTAAACGATAGTTTATTTTGTTGAAAAATAATTGTTTGATAAAATGTCAAATGAGGCAGTGATGAAAAAGTTCCAAAATATGAAGGAAACGTAGGATTACTTTTTAGAATTTGTTTGGGTCATAAAACCTATTTTTATATTAATACTATATTTATTTGGATAAAATTAGTTTATATAATATGCCCCGGATTAAATTTTGTTCTGGATCCGCCATTGTGTGGGATTATCTTGCTGGAACTCTATTAGGATCAAATATAAATCATGATTAGGATCTCATTTTTTGAAGCCTCACTCGATAACAGTGGAACCGATCAGATCTCACACTTTTAAGGCTCACCTTTCAGGCATCCATCTACAGTATCCGTCAAGAGCGTAATGGAAAAATCCATGGTACTCACCGTTGTATACTGCTTAGGCCATTGAAAAATTAGTTACAGATCGACTCACGTCCCTTAGCTCACAAGCCGCATAATACTCTTTTCGCTCGATGGTTAGGCATCAGGAATATCCCAAGCTCTTAACCGGTCTTGTGATGTTTTTAATGTCTGTTTTTTCTCGGATCAATTTCTCATATACTCACCAAGTTTAAAACCATTTCTAACATACTCTACCCATTTCTCAAATACTCTCATGTGGAGCCCACCACTAATTTTAAAACCAAATCCCTCAAACTTCCTTTTCCTTCTCACACGCGCACACATTTTCCTTCCCTTCAAATGAATTAATATTAAACAATAAAATCTTTAAATAAAACACATAACCAGTGGGACCCACACTCAACCACCTCATCTTCTTCTTCATTAACAATCTCGTACGGACAAGGCTTCATTTCCACGAGTTGGAAGGGAAAAAATTCGAGCTTCTTCCGTTTAGCATCGAGCTTCTGTTCGCTGGCCCCATTGGAGCTACAGAACGAGCTGAGATTCTCCCATTAGAGCTGCGTTTGTAGGTGGTTCTGCGTTTGAAGAGGGCCACAAAACTGATTTGAGCTCGGGTTAGATTGGAGCTCGATTGAAGCTCGTTTCAGCTGATTGAAGTTTGTTTCAGGTAATGTGCGATATATTGTTATGGGTTAATGATGGATCCGGTGATTCATAGCTCGATATTGTGTAGTATCCATTTTCTGGGTACCACTGATACAACTGATATTACTAAGTAAATATGTAATACTGATATAACTGGTATTACTAAAAAAATCAGTATTAATGATATAACTGATATTACTAAGAAATTGTCTACTATTGAATTTTATTATTTTCAGGGTACAATGAATAAAAAGCAGTAGACTATCATATATTTTGATTATGAGGGATATTATTTAAGGAAGGAAGATGAAGTAATATGGATTTCAAGAGAAGATGTTCATCATGCGCTTTTGATGAAAAAATCGAGTGAGGAGGTCACTTATACGTTATTGGTTGAACATATATGCAGAAAGATAGGGGTGAATGAAGTTAGCACTGAGATGAAATTTAGTTATATTCTACTTTCAGTGGATTCTAAGAAACCGGTATATATCTTCGATGATGATGATCTTTTTTTTATATTTGGAGATGTATGAAGAAAAAATGGGCAAAATATTATTTCCCAGGAGAAAGGTACAACATATATACCACAAATGATGTTGAATCTATTAGTGGTGTTTCATGGACGAAAGTAAATAGTTGCCCTTATGAAAGCAAGTAAATAGCTGCCTTTATGGAAGCAAGGAAGAATACATGCACTGAAATGGAATTACATGATTTGTGTTCCAAGTATTATTGGATGGCGCATTAGGCATTAGCCTACTACAGGACGATATATCTGGTTCCTCATATGTCTCAGTGGATTATTCGTGACAACTATCTATTACGTATACAACTAGTTATTACTGATACAACTATCTAATAATATACAACTGGGTATTATAAATACAACTATTAAAAAAGTATATTACACTCATATGGTTATTTTTAATCCTATATATCGAAGTTACTGATATATAGGGTTACTACAACTATTATTATAAATGTAATTATTATATCTAATTTATTACAAAAAATTGAAAATGTCTTGTTGTAATTTTAAAATATATTAGACATGTAT
The DNA here is from genome assembly GCA_018361395.1 of Boechera stricta. Taxonomy (NCBI): domain Eukaryota; kingdom Viridiplantae; phylum Streptophyta; class Magnoliopsida; order Brassicales; family Brassicaceae; genus Boechera; species Boechera stricta. The sequence continues at coordinate 7,187,224 of CM031542.1, forward strand.
AGGTATTTCCTGAATACTTAAGCCACTATGATGTGATTCATAGAAAATTTGTAATTTGACAAATATTTTTCTATGAAAGTTTACTAACCTTAATTTATTTACCTACTGTAAATTGTACAACTAGAAAAATGCATAAAATTAATGATACAACTAGTTAAATCTTAAAACAACAATTTTACAAATATGTGTAAGTGGATACGATTGTAAAACTGAGTACAACTACGGTGTGAACGCATATATTTAATAATATTTTATTGTAGTGTGAACAAGTGTGAACGCATATGTTTAATAATATTTTAGAAATTTTAAATAATTTTTTTTTAATTTAGTTTAATAATTTTTATTATCTTTAGTTTAATAATAATTTAATATTATTTAAATATGTTTTAATTTTCAATTTTTAGTTGTACATAATAATCGTATGGTCATAGTTGTACTTAGTAATACAGAATCAGAAAAAGATGCAAAAATAATCTTAACCAGAGAGAGTTTCCAAATTCACAAACCTAGGGTTGTGACGGTCAACTTTTGCTATTCTCGTTTAATGAGAACACGGTAAAAGTATTTTGTATTCTAGTCAACGATCCGATGGAGAACCGACAAAGCGTCGTTTTCGTCGGTTATCCATCAGCAAGATGGAAACCCTAAATTAACATTGCCGACGGATGACCGACGTTTTATATGGTCCCATCGGCAAGCCGTTGGTTTTACTAGACTGCCATCGGAAAACCTTCGGCTAGGGCTTGTCTGTCGGTAACCCGTTGACAATATATACCGACGGAAACCCGATGACTACGGGAGAATCCGTCGGTTATCCGTAGGCCATACAAAAGTGCTGACGAAAACCCTACGTCTAGGGCTTGTCCGTCAGGAATCTGTCGGGTTTATTTTTACTCTCTATAAATAGAATCCTCCGATAACGCATTTCACCATAATTTTGACTGAAACTTTTACAAAACGTTTACAAAGATGATCTGTACACGTTTACAGAAACTTTTTCAGAAAAGTTTGTTGATAATTTTTACAGTTTTTGATTCAAATTTTTAAACACCATATTTTACCAGCTTCACGTGACTCAGAAATACGAAATATGAATGTATTTTAATTATTTGAAACACGTTGATGCTGGTAAATATGGTGTTTCAGATTTGAAATCTGAAACTGAAAAACTACCTCACGGTTAACTAAAAGAATCCCGAATCTCACCGAGAAAATTTTAACAGTTTTAAATTCCAATCTTGAAACTCCATTATTGCCAATTTTATGGGACTCGAAATACAAAATAAAGATATAGTTTATTTATTTCGAGCTCATTGATGTTGGTAATTAAGGAGTTTCAGATTAATATCTAAAATTTTAAAATTTTTGTTAACTTATAACCGACGGTTTACCGAGGGAATACCGACAGGGTGTCGGCTGTCCATCGGGGACCGCCGACGGCCAGACCGACGGATGCCTTCGGTCGTGGTTTCCCGGCGGTATAGTTTACCCGATGAATTGCCTAAGAATTGTATCGTCAGATTTATTTCGTCGGGTTAACCGTCGATTATAACCGACGGATTATTTTCCGTCAGATACTCCGTCGGTTATCGGCGTGTTTTTTTGTAGTGAAAGATGGGTTTTTTCGGGTGTTTTTCTTTGGCAATTCGGAGAAGAAACACAAACGACAAAAAAGAAGAAAAAATCGGAGAAGAGAAGAGAGAGAAAGAGTTTTTTTTTTTTTTTCAGTTTCACAAAACAAAACACAAAAAAAGAAGTGAGAACTATTATTTTAATATCTGATCCAATTCGGAATTGGGTGACCCAAATTTATTGGGTTTACCTGATGGTGGTGTTATATGATCTCACATTCAAACATATATATATATTTCTATATAACAGTCGAAGAAAGATGATCTCACATACAAACATAAGCTTTGGCATTCGGATATTCGGTTTGGTTTCGGTTCGATTTTTTTGGGTTTAGGATTTTTGGGTTTTGAAGTTGAGAACCCGTTCGAGTTTTTTATAGTTTGAGATCGGATTCGGTTCGGGTTTAGTATATTTTTGGACCAATCATAACTAGAACTAGTCAATCCCATTCGGATTTTTTGGGTTCGGTTCGGGTTTTCGGATCTTCGGATTTAGACCTCTAAAACCCGTTCGGATATTTTTTCAATATCGGATTCGGGTTCGGTTCAGATATTTTAAACTCACATTCAAACATATATAATTTAAGCTACATATGTCTTTTAATTTTGATTAAAAGGGATCTAATTTTATAAAAATTCCTGACTTTTGCTTTAATGGTACTTAGAAAAAGCAAAATTCCTTGAGATCTGAACTAAAATAGATGTAGAGTTTATATTGGATAATAAATTGGTAATTAGTTTAAATTAGATATGCTTTAATCTCCTATATATTATTTGGGAGTATATTTATAAATAAACTTTACAAAATATTAATAATTACACCACATTGCCATTACATCTAAGAGCAACTTAAAATCTCTCATTAATGATATTTTAGTCAATTAATTAATATGTGATCATTTAATTAAATATTAAATTAATTATTTATATTAAATTAATTAAATCATAAATGTAAAAAATTCGGTAACCATAAACCTTACGTGAATACGAGATTTTGGAAGTTAGAAGATATGTTTTGATAAGTATCCATATTGTTTTGTTATTATTCCAAAAACTATTTTTTATTATTCCAAAAATTCAGAATTCCCTTATTTATTTAAATAATAAATGCAAAAATCTGTTATTTATAAATAATATTAACAAATCTATTATACTGGATTTTTTGGAATAACACGAAAATCGGATTTGTTAATATTCCCTTATTCCAAATATAATATATTTGTTAATATTCCAAATCTATATTATCGTTCAATTTTAAATTTCTTATTCTATCAAATGATAATAAAATATAAAAAATTCCCTTAATAATGTCTTATTCATAAAAAATATGTTACTCGACTATCATAAAAAATATTTCAAAAAACCGGAATTTTCAATCGGATTTGTTAATAATCGGATATTGTGGTTAACAAAAAAATTGGATTTTTTAATATTCTAAAAAAAAATTGTTAATATTCCAAAAAAAATTTGTTAATTACTCCACCATCTACATACCGATTTTAAAAACAAATCATGTGTTAAGATCTATATATTTTAAAATGATGTTATTTTAAACCAATCAGAAATGCTAAGAAATATATTACTCAACTATTTGTTAATATTCTAAAAAAATCGGATTTTGGAATGGAATATTCTAAATTTATATCCACCGCCTAATATGAAATCCTAAATCGCTTTACTGGAAACTCCTATAAATATTAGATTAAGTTTTACAGAGCTGAGAAAAAACAGCCTCTGATTGTTCACATCTTCGTCATAGTGTCTAATTTATATTTGTATTTGGATGTTTACCTTTTTTCTGGTGCATCAACCCGAATTTTTTTCCCTCTTTATATCATGGTTACATGAAAAGCAAGATATGATAGAAGTTTGTGTATGATTACTCGGATTTGTTTTGGTCGTGTATGTTATTAAACATAACTTATTAAGTTTTGTTGTTTTTTTTCAGCAAAGATGCAAAAGTCTGGAAAACATCGATGCCTTAAACAAGGTGGTTTGTTTATTTCATTAATATGTTTTGATTTTTCTATTTAGTGAATTATGGGTATTTTTTTGCGTGATTTTTTTTACTCTTTTGTTTTTGGGGGTTATATAGATGATTTTAAAACTATCAAGCAAGAATTCGATTTTCCCTTTTAAAATATCGATTCATCGTATATTTTTTAATATTTTTAAATTTGGTTTTATTCTTTTAAACATTATTTGTACCTTTATAATTGTGCATGTTATTAAACATAACTTGTTAAGTTGTGTTGTTTTTTCAAGCGAAGATGCAAAAGTGTGGAAAATATCGATGTTATAAACAAGGTGACTTGTATATTTCATTTATCTGTTTTGATTTTTCTATTTAGTGATTTATTGGTATTTCTTGCGTGATTGTTTTTACTCTTTTGTTTTTGGGGTTGTATAGATGATTTTAAGACTATCAAGCAACGATTCGATTTTCCCTTTAAAATATCGATTCATCGTATATATATATTTTTTAATGTTTTTAAATTTGATTTTATTCTTTTAAACATTATTTGTACATTCATAAGTGTCGATTTTGCAAGAGGTAGCTAGAATAAAATCCATATATTTTTTAAATCATTAATTTTTTAGATATATAAATTTTAAGAGAATTATTTATTTATATCGTTTATTCTTTGTTTTTTTAAAACAATATTGCAACAAATATATGGAGTTTAATGCTATTGACGGGTATTTTCTGGTATTATTTATTATTAAATTTATATTTATCATATTGATATTATTTTAATATTTTATTAAAATTTATATTTATTGTATTGGTATTAGTTATGTCTAATAATTTAATCTGATTTTTTTTTAAGGATATGTCGGAGATGGTGGATATCATTGTTTCGTTTCTCATCATCCTGTTTGAAAAATACTTGTTGGAAAGAAGAAGCTTGATGAGTATGGGAAATTGTTTTACCAGTTACAATTATTTGTTCGAATTTTGTTTCTATGATTAAATTATATTTATATGATTGTTAATTATTCTTGGTTGATTACAACTGTATGAATGATTCTCCATTTATTCTTTTTTTAATGCTTAGGGATTTACCATTTTTTTTAAATTGTACATTTGTTCGATTTTAATTGTATTAATAATTCTCCATTTATATATTTTAATGATTATATATTTAACAAACACATGAAGATTGTGATAATGAATTGGTAATATTGGTTTGGTATTGGTATTAATGGATTTTATTGGTTTGGTAATATCTATTATTTACTGATTTTGTGTACCACCGTATTCCCTTCATATTATTTGGGAAGTATATTTAAAGATAAATCTTACAAAATGTTAATATTTACATCCCATTGTCATTACAAAAAAATAACAAATTATTATGTTTGTTTACATAAAATATTAAATTTTTACAAGAATCTAAATATTAATATATGCTAAGGTTATTTTGAAATTTGTACTCCCCAAATATTAAAATTTTACAAGTTGAAGTTAGTTTTAAATTAAAAAAATCAATTCTTACATAAAAAAATCTAATTTCCAAAAAAAATAATTAAATTAAATTGTAATTGTAAATTATAAATTGTAATTGTAAATCTAAATGTAAATTTGTTTATCACATAAATACACAATCAAAAAAAAATTATTGGAGAAAAAAATAAAAAGTTATCATAAATCGGATGCCATTAATTTAAAAGATTCAAAGTATTTAAAATTTCAAATCTAAGCAATAATATTTACGTTAATATAAAGATATTCGATCTTCTGATTTACTGAATTTAACAAATTAAATACATTGCCAAAAACATATATAATATACATCCGATATTTTTTTGTTTTGCCAAATCCTAATATTTTCAAAATCTGAGATTTTATTTTCTTTAATATTTTGGTAAACGCTGAAATTAATAGTAACTATACTAAATAATATATATACATATATATATAATTCTTTTAAATAAACATCAAAGGTTGCGGGTTGGTAAAACTATATATATATATTTTTGGATTTCTTATTTTTGCTAAATAAACCTTGAAAGTATAAGTTCATAAAAGAATAAATCTTAAATAAATAATTAAGTATCTAATTAACTATGTGACAGTTTCCTTAAATATATGATTTCGTGAAATTATATTATTAAAAAATTAATTACTTATATTCATGTATTCAAAATTGTTTTACAATTATTTACTATCCATACAACCAAACACAATTAAAGATTTTAGCATTAATTATAAATTAAGAAATTTCCGTTTAATATTCCAAAATTAATAATATAGATATTTACAAGATTTGTTAAGATTTAAAATTATGATTCTTCCATCATCTTTGTTTGATTTGTTTTTTTGAAAAATTTTGATTCATCATATAATACAAAAGGTTAATATTAAATTATAAATTATATAAAACATAAAAAAAAACCATAATCAAACGTTAACCTCTCATATCCTACTTAGTAATTATTCGATTATACATAATGTTTCTATGTTATATTAGCTATACTTATACATAATAAATTATTATTAGTTTATTTTAAAGTGATTACGTTTAAAATTTTAATGTTTCAACCTTGCGGTTAACCGACGGTTTTGTTACGATTACGGTTAATCAACTGTTGCAATTAGTAATTTTACTAACTGTAACTAGTATATTTGTATGGTTAACAATTACGTTTTTAACTGTTTTATAAGGTTACGATCTGGTTTAAAAATAGTCCTGTTACGGTCTGAAATTTGGTTACGGTTTGATTTTGGCCATCCTGGATTTAATTCTAAAGGCAAGCAGATTTCACTTTTATCAACTTTCTCAAAATTTCACCCACATTTCCGTAATCTTTACAATGCCAATGTTTCCTAGAATAACCACTACAACATTTATAGTATTTCAATATTTCTGAGCTTCCAATCTGAGTTGTTCCTCTGAAAATCTTCTAAAAGCATATATATAGAGGATGATTGGTTTTAGCGTTAGGAGAGAGAAGCAGAGGAGGTGATAAAAACAAAGGAAGATGATGGTTGTTGTGAGGATCTTATATATATAATGTTTTTAACGTACCGTTGTAAATATATGATTCTAACTCTTAAGTTCTAAAAATTTGATAATATCTTTTCGGAAGAAAAATCCAAGGTATTATTTATTTTAACTAGCTAATAGTTTTGTTTTTAGTTATGCAGAGAACTACATATGCTTGACAGCTTGAGTTAGTAATCATATGTTTGACAAGTTATTTTATTTCGTATTCAAAATTGTAAGTATTTTTTATTATAAAATATACCAAATTCTTTTTGTATGAATGTAAAATTATATTCAAAACAGAAACGTTTTTATAATGAATGCAACAAACTTCTTAACTTGATTGAAAATGTTTTTAAGAAACCGACTCTTATAAGGTCAATGAACAGTTGTCTCCTTAAAATCCAAAGACGAAAAATCCATTTGGGACAAAACCGTCAGTGTGAAAAAGAGTACAAGTTGTTCATTATAAGTCGGTGTAGATAGAAAAATAAATGAATGCTAATAAGGTAGCATCATCGAGATAATGTTGATATCAGACTTCCGAACGGATGGAAAACCAAGTTTTAATATACCAAATTCAACTAAACTCAAAAAAATTTTAATAATGTTTTGAAAGATGGTCGGATAATGCTTTATGTACATGTTTATATTTGTTTTTCTAAATAAATTTAATTTTTTCAAACTATATATTGATTAATATTATATTACTGAATATAACTCTTAACAAAATATAGCTAAAATAAATATGTAATATGAATAAGACATAAATTTGTATTTTTTTCTTCAGCAACAAAATCACTTAATTTTTAAATATCAATTTAATATTTTCGAATCTAAAACCTTCAACACGTGCATAAGCACGGGTCAGAATCTAGTGTGTGATTATTTGGCTTCCACCAATGCATATGTATAGATATGTTTGAATGAAAAACACATATAGTTCCATCATTTAAAATTTTTAACTCCATCAATTCATTTTTATACTTAAAATGAAGAAAGTTTTTCAACGCGTATTCACCGTTCTAATGGTCTTCATCATTCTTGTACTAGGTTTGTTTTTACTTCAAAATTATCTTAGTATATTATATATCATTATATATAATACAATCGTTTGAAATCATTTCTTTACCTATTTTAGAACGCGTGTTCATTTCTAATATATTATTATATTATATCTCGCGCTATATCGTGGATTTTTTTTTTAGTTTTAAGTTTTATTCTAAAGTCTTAGTTATAGTATTGCAATAATGTTAATATTTAAATAATAATTTTAAATTAGGTTGTTATTTATCATTCAACAAATTAAATGTTATTTTTATAACTGTACTCTCCAAATATTAGTAAGAAGATATTAACTTCAACTATTTGATTTTATTTAAAGAAACTTATTAGTATTAAATATATATCATTTAACTTCATGATGTGTTATTATTAAATAATAATAAAATTATGAGTAAAAAAAATATATTTTTCATAAATATTTGATTTTATTTAAAAATATTCATCTTAATCTTTCAAAAAAGTAATAGATTTTACAGGAATGTTTTGAATTTTAAATTTATCTTTTATGTTTGTAAAACAAAAGATTTTCTTGATTTATTATTTTAAATTGTATCTAAATTTTAATAAGGTTCAATTACATAATTGTGTTTGGTTATATGGGTAGTAGAAAAAGATTTATTAGATTATTTTGGCTATAAATATAAAGAATAAAATACTAACACATTTTTATATTTACTGACTTTTTCTTGTTTGCTTTTAAGATCAATAATATTGTATATAATTGTTTACAATTTAAATGTTTGTTTATAATTTGTAATTCTCAAATAATAGTATTAGATATGTATTATATGATTTTTAAATTAATTTTAAGTAATAATATTGTAGTGAAAATTTGAAAAATGTGTTTCTAATTATATTTTATATTTATTTTAGAATCTATAAATTTTCAACTTTCCCAGTTTTCAAACTGTTAAATTGCTCTGTTTTCGATTTGATGGCAGTTTTTTAAATTGTCATCACCCATTGTAAATTTTATTTTTGTTGATTAATAAATATAACATTTTAACAACAAAAAATGTTAAAAATGAAATGATGTTGTTAGATGATCTCACAGTCAAACATATATATATATATAGATATAACGGTGGAAGAGAGATGATCTCACATTCAAACATATGTATTTATATATGACAGTGGAAGGTAGATGACCTCACATTCAAACATATCTCATTTAAGCTACCTATCTCTTTTATTTTTGATTAAAAGGGATCTAATTTTACAAAAATTCCTTACTTTTTTTTGTATGGTACTAAGAAAAAGCATATCCCTTAAGATCGGAACTAAAATAGATGTAGAGTTTATATCGGAATTTAAAAAGGTAATTAGTTAGATATGTTTGAATGTGTGATTATTTGGCTTCCACCAATGCGTATATATAGATATGTTCGAAAGAAAAACACATATAGTTCCATCATTTAAAATTTGTAAAACACCATCAATTCATTTTTATCACTTAGAATGAAGAATGTTTTTGAACGCGTGTTCACCGTTTTAACTATCTTCATCATTGTTGTACTAGGTTTGATTTACATTAAAATTGTCTTAATATAATACATATAATTATATATTGTATAATCGTTTGAATCATTTCTTTACTTATTTTAGAAGGCATGTTCACTGTTCTAATATTATATATATATATATGTATATATATAATTGTTTGAAAAAAAATATTTAATATCATTTCTTTACCCATTTTGTTTAGTTCTTTCATTGCAAGAATTTATCGTCTTTATATATTATTCGTAATTATTGTGATATAATTTCCTTTAACATATTTATATTGAATATGCTTTTTCATCATCATTTTTCATGCTTCAGACAGCATAAGTAAATGTAAGTTGCATTTTTTTCATAAATATTTATGCGCTATAATTTAATTTTTAGTGTAAAATTAATTGACATCTTCAAAATATAATTAATAAATTTGAAAAAATTATTGCTTGTAATATTTATTAATACGCGCAAAACTCTTCAAAACATTTACATTTACGAGACAAAAATATACAATTCTCCAATTTTAATTTACAAACACAAATTTTATGTTTTAATGTAACAGTATCAGGAGTGGTGGTGAGTGCGCAGCCACAAAGTGAATGTATAAAACCTCTAATATTTGGAAGAAAGAAGGGGGAATGTGTTTCTGAAGATTGTAAGCTTATGTGTAAGATCAAGTACAAAGGAGGAATGGGTAAATGCTTACCTCACGGAAAAGGCATGCGGTGCAACTGCAGTTATCTTTGTGATATGTCTGAATTCAAAAGATAACTGATACCAAATTTTACAAAATACGTCTTAAAATAAAGTTATAAACCATGTAATTTAGTGGTTTCTGTTAGTATTATCATTGAATCACTAGTTGGATTCAAACATACATGATTCCTATTGTTGACCAAATATAAAAACAAATTAATATATAAAGTAATAAAACATTTTTATATGATTTGTGGTACATTAGTTTAAGCTAATTTCCCTATTGACGTGGATTCAAATAGGTTAATTTTTGTGTGTAAGTTATAGATGACACAAAAATATGAATTTGTATTGTATTCGCATTCACAAGTTAATTTTATGATAAAAATTAAAAATTAAAAGCAAAGAGAAGGACGTCAATAAATATTTTAAAAAATCAAAGTTAAAATCATCCAGAACCGTACAAGAGAAGCTCTCAACCGGTGCTCGAATGAGGATATGGGGTTATACCCAGTCTTGTTCGCTATGTGGTGAGACTAACAAAACATGCATCCATCTCTTTTTCGCGTGTTTATACGCCTTTAGTATGGTGTGGGGTTATCTTGTTGGAAATCTGTTGGGAGTAAAAATAAATCCTGATTAGGATCTCACTTTTCGAAACCTCACTCGATACCAGTGGAATTGATCAGATTTCACACTTGTAAGGCTCACCTCTCAGACATCTATCTACAGTAACTGGCAAGAGTGTAATGGAAGAATCCATGGCACTCACCGTTTTGCACTCCTCAAGCCATTGACATATTGATTGTAGCTGAACTCACGCCCCTCGGCTCACCGGGCACAGAGTACGACATAAATCTTTTCGCTGGTCAAGCATCAGGAATATCCCAAGCTCCTAACAGGTGTTGTTCTGTTTTTTCAAACCCATGTGATTCCTATTGTTGACCAAAGATAAAAACATATTAATATATAAACATTTTTATATAATTTGTTGTATAGTAGTTTGTTCTAATGTCCCTATTGAATTATGACATGGATTCAAATGTGTTAATTTTTGTCTGTAAGTTATACATGACCAAAAAATTTCTAATATGAATTTGTATTATTTTTACATTCAGATTAATTTGTAATAAATAAAAAAAATAAAGAATTTTAAAAATTTTGTCATAAAAATTTTAAAAAATTAAAAAACATAGGGAAGGACGTTAGTAAATTTTTTTTATAATCTTTTTAAAAATTAAAGTTAAAGTAATCTCTCTCTCTCTCTCTCTCTCAAGATACTAGACCTAAAACAGATAATACTTATCATGTATGTTTAAACACCGGCTTTATCTTGATTATTTAAATCTCTTTTTGTTATGTTTTATTGCGTTTAAATCTATCTATCTCTCTCTTTCAAGATACTAGACCTAATGTCCAAATGCACCTTTTTATTTTAGATGTTGAAGGTTGTCTTTGTGTTCTTTTTATTTAGGTGTTTAGGAGTGGTTTGGATCAAAGGGGATGCATCGAGCTTGGAAAAGGCTGAAGAGACGCACTTTTGGATGCAAATAAGTATAAGAAAAATAAAGAGAGGGTGCAAGTGTCTGGAAGATTGTGTTAGATGGAGGCCTTCCCATACTCGTATTAAGCTTAAATTTGGATAAGGCATAAATAATTGAGTTAACTTTCTATTGGCGGTGGTTTTAGATCATTTTGGCTAGTAGTTTAGGAGATATGATTGATTTTCGATCAATGCTAAAACACTAATAAGGATTTTCGATCAACTTTAAACTCATAACAAAGACCTCATCTGTACATAAGACCTCTTGTGGGGTTAAAATCTATTAAAAAGGATCCCGTCGTTTTAGAGGATCTTTCGTCGGTTATGAGTACCTACCGTCGCTGTTCACTTTTCACAGTTCTCTTGTTAGCAATGACATAGACATCACAATAAACTGGAACGTTACCTTCTTAACCGCCATTTAGTGAACAAGGTTTTATAGTGACCGGTTACTGATTATTTCACCCAACAATGACGACATTTAAAAACTGCCAAATGGATTCGAAGCTCAACAACAATTTAAACAGTTCAAGCTGAATGTGGTTTTCCTGCAAGGCGAGACGGTGATGGGGGACAACAAGAACCTTCGTAGATGCTCTTTAAATGAAAACGATAGGTTTGATTGCTTGACTTGTTAAGAACCATGATCCTTGGAGATATTCCCAATGCCCAACGCTTTTAATCCTTGAATTACTTCGTATTTACTTGCTTTCATTCTTATTTTCGTCATTAGAAAAAACCCAAAAACAAATCCCCATTTTATTTTCGTCTTAGTTATATTTCGTTCTTAGAATTCATTCTTATAACTTCACTTCTCTCTGTGGAATCGATCCTTAAATACTACACATGAGTAGTTGTGCATTTGCAGCCTATTCATTGTGTCTATTCAAGGTTTAAACCTGACCACACATCAATAAAGAGAAGAAGAAGCGACGAGAAGCAAAAGCGGTGGATATATCAGGAGAAAGATCATATTCATATGATGAAGTGGAGGAGGAGGAGGAAAGTGGCGATGGTGGTGGTTGTCATCTTGGTAGAAGAAGGTTGAAGTTGTTTATGCAAAACGATGGAGAGAGGGGTAGGTTGCTCGGAATAGTCGGGATACGCGGAGCAGGGAGGAAGACACAGCGAAGAATAGCATTTGGTGGGATTTAACGGAAGCAAAGTTCCAGACTTTTCCACTAGATTTTTAGCATCTTTGTGCATGGATTCTATTTTTTTTTCTTCTTTTTTAGTTTTCATTCTTTAATATATATATATGTAAATATATATATTAATATATTATATATATATATTCATTCTTTAATATATTACATATATATAAAATATATAAATATATATATATATATATATTCAAAGGTTTGACCGATCGGACCGACCAGTTATTCAGTAATAATTAATGCCGATTCAACGATTTCAAAATACGATATTATTTAAATATTTCTGAACTATTTTTTTTATGTAAGGTGTAGGTAAGTTACCTAGTCACTTATTAAAAAGCGACATTCCGTTTTTATTATATAGGATTTAATTAACTTGTCAAAACCTTAAAATTCACTCAAATGTTTACCACACACTAATTTTGCTTTGTAGAGATTTATCAAAATATTGAGTGGGTATTATTCGGTTTTAGATTTTTCTTGTGGAAAAATACATATGGTACTAAGAAAAAAGCAATAGTCAAGGCCTACTCGTCACTAAAGCAGAAGTCAAAGTTTGCTTCTACGAGACACACCACATGTTTTAGATTCGAGTCCCGATTTATATAGGCCATCAATAAGGACTATGCCCTAAACGAACCAGAATACGGCAACACAAAAGTAAAACATGACGTATGCAAAGACGTGACATTCGCCAACTGGAAACTTCATTAATTTATCTGATCTTCTTCCTTTGCCTTCTTCTACGTGCCCGCGTGTGTGTGTACATATATCTCTTGAAAGTCCCAAACTGAAAGAACAAGACAGAAAAACATCCAATCCAGACAAGAAACCCTCTTTGTTTTGTTTGATCACATCACACATTTCAGTACTCAGATCTGCCAGATTTTTTTTCCATTTTTTTTTTCTCTATTTCATCCTGTAAAACCCAAAATTTGGTTTTCTACAAGCAAACATGAACAGAGAAGTTTCTGAGCGAATTCATATTTTGTTCTTCCCCTTTATGGCTCATGGCCACATGATTCCAATCCTAGACATGGCCAAGCTTTTCTCGAGCAGAGGAGCCAAATCAACCCTTCTCACAACCCCAATCAACGCTAAGATCTTGGAGAAACCTATTGAAGCATTTAAAAATCAAAACCCTGATCTCGAAATTGGAATCAAGATCTTCAATTTCCCTTGTGTAGAGCTTGGATTGCCTAAAGGATGTGAGAACAATGACTTCATCAACTCATACCAAAAATCTGACTCAGGTGACTTGTCCTTAAAGTTTATTTTCTCTACCAAGTACATGAAACAGCAGTTGGAGTGTTTCATTGAAACAACCAAACCAAGTGCTCTTGTGGCCGATATGTTCTTCCCTTGGGCAACAGAATCCGCGGAGAAGTTCGGTGTCCCAAGACTTGTGTTCCACGGCACATCTTTCTTTTCCTTGTGTTGTTTTTATAACATGAGGATTCATAAGCCACAGAAGAAAGTCGCTACGAGTTCTACTCCTTTTGTAATCCCAGGTCTCCCAGGGGACATAGTAATCACAGCAGACCAAGCTAATGTTGCTGACGAAGAAACTCCATTCGGAAAGTTTATGAAAGAGGTTAAGGAATCAGATACCATTAGCTTTGGTGTTTTGGTGAATAGCTTCTACGAGCTGGAATCTGCTTATGCTGATTTTTACCGTAGTTTTGTGGCGAAAAGAGCTTGGCATATTGGTCCGCTTTCGCTATCTAACAAAGAGTTTTCCGAGAAAGCCGGAAGAGGGAAAAAGGCGAACATTGATGAACAAGAATGCCTCAAATGGCTCGACTCGAAGACACTTGGTTCAGTAATTTACTTGTCCTTTGGGAGTGGAACTAATTTCACTAACGACCAGCTGTTAGAAATTGCTTTTGGTCTTGAAGGCTCTGGACAAAATTTCATCTGGGTGGTTAGGAAAACTGAAAACCAAGGTAATCTTTTCCTCTTCAGGCTTCAGCCATTATTAATCAACGTGGTCTTTTTCAGTATATTTCCTTCAATATTAACATTTGCTTCTATTTTCGTATTGGCAATAAGTAGACACACTCATGTACTTTATATATTACTTTGTATCAATTTATTTGCTATGTAGAATTCTCCTAACATATAAGACTTGGTTTTGGTGCGGTTGGGACAGGTGAAAATGAAGAGTGGTTGCCCGAAGGGTTTGAGGAGAGGACGACAGGGAAAGGGCTAATAATACGCGGATGGGCCCCGCAAGTGCTAATACTTGACCACAAAGCAATTGGAGGGTTTGTGACACATTGCGGATGGAACTCAGCTATGGAGGGCATTGCTGCAGGGCTGCCTATGGTGACGTGGCCAATGGGGGCGGAACAGTTCTACAACGAGAAGCTATTGACAAAAGTGTTGAGAATAGGAGTGAACGTCGGAGCTACCGAGTTGGTGAAAAAAGGAAAGTTGATTAGTAGAGAACAAGTGGAGAAGGCAGTGAGGGAAGTGATAGCTGGTGAAAAGGCAGAGGAAAGGCGGCTATGGGCTAAAAAGCTGGGCGAGATGGCTAAAGCCGCTGTGGAAGAAGGAGGGTCTTCTTATAATGATGTGAACAAGTTTATGGATGAGCTGAGTGGTAGAAAGTAGAGTAAGACAGAACATGTTTAATGTTGTGAGATGTATTGTTGACTTTGTGTTCTTCTTTGGAGTTCTCGTTTATGTCATAGACGAGAGTCTTAGCTTTTGCCACTATTTGGTAAGAAAAAGTCCGTAGTGTGTTTCTAAATAATAAGTCAAATAGAATAAGACCGTAAGACATGTACTTAGTATATCTATGATTGATTCAAGTTTCTGCTTTAAGAGATCAATCTTCTTTATGCATACTTTTTACTTCTTGTGATCTTGATCTCCCATCTAGGGCCTTTTTTGATAATTGAAAGTTTAACCGCGCGAAATACCAGTTAGCACCCTAAATCACTTATTTGTTCTATTCGAATGGAAACCTGAATGTTGGAAAATTGACTATGTGGTAATTGAGACGAAATGATATTAAGGAGTTGAAATACTGGTGTGATTAGGATACATCTCACCGGGATTAGGGATTAGTATCCCGATATCCACTATCAAGTATCAATAATGAGTTTACACTAATACACAACTCATAAAAGCCTTAACATTAACCAAAGACCCCAATCACATACGTAAGAATTCGCCATGATAACTTACAAGTCTCACAATACTCCATATTGGTTTTGTCTAGAGGAGGGCATAATTCTCGTTCCATCCCATTTCCGATCCTAAATTCCATGGAAATACATTCTCATATGATACAAGCTTTCAATTTCCGTTTAAGGAACAAGACATGATGGAATGGAAACATGAGTTCTAGAAATCTCATTTGGGATAAGTTCTTTACCAAGTATAATATAATTTTTATATAATATATGTATATATTTTGTAGACTAATTGTAGTAATAAAAATAAATAAAAGAGAATATTATACACAAACTTAATATTATATATTCAAATTTTTTCAAGAGATTACCAAAATTGCATAATATTACATTTAATGTCATTTAAATTCTAGTTTGTCTTATATGAATGGAAAGCTTTTAATTTATTTTGATTTTATTATGACTGTGTGGTTTATATTTAATGGATTATATAGGTTGGTCTGTCTTTGAATTTTAAGTTTATAAATATTAAGTAACACAAGGTTTTTTCATTTGCTTCTTGGTTAGTTTTTATTTCTTAGAGTTTTTCGTCCCGTCCCAATGGTGTTGAAAATAATAATTATTTATTAGATAAATATCTTCCAATTTTTTATGTTAACCGACATTACAAAGTCGGTTTTACTTCCCTATATATAGAGGTGTTGTACGCAAAGTTAAGTGGGATTAATTACAACAATCTTTTATTTTATTATCTCTTTATCTATCACTTTCTCTTTACCCTCTTAATAATTAATAACAAATATAATATATAATATAATATTATTTACAACACGTTATCAGCACGACCGCTTATCCGATTTAAGTCCGAGCTAATCTCTATCCGAGATTCCGATCCTTATCCAATTTAAGGTATAATCTAAGGTATGATTTAATTTATTGTTAAATCATTTTAATTCATAAATTATTATTTATATGGAAGGTTCTACCTTTTAATTATTATGGAAGGCTATGCCTCCTCAAATATATGGTAGGCTCTGCCTCCTCACTCACATGGAAGGCTATGCCTCCTCAAATATATGGTAGGCTCTGCCTCCTCACTCACATGGAAGGCTATGCCTCCTAAATAAATTTAAATTATTTTTATTAATTTATAACTTATGATTTAAATTATTTCGTCATCTATATATATTTATATATATTATTTATGTGTATAACATTGGTAAAGCTCGATATCGCGCCTCGATATATCGAAATAATTATATGACATGGGCATTAGATAAAGATGCATTTAAAAGTAACGGCTTGATGCCATCGACTGACAAAAACGGTCCCGGAAGATAAAAAGGCGAAGGCTATGATATTTTTACGTCACCACCTCCATGACAACTTAAAAATTGAATACATCACGAAAGAAGATCCGCAGATCTTTGGCAATCACTAAAGATAGTTTGATCACCAAAAATATGTGATCTTACCAAAAGCTAGACATGAGTGGTTAAACCTCCGCTTATGGATTATAAAAGTGTAGTGATTATAATTGTTCGGAATTACTTCAAGATGATGTTATGTGGAGAGAAAATAACCGATAATGATATGATCGAAAAAACTCTCCAAACATTTCATCCGTGAATGTATCACTACAACAACAATACGACAAAGGTTATACTGATTCGGAGTTAATGAATACACTCCTAGTTGCCGAGCAAAATAATGAACTCGTGATGTTAAATTATAAGACTCGCCTGTCGGACAACATTCCTGCGAATGTCGATCCTCATCCAAACAAGATAATTGGCAAGGACAAGGACGAGGTAGAGGCCGTGGTCGTGGTCGCGGTCGCGGACGTGGAGGCAGAGGTGGACAAGGAAGGGGATTCAACAATAATAGTTACAACATGGGAAAGGCCAACAAAAATAACAAGAAAAACGATCATGCAAGCGCGGTAACTACCCAAAAAGAAAATATATGTTACAGATGCGGAATGAAAGGCCATTGGGCACGTACCTGTCGTACGCCTAAACATCTTGCCGATCTGTATCAAGAATCCCAAAAGGCAAAGGAGAAAAATGGCGAAACTAATTTTGTCTCTGATGAGCCTGGACCTTCATTCGATAATACTCATCTTGATATTGCGGATTTTCTCGTTGAACCGAGTGATGTTAACGAGTAATAAGATGAGTAAGACAATGTAATATATTGTCTAAGGTCGATGTAAAATAATGTCTTCCTGAAGAAGACTATAAAATAAAAGGTTTAATGTATAATATATTTTATATTGTAATATAATGTTTAATATTATTTAAAATGAACCATTTTTATTAATAATACAAGCGATTACAAAGAACACCATTACATAAAATAATAAAACGACATTAACAATAAACTCTCCGTGGGTATACTCCCCAACGAAGAGACCATAAATACAAACAATAATTAAAACTAAACAAATCATTAAGCAAAATCTAAACATCTTCAAAACTAAAACTAAATGAATAAGAAGAGATGAGATTTTTGTGTGAATAAATGAATGAATGAATGAGTGTATTTATAGATTGAAATTTTTTTCTAGCCGTTGGAAAAGAGTAAAATTTTTTGAAAAATAAAAAATAAAATTCATCATAACCGTTGGAGAAGAATCCGACCGTTGGTGATAAATTGAAAATCAATCTGAAATTTTATATGTGATCAGTTAAATTTTAACAGTTTCAGATAAATAATTGTAATAATTTTTGGATAATATGATAATAAATATTGTTTTAATATTTTAAACATGTTTTAATGTATCTCCTATTTATTTTGACCCAGAAGATGTCAAAATTTGTGAACGGAGATGGAGATATATGTCTGGCAGATAGTGCAACGACGCACACGATATTAAAAGATAAAAAATATTTCTCCGATCTAAAATTAAAAGAAAGTGGAGTAAATACTATATCGGGAAATGCAAAAATTATTATGGGTTCCGGAAGAGCCCAATTCTCAATGCCAAGGGGAACAAAGTTTGAAATAAATGAGGCATTATATTCCCCCAAGTCATACAGAAATTTGTTAAGTTTCAAAGATATCCGAAGAAATGGATATCATGTGGAAACCAAGAATAAAAATGGCATTGAATATCTTTGTATCACAAAATAATTTCGAGAGAAAATATATATTAGAACGCCATTTTTCTTCTGACGTATTCCACAAAATTAATATTGAATCATATGCCACAGAAACCCAAGTTTACCGATATATTTAAAGTATGGCATGAAAGACTGGGTCATCCGTTCAATTATGATGAGAAAAATTGTGAAAATTCTAGTGGCCATCCATCAAAGACCGTAAGATCTTTCAATCAAATGAATTTTTATGTGATGCATGTTCTCGAGGAAAACTTATAATTCGGCCATCACCAGCTAAAATTGGAAATGAATCACCAAAATTTTTAGAAAGAATACATGGTGATATATGTGGACCGATCCACCCATCATGCGGACCATTTCAATATTTTATGGTATTAATGATGCATCAAGATGGTCCCGCGTGTTTGACGACACGAAATATGGCATTTGCCAGATTTATTTCCCAAATAATCAGGTTAAGAGCACAATTTCCTGATTATACTATCAAGAAAGTAAGACTTGATAATGCTGGTGAATTTACTTCGCAAGCCTTTAATGATTATGATGTCATCGGATTGAGAACATCCAGGCCCAATGCTCATACACAAAATGGCTTGGCCGAATCTTTGATTAAACGGTTGCAATTAATTGCTAGACCGCTAATAATGAGAACAAAACTCCCAATTTCTGCATGGGGACATGCTATCTTGCATGCTGCAGCGTTGATTCAAATTCGACCAAGTGCATATAATAAATATTCCCCATTACAATTAGATCCGTCGCAGCCAAATATATCGATCTCCGTTTGGATGCGCAGATATGTACTATTGCACCTCCCCAACGCATAAAATGGGACCCCAACGAGATGGGTATTTATGTGGTTATACGTCACCAAGTATAATTCGTTATCTCGAACCTCAAACTGGTGATATGTTTACAGCTCGTTTTGCTGATTGCCATTTTAATGAAAATGAGTTCCCATCGTTAGGGGGAGGAATTCGAGAAACTCCAAAAGATATCACATGGTATTCACCATCGTTGATATCTCTGGATCCTCCTACGAAACAACGTGAACTCGAAGTGCAGAAAATTGTACATTTACAAAATATGGAAACAGTTACTGATTTGTGGATACGAAAAGGGTGACAAAATCGTATATACCCTGCAAATGTTCCATCAAGAATCGAAGTTCAGAGAAGATCGATGCTAATAAAATAAATGAGCCTAAAGTTCAGCTAAAGAGGGGGAGACCTATGGGTTCTAAAGACAAAACTCCCCGGAAGAAAAAGGCTATGGGAGAATCAAGTTCACATAAAGAGGTTCCTGAAGAAACCCAAAATGAGGAAAGTCCAGAAGATTTAAATGAAATAGTTCCAGGAGAACTACCAAAAGAAAATATCCCTGAAGAGGGACACGATACAGAAAAATATGAGATGTCCATAAATTATGCCCAAAATGAAAAAGTATGGGAAAGAAATGAAATAGATGATGATGATGGAATTTTTCATTTTCCGTTAAAATGAAAAATGATGATCCGTAACCAAGGTCCATATCAGAATGCCGGAAAAGACCTGACTGGGAGAAATGGAAGATGGCCATGCAAAATGAATTAATCTCCCTTAATAAGAGAAATGTTTTTGGACCTGTGGTCACTACACCTAAAAATGTGAAACCTGTAGGATGCAAGTGGGTATTCGTGAGAAAAAGAAATGAAAATAATGAAGTCACAAGATATAAAGCCCGACTTGTTGTCAAGGTTTTTCTCAAAGACCGAATGATTATGAAGAAACATATTCTCCGAATGGATGCAATTACGCTCATATATTTAATGAGGACAAGATCCCAAAATCTAGAAATGAATCTTATGGATGTAGTGACAGATATCTATATGGATCACTGATAATGAAATATATAGAAAATCCCGAGGGATGAAAATGCCAAGCATTGAGCTCAAAGTCCACGGATATATGTTCAAATTACACGATCACTTTACTGATTAAACAATCCGACGCATGTGGTACAATCGCTTAAGCGAATATCTTTTAAAGAAAGATTATGTGAATAATACGATATGTCCATGCGTTTATAAAGAAATCCTGAACGGATTTGTGATCATGTTTATGTTGACGACTGAATATAATTGAACTCAAAAGGAGATTGAAGAAGACGAAATGATATGAAATCGAATTTGAAATGAAAGATCTCGAAAGACAAAATTTGTCTCGACTCCAAATAGAACACCTCCAAGATGGAATATTCGTGCATCAATCAAATTATACCAGAAAATTACTTAAACGTTTTAATATGGATAAAGCAACTCCATTGAGTACTCCAATGGTTAACAGACCGCTCAATGTTGAAAAAGATCCATTTAGACCATGTGAGGATAACGAAGAAATATTGGGTCCCGAAGCACTATATAGCGCTTATGCTGACTAATGTATCTGCAAATCGCACACGATATAGCTTTTGCTACTAATCTTCGCAAGATATAATTGCCTCCCACACGAACATTCGGAACAATAAAACATATTTTCCGTTATCTCCAAGGATAATCGACTTAGGATTATATTATCTGAAACTCAAATCCCGCTTGCTGGTTTTGCACGCAGTGTATTTATCGATCCACATAAGGCAAGATCTCAAACAGGGTATATATTCACAATAGGAGGAACTGCAATCTCATGGCGATCTCAGAAACAAACACTGGTCGCTACTTCATCCAATTATGCAGAGATTATCGCACTCCATGAAACCTGTAGAGAATGTGTGTGGCTCAGATCTATGATCAAGCATATTCAAGAAGCAAGTGGCATAACCGTGAATAAAGAACCCACAATCATATTCGAAGATAATTCGCATGCTGTCAGCAAGTTAAAGGTTATATCAAGAGCGATAGGACAAAGCATATCCCACCAAGATTTTTCTCTTATACTCAAGAACTCGAGAAAAATGGAGAAGTCAATATTGAATACATTCGCTCCAGCGACAATTCAGCAGATCTCCTTACGAAGGCGCTACCGACCACAATATTCAAAAAGCATGTTCATAGCATCGGGATGCGTCATCTACGAGATTTATGAATAAAAGCATTTTCCAGAAATAATATGTTATCAGATTTTTTCCTCGTCAGCTTTTATCCCATGGTTTTTCCAGCATGTTTTAACGAGCAGCATAATAAATAATTGGAGTGTTGAAAATAATAATTATTTATTAGATAAATATCTTCCAATTTTATGTTAACCGACATTACAAAGTCGGTTTTACTTCCCTATATATAGTGTGTGCGAAAGTTGGATTAATTACAACAATCTTTCATTTTATTATCTCTTTATCTATCACTTTCTCTTTACCCTCTTAATAATTAATAACAAATATAATATATAATATAATATTATTTACAACAAATGGGACCTTTTTTGTCCCCAACTTCTATTTGCAGAACATGAATTAGTCCATTATTTTTTTGAAACCTCGTATAAGTCAAATATTCCTCTCGTTTATTTTTTATGGCAACATAAAAATCTGCTAGACCATAAACATAATAATAATTCAGTCTTTCAAGCAACCAAATACACATCTAATTGATGGTGGAAGTAGACCTGTCAAGGGCAACATACCAACCCACTAAACCCGCATTAAATATCACCCGCTAAACCCACATTAAATATCACGACAAGTTCTTGCCCCACATAATTTGTAGGGTTTAAAATCTAACCCGCACCCGCAAAAATCGCAGGGCCCGCAGGCCAACCTGCATATACAAATTACTTGGAGAAATTGTGCAAATATAAAAATTTGGAAGAAATTTATAAAATTAAGGGTAAAAAATGCAAAATTCTATAAAATATAGGAGAAAAATGAAAAAAAATATATGCGGGTACCCGCGGGGCTCGACCCGCTAATCCGCCAAATTTTCCAACCCGCTCCGCGAGATCCGCAAATTAGTGGTCTTATTTTGGTGAGCCCGAATCTATCCCGCAGTAGATCAAAACCCGTGGGACCTGCGGGTGCGGGTCAAAATTGACAGCCCTAGATGGAATATTCTAACAATCAGAATTAGTCATGGGATAAATTAATACCTGAACCGAAATTTCCAAACCAAATCGGTTTTTGGTTATTTCGGTCGAGGGTCAGTTAAGGGTTGACAAAATATCTGGATCCAGATATCAAGCCGAACCGGTTTTTGGTTATTTTGGTTGAGGGTCAATTATTAGTAGGGATGGACAACATATCCGGGATCCGATCTGCGACAAATTCGGACATCAAAGCGAAATGAATTGAGATTGAGATAGTAAAATTTCAGATCCAGGCAAAACGGATCCGGAAATCCTGAACGAAATATTTACTTGATAGGATATTAAAAAAACAGTTAACCGAAATACGCGAACCGTTTGGCCCGAACAAGACCGAACTCGCAGGTCTACAAGTAAGAATGATTGTATTTTGTTTTATTTCTTTTTAACATTTCTAGGGTTCGGTTTTGGTTTCACACACAAAACAAAATAAAACAAAAAATAAAAATTAAATATCGTAGTTATAAAACCAGAAAAGGGAATCGTGGTGCCTCTCTCTCTTTCCTCTCAGCAGTTGTCTTTCAACATTTCCCCCAAATCTCTCACCAAATTATCTTCGATATCGCACGCGCCGCCGCAGGCTTCGCCGCCGGCAACTGCTTTTTACCCTTTTCTTCATCTTCTTCTTCTTCCCTCTCCTCCCTTATCCTCCATAAAAAAAACCATAAAAAAAAAGAATCTCTCTGCTTCGTTTCTTCTTAATTCTCCGTTTCAGATTCCTATATCGATTTGTGATTTCATTTTCTAGGGTTTTTCAGAAATAACGAGAGGGGAGGGAAGAGTAAAAGAAGGAAAATAAAATCCCATAAAAAAGAAGAAAAAAAACTCTTAAAAACCAAAAAAAAAAAGAGAAATGGCTCAGGTTCAATCTCAAGGTCAAGGTCAAACTGTGAATGGCTCTGTTCCTCCGGCTATGGCTGCTGGCTCTGGAGCAGCGGCTGCTCAGTTTGGTACTACATCGCTTTATGTTGGAGATCTGGATGTGAACGTGACGGATTCGCAGCTTTTTGATGCGTTTAGCCAGATGGGTCAAGTTGTATCGGTTCGAGTTTGTAGGGATTTGGCTACTCGGAGATCTCTTGGTTATGGATATGTCAACTTCACCAGTCCCCAAGATGGTTAGTTAGGGTTTTGTAATCAAGGATTTTGAAACTTCAATTTTTCTGATTTGTATATGTTAATAGCTATTCTTGGATTGTTCAATTATGTAATAGTTAGTCCTGTGTGAGTTTGAGTAGTATTAGGACAAAAAGTTGGGATTTTTCGGAATAGTGCAATTATATTAGTTTCAAATGCCTGGACTTTAAATAAAATTGCATCAAGTAAGAAATGTTTTCTTAATAATGTTGGTTATGCATTCTCTGTGGATGAATCTGAGATTGTGGTTTGGTCATTTTGCGAGAACACTTTATCCTTGCTATCTGTTATTCTGTCATTTGATGGAACTTCATGGTTGTGTTTATGTGGCAGCTGCAAGAGCGATTCAGGAACTGAATTACATACCTCTTAATGGGAAACCTGTCAGGGTTATGTATTCTCATCGTGATCCTAGTGTTCGCCGAAGTGGTGCAGGGAATATTTTTATCAAGGTATTCTTCTGCGTCTGTACTTTTAATGTTTGACTAATTGCTTTTCTTTTCGGACAAAGATATAATAGATTGAGGTTAGGATCTGTCTTTTTTTTTTTGTGACAAGATTGTATCTTTATTTTATTGGGATACTGAAATCTTGTTTTGACTCTTGGAACGATGACAAAATTTGCGTTTTGGTTATATATGGCAGAATTTGGACAAGTCCATAGACCATAAAGCGTTGCATGATACGTTTTCTGTGTTCGGGAACATAATCTCGTGCAAAGTAGCTGTGGATTCTTCAGGGCAATCAAAAGGCTATGGGTTTGTGCAATATGAAACTGAAGAATCTGCTCAGAAAGCTATGAGTCAATTGAACGGCATGTTGCTAAATGACAAGCAAGTGTATGTTGGACCTTTCCTCCGGAGGCAAGAAAGAGATTCTACTGGTAACAAAACAAAATTCACCAACGTGTATGTGAAGAATCTTGCTGAATCAACTACTGATGATGATTTGAAGAACACTTTTGGTGAGTTTGGAAAGATAACAAGTGCTGTGGTGATGAAAGATGGAGAAGGGAAGCCAAAGGGCTTTGGGTTTGTTAACTTTGAAAATGCTGATGATGCTGCTAAGGCTGTGGAGTCTCTCAATGGAAAAACATTTGATGATAAGGAATGGTTCGTTGGTAGAGCTCAGAAGAAGTCTGAAAGGGAATTGGAACTAAAGGTTCGGTATGAGCAGAGTTTGAGGGAAGCTGCAGACAAGTTTCAGAGTTCTAACTTGTATGTTAAGAATTTAGATGACAGCGTTTCTGATGAGAAACTCAAAGAGCTCTTTACACCTTATGGCACTGTTACATCTTGCAAGGTTCAATATTCCCTTCTCTACTTATCTGAATTCTGCTATAATGTGTTGATTGCATATATAAATTCCCTTTCAAAAATAACAGGTGATGCGGGATCCTAATGGCATAAGTAGGGGCTCGGGTTTTGTTGCATTCTCAACTCCAGAAGAAGCAACGAAAGCTGTAAGCCAATTGTAATGTCTTGCTGAGTTCATGCATGATGAACAAATATAACTCTTTAACGATGGTATTTGTACAGATGTCAGAGATGAGTGGTAAAATGATTGAAAACAAACCTCTCTATGTTGCCGTCGCTCAGAGAAAGGAGGACAGAAGGGCCAGACTGCAGGTTTGTTCTCTTGAAATTGCCTTGTACTATAAGATACTTAGCTTTCTATCTCTTTTTGTTTATTTATGTGTCAGTTTTAAACAATTTAACCTGTCAATATTGAGTGAAATTGACCCGTCAAGATTGAGTCTCTTTACAATTTCCACCACTGATACAGAGATGCATCTTGATAAACATGCTTTCGGATTGTCCCTGACTTCTAAGAGTAATACATACATCTAATTTTACTATTCACCGATTCCAGTTCTGCTTGTATAATAGTGTATATAGTAAGAAAGAAAGCCCATTCATGTGCACTTAACTGTTGTGCATTCTTTAATCTAAGATTTAGATGATGCCTTCTGGAACTTTATACATACCTGAGAACTTTATGGTCATAAAAATTTCATACAATAACGGGTATCTACACCACAATGTCAACAGGCTCAGTTTTCCCAGATGAGACCAGTTGCGATGCCACCATCTGTTGGTTCTCGCATGCCAATGTATCCCCCTGGTGGTCCCGGTATTGGACAACAAATGTTTTATGGTCAGGTACCCCCTACTATGATTCCTTCACAGGTATTTCTGCTTTTTCCTTGCACTTAATAGCTATTCACTACTTTTCTTACTGAGAAACATCTGTTCAGAAATGTAATTCACTTGTGCGTTATGCATCTTCTACCTTGCATAAAAATTCTAGCTTCCAGCTGGTTTAAACCTCTATAACATGATGTTTTAGCTCTACGATTTAAGGCGTAGCAATGTATAATATATTTTTCTTTGTCTCATCACTAAGAAGATTGGTTTCATAATTTTGTTCTTCTGAAAAGTGTTGGATGATCTTAACTTGTGATTGAACATGGCAGCCCGGGTTTGGCTACCAGCAGCAGCTGGTTCCTGGAATGAGACCTGGTGGGGCACCAATGCACAACTTCTTCATGCCAATGGTTCAGCAGGGCCAGCAGCGTCCGGGAGGGAGACGCCCTGGAGGGATCCAGCAATCCCAGCAGCAGCAGCAAACTCCCATGATGCAGCAGCAGCACCAGGTTTTTGTCCTTCTCAATCGCAGTAAAAAGTTTTTCGGTTATACTTGGCAGGAAGTTTCATGATAATCTTTGTGGGTTATAACCAGATGCACCCAAGAGGCCGAATGCTCCGCTATCCTCAAGGCCGTGGTAGTGGTGGTCCCCCTGATGTGCCTGGAATGCTTCCATATGAGATGGGTAGTAATATGCCACTGCGTGACCCTGTGCTTTCTCAGCATGTTCCTATTGGAGCTTTGGCTACATCCCTTGCTAATGCTGCTCCAGAACACCAGAGGACGGTGAGAAACCTTTCCTTCACTTTTGGCTCTTGGGTTTCGTTCTTAAATCTTGATTGTGATATTGTCATGTGTAGATGCTGGGTGAGAATCTGTATCCGCTGGTGGAGCAGCTAGAGGCCGAGTCTGCAGCTAAAGTGACTGGGATGCTTTTGGAAATGGATCAGACTGAAGTGCTCCATCTCTTGGAGTCACCTGAAGCTCTCAAGGCTAAAGTAGCCGAGGCTATGGACGTTCTCAGAAGTGTTGCTGCTGGTGGTGCAGCCGAGCAGCTTGCCTCCTTGAACCTCAATGACAATCTTGTCTCTTAAGTGTTCTTGTCTTTCTGTTCGATTTGAAAATACATTTTTTTGAAGTGTGGCTTTGGTCTCTTCCATACACAGTTGGAGACCTCTCGGAGTTTCTTGTTTCTTTCCTTTTCTGTAGTATTCTTTGACATGGTTTGTGCTTCTCCCTCCACCCCCAGACTTAATACGTTTTGTTTGAAAACTTGATTTGGTATTTTTTTTTTTATTTTGGCTTGTTATTTACCGAATTTCAGGGCAGTTGTGATCAAAAGAAGTAAATTAAGACATTTAATTTATGTGCGCATGAATCAAATTCTCAAGTGTAGACATGCTCAAGTGAAAATATACTAAATCGACAAATAGTCCATGGAGAGAAAATGGCTCATGCGGAATCGAATCATAAAAATAAACTACAGGAGCCAAGTAAGCAAGAAGAGACAATAGCAGTTCTAAAGAAGAAGACTATGGAGTCATGAATCTTAAAGACCAATAAGTCTCGAGAAATGTAATTGACGAACCAACTTATTTTGCAATGTGGAAAGCTTTCGAAAAAATATCTACTAATCGAAATTTCTACTTAATAGAGTCTATCTTAAACAACATTTCTACATGTTTAAGATTAATGAATGGAAGTCAATGGACGATATTTTGGATGTCTTCTTGAAACTAGTATCATATCTCAGTTCAGTAGTCTTTGTGCTAAGATCTTTAAGGAAGATCATGCGATATATTTTCCAAACTCTTTACCAAAGCAACATGATATATATTAAAGATACATTGAAATACGCTAGAGAGACTCTTACCACCAATTTTCTCATTCATGGAGAACATTTTAAAACACTTATGTCTTGAAGACATCAAAAACTAAAAAAATGTGTTCACTTGTCTTTAGTGGTTCAAGAACTATATGAAAGACCCGAGAGTGTTCGATTATGATCTATGATTGTAACCGTTCTTTTTTTTTTTTAATCATGCTTTGTATCTTGTTTATGATTCAGTAGATGCACACTCTTTGGCAAAGTAGCCAAAGTTTTAAGTTTAATATAAGAGTTTGTTTGACCAAAACAAATAAATAAATAAATAAGTTGATAGAGGAAATATAAGGATGGCCAATGATACATTCTCTAGGCATTGGTCAAGTAAATTTCTCAAATAATGGTCTATTGATTGTCACAAGTGAGATGATAAAGTGGCAATTTTTTTTTTTTTTTGGTCAAGAGAAATTGGAAATTTAATTGAAAGATTAACGTCACAAGTGAGATGAGACAATGTTGAGGGCCTTGTGGCTTAAAAAATTAAGACATATAAATTAGAAAAGTCTAAAAATTCTGGTTAAAAAAAAAAGGGAGTTTTTCAATAACAAGGAAAAAAATCACAAATTATTCTTTACCGTGACAATTGTCTTTTACACATTTTATATTTTTTTTATTATAAATAAGAAGAAAGGTAGATAGAGCCTAAGGACAGCACCATATAGACAGACAAGTGACGTCCTGCAAAATCTTACACTAAATTAATGGCAGAGATGATTCATTATAAAGCACCAAACTTTTATTTTATTAATTTTAGGGAAAGAAAAAAAAAAATCATATCTTTCGTTTCATTACAATAACTTATGTAGATTATTGGAAAATTTTTGTCACATGAAATCTGTACGTCTCTGAAACTTCTCATCCATCGCTTATATGCTTCTTCTTCAAATTACCAAATTTCATATCTTTCTTCTTCTTCGTCTTTCTCAGTTTCTCTACGTTTCTGAGAAAAAAATTGCATTTTTTTTTTGTCGTGATAATCGAAAGAGACTGAAACCTAAGATTCGTGCAGAGGAGAGGACACCACACCACACCCACAAATTAAAACTATCAAAAGTTTTTTAATTTGATTTCAATTGAAGTTTTTGAGACCCATTTGATTCTCTAGGGATTTAGCAAGTACCATTTTTCTCAATCTTATAAAAAATTTCACCTTTTTTTGGTTTGTTTCTACTTTGTCTCTAATCATCGGTGTTCATTGTTCAGATCGTTGTGATATTGGTTCGGGATTTTGATGCATTGCAATAGCTGGACGGATCGGGATTGACCCACTTAAAACCGGTTATATTCTCAAGATTGGAAATTTTCAAATTTGGCATCGGATCGTTTGGATTTGTAAGTAACTTGATTTGGTTTGGTATTGAATCACAATGTGCCACTCATGGTTCTTTTGTGATTAGGTAATTAGTATCAGAACTCTATGGTTTTAGTTCTCAATGCTAGTTACTTTTTTGGTTTCATGAACTGGAAGAAGTTTGACAATATTTACTCTCTATTGTGTCAAAAATGAGCATAGCTGTAATATGTACCCACTTTATGTTTTATGTTGAAGAATCCATTAAAGAAGTTTACAAGTTAGGCAGAAGTGGTAGTTTGTTAGTTCTCTTTGGGAGTTGCTTATATTTTTAGTTGTTACTCTTATGTTATGTCAACTAGTTTGATGAGGTTTTGGTTCTTATTTAATCAATTGCTAAACCCAAACGAAATTAACTGTTAAGTTCATGACTTCTAATACTTCAGTTATGTGCTTCACGGGAGTCACTAGTCAGCATGATGTTGTAAGCAACTTTTGATACATATAAATGCTGCTTTTGATATATGATAGATATTTGACATTTGTGTGAAAGTTTCTGATCTTACCTTTTTCTGGCACCACCTGGAAACATAATGCAGGAGCTATAGTTGGAGCCTGAGCGAAGCCTGAAGCTAGGTAGCTGGGTGGCCTGTGATGATCGTAATGGTAAATGAGGTGCTCTTGTTTCTGTTCTGTTACTTTTTTTTTTTAAAGTTCTCATTCATGGATTTCTAATGCATATTTATTTTCTTGTCTGCTTCCATTTGTGTGACTCTAGGTCTCCTCAAAGTCCTTGTAACTTTGGATCTATTTACTGGAAACTCCTTGTGTTCTAGTCAAAGGTATGAATCCAATGCAAGGGCCACGGAATACTGGTGGTTCATCTACTGAAATGAACCAGGCAGATGGTGAATCGATTTATTGCACAGAGACCTCTTTGAATAACATTCTGATTCCAGCAGACACTGGATTTCCAAACAATAGTATGCCTTCAGGACAACCAACTTACGCAAGTTCGAGTTCTCATGCTGCTCAAGATCATAACTGGTGGAGGTTTGGGGAATCCAGCTCCATATCAGGGCCTTCTGATCAGATCAATTCCATTGGAATGAACACAAATCACCAGATGCCTCAAGATGGTGCTCATCACTTTGTTGACTATGGATCTGAGGGAAGGCAATTAGGTTTGAATGGTATGATGGTACATGGAGGGGTTCAAGCTGGCAGTCACATCAGAAATGGGCCTTCTTTCTTGCCCGGTTCAAGCTCTAATCCTATGACACAGCATGTAGATATGAGCATGGACATGGATAGCAATAATTGTAGTGCACATGCTTCTGGGGTAGTTATCCGTCATAATAGCTATGGGAGTTCATTAGGAAGCTCTATTCAGGCCGCTGGGGAGAGCAGCAGTGGTCCTGCTTCTTCGTTTGGTGGTTGGGGTTCGTCCTGCAAAAGAAAGGCTCTTGAAGGAGCCCCTAGTCATTCTTTTTCTGGTGAAATTTCTAACCGCATTGTTCAGACTGAAAATAGTGCTTCGCATGGAGGTCTTGCTCAATATGGTGCTTCAAGTAGCTTAAGTTTGGCTACACCCTCACAAAGTTCTCCAAATGTTACTAATCATTTTGGCCCGACAGAACAAATGTTTGGAACTGGTGGTGGAAGAGCAGTTGCAGCCAGTGCTTTTCATTCTACAAGAAACACTGACACCTTATCTAGAGCTGGTAGACGATTAAATCCCAGGCAGCCTCAGGAGTCTATAGCATTCAGCATATCACATGCAGGAACTTCTGTGCGTCCCACTGGTTCTTTGCAACAGAATTTACCATTAAACTCTCCTTTTGTAGATCCTCTAGATGTGAGATCAACATCAATTACTAGTGGCTCAAGCACTGGTGAGAATCAGACAAATATAGTCCACCTCCCTGCTTTGACCAGAAATATACACCAATTTGCTTGGGATGCTTCTTTCAGTTCCAGAGCCAGCAATTCTTCAGGTATTGGGATGCCTGCAGAGCGAGTAGGACCACAGTGGGAAACATCGAGAAGCAACCCAGAGCAGCCCATGTTTGCACCTGCAACTGACATGAGACATCCGGTGCATGATCTTTGGAGTTTCACACGTGGAAACCCTGGTTCATCTATAGATCCTCCATTTGTTCCTCAAGCAGGGCCGAGTTCAGATATTCATGCGCCACAGCCTAATCCCTCATGGATTCCTCCTCAGAGTGCCCCAATACATAATCCATCGAGAACTTCAGAACTTTCTCCTTGGTCTTTATTTCCTAGTATTGAATCTCAATCTGCTAGTCATGGTGCCTCTCTTCCATTATTACCCGCAGGCCCTTCTGTTTCCTCAAATGAGGTGACAATGCCATCTGGTTTTAATAGCCGGAGCCATCGCTCACGGCAAAGAAGATCAGGGTTGTTATTGGAGAGACAAAATGAACTTCTCCACCGTCACTTAGGGAGGAGCTTAGCTGCTGACGGTAATGGAAGAAATCAAATCATTTCCGAGGTATGGGTTTTATAAAATACTGGCTCTTGTATGATAATTTGGTTGATGCTATATATGAATCTTTGTAGCATCTTTCACTATCTTTTATTATCCAATGGTTTGATAGGATAATCCTTCCAACATAAGTATCACATGTTATGAATAATTGGGAGTTAAGAGTGTGCATTTATGGGTTGTAGTCATGGTTTTTAGTTTGTTATGTGCGTCTGATTGAAACTCAGGGTTCTTTGTTTAGTTGGTCTTCTTTTTGTTTTAAGGTTTTCTTGTGATTTTCTCTGTAGAATCTTAATATGCTTGAGTACGTACCTGTTGGGTGTGAAATTATCTGGTTTTGTACTTTTTGTGATCTAACTTCATGTAGATAGAGTTAAAAAAATTGATTCATGCATGGTCTTTTGAAGTAAGGTTATGTAGGACAGTGTATTGATCAAAACTTTGGAGACTTGAATATACGCCATAATTTGGTTGAAACCTGATTTCTTTGGCTGCAAGTCACAATGCCATATCACTTTTTGTTAAATAAAAATGTTGACATATGTCTCTTCTGAAAGGTATAACTTTAACTGTTTGAGAGCTAGAGCAGTTTAATGCACTCTGATATGACTTCCATATGCAAACTGTACTGATGTCTTATGATTTGGGAATGCTTGTTTTCTAAAGCTAGTTTATAAACTTCCTTAGCAACTGCTCCTGAGATTTGATAAAATGTGCATTAGCGGTTAGTACGTTGTAGTTGGACATGTATTTGATTTTGATGCACTTCGATAAGTATTTTAATAGTGAGCTGCACTTATTCCTGTATTTGTTCGCAGATACGTCAGGTGTTGCACGCCATGAGAAGAGGGGAAAATTTACGGGTTGAGGTATGATTTTGACACAAGTGATTTCCTGACTCTCCTGCCTGTTAATATCAGTTAATGGATAAAACATTTCTTGGTAAATCTGTTGTCCTGATATACTTTTTGGAAGACGCAATGCCTTTCCATGCCATGAATAGTAGTGTTTGTTTTATTACCTTTAAGCCGTAGTGTCTGGCGTTTAAGTGTCTGACATTTTTGTTAGCTGCAGTGTATCATAGTTTTAAGTATTATAGGGCTCACACTATGAACAAAATTTTATGCATTTGTGAGTTCCTTATTGCTATTTATTTCCTTTTAAAATCATTATATATGTAGCTAATCGTCCTTTTTTTTTTCCAATTCGATAAGGATTACATGGTGTTTGATCCACTTATCTACCAGGGTATGACTGACGTGCATGATAGGCATCGGGAAATGAGGCTTGATGTTGACAACATGTCGTATGAGGTAGTATTACTTTCTTTGACTGTTAATCGCAATCTTCCCATTTTCCAACGTGTGAGAATGAATGTAGGAGCTATTGGCTCTTGGGGAACGCATAGGAGATGTGAGCACTGGGCTAAGTGAAGAGGTCATTTTGAAAGCAATGAAACAGCACAAACATACATCTTCTTCTGCTGAGTTGCATCAGGACATAGAGCCATGCTGTATTTGTCAGGTATTTGATTAAGTATGAACTAGAAGTGTTTTGACTCCTGAACCATTTCTCGTGTGATACCCATCTTACCCACTAATTGTTTAGCATAAAAGATAAAGGACCAGAGTTTCAGGGTGTTTGGTCTTTGGTTTGTTTGGGAACCTTTTGGGCTTTGTACTTTGTTCTTACCACTACTCCCTGAGCCGGTTTGTTTCATCTAACAATAGTCCTCCGCAATGTGTTTTGTTAATTGAGGCTGCTTCTTTTCTATTAATTTAACTTACCTTGATCAAGCCTAAAATTTGTAGGCTTTGTTATGTTTTCATCATAGATGATGATGTGCCATAATGAAACTAGCAGATTTATTAGCTGAACCGATATAGTAAGGAAGGGTTATGTTTCCTTTGATCTGCAATGAAAATGTCGATTTTGGGGTAACATTGGTTGATTGAATTAGTCACTTCTGTGTCTATTTTTAAGCTGACATAGTTGAATTAGTCTCAACTCACGTAACTGATGTGAAAAAGCTGTTGCTGCTGTTTGGACAGGAAGAGTATGTCGAAGGCGATAATCTTGGAACCTTGAAATGTGGCCATGAATTCCACAAGGACTGTATCAAGCAATGGGTCATGATCAAGAATCTCTGCCCCATTTGCAAGACAGAGGCATTAAAGACGTCATAGTACGTATACGTGCCTCCCATCTTCATCATGCCTCCCGACTCCATTTATCATCACTGCAACACCAAAAATAACATAAAATAGAGATCTTAAAGTTCTGTTATATCTGTATATCTCATATGAGAATTTATTGTTATGCTTAACTCATTGTGTCACACTGTTCAAAGAACATTATGACAATTTCATAAAAAAATCCATGGAGAAGAGAATAATTCCCATTTTTACTAGAATCCATTGTAACTATTAATAGCCGATGGTTGAGGGATAATATTAAAAGGCCTTTCAATTTTTACAAAAGACTATTTTGCTGCTGACACAACATTTATACCAAATTTGGCAAAGGAGCCGTAGATAGTCGAAGTGAAATCTAATCCATGAAATGTCTATCATAATATCCTTATCAGCTGCATCTTTGAGCAGCAACATTATTATCAAGTACAAACAAAAACATGTCTATCAAAAATGCCTTATCAGCTGCATCTTTCCTACCATTTGGTATATCAACAAGGTTCACACCGGTTCTTTGACAACCTTCTCTAACCCGATGAACGCATTGAAAGTCCCATGATGCAATTGAATAGCCATTCTTATGTTACTAGCCATATCTTCAGGACGTACGTCGGGTACATGGAAGTTTTCAATGTCCTAGAGAATGGCCACATGACCATTTGTAGAACAGCGTCTTTGTGTTGCAATCATGTTCAAATCTGTGGATTACGGGCATGTTACGGAATTCGCAATAAAAGCACCTCAAGTGCTAAACAGAATAGGTATTAGTTTGATAATGGTTAGAGCAGCAAACTCGGATTCGACCAGAATCGACGAGGATGTTGTGCAGTAATGTGTTAGATGAAAAAGTCCAACGGATTTTAATTAAGTTTTCTAAGAGGTACACTTGTATACGGAATCAACTGCAATGTCAATGCGTCGACTGTTGTTTTTCCACTAAGAGTGACATGTTGTGTTGTTAAATTTTTGTGTTAGTGGACACTAAATTTCGAGTCATGTAAAGAGTATTGGTAAATGAATGTAAGAGATCGTTTGCATTATAATTATGATTGTAATGCTGTACTAGTTTTTTAGTGCCTTTGTTGTGTGTCGTCGTTGCAATATTGGTTTGAAAACCTACAACTGTTATGGATGGCTGTGACTGATTTGGTTTTCATGAAGGTAGTCTCTACTACTAATACATCTAAAGAAATTTGGAAAAAGTTACACGGAAACTATCAAGGAAATGATAAAGCAAAACTTGTGAGGCTAGATTCTTTAAACAAGATGTTTGAAGATCTGAAGATGAAAGAAGGAGAAAAGATTCGGGATTATACAAATAAAGTAGAAGAGGTAGTGAACCAGATGAGTTTACTAGGAGAAGAGAAGACAAGTCACCAAGTTATCAAGAAGATATTAAACTCAATGCCAAAGTCTTATGTCGGGTTAGCAGCTTTAATGCAATAAACAAAAGATCTTAAGAGGATTACTGTTACAGATCTCGTTGGATCACTAATCTCACATGAAGCAAAGTATCAACCAAATGATGAACCAATCGAATGAGCATATTATGAAAAGTTCAAAGGAACAAAATTTGGCCAGAGATTAGATCGACAACAGATAAAGAACAATGAAGAAGATTGTTACTTAAGAAAAGGAAATCACAATGGAATCTGCAAGAAGTTAATAAATCTTGCTTCCATGAAGTTAATAAATTAGCCAATTATTTGAATTTTTATTTGAACTTATACTAAATCAGAAAGCAAAACTAAAATCTAAAATTAGATGAAGCAAAATTGTGTTGGAAAAGATACATGTCCTTTGTTGGTAAATATACAGACAAAAGAACGTATGTCACCAACGATTTAATTTTTTTTTTTATTGAAGTAGGCACGGGGCAGTAACCACTGCAATCACAGGATGCAATTGTATTGTCATTCTTATGTTACTAGCCACATCTTCAGGACGTATCTCTCTAGGAAAAGGGCAGTTTCAATGTCCCACAGAATGGCCAAAGGACCATCTGTAGAACAACGTCTCTGTGTTGAAATCATGTTCAAATATGTTGATGAAGGGCAGTTACGAATTCACAACAAAAGCACTATAAAGTACTAAACAAAATAGGAATTAGTTTGGTAATAGTTGGAGGAGCAAACTCGGATTCAACAAGAATCCACGAGGAGTTGGGAGTATGGATGGTGTGCAGTAATGTGTTGGAAGAAAAAGTCCAAAGGATTACAGTCGAATTTTCTAAGAGGTACCACTTGTATACGAATTAAGTCAATGCATCGAATGTTGTTTTTCACTGAGTGACATGTTGAGTTG
Organism: Boechera stricta; assembly: GCA_018361395.1. Taxonomy (NCBI): domain Eukaryota; kingdom Viridiplantae; phylum Streptophyta; class Magnoliopsida; order Brassicales; family Brassicaceae; genus Boechera; species Boechera stricta. The sequence continues at coordinate 7,223,599 of CM031542.1, forward strand.
TTAAATTTTTGGGTTAGTAGGCACTAAATTTCGAGTCATGTTAAGAGTATTTGGTAAAAGAGTGTAAGAGATCACTTGCATTATAATTATGATTGTAACTGTATATTCACAACTCTTTTTTACGTTTGTTGGGTGTCTCCTTCGGGTGGTGGTGAGACTGAAGAGCAAACACTTGGCTGAGTCTTTAGAGGAAGGGGGAATCCACACGGTAAAGAAAAAACAAAGACGAACCAAACACACAGACACAAGCGTTGTAGAAAACTCAAAAGGGTTTATTACTTAATTGATTCGTGAACTGAAAGTATAAAGGAACTGGGCTTATATAGAGCTCTTACAAAGATTTTAAAAGTTTAAAGAAAGAAAGAAATAAATCAAACTTGATGCATGTAACCTCCTTGTACCTAGCAACTTGGGCATAATTCCCATATTTACCAGAATCCTCTCTAACTGTTGATAAACTGATGGTTGAGGGATAACATTGACATGCCGTTTACTTCTCACTAAGTTCGTTGTTTTCAAATTCTCGAGAAAAAAAAAAACAGTACTGAAATGCTTGCAATGCAGAATCAAAGCTTCTGTAAAAAAATTTGTCCTAATGAAAGAGTACATACAATAATACTGGCTTATTCCCAACCAGAGAGTACATAGTAAACGGCTCACAAAACGCACCGTCTGACTCATTACCGCATGCTAAATTCTTTCTTTCCAATTTCTCGAAAGTAACAGAAATGAAATGCTTGCAATGCAGAATCAATGCTTCTGTGTAAACATTTTGTCCTGAAGAGAGTGTAGAGAGCATATCAATAATACTGAGAGCTTCTAGGCAAGGAGCTTACATTGCTTGTCCCCAGTGATAGAGAACGCTGGAAGCGGCTCACAAAACGCATTGTCTGATCTTATATGAATGAGTTTGGGCCCCTCTAAAGCGCCATGATAAATTTGCTCCCTGTAGCAGGATCTTCATATATGGCAACAACATCCCTGAACTTGTCAAAGAGCTGCTCCAAGTGATTCACGCCCATCTTTTTGTAGTCCAATGGCCTCTTGTACCTTAGCTTGTATATCGCCTCAAAACAATCCATCTGTAACCGATAACAATAGCTCACCAAAATGTCTTGTAGCTCGAGTTTGAACTCTTCCAGATTCCTCTCGCTCTGAACCGAGCCCGTGTCTGAGAATTCATCAGAGGAGACTCCTCCATAGGTAGTTTCCTCGTTAGGCTCTTTTCCTTTCTTCTCTCTTCTCAGTAGGACCACAGGGGAAGAGGGAGAGATGACGTTCAGTTTGGAGTTGCGCAGATAAACAAATCTCTTGTTGCCTTTACCATCCACTGCAATCACATCACCCATCTTTTTGAACAGATCCACAAGCTTAGGCACACCATAGTCCGATACAAACAACGGTTTGCTGAAATTCCTTTGGTATTCAGAAGGAATACGCATGAGAGGAATACATCCACCTGAAAGCTCTAGCAACTTCACGAGTTGTCCCTTCAAACCATTTACATCTCCTGGCGCTACCCACATGGTGGACTCAAGGTGACCAGGAGGAGGACAAGCCAGAGACTCCCCTGAATTGGATGGCCAACGCGACATTGCACTGCCACTAAATTCGTTGTGAAACTGGGAGACCATGACAGAGGATTCTCTTGCGTTACTATAACAGCTACCTCTATAGAGAATTGTTTCATCTTCATTCACCCCATCCAGGTTACTGTTATCATTGATATTGCATCCCATGAGATATGGCACAACACGAGGTTTGGGTAGCGGAACAAAGCCTTCACCATGAACAATACTTTGCCAGTCCCAAACAAACCTACCAGCACTAGACAAAGCTGAATTCACATAAACACCAGAAGGTATCACAAGAATCACAGTGTACCCACGCTGACCCAATATATGAAGCGCAGGCGCAAAATCGACATCTCCTGATATGAGAATGATAGTCGAAGGCGGCTTATTATCAAGTACAAACAAGAACATGTCAATCAGAATCGCCTTATCAGATGCATCTTTCCTGCCGTTTGGTACATCAACAAGCTTCACACCGGTTCTTTGACAACCTTCTCTAACCCGACGAGGAAACGCATTGAAATCCCCATAAGCCGAGAATATAACCACCGGACCGGATATCACAGGATGTAATTGAATAGCCATTCTTATGTTACTAGCCACATCTTCAGGACGTACATCGCTAGGAACAGGGCAATTCTCAATGTCCCAGAGAATCGCCACAGGACCATCCGTAAAACAACGTCTCTGTGTTGCTATCATGTTCAAATCCGTTGCAGAGTTTATTCTTTCTTCAGAATCAACAGAGACTATAGCTGTTGCTGATGGATCCTTAGAATAACTTGACATAGCTTTTTGTATCATCAACGACTCCTGGAATTAAACTAACAGATTAAATAAACAAAAAAAAAACCCCAAAATTCACTTGATTAGTGATGATTTTAAAGGCGTGGATTACGAAAGAAAGCTACGGAAGTTATATACATATTTCGAGAAATTGCGATGAAGGACCAAAGCAGAATCTATTGATTTCGTCATTTCCGAACCAAAATACCTGATTCAGGGGAGAGACACGGATCTCGAAGACTGAATGAATACAGACGCGTAAACGATACGAAGATGGAATTTGGCAATTTCTTCAGATTAATACTTTGATTCTACTGAATCGTCTTCTCCGGTGGACGAAATTAATTTATACAAAAATGGCGGATTTTGGGACTTTTAAGGTTCTACTAAAAGTTTTCGCTTTAGCCCAAAGAGTCGGTGAAACTATTAAACTAGTTTTTTCTTGACCGTCTCCCATACAAAAGATTAAAAGAATATCCAATAATAAATCAGTAGGCTTGGGTATATTAACCTTAACCAGAACCTAACAGAACGGAAACGAACCAAAAATTCGGAATTCAGTTCTGTTTCAGGTACTACATAAGAACCGAACAGTTCTAATTTATAGAACCGAATGGTTCTCGGTTTGGTTTGGATAAAATCCGAGAAAAACCGAACCGAGAATCGAATGGTACCCACAAAAAACCGAAACTAATACAAAACATACCCACAGTTCTTGGTTTGGTTCAGATTCAAGTGGTTTTGACCATGTTTTTTTTTTGTTTTGAACGGTTATTTTTGGTTTTTTTGGTTAAATCGGGTATCTTAGTTACTTTTGGTTTCAAAATAACCAATTGGAACCGAAACCTTTTTCAGGTCTCATTCGATTTAAATTTCAAGTACCCATACCAAACTGAACCGAACCGAACCGAATTTTAATTAGTTCCTATATGGTTACTAAATTTTCATATCTGAATTACCCGAAAACCCGAAAGAACTGATCTGAACCGACCCGAAGAACCGAACGTCCAGAGATTATAAATGTTTGGATTTTTGAAAGAGAAAAGTTGCACAAAAATAGAACATGATATATTGGAATTTCATTTGAAATATTATATAAGAATATTTTAGATTAACAATACAAATAAAACAAACAAAATAATTTTAACACTTCGCCAAACGAAATTGTTTTGCATTGTCTTTTTAATTTCTTTATCAACATTTGTTTTGCATGGTTATTCGTCATTAAAAAAAATATAATAACAAAAAAAAAACAACAACAACAACTCTCTCGACTCCAAGATGCGTCAATATACACAAAAAGCTTGTGAAACTACGGCATCAAGAGATCGTCTTTAGCAATTTTCGAATCTAAATCTGTGGAATGTATTTGTAAACACAACGCACAAAAAAAGTTTGGAAACAATAATTATGATTGTGTTGATGGTATGCTTGGCCGAAGTTTATGTTTCATAACTAGTGTTTCAATAATTGAAACTCAAATGTGGTGAAAAATGCTCATATACATTGTCATCTACAGTTTGTAAGTTATCTTCTATACATTAAAAGATACATATTTTGGCTGATGTATTGTCGCCACAATATATCTGAGTCTTTTTTATTTGAGTTCAGAAGTTGATACAACTTTTTGATTTCTTTAAATAATATTTTTCCTCTAAAATTCTAATTAGTTAATAAGATATTCAAGTAAGATTATTGTTTTCTTTTATAGATAGTCTTTACAAACGAGTAATTAAATATCAAATAAAAAGGATCTCAAATCGTGATTGTTATTAATAGGTAAGATAATAATATTTTTAAATAAATAAATTTTTAGTTATAATTTTTACAAGATACATGTTTTAATTTCTAGTGAATTATTTTATAAAATTATTTACCTCGGGCGCTTACCTAGTTTTGTCTAAAAGCTGTAAAAACATTTGTTTTGATTAAGTGTTTAAACAAATACTACATCTAAGAATCTTTTGTTGCTAAAATATGTGAAGTTTAAATAATATTTTAAAATTTATCAAATCTTTTAAGATAATACTGGTATAATTTAGGTTTTGATTTTTAAGTGTTGGGATGAAAACATATTAAAGGAAAGAGCTGGTAATTTTTTGGGCAAAAAATACGACATATTTATTTTCAAGATTTATATCAAAACTCTAAATTCTAAAATTACCACAATTTTTCAAGTGTTTTGGGTTTTGTAATAGTACACTATAAATTTATGAATATAAACTATTTATAGCATTTACTATACTTTTAGAAACTCTTCATAAATATAAAGTTTGAGAGACTGCCTATTGAGAGAACAATGATTATTCAACTCAAAATCTTTTTGGAATAACTTCAAACTAGATCTCTTCTTCCTCACTTTCTCTAACGATAAATCAATTGAATGGCTTTACTTTATCTGTCTCCTCCACTGCGTTCTAAGGACACCGTTTATTATATCAAATGCTAATGAAGCAATACTAACCATAAACGCGCTTAGTAGTCTGAGATAACTTAATTTGAAACGAAGAAAAAATTGAGATCACTAAGATCATCAACATATTCACTATACATCTTGAGCCATCTTTCCACAAACCCAACAGTAATATTCACAAGAGTATAATAGAAGAAACAAAGAAAATATAGAGGTTCTAACTTAAGACAAAATACTATTTCTCGAGTCTCAATGAGATATTAACAACATTGAAATGGAGCAATTTGTGATCTCCCAACAATATTTTGGATCAAAGTGGTGGTAGTGAGAGTTTCTCATCAACAATGTTACCTTCTTCATGAGTTCAAGACTCTTTCAATGGCGGAAATGTAGAACTCTTTGGGCATTGTACCCATGATGGACTCTCGTTTCTCCCCATTCTTGAAGAGTAGAACTACTGGCACAGCTTTGATCTCATACTCTTCAGCCACCAACAAGTCACTGTCTGCATTCAGGACATAGCAGTTTAGTTTTCCCGCATAGTCCCCTGCTATTTCGTCTATTATCCTGTGGACCATCCGACATGGACCGCACCAACTTGTGTAGAATTCTACTAGCACCGGCGTTTCGCTTTTCAGGACTGAGTCTTCCCACGATCGTTCTGTAACTTCAGTTGCTGCACATAGTCAAACCAGAATAAAAAACGAGACGTGAGGATTTCCAAACTTGTCATATTAAGAATTGAAAAAACAAGAGGAAAGCTAACACAAATAACTGAAAGCAGTGTCCTGTGTATCAGAAAATGTTGACAAACTTCAACATGTCAACCTAAGCATATACTTTTCCATTATTGTTTGTTTTTGTGCTAAGCTGTGGAAGTAGACTAGAGTTGTACCAAGTCATACAACCAGAAGAGAACAATGTAAGCCAAAGGTACAAATTATAAAATTAATATAAGAACAACGCATTTGGAACCACAGGTAATACATGTCTTACTTACTTTGTTGTCCACCAAGTTGCATTTCATGCCCACTTATAAACTATGAGTTCTAAGGAGCTTCAACCATACCTAACCAAGTTTCCTTCATACACGCTTTAAAGTGGCTCTGCAATAGTCTCAACCTGCACGATCTTCATACTAGTCTTATTCCCCTTCTTACTTTCTCAATTGACAGGTTTCTATAACACACTATAAACTCAGAGTTACCAAAAAAAAAGTAAACTTCTAGATCAATCAAACAAAGGCCTGCTTAACAGATTAATTTCTAATCACTTACATAAACACACAAAATACTCAATCATCATTCATAAACCCGTACTTGAAGACCGAAGCAAATCAATTGAAAGTAATCAGTATATATGTACCTCGAGAATCACGCACGCAGAGAGGTGAGAGACGAAGGCGAGAGTTAAAAGAAGATAGGAGTGATCGTCTTTGGGAGAGAAGGAGAGAGTGAGGGGAGAAGCTAGTGACTGGAAAAAGACGCGACGGAGAAAAAGTAGATCGAACTGAGTTAAATCGACTGGAGTTGAAACATATAGAGGAGGAAGAAGAAGAAGCCATTGAAGGAGTAGAGAAAGAAAAGAGTGATTTCATTGTTTCTCAGATCTGAGAGAGAAGACAACGAAAATGGAGAAAGGTGGGTCCCATGTACACCGAACTTACACTTGTCAAGATAATTTATTTTATTATTTTAACTATAAATAATAATAAAAAAAACTTCAAATAATTTATAAACAAAAAACTCGGTTGAACCGATTTAAACCACAATCAACAAAATATCTTAGTTTGGTATCCAATTGAATACAACAATCAACTACATTACATTCAATCGCTTATAAAAAATACAACTCTGAGGTTAGAATTTTATATTGTAACTTTAAAATTTATTTATCTCTATTATTGGAGAGAATACTTGTATTATTTATACATGCAGCCGAAGTATGTAATTTTTCTTATTGGCTGATTTATTTTTAATTAAATATTAAATAATGTTTTTAATGTTAACAAAATATCTCTATTATTGGAGAGAATACTTGTCTTATTTATTCATGGAGCCGAAGTATGTAATTTTTCTTATTGGTTGATTTAGTTTTAATGAAATATTAAATAATTTTTTTAATGTTAACAAAATATCTCTATTATTGGAGAGAATACTTGTCTTATTTTATACATGGAGCCGAATTATGTAATTTTTCTTATTGGTTGATTTAGTTTTAATTAAATATTAAAAAAATATTTTTAATGTTAAAAAAACTCAAAATTAAGAATTTATGTAATCTTAAACTCAAAATTAAGAATTAAAAAAACTTCGCACTTTTAATTATAAAATGAGGGAGTACGAAAGAGATTTTATATTGGTTTTTCTTTTGTTACATTTTATTCTTTTACGCCAAATGTATAATTTGAAGAACAATAGAATTTTTATTTTTATTTAAAAAAAAAAATCTTTCAAATAATTATCATCTTATTTCCTCTTTCTTAGAGGGATAATGTTTGGAGAATACAATATGAGAATGAAGTGAGAAGGAACAAATTATCTAAACAGTGGATCATGTAAGTAGATAACGAAACTTAAGTGAAGCAAGTAGAGTAGATGTGATTGAGTCAACCATAGATGGCCTTAGTACTGGATGTATCTAAACTATGTAGAGAGATATGATTCAGCAATTCTGGCCCGAGAGGAGATCGCTTGTCTTGGAGGAGACAAACGATCAAGGCCGAGTAATTTGCTTCTGATGATGAGTTTAATATCCTTCACTAATAGGGACGAGGATTTGGAAGTTGCAGAATGGAGTCTTTGATTTCTTTCTTTCCAAAGATAGTAGATCACTTATTGAAGAATTAACTTGCAAATTGTATTGAGCTTTGTTGTACTTGTTGGAGACTTTATCCAAAGGATAATATCCTCAACTTAAAGATGATGGAGGGTTGATATCTTGACGCGAGATGAAAGACGACCAGACTTCAAATAGAATTTATAATATACAAGCACATTGTCGTAGATTAGTGTTGTGTTGATGATTATCTAACAATTTTAAAATTTTGGAAACTATTCGGGACGAGACATTAAATCTCTTAAGCACTTTTGAATTTTTTTCATAGGTCACACAACTCACAAGACCTTCAGAAAAGCGAATATGTTTATAATATGATTAATGGAAAGAAGAAGAAATTCATTTTACTTGGTGCAAATGAGTGATATTTCTCGATTATTTGATAATATATATGTGTGATTTTTGTCAATTATTTTAGCTAGAATAAAAATGATGATCATCCCACTCTTCAACATCCACTCTTCATCTCGTTTTTGTTTCTGACGAATACCGTGGTCGGCAATTGAGGTCTATATACACAAATTTTATCTTTCCTGGTCCATGTTCTGGATGGCTAGGTTCCGGTTCTGATGGTCTTGCCACATGGCATCCATCAGAAAAAGTGTAACAATGATAGCTCTCGTATAGCCAATGAACTCAGTTCACGTTATAAGGGAACTAGGGAAGGCATGCATGTCTGGCATGTTCGACAATTCACGTTATAAGGGAACTAGGGAAGTGCTATCGCCTATCGCACATCACTTGAAAGGACTGTTAAAAGGAGACTCTACTTTAAGCATTGTACACGTATAAAGACTTAAGTCGCTAATGTATGATAAGCAAAAATACACCGTTAACATTTTCGTTTACACTTTTTCTTAAACTAATTTGTCACCTTTTTTCTTTGTTAACCAAAATATTTCGGACGGGGACGGAACAGGTTAAATTAGTCAAATTCGTAACCTTCTCGGCTATCCCTTTTAGATGACAATATGGTACTTCAATTGAGTTAATTGAAACTTGGTATAAAATATCACCTTTAATTTACAATACTTATTATTTCATTATTACAATATGTAGTATAATATGTGTTTTGTTTGAAAAAGTAACATTGAAACATTGAAGAACCAAAAAAAAAAATTGCTTTGTCAAATAATTAAAAACAAATCAGATCTAATTTGTGACATAAAACAGCAAAAGAATTTTGTTAACCAAAATAGCTCGATAAGAGATAGACATAACACAATGTAAGAAAAGAAAGAATCATTGTATTATTTTTATGTGTCTTTCTTCCTTCTAGTTTTTCCAACTCTTATGACTGTTAAAAGATTATCAATCAAATCAATCATTTGTAATCAATTGGATTACAAATCAAATCCATCGTTATTTCTTCGAAAAGAAGAGACGTCTGGATCTGGACGAATGCATGGGCTGTCTTGTGTGTATGATAATTTGCCGCGAGCTTTGTTTCGTCCTTTTCTTGGTCCACATACAATCTTCACATTGTCTGATATTTTTTCAAATGCAGTGACCATATATAATATGTGGTCTAAAATTAATATAAGAGATTATTTGCTGGTAAAAATATATATATTTATAAGTCTCTACATAATAATACTTTCAATATCACTACACGTATTTATACGATGAGCTGCACAAACTTATCATGATCAGCTTTAACATTCAACAATACATAAATTAATTTCTTTATCAGTTTTTAATGATTAGTGAATTTTATAAAAAAAAATTATAGAATGATGTATAGAAAACAGTCTAATTTTGAATGATGCAATATCATCAATTATTTTACATTGAATTCAAATTATTTAGTATGACATATCAATAATGATTATTATTTAATATTTCTATAATGATTATATCAAATTTATAGTTTTTTAAGTTTACTAATAGTTAATAAATGTGTTGGACTTTCACGTAAACGCAAAACGACTTTAACGTTTTATACCAAACATGCAACACCTTATCAAAAGGAAAAAAAAATGAAACAGCATATTTTTTCTTATTTAAAAACAGACCGTGAGCATTTTCCTTACTTATTCTGCCATGCTCACACTATTTACGTGTATTAAAATATTATAGATTTATTTTATTGAGGAAATCATTTTTACTGTTTTCATATATTCAAAATATTTTTTTACTCAAAAAATTTACCGATTATTAAAATTAATTTTTTATATTTATAAACTATATTACTTAAAAATAAAATTCTATCGAAATCTTTATTAAAAAAAAAATCTAGTATTTCATAACTGAAAATTAACAAGTTTTCAAAATTTTATAAAACTAAATATAAAATGTCATTACTATAAATAACATGCTATTTATATGTTTGCAAATGGATTGTAGCACGTTTATAAGTTCGTTTGCACCAAAATAATCATCCATCAATAATTGGAATACCTTACAAAAATGAATACCATTTTAAGAAATAGCATGAATTTATTCTATAATGTATAAATAATTAGTTATTTTTACAAAATAGTATATCATATAATCGTGTCAAGTAACAATAACAACAAAAAGAACAAATGAACACTGTGTCAGACAAGAAAAAAGTATCCGTATATTTTCATCAACTTTTTTTTCTTCATATTTGTTATGATTTATATCCATTTTCTCTATCTCATATGCTTTTAGTTTATTTTAACTTAAATGGGTTAATTATGCAATTTACCCTAAAAAATATATAGAATTAGGAAGATTGCAAAAGAAATACTCATCATATCAGGGCTTCAGTACTTATATATTTTATAAAAAAACGCACAAATTTTGTTTAAACAAAATGAAGTATATTTTTAAATCTAACCTACTGAAATCTGCAATTAAATCTTCATGCATCAACATAGTTAAGTGATTAATGGTTGACAAAACTCACCGTTTAATTTAAACTTGTTGAACAATAGAAAATTTGCAAGAAGAAAAAAACCTAGTAAATTATTAAAATGCATATAATTAACAACCCTTAAAAGCTAAGATAATTAAGTAATTAACACTTGGATATACTCACAGTTTAATTTAATTTATTTGACCAAAAGCATAAACGACAAAAGTAACTTACATTCGAGGATAGTGATTTTGGGCTAAAAAGGAAGACGAAACTCTAGTCGCATCTTTGTTCATTATCCGTCTTCAAATTGTGAATTAGATAGAATTTTCTAATTCGTTGGTAATTCGGTTTAGGACTAAAATATGATTTTTAAGGACTTGATTCATTACATAGCATTGGTTTATTATAAATTAGAACACAACATGAACAAAAATATACACTTAAATCTCATCCACTTAACTTCCATCTAGGTTTTTTGTTTGCATATAAAAATTGATTTGATGATACTATTTTACGTGGGTGACAAAATAAAAAATAAAAAATTACGTATTATTTACACAATAAAAAAAAATTCTCAACATTAGTTATCTAAGAGTTAGCAGTTTAGCACCTTTCTAATACTCCCTCAGTATCAATTTAAGTGATATTTTAGGAATTATTTTATTTCAATTTAAGTGATGTTTTCAAGTTTCTATGAAAAATTTAAATGTATTTGATATTTTGGATGATTTATATTATACAGTATAATTTTTTATTGGTTGAACTAGTTATAATTAATTATATTTTTATATAAAAAGGTAAATTAAATGATTTTTTGTGATTTTTATTTTGTGTGCAAAAACCTTGAACCAATTAAAATAAAACAGAGAAAATACTAAACAAGGACAAGCCTATCACATCTACACATTAAAATATGGTTTTTAAGCACTTGATTAGAAATGGGAACACAACAAAGATAAGATACACTTAAATTCATTCCACCTAACTTCCATCTAGTGTTTTTATATTTATGTTGCAATTCTCCTCATAGAAATAATTTGATAATATAATTTTACGTGCTATTTATAGAATTTAAAATATAAACAATTCCAACATTATTTATCTAAAAGTAGCATCTTCTGATATTCTTTTCCTAAACAAGGACTATCACATCTAAGTTGCAATGATGAATTCTGATTTTTTTTCTTTTTTTCTTAACGTTACATATACAAGCAATTTTACTAACCCGTTAATTATAGTTTGTACTGTCGAGAAGTAAAAGATAGGCAAAAGTAAATTATAGTGCTATCTAATTAAAAAACTAAACTTGTGGTGTCTACCTAATTAACCCATCTTTATATGTACCAATATTGCTATCCTCAATTATTAGTAATATATATAAATATAAATATTAGTAGTAGCTGCCGGTCATTTTTTTCTCTCTCTCTCCTCTCTAATCAAAACTAAAAAACACAACACAAAAACAAGCTATGGCTGGTATGCTTCCCGGAGTTGAGTGCGCAAGGAGGCGACGCTTCCACGGTGGTGCTCCGCCGATTGAATCCTCGAACACGGCTATTGCGGCGGCAGCGGGACACGTCTGGACACGGCGACCATCGTTCTCACTCTACACTACCAATCATGAGAGCCATCAAGCTCATGTCTCCTTCTCGGTAATGAAATGAGTAAAATATTATATAGTTTTCTTTTTTTCTTTTTGTGAAGTTTTACCAAAATAATATGTAGTTAAAACATTTCTTCATGAAGAGAGATTGGAATCTTAAATTTATAAAATTATAGGAGAGAAGTGTTAGGAACAAATCTTACGGAGAGGACAACGATGAGAAGCTAGACGGAGCAGCCAAAGAGGCGAAGGAGAGGCTGAGCGAGCGGCTGAGAATCCCGCGTAGAAGGTTCGATTTAGTAAAAACGGCGTATGATAGTAAAAGCCAATTCATAATTCACCTTAAAATGCGCCGAACAAGCTTCAAGCATTTCATTTCGTTCTATTTTGTCATGATAATGACGCATGATGATGTATTCTAATTCATAACATGTGGTATCGCATGAGCATATAATTGTGAGATTGTCTTTTGTCGGAAAATAATTTTATTATCTCTTTAGTGTTTGCCCCACTTTATGTCTGATTGGCGCATTTTAGCAAGTGTCGCTATTTAGTGTTTTAAGTTGCGTCTTTTTTTTGGTTTTTATAGTGGAAACTTCCCGGAAACTACTAGGCAGCTTCCAAGAACAACCAAAAATTTGACATTACTCTCTCTTGAATTTTGCTTTCAATTTTTAAGTTCAGGCAAAATGGTAAAGACAAAGGAAATAAATCGGAGCAAGGGAAAGGTAAACCTCACGGGGAGTTACCGACCGAGGTGGTCGGGTTGAAGAAGAGCCGAGGAAAGCTGATCGAATGGTTCAAGTGGCGAGTCAGGGAACAACAAGACTGTGCTATATGTCTAGACCGGTTCAAGAAGGGTGAGACATTGGTCAACCTACCATGTGCCCATAAGTTTCACTCCATATGCTTATTGCCTTGGCTAGACACCAATGTGTATTGCCCATATTGTAGAACGGATATTTGGCGTTAAATGTAATATTTTTGATGTCATATTTCGAGGTATTTTTTTTATGGATAATCTTAGTTTTTAGGAATTTATACATAAATTAACTAGCACTTATTGACACCTTCAAGTACTTCATCGCCGAGAATGTCAAATCCTATGCCTTCCTTAACACAAAATTTTTGTTAGGAAACTCTGAATACAGTTCATTTCCCAAGCAAATGGTGTCACCTTTACCCTTCCGTTAGTGGATGTGTTTTGTCACAGCAGATTTCTATAGCTTTTTATAACAACTTTTTCACCATGAGAGGACAAACATATAGACGTTTGACTTCAGTTCATCAGATATATGATTTCACTAGGACATGTGAGTGTTGTGAAGATTCACATTAAATAAATTATAGTAGATATTGTCAAACTAATATGGTCAATGGTTTGAGGGGAGAATTGTTGGGATATCAATCCACGTCCCACATCAGAAGATTAGAAAATAATTGTCTAATATATAAGTCAAATCCAATTCAAATTAGTATGTGGTTTTTTGTGCGAGTTTGGCTACTTGACCCAAAGCGGACAATATCATACTAACGGGAGATTTGATTTGGGCTTGCAGATCCCATATATGTGTTCACAAATGTTTAGTAAATTTGATAAGGCCATAAAGTACCCAAAGTTGTTGAAACTTAAAGATACAAGGATCCGAGAATGAAATCCAAAAATTAGATGAAGAGATTAAGAAAGTCGTGGACTTTGTAGTTTTTGTTTGTAACTCGAGTAAAAAAAAAAAAAATATGACATTATAAGAGTTTGTATTGGGAGATAGACTTCCGGTTCATCTCGGTTTAATTATGACTTTATTGAATTGGGTCTAGAATTGCAGGTTTAGAAATGGTCGGTTTAAAAGGCTGAGCATATACATATATATATATTTGTAGTTTCTCTCTGTAAGAAGAGGATCAACAATTTTTCCCTGCATTCGTTGGTAGTTTTCGCCAATCAATAAAAAGACATTTTGTTTCTTTGTTCATCATGGTATCAGAGCCAGCCTTCGGATCGTGGGTTTCTGTTGGTGATCTGTAAATCTTTAAGAAATTTCCTGGAGTTATTCTTCATCTCCGTGACAAGAAATCGCAGAAGACATGGGTGAATACGGAAGAATTTTGCGTCATCTGGCTCAGGTTTGTTGAATCCGAAACTAGTAGTGATCAAATCTGATGTTGATTGCGCCATCTCTTCCGGGTTGACATCGCAAGAAAGTCTGAATTAGGGTTCGAAATTGCTGGATCATTGAAAGGAATTGATGAATTGGTTTAGAGAATCTGGATTAGAATTAGAAATTGTTGGTTCATTGGTGGAAGATTACTTGAATCGAGTCTTTGATTAATCATTCCTTCATTGAAATTGGTGATACCCAACTTCGTATTTCATCAAGATTAGCCATTTGCATTCTTGATTAGGATTAGAAGAGTTAGCCATTCTGCGACGTTGATTGGTTTGAAGAATAAGAAAGATCTGCCATTTGCGATCTCTGAAATTTGTACAAAATGACTGAAGAAAGATCAGTCACAATTCCTGAACGAAGTGAGACAAGAAGAACCATCTCTCCTTATGATTTGACTGCATCGGACAATCCAGGAGCGATTATTTCATATCCTCTGTTGGATGGCAAGAATTACGACGAATGGGCATTGAGTTTTAAGATAGCTCTGTGTTCCCGCAAGAAATTCGGGTTCCTAGATGGCACAATCTCAAAACCAGCAGAGGGAAGTGTGGATTATGACGATTGGATACCAATAAACGCACTCTTGGTTTCATGGATAAAAATGTCCATACATGATTCTCTGAGATCCAGTATATCGCATCGAGAGGTGGCGAGAGACCTTTGGGACAGTCTGAAACAACGATTTTCTATCTCCAATGGTCCAAGGCTTCAACAACTGAAGAATGAAATAGCCACCTGTAAACAAAATGGGCAATCAGTGGAAAACTATTATGGTCGGCTGTGCAAAATATGGGACTGTCTATCTGTACTTCAACCAATACGCAAGTGCTCATGTGGGAGATGTATATGTGACTTAGTAAGCCAACTTGAAAAAGACAGAGAAGAAGACCGAGTACAACAACTTCTTTACGGAGTTGATGATCATCTCCAATCAATACGGTCTAGTCTTGTGGCTCGAACTCCGCTTCCTCGTCTTGAAGAAGCTTACAATTTGCTGAGACAAGAAGAAGACATTCAGTCGCAGGCAAATAAGAACACAGAAAGATTAGATGTGATGGCACTTGCGGTGAGCACTAAACTGAAAACCGAAACTTGGAACAAAGAAGACAAAGGAAAACTTTACTGTACTCATTGTAAACGCAATGGACATGACTCAAACCATTGTTTTGCTGTCATTGGGTATCCTGAATGGTGGGGAGAACGAAATCGAGGAAAGAACCAACCAAGTAGTAAGAAAGACAATACGCGCTGGAACGGGAATAACACTGCTGTTCGCGCTTCAGCCAACGTTGCTACAACAGTCACATGATGTGCAACGCCTCAGAATCATACATTATCGATTAAAGACAGAGATAGTGTAATGGGACTCTCAGACTCACAATGGGCCAAAGTGGTCACTCTCATAAACGCGGGTCACAACAACACATCGGAAAGTATGTCTGGTAAGTCTCCTATGTCTAACTGGATTCTAGATACAGGTGCGTCTCACCATATGACTGGAAATGTTGATTTATTAGTAGCAACTAGATCTACTGCTCCCGTTTTGATTGTCTTAGCGGATGGAACTCAGCGTTTAGCTAGTATTGAAGGTAGTGTGAATCTAGGAGATCGATTGATTTTGAAATCGGTATATTATGTTGAGGGATTAAAATCTGACTTGATCTCGGTAGGTCAGCTGCTAGTTGAAAATAGGGCTGTGATACAAATGGCTGAGGAGTTTCTTGTGATTCAGGACCGCAGTTCCAGGACGGTGATTGGAGCTGGTAAGAGATTTGGTGGAACATTTCGGTTTGCAGGATTGGAACGAGCAGCAGCAGTTTCGGTCAGGTCACAGGAAGACTATAAGCTGTGGCATAGTCGTTTTGGACACCCATCAGATGCAGTTTTGTCTAAAACTTCTATGGTTACTGTCCCATCTTCCATTAAATCTGATTGTACAACGTGTTTTCAGTCCAAACAGACAAGAGACAGTTTTTCACTTAGTTCAAATATAGCTGCTGAGATTTTTGATTTAATTCACTGCGATGTGTGGGGACCTTACCGTATTCCTGCTTATTCGGGTGCTAGATATTTTTTAACTATAGTTGATGATTGTTCTCGAAGCGTTTGGATTTATTTGATGAAGGATAAAGGTGATACTCAGGGGCGTCTTAAGGAATTCTTTGCGTTAGTCTTACGACAATTTAGACGACATGTTAAAATAGTGCGGAGCGATAATGGTACTGAATTTATGTGTCTTCAAGCATACTTTCGGGAACACGGAATTATTCACAAAACTTCTTGTGTTGGTACACCGAATCAAAATGGTCGAGCCGAAAGAAAGCATCGCCATATCCTTAATATGGCTAGAGCCTTACGGTTTCATGCCTCTCTTCCCATTGAATTTTGGGGAGAATGTATCTTGACCGCGGGTTATTTGATCAATCGTCTCCCGTCTTCTCTTCTTCACGGGAAGACTCCCTATGAAATTCTTTATGGTCAACCACCGAATTTAGCTCATATACGAGTCTTTGGTTCTGCATGTTTTGTCCATAACCAACGTACACAAGGGGACAAATTTGCATCTCGATCTCGTTCTTGTATCTTTGTTGGGTATCCATTTGGTCAACGAGGTTGGCGTGTTTTTGATTTAAACACACGAGAAGTTTTCGTCTCCAGAGACGTTAAGTTTGTAGAAAATGAATTCCCATTTGCTTCCATCGCATCAGCATCTATTGGGCCATCTTTACCTCTTTCTGAAAGTATCCTTCCTTTGGCCCATGTTGAGCCCATTACCTCAAGTGTGGAGGAAACGCCTAATTTCCTAAGAGCTGAATTATCGTCTCCGTGTGTTCTTTCTCTTTCAACGATCCCTAATTCCGCTGAATCCCCAAATTCTCCATCCACAGTTACGGAAACGCAGATGGAGCAAACTCTTGATTCACATATGGCGCCTGCTGTTTTGCCTCGGGATGCTCTTCCTAGTGAACAACTCGGCCGGGGTTTGCGTCAAAAATATCCCTCTACTCGCCTTCAAAATTTTGACACCAACGCCGTTTTTGTGCCTATTCTTGATGATTCAACATCTCTGTATCCGATTTCACACTTTGATTCGACTGCTCGTTTTTCGTCTGCCCATTCTGCGTTTCAAGCGGCTTTGTGCTCAGCTAGTGAACCACGTTCTTTTGCAATTGCTGTAAAATGCGCAGATTGGCGTCAAGCAATGGATGCAGAGATCAAAGCTCAGGAACACAATCATACATGGGATTTAACGACGCTTCCTTCAGGTAAATCAACAATCGGTAGCAAATGGGTATATAAGTTCAAATATAATTCTGATGGAACCTTGGAGAGACATAAAGCTAGGTTGGTAGCTTTAGGAAATAGACAAAAAGAGGGTGAGGATTATGGTGAAACTTTTGCACCTGTAGCCAAAATGGAGTCGGTTCGTTTGTTTCTCAAGTTTGCCGCTGTGAAGAATTGGATAGTTCATCAGATGGACGTTCACAATGCGTTCCTTCATGGTGATCTTCTTGAGGAGGTGTATATGACTCCACCTCCGGGGTATGCGGAAGCTCATCCTGGTCAAGTTTGTCGTCTTCGAAAATCCCTGTACGGGCTTAAACAATCTCCACGCTGCTGGTTCTCCAAATTATCTACGTCGCTTAAGAATTACGGGTTTCGACAATCATATTCTGATTACTCTCTGTTTGTCCTTGATGCTGCCGACTATTCTATTAGGATTTTGATATATGTTGATGATTTGTTAATCATGGGGAGTTGTGAAACCGCAGTCCGTGATTTCAAAGATTACCTGTCTTCTCAATTCCATATGAAGGACTTAGGTAGTTTGAAATATTTTCTGGGTATTGAGGTAGCTCGTAGTGCTGAGGGTTTCTACTTGTGTCAGTGCAAATATGCCCTAGATATATTGCAAGAGACTGGCCTCTTAGGATCTAAGCCAGCGGTTACTCCTTTACAGGTTAACCATGGTTTAGCTCTCTCTACTTTTGAGTTCATTGGGGATCCCACAGCTTATCGTCGGCTTGTTGGTAAGCTCATATATTTAGCTAACACACGACCAGATCTTGCTTATTCTGTCCATGTTCTTTCTCAATTCATGAAAGAACCACGTTTAGATCATTGGGATGCTGCAATTAGAGTGGTACGGTATTTGAAGAACACTCCGGGGCAGGGTATTCTTCTTCACTCTGACCCGAGTTGTCAGGTTACGGGATGGTGCGACTCGGATTGGGCAACTTGTCCTATTACTCGCCGTTCTGTGACAGGGTATTTTGTTCAACTTGGGAACTCTATTGTGTCTTGGAAAACGAAAAAGCAGGATACGGTGAGCCGTTCTTCCGCTGAGGCTGAATATCGTGCTATGGCTTGTCTTACGCAAGAGCTAATTTGGGTTAAGGGTTTGCTACGAGATCTTGGTTTTAGTCATTCGGTTCCTATGTTGATCTACACAGACAGCAAATCTGCTTTGGATATGGCTAAAAATCCGGTTTTACATGAACGAACAAAGCATGTGGGGATTGATTGTCATTTTATCAGGGATGAAATTGTTTCCGGTAACATAATTGCTTCACATGTTTCTACAACATTGCAGCTCGCAGATATCCTCACTAAACCATTAAGTCTCAAAGATCTTGAAGCTCACAATGTCAAGTTGGGCATTCACAACCTTCATGCTCCACCTTGAGGGGGGATATTGGGAGATAGACTTCCGGTTCATCCCGGTTTAATTATGACTTTATTGAATTGGGTCTAGAATTGCAGGTTTAGAAATGGTCGGTTTAAAAGGCTGAGCATATACATATATATATTTGTAGTTTCTCTCTGTAAGAAGAGGATCAACAATTTTTCCCTGCATTCGTTGGTAGTTTTCGCCAATCAATAAAAAGACATTTTGTTTCTTTGTTCATCAGTTTGAGAAATGTTAATCCGATCTGAAGGTTTGAGAGAGACACTAATCAGGAAAGAAGCTTTGAGAGACATTAACCTAAAGAGAGGGTCTTGTAAGAGCAAAAGACAATCTCACATTGTTTGGTCGTTTGCAGAGATATTATGATCCAATACATCAGAAAGTTAGAACCAATATTTTCATACATGAAATAAGATCAATCTAAGTGAACAAATAATGGACAACATGCTCTAGAAACGCTTGCCTTATACTTGTACGGTTACATTTTGTTTCCCAGAGTTCTTACTTTTCTTTCAGTCCCTTGGTGTTTAGATTAGTTTACAAAGAACCATTCATTGTCTTTTGGAAATATTATCTTTGGCACCCGGCATCCCTATGATAGACAGTAGTGGTTCTAGAAGATATCACAACTAATGGTAATCAAATCAGCAAAAACCCGGCAAGGTTGCATCTTTTTTGGTCGCTTGACCATTTTTTTCTCCTTTCAACATATTCTCAACATTTTCTTTTCTTTGACGTCTCTCAACATTGTCATAACTTATTTAAAAAAGAAAAGAAAAATGAAACACGTTTTTATAGATTTTTTTTTCCTGGTCAGCAAAACATGTTCTTTTTCCTTAGAGCATGATTATCGGAAGAAACCCATTTGGGTTTCTTCAGAAATATTTAATTATAAATTTAATAGAAGAGAGAAGAGAGAGAAAAAAAAAGGAAAAGAAAGAAGCAAAATTTTAAGAATCGGTTCTTAAGGCTCTTAAATAAGAGCCGATCTTTACAAGTTTCTTCCTTTTATTATTATTTTAATCAATTAAATGTGTAAGAAACTCTTTAAGAACCCTGCATTGATGGCCTTAAGAATGCATATATCTTTTACTTCCTAAAACAGTCTATAAAAAAAGAGAATGTTATCTTTACACTTAAATTCCCTTGTAAAATAGCTCAACAAGTTGTTAATTAATTTCTTAAATGTCCCTCTATAAATTATTCAAATAATTGCTGACATGTCATGTTGTTGTTCAAATAAAATCTATTGAAATTTAATATTTTCCTCATATATCCACATTTTAGAGATAAGAATTTTTCCATTAAAGGTAATAATAACTGGAGATAGAGTTGGTACAATGGAATGGGCTGGCAAGTATATTCCTTATTAATACTAAAACAACCCCAAAATATGGATTTTAATATGGCTTTACCCCCCAAAAAAAGGTAAAACTAATATAAAAATTTAGGAGCCTAGTCTTTCCGAAAACATTAACTTTTTCTTACTACATTAGCATTTTTGTGTTACATATCAGCAATGGTTCTCACAGAAACAAAAGAAAAATAAAACATGGCCAATACAATGTCGAACCACAACGCGCCACAGCCGCCGAGATCACTAATGAAACAGCACTCGTGGACACCGGACATGAACCGCAACGAGGCTTGGCTTCGTAAGAAAAAGAGACGGCCATCGGATCTCCCTTGTCGCAGCGAGAGTGTTACGAACGATGATATCGAGGAGCTTAAAGGCTGCTTCGAGCTTGGGTTTGGGTTTGAAACAGAATCTCCTGATTTGAATCCAAGGCTCTCCCATACAATACCCGCTCTTGATTTGTACTGCGCCGTTCATAGACAGTACAGCAACCATTTGTCTCGGACGTCTTCATTCGCGTCGGAACGTGAAGTCAGCAACTCCAACAGCACCACGACGATCGTCGACAAAGGTATATATGTGTGAATTCTGAGTTTTGGGATCAGATTTGTTTTGTTTGTTTGTTTGTCTGAATACCCTCCGGTTTTGAGGAGCAATAAAAAAGGTGATGACCGGAAGACAATGAAGCAGAAGCTGAAACAATGGGCTAAGGTGGTCGGGTTTTCGGTGCGGCACTCCTCCGGGAAACCAAATTGATGTCAGAAGAATGACAGTTTTGTAATATAATGTTAACAAACTCTAAAATGTTTCGTATTTGAATGTTAGTGGATAAGACACTCTCTTGTCAAAGTTCATGTGAACCAACTAAAAACAAAATTATCGATTGTTATTTTGTTAGAAGTGTTTGGTTTTGTACACCATTTTGTTTCTAGTAGTACCTGAATCAATGCAGGAGCAGCGGAACCGGTGTTGAGACACAAGGGTAGACGTAACCGTTTTGGGCCACAATAATGTAAGGGTCATTAAAAAATATTAAGTTATAGATAGTCAAAATAATTTTTAAAAGAATGTGTATACTTGAAGAAAAGAAAACAGAGTTGCCTGAACAAAACAAAAATATTAAATTTAATTTGGGCTTTAATTTCATAGTTTATTTAGAAAAGAGACCCCAATTTTATTTTAGTTTGGGCTTTACTTTTCAGGATCGGCTCTGCAACTGAAAAATTATACATTCATATCCAAATATATTAGTTTCATAAAATAATTCATAAATTTCATTTATATTAAATACATATATATATATATATATATATTTAAACATGGTTACAATAGTTATATAATTTTCTTAAATTTATTCTTGGACATATACATTAATTATTATTTGGCGAAGATATTAGAATGTAGAAGTGATAAGAAAATAACAACAAAATCTAAGTTTCGTTAGTTCACAAAACACAAATATTAATGATAATTAGCGGTGACACTCAAAACGTAACACATGGTCATCGCTTTGTTGGAACTCTTTATAGAAAGATCGGCAAATTATGATGATGATCGAACTAAAACCAAATACTACAACAACTTTTTTTTTTCTTTTTGTACATCAATCTAAACAAAAATGCTTCCGCGATCAAGAATAAATTTGTATTTTTGTGTAAGCAATTATAAGTACATTTTCTGTTTTACAATTTCAATTTATTTACTTTCTATTCAATTTATATTAAAAAAAATTCTTACTTTAGTTTTATAAATGAATTTGAAATTATTTATAAATCGGTTATGTATCCCTAACAGAAAACATTATTGACATAATAACCACGACTTTTAACAGTAATTATTTGAAAAAACTGGCGTGTGGTAATCTTCTCTAATACCAATTGCGACACATAAAAAAGTCAGTGTGTCACCGATAAAATCACTACCAAATATTATAAGGTAGAGTATCTCCACTAGTTGACCAAAAAAAAAAGTATCTCCACTATATATATACTTGTAATTTATCTTATACTTTTATTTTTTTCAGTGTCAATATAACTTTTCTTAATGCAACTCTCATCATTATTATTCTTTTTTTATATCTAAAAAATTCAAGTATGTGGGGCAAACATATCTTTGATGCGAAACGCAAACCATGTTAAATTCACTCTGTTGGAGATGACCTCTCCCAGATAACGACTCAAACTGGCAACTTCTGAGTTCCTTCAGAGATTTTTACAAATAGAGCTAACGCCCTATGATCAGCTCTTATCACTTTAAAATGCTATCAAAGCTTCATGGATCCTAAAGGTGTTCCTCGTTTTCCGTTTTAAAATTCAACCTAACACATTTTTTTTGTTACTAAGTCATTTAGTTCATTTTTAACCCATAAATATTTCCAAATTCAAGCCTAAAACATGCCTTTAAATATATATATCATGTTAATAAGCTAAAATGCTTTCTATTTTTCAAATCCAGAAATGTTTTTGAGGTTTATTAGCTCTTGGATTTTAATTGAATTCGAAGTCCAAAACAAAGCCATGTGTAATTGGATCATTGATTTTAAAATTTTTGGTTAGATCACGTGTTATTTATTCATTGATTTCTAAATACTTTTTTTGTTCAACTTGTGGATTAATAGACGTCACAAGTTATCGTTTACAAAAAATATGTTACAGAGCCTTTCTAAGAGCTCTCCAGCTTCTAACATTGAAGCTTCTACTCATGACAACAAAATTACACTTTCATGAACTCCTAATACAGTTCTAAAAGATGAAGCCTCCACTTGTCAATACCCATTTACCTCGATTGTAACTTTTCTCGTTCGAAGAGTATCCTTAGCCATAATGGATAACCTGTTGCTACATAGGAATTCCATTTTTACTCTGCAGTCACACTCTTCGCAATAAGAAAAGCACCAATGTTTTCAATATCTTCCACACAAGCAATCTTCCTATCCTTAATCCGATTCATCAATTCATAAGTTGTTTAGATTGATCAATAAAAGTTGGCTATGCTTTTGGTCTCTTAATCAAATTAACAACAATGAAATTTTGAATCTCAAAAATTATTTTACTCAACCAATGGCTAATCACACTTTCTATAGCCCAAGTTAATGATATCAAAAAGGCATCATCACATTTTTTTACCTTGGTAAAATCTCTTCTGCTATGAGGCAGCACATCACCTTCATCATTTCTGATTATTGTAACACCCCATTCGCAAAAATAAACTAACAACATGTGTTAACCGATAATTTTTTTTGATTTTTCTACTAAGTACAAAATTCATCGGATTTTAATTCAACAAACTGCACAGCGGAACTACCAAGTTTTTAAGTCATGCAACCGAGTTCTTATTCCATAATCAAAACCAACAAAGATCCAACAAACGAATTCAGTCAACAACAGAATTCCAAATTATTCAACAAATACTCGCTAACACATGTCCTTAAACAAATTCTTAACCCCAAAACTCAAAATGTAAAACCATCCATCCCATCCCAACGCTACCATGTTCCACGTGCTCTTCAAACATAATTACCTACGGCTTCACCGTTTCCCTCAGGCTGTACCACATGAGCTGGTCCTGCCCTTCTGTCCCTTAACTCGACTAACATGGCTAACACAGGGGCCATCGCTGGCTGCATGGCAGCTGCCATATCCATCCCACGGTTCTCAGCACCATTCCCAGCAATATTTCCAACAATGTTCTCAGCAACTCTCTCAGCCGTTCCCTCTCGGGCTGAGTTCATTCCTGAGTTTTCATCAACTCTACCGTTTCTGTGCATACTCCTAGTCTGTCTAGCCATCTGCAAGAACAAACTTTTTCACTAAGTTCCCACAAACTTAGTCCAACAACCACGCTAAACGGCTTCATAAACTTTCATAAAACAACAACAAAATTTTCATTGAGACTTACCGTGAGACAAGCGCTAGAAGGATGGTTTCCTAACCCACTAACCCGTTATGCACAAGTTCTAGAATCAACTCCGCTCTGATATTAAACTGTAACACCCCCACCCGAAATTCCCTATACGGACGTGAGCATTACCCGACTAAAATTCTACTTGTCCAGCTAAGTACAAATTTTAATCGATTTCAACTTAACAGCACAACACAGCGGTTCAACAAACAAACTTTATTCATGCATAACGAGTTCAGCAAAAGTGAGTAAGCAACTTATTCAGCTAACACAAAAAGATCCCATACTCTAATTGTGTCAATTTATTCAAAAATAACAACGATAAGTCCAAAATAAATAAAACCCTGAAAACCATCCAATCCACTCCAGCGTATCTTGCCCCACGTGCTCCTCAATCAGCCTTAACTTTACCTGCATCCATAAGTCCGGATACATAAGTAATCGAAATTACTTAGTGATGCGGTCCTCCCGTCTCACTCGGCCACATTATAAGACAATCAAGCATATACGAAGTCAAGATTGTAACAACATAGAATGGCTCCAAATCACGATATTAGCATCATGACAAGGACAACAACATGATAAGTGGCACATATAATCAATCAAAACTATTCAAACAATCAAGACTAACAACCATATACATATAACCATGGTCACGCACTCAACTTAGAGTTCTCAGATTTTGGCACACAACCACTCGATTCTATGTTTCTTATGCCTTTTTAAGACTAACTGTCCAAGCAGAAACACAAAATTACTAACTGATCCACACTTAACGAATCTCAAAAAGGCTCCCCTTACCAAACGATAAACAGATCCAAGGCAGCACCAACCAGATCTCACCCACCACAGCAACAATAACTCACAGTAACCTTGAAACAACACAACAAAAACAGATCAAAGATCCGCTCCCAACACAAAACAAGGATCCTTGGTGGAGATGTAGCTAGATGTAGCTAGCCATGGAACCGTCTTGGGGCAAGATGCACATCATGGAATGACATTGGTGGAGAACCTAGCCGAGAGTGACAACATCTATGGAGAGGAGTACGATGGCATGAGCAGATACGTCGAGTCCCATGAGGAAGAGAAGAAACAGACTACAGAGGTGATACACGAAAAGTTGGATGCCATTCTGAGATCAACGCAAGGATATGTTTATCTCGACAAAAGGTTTTTAAGTAACCAAATGAATCATTTGGAAGGTTTTGTTCTGGAGTGCTGTCACGAAAAACAACATCACGATTCCATAGAGACCAATGGTAATCCTGGAGAAATAAAAAAACACCAACATCGACCAGAGCGTCGACCACACAAGATCGACGCCGATATATCAGGGAAGCCTGTCGAGGGGCAACATCGATCAGGAGAGATTGATGCTTTCTCAAATGGAAACATTGAGCAACACCATCGACCAGGAGCGGTCGATGGTATTGCTGTGACTATCAAAGAAAGAGAGCGTCAAACGGAACATCGATCGTACACCAACGATGCTATGTCTACAGAAACCGTCAAACAAACCCATCGATCCAGTCCGATCGATGCTTTTCCTAGGGGCAGCAAAGAGACAAGTTTTCTAATGACCGAGATGAGCAAACTTGAAGAGGTGCTTCAGAACATTCTAGATGGGGAATCAAGCAAAGGTGCAAAGGTCAGCGAAGAATTCACAAATATTGAACAAAGATGGCGAGAACTAGATAAGAAGTTCGACGATTTGGTTTCTAAAGTCCGAGTATTAAAAACCCGAATTGTTGAGGAAGTATCAACGATCAATGCTATAACCTTGAAGAGTGAAAAGGAGCTCAGACTGATCCCACCGAGGCAACCAATCAACAAAAAGAGGGATAAGACTATCATCGAGAAAGAAAATCCAATACTCGAGAAGGAAGATCCCATCACACACCAAGGCTCGTGTGAGGAGCCAAACGATACCCGATCCACTTAAATATCAACCTAAGATCTTTTTTCTGGGAAGGAACAAAGGGAGGATAGCGGAGAGACTGAGGAATGCATTTGAACAACAAATGAAGGGTGTAATCATCACTATGCCGATACTAGAAGCTTTAACGATGATTCCCAACACTATCAAATTCCTCAAGGATCTCGTAATTAAGAAGAAGGAGTTCACCGAGGTTGCGTTCCTAACAGATGAATGCAGCGCAGTTATCCTCGACAAAAAGATTCCAAAGAAATTGGACGATCCGGGCAACTTCACTCTCTCTTGCAGTATAGGTCCAATAACATTTGGGAGACTTCTATGTGATCTTGGAGCTAGTGTGAACCTCATGCCTCAGTCCATTGCACAAAAGTTGGGATTCAATACATTCAAAGACTGTAGAATGTCACTCGTTCTCACCGATCGCTCGATAAAAACGCCGGTTAGATTACTCGAAGAGATCCCGGTGATGATTGGTGACTACCAAATTCCAACCGACTTTGTGTTACTCAAGATGCATCATCAGCCTAAAGATCCACTCATCCTAGGAAGACCATTCCTAGCAACCGCGGGAGCCATCATCGATGTTAAAAACGGAAAAATTGACCTTCACCTAAACGACGAAGTAATGCAGTTTAGTATCAATGAGGTGATGAAAAAACCCGAGAAACGAGATCGTATCTTCTTCATAGATGATCTCGACTTATTGGCTGATGGTGTGTTGGATGAAGATGAGCTCGAAAACGAAGAGCTAAGTGAGGAATTCCAAACGCTACCAAATGGAGACGTGGCGGACATGATACCTCGTGAAATGGTTTACGCGAGCCTAACCGAAGGTGACGAAGAAGAAGAAGCCACGGAGGAAGCAAGCGATGGTAAGACTTGTGATGAGGACGATTGGAGTGAACTCAAAGCACCGAAAGTGGAGTTGAAACCACTTCCAAAATGGCTAAGGTACGCATTTCTAGGGCCAAATTCAACATATCCTGTCATAATAACTGATGAGCTTAATGATGATAAAATTTCCCTTTTACTTTGTGAATTGAGAAAATATAGAAAAGCAATAGGATATTCCCTAGATGATATCAAAGGCATATTGATAGGAAGTTTTTATTGCCTCTTCACAGGTTTCACCCCGAGAGGTGAATCTCGAGAATGTAACCCATAAAACCGCAAGTGCACGGTTAAATGCAATTGTAGTAATATGGGGTCGATCCACAGGGACTGAGAATAACACACAGAGAATACAAGACTAAATCTAATCTAAATGTAAACATAGAAGTTCAGTATGGTTCTAAGCTAATGTGCATAAAATAAATAAAGCAATAATTAGAAAGCAATAAATTTATACTAAGAAAACAGTAAATAAACTAAACTAAACATGAATTAAATAATCTTAAACTAATATTTACGTATAATCGGGTGATAGTTTAAATCAGGAAACCTAAGTCTAGAATTCATGTTTTATCTAAATAATTTATATTTGTCATTCTAGGGATTTTCCATGTCTCGCTAGTCCACTCTCGTGGTATGCTAGACTCTATATCCAGATCCACTCTCTTGATAAACTGGATATGCATTTAATACAATCCCATCATCGAATACCAAATATCCTTAGACTCTCGCCTCAAGAATACAAAGTGAGTGATAGATTTATTTCTAAAGTACAACTCACTCTCGTAGCGAAATACTCCTAAAATATTCAATCTAACTCGGCCAAAGCCAGATCTATGATTAATTATATCAAACAACAATTTCGATACTAGTTATGACTCTCTAGCATGCAGATCTGAAGGTTTAATCCACTCTCGTGGCATCAAATACTTTTAAATAGACAACCTACTGGATTCAGTTGTACTCTTAAGTATCTCCCATGAGAGAATACTCAGCATTAAAGTGCATACTAAGTAGCTAGATCGGTTAAGTACAATAAAGAACTCTAAAACATAGATCTCATCATCGACCACCACCCTAGTGGTCTAAAAGATCTACTCTAAAAGCAAAAGAAGAAGAAGTAAAAAGAAGAACTCTTTATTATGAAAATGGTGGCTACAAGGATAAGAGATGTATGTATATGTAGGGTATTAAAAGTTGTTTTGTCTAGTGAGATTACAAGTGATTATATAATCTTAGGATTTGTTAGATATCTCCATTTCGTCCTTATCTTGTTCTTGGGAGCCTATAACTCGAAATGACAAGTTGCCCGAATCATATCTTGCCACGTAACGATTTTTCCATCTTTTTCGGAGGCCAACATCGACCCTAATTGGTCGATGCTAGGGTCGATATTGAGTTCCTTTCTTTGACGGATTGATTCTTCCTTTGAGAAAATTCTTTGGGCATGATATCGACCCCCACAAGTTGATATTGGGGTCGATATTATCTTCTTTTGACTCAGTGAAATCCTTCTCCGAATGTGTACGATCCAAGCAATGTCACCAATCTTCCCGAAGGCTTTAGTAGGCTCTAAAAATATCTCAAGAATTCATGTTTAGCTCCAAGTACCTAAAAACATATAACCACATGCAAAAACACTAATACTACACTAAATGTTAGTTATAAAGGCTAAAACTAACTTATTTTGAAGCACAAAAGCATTTAAAATACGATGCTATCAACTCCCCCACACTTATCCTTTGCTTGTCCTCAAGCAAACAAAAGTTAAGCATGGTGAAGTTATTTTATTGAAAACAAATAAAGATAAAGAGAGTGAACTTGTACCTTGTGACATTGTTTTTTTTTTGCATGAATGTTAAATTTATTCCACAAAAAAAAAATTTTACAATCAAATGTTTTTATTGGATTAAGAATGAGTAGAACTGAGAATTAAGAATAATCTGATTCTAATTCGGAAGAGTGAGGCCAAGAGGAGATCTTGATCCAAACCAAATCGAGAGGCCATCTTGAAGCTTGTTTGTTGACTGTTGTATGGAGTTGATTCTGTTTCTCACGGTCTTGTCTATGAGTTTTGTAATTCGCTTTGCGTCTGAAGGTGTTTTATCGTGTCTCCTGTCGTTGCGTTTGCACCAGATGAAGTGCAGTGCTGCTTGGAAGGTATATCGAAGAAGGAAGAGTTGTGTCCTTGACTGGCCAGTTTTGTTGAGGAGGGAGATGACGGGTCCCATGTTGCAGAGAAATCATCTCTGACTAATCCTGCCACTAGAGGTCTCCAAAAGCTTGCAGAATATGCGCAGGAGAAGAAGAGATGTTGCAACGTTTCATCACCCCCATTGTAGGAAGGATTCCATTTCTTAATTCGCTGACCAGTTGGTAATCGATTCTTGAGCGCTGTCCAGGCGAGGAAGGCGTATTTAGGAGTGGAATTCTGAAACCGAACCCCTTTTGTCCCCGGTTGCAGGGGTTGATGTGTGTGTAGCAGGTTCCATGTAGCCTTAGTAGAGAAGGTGTTTTTGTAGCTATCGTTTATGTGTAGCCACAAATGCTGATCGATACCATTTTGCTGACTATGTTCCCGAAGCTTATTGATTACTTGTTCAATATGGATTAGTGAAACTGTTCAGTGTCTCCGATTTCGTTGGGTTTGTAAAAAAGAGTGTAATGTGGCTGAACGTTGAATACCCAAGTCGATTGTTCCGCGATCTCCTGTAACGTCGATTAATCTGCCTAAATCAGACCAGCTATCGTACCAGAAAGATGTGTCTTACCCATTCACTACCTTCACCTTATGAAACTTCTTCGCAATATCTCGATATTTGAATTATTTCTTCCACATCCAAGATCCGATAAAGGAGTTCTCCTTGACTGACTAGAATGAACCATTTCGGATATGATGTCGCCATATCCAGTTTACCCATAGTGATTGTTTTTGAGAGAGCAGTCGCCAGATCAGTTTGAGGCAACTTGTTTTGTTTGCATCGAAAAGCGATTTGATCCCTAGACCTCCTAGACCTAGTGACATTGTTGTGTTAAATGTTTTTCGTCTTTGTGGAAGTAGAATGGTCTCTAACGTACTCCATGTACTTCACCATAAGCATAACAACGCACCTTAGTTCATACCACTCCTCCTTCGAACTTTGACTCCTCATCATAAACCTCTCTTTTCATTCTAAGTGTGAGCTCTCAACTTGGGAGTATTGATCATAAAACATGAACACTTACTTTTTCGGATTTCTGTAATCTCAAGACCGTCTTGGTACAAATCTTTTCCTCTCCCTTTTCTCACTTCAAGGTCGAATTGATTTCTCTATACTTTTCTAGGGTATCATTTTATTTTTTCTATCAATCGCCTTTTCTTTTCTATTTTTGGACAGGTTTCCATGAGACGCGAACATTAAAAATTGTAGCTTCCAATGCCCGGTTCATATCTTTCTTACCTATATCCTTTTCTTTTCTTTTTACTGAAGTGAAGGAAGAGGGGAGATGTACTCACATAGACATGTCCTGCAGGGTCTCATAGAGGTATCATGTCTCATGCATCTTAAGCTCCAAATCGAGATTTTTAAGGTTCATTACGGTGAGAAGTCAATTATGAGTTGCCAAAGTCTTCGAAGGAATGATCTTTTTGGAGTTTGTTGATCTACTCATGGGTTTTCCACGTTTTCTAGTAAAGATCAAACACTATCCACACAATATCCAAACATAAACACAAATAACACAATTAACAAGTTCAAATGCTACCTCATTAAAAAAAATTTCACATGTAATTGAACTTATGAACGAGGAAAAGAGTGTAACAATCTCTCAAAATGCGAAAAAACTTGTGGTAAAACTTACATCAAAAGATGTTAAGGAAAAGCATTACCTCCATTGATCGCAAGACTCTCCCCAACACTTATTTCACAACATCCTCGTTGTGATGTAAGACCTTAAAGGGGAAAAAGCAAGAGAAAAAACTTACAGTGATTCTCTTATCGGGTTGTGGGTTTGCAGCTCCCACATGACAAGTCCAGATTTTTTTTATTTTTAATTTTTATTTTTTTATTTTTTATGGTGAAAAACATCTGAAAAGCAAGAAACAAAAAAGAAAAATAGAAAAACCAAAAATTGGAGAATAAGAAAAACAAAAATCCTAAAAGAAAATTGTATGTACAAAGGTAAGGTGCTTTTTTTTAACGTTGTGAGCTCGACGACCTCATAGAGTGGTCAGATGAATGGGGAGACGATGGCCAAGTGGTTATGCGATGGTTCCTCAAATCGATCACTACGGAGTTTGTATGGTGAATGGATTTCTCCACAGTAGTAGTGTAGTCATCGTTAATGGCTTATACACTAAGAGATTCCTTCCTTGAGTATGATCGTGGTGCCAAGGTAGCACTCTCGTTATCTCCAGAATGGGGATCAACCATGATTGGTCGATACATATGCATGATGCTACGACCATCCATCGTTGAGGGGCGATGGGGAGGTCCAGTGCTCAAGGCAGCAGTAGTATCGGTCTAGTTAGACCGATGGAGACGTCCGACAGGTCTGGAATCGACCTAGATAGGTCGATGTATCCTTCTGGGACTTCGTTCGGAAAGTGCATCGACCTATCCAAGTCGATGTGGTGGACCAATGGGCATGACATCGACCCTGATTGGTCGATGCTCTTGTCTGGGACTTCATTCTGGAAATTTGGAATCCGCAATATCGACCTATGAATCCGCAATATCGATTCATAGGTCCGATGCTTTCCACCGATGAGTTTGTTGATGTGTTCTCTTCTAATTTCATCTCCTACGGATTAGCTTTGTCATAGTGTCAAATCTTCCTCTGAGACTCCGTTGATTTTAATGTGCCACAAAGCTTGTCAAACTGATCCAGGTGATCAGTAATGATCGTCAGAGTGACCTTTGGTTGGTGTGCAGCCGTCCGACGTGCATCACCACCTTAAGCAGCATCCTTATTAGGGTGAAGGATGCTCTCAAGCTCAGTAGCATGTACTTCTTTTCATAGCTGCTCCATTCGATATATTCTCTTCTCCCATCTTTTTTTTAAAATATTTTTGGTGATCACCTGAAATTCAAAGAAGTAAACAATTAATAAAAATAAAACAAAAACTTAGTCTTAGATTCAGACAAAATCTCTATGGCTAATGCTTCAATCTCCTGCAATGGCGCCAAAAACTTGATAAGAGGTTTTTATTGCCTCTTCAAAGATTTCATCCGAGAGGTGAATCTAGAGAGTTTAATCCATAAAACCGCAAGTGCACGGTTAAATGCAATTGTAGTAATACGGGATCGATCCACAGGGACTGGGAATAACACACAGAGAATACAAGATTAAATCTAATCTAAGTGTAAACATAGAAGTTGGGGGGTATGGTTCCTAAGCTAATGTGCATAAAATAAATAAAAACATAAAATAAATAAAGGAATATATAGAAAGCAATAAATCTATACTAAGAAAACAGTAAATAAACTAAACTAAACATGAATTAAATAATCTTAAACTAATATTTACGCATAATTGGCTGATAGTCTAAATTAGGAAACATAAGTCTAGAATTCATGTTTTATCTAAATAATTTATATTTGTCATTCTAGGGATTTTCCATGTCTCGCTAGTCCACTCTCGTGGTATGCTAGACTCTATATCCAGATCCAGTCTCGTGATAAACTGGATATGCATTTAATACAATCCCATCATCGAATACCAAGTATCCTTAGACTCTCGCCTCAAGAATATAAAGTGAGTGATAGATTTGTTTCTAAAGTACAACCCACTCTCGTGGCGAAATACTCCTAAAATATTCAATCTAACTCGGCCAAAGCCAGATCTATGATTAATTCTATCAAACAACAAATTCGACACTAGCTTGACTCTCTAGTATGTAGATCTGAAGGTTTAATCCACTCTCGTGGCATCAAACACTTCTAAATAGACAACCACACCTACTGGATTCAGTTGTACTCTTAAGTATCTCCCATGAGAGAACACTCCGCATTAAAGTGCATACTAAAGTAGCTAGATCGGTTAAGTACAGTAATGAACTCTAAAACATAGATCACATCATCGACCACCACCCTAGTGGTCTAAAAGATCTACTCTAAAAGCAAAAGAAGAAGAAGTAAAAAGAAGAACTCTTTATTATGAAAATGGTGGCTACAAGGATAAGAGATATATGTATATGTAGGGTATGAAAAGTTGTTTTGTCTAGTGAGATTACAAGTGAATAGTATTAGGGTTTGTTAGATCTCTCCATTTCGTCTTTATCTTGTTCTTGGAAGCCTAAAACTCGAAATGACAACTTGCCCGAATCATATCTTGCCACGTAACGATTTTTTCATCTTTTTCGGAGGCCAGCATCGACCCTGATTGGTCGATGCTAAGGTCGATATTGAATTCCTTTCTCTGATGATTTGATTCTTCCTTTCAGGAAATTCTTTGGGCATGATATCGACCCCCACAGGTTGATATTGGGGTCGATATTGTCTTCTTATGACTCTGTGAAATCTTTCTCTGAATGTGTACGATCCAAGCAATGTCACCAATCTTCTCGAAGGCTTTAGTAGGTTCCAAAAACATCTCAAGAACTCATGTTTAGCTCCAAGTACCTAAAAACATATAACCACATGCAAAAACACTAATACTACACTAAATGTTAGTTATAAAGGCTAAAACTAACTTATTCTAAAGCATAAAAATATGTAAAATATGATGTTATCACATATCCCCCACCTTATGCATGCATAAAATACATTTAGAGGATAAATCTAAAAATTCTATTGAACCTCAAAGACGTTTAAATCCAAATTTACGTGATGTTGTAAGAAAAGAAATTCTTAAATTTCTAGATGCAGGTATTATTTATCCTATATCAGATAGTACTTGGGTCTCACCTGTTCATGTTGTGCCTAAAAAAGGTGGTATCACTATGATAAAAAATTAAAATGACGAACTAGTTCCTATTAGAACTATCACCAGGTATAGGATATGTATTGATTTTAGAAAATTAAATGCTGCCACTAGAAAAGATCACTTTCCTCTTCTGTTCATTGATCAAATGTTAGAAAGATTAGCGAATCACTCTCACTATTGTTTTTAGATGGGTATTCAGGATTCTTTCAAATCCCAATACATCCGCAAGATCAAGAATAAACGACATTTACATGTCCTTTTGGTACCTTTGCTTATCGAAGAATATCGTTTGGATTATGTAATGCACTCGCGACTTTTCAACGGTGTATGATGTCGATATTTTCAGATTTAATTGAATCAGTAGTTGAGGTGTTTATAGATGATTTCTCTGTGTATGTTTCTTCGTTTGGTGGTTGTTTGTCTAATTTGTGCAAGGTACTCGAACGATGCGAATAGATAAACCTCGTACTTAATTGGGAAAAGTGTCATTTCATGGTGAGAGAAGGAATCGTTCTTGGGCATAAGATATCGGAAAGAGGGACTGAAGTCGACAAAGCCAAGATTGATGTGATGACAAGTCTAGGGCCTCCAAAAATGGTGAAAAACATACAAAATTTTCTGGGTCAAGCGGGATTTTACCGAAGATTCATCAAAGACTTCTCAAAAATAGTAAGACCGCTCACGAGATTACTATGCAAAAAGGTGAACTTCGACTTTGATAATGCATGTCACGAAGCATTTCAATCCATCAAGAAGGACTTAGTAAGTGCACCAATAGTACAACCACCGGATTGGGGATTACCGTTCGAGATCATGTGTGATGCTAGCGATTATGCGGTAGGAGCTGTGCTTGGACAACGTAAAGATAAAAAGCTGAATGTCATCTATTACGCGAGTAGGACGCTAGACGAAGCGCAAATGAATTACGCCACTACGGAGAAAGAACTTCTAGCGATCGTCTTTGCTTTTGAGAAGTTCCGCCAATACTTGGTCGGTTCTAAAGTTATTTTACATACGGATCATGTAGCCCTAAGGTACCTACGTGGGAAGAATGATGCGAAGCCAAGATTACTCCGCTGGATATTACTCCTACAAGAGTTCGATTTAGAGATAAAAGACAAGAAAAGAATAGAGAACAGAGTAGCTGATCACCTTTCTCGAATGAGGATCACTGATGAGATTCCTATTGACGAATCACTATCGGAAGAGCAAGTCTATGCCATTAGAGTTTTGGTTGGCGACCACAAAGTCAACAAGGAGCTGAGAAGCATCAACGCCGTCAAGGAAAAGTCACCATGGTATGCTGGCATCGTCAACTATTTCGCATGTGGGGAGAAGCCGCCCGATCTCATCGGATACCATAAGAAAAAGTTCTACAAGGAGATAAATCGATACTATTGGGATGATCCGAACTTCTACACGCTATGCAAGGATAAGATATATAGAAGATGTGTTTCAGAGGATGAAGTTCACGGGATTTTAACGGGGTGCCATGGATCGACATACGAAGGACATTTCGCTACATTCAAGACGGTGGCTAAAGTTCTACAAGCTGGGTTTTGGTGGCCAACTTTATTTAGAGACACTCACCGATTCATTCTCGCTTGTGACGCATGTCAAAGGAAAGGAAACATAAGCCGGAGAAACGAGATGCCTCAAAACCCGATAATGGAAGTAGAAGTCTTCGACGTATGGGGAATCGATTTCATGGGACCATTCCCTAATTCTCACGGTAATAACTACATTCTCGTGGCTGTGGATTACGTATCTAAATGGGTAGAAGCAGTAGCATGTCCAACAAACGATGCGAAGGTGGTCCTAAAAGATTTTAAGAGCATCATATTCCCGCGATTTGGAGTTCCGAGAGTGGTGATTAGCGACGGAGGAACACACTTCATTAACAGAACCTTCGATAAACTCCTACAGAAGAATGGCGTGAGACACAAGGTGGCAACCCCATATCACCCTCAAACAAGTGGACAAGTGGAAGTCTCGAACTGAGAAATCAATGCAATCTTGGAGAAAACGGTGAATATTTCAAGGAAAGATTGGTCGCTTCAGCTAGGCGATGCTTTATTGGCTTATTGAACAGCTTTCAAGACTCCCATAGGTACGACTCCTTTCAACCTTCTCTATGGGAAGTCATGTCATTTGCCAGTAGAGATCGAGTATAAAGCTATGTGGGCTGTCAAGATGCTAAACTACGACATCAAAACTGCGGCGAAGAAACGACTCATGCCTAGATGCTTATGAGAATGCCCGAATATACAAGGAAAAAACTAAGGCATTTTACGATAAGAGAATACTTCTCTAGATTATATTCTCCATCTCATTTAAACTCAAAATTTGGTGTGGATTGAAGATCATATTCTCTAGATTACACCTCTAAACTCTATTCTTCCTCATCTCAACCAAGGTATGTTCTCAAAAGTTAAAATTTCTACATTAATGTAAAAGCTTGCTCCTTGTTGAAATTGATGGAAGTTTAGCTAGAGAATCATGGGCTTTGCTAGGTATCGGTATAGAACTTGGAATTAGTGATCAATTTTAGCTTTGATTAAGGAAATTAGGTTGATTAGAACTTAGGGTTCTTCATGATAATTAAGTTTCTAATTTGGGGGAAATAGAAATTTAAGCTTGGAATGGCTAATTGAATGTGGTATCATGGTTCTAAACCTATTAAATTAGCATATCATTAGATAAATCATATTATTGATTAGTACCATGGACCACATAATATTGAAATGGGGTTTAGTTGTTATTTTGTAGGAACTACAATGAGGAGACGTAAAACAACTACATCTCCAACTCAATCACCACCTCAACGATCGCTAAGAAAAAAGG
The DNA here is from genome assembly GCA_018361395.1 of Boechera stricta. NCBI lineage: Eukaryota > Viridiplantae > Streptophyta > Magnoliopsida > Brassicales > Brassicaceae > Boechera > Boechera stricta. The sequence goes on from CM031542.1 coordinate 7,260,335, forward strand.
AGAGTCCAACACGAACAGACAAAGCTAAGGGAAAACAACCGGCCAGCAGCTCGCGTGACGGTCCTACACCCGCTCGCAAGCACAATCCACTCGTGACTCCCGAGTATAAAGCAGCCACAAAGAAGCTTCGCTTGCTTGATTTCGTACAAACGCGTTTTCCCGACCATGACTTATTTTTTACAATATGGGACTTGGTGACTTCTTTAAAAGGGCAAACTTCGCATTCAAGTACCACACATGTGACTTCTTAGCCTCAGTTTGAGTTGAGAAAGGGCGAAGCAGCCATGGGGAGACAAGTTCTATTGTGTTTATGATAGGATGTGACGAGCACAGGGTAACTTTTGACGAGCTGAACGAGATATATGGGTTTCAGCAGGGCACAAACACGAAAGTGGTAACATCTCTGGCTGAAGCACGATCGGTTTGGGAGACAATAGCGGATGGTCAGTTCATATCAGGAAGATCTAAAGCATCACTAATCCGTCATCCCGCATTATGTTATGCCCCAAAAGTGCTCTCCAACACATTTTTTGCAAGACACGCAACAAGCAATGTGCATCGAGAAAAATTGGCCTTCCTTACATAAGGGATTAAACCGTTGTTGGTCTCCTACAACGACGAGACTATTATAGAGGGAATTACACAACCTCTAATCCTCGCCGCGGTATTAGCTCAAAGCCTACTCCATTTTGCTGAAGTTTCTAAGAATACAAAGAAGCCAGATTTTACAGTGAACATTGGTGGGGTCATCACGCTGATCTTGATGCACCTTGGACTCGATTTGGGAGATACTAGTGACGAGGTAGTGCGGATCGATGCAGGTTATCTCTCCGGGAGTCACATATTAAGAGGAACCGTTGGTATGAAGTACATATACCGATTACGTTACTCCACAGCTGATGAAAGGAAAGTCTTGTTACCACAGCAAGAGATCACCGATGTGCAAAACAGAGACAACTTGCTGTTTTTGGTATCTGATGAGTGGAGTTTCGACGCGGCTGCTTACCCTCCAGTCCATAAGGTTTCACGAGGACCTGCAGCCAAAGCAGCTAGCAACAGCTAGCAACAGCCAAGGAGGAAATGAGCAAGGAAGTGCACGCTACTACTTCGATCCATATGATCAGCCCGTTGGAGCGAAACCGGTCTGGTATGCACATGAGAATCTCAGACTAGTACAAAAATGGTGTAAGTGGCAGGATAAAACCATAAGTAAGTTGGTGAAAGCAGTGAAGAAGCTAAAGAAAAAAGTCAAGGGTCTTGAAGCAAAAGCTACAACATCGAGTGATACCCGAGCTGACGATGACCAAGCGACGAAAGATTCTGATGATAACATGTCCACAATGCCATATCGCCAATCCTTCCATGAGCTACCGAGTTCTTCGATGGTCCCTCCCGAAGCACCAAGACCATCTTCGTATGAGACACACTCGCGACGCAAGCATCGTGCCACTAGATCTCATGCGCCAAGCTCGAGCAACCCTTCTTTCTCGCTTGACACTTTGGAGTTTAGTGGACTCTAAACTCAGCGTAAGACCTTGTTTTTCTTTTTTTTTTCTTTTAGTTTCCTTCCACTTTATTTTCTTTTACTAGTCTACCTTTTGTATCGTTTACGATGTTTCTCTTTTGATTTATTTCCACTGAGACGGTGAAAAATAAGTCTGGGGGAGGCATAGTAAACTTCTAACCTTTTCTTTTTCATGTTTTATTTTCTTGTTTCCCTTTATTTTTATTTTGACATTTTCATGTATCTTTCTATGTTTTTTTTATTTTGCATTTAGGAATTAAGAATTGTTGTATTCTTTTTCCCTCAGCCATGGTTCAATAACTCGTGGCAAGGTTTTAATGAGGCAACAATTTTTGAACTTTACCACTACGTTATCTATACTAATATTTTTTACGCTTTTTGAGAATTAGCAAGTAGCCTCGAGCAGAAAAATTGGAAAACCCATAATGGATCAACAAACCCCAAAAAGGCCATTCCTTCGGAGACTTTAACGACTCGAAGTTGACTTCTCACCCTAATGAATTTAATTATTCTCGATTTGGGGCTCGAGATACATTGGACATGTTACCTCTATGAGACCCTGCAAGGCTCGTCTAAGTAAGTACGATTCCCCTCTTCCTTCCCTTCGATAAGTAAAGAAAAGGATATAGGTAATAAAGAAGTGAATCGGGCGTTGGAAGCTACCACTTTTAACATTCGCATCTCATGGAAACCTGTCCAAAGGAAAGGGGAGAGTTAGAAAGAAAAGGCGATCGATAAAAAAAAGTAAAATGGTAGCCTAGAAAAGTAGGGAGAAATCGATCGACCTTGAAGTGAGAAAAAGAAAAGGAAAGGAATTGTACTAAGACGGTCTTGAGCTTACAGAATTCCGAAAGAGTAAGTGTTCATGTCTTTTGGTCGATGGTTCCAAGTCGAGATATCACACTTAAACTAGACAAGGGGAGTCAACGAAGAGGAGTCTAAGTTCGAAGAATGACGTGGCTCCGAATTAAGGTAACTTGTTATGCTTATGGTGAAGTACATGTAGTACGTTTAGAACTGCTTCTATCTCGCTAAGTTGAAAGATATTGATACGATAGGATAATGTAAGGTATTGTCCAAAATAGATATTGTACATCTTCTTCACTAGCTTAGCTTTGTTTGAGGACAAGCAAAGAGATAAGTCTGGGGGAGTTGACAACGCTCATATTTACATGTTTTCATGCATTTATATAGTTTAGTTTCATAAGTTTTAGTTAGCATTTAGAGTTATGTTTATATATTTATAGGTACTTGGAGCAAAACCGGTGTTTTCAGAATGTTTTGGAGCGTTAAGAAGCCATGGAGACTTGGGAGCTACTTGCTCGGGCCAAGAGTATCACGAATAGCCACCTCAAAGGAAGCAGCGGCCATAGCATCGACCTTGGGTGGTCGATGCTCTCTCTGAACATCCCACCAATCCAAGCATCAATCTGGGATGATCGACACCGGAGGAGAGCCCAAGCTCAGAAGCTGACAACGAAGACCGTCGACGTAAGCATCGAGCGTGGCCCATCGATGCCCCTCCTGAGAATCCACGTCGAGCAAGAGCGTTGGACGTGGCCCATCGACGCTGACTCACCGGGCAGAAACGGAAAGTTCGGTTAATTCGAATTGCAAAGTATGGGAAGCTTTGGGTCGAATTAAAGCCTTCTAGAAGCTTTTGGGGCACGACCTAGACTCCTCCAAGTCTCCTAAAACTCTATATAAACACATGTAGCCTCCTTCATAAGGGTCCCCCACTTTTTGGCACCATTTTGTAGCCACCACCTAAAGAGAAAAATTCTCAAACACTCTTGTTCTTAAGTTTCATTTATGTTTATGCATTAGTTTTTCTTCCTCTGTCTCTTTGTTTTCTTTTACTGTTTTTATTTATAGTTTATTATGTCTTCTATCTCATATACTTCCGTCACCCTCGAAGTTATGAGCGAGTAGATCCTTTAGATCTCGGGGGTGAAGATCGATGATGGGATCTACTGATTAGAGATTGATGTTTTCTGATTGACTACCTTGTATGTGTTCCTAAGGCTAGATTTACACCCTGTGAGTTGTCTAAGAGCTTGGTCTAATCCGTTGGGCATGACCAAGTGTTTCGGGAATTCTTTATACCAAGAAAGTGGATAGAATAATTTTGGATCTACATACTCGGAATCCTAGTCGATCGATAAATCTATTCTTATTTGTGAGCTTATCTAAAATTAGCTTTGATCAAGTTAGTTTAACAGCTTAGAATCTTGATGCCACGAAAGTGGATTAAGGTCTCGGAACTAAGCATGTTAGGGGATTGGCTACTTTGTATAATTGCAATTGCTGGTCAGTCCGGTCGATGACGAGATCGTTCTCAATGCTTGTAAGAGCACCACGAGAGTGGATTTTTACAGAGAGTTTAGCATACCACAAAAGTAGACTAATCTATATATGAAATCTCTAAACCAATAGATACTAACGAAGGGTTAAAGAACATCAATTCTCATATTAGAGGATTTCCGGATTCGTTTCCATTCACTCTTGAGATCGTTTTCTTTATTATTGTTTAACCGTTATTTAATTTAATTTATTTTATTTTATGCAATTTACTTTACATAATTTAATTGACGCACTTTATTTTATGCAATTTATTTTACGTAATTTAATTTATGTAATTTACTTTCTGCAATTTAATTTAAGTACTTTTATTTTATGCAATTTAATTTACGCTATTAAAATTCCGCAATGTATTTTACGCATTTTCTTTTCTGCTATTTACATTTCCGTAATTTATTTTCTGCAATTTAATTTTCACACTTTAATTTATGCACTTTTATTTTATGCACTTTATTTTCAGCTATTTATTTTATGCAATTTAATTCAGTAATTTAATTATTGTTTATTTAATTATTGCTTATTTATATTTATGCACTTTAGATAATTAAAACTAAAAATTCAAACAATTATAATTTGCCTAGATTAGATTCACATATGTACTCTCTGTGTAGTTGTTTTCAGTCCCTGTAGATCGATCCCGAACATACTACAATTGCATTTAACCGTGCACTTGCGGTAAGATCGGATTAAACTCTCGAGACTACTTTCTAATAGTGCTCTGGTGAAACCTGAGACGAGGTGAAACAACTCCTCTTATCAATGAGTCCAAACGCTTGGTCATTAATCAAAACTGAATAGGTGACAGTAGAGATACATACATGATCCAATTTATCAACTTCTGGTTGAATCCTAGAGCTATCAACATAGCTCTGATATAACTCCATTCAACCCTGTCATGAGCTTTCGACATATCCCCTTTTAAAGCCATAAAAGATTCGAACACTCCTAGATGTACCTTTAGACTATGGACTATCTCATGAGCCATTTGTATATTGTCAGTGATAAGCCTATCTTCAACAACGCAGTTTGGTTCTCTAAGACTAATTGTGGCAACATTGGTTGTAATCTCTTAACCAAAATCTTGGATATTATCTTGTAGAGCACAGAACAGAGACTTATTGGGTGCGGATCTCACATTTCTACAGGGTTAATGGTTTTTGGAATGAGACACATATGAGTATAGTTCCACTGATGTGGCATTAATCCTTCCTCAAAAAGTTTTTTCACCTCAGATGTCAACTGAATTCCTACTATTTTACAGTAGTGTTGAAAAAATAAGGAAGACATACCATCTGGACCCAGAGAGCTTGATGATTTAATTGAGAACACTGCTTCTTTGATTTCCTCTTTTGTAACTTCAGTGATCATGAATCTATTCATCACTTCTGTCACTCTAGGATTGATGCCATTGAACCAATCACTGAAAAGAGCTAGATTAGAAGACTTAAAAAGATTCTCAAAGTATTCTGAAGCAACATTGATTTCTAAATACTAGCTAAAATTATTTGTTTAATGATTTACGGTTGAATTTTAAAATACACATTAGATTTTAAATAAATTTGAAAGAGAAAAATAGAAAAATTCAAATCTGCGGATAAACCTTGTTATTTCAAAATTCATATATCTGATTTCAAAATCAATGAAAATTTTTAAATCTCATATGAATTTATAAATCAATGAACCAATAAAAATCTCTAAATTTTTATTTTATTAATTTCTTTCTTCTTACCAAAGTGTATTTTCCTCTTCTCCCATATTTTTTTTCTCTCTTTTATCAAGCTTCAAAGCCATATTGTTTCTCGAAATTAAAAGGTGTCCCTCCTCTTTTTTCAATTTAAACTAGATTACGGAACAAACAAAAAATTGAAGGCGTCTGGGTTTTGGAGAATTAATAAAGTCTAATAACAATACATTATCTATCAATAATCAAAAACATATGACAAACATATATTATATAAATTGTAATGTGTTTGATGATTTTAACATCCAACTATTTTCTAATATGTTCAATATACTTAATTTATTCTGTCTATCTTATTCATAATGTGATATCTAATTACGATATTAAATATATGATATATCTAATTACTTTTTTCCATATGTGTGGTTAAATGAGTTTATCTCTTATATATTGATTGATAATTATTTTAGCAAAATAACTTTATGTATATGTAGAATATTATAACATTGTCATGCTGACGTGTTTAAAAAATATATAAAAATATTTCATTTACAAGAAAAATTATATTGTACTGCCATTATAATTATTGAAGTACTTGGTTACTTAATTTTGAAAAAAATTATATATATATATATATATGATATAACTAAACATTATTGTTACTAATTTGAAAAGGAAAGTTTACAATATAAAAAAATACATAAATTTTATAGTATATATAATTAAAAAAATATATACTTAATAACACATTTTAAATACATCACCTAGTACTAAATTATATGGAAATGTGTGGTAGTAAGTGACTCTTATATGGTAAAGTGAATTGGAAAGGCGTTTCAATAAATAACATTAGTGTCTTATATAATTACTGTGTGTACTGTTCACGTGTTTTATATAGTCTTATATGAAGTGGCTCTTACACACTCAGGGCAAAAAGAAAAACCTAGCTACTACAATGTCGAACCACAACAAGCCACAGCCGCCAAAACCTCTGATGAAACAACAGTCTTTGCCACCTGACGTAAACCGCGACGAGGCTTGGCTGCGGATGAAGAAGAGGCATCCATCTGATCGCCTTCGTCGCAGCAAGAGCTGCATCACAAACGACGATATCGAGGAGCTCAAAGGCTGCTTCGACCTAGGGTTTGGGTTTGAGCCTGATTCTCCTGATTTTAATCCGAGGCTCTCCAAAACAATCCCAGCTCTGGATTTGTACAGCGCCGTTCACAGACAGTACAACAACCATTTGTCCCGGAACTCGTCGTCTGCTTCGGAACTTGACGTCAGCAACTCTAGCACCACGACTATAGTCAACAAAGGTGTCAGTTTTTTTTGTTATCACTTTTTTTTTTCGTTTGTTTGATTTTAACTCAGTTTTGATGATCGATTTTGAAAAGATGATGATGGAAAGACGATGAAGAAGAAGCTGAAACAATGGGCTAAGGTGGTCGCGTGTTCGGCGAGGCACTCCTCCGGCAAACCAAATTAATGAAATTATAATCTTCGAAGTTTCTTCTAGTTATGTCCGAAGAATGGCACTTTTGTAATATAATTATCGTTAACAAACTCTTCAATTAATGTTTTGTATTTGACCGTTAGTCAAGTGAGGTTTGTGAAGTAACCTAAGTGGATAAGACAATGTCTGGTCAAACTTAATGTGAACCAAAAAAAACCTTAATTATCGAATGTGATTTTGTTATGATTTTTTTTTTTTGTCCATTTTGTTCGGAGTAGGACTTGAATCACTGCGAGATGGTCGGAATTTTTTGTTTGTTTTCTTTCTTTGTTCATATTGATTTTATGAATTAATTCATAACTTTTCATTATATTATATATTGTTTTGTTTCAAGATTGATACAATATTTATTAAAAAAAATAAATATTAATCTTATTTGACGAAGAAATTATAATATATAATAGTAAGAAAATAACGACAAAATACACGTAATCGCTAGTTCACAAATCACAAATATTAATGACGATTATTGATCATAATTGATTATTTATATTATGTCACAATTGGTATAAGTGAAGGATTGCTGTACACCGCTATTACGTCGATAATTATTGTTAAAATTAGTTGCTATTATGTCAATAGATTTTATTTATTAAAAAGTAAAAAGTGAAAATCAAAATTAAAATTAGAATAATATATTTAATTGAATAGAATTTTTTTAAAAAATAAGTTTTAAAATAAAAAAGATATATAATTTTGTTTTTAAAAATATGAATTTGCTTTCTGTCGCATAAACACTTGATTTAGATTGATGTAAAAAGATCGTTGCTGTATTTGGTTTTGGCTAAATCATCGCCATAATTCGCTAATCTTTGCGTAAATAGATTCAACTAAGCGATGAGCATGTGTTATATTTTAAGTGCACCGAGAAATCATTCCCTAACATCATTTATTTTATAATATGAAACTAATTTAATCTTGCATAGAGTATTTCCACTCTATGTGCTATTATACTGTTTTTTTTATGTGTCAATATAAAATTTTCACAATACAACTCTTATCACTTTAATTAATATGCTATCAAAGCTTCATTGATCTTAACGGTATTCTTCGTTTCAGTTTTGTAATTTTTAAGTCAAATGCTCCTAAAAATTCAAACCTTACACGTGTCTTTGAATCTAAGTCCTTTAGTTTTCTTTTTTTTTTTCTTTTTTGAAGCCAAAAGTACTTCTCAACTCAAGCCTAAATGCCTAACACATGCCTCTATTTAAGAGTAAATATTTCTAACGTACCTCACCTTTGGAAGCATAATTAGTCCCAGTACCATCTCTAGCCTAGAGAAGCATACACGCCTCTCAAAAGCTACTTCAACAAGGCACTCATAAACTCATTGCGGTAGAGAAAAAGTACTTCCATATGGAACGAGTCCTGGCTGCCCAACAACCCTCCAAAACCACCTGGATAAATAAGCAACATAAAGAGTATCAGAATTAATCATACAATCTTTTAGGCATTGGAATCAAGAGAACTTGCGAGTCAATATAATGGAAAGAGACATTCATTAAATAAATATTTTTTGCGTAGGGGAAGTGCAAAGTGAAAAAAATTACTCTTGGGATTTTGACAAAAACATAATATATTTGGTTAAATTTGGGTTTTGGGTCAATCACATATTCTAGCACCATCTTTGAAAACTTGGCTCAGTTAATTACGTTCAACTGCGATAACTCTGAATTAATGGGAAAAAAAAGATCAATGGTTTCGTGGATTATCTAGGAAGTGTGGAAAGCTCATATCAATCTACTTCATGCCAGTAAGCACTCAACTGCCCAATGATATAATCAAGAAAGCCACTGAAGAGGCAGTGTAATGAAAGAAATTGCAATATCACAATCTATTAATCACCATGAATCTGACGAGTTTGAACTGTGAACCCACCTATGTATGGCAATCGCCGTCTTCATATATCACGATGTATAAAAAAAATTCTGCATAGAAGAATTAAGATGATCAATGCAGTTTAGGATAAGATTTTACAAGATGAAAAAGGGGATGTCGAATATTGGGGAGTGAAGAATCGGCCTAAAATAAAATGGGTGTGGCTATAGAAATATAAGGCTTTCTATGGGCTGCTTATTCGATTATACAATTGGACTTTAAATGGCATTCATTTCAGATTGTAAAGAATTGGTATTGGATCTGAAAAGGGAGACTATTTGGACATGCTTAAAGAGAAGTTTGGCGTATTTACCCTTTCGTTCCGATCATGTCAAGCAAACCAAGTCACGAAAAAGATCATCAAACAAGCCTAAATTGTTTTAGATAACAATTGTTAGTGGAATAAAATAAATTAGATATACCACTACAAAAAAACAAGTCAGAAGACGTCACTTTTTGTGAGTCAAAGTTCAACCGACGTTAAAACTAAAAATGGGACGCATTTTAACGACGTTTTGAAAACCGACTCATATATCACTTCATTAATTAATTGTGTTATACTGTATTAGTTAAGAGAATAACATTTCTCAGGTTTGGGTTTCTAACGCTTCATCAATTTTTTGAAAAATCCTGGTGTAAATAGAAATTTCCGAGAATATTTCACGCTTATGGTCGGTTGAGTAGGTAATTTCATGTTATATATATATATATATATATATATATTTATAAAATGTTAAATCTTCATGTTATATTTTACCTACGCTAAAAGTAATAAGCGACTTCAATAGTTTGGACGCTAAAGTTAACGTTGGTTGTTAAAGTGATGCAAAGTCATCTCACGTCGGGCCTTGACAAGTCGTTTATAAAACCGACACAAAGTTTTTAGAGTCGTCTATAACCAACGTTAACACTAATCTTAACCGACGTTGCCACCCTTTTATTTGTAGCTTGTGAATCAAAAATAACAACTGTTTCTGAAGTACTTGACAAAAGATTGACGGCATTCCAACTTATAAAAAAAAATCAATCCTAACTATTTAGTAACAATTTAATCAATCTCAAAGCCAAATAGAAAGAAAAGAAATTGGATATAAATAATAAATTTAGTATTGAGTTCCCAATCTACTAAAAAAATAAGAAGTTTGGATCTTGATTCGAGAACCGGCCAGATGGTTGGTTTTTGCTGGATGCGATTTTAAAATCTAAGCGAACCAAATTATGAAACGGATAGCAGGTTTACAAACTGGATAAGTGAACGTTTTTGAGGTTGTAGTTTAGTCATGTTGGTCAAGTTTTTGATTTATGAATAGTGAAAATCCCATAAAAAAATCTTTTAAGGTGGCAACCACTTCTACTTTAAAATTCAAAAGTTTTGAACTCTTACCATAAACAATCAAAATGACAACTTTGCTACATTAAATCTTCAAAATGACTTTTGTGTTCACGAATCTATAAAAATTAACGGACAAATGATTTCGTCAACGAAACAATTTATTTTTCATTATAAATAATGATGTAGCTTTCATAATTTTTTTTATTTTAATAAAATTTAATTTTAATTATATTATTTTAAAAGTACAGAAAAATGAAAGAAAAAACAAATATTCTTTTTTTTTTGTGACCACAAAAAAAAAGAATTTATATTATTAATGATACATAAAAAAATTAATTAAATTAATTTTTATTAAAATAAAATAATTATTAAAACCATGTTATTTTTTATAACGAAAATAAACTGTTCAGTTGACAAAATTAATTTATCCGTTAATTTTTATAGATCTGCAAATACGATATCATTTTGAAAGTTTAAAATAACAAAACTATTATTTTATTAATTTATTATAAGAGTTCAAAATTTTGAAAATTTACTATAGAAGTGGCTGCTACTTTAAAAGAAATTTTATGAGATTTTCCAATTATGAATATATTCACGTGGTCAATTATTCAAAAGATGTGATAGACATTTAGTAGTCATTGTGGGACTGTAAGAGAGAGGAGGGAGTGTGGAAGCCACACGTGGAGGGAGCGGTGGAGAATAATTTGGATGGCTGGCGGTTTAGGCTGAACCGGGGAAGGGTCTTTCTCAACCTTTTTGTTTCTTAGACATCATGAGAAGTCATACGTTACGTCCTTAATATTATGCAAGCTAGAAGAGCCACTAGCTATTTTTTATTCCAATATGATGAATTTAATCTTTTGTACGCTAAATCTAATTTTTATTTCCCATATGATAAATTTTGGATGAAATAATCATTAATTTATTTCTTTCCAACCTTTTATGATTTATAAACCATAATGAGCAACAGATTTGGGTATGAAAATTAATTCTAAAATTAGTCTAAAACAATAATAAAATTCTTATGTCAAGAAAATAAAAATGAATCCATAATTGTTTAGTTGGGTATAGATATACACAACGAAAGATGGTAATGAAATTAAAAAATATGGTTCAATTATATTTCCAAACGCCGAGGTAAGGTACATCTTTTTGTGTTGCTGCCAAGAATTTTGTTGTTACCGTGATTGATAAAAGATTTTGCGAAAAAATGTTTAGGATGAGACATGTAAAAGTGGCATGCGTATAAACGGTGACTACGATGATTTTAGTACACACTAGCATAGTGTTATTTTATGGCTCTCCGATTTTTAAATAGAACAGAAATAAGTAATTAGTTGGAGAAGTGAAAAAATCAGAAGATATTTAGTTAATTTGTGCTACACCGTGTTTGATATTTGTAATTCTATAAATAAAAAAGCAAAAATAAATAAATAAAAGAGATTAAAATCTCTAGAAAGGTAAGAAAAAAAGTAAAATAGGTGAAAATGAACAACTTATCTTATATAAATGAATTGGATCTTTAAGCTGTTTATGCAAAGCCGATACGTAATTTTGAACTACTTAAGAAAAATACTCAACAAGTACATAAAGTTTTATGTGTTATAAATAATATTTATTATAATATTATTTTATTAATGATAGAGAGAGATTTTAATCGAAGATCGAAGGAGAGAAGTGGAAAAACAAAGTTTTTTGCTTTGCTCTTTCTTTTATTTTGATTATTGTGTTGTATGTTACAAAATAAGCATTGCCCCATATTTGTAGAGGACTAAACCGACATACTAAGTCGGTTACACAAATAATAATAGAAAATATCTAAGATCAAAATATCAATCATAATATTAAATAATTAATCTTCTAGAAGAATTTTCTAACATTATGCAACTTGTTATGCGCTAAAATCCATATATTGATATATGTACTATATAATATCACTGCCCACTTCAGCTCCTTTCTCTTCGACGATTGCCTTCTAATATCCGGTGGAAGTTCTGAATAACTTTTCTTTCTTACTGAAACACTTTTTTATTATTTTCATCAGTCCTTTACTGCATAATATTGTAATTTCTGTAGTACAAAGGAAAGTTTTAAAAAAGGGAAGTCAAAAGCGAAAAAGGGCGACTAATTTGGCAATTTTTTTGGATCTGGTTTTTGCCGATCCCGGTGATATTAGCGGCGGCTCTCTCTTATCGGGGTCAGTGTCTGAGGTGGCGAAGTCGCCGGTCTCGTATCCAGTTTCTCCGGCGTTTCAGATCGTTTCAGCAGATGGAAAGGCTAGCTTTGTTCTGCAGTTTGGAAAACAGAGTTCGGTGTCTTTTGACGCAAAGAAGAACGACATCTCGTGTTCGGCTTCTGCCTCTCTGGCCATGCCTCAAGTGGGTGGTTCAGAAGTACAACGATTGAGGGTGGGTTCTTCGGGAAATTGTGAGTTTTCAGGGGAAAGGGAAAGTGACCATGTGAGTCAACAGTCACTCACCGGTTTCCAGTCTACACTGGCGGTGAAAGACACATCGGAAAAGACGATGTCTCTAACTGAAGCTCCATCGAGTAACCAAATTGAACAATCTCAAACTGCAAAAACTGACCTTTCCAGCTTTGTTATGGTACATGGGAAGGATCTCAAGGTTCATGCTCCTAAGCAAATTATCTCATCTGGCATGGTGAAGGAAACAAAAAAAGATACTCGCTCTTACGCAAAGGTGGTCCAAGTTAGGCCTCCATCTCTCACCACCCATGAGATTGAAACAAGCATGGAAGAGTCGTTGAATTTGGTAAGATTCTGGATGCTATTATCTCGAATTCGGTTCCATTATGGGAAGATTTTATACTTGGAAAGTTTACAGAAAAAGCTCCTCACATTGGAAAGGTTCACTATATCGTGAACCAAATTTGGAAGTATGGTAACCATTCACTCCGGATTGATGCTTTTGTTGTCAATGATAAAACGATAAAATTCAGAATTCGGGACAAGTCTATTCGGAGAAATATCTTGGAACGTACAATGTGGAACATAGCAGAGAAGCCCATGTTGGTTTCAAACTATGGTCCAGTGAGTGAGGAACCTTTACCCGAGCTAAAATCCATGCCACTATGGATTAAGGTGAAGAACATTCCACCATCTTTGTTCTCTTGCAAGCAAAGTGGGAAAGCCAACCAAGTTGCATTCGGAAACGGAACTTTGCAATGTTTTTGACGAAGCAAAAGTATTTGTCGAAGTGAAACTCACAGGAGATTTGCTAAAAAAATACAGATTCAAGCCAGACACTAGATTGAATGTTGAGGTGGAATATGAATATCCTTGGCTTTTTCCAAGGTGCACAAATTGTAAGCATCGGGGACACACTCAAGATATATGTAGAAGTCCAGCAAAAACTACAAATATTGAGATTTCAGATGCTTCGTTGCATAACGATACAACTAAGGTTATATTTTCAAGTGAACTAATTGAAGGTGTAATTAAAAGTGTCAAGACAAGAACCCCATTGTCTGTGACCTCCAATGACACAACAGCAACTCAAGATCAAGTGGTGGAAGGTCACACATCTCCCACCACAAACCAACAGCAGAGCGATACGGTGGTGATTATAGGATCTCCATTAAAGTTCATCCGACGTGGTGAGAAACCCTCCCCAAAAGGAAACGTCAACAAAGAGGTTACTCAAGATGAAAATTCTTACAACGTTACAAATGAAACAATTGACACAGAAAACAACCAAGATGACTCTACATGGATTTCGCCAACTAGAGTATGTCGTAAGCTTCCTCCACAAAAAAAGGTGGAAGATGGTGTTGTGATTACTTCAAGTTTTGATATTCTTCAGGATGAGAATATTACTGATGTCGCCAATCCTAAAATATGTGACATTGAAGTGGAAAAGAAGACTGACAATACTCTTCCAGAAATTGATTCAGAAGAGGGTGAAATCACAGAAGACACAAGACTAGATGACCAACTACAAGAGGAAGTGGGGTCTCGCCAAATTCTCCCACGATCTGTACGCTCAACATACAAGGTCAACTCATCAAATAAGGATAACCGAAGCATGGTTCCAACAGCTTCAGGTAAACAGGTTCAAAAGAAAAAACCATAAATGTATGGATTCTTTTGGAATATAAGAGGCTTTAATAAGTCAGATAAACATAATGTTGTTAGAAATTGAATGAATAAATTCTCTTTTGAGTTCGGATGCCTACTAGAAACTAAAGTCAAGAAAAGTCAAGCATCTAAAATAATTTCTTCGGTTTTTGGTGGTTGGTCTTCTCTTACCAATTATGAATCACATCATCTGGGTCGAATTTGGGTGCTTTGGAGTCCAAAGGTTTGTGTCACCCCTGTATTCAAGAGCAGTTAACTGATCACTTGTTCAATCTTTCTAAAAGGTTATGATGAAGAGTTCTTTTGCACTTTTGTATATGCTTTCAATACAATGGAAGAAAGAAGGCAGTTATGGGAAGATTTGAGGAACCATCATGATTCTGAAATTTTCAGAAACAAGACTTGGTTGATTTATGGAGATTTTAATGAAACTTTGGAAAGCAAAGACCACTCAAACCCGTCTCCCCTTACCAGTGGAATGCATGAATTTCAAGACTTGATAAGGTATTGTTCTTTATCAGATCTGACCTATCATGGACCTCATCTAACATGGTGTAACAAGCAGCGGGATAGTGGATTGATCTGCAAGAAGTTAGATCGTGTCTTGGTTAATGCCAAAAGGAATAGGGATTTTCACTCCTCGTACAGTGTATTCGAAGCAGGAGGTTGCTCTGACCATTTAAGATGTCTCATATCCTTACGCGCACAGGTGCAAGGGGGTAAGAGACCATTCAAATTTGTTAATGCTTTGATCCATCAACCAACTTTCTCTTCTGTGGTAGAAAATTGTTGGAAGCAATCAACCCCATTATTTATTTCAACGACTGCAATGCATCGGTTCTCATAAAAGTTAAAGCCGTTAAAACCGTGTTTAAGAGAATTAGGGAAGGAAACAATTGGTGATCTTACCAAGCGAACGAAAAAAGCCTATGACATCCTTTGCCGAAAACAAGAATCTACTCTTGTTAATCCAACTGCATCTGCTATACAAGAAGATAATGATGCTTACACAAAGTGGAATACTCTATCTGGAATTGAAGAGCAGTTTCTGAAACAAAAATCTAAAATTCATTGGTTAAAGGTGGGAGACAAAAATAACGCCTATTTCCATACTTCAGCGAAAGTCAGGAAACAAAAAAATACAATCCATGAGATACAGTCAGCTAAGACAGGGGATATTTTAAAAAGTACGGAGGACATAAAATCAGAAGCAGTCAGGTACTATACTGAATTTTTAAACCACAGACCCACAGATTTTGAAGAACTTTCAGTCTCGGATCTGAAAAGAAAGACAAATTTTCGTTGCTCAATCTCGGACCAAGACTCCTTGATATCAGCAGTTTCAGCCGAAGAAATCAAGAATACTTTATTCTCCATGCCTCTGAACAAGGCTCCTGGTCTTGATGGTTTTACCGTGGAGTTCTTCAAATCATCTTGGGGAATAATTGGTAATGATCTCACCGCAGCGATTCAGTCTTTTTTTTTATTATAGGATTTCTTTCCAAATGTGTCAACTCAACCATTATGTCATTGGTTCCAAAAAAGAAAGACTCAACGGAAATCAAAGACTACAGAACAATATCCTGCTGCAATGTTCTATACAAGATCATCACAAAAATTCTGGCGAATAGACTCAAGACTCTGCTCCCTCATCTAATAGCCCAAAATCAAGCAGCTTTTGTCAAAGATCATTTACTAATGGAGAATATTTTACTTGCTTCTGAACTGGTCAAAGACTATCACAAGCCAGCCGTTTCCCCATGGTGTGCCATGAAAATTGACTTCACCAAAGCCTTTGATTCAGTAGAATGGTCTTTCGTGCTGAAAACTTTAGAAGCTCTTGATTTCCCGGCAAAGTTCATATGATTGATTGAATTATGTATTACGACTGCCTCTTTCTCAGTACAAGTGAACGGAGAACTTGCAAGTTATTTTGGGAGTTCTAGGGGCCTCCGTCAAGGCTGCTCCTTATCACCATATCTATTCGTCATATGTCTAAATGTCATATCAATGATGATTGATGCAGCGACTGAGAAGAAGGAAGTTGGATATCATTCAAAATGCAAGAACATTTGCCTTACACACTTATGTTTTGCAGATGATTTATTGGTGTTTGTGGAAGGAAACAAGCGATCCATTGAAGGTGTTTTACGAATTTTTGACAACTTCTCAAAGTGCTCGGGTCTCAAAATCAGTATAGAGAAGTCGACGATTTTCCTAGCAGGAGTATCTCATCATGCTTCCCAGGAAATTTTATCCACTTTCTCTTTTGCTCAAGGACAACTTCCTGTTCGTTACTTGGGCCTTCCTCTTCTAACGAAAAGGTTAACCCATTCAGATTACAATGTCTTGTTGGAAAAGATCAGGAGGAAGATCAATTCTTGGACGGCTAGATATCTTTCTTATGCGGGACAGCTACAACTTCTTAATTCAGTAAATTTCAGCTTAATTAACTTCTGGATGTCTGCTTTTCGTCTTCCAAAAGGATGCATTCAGGTAATTAATAAGCTATGTTCAACTTTTCTATGGTTCGGACCAGAACTTAACAATAGGAAGACAAAAATCTGTTAGGAAAATGTTTGTAAACCGAAAAAAAAAGGTGGTTTGGGTATCAGAAATCTGGTAGATTCAAACAAGATAAGCTGTCTAAAGTTAGTATGGAGAATAGTCTCAAGACAACCTACTCTTTGGGTCTCCTGGATTTGGAAATATGTTATACGTAATGGTTGTTTTTGGTCTATGAAGGATCATTCGAGCTTGGGGTCTTATATGTGGAAGAAACTTCTGAAATACAAAGACATTGCCAAAAATCTTCACAAGGTTGTGGTAAAAAATGGAGATTCTACTTCATTATGGTTTGACTCTTGGTCCGAGCTAGGACGACTTTTTGACACTACCGGCAATAAAGGAGTTATAGACTTTGGGGTGCCTTTACATGCTTCAGTCAGAAAAGCAATTCAACACCACCGTCCTCGACGACAGAGATCCGCTTTCCTACAACAGATGGAGGAACACCTTGCTCGACTTGTCTTATCCCACTCCGAGGATAATCACCTTTGGCGTCACTCCGACTCGGTCTTCAAACAAAGATTCTCCACAAAAAACACATGGCTCATCATCCGACAACTTTCTTCAACTGTAAACTGGTTTAAAGGTTTATGGTTTGCAAAGGCTACACATAAATTTGCTTTCTTAACGGCGGACAAGATGCAAAAATGGAATCAAAATATAAGCCCAGATTGTGTCCTCTGCAATACGGAAGCTGAAAATCATAAACATTTGTTTTTTAGATGCTCATTCAGCTCACAGCTATGGCGTAAACTGGCGGTTGGTTTCCTGCAAACTAACCACACTTCTGATTGGGCTCAACTTCAGGAGATCGTAAACAACTCTACGATGCCGCGTCTCAAGCTTTTTCTGCTCCGTTATTCGCTTCAAGCAGCGACTTACTACCTGTGGAGGGAACGCAACGCCCGTCGACATGGGAAAACTCCAAAGAGCACCAAAACAATCTACCGACAGATTGATAAACAAGTAAGAAATTTTATAGCCTCATTTCGAGACCAAGATGAAAACTTTGCAAGCGCAATGCAAACATGGTTCATCTCTCAAATGACATAAGCAATCGTTGTAGCATTTCTCAAATGTTTTATCTTTCTACCTTTTCAACTAATGTAGCATCTTGATGTAAAACAGTTTTTTTTTTATTAATAGAGTTTAACATTTAATCAAAAAAAAAATTGTAATTTCTTAGTAGAAAGAAGATGCAATTGTATGAGTTGGCAGGGTTTGTGCGAATAATCTATAGGCAAAAATATAAATTATAAAAAAAAAAAACAATGTTTAACGTTTTGGTGTTGACAAGAAACAAGACGTTGCGATGATGTTTTTTGGTTCATGTTATCATGTCTCTAGAATAACGCTAAAGAACGCCTATGGCTAATAACTAATTATTACTATATTTATTTAAAGTAGTCCATTCATAATTCCACACGACTAGATGCTACACAACTTGTCTTAGTTGTTCAACCAAGACTTTTTTTAACTTGTGATATTTTGTGATAAATTATTATTTATAAATCCCTAATGAGCACATCAACCTTGAATCTTCTATAATCATTAATCGTAAACTTTTTTTTTCAACCACACTTAACCAAAAATTAACATTTCATATGGAAACCAAATCCCAAAAAAAAAAACAGAGTTTACAAAATTAATCTCAACAAATATAGATAGAAGAACAGGCTAAGCAACATTAGTTACAATTAATAAAAGTTATAATTTTTAGTCGTTACCGATTAGAACTAGTGTTATGTAGCCGTTTCTTCTATTTATATACAATAGTTTTTTCTGAAGTGTGTTGTAAATTATGTTATAAAGTAATATATTCCTTCTGTTTTACAAGAAGTATTGTTTTAAGATTTTATTTTTGTTTTACAAAAAATATTGTTTTGTATTTTCAATACACTATTTAAAGACTAAAATTTCTTTTGATCCTCGTTATTTCAGCTTATTAGTTAAAAGAAAAAAATATTTAGTGTATTTATAAAGAATATTGTAAAAAATTATATTATTTTCTTAAGTTGTGTGAAACATGTTAAAATGATACTCTTTGTGATTCTGAGGGAGAATACATTTAACGGATTTGAATTCGTGTGTTTATGATATCCATTGAAACTCTTAAATAAACTTAGGTAACATATTTATTTTGAAATATGATACAAAATCGAACTAACAAAAAATAAACAACATTATTAGCATGCGAATCATCATATATATATATATATATATATATCAAGTTAAAAACCTGAATTTTTTTTTTATAATTATAATTATGATGCTAAATTGCTAATTAGTATATTTGACAAAAAGTCAATGGACAAAGTGAATAATCATATATTAATACAAAAATTTAAATATTTGTTCAATGAATAAAACAAAGAGAGAAATCGGAAGTGTCTGTTTCGTCCTCACAACATCCGATTCAGAGAAACTTGACCCTTTGGATTACTCAAGAGCTCATCTCTTCCCTCTACAAAAATGGCCGCACGTCTCCAACCTTCTCCTACCTTCTCCTTGTGCCATGGCTTCGTCTACCTCTTTCTCTCTCACTTTCACATCTCCTCTCCTACCTTCTTCCAAACCCAAAAAATCCGTTCTTGTCGCAGCTCAGACCACCGCTCCGGCCGAATCCACCGCCTCCGTCGACGCAGATCGGCTTGAGCCAAGAGTTGAATTGAAAGATGGGTTTTTTATTCTCAAGGAGAAGTTTCGAAAAGGGATCAATCCACAGGAAAAGGTTAAGATCGAGAAAGAGCCAATGAAGCTGTTTATGGAGAATGGGATTGAAGAGCTTGCTAAGAAATCTATGGAAGAGATTGATAGTGCAAAGTCTTCAAAAGATGATATTGATGTTAGACTCAAGTGGCTTGGTCTCTTTCACCGTAGAAAGCATCATTGTATGTTCTCTATCCTCTTTTGAGTTGTGTGATTGAATTGGGGAAAAATGATGAAGATTTGTGTCTAGTTAGGGATCTCATAGTGAAAAGGTTTTGTCTTTACTCTTAATCTTTAGTCCATTTGATTTATCTATGCTTGTTGTTGTTGCAGATGGTAAGTTTATGATGAGGTTGAAGTTACCAAATGGTGTTACTACTAGTGCGCAAACTCGGTACTTGGCGAGTGTGATTAGGAAATATGGTGAAGAAGGATGTGCTGATGTGACAACTAGACAGAATTGGCAGATCCGTGGTGTCGTGTTGCCTGATGTGCCTGAGATCTTGAAAGGTCTTGCTTCGGTTGGGTTAACGAGTCTACAGAGTGGAATGGATAATGTGAGGAACCCGGTTGGGAATCCTTTAGCTGGGATTGACCCGGAGGAGATAGTTGACACTAGACCTTACACGAACCTCCTTTCGCATCTTATCACTGCTAATGCCCAAGGAAATCCCGATTTCACCAACTTGTGAGTTCCCTTTTTCCGTCGTTGATGCTAAGATTGAGTTGTGTTGGTATGTGAATGTATATGCTAAAGAGGGTTTTGTTTTTTGTTTATTGCAGGCCAAGAAAGTGGAATGTGTGTGTGGTGGGGACTCATGATCTCTATGAACATCCACATATCAATGATCTAGCTTACATGCCTGCTAATAAAGATGGCCGGTTTGGATTCAATTTGCTTGTTGGAGGATTCTTTAGTCCCAAAAGATGTGAAGAAGCCATTCCTCTTGATGCTTGGGTCCCGGCTGATGAAGTTCTTCCACTCTGCAAAGCTGTTCTAGAGGCATACAGAGATCTTGGAACTCGAGGAAACCGACAGAAGACAAGAATGATGTGGCTTATCGATGAACTTGTAAGTACATTCTTTTTGCAATCTTTTACTAAGAAAATTAGGTATTTTGAAGTTCTTGATTGTTGATTTGTCTGCAAAATATGTATAGGGTGTTGAAGGCTTTAGAGCTGAAGTAGAGAAGAGAATGCCAAATGGGAAACTCGAGAGAGGATCTTCGGAGGATCTTGTAAACAAACAATGGGAGAGGAGAGACTATTTCGGAGTCCACCCTCAGAAACAAGAAGGCCTTAGCTTCGTTGGCCTTCACGTTCCGGTTGGTAGGCTACAAGCGGATGACATGGACGAGCTTGCTCGGTTAGCTGACACCTACGGCTCAGGTGAGCTAAGACTCACGGTAGAGCAAAACATCATCATCCCAAATGTGGAAACCTCGAAAACAGAAGCTTTGCTTCAAGAGCCGTTTCTCAAGAACCGGTTCTCACCTGAGCCATCTATCCTGATGAAAGGCTTAGTTGCTTGTACTGGAAACCAGTTTTGCGGGCAAGCGATAATCGAGACTAAACTAAGAGCTTTAAAGGTGACAGAAGAAGTAGAGAGACTTGTATCTGTGCCAAAACCAATAAGGATGCATTGGACAGGATGTCCCAACACTTGCGGACAAGTCCAAGTTGCGGATATCGGGTTCATGGGATGCTTAACTCGTGGCGAGGAAGGAAAGCCTGTCGAGGGTGCTGACGTGTATGTCGGGGGACGAATAGGAAGTGACTCGCATATCGGAGAAATCTATAAGAAAGGTGTTCGTGTCACGGATTTGGTTCCATTGGTGGCTGAGATTCTAATCAAAGAATTTGGTGCTGTGCCTAGAGAGAGAGAAGAGGATGAAGATTGATTCAAAGCTATTGGATTTTTAATAAGTCAAGAGGCCAAAGATGGCCTCTCTGGTTTCAGACATTGATACTTGTATTTGTGCCCATAATTTTGGATTTTGTAGCTCCCTTTGTTGTAACTTGTAACTTTGTTCTTGAATCTTGGTTTTTTTGTAATATCTTGTTTTTATTAATGTAGTATACATTCTGATACTTAGCCATAAATTTTGTCTTTGATACCTACACATTTGCTTTTCGTTCAAAACTTAGATTTCTTTTCGATATTTATAAGAAATAAAAAATTGTACCGACCTGAATCCAAACCGGAGTCAAATCAATTATACTGACCCAAATCAAATCAATACATTAGTTTTTTAATATATCAAATCAATACATTTATATATCAATCGGTACATAGTTTTATACCAATCAATTAAAAGTAAGTGAATCGATTTTAAATCAATTTCTTTCATACCAAAAACTAAATATAATTTTGTTACATAGAATGTCAATGAAAATTTTGAATTATTTCTTTGTATTTTAGTTAGATAGTTTAAAAAAAAAAAACTGAATTAATTTTGGTTTGTAATAACAATTACTTTTTACTAAAAATCCGAATGAACCAAACTATTAACATTAAACCGAAATGCTCAATCCCAATTTAAACCGTAAATTGTGTCAGACCCTCATAAAACCGCGTGAACCTCTTCAATTCGTCTTCACTGCGCCATGAGAAGGCTCACATTCCCCTGTCTCTTACGCCACCGAATCTCATTTTTTTCCGGCACCAGCTACTCTCCAACCGCCGCACGTCTTTCTTCTTTGGCCCTAACGTCATCCACCGAGTCAGAGTTACCGCCGATAACTTCTGATATTTTGCTAGACTCGATAAGATCTTCTCAGTGGCATTTTGTCGAACACGTTTCGGACAAGCTAACACCTTCCCTTGTATCAAAAACGCTACTCAGTCTCGTCAAGACTCCGGATTTAGCCTTCAATTTCGTCAACCACATCGACCTTCGTTGCCTGGACTTTCAAACACAGTGCCTAGCCATCGCTGTTGTCTCTAAGCTCTCTTCTCCAAAACCCGTAACTCAGTTGCTGAAAGAAGCTGTTACGAGTCGTAAGAACTCAATTAGAGACCTTTCTGATGAATTGGTGCTTGCCCGTGATCGATTGGAGACTAAAAGCACGATTCTTTTCGATTTCCTGGTCAGATGTTGCTGTCAATTGAGAATGGTGGATGAAGCCATAGAGTGCTTTTACTTTATGAAGGAAAAAGGTTTTGATCCAAAAACTGAAACTTGTAATTGCATTTTGAGTTTGTTATCAAGGTTGAATCGTACAGAGAGCGCTTGGGTCTTCTATGCTGATATGTATAGGATGGAGATTAGGTCGAATGTATACACTTTCAATATAATGATCAATGTATTGTGTAAGGAAGGGAAGTTGAAGAAGGCCAAAGAAGTTTTAGGGATCATGGAGAGTTTTGGAATTAAGCCTACCATTGTCACTTACAATACTCTTGTTCAAGGGTATTCTTTGAGAGGACGAATCGAAGGGGCTCGTTTGATTATCAATGAAATGAAATCTAAAGGCTTTCAACCAGATTTGCAGACATACAACCCGATTCTGTCTTGGATGTGTAATGAAGGAAGAGCTTCTGAGGTGTTGAGGGAGATGAAGGAGATTGGTTTGGTTCCGGACTCTGTTTCCTACAATATATTGATCCGTGGTTGTAGTAACAATGGGGATTTGGAGACGGCTTTTGCTTACAGGGATGAGATGGTGAAACAAGGTATGGAGCCGACATTTTATACTTACAACACATTGATTCATGGTTTATTTATGGAGAATAAGATAGAGGCTGCTGAAATATTGATAAGGGAAATTAGAGAGAAGGGTATTATTGGCCTGGATTCTGTTACTTACAATATACTCATAAATGGATATTGCCAGCATGGAGATGCAAAGAAAGCATTTGCTTTGCACGACGAAATGCTGACCGATGGAATTCAGCCTACGCAGTTTACTTATACATCGCTTATTTATGTCCTATGTAGAAGAAAGAAAACCAGGGAAGCAGATGAGTTGTTTGAGAAAGTTGTAGGCAAGGGAATGAAGCCTGATCTTGTGATGATGAACACCTTGGTGGATGGTCACTGTGCTACAGGCAACATGGACCGTGCTTTTTCACTGCTTAAGGAGATGGACAGGATGAATGTCAATCCTGATGATGTGACATACAATTGCTTGATGCGAGGGCTCTGTGGAGAAGGAAAATTTGAGGAAGCTCGTGAGCTGATGGGGGAGATGAAGAGAAGAGGAATCAAACCTGACCACATTAGTTACAACACTCTAATAAGTGGATATAGTAAGAAAGGGGATACAAAGCGTGCTTTCATGGTTCGGGATGAGATGTTGAGTCTCGGATTTAATCCTACTCTTCTCACCTACAATGCTCTGTTAAAGGGTTTGAGTAAAAACCAGGAGGGTGAACTCGCAGAGGAGCTACTAAGGGAAATGAAAAGTGAAGGCATTACTCCTAATGACAGCTCCTTCTGCTCTGTCATTGAGGCAATGTCTAATTTGGATGCAGAAAAATCTGATAATTGATTGGTCATGGCAAATTAAAGACCATTGTAAGCTTACGCCATGATCTTTCACCTAAGAGATGCATTCTTAGCTGGTGAAAGTCAGTAAGGAAGATCTGCGGTTCCATTAACTTATCTGATATGGTTATCATGACAGCTTTGAATGATCTCGTCTACTGGTGAATAATCTGGTCGTTTGAGACACGAATTTGCCTGAGAAACTCGATTGTTCCGAGTTATAATGTAACCTTTAAATCTGGTTCACAGGTTCTTAGTCATTTTGTCGGTTTAGGTTCATACTTTTTTCGGAAACTTGATTTTTTAATATAGCTCTGTTGATGAACAGTTATTTTTTTGCCTCAATCGAATTTCAACAGATTTTGATTCCTGAATAACATATTAAAATTGGTCACAAGCATATCAAGCTACAGAGAGAGATACGTCCGATAAAAAATAAGTTTATACACCAACTTAAACCAAACTAAAGTCATAACATAAAACTTAAGACAAACACCATTAAACACAAAATCTTTTTTTCCTCAGTCGATTATTCTCCAAGACACCCCTCACAAGTCACATCCATCATCATTAGTGAGACTCTCTCTTAGGGTTTTGAGACAACGAGAATGAAACACCCACCCCGATGTACAAAGAGGAACAGAGCAAAAATTTTTTTTTTTTTTTTTGCACAGGATCAATCGATCCTCCACTTAATCGATCGATCTTCAAGCCCAAAAAGGATCCGGAAAATTTTACGTCAAAAACGGATCGATCGATCCCCCTTCACGATCGATCGATCTGACCCCTCTAAAACTATCCAAAATTTTTTACTACGAGACGGATCGATCGATCATACCTTGATCGGTCGATCTCGACCTCCACCAGAAATAACCCGATCGATCTGACCAAGATTACCCCGCTAAGATCGATCAATCTCACCCCGGGATCGGTCGATCATAACCCCTAAAAACTGATCAAAAAATTTCTGCTTCGAAAACAACCTACAGGATCGATCGATTCTACTTGGACCGGTCGATCCCCTCCCCTTCGATTTACCCCTGAAACTTCTGACCGAAAATAACCCCGTAGGATCGATCGATCCGACCTGGATCGGTCGATCCCCACCTTGCTTTGTAACCGAAAACAACAGGCAGGACACAACCAACAAGCCCTAACATTGCTTCTTAACTTCCAAATATTCTTACACCAACCACCTTAGTACAAAAGCAAGTTCCAACAACCAAACTCAAGCACAAAAACATATGAACATAATATACTCAAAGGAAACGAAACCCGTCAAACATCTAGATCATCCCTCTTCTTCGGCCTTCGGTTCCACGAGCTCCAAGACTTATGACTTCTCCTTACCTGCACCAAAAGAGGCGCGTAAGCATTGATAATGCTTAGTGAGGCGGTCATCCGTCCCCACCGCGATGTGAACATCCCAAACTTACCGCAATCAACATGCAAATGCAAACAATCATATATTATGAGAGCTCTATCGTCACACACACACACAACATGGACTAGCCATAAATCACACCCATATGGTCAAGCCCTACATCACACATTAATCAAGTCTAATAATTGTATATTACTCGCCACGTCACTCACTCCTTTTTTGATGGTTAAACAACGATTCCTTCACACCTCTAACTTGTTTCCCTTTGGCTTCTACTTAACCAAGCACCAAGGTATCCCCAAGATGACTACAATTTCCTGTCAATTCTAACACCAAACACATTCTCAATCAAGGAATCGCAGGCTCTAACTCGGATCAACAAGAACTCCCATTCCCGATTCCTCCTCTAAAAACAGAGTTTTACTAGATCGAGCATATCTCTTGCCTTAGACCAAATTTGCGAAATTCCTTCGGTGGAACTCAAGATAAGACTCTCAAGCCCCTATCTACCAAATTTCAGACCAAACAAGCAAGATTTGAGTGCTCAATCACTCACTCAAACTCGGCTCGACGCTACAGCCCGAAAACAGAGCAGTCTAGGGAGAAAAATCATAATTCCTAAAATACTCATCAATGCTAGACAAAATTTGGTAGATCATTACTCAAGAGATTGAAGAACATACCCAAACAATTTCAGCTCAAACCAACAAGTTTGGGATGCCCAAACCCCCTCTCAATCCGGACTGTCGGATTGCTCTGTTTTGAGCGATTTCACTATAAAATTCATAACTCTCAAACCACTCAACATAACCCCACGAAATTTGGTAAATATTTAGACAAGAGATTTAAGAACTTACCCACAAAATCTCAGCTCAATCCGTTCCCGTTTGCTACCCCGATCGAAGCTCACAAGTTGCTCCAAAATCTGTTCTTCTCAACTCTTTCTCTTCTCCTTCTCCTTCCTCTCCTCTTTCTCCTTCTTTCTCTCCTTCTTATCTTGCTTCTCTCTCTCTCTCTCTCTCTCTAGACTTAGATATTTTGCAATCCAAATGAGAGAGGAGTGTAGAAGGTTCAAGAATAAGAGGGAGAGAATACATATATGTGTGTATATATATTTGTTGGTTTAATAAAATTAAACCAAACCAAATTCACTAAACGCAACACTCAATCCGATTACTTTCCTCGGTTTAGTAATTCCAAATTTCCTGAAATATTTAAGACATCTCCCATCTCAAAATATTTATTTCTTTCTCTCAAATCCGAATTTCTTCTCGCTAAACCGAACCGCTCAATTTAATAATCAATCTATTGATCGATTTAACTCAATCACCGCCTTTGGCTATCAACCTATCTCGATATTATCCACATCACATTACATCTCATTTCAGTTAAAACACTATTCATTCTGTAAAAACACTATTCAACCAAAGCCCGAATTGCTCAAACGAATCTTCCGATTAATCAAACCAATCTCAACTCCGTAGGTTAAACAATTGAGCTCAATGTTGTTTCTACTTCTCTCAGGAACAAATAAAACACGGTACCAACTTATACCACGAGTACCAATAACTTGTTCAGCAAGAAACAGCTTGGGATACGGATGTTACAATTCTCCCCCACTTAATTAGATTCGTCCTCGAATCTTAAGGCTTAACCCGYCTTACAACCCATCTGGGAGAATTGCACCTCCATCCCAATCTCAGGTTCCCAAGTTTYCTCGTCAACCCTAACATGCTCCCATATGACCTTAAACTTGGAGCTTCCTCTTTCCTCTTTAATCTTTAAGACTCGATTTCCTCCGGAGTCTCCTGCACGAAACTTTCGTCAATATGCTTCACTTTCCCACTTGAGTTTAGCATAATGACGTCATGCCTGACCTACCATATCAAACCTGATATGGTATCACATCTTGCATGAACTCTACCAAGTTCAAGCAATCCACTCAATGGCCTCCCCAATACAACACATACATCCTCARCAAAACTCAAGATTTGGATCGTCCACTTAGATCCGTCTGATACAATACTCATAGGTGCACCWTGTAACCGCACCATCTCACTGATGTACTTCCTCGCCTAAACTCGAGTTCCATCTGATTTCTTATGGCTAGAAAGTGGACAGACTCGGTTAAGCAGTCAATAATAACCCTTATAGCATCCTTGCCCCAAGAAAGCGGTAAGATAACTAAGAAATCCATCGTAACCATATCCCAATTCCACTCAGGAATGGGTAAACTCTGTAACAATCCACTCGGAACTTGATGCTTTGATGACACCAATTAGCAAGTCTCACAACTAGCCACCCATTTGGCTACATCTCTCTTCATCCCCACCCCATGATAATATCGCTTCAAGTCTCTATACATCTTAGTTGTCCCGGGATGAATCAAAAGTCTACTCTTGTGTGCCTCCCGAAGTATGTCTCTCCTCAACTCCTCATCAATAGGCACACAACCCGACCATTCACAAGAATGGTTCCATCATACAAATACCGACTTCTCATTCCAAGTCTTAGTAAACGCTAGTAAACGCCTTATCTTTTCCCTGTGTAGCTCGYACTCACCAAGTCCTCAGCATCTCTCTCGGTACTTGCAGCTATCCGCTTCCCGCTTAATGCATCAGCAACGAGATTAGCTYCCCCCCGGGTGATAAGCTATCTCTAAATCATGAGTAGGATAATTGCCTTCATGCTTCCTCGACTGTCTCGAAGCATAAGCAATATCCTTCCCATGCTGCATYAGAACACAACCCAATCCTAGCCTCGAGGCATCTGTCTAAATCACATATGGCTCCTTAAAGTCTGGTTAAGCCAACACCAGAGCCGGTTAACATCCCCTTAAGTCTCAAGAAGCTCTCCTCACACTTCTGAGACCACATGACCCAAAAATCCGATTCTAAGTGCACCTGCTACCCTCAACAATACTCATAGCGGCAACAGGTACAACCTAATGACAGTCGTGGTACCACAACTATGACACGAAACCGGTCACAACTCAACAGCCAAAACTCATTATCAATTATACGATTCCGCTATGACTCAACTCCAGCCATAATACTTACACTATAACCCAGCAGTGACGCATCACACCCATACGACCAACTACCCATACAAGACTTCACTTTTCTCATTATAGTGCTCTCACTCCAATGCCCCTAAAGCCATCAATCAGGCTCGGTATGGTCCCATACTTGGTTCTATACACCCTCGGATTTATCATCACAAGATCATACGTGGTCACCCAACGGCTAACCCGTCGAAATCCAATATCATATGATTCGAACGAGTAAGTCCGTCACACGACCGAGTACATCAGAATCCCACATTATCGGACCTGATATACTAAGTCCCCGTGAGATCCGCTATCATAGGACCCCACCCTGGCTACCGATCTAGGATATCACATAATCCTAATCAGTAAACCCCCCCCCCTGAGATCCAATATCATAGGATCCCACCATGGGCTACCAATCTAGGATATCACATAATCCTAATCAGTAAAAACCCCCCTGAGATCCAATATCATAGGATCCCACCCTGGGCTACCGATCTAGGATATCACATAATCCTAATCAGTAAAAACCCCCCTGAGATCCAATATCATAGGATCCCACCTCGCTATCACATAATCCTAATCAAAACCCCTCGTTAGATATAACCAAAGATCATTAGAGTTAAATATCATATAACTCTAATGACTCATCATTAGGGTTAAATACCACATAACCCTAATGACCCGTCAATAGGATTAAATATCACACATCCTATCGACCCCAACCACGTAATAAGATCTGATGACATATACCCAAAAATCCCCGAACCAAGATGGAACAAACGCCGCTCCCAACTCCCCAACACATGAAATACCACATCATGTGTCTAACCCGTCGATACATGAATATCATATCATGTACTCGACATCCCTAATACATACAATGCCACAACATGTATCGTTCACATTACTAGATACTTGTTTTAATAACACGCTTATCCCATGAAAATTTTGTCAACCACATCATGAGATKTCACCAACTCATCATCATCCCATTATGTTTTACGATATAGTATCCCCTGAGATCGCATCGATACTCAACCATCATACGCCCTCACTCCATATGACAATCTCATCAATACTCAACCTATATCGTACGATCTGGCAATCTAAACCCATCCATCAAAAGTTCCGCTGGCAATTACCTCGAAACCCAACTGTATGCTACTCAAAAAATCCACTTTCAAAGATCGGATCGATCGATCCCGTCCCATGATCGATCGATCTCGACTACTGAAAACAAACCGTAACACCACACCTTTCCRGATCGATCGATCTTGCCAAGGATCGATCRATCTTCCCCGATTTGATCGATCTTCCTTATCCTTATCGATCTTAAACTCTCTGATACACCTGATCGATCGATCTCCTCTTGAGATTGGTCGATCCTCTTCCCAAAATACCCCTGATCACATAACYGACATAATGGATCGATCGATCTGTCCCGTGGATCGATCGATCCTCCTCTGTTCTGAAAACAGAGTTCACYTAAACTTGAGTAATTCTTAACCCTAAATTACTCAACAACTTAACTGACCTTTTCATCCACGATACCTCCAACTACCATTTAACCCATGCAACCCCATGCACATGCAATAGCTTACTTCAYTTAACACACTCTGAATAATTATAAACACATCAATGTAATTCAACCAGATAAAAATTMTAACCATTAATCGGTTTGGAGTTGCTCGGCTCTCCCGACTCGATATTCGAAGTGTAAGCTCTGGGAGTCACCGYATCCCGCTTAGGTGGTGGTGCTTTTGATCCTCTTCCACCTTGCTGCAACTTAGGACACGAAATCTTAATGTGCCCCACTTCTTTACAGTGATAACACAGCTCGTGTCCCTTCGCGAGGCAATCCAATGACCTTTACTTCCACACCCATAACATCCTGACGCTCACTGGAAGTGCTCTCCTCTTCCTTTTCTGCCCTTTCTCAACCCCGCCTCTCTTCCCCGAATCAAGGCTAAGAGACTTCTTGGCTTGAGTCTCTGAGTTAGCCATCCTAGCATCTGGTTTACTGCTCACCACTCGGTGGCGCTGAGCTTGTTCTTGGCCTATCGAGAATCTGAGCCAACAAACCAACACCTGCCCATTTGATCTCGACCCTCTCACCTTTGTACTTCAATGCTTCTTCAGCCGGCTGAGCCGCATCGCTGCAGCTCCACCATCTCCCGCCTCAGCAACATCTCTCGAACACTTGGTCTTCACCGGGTCCCTTTGTTCTATTGGTCATTCCTCTTCTATCAATTCCACTTCTTGACATCTTCACAAGCAATCAAACATTCAATAACCCAAAACTTAACAAAACGGAACAAGAAAAAAGTCTTACCGTGGAACCTTTTACTTGGTTGAAGAGGATGATCTCTAACCAAACCCAACAATCACATAGTCACATATCAACACTCACATATGCAATCAATCAATCAAACAATCATAGAGCAAGCAACACTCACAGCATCCTAGAACCGCTAGGCTCTGATACCAAAATTGAAACACCCACCCCGATGTACAAAGAGGAACAAAGCAAAAATTTTTTTTTTTTTTATTTATAAACAGGATCAATCGATCCTCCACTTAATCGATCGATCTTCAAGCCCAAAAAGGATCCGGAAAATTTTACGTCAAAAACGGATCGATCGATCCCCCTTCACGATCGATCGATCTGACCCCTCTAAAACTATCCAGAAATTTTTATGACGGATCGATCGATCATACCTGATCGGTCCTCGACATCCAGAAATAACCCGATCGATCTGACCAAGATTACCCCGCTAAGATCGATCAATCTCACCCCGGGATCGGTCGATCCTAACCCTTAAAAACTGATCAGAAAATTTCTGCTTCGAAAACAACCTACAGGATCGATCGATCCCCTCCCCTTCGATTTACCCCTGAAACTTTTGACTGAAAATAACCCCGTAGGATCGATCGATCTGACCTGGATCGGTCGATCCCCACCCTTGCTTTGTAACCCGAAAACAACACAAGGCAAGCCACAACAACCAACAACAAGCCCTAACATTGCTTCTTAACTTCCAAATATTCTTACACCAACCACCTTAGTACAAAAGCAAGTTCCAACAACCAAACTCAAGCACAAAAACATATGAACATAATATACTCTAAGGAAACGAAACCCGTCAAACATCTAGATCATCCCTCTTCTTCGGCCTTCGGTTCCACGAGCTCCAAGACTTATGACTTCTCCTTACCTGCACCAAAAGAGGCGCGTAAGCATTGATAATGCTTAGTGAGGCGGTCATCCCGTCCCCACCGCGATGTGAACATACAATTACCAAACTTACCGCAATCAACATGCAAATGCAAACAATCAATTGTATGATGAGCTCTATCGCACACACACAACACACAACATGGACTAGCCAAAATCACACCCATATGGTCAAGCCCCTCATCACATTAATCAATAAAAGTCTGTCATTGTATGATACGGTCACTCTCACCTTTGCTTTGATGTTAAAACAACGATTCCTTCACACCTCTATTGTTTCCTTTGGCTTCTACTTAACCAAGCACCAAGATGACTACAATTTCCTGTCAATTCTAACACCAAACACATTCTCAATCAAGGAATCGCAGGCTCTAACTCGGATCAACAAGAACTCCCAATTCCCGGATTCCTCCTCTAAAAACAGAGTTTTACTAGATCGAGCATATCTCTTGCCTTAGACCAAATTTGCGAAATTCCTTCGGTGGAACTCAAGATAAGACTCTCAAGCCCCTATCTACCAAATTTCAGACCAAACAAGCAAGATTTGAGTKCTCAATCACTCACTCAAACTCGGCTCAGCTAGCCCGAAAACAGAGCAGTCTAGGGAGAAAAATCATAACTCCTAAAATACTCATCAATGCTAGACAAAATTTGGTAGATCATTACTCAAGAGATTGAAGAACATACCCAAACAATTTCAGCTCAAACCAACAAGTTTGGGATGCCCAAACCCCCTCTCAATCCGGACCCGTCGCGGATTGCTCTGTTTTGAGCGATTTCACTATAAAATTCATAACTCTCAAACCACTCAACATAACCCCACGAAATTTGGTAAATATTTAGACAAGAGATTTAAGAACTTACCCACAAAATCTCAGCTCAATCCGTTCCCGTTTGCTACCCCGATCGAAGCTCACAAGTTGCTCCAAAATCTGTTCTTCTCAACTCTTTTTCTTTCTCTCCTTCTCTCCTCTTCTCTCCTTCTTTCTCTCCTTCTCTCTCTCTCTCTCTCTAGACTTAGATATTTTGCAATCCAAATGAGAGAGGAGTTTAGAAGGTTCAAGAATAAGAGGGAGAGAATACATATATGTGTGTATATATGTATTTGTTGGTTTAATAAAATTAAACAAAACCAAATTCACTAAACTGCAACACTCAATCCCGATTAATTACTCAAACCAAATTTCCTGAAATATTTAAGAATTTAAGACATCTCCCATCTCAAAATATTTCTTTCTTTCTCGCCGAAATCCCGGAATTACCGTTTAATTCCGCTAAACCGAACCGCTCAGAATTACTTAACAATAATCAATCTATTGATCGATTTAACTCAATCACCGCCCTTTTGGCTATCAACCTATCTCGATATTATCCACATCACATTACATCTCATTTCCGTTAAAACACTATTCATTCTGTAAAAACACTATTCCGAACCAAATTAAATTTCTTAAACGCATTAATCTTCCGATTAATCAAACCAATCTCAACTCCGTAGGTTAAACAATTGAGCTCAATGTTGTTTTTACTTCTCTCAGGAACAAATAAAACACGGTACCAACTTATACCACGAGTACCAATAACTTGTTCAGCAAGAAACAGCTTGGGATACGGATGTTACAGAGAAGCAGCTCCTCTGGTTTGATGCGTGTAAATTTGCAAGTATGCCCAACAGCAAGAGGATACTCCTTACACAAACGTAGCCATCCAGCAGAGAAAATGTCTCCACTCTTTCTCGCCAAATAAGTCACATCCCATGACCTATTCCCATCTGGATGATGGATCTTGAACATTGCTTTCTACTTTGCAACAGATCTCAGTATCAGCTGAAAAATAAAACAAAAAATTGTTATAAAAATGAAACCCAACACATATTAGTATCTTGGTTTGTCTTATCGTACCAGATATATATGAT
Organism: Boechera stricta; assembly: GCA_018361395.1. Lineage (NCBI taxonomy): Eukaryota > Viridiplantae > Streptophyta > Magnoliopsida > Brassicales > Brassicaceae > Boechera > Boechera stricta. The sequence continues at coordinate 7,294,084 of CM031542.1, forward strand.
TTCTTGATGAATATGGTGAATTTGGCACCTGTAGAGGAAGAGGCGCCTGCGGAACCTCTCCGGACACAAACCAGCTTCTTGGCCCTCTTAGAATTTTGGGATTCCTCAGCTGGCTTCTTCCCAAGCTTGAGCTTCCTTCCATGAGAAGACACCACCTTCTCTTCCTTCTTGTCATTTTCCTCTGATTCTATTTTGATACTACCTGTTTCATCATCAAAAATAAATAACCAATGTCTTTATCTGGTTCACTATTTCATCATCAATGTCTTTATCCGGTTCACTGTTTCATAATCGGAAAAGCAAATCTTCTTACTTGAAGAAGCCAAGAAGGCTGCGGATTGTGGAGGTTGGATCATCTCCTTGCCGTCTTGCTTAAAGATATTCACAGTAAACTGCATCTTCCCTTTGTGAGTCAAGGTAATAAACTTACTGTGTCCAAAGGCGTTGTCCCTCACAAACTTCTCCCATCCGGACTTCTCCATGAAGTAGAATCTCGGGTTTTTGAAGATTCCTACTTCCCAAGAGCGTCCCCATTGCGTTCTTATCTTCATCTTACAGGAGAGCTCTTTGTCGGAGAAGCTTCTCACAAAGTCATGAGGAAGTGCTCGCTTTGGTTATGCAAATAAGATGAAAGACAAATAAGTAGACTGAAATTAAAATAAACTAGTAATGGTTGAACTGGAGAATGTTTCTTCAATGACAGTGAACGATCAGTGAACTTTGTTCCATCACACACAAATGACAAACGCAACAAGACATTGAAATAGAACAGAGGACAGATCTCATCCAGAAGAAACAAAGGTGAAATATAAAGCATAGATCCTCACATTCAGAGAGAGAACCGAGAGAAGCAACAAAAACCATGTTCGTTAAAGATAAAAATGCAGTGAGGTTTTTGTGAGACCCATAAAGACAATTGACAAAAAGATTCAACCTTTAAAACACAGCTCACATTCAGACAGAAGCAACATAACTAGTGAGTTCATTACAGAGCGAAAAATCAGTGAGTTACATGAGACCCATTAAGACACTTAACGAAAAGATTCTACCTTTAAAACAAATGTAACCAGATTCAACCATTAAGACAAGACCCATTGTTACAGATAAACAAAAATTTCATTATTTTCAACCTTTAAGACAAGACTCATTGTTATGGTGAACAAAAAAGTTTCACCCTTTCCAAACTAAGCAAACAAGATTCAACCTTTACACAAGACCCATTGTTACAGAGAACGAAAAGTTTCAACCTTTCCAAACTAAGCTAACATGAAATCACCTAGATGAAGAACAAGAGAGTATAGAACATTGTTACCATGTTTTCTGAAGAAACATCTATACCCTGAAGCATCTTGAAGAAGCTTTCGTTATTCCTCTCTTCTTTGCCCCGAACAAATTCAGGGTTCCTAGTCATCTCTCTCGTTGGAAAATTTCGGACTAAGCTTTGCTCCTTCTACTTGCTCTCGTCTCTCTCTCTCTATCTCCTTCTCTTCCTATCTCTTTTTCTCTCTTGTAATGAGCAAAGCAGTTGAAATGAATATGACGCAATCTCTACTTAAGATTGTCAAACAAATGATTCAGTACAAAGTGGTCAAAGTTCGAAACTTTTCCTCTCGGAACTTTAAGACAAGGTACAAACAAATGTAAGATCATCTCTTTTCTTTTTTGTATATATCACACGTAACTCTAATGTGTTTTTTAATTCGTAATTTCGTATGATCGAAAGTCAAAAAATAAAATGTGATTAATTTTTTTTTTGTTGGTCAACAATGTGATTAATTTTTTATTCAATTAAAACGAGGGAGAAGTTGGAAATCATATGTTGAAATTATCAACCAAACTGGTTTTGAACCCAAAAATTCATTAATTGTTTAAATGAGATATATAAAAAATAAATATAAATGTACTAAAATATAATAATAATTAAAGTTATTATATATTGTCATCCCTTATATATTATTTGGGGAATACACTTATAAATAAACCTTACAAAATATTAATAATTACATCACATTGCCATTACATCTAAGAATAAATTAAAATCTCTCATTAAAGGTATTTTAGTCAATTAATTATTATGTGATCATTTAATTAATCACATTTTATAATTTTCGTTTTAAGTAATTTTTTTTTGAAAAGAAGTTAAAAATAAATTTTGTGAAGATTTTGTTGATTTAATTAAACATACTAATTAAATTAAATCAAATGTTGATTTAGTTTTCCGAAAATAAGAGATTTAATGTAGATTGCGATTTTTTGAAAGATTTTAAGGAAGAATTTAAACCGATTTAATTCTGTTTTTAAGTGCTAACAAAGATTCCATATTATAAAAATTTGATATTATTAGTTTTATAAAATTTTGGAAGAATTACAATTTTCTAATATCCTGATTTTATAACTTTTGGATATTTTCATAAAAACATTTCAAACCATTTCAAAAATTTTGCTGATTTAATTAAATATACTAATTAAATTAAATTAAATGTTGATTTAATTTTCCAAAAATAAGAGATTTGATGTAGATTGCGATTTTTTGGAAGATTTTAAGGAAGAATTTAAACCGATTTAATTATGTTTTTAAGTGCTAATAAAGATTCAATATTATAAAAATTGATATTATAATTTTCATAAAATTTTGGAAGAATTACAATTTTCTAATATCATGATTTTGATAATTTTTGGATATTTTTTTTATAATTGCAATTTGTCCGTGCTATAGCACGGGATATATCCTAGTTTTGTTTTAAAAAATTATCCAAAACTAAATTGAATCAACTAACATAAAATATGGTTCTAATTTGAACTCTTTCTAAAATCCAAACAGAAAACCGAATGCATACCTAGTTTGAATTCTAACTCAACTTTGCATAAAAGTTCAAATAAATTGAACTTTGGAACTTCAATTGAAAGAGACATTGTGTTATGAAATGAATCCAAAGTTAATCCAAAACTATATTAAAAGAATATTTATTATAGTTTTGGATTAAGTTTAGATCGGCTCCTGTAATTGACTTGAACGTAGAACTCAAATTGGCATGCATGGAAGTGTCTTAGACACCTCATTTGTTGAACTGTTGAATAAATTAGTGTGTGAAGTAGGTGTCACCATGAAAAAGGTCTCATGCATTAAAACCCACTCTCATACAAACTTAGCTGAAATTTCCGAGACTCTCTCTCTCTCTCTAGCTCTATTTTCTCCAACTTCTTTCCCAATATCATCACTACCACCACCAGTTCCCTGTTTGATTTGCTCAATTTCTCCTTGCAAAACGTTTTGAGGCTTTAATCTTTTTTTTTCCTCTTTTAATTTTTTCTCCCATCTATATTCTTCTCCACCTTATCAAGTGGTAGGAGGCTTAAAATATCGTCCTGTTATTTCTTGAAACCGTTATAAGATCAAATAGGAAAATGCAGTTCGATTTGATCAAAGACTAAGTTCTATCCATTTCTCTTCCTCGTGAACTCTAGATCATGTTTTCATAGATCTTACCATGTTCAAAGGTTGAAATCGAGGTGATTTGAGGTAGAGAAGCTCACAACGCACCTTTGGACAACAATGGTCAATGCCGGTCAACAACGTTAACTTTGTCGTTGATCAAATTCTGGTAAGCTTTCCGATCAACCTTAACATTCAGATGAGTTTTCTAACCCACATTCCTACTCCAAACTGAATTATCCGATCTTGATTTACGAAGTCTTATAAAAATATTGTCTAAACCTATACAAAAGGCCAGGTATTGAAAACATATCTAAAATTGGGAAATATATTTTGATTAGTGAAGAATTGTCACAATCTTAAGATTGCTAAAAATATAAGGATAGATAAATATTGAGATATATCATCTTATAATTTTTTTTCTTTGCTCTTAATTTTAAATGTACATGATACGTAAATGCAAATGGATTAAGATTTCCTTTCGAAACGTACTATCTTCCTTTACTGAATCAGTACAGCTATAGCTGTAAATTCAGCCAGAAACATAATTATTTGTGAATAAAATCAAGAATTAATTAAAATTTTATTAAAGGAAGAGCCAAGACACAGAAAAAGCAAATTTCAAGGTATATGGCCTTTTTGATAGCATAGGTGATGCAGTTACTAATAAAAGCAAAGGATTATGCTTTTGCGTGTCTACAAAGACACAAAAATTACTGTGTTTATATTATAAAACAAAATAATAATAAAAATTACTTTTGCAGCCCAGAAAAAAGAAAGCATTACTGGGCATAAATTCTGAGCCGAAGTTACCGAACCGGAATTTTGGTTCGGTTCGGTTTTGATTTAATCTTAACAATTGATCGGAATTTTTTTCTTAAATAGCTAACTTGGTTCGGTTTGGTTAAGTAACCGATCGGTTTACCATTTTTTTAAAAATTTTCTATAATTTTCAGTTTGTTTTTTCTCGAAATTCTACCAATTTTTGGTCCAAATATAAGTTTCTGTTTCTACCTTGACCACTCTTTTGATTTCTTACTTGTGGTCTGCCTCTTTCAGTTGTGTAAAGAGCCGTTGAGGTTACCTTTGATGCTTCTTTCATCTCAGACATTTCTCTTTCAGTTGACTTTGCTGAATAAACGACATCTTGCACAGCTTAGTTTGGAAAGGTTGAAACTTTTCGTTCTCTGTAACAATGGGTCTTGCGTAAAGGTTGAATCTTATTTGGAAAGGTTGAAACTTTTTTGTTCACCATAACAATGAGTCTTGTTTTAAAGGTTGAATCTTGTTTGCTTAGTTTGGAAATGTTGAAATTTTTGTTTCTCTGTAACAATGGGTTTAAGGTTGGTGGTGAAAGTTGGAACAAGATAAAGAGAACACTAGTGAATATGGACCGTAAAAGTAGGCAAAATATATTCTATAAAATTTCTGAACAAAACTACTCGGGCGAGTTAGTGTTACCGCCGATAACTTCTGAAATCTTGCATTCCGTGGAACGCATATAGGACAAACCGTAAAAGTAGGCAAAATATATTCTATAAAATTTCTGAACAAAACTACTCGGGCGAGTTAGTGTTACCGCCGATAACTTCTGAAATGCATTGCCGGTTTGTTTCTTCGACTCACCTTTATTAAATTAACATTCAAATAATGTTTTAAAATTACTCTAACCCTATAATAAAAATGAGAACTTTATGATAGGGTTTCCAACTCCTCCCTCGTTTTAATTTGATAATAACAAGATTTTCTTTATAAATTAAAGAAACACATTAAAGTTATGTGTGATATAAAAACACATGATCTCATATTGTACTTATTTTTCAGTTCTAACTTTGACCACTTTGACTGAATCATTTCCTAGAAATTTTAGTTAAGATTTCAACAGGTTTGCTCATTACAAAAGAGAGAGAGAGATAGGCCATACGGAGTGAGTGTGAAAGAGACACAAGAGCAAAGCTTGTGGGTGAGCTGAATCAGAGAGATGGCTAGGAACGCTAATTATCTTCGGTGCAAAGAAGAACGCAAGATGAAGGCTTCTTCAAGATCTTCTTCAAGATGTTTCAGAGTATAGATGTTTCTTCAGAAAACATGGTAACAATGTTCTATACTTTATCCTTGTTCTTAATTTAGTCGATTCTTGTTAGCTGTAATTTGAAAAGTTTGAAACTTTTATGGCATGCATCTTGTAAAGGTTGAATCTTGTTAGCTGTGTTTGGAAAGGTTGAATTTTTTGTCATCCGTAACAACGAGTCTGGTCTTAAAAGGTGGAATCTTGTTAGCTTTGTTTGGAAAGAATGAAACTTTTTTTGGTTCTCTGTAACAATGGGTCTTGTCTTAATGGTTGAATCTTGTTACATGGTAGAATCTTTTCGTTAACTGTCTTAATGGATCTCAAATAACTCACTGGTTTTGCTCTGTGTAACAAACTCACTAGTTTTGTTGCTTCTCCCGGTTCTCTGTCTGAATGTGAGAACCTCATCGCTTCAATTGAGGTAACGTAAATCTTTTCGTCAATTGTCTATTAACGAACATAGTTTTGTTGCTACTCTCGGTTCTCTGCCTGAATGTGAGGATCTATGCTTTATCTTACATGAACATGGGTTTGTTTCTTCTAGATGAGATCTGTCCTCTGTTCTTTTTGAAGGTCTTGTTGGGTTTGTCATTTGTGTGTAAGAAGTTCACTGATTGGTCACTGTAATTGAAACCATTACTGGTTTTAGTTTCACTCTTCTTATATTGTCTCTTCATCTTATTTGCATAAATAAAGCGAGCACTCCCTCATGACTTTGCGAGAAGCTTCTCCAACAAAGAGCTCTCCCGTAAGATGAAGGTAAGAGCGCGATGGGGAAGCTCTTGGGAAGTTGGAATCTCCAAAAACCCAAGATTCTACTTCATGGAGAAGTCCGGATGGGAGAAGTTTGTGAGGGACAACGCCTTGGGACACAATGAGTTTATTACCTTCACTCACAAAGGGAAGATGCGGTTTACTGTAAACATCTTCAAGCAAGATGGGAAAGAGATGATGCAACCTCCACAATCCAGAGCCTTCTTGGCTTCTTCAAGTAAGATTTGGTTTTCTGATTATGAAATAGCGAAACGGAATTACATTAACTGATTCTTTACTTTTGATGATGAAACAGGTCGTATCAAAACAGAACAAGGGGAAGATGGCAAGAAGGAAGAGGTTGTGGTATCTTCTGAATTGAGTAATCGTGGCCCGACAACAGCAGCTGATACTATTGGTGGAGGGACAAACAAAAGGAAGCTCAACCTCGGAAAGAAGAAAGCTGAGGAATCTCAAAATTCCAAGAGGACTGCGAAAGTGGTTAGTGTGCGGAGAGATTCTGCTGGTCTTCATCTTTGTTGCAGAATTTACCATCATCATCGGTAAAACATACCTCATATTCCTGGTATGATAAGACGAACCAAGACACTAACACGTAGTCTCGTATTGGGTTTTATTTTGAAAAACTTGATATGTGAATCAATTTTCTTTTTGAGTTTGCAGAGGATCCCGAATTCTGTTGCAAAGTATCATATGCCAAAGGAGAAGACAATGTTCAAGATCCATCACTCAAATGGGAGGAAGACATGGAATGTGGTTTATTCGGTGGGTGAGGGCCAGTCAATCTTCAATGGTGGATGGGGATATTTGGTTAAGGAGTATCCTATTGCTGTTGATGATATTTGCAAATTTACATTTATCAAACCAGACGAGCTGCTTCTTGTTGTCTTAAAACGTTAAAAGAGGAGACTCGCTAATGATGATGGATGTGAGGGTGCCTTGGAGAAGAAGCTACTGAGTACGTAGAATGACTTTGTGTTTATTGTTATGACTTTCTTTTTTGTTATGACTTAGTTCGGTTTAAGTTGGTATTAGAATTTTCATTTCAATCGGATGTATCTCTGTGGCTTAATGTGCTGAAACCAATGATCAAAATTATAATATGTATGAAACACGTTTGATGGCTTGAATCACAGAGTGACCTTTTTTTTGTCAAAACTATGATCTTTGCCTGAGGAGATGCAAGAGCCAAAAAAATGAAAAGGAAAACAATAACTTTGGATTTATATATTCAACCAGAGATCGCAGTAGAGAGCAATGTACATTAATTTTGCACTAATTACGCCAAATAAACCGAGCAAAAATGGAATCATAAACTCATCGTTCCAATATACATTATTTTTCTTCTTAAACATGTATATTAAAGGTTGTAATACAGTCTACTATGCAAATACAGCCTACATATTCAATATTGTTTTTTTTTTTTGTTAACGGGCCCAATAACATTTTATCAACTTTTTTTTTTTAAATGTACTCTTGTGCTCAAAGAATATGCAGAGATGGCAATGCCACTTCCACTAGCAGATTCGAGCAATCTTCTATATATTATTTGGAGAGTACATTTATATAATCAACTTTACAAAATGTTAATATTTATATCATATTTCCATTACAATAAAGAACAAATTATAATTTTTCATTAAAGTAGTTTAGTCTTTATTTTAAAGATTATAATCTTACTTAAATTAGATTTATTTATTTATGAAAAAATCAAGTAAGTAAATATTCCATAAAATTATAGCTGATTTTATTGTTTCCTAAATTATAGATTTCAATTATTTATACAATAATATACTATTAAAATATTTAGAAATGTTTATTTAATTTATTAATTTTTTTTAAAATATATTATAAATATCTTATCCCGCGTATAACGTGGGATTACCTAGTTAGTATTTATTTTTAACTACTTAAAATTCATGATTGTTAATTTAAATTGAAAAGATTAGTCCAGTGATATAATAATACTTTGAGCTTAATCAAAGACACCTTGATCAAAATTCCATAATTCCACAAACAAATAAACACAAATTCAAAATGACGAGATCAAATGTTTAAAAGGTCATAGTTCCTAAAACAGACAAACAAACAGAGTTTAAAAAAAAAAAAAAACATACGAAACTTAAAACATATTCCAACTAGATGTTTCAAAATGATGGTTGTTAATGCATGGTCAACCTTGATAGATACCAAACGACGTCACATAAGCATTATCCTCATCATCATTGCGTTCTTCAACGGCTGTTCCATTAGGAGGTGGCTCTTGACGGACACCATCGTTGATTGCTATAGTGTTTTTCCTCCCGTGAAATTGTGAACTGCCATTATTAACAGTCCTTCCTTCCTCTTTTACTCTGGACTCATGGTTCATGAAATAAAAAAGGTGTTCCCTTGGTTGACTCATACCCATGGCTGGACTATTGATCATGCTATGATATTGTAATTGTTGAGAGACTGACCCAACCTAACCATGAAAAGTTATCACTGGGGCCCAACTGGCTCTATATCCAAATTAGGGTTTTCGTTGCTACTGCTTCCTTGGTATAGAACAGGGTTTAGATTTTTGTTGTAAGATACCATATCCATCTCGATCTGTTGGTAGGTTCTAGGTGGTTCGGGAGATGCGAAAACCCATTTATCAATCAAGTAATGACTTTGATTCGCCCATATTGCATTTCCAATGCTAACCCTTTTCGTTTCTTCATCAGTCTTCCAGGCTCTCTCATAACACTGGCCACCTCTTACAAAAACATCATTTGTGGTGGTCTTGAGCTCCTCGAATTGCGCCTCAAATGGAGGCACCGGTGGATCGCGAAGAGGAGAATATTGCACGAATTTTAGCTCCTTCCTACGAAGTATGATATTATCCCTTGAGAAAGATATCAATGCATTAATCTCACCCAAATTAAGATCATCAATTCTACGACCAAGATGCAGTTGCACCATCAGCTGATCAATGACATAATCCATTTGCTTCTTATGAGTCTTCATGAATTGCTCATGAACCATCTTTGTTTTCTCCTTTAGGTATGACTGAAGACTCATCTTTTTCTTCGTCTTCTTGATCTCCGGTAGGACAAAGAAACCATCTAGGAGGTCAAGAGCCTTCTCAACAGATGGCCATACCATTGGCTCAACCTCAGTAGGGCTGAACATGATCATACAAGCTTCTATATCACACAATATAGTTAATTCATTTACCTTTTTCATTAACCATGCCCTTATTTTCGTGAAACTCTTTGCTCTTGACTTGTCATTATCTATCCATGCAAGTTTTAGTTTTTTTATTGTCATGGTCACTCTTTGATTTTGATCTTTTTCTTTTTACGTTTTATTTTTTGTTGGGTATACGAAAAAAAATTAACGCAAAAATTTATTTAAATAGAATTTAAATAAAGAGATAAGGTCTTTTACATTGACGTCAATAAAAAGAAAGAGATAAGATAGATGATTTGCACATCAAAATTGAATATACTTTTAAATATATGCCAAATGGTACATATTTGTGGTCGTAGTCAATATATAGAGATAATTATTTAATTTATAATTCTATCATTAGTTAAAGCTAATAATTATATTGACCACATTATTTTCATTATTGAGCATCGTATTAATTCAAAGTCTTTGACTAATGTTTTGGAAACTAAATGTTGACTATACATATTTCAATATAAGCGTTGTTTTAATAGCTTTCTATAGGAAACATTGATTCCTAAATTCTTTATTTATTTGATCATTAAATATTATATTAAGATTATAAAGGTGCCTCATGCTCTTCCATCTATGATTTCGAGCAAGAGCTCCTCCATCGATGATTTCGAAAGTTGATTTTTGTTGGGCTTGGGCCCAAGAGAGCTCCTCCATCGATGATTTCGAGCAAGAGGTGCCTTATGCTCTTCCAAGTCTCTGTCTTTTTTATAATTGATTTATTTCTTTGTCGCATTTATTTTTACAAAGTTCCTTTGAATTTTGTTTTTTACCAATAAATTTGAATTTTCAAAAAAGAAAAGGTAATACAATGATTAGATATTTAACTATATATATGTTGTTCACAAGATATATAAATATTTTCTAATATTAACAATTCAACAAGAAGTTCAGTCAACTATGCAAACACGGTCTATAAATTCAATATAAATTAGTTTTTTTTTTCCTTAATGGCCCAATGACATTTTTAAAATATCTTGTGGAAAAAATGTACTTTTGTGCTCATGCAATGACACTTACACTACTGTACTCGAGCAATTAGTATTTATTTTAAACTACTTTAAATTCATGATTGTTTATTAAAATTGAAAAGATTAATCTAGTGATATAATAATCCGAGCTTAATAAAGAGACCTCGACTGACGTTCCCCCAAATTACGAACTAGTTGAACATCATTTTAAACCAAAATGACAAAATAAAATGATTTAAAGGTCCATAATTCCACAAACAAACAAACACAATTTGAAACAGAGATCAAAGGTTCTCAAGGTCATAATTCTTAAAACAGACAAACAAACAAACACAGTTTAAGAAAACTGCATACGAAACTTAAAACATATACCAGCTAGAAGTCTAGAAATGTTGATTGTTAATGGACAGCCAAACCTTATTGATATCAAACGACCTCACATCAGCATTACTTTCCTCATCATTATATTCTCCAACGATTGTTCCATTAGGAGGTGATTCTTGACGGATACCATCGTTGATTGCTATAGTGTTGTTCCCCTCGTGAAATTGTGAATCGCCATTGTTAACAGTGCTTCCTTCCTCTTTTACTCCAAACTCACGGTTCATGAAATCAAAAGGGTGTTGTCTTGGTTGCCTCATAGCCACGGTTGGATTATCTATCATGCTATGATGTTGTAATTGTTGAGAGACTGACCCAACTAAACCATGAAAGGTCAACATTGGGGCCCCAATTGGCTCTATATCCAAATTAGGGTTTCCGTTGCTACTGTTTGCTTGGTATAGAACAGGGTTAGGATTTCTGTTGTAAGATACCATATCCATCTCGATTTTTTGGTAGGCCCAGGCTCTAGGTTTAGGCGGTTCGGGAGATGCGAAAACCCATTCATCAATCAAGTAATGACTTTGATTCCCCATTAGTGCATTACCGATGCTAACCCTTTTCGTTTCTTCATCATTCTTCCAGGCTCTATCATCAACCTGAACACCTCTTACAAAAACATCATTTGTGGTGGTCTTGAGCTCCTCGAATTGCGCCTCAAATGGAGGCACCGGTGGATCGCGAAAAGGAGAATATTCCACTAATTCTAGCTCCTTTCTACGAAGTATGATATTATCTTTTGAGAAAGATATCAATGCATAAATCTCACTCAAGTCAAGATCATCAATTCTACGACCACAATGCAGTTGCACCATCAGCTGATCAATGACATAATCCATGTGCTTCTTATGAGTCTTCATGAATTGCTCATGAACCTTCTCTGTCTTCTCCTTCAGGTATAACTCAAGACTCATATCTTTCTTATTCTTCTCGATCTCCGGTAAGGCAAAGAAACCGTCTAGGAGGTCACGAGCCTTCTCAACAGATGGCCACACCATTGGCTCAACCTCATTAGGGCTGAACATGATCATACAAGCCTTTACATCACACAATATCGTTAGTTCTTTTACCTTTTTCATTAACCCTACCCTTATTTTCTTTAATTTTTTTGCTCTTGATTTCTCATTCTCCACCCATGCAAGTTTTAACTTTTTTATTGTCATGGTCACTCGTTGATTTTGACCTCTCTCTTTTTGAGTTTTATTTTTTTTTCTTGCCTATGTGAAGAGAAAATAAACGCACGAGTTTTTAAATAGTATTCAAATAAGGAAATACAGTCTTTAACACGCGTGCCAGTCAAAAGAAAAAGATACGCTGAATGATTTGTTAAGATGTAAAATTAATTATTATTTATTTAAAACTATTGAAATTTTTATTGTGGTGATTAAGAAAAACCAAACTTTTCAATTTAACCTAAATCGAAAATAGCAATCCAACAATTAAAAAATTTCCTTTAATTTGGTCAAAATAATTTTTTTAGATATCAGATATAGACCTAAAGAGATTTCGAACCAAAATGAAATGGAAGAAAAAAACAATTTTTTTTAAAGTATGATTATAATTTTCTTAAGAATTGGATATAAACCAAAATTAAAATTCTACCAAACTAATCTATATTCGATTTGGTTTTACGTTGATTATTTTGTCAAAATCAAACCAATAGATTTAAACTTAAACCCGAATTGAACCACCAACATGTAATCTTTATGTGGTTGTGTTGTTCCATGGAATTGAACTCTTTGCACATAAAATTAAATTTACTTCCAAATATTTGCCAAATGGTACAAATTTATGGTCGTTGTCAATACATCGTGATAATGATTTATAACATAATTATATCATTAGCTAATACTAGTAATTATATTGACCACATTATTTTAATATTGTGCAATGTATTAATTCGTATTGTTTTACAATTATTTTGGAAACAAAATGTTGACTATACATTGCAATATAAGAGTCTTTTTAATATTTTTTTGAGTAAAAGTTGACTTCAGAATTTTATTTTATTTTCTTATCATATAAATGACACGTATTCTATAAAAAAAGTTTAAAACGATACTTATTTTAAAATATAGAGAACAATATACTTTTAAACTATTTTTAATTTCTTTTGTCAATAGCTTAATCTTTCATTAAATTTAATTTCTTAATGGACTAAAGTAGGGAGATGGGCTCAATGACCTTACAACATATAAAATCTTGGGAAGAAAATATAGGTTTGGGCCACGAAGACCGGCCCACTTGCATATTTGATATAACAGTTTGACCCAAGGCCCAGTAAGGGAGACAGAGTTCACTCTAGCTTCTGGATTTTGACGGCGGCGGCAGAGAAGAGCATGTCAGCGCCGGCCATCTTTCTGATGTTGATCACCTTGGTTGTCTTCAGGAGATCTCTCGACAAGGCACTGCCTTGAGGAACATTATCTTACATTGGGATCTAGTCCCAAGAGAAGACTCCAGTTTAAGTCGGATTCAGTTTGCCGTTTGTTGGCAGTAGTGTCCGGTGGTGAGTAGCGGTTAGATCTACGGTGGCGCCAGAATGTCCCCGTGTCCGGTGTGTATTCGTGAATCCCGATAGTGTTGTACTTCGCCTAGAAGCGATGGATGATTGCCGTTGATATTGAGGATAGATCTCGGTGGCCGGATTGATTATTCCGACCCCGGAAAAGATTGAAGCGGTTGCCGGACGAACCGGCGTTGTTCTCTAGTGATGGACACTGGTGGAGTACTCCGGATCTGGTGTGAGGAGGCTTGAACCGTGAGAGATCGTGCCCAAATCGGAGTTGGTTCTTCTTCGGTTGTGAACCGAGATAGAGATGGAAACGAAAGGTTGTTGCTGGTGGTAGAAGCTGGAAAAGACCATGCGAGCTACTCCGGCGGTGTTTGGTGGACAGATTCTTCCTCCGGAGCTTGACGAGGAGCCGCGACCGTCGGCTGTTTCCAAGGAGAGTGGTCGGAGTTCGTGATGAGCAGAGAGAAGAAGCATCACAAACAATATCTGTCGAGCAAGAAGAAGCCCGGGGCGACACTGGCAAAAGCTGTCACCGCCCAGCCGGCGGCCGGAGAAACTTACTCAGATCTGGATTCTCGGTGTCGCACCCGAGAGAGTTTTAATGGCTAAACTTGAAGCACAAACCCTAAAGGCCTAAAAATCATACTTTTAAACTATTAAATACAATTTTATATGTTACATAAAATATCTTACTGGAGATACTTTTAGAGAGATAAAATTAGAGAGATAGAACTTCTATAAACTGGAGATAGTTTTAGAGAGATAAAATTAGAGATAGAGCTTACATTCTTATTGATTTCTTTTTACATCTTTACGTATATATAGAAGAAAAATTTAGAGCAAGTAACTTATGAAGAAACTTCGTAGCGAAATAAGAGATATAGATAATATTAAATAAAGATATTTTCTAACACTCCTCCTTATTTGTTTAATATGTATTCTTAAAAAAATCTTGTTAAAAGGCATGCGTGGAAAAACGATAGGATAAAAGCATGATAAGGGAAAAAATGCAACGTATTACTCACGGAAAACACTTCTTCTTTATATATCTCGTAAATGGCGTCATATTATGAATGTGTTTTTGAACATTGTAGTAGGGTAGCAGCGCCGTTAGAAGATCTGTTGAATTGCGCGGCGGATGTATTAAACTCGATTTTCGATTTTTTTGAGCTCTTGTGTAAAAAAACCTGTGGAATATGCTTCGTTATCATTCTTGATATAACCTTCTCTAATTTGTGCGGCATGCATTATCTTCGAATATGGTTGTGGGTCTTTACTCGAGGTATGCCACTTGCTTTTTGAATATGTTGGATTATAGATCGAGCCACACTTTATTATAGGCTTAGGTGAGTCTATGATACTGCGTAATTAGATGAAGTAGCGTTGTGTTCTTGAGAACGCCATGAGATTGCGGTCCCTCATAGTGAATATATATCCAGTTTGAGATCTTGCATGTGGATCAATAACTGATCGCAAACCTAAACAATTTCAAATTTCAATAATACAAGTCAATTGTACCTTGAAGATAACGGAAAATATGTTTTATTCCATTCCGATATGCAGCGTCGGGGATGAGTTATATCTTGACGATTAGTGGCAAAACATATACGGTCGTGTGTGCGATTTCGAATAATAAGTCACCAAGCGCTTATAAGATGTTGAGGATCCATAATTCTTCGTTATCTTCACATGGTCTAAATGGATCTTTTCAACATTGAGCTTCATTAGATAGTACTCAAAGGAGTATTTATCATATTAAAGCGTTTGAGGATCTTTTTAGTATAATTAGATTGATCTTGAATATTCCATCTTGGAAGTGCTATCTAGAGCCAAAAACTTTGTCTTTCAAGATCTTTCATTTCAAACTCGCCTTCATATGATTTCGTCTTCCCTCTCCTTTTGAGTTTCAATTATATTGAGTAAATCGACATATACGGCGATAATCACAAATCCATTCAAGTATTTTTATAAAAACGAGGCATATTGTATCATTCATAACCCTTCTTTAAAATATTCTTAGCGATTATACCACATGCGTTCGGATTGTTTCAATCTTTAAAGTGATGACGTAATTTGACAGAACATATATGCAGACTTTGAGCTGCTTGATCATTTTCATATCACGGATTTTCATATATATCTCATTATCAGCGATCCATATAGATCTGTCACTACATCCATAAGATTCATTTAAATTTTGGGATGCGTCAATTCATTAAATACGAGCGTAATTGCATCCATTCTTGGGGAATATGTTTCTTCATAATCAATGTCCGGTCTTTGAGAGAAGAGCGATAAGTCGGGCTTTATATCTTGTGACCTCATTATTTCATTTCGTTTCTCAAATACCACTTGCGCACCGGTTTCATATCTTTAGGTGTAGTAACCACATGTCCAAAAATATTTCTCTTATTAAGGGAGATTAATTCATTTTGCATGGTCATCATCCATTTTTCCCAGTCAGATCTTTTCTGACATTCTAATATGGACCTTGGTTCTGGGTCATTATTCTCATTATCAATTTCTTTGGACACAGAGAATGAAAAAATTCTATGATCATCATCTATATCATTTCTTACCCATACTTTTCCATTTTGGGCATAATTTATGGAAATCTCATATTTTTCTGTATCATGTCCTTCCTCAGGGATACTTTCTTTCGGTAGTTCTTCTGGAACTACTCCTTTTTCATTATGTAGTTCTTCAGCAACTACTTCATTTAAGTTTTCTGGATTTTCCTCATTACAATAACTCAGTAAGTAAACAAGAATCACAACAAGGTCATTTGAGACATCCAAGCCATGAAATCATCACATATATGTCTAATATGCATAGTCATGTTGTCCCTCTTCGCTCTACATGAGTGTACGTATAGGTTTTTCTCATTGTATATATACACGTATATATCAAATGTCTCTCTTTTTTTTTTTTTCCATCGTCAAAATTTGGTTTCTGTGTTTTAAATCAATGTGTAGGTGGGAGAATGGAGGATGGAGAGATACAAAGATCAATGATTAAGCTTGGTACGTGTATTAAAACCTTTTGCAAGATCTCCTATATATTATTTTGGGAGTACGATTATATAATTAATCTTACAAGATGTTAATATTTACATCACATTACCATTACATAAAAGAATAAATTATAATTTCTTATTAAGGGTAGTTTAATCATTAATTATTCTCTTATCACTAATAAATATTATATTTATTATATTAATTATTAACTATTCGTAAAATCATAAATGCTTTCAAATATCTAATCAGATAATTAGTTAACAGAAATCATAGTTAATAAAGGTTATTAGAAGATGCATATTGTTAGTTTAGGAAACTAACAAATCCGAATTCATGATTGATATATTAAGAATATCACAATGAATGAATAATAATAAAAATATTTTAAAGAAAGATAAAATCGTGGAATTATTCCCTTACTCCACGATTTTAAAACAATTTCCTTATTTTAAACCAATCATAAAATACTAAGAAATATATTATTCAATGATTTATTAATATTCCAAAAACAATTGGTACAATAATTATTTTTCTTATCACCAATAAAGATTATATTAATTATGAACGAAATTAATTAGGAAATCAAACATAAATGCTTTAAAATATCTAGATTCTGAATTATGTTAAGTAATATTGTTAAGTAAATCATAAATGCTTTAAAATATCTAATTTGATATTGTTGTTAGTGAAATCTAGATTATTAGAAAATCCCGTGTTACAGCACGAATTAATGTATCTTTTAAAATTCGCAATTATAAATTTATATTTATATTTATTCTGAAATCTTATACATGCTAAGATGAGTTTTCGTTAAGATTTTATTATAATGAGAGAATATATTCTTTTGTTAAGATTAAGTAATCATAATCTAGAGTATAAAGCATATAGATGACATAAGGTTTATACTCGTGATTTAAAACTCAATAAATGAACAAAATTGTAATCTAGTTTTTCTTATTAGTGTTTAGAATTTAAAATCGTGTGTTTTAGGTTTTTATTTTTTTTAAAGATAAACATGTAATGTAGGTTTTAGGTTTTGCAAAATAAAATTTTTGACAATATTTACATGTTTATTGACATTATCGATTATAATATCTTTTTTGTAGAAAAATTTTGATTAATTTTGAAAACAAAAAACAGAAATATATTTAAAATTTTATGCACTACATGTTATTTTGAAATTTGTTATTTATTAAAAGTGATTTTTTCCCCTAAAATCTTGATAATAATTATAGAAGATTCAGTAAGTAGTTTAGCTAAATAAGTAATGGGATATTTAAGGAAGTATCGATATTTAAGGATATTTAGGTAAATCTCGATAGATTTGATTTCATTTCCTTAAATAATCTTTGGTTTTATTTAAATGATCACATAATATCTAATGGCTAAAATACCCTTAATGAGAGATTAAAATTTGTTATTTGATGTAATGGGAATGTGGTGTAAATATTTACACTTTTTAATGTTTATTTATAAGTGTACTCTCCAAATAATATATAGGAGATCATTCAATTTAAAATTTCCGATTCTAGCCAATGATAATAAAATATAAAAAATTCTCTTATTTTAAACCAATCATAAATGCTTAAAAGATCGGAATTGTTAATATTTTAAATGGATTATCGACGATGAATATTAAATGCTTAAATTGTTTTCCTTTATGATTTGAAAATTGGATTTGTTAATATTCTCTTATTGATTTAACGACGATTTTAAAAAAAATATAGTTAAGTAAATCATAAATGCTATAAAATCCTAATTTAACGATATGTTTAAACTTAATTATATTTTAACCATACATAAATGCTTTAAAATATCTAGATTCTGAAATATTGTTAAGTAAATCATAAATGCTTTAAAATATTTAATCGGATATTATGGTTAGTGAAATTTAGATTATCATTCAATTTTAAATTTCTTATTCTAGCCAATAATAATAAAATATAAAAAATTCTTTTATTTTAAATAAATCATAAATGCTTAAAAATCGAATTTGTTAATATTCGAAGTAAATTATCGACGATGAATATTTTAAAACAAGCTTTTAAAATAAAAACAAAAATTAATTCAAAACATCCCTCTATAAGCAAAACAATATAAAAAGTTTTGCAACAAGATAAACAAAATAATCCTCTTTAAAACCCTTAAATCAAGCACTCCCTTTTCACTATATATAAGATCATCTCATTCCACTAAACGAAATATTCATTCCACTTAAATCCCTAATATTGTTATTTGTTCCATTCACACACACATATATATATATATATATTGTTAATAATTTATGAAACTTTAGCTTCATATCCTTTCTCACATATTTTTCGTATATTCATGCATGTAATAGGAGATGGTAACGGAGACACAAAGGTGATTTCGTTGAGGTATGTCTTCTTTTCTAATTATTTACTATTTTTTTAATGCAAAGTCATGTATTAGGATTTTTATTATATTAAATTTTTTTTCTTGGTTAATTATATTATGAAATGAAATTTTTTTTAGCTTATATGTAAAAAGAAATCTTAGCTTATGACATCAAAATAGTAAAAAAATTATTTTAACAAAAATAATTAATTAACATTATATAATATATTATACTATTTATTTTTATTATTATCTTGAAAATACTAGATTTCATGTTACATTTACAATCATATTTATATCTTAAACTCTACTAATATGAACTAAATCAAATTTACACTAATAATAATATTGTATCAACAAACTTACCGAATTCGCAATTACCAATATACTACAATACATCAAATAATCGCCGATGATTTCATATTTGTAAATAATAATACTTACACATTTTAATATCCTTTATAATATTACAACCGTAACTCTTTCAAAGAAATACTTAACATTACTTTTAAAAAAATATCATTCCGCACTGTAATGCGGTATAGTATCTAGTAACATTTAAAAAGGATTGTGTTGGTGTTGTGACGGACCAAAAGCTAAGGAGCTTTGTTGGAAATACGAAGATTATCCAAACGCCAAAGAGCTATGCTACGACGGATGTTCAAAGTAGATTTAAAACCATCACTAATAGAATAATAATGTATGATACTTGTGAAATCTTTGAAGTGTTTAAAGACAAGAGAAATATAAGAACAACTCTTCTTATAGATTTGAAACTCTCTCAAAACAAATCACTCACACTCTTAAGCACAAAAGCTTCTTAGTGTTTACAATGGTGATATGAAACAAACCTTCACACTCGTATATATAGAAAAAAACTTCACTCACTTACAAAAAACAATACAAAACATATATTATTAACACTAACATCCTTTAGTGCTCATTTTCATCATTTGTAGATCTTCTTTATCCCAACTCATCTCAACCATATGTCATAATTGAGATCCAAAACCCACATGTCAAAGTGTCACTATTCCATGTGCAAATGAGTCACCTCACGTGCTCATGTATCACTTTTAGGAATTAATGTCTAATATTGTCCCCCTTAATTCCTAAGTTTGAATTAAGAAGATCTTGAACTCCAACTAAGCTTCTCATTTCCGCAAATTTGATCCATGCGAGAGGCTTGGTTAGAATGTCCGCTAGTTGCTCGTCTCCCGAGACGTGTTCGAAATTGACTTGTTCATTCTCAACACATTCTCGAATGAAATGGTACCTTTTGTGAATGTGTTTGCTCCTTCCATGAAAGACCGGATTCTTCGTGAGAGCTATTGCCGATTTGTTGTCAACAAGCMAAGTGACGCTCTCTTGTTTCCATCCCGTTATTTCGTGTAGAAGGTCTTGAAGCCATATGGCTTGACATGCGGCCGTCGTTGCTGCCATAAACTCTGCTTCACATGATGATAAAGCCACCGTGGGTAGCTTTTGTGAGCACCATGTAATGGGAGACATTCCAAAGTAGAAAATGTGACCAGCCGTGCTCTTCCCATCGTCTTGGTTTATGTCATGGCTGCTGTCACTATAACCGACAAGCTTCTTGTCTCCTTTTCTCTTAAAGTTAAGACCATAGCTCTTAGTTCCTTGCAAGTACCTCAAGATATGCTTCATTGCTGCTCCATGTGAGATTTTAGGACTTTGCATATACCGACTTAGCACTCCAACGGCATAAGAAAGATCGGGTCTCGTGTGCAACAAGTATCTCAAACAACCGACAATCTTTCGGTAGTTTGTGGCATCTATTTCTTCTTCACCTTCAGCCTTGTTCAACTTTAGACTTGACTCCATGGGAATATGAGCTCGATTGCATGATTCCATGCCAGCTTCTTTGATTATCTTTTCGGCATAACTCTCTTGCTTTAGAGTTATTCCATTGTCGCTTTGTGACACTTCAATCCCAAGATAATATGTTAGCTTACCAAGATCAGACATTTCAAACTTACTTGACATTCCTTGCTTGAATTCTTGTATGATCTTTAGTGTTGTTCCTGTCACGAACAAATCATCAACATAAACAGCCACAATGAGATCTTGATCATTCTCCTTCTTGCGGTACACGGATTGTTCCTTGGAACACTTGTCAAACTTCATACTCTTCAAGATCTGATTAAGCTTGGTGTTCCAAGCTCTTGGAGCTTGTCTTAGACCGTACAACGCCTTATAAAGTTTGTAAACTTTATGTTCTTCTCCCTTCTTTACAAAACCGTCCGGTTGGTAAACATGGACCGTCTCCTTCAACTCTCCATGTAGAAACGCGGTTTTAACATCAAGATGGTGGATTTCCCATCCACTAGTTGCGGCTAGAGCAAACAGAAACCGAATGGTTTCAAGGCGTGCGACCGGTGCAAAGACTTCATCGAAATCAACTCCATGTTTTTGAATATATCCCTTTGCTACAAGTCGGGCTTTGTGTTTGTTAATACTTCCATCAGCATTACTCTTGATCTTGTATACCCACTTTACTCCAATGGGCTTAGAGTTGACTGGTTTGTCTACTAGCTCCCACGTTTTGTTTTTGTTGATAGAMTCTATCTCGGATTTCATGGCTTCCATCCACTCCTTTGAGTCTTCGGCTTCTTGATAAGAGTTTGGCTCTCCATTGATGCTTAAGAGCAACTCTTCTCCTTCTATATCAGCCAACAAAACATAATCTTCAAGACGTTTAGGCTTACATTTCTCTCGGATAGATTTCCTTAGGATGGGTTCGTCTAGTTGTTGGAACAGCCCATCATGTGTTCCAGCAACTTCTCTGTGTTTTGGGATCGATCGATCATGGATGTCTGATCGATCGTTCCTGTCTGGGATCGATCGTTCTTGGCTTGATCGATCGATCTTGGGTGCCTGATCGATCGATCGTGGTTGCTGATCGATCAATCGCGGTTGCTGGAACAGTCCGTCATGTGTTCTAGCAACTCCTACGTTTTCTCCATTAGACTCTCCTTCGGTTATGTATGGACTGGCTCCATTGTCTATGCTTTTCCCCAACTCCATAGCAAACATACCCGGATTTCCATCTCCTCCTTCCTTTGAGCCAATCCATTTCCAACCAATTGACTCATTAAAGATCACATCACGACTTACATGGATCTTCTTGGTTTGTGGATTGTATAGACGATAGGCTTTGGAACCAGGTTCCGTCCCAAGATGCACTAGAGGACGAGACCGATCATCAAGCTTCTTCATGTTGATTGTCTCCACTCTTGCATAAGCCATACACCCAAAGATTCTTAGATGCTCAAGGTTTGGTTTATTACCCTTGAACAACTCGTACGGTGTTTGATCATTTAACGCCTTCGTGGTTACTCTATTGATTAAGTAAGTAGCATGTCTCACCGTTTCTCCCCACATAAAATTTAGAATCTCCATTGTCTTGAGCATACTCCGAGTCATCTCCATCAAGGTTCGATTCCGTCTCTCAACGACACCGTTTTGTTGAGGTGTATAAGGAGCCGTGAGTTGTCTAGAGATCCCATTGTCTTCACAAAATGTTTGGAACTCGATAGAAGTAAACTCTCCCCCCTATCGGTTCGAAACATTTTTATCTTCTCTCCCGTCTCACTTTCTACCAAGGTTTTGAACTTCTTGAACTTATCAAAAGCTTTACTCTTCTCCTTTAACAAGATAGTCCACATGTACCTTGAAAAATCATCAATCAACACAAATATGTACCGATTATTTGCAGTGGTTGATGGTGTGATAGGGCCGCATAGATCTCCATGTATCAACTTCAATCTTTGAGATGATCGAAACTTTGTTGCTTGTGGGAATGACAAACGTGTTTGTTTACCAATAAGACAACATTCGCAAATTCTTTTCTCTTCTCCAAATCTAGGCAAGCCACGAACCATCTCCTTCTTAGACATCACCCTCATGGAATCAAAGTTAACATGCCCCAATCTCGCATGCCAACGCCATGTCTCATCATCCAGCTTGGCGAGCAAGCAAATAGGCATCCCAATAGGCAAACGAATTTTGTACATTCGGTTAGGAGTTCGAAGTACCTTCATCAAGAGCTTTCTTTCATGATCATGCATGGTGAGATAATTCTCCTTCAGTCTCACATCGCAACCGGCTTCAGTTGCTTGTCCAAGACTAATGATATTGCTCTTAAGATCCGGAATCCAATAGATATCCGTAATTAACCTTTGTTCTCCGGTCTTCGCTTGAAATATTATTGAGTCTTTTCCTTTGATGTCGATACATGATTCATCTCCAAACTTCACCTTCCCTTTGATGTTTTCATTCAGCTCCGAAAAATAAGATTTATTCCCCGTCATATGATTTGAAGCTCCATTGTCCAAGTACTAAATACTTGGCTCGTCTTTCTCCTCCTCAAATTTTCTTGGTACAATATTTTTCTCATTCAAGAAAACAACTTCATGTGTGTAGAGTACTGCATCGGCTTCCTCAGTCTCTACTAAGTTGGTTTCTTGGTCACGTTGAGCTTTCCCACGACATGATGACGCAAAGTGACCCGGTTTGTCACATCGCCAACAAATGAGCTTCGATCGATCTTTCTTTGCTTTTTCATTGGGTCGATCTTGCTCCGTTTTGTTGTTTGATTGTTGTTGCGAGTTAAAGCGTCCTCTTCCTCGACCTCGTCCATGACTCCCATGTCCTCTTCCTTGAAAGCCACTGAAGCCTCCACGTGAGTTTTGAGTACTATACGAAGTGAATAAGAGTCTTCCCTTTTCGTGACTTTCTTCTCTTATACGTTCTTCGTATGCTTTTAATCTCCCAACAATATCTTCAAAGCTCGTAGTCTTGAGATCCAAGACTTGTTCTAAAGATGCAACAAGTTGGATGTACTTGTTTCTAGGCACACCGTTTAGAAACTTCTTTACCAACTTGTGTTCTTCAATGCTTTGTCCCAAAGCCATCGATCTTGAGGCTATGCTTGACATTCTTCCAGCAAAGTCATCGATATTCTCTGTCTCCTTCATAGTTAGCCTCTCAAACTCAGAGGCAAGCGTTTGAAGGCGAGCTTCTCTCACTCGATCCGCTCCTAAATATCGACTTTTAATCGCCTGCCACATGTCTTTTGCCTTGTTGTGATTTCCGATTTGTAGGATTAGATTTTTCGGTATGGATTGAAACAACAAAGCTGTAGCTAAGTTGTTCTTGTCTTCATCATCCGATCGGTTCAATCACCTCCCAAATCTTGTGACACCGAAGTGTGACCTTCATCCGCATCGACCATACGGTGTAGTTGGTGGTGGTAAGCATTGGACATTGTATTGAGGTTGAGCCAACTTCCTTTGTGCGTTGTGGCACAACTACAGCTCCTTCCATCTTTGTCTTCCAAATGAATCAAGAACTTCACACGATCTCTCTCAATCTCTCGATACCAGAAATCTTTGAAGTGTTTAAAGACAAGAGAAATATAAGAACAACTCTTCTTATAGATTTGAAACTCTCTCAAAACAAATCACTCACACTCTTAAGCACATAAGCTTCTTAGTGTTTACAATGGTGATATGAAACAAACCTTCATACACTCGTATATATAGAAAAAAAACTTCACACAACTCACTAATACAAAAAACAATACAAAACATATATTATTAACATTAACATCTTTTAGTGCTCATTTTCATCATTCGTAGATCTTCTTTATCCCAACTCATCTCAACCATATGTCATAATTGAGATCCAAAACCCACATGTCAAAGTGTCACTATTCCATGTGCAAATGAGTCACCACCTCACGTGCTCATGTGTCATCACTTTTAGGAATTAATGTCTAATAACTTGATCATCCACATCTACGTCACATCATATTTTCAATTAAATTTTATAATTAAAGCTTTTAATCCGTATATTAATTATACATTTCTAATTGATAAACATATTACACAATAACAAACTTTGAAAAGTCATCTTTCATATTAATTCCAAATCATAAAAGTACAAATTCATAAAAATATATTTTATCCAAATGATATTATGTGTAATAATATTGGTCTTCTTCAAAATTTGTACACTTCATGAATACATAATTGGTTTTGTTTCATGAATTCTAAGATTTTAAACAAATTTGAATAATTTGAAAAATAATTTAATCTGATAAAATTTGAAACAAATTTGAAAAATAATTAGAATACCGGATCTTTGAGCCACTGAGGTAAGCTCATCAAACGTACCGATCGCTGGAGCAGCTTGGTGTTGGTGGCCAGCCGCACGACGTGGAACACCATTATCTTGAGCGACATTGTTGACACCTTCAACGTTACCAGCAGGTTGCTCGTTTCTTTGCTGCTCCATCATTTCTCTTCTTTTCTTTTCTTGTCTAACTCTCTTCTCGACCTCTCAGATGTCGCGAATAGAATTGGTAAGAATGTTTTTACCGCTTCTCCTCGTGTTCATACACCTGAAATTAAAAAAATTAGCAAGTTAGTAAAACGTAAACGCCTAGTCTCATATTCACATCAAAACTCTATGGATATTGCATATTATCCCCGGCAACGGCACCAAAAACTTGGTAGGGGTGGAATGTTCACCTCTATTCAGCTTTCACCCGAGTGCTACATATAGGGTAGTCTCGAGAGTTTATCCCATAGGACCACAAGTGCACAGTCATGCAATTGTAGTACGTACTGGATCGATCCACATAGAGAATAGAATAACACACAGAGAATGCACATGCAAATCTAATATATGCGGGATAATAAAACAGGGTGGTATTGAGTCCTAAACTATATGATGCAACATAAAATAAAACAAACCATAATTTAAATAACATAAATTATATTACATAATTAAATTACTTAAATTAAATTGCATGATTAAATAACATAAAGATTAAGTGCATAAAATAAATTGCATAAAATAAATTGCATAAAATAAAGTACATAAAATAAAGTGCATAAATTAAAGTGCAGAAATTAAATTGCAGAAATTAAAGTGCATAAAATAAATTACAGAAATATAAATAAATAAACATAAATAAAATAACTTAAATAAAATATTTACAGAGAATTGGGTGGTAGTCGATTTACAAGGATTTTAAATTATAGGATTTATGTCTTTACCAATTAAGTTTGTGTTGTCAATCTAGGAATATTCGAAGTTAGGCTAGGCCACTCTCGTGGAACTAGTCACTGTGTCAGACCCACTCTCGTGGCGACCTTCATGCATTAAACGCGATCCCATCATCGATTACTCTTATGTGTGAGAGACACATCGATTGGAGGCTGTCACACCATCCAGCGATTAACTAAGTGATTAGCTTGCGTTAGAGTGTGTCTAAGATGAACAGTGAATGGCAGATCTATTTCTAGAATACGTTACCACTCTCGTGATAAAGTGTTCCTGAGATCAATACCTAGCTTGGCAACAACTAGGCAAGCATTGAGATGTTCCATCAAACAACAATCTCGACCATAGCTAATACTCTCTAATATGCAAGTCTGAAGTTTTAACTCACTCTCGTGGTGCTAAGGGCTTCTATTCATATAACCGCATCTACTGATTTGGTTATAACCTTAAGCACACCCCATATGACATAGCTTAGCATTAAGAGTGCATATTAGATTAGCTATATCGATTAAAAACAACCGGACATACTGAATCCTAAATCTTCAATCCCATCATCGACCACCACCCTAGTGGTCTAAAAGATCTACTCTCTTGTCTCTCTGAGGGTGACGGTAGAGACAAGGATTAGGAACATAAAACAATAAACAATAAACTAAACTAAACTAAGAACATAAATGAATCAAAGCGTAAACATAAACAAAAGCATAAGAAAGAAAGAAACTTAAAAAAAACTTTTTATTGAAGATGAGACAAAAGGTGGCTAGAGAGTCTCTTCTCAATTCTAGTGAGAATACATGAGTTTATATAGAGTTTAAGAGGCTTGGAGAAGTCTAGGGCGTCCTTAGAAGCTTCTGGAGGACATTAACTCGCGCAGTCAAAGCTTCCATATCTTGCAATTCGTAGAAACGGAAGTTTCTATTTTTGTCCGGCGAGTCAGCATCGACCAGCCTTAGTCGATGCTCTTGGTCGATGTTAAGCCTCAGGGAGAGCATCGACCACGCACGGTCGATACTTGCGTCGATGATCTTCGTCGTCAGCTTCAAGTTCGGGCTCGTGGAAGTGCATCGACCGCCTTGGGTCGATGTTTTCTGTCGATGGCTTGCTCTGGGTGAGCATCGACCTCTCCTGGTCAATGTCGGGGCCGCTGATTCCTTTGTGAGGCTCTTGAGATGTCTCTTCATGATGTTCTTGATCCGAGCAAGTAACCCCAAATTTTCTATGGCTTTTTAAGGTTCCAAAACATTCTAATAGTGTATGATTTCTCCAAATACCTATAAAACCATAAACAAATGCAAATGCACTAAAACTATCCTAAATGTTTGTTAGAACATATAAAACTAAAATAAATGCAACCAAGAAAATAGGTAAAATATGATGCTATCAGGGTGCTTGTTGTACTTCTTCAGAAGCTGATTTGGAAAGACCACTCGTACTACCTTCAGAGGGAATGTTGGTCGCAGGCGGAAGTTTTTCGGGAGGTTGAACCACCACACTTTGCAATCTATACCGCTTTCTTGCCTGATTCGTCTCATAGCTGGTTCTTCTTTTCCTTCTTGATCTGGAGCCCTCCTCTGATGCTGAGAATTGAAAGACAGGCTGGTTGGATAACTTCTTCCCAGAGGATAGGATTATCTCTCCCGGTGAGGGATTCTCAACTTTTTCCCCCGAAGATAAATAGTCTTGTTTCTCAGTTGCTGATTGTTTAATGCCCTGCTTCTCTTTCTGAGGATCCAACCAGGCTCGAGCACGACTGTGGTCTTTAACTACCCACTCCAGATCAACAGACTCTTTGGCTTTTCCTTTGCCTTTACTTTTCCCTCCAACTGGTCCAAGCCGGTTAAAAACAGAGATCAACATATCTATTGGCAGAGAGCAGGGCTGCTGACTCTATCTGAATGTCTCTTTTTTTTCCTTTGTTGGGTACATTCTGCTATCTTTCATTTCCTGTGTTCGCAATCTTTGAGGTGGAGAGAGTTTGTTGGGGTTTGAAAGTTTATGTCCGGCGACTTCTTTTCCTTTCTCTTTTTTCCCTTTCCCTCCAGCCGATTCCATAGAGATGTTCGTTCTTGGTTGCACGGAGGGTTGAGATCGCTATTGTTCCAGTGGTTGCTTGAGAGTGCAGTGATATTTGTCGTGTGAAATCCGCTTACACCTAAAGCATATTTTGGCCAACTTCTCGTAGTCTAACTCAACTGTTGCAACTTCTCCCATCTTGAATCTGATTGCTTTCTTGAAAAACAACTGGTTCCTCAATAGGTACCTCGTCCAATGGTTTGCGTGAATCTGTGATAACCAAGTTAAAACAGAGGAAGCAAACCCTGGTAATAAACCGTTTTAAGGTTGTACTCTTGGAGTTCGAAAACCACCTCCTCGGCGATGATTTGAGCCCCAAAGTCAGATTCCACTTTGTCCCTCAAGGTGCACCTCTACATTTTGGTTGAGGCGTGAAGAAAATAAGCCCGAAGTATTTTATCTCACAGCGCATAACTAAACTTGCCTTCGGGTCGTAGAGAAAACCAAGTTCGGAAGGGTAAAAAAGCGAGAAGGAATAGAGAAGGGAGAGACGAAGATAGATAGACAAGGAGGAGAAGGAGAGGAAGGAGAAAAAGCAGATCTAGATCCAGAAGAGGAGAAGGAAAATAGAAATTAGGGTTTTGAAAGAAGGTAGAGAGACGGAGTTAGGGAGACGAAAAGGGAGAAGGAGAAGCAGATTAGGTCCAAAGGAGGTAGAGGAGTAGAAGAAGCGAAGGAAGAAATTAGAGTTTTGGAAAATCGCCATGGATGCAAGAGAGAATATAATGGGAAGAAAGAGGAGGAGATGAAGAGAAGGAAAAAGTAAGAGAAGAAGGGATATGGTTTCTAGAGGCGAAGATCTTGTCGGAACGGCGCCATCGCAGTTACTCCTTTTTCATTTTTTCTGTTTAGATAAAATGTTATTTATTTACTTTTTTTTGATAAATATATATATTTTTAAAAGTAATTATTAGAAAAGAGTAAAATTGGATTTTTCAAAAAATTGTACCTACATTTCGGTGTAAAAAATTAAAAATTAAAAAGAGTTGGAATATTAAAATGAAATTATTTATTACTTGAAGTTTTGGACAATCAAAATAGTTTGGAATTTTTATTGGATTTTTTCCCTTTATAAAATGTAATACTTTAAGTCTTTAAGGAATATTTGTAATTACATATAATTTTTACCAAAAGTATCGAGTGGGTCCAAACCTACTATATCGAGTCCATTTGAAGTAGTCGCAGATAAGGGGCATTTTCGAAAATTTGTAGAACGACTTAGGTTAAGACGAGTCTTCAGACTCACAGAGCTTACTGACGACGACACGGAAAACGGATAAGTGTTGGGTTTGATGGTTGGCTAGTATGAAGTGTATGAACTTGTCCAAGAATAAGCGAGTTTCTATGAATTGAATAAGTCAAATTCGTTAGGATCTGCTTTCCTGTTTTCTTCTATCTTCTTGTTTAGATAAAGTTTATTTAGAGTTGAATAACAAATACTTGAGAGCAAGGTTTTGTTCTGTTTCCTTTTAACAAGGCACCGATGGGGCAAAGTCACGGCGTTGAATATAGAGGCGAAGGCGAAGGCGGAGGAAAGATAGTCTCAGACTCGTCGCTGTTAAATGTCTTGCCGGAGAACTGCATCTCCCACATAATCTCTTTCACAAGTCCTCTAGACGCGTGCGTCATCTCTTCGGTTTCGAAAACCTTTCAATCCGCGGTCAATTCAGATATCCTATGGGAGAAATTTCTTCCACCCAAGTATGAATCTCTGGTTCCTCGATCGTGGGATTTCTCATCGAAGAAGGAGCTCTATTTCGCTCTTTGCGACAATCCTGTTCTAAGCGACGGTGGCGAAATGGTATATATGCATAGCTATCCATCACTTTTTCACTTTGTTTATACGACTTGCGAATAATAATCTGTCTCTCTACCTTCAAAATTCAATTTTGTATATACAACTATGGATACAAATCAAGTGAAAACTTGTGATATTTTGTAGCAATTAGGTAACTTTGAAGTTCTATTTCGTTCTGCTATTGAGTTTCATGATTAGTTGGTATCTTTTTTTTTTCCGAAAATCAAAGAGCTTCTGGTTAGAGAAAGCGAGTGGGAAGTGGTGTATCATGTTATTAGCGATGAACCTCAGTATCGCGTGGGGAGACAATCCTGCGCATTGGCAATGGATTCGAATTCCTGAGGCTAGGTACCCTTTTTCATTATCTTCGCGTTAATTCGGTTGTAATGACTCAGTTGAAAATGTTTCCCTACTGTACATGGTTGTCTTTGTCTCAGTCAAATGTTGCCCTGTATATTATGCAGATTTGGAATTGTAGCGGAGCTCGTCTCAGTATATTGGTTCGACATTTGCGGCAAAATGAATACTCGTGTCCTATCTCCAGGAACTCGTTACTCGGCTTACATTGTGTTCAAGAAAGAGGATGACTGTGATGGCTTTGAGGATGTGGCCATAGAAGCTGCAGTTGGAGTGGTGGGACAGGAACCTTCTAGAAGATTCATATACTTTGATGAGGCTATGGATGGGCAGTTTCGTTGGAGAGAGAGAGGAAGGAGGAACCTAGTGACATCAGAGGAGAGAAAAGATGGGTGGATGGAGATTGAGCTTGGGGGATTCTTCAATGAAGGAGAAATGTATAGTGATGATGAAATTGAGATAACTGTTAGAGAGACTGAGGATCTCAATTGGAAGTGTGGCTTGATCATTCAAGGAATTGAAATCCGTCCTGCAAAAATCCTCTTAAGTAATGCCGAGAACACTGGTTGATTTTTACCCAATCAACAGCTCATTTGTTGGTATTATTGTCAATTGGTTATGTGATGGAGTGAAGAGGTAGTTTCTATTGATTAAAGTGTATTCAGTTGAGTTTATTGTAATGATTGGTTCAAGAAGGGTTTAGATGGTGAATAACAACGTACTTTGCAGAAAGTTAAGCTCCAACCAGTTTCGGGTTATATTTTGCTTCAAGTCTAAATGTCAAACCAAGTTTAAATCTGTGTTGTACATCTTGGCCTCTTGTTTATGGATTGTAATGGATGAATTATGTTTTTTTTTTTTTAATTTATTTTAAAGTTTATCATTCTCGCATGAACGAATTCAATGAAGAAAGTGATTTTGTACACTTACAGTTCTGTTTTTTGTTTTTGGGGCGAAATTGATTATATTAATTTAAACGTGAGGTTACATAGTCTTGTGTAAATTATTTGTTAGCCACAACGGTAAAAGAAAACAGAAGATGCGAAAAAACATTCATCTCGAGGGCCATATCTTGCTAAAGTATGTGCTACCATATTGAAATTTCGTTTAACATGAGCAAAACAGAAAGCTTCAAACTTTGATGACCAATGCTGAATATCCTTGCAGAGATTAGAGTTAAATTACATGGCCTGCGTCTCGCTCCCTAAAAATGTACGGGTCCACGGCCCTGAACTTCCTGGTCATCAAGAAAAAATAAAAATATTTGATTATTATCTTTGAAGAAAACTTTCGTAAAGCCCATAAATTTGACACATTGGTAATGATTCTGCTTCAGCCTCAAGCGGTTTTGATGCCGTTCCAACTTTGCCGCACCCCAATATCTTGAAACTCCTTCATCTCGAACCATCCAGCCTGCTACAACTTGGTGAGTATTTGGATTATAGGCAGCATCATAATTTCATTTAAACCAGCCTACATGAGGTCTTTGCCATGAATTGTAGATGGACGGAGTTGTATCTGACGCCTTTGTAGGGACGTTATCTTTCGTTGATTTAACATAATGTACAACCAATCCTCAACTACTATTCTTGCGTATTTTTTATCTTGTAATGGTATAATCTGTTGTTGTCGGAAAACGAAACTGTCCCTCGATTTCCATATTAGCCATATAATCCAAAAAGGAGGAAATGTGTTGTGTTCAGAGAGGTCTTGAGTTTCCTTAAACTGAAAGAGAGAGAGAGAGTTAAAATTTTCTTCAATGTTATCAGAAGGAGACAAGAGTAGATTTAGAGCCAAGTTCGCCAATTTCCACGTCATTTGAGATATTGACAAGCGAAGACCGTGTGATTGATCGTCTCATCTTTTGCACAACATCTTTGAAAATCTTGATTGTTGGTTAATAGTCGGTTTGCACCCATGATTTGGCAGCATACCGAACCAGTTTAGTTTATGCGAAGTTAATTCTCACAACTCTACAAAAAGCCATTTGTGTCGTGAGATGCCATACCCCGGAAACGATAAACAAAAAGATATACGAAATTTTTTTTTTTTTTAAACAATTAGGATCGATCGATCTGGACTTGGACCGGTCGATCCTACATCTCCCAATCGATCCAACAAAAATACGCTGAACTCGATCTATCGATCCACCCATGTGATCGATCGATCGGAACCCTGACCGATCGATCTTCTCTTCCCGAGTCGATCCTGAAAAAGTACGCTAGATTGAATCGATCGATCTACCCTTAGGATCGATCGATCCTCCACTCGATCGATCGATCACCTCGACTGACCCATGGATCGATCGATCGGACTCGGATCGGTCGATCTTCACGCCCTAAGTCGATTTTGAAACTATACGGCAAAATGGATCGATCGATCATACCTAGATCGATCGATCTTATCCCTTGTCCTGCAACCCGAGAACAACACAACAAGCCCAAAACGAAACCAATTTCACATCATACATAAACAACCCTTAACCCATGCATAACATCTTATTAATCATCATTAACAAGCATTCTTATGAGTCCAAAACATCACCCACCAAGGCATTAGAAGCATAACATCAAAAGATCCAAAAAGGAAAAACCCGAATTACTACTAGATCATCCCTTCTCTCCGGCCTTGGTTCCACGAACTCCGCATCCTATGAATTTTCTTTACCTGCACCAAAAGAGGCGCGTAAGCATTGATAATGCTTAGTGAGGTGGTCATCCTGTCCCCACGGCTATACACACATATGATCAATGATTTAATGAAATCGAAATCTACTTAGGAAACAACCAAAACATACCATGATAGAACTCCATCATACACAACACAACATGGACAAGCCATGAATCACACCCAGTTGGTCTAGTTCCTAAGTACATATCAAACACGAAAAACCAATGATCATACAGCTAAACTACGGTCACGCACTCACCTCGGTTTGACGATTGACAATGAAGAACTCTCTTGATTTAAGAACCTCAAGCTTGATTTTTCCTTGGTTCCTACTCACCCAACACCAAGGTATCACCAATTCCCTAACAAAGGATCACCAAAAACACTTCTCAAGAGATGATAACAAGCTCTCAAACTCGGATTATCCCAAACCCCCAAATCGGATTCTTCTTCTCAAAAACAGGGCCTTAGTAACTCAAACATATCTCTTTCCCTAGACCAAATTTGGGAACACTCCCTTCATTGAACTTCAAGATCAACCTCTCAAAAACCTATGTACCAAATTTCAGCCCAAAAAAACAAGATTTGAGTGCCCAAACCTTCACTCAAACTCAACCCGTCGCGGATAGCACTGTTTGAGCGGTTTTGGGAGAAAAAATCATATCTCTCAAAAACTCAACATAATCCCATGAAATTTGGTAGATAATTTGTCCAGAGATTGAAGAACTTACCCACAAAATTTCAGCTCAATCCTTGCTCGTTTGATACCCCGATCGAAGCTCACAAGTTCACCCAAAAACTCTGTTTTTCACCAAGTTTTCTTTCTCTTCTTCTCCTCCTTCTTCCCCTTCTTCCTTTGTCTCTCTTTTTCTCTCCTCTTCCCTCTTCTTCTCTCTCTATTTCAGCCAAAATATCTTCCACAAATGAAAGGAAGAAGTGTGTAGAAACTTTTAGAAGGGAGAGAGAGATATATACATGTATGTATATATAATTGATGGTTTAATCACAATTAAATCAAACTAAACCAAATTCATTAAACCGCAACAATTAATTCTTCCACTTAACCTTTCCGTTCGGTTTAATAACTCCGTCAATTACCCGAAATATTAGAGACATCCCCCGTCCCAAAATATGTCTCTTACCCCGTCAAACCCCGGAATTACCGCTTAATTCCGCCTAAACCGAACCACTCGGGATTACATCTCAACGATCAATCCTTTGATCGAATCAACCCGCCTACCGTCCCTAGGGCCATCACTCGAGCTCGGTATTATTCCATACTCGGTTCAATAACATCCCCGGGTCTAATCATCACAAGATCCTTCGTGGTCACCCAACGGCTAACCCGTCGAAATCCAATTATCTCCGGATTCGAACGAGTTAAGTCGTCAAACGACTTAGCACATTAGAATCTAATACCACAGGATCCTAATACACTAAGTCCCCGTGAGATCCAGTACCACAGGCTCTCACTCGGTTTACCAATCGATTAGGATTAAATACCACATAATCCTAATCGGTAAACCGCCCTGTTAGGACTAAATACCACATAGCCCTAACCACATCATTAGAGTTAAATACCACATAACTCTAATGACCCATCATCAGGGTTAAATACCACATAACCCCGATGACCCGTCAATAGGATTAAATACCACATAATCCTACTGACCCTAACCACGTATTAGGATCTAATGACGTAGACCCATAAATCACCGAACCAAGACGGAACAATACTTTGCTCTCAACTCCGCAACACATGAGATATCACATCATGTGTCAAACCCGTCGATACATGAAATACCACATCATGTACTCGACATCCCTAATACATGAAATACCACATCATGTATTAATCTTCCTCGATAATTTCGATAAACATCCATATATTAATAATTTTTCGTCAAATACAACAATCCCGAGGGTTCATTACAATAAACATCCATAAACAATACAACTCGAGAGGATGACTAAGGAACACGGATGTTACAATTCTCCCCAACTAATTAGATTCGTCCTCGAATCTCAAGCCTCAGTTTGTTCCCTGAACCACTTGGAGAATTTTGCCCTTATCCTCCTTTCCGGTTCCCAAGTCTCCTCTTCAATCCCGTCACAATCCCACAAGACCTTAATCTCAGGAGTCCTCTTTCTCCTGTCAGTCTTGATTCTACAATCCAGAATCCTCACAAGTCTCGCCTCGACCCTCAAACTTTGTGATAACTCAGGTGGAATCTCCTGTAACACCTGATCATCCCTATGCAAGCATTACTTCAACTTAGACACATGAAAAACATCGTGAAATACCTGCATAGACACTGGCAACTCCAGCCTATAAGCAATAGGTCCAACTCGTTCCACCACTCGGAACGGTCCCAAGTACCTCGGACTCAACTTACTCTCGGAGATAGACCTGTTTGAACCCTTAAACATCGCCATCTTGAGGTAAACCATATCTCTTACGGCGAACTCCAACTCTTTCATGCGGTTATTCGCATAGCTCTTTTATCGATCTTGAGCTTCTTTCATGTTCAGCTTCAAGACTCGGATCTTCTCCGTAGTCTCTTGCACAATACTCTCGCCAAACATGCTTTGCTCCCCCACTTGAGTCCAGCATAATGGCGTCCTGCAAGGCCTACCATACAATGCCTCATATGGTGCCATCCCAATACTCGCCTGATAGTTGTTATTATAAGTGAACTCTACCAAGCTCAGGTAGTCTCCCCAGTGACCACCCCAATCTAAAACACATATCCTCAGTAAATCCTCGAGAGTCTGGATGGTTCTCTCTGATTGCCCATCTGTCTGAGGATGGTAAGCGGTGCTCATGTGTACCTTAGTACCCATCTCCTTCTGGAACTCTCGCCAGAATATCGATGTGAACTTACTATCACGGTCCGATACAATACTCACAGGTACACCATGTAGTCTCACTATCTCACTGATGTACCTTCTCGCCAAAACTCGAGCTCCATCTATCTTCTTTATGGGTAGGAAGTGAGCAGACGTAGTCAATCGATCAACAATAATCCAAATCGCATCTCTGCCCCGAGAATTCGGTAAYCCAACCACAAAGTCCATAGTCACCATATCCCACTTCCACTCAGGAATGGGTAAACTCTGTAACAAACCGCTGGGAACCTGATGCTYGGCCTTCACCAGCTGACAAGTCTCACAKCTAGCCACCCACTTGGCTACATYTCTCTTCATCCCAACCYAATGATAATACSGCTTCAAATCTCGGTACATCTTAGTCRCCCCGGGATGAATAGAAAACCGACTCTGGTGTGCCTCTCGAAGAATATCTCTCCTCAACTCTTCATCGTTAGGCATATATACTCGTCCATGAACCAAAATGGTTCTATTATTCGAGACTTGGTACTCGGACTTCTCATCTCTAGAAGCCTTAACCAAAGTCYCATCCCTCTCTTGAGCCGCCCGCACTCTACTCAAAATATCGGCTTGGTTAGTTGCCTCTAGCCCCACCGGCTCTGACTCCTTAGAAACAACACATAGCTGCAAAGTACTAATCATACCCACCAACTCCTCAGCATCCCTCTCAATACTTGYAGCTACTCRCTTTCTGCTTAGGGCTTCGGCAACGAGATTAGCCTTCCCCGGGTGATAAGCTATCTCGAGATCATAATCCGCCATAAGCTCCATCCATCTCCTCTGTCTCAAGTTCAACTCAGGCTGAGTAAATACGTACTTGAGACTCTTATGATCCGTGAACACCTGCACCTTACCACCATACAGATATGATCTCTATATCTTTAAGGCAAACACCACTGCAGCCAACTCTAGATCATGAGTAGGGTAATTGGCCTCATGCTTCCTCAACTGTCTCGAAGCATAAGCTATAACCTTCCCATGCTGCATCAAAATACAACCCAATCCTAGCCTCGAGGCATCCGTATAAACCACATATGGCTCCTTGGGATCCGGTAAAGTCAACACTGGAGCAGTAGTCAACATCTCCTAAAGTCTCAAGAAGCTCTCTTTACACTTCTGAGACCATATGAAAGGAACATCTTTCCCCGTCAACCTCGTCATAGGCTGAGCAATACTCGCAAAACCTTTGATGAATCTCCTGTAATAACCAGCCAGACCAAGAAGCTTCTTATCTCCGTAGCATTCTCAGGCCTTGGCCATTCTCTTATGGCTTTAATCTTCTCTAGTTCAACGGAAACTCCACTATCAGAAACCACATGACCCAAAAATCCAATCTCTTTTTGCGAGAAGCTACATTTACTTAGCTTGGCAAATAACTTTTGTTCCCTTAACTTCTCCAATACCCTTCTCAGGTGATCACCATGCTCGTCAGAACTCTTCGAATACACCAATATGTCATCAATAAAGATGATTACAAATTCATCCAAATATTCCCGGAACACATCATTCATCAATCTCATGAATGCCGCTGGTGCATTTGTCAACCCAAAAGGCATCACTACAAACTCATAATGCCCATATCTCGTCCTGAAAGGCCGTCTTCTGAATGTCCGACTCCTTAATAGGAATCTGATGGTATCCAGAGGCCAAATCAATCTTCGAGAACCAAGTAGCACCTCTCAATTGATCCAATAAATCATCAATTCTCGGAAGAGGGTACTTGTTCTTTATCGTCACTCGATTCAAACCTCGGTAATCGATACACAATCAAAAACTCCCGTCCTTCTTCTTCACAAACAAGATAGGTGCTCCCCATGGTGAGCTGCTCGGTCTTATGAAACCCTTATCCAATAACTCCTCCAACTACTTCTTAAGCTCCGCCATCTCCGCTGGTGCCATACGATATGGAACTTTAGAAATAGGAGCCGTCCCAGGTTCTAACTCAATCATGAAGGGATCCAATCTCGGCGGTGGTAATCCCTTCAAGGGTTGAAACACGTCCTCAAATTCTCTCACCACGGGAATATTTTGAAGCATTGAATCTCCAACTTCCTCGGGTATCGAGATAGTCGCGAGATATGCTTCACATCTCTTCTCTATCATCTTCTCGGCTTGAATGGCTGAAATCACCAAGCTTCTCGGCGTAGGTCTTACACCCTGATACACCACTTTCCCATGATCATTTTCGAACACCACTCGACCTCGATGACAATCTAGGTGAGCCTTATACTTCCCAAGCCAATCCATTCCCAAAATCACATCATATAACTCCACTGGCCACACAATCAAATCAGCTGGCTTCACTTCTCCAGCGATATGGACCTCGACATCTTTTACTAGACTATGAGTTTTAAAAGTTTGACCCCCAGCCACTTTCACCCTTCTCAAACAATCACTAGGCTCTTCTCGGAGCCTCCCCTCTCTTACTAATTCCGGAGTAACAAAGCAATGAGATGCTCCGGAATCAAACAACACATGAGATGTAACCCCTCCCACGTTCAAGGTCCCTACACATAGCCTATGCATTGAGACCACACAACAATAGCAACCACAACACACACACAATGACAAAACTCATGATCACAACAAAATAATTAATAAGAGAAGAATTCTAACCAGTGATCGGCTTGGTGTTGCTCCCTTCTCCTGACTCGATGCTCAGAGAGTACACTCGAGGAGTCACTGCCGTCCTCTTAGCGGGTGGAGCTCCAGAATTCCCTCCACCTTGTTGTAGTTTGGGACATGAAGTCTTGATATGCCCCACCTCCTTACAATGGTAGCAAGTCATAATATCCTTATTGGGGTAGTTAGCAGCCTTATGACCTTTGCCTCCACACTTGAAGCATCCAGATTAAGTGCTAGAAGCACTCTGAGAAGAGCCCTCGCACTTCCTCTTCTGTCCTCCCAAGAACTTGCCACCTCTCCCTGAATCAGAAGTAAAAGACTTCTTCCCTTGAGTTTGAGACTTAGGTACCTTAGTCTCCTCCAATAATCCCTCATCAATCATGGCCGCCCTCTCCACTAACTCCGCCACCGATGCATACGATCTCACAATGCATCTATTCCTTAATTCCAACCGCATTCCCCTTAGAAATCTTTTTACTTGGGTCTGTTCATCCTCAAGACCCCTTCCCGCAAACCTTCGAAGTCGGTTAAACTCCACTTCATACTCTCGTACCGACCTCGTACAATTCTAAGAACTCCGTCTCCAATCGATCTATGGCTTCTTGCGGGAAATATTTGAGGTTGAACTCTTCACAGAAACCCGTCCAAGTATCCACACCATTGGTTCTTCTAGTCAACACATTTCTCCACCACATATGTGCATCTCCTTCTAGGTAATGCACCGCTAGATCAATCTTATATTCCTCCGGACACCTCACCGAGAGGAAGTTTCTCTTTAACCTTGACTTCCACTCATCCGCCTCCACCGGTTTAGCACCTCCCGTGAAGAATTTGGTGCCAAGTCGCTGCATATGATCTAGCACCGTGAGATACGGGGGAATTACAGGACCTACAACATCTCCCCTAACCTCGGGGTTAACAACTCTCGGCGGCTCATTAACTTTGGGTGGCGCTTCGGGAGCTAAGGCGGCAACCGGCCCTGGTAGTCTATCAAGAATCTGAGCCAATAAACCCAACATTTGTCTCATTTGATTTGGACCCTCTTGTTGCTGATCCAACACTTGCGGTTCATTCTCAACTGCTCGAACCGCATTACCCGCAGCTCCACCATATCCTCGACCATCACTTGGTCTGCACCCAGGGGAACCGCTTTGTTCCCTAAGCTCAGCCGGCTCCCGCGCCACTCCTCTTCTACTTCTACCACTTCTTGTACTTCTCACCATACTACAAAACAATAAGGCATTCAATAACCCAAAACTTTAACAACACATAACCAAAGAGAAGTTTTACCGTGGAACCTTTTTACTTGGCCGAAGAGGATGATCTCTAACCCCAACCCACAATCACATAATCACAAATCAACAATCACAAGCAAGCAAGCAAGCATGACTCCAACAAGTCCTAGAACCTCTACCGCTCTGATACCAAAAATTGAGACGCCCTACCCCGGAAACGATAAACAAAAAGATATACGAATTTTTTTATTTTTTTTTAAAACAATTAGGATCGATCGATCCATGATCGATCTGCTTGAACCCGATCGATACATCTCGACGATCCAACAAAATACGCTGAACTGTCGATCGATCACCCATGTGATCGATCGTCCTCCTACGATCGATCTTCCTTCAGTGGTTCTGAAAAGCGTTGGATCGATCGATCTACCCTTAGGATCGATTGATCCTCCACTCGATCGATCGATCGGACTCGGATCGATCGATCTTCACGCCCTAAGTTGATCTTGAAACTATACGGTAAAATGGATCGATCGATCATGCCTGGATCGGTCGATCTTATCCCTTGTCCTCCAACCCGAGAACAACACAACAAGCCCAAAACGAAACCAATTTCACATCAAACATAAACAACCCTTTAAACCATGCATAACATCTTATTAATCATCCTTAACAAGCATTCTTATGAGTCCAAAACATCACCCACCAAGGCATTAGAAGCATAACATCAAAAGATCCAAAAAGGAAAAACCCGAATTACTACTAGATCATCCCTTCTCTCCGGGCTTGGTTCCACGAGCTCCGCATCCTATGACTTTTCTTTACCTGCACCAAAAGAGGCGCGTAAGCATTGATAATGCTTAGTGAGGCGGTCATCCCGTCCCCACGGCTATACACACATATGATCAATGATTTAACGAAATCGAAATGTACTTACGAAACAACCAAAACATACCATGATAGAGCTCCATCATACACACAACATCACACAACATGGACAAGCCATGAATCACACCCAGTTGGTCTAGTTCCTAAGTACATATCAAACACGAAAAACCAATGATCATACAGCTAAGCTACGGTCACGCACTCACATTGGTTTGACGATTGACAATGAAGAACTCTCTTGATTTAAGAACCTCAAGCTTGATTTTTCCTTGTTCTTACTCACCCAACACCAAGGTATCACCAATTCCCTATAAAAGGATCACCAAAAACATTTCTCAAGAGATGATAACAAGCTCTCAAACTCGGATTATCCTAAACCCCCAAATCGGATTCTTCTTCTCAAAAACAGGGCCTTAGTAACTCAACCATATCTCTTTTCCTAGACCAAATTTGGAAAAACTCCCTTCATTGAACTTCAAGATCAACCTCTCAAAAACCTATGTACCAAATTTCAGCCCAAAACAACAAGATTTGAGTGCCCAAACCCTCACTCAAACTCAACCCGTCGCGGATAGCACTGTTTGAGCGGTTTTGGGAGAAAAACTCATATCTCTCAAACCACTCAACATAATCCCATGAAATTTGGTATATAATTATACCAGAGATTGAAGAACTTAACCACAAAATTTCAGCTCAATCCTTGCTCGTTTGATACCCCGATCGAAGCTCACAAGTTCACCCAAAAACTCTGTTTTTCACCAAGTTTTCTTTCTCTTCTTCTCCTCCTTCTTCCCCTTCTTCCTTTGTCTCTCTTTTTCTCTCCTCTTCCCTCTTCTTCTCTCTCTATTCAGCCAAAATATCTTCCCCAAATGAAAGGAAGAAGTGTGTAGAAACTTTTAGAAGGGAGAGGGAGATATATACATGTATATATATATAGTTGATGGTTTAATCACAATTAAACCAAACTAAACCAAATTCATTAAACCGCAACAATTAATTCTTCCACTTAACCTTTCCGTTCGGTTTAATAACTCCGTCAATTATCCGAAATATTAGAGACATCCCCCGTCCCAAAATATTTCTCTTACCTCGTCAAACCCCGAAATTACCACTTAATTCCGCCTAAACCGAACCACTCGGGATTACATCTCAACGATCAATCCTTTGATCGAATCAACCCGCCTACCGCCCCTAGGGTCATCACTCGAGCTCGGTATTATTCCATACTCGGTTCAATAACATCCCCGGGTCTTATCATCACAAGATCCTTCGTGGTCACCCAACGGCTAACCCGTCGAAATCCAATTATCYCCGRATTCGAACGAGTTAAGTCGTCAAACGACTTAGCAYATTAGAATCTAATACCACAGGATCCTAATACACTAAGTCCCCGTGAGATCCAGTACCACAGGCTCTCACTCGGTTTACCAATCGATTAGGATTAAATACCACATAATCCTAATCGGTAAACCGCCCTGTTAGGACTAAATACCACATAGCCCTAACCACATCATTAGAGTTAAATACCACATAACTCTAATGACCCATCATCAGGGTTAAATACCACATAACCCCGATGACCCRTCAATAGGATTAAATACCACATAATCCTACTGACCCTAACCACGTATTAGGATCTAATGACGTAGACCCATAAATCACCGAACCAAGACGGAACAATACTTTGCTCTCAACTCCGCAACACATGAGATATCACATCATGTGTCAAACCCGTCGATACATGAAATACCACATCATGTACTCGACATCCCTAATACATGAAATACCACATCATGTATTAATCTTCCTCGATAATTTCGATAAACATCCATATATTAATAATTTCTCGTCAAATACAACAATCCCGAGGGTTCATTACAATAAACATCCATTACAATACAACTCGAGAGGATGACTAAGGAACACGGATGTTACATGTCGCTTCATAAAGGCACTTGCTTTTGTCAATAAAAGAAGGATTGCAGAGAGACACGAGATAGATATGTGAGACTTGACACAGAGAGAATTGGCTAAGCTTGAAATGTCATCGTCCGTGCATTAGCTAACTAAGTGGCTATGCGCGCTAACGGAAACCGCATAATTAAAAGGTCGTGAGTATTATGATTAATTAAGCGCATGCAACAACATTTTTTTTTTTTTTGATAGAGAGAATGCAGCAACTTCCCTTTTCATTTTTGTCTAAACGTCATAATGGGACGTTCAAACCAAACATAATAAGACATGAGACTTTTATTTGTGTTATTTGAGTAATCCTCGTCTTATGATCATCACTTCAAAGTTGTTTTCGTTTTTTATTTTTGTATATGAATGAAACGGTGTATGTACAGAAGAGACACGATTAGCAAATAAACGATGTGGCAACTTCAAATTCGAGAGACTGGTATGTAGAGAACGAAACAGAGAACCTAAATTCAGAGCAGGGGAACAAAAATAGATTGCACTCAGGAACAGGTTCCTCTAGTACCAGTCTAGATCCATTTTGACCCCTTAATTAAAACGCTGAATCATTCTGTTGTATACACCAAAGGTCATCCTTAACAGGTACAATAGCTTGAAGGCTGAAAGGTGACAACAGTCAAGCTAGACTTCAAACGACAATGGCAGGGTTCCACAGAACGAGAAGAGTTAGAACAAAAAGAATAAACAATAATTCTTTCTGCTATGTAAAAATAAACAATAGAGTCTTACACAGAACCTAAAATACCAGAGTCATACCCGAAATATACCAAACAGAACCCTGAAATTAACTTGAACCAGAAATAACAATTTAAGGTCTCTAATAAGAGATTACCTTTCTGCTATGTAACTTGATAGACGTCCTGTGAACTCGGAATTCAAAAAATAAAATATAAATGATGGTAAAAGAGAAGCTTTTGTAAACAAATATCACTCTGCCAAATCCTTTTGCTTGATGGTAAAAGATGGGGTTTTGGCTGAAGCAAAAGGAACACCAACTACTCCAGATGTATTTGATCCACCAATGACATCTGTAAAAATACACCAAAGTGAACCACATAGTAAGGAACAATCTTCTTTATTACAACTACTTGATGTTTTGTAAGAATGTGGTTCAGTTCTTCGACTTACACTATTTTTTTTTAAAAATGAAGTTTTTGGAAACCAAATGGTAGTAGTGGTTTCTACCTGAGGAGGAGTTGTCTTGTTGGTCTACACCAGAGATCAATTGCCTACAAACGCTGAATTATCTAAGCACTTTCATTTGGCGAGTCGAAATGGTGAGTGGTGAGTGGGCTACTCGACAACTACACTCACCCTAGGAGGATTAGTCTGGTGGTAAAAGCTCGGATCTTTACCTGATTATAAAAAAATAAAATAAAAGAAAAAGAAATAAAAATAAAATAAATAAAGTTCTTGGAGTTAAACTTGGTCGACAAGTTTGAGTGACACTGGATATTGTCAACCCTTGTGGTTCTTTGCTTTTTCTTTCGCTGACGATCACTTCTTGTTTTTCTATTTTTCTTTCGTCCACCATCATGTCGTGTTGATGTTCTTGAAATCTCACTTCAAGAGGCAAATCAAACTTTACCTCATGAGAATTGTATTTGTTTATATCTTTTTCATACACCAAACTCAAACCGCACCTCAACACCTTGAAATTTCCTATCACACTTGTACCACCTGTCACAGTAAACTCAAGGGA
Organism: Boechera stricta; assembly: GCA_018361395.1. Classification (NCBI taxonomy): domain Eukaryota; kingdom Viridiplantae; phylum Streptophyta; class Magnoliopsida; order Brassicales; family Brassicaceae; genus Boechera; species Boechera stricta. The sequence goes on from CM031542.1 coordinate 7,338,126, forward strand.
GGCTTCAGTAAAATTGCACTTATTAGAGTTCTCCTCTTCAAGACACCTTATCGTATGTGGGCAAGTAATGTAGGCTATGAAAACATGATCGGACTCAATCTTTTCTTTTTCGTCTCCCTCTCTAGTCCAACTTCCTACCGGGCAAGTAGAAGGGATCCAAGACTTGTCTTCAGCTTTTATTTTAACGGTACATGCCACCGAGAAGCAGCTGATTTGTTCCTGGCCGTCAAGAAATGAGACTACAGCACAGAGAACTAATCCAGAAAGCTTCTTTTCATGCCAATGTGGGGGGAGTTTGCGTTGTAACAGAGACCCAACTGCTTCATGAGAAAACCACGAAGGCACCTCACATCCAGGAAAGCAAGTGGTGAACAAAGCCTCAGAACTAAGACCCTGCAAATTTATAAATAAGGAAAATCATAAATTGTGGAGTTTACTTGAAATATAAGAAAGAGAGAGAGGGAAACAGAATGTGTGTATATATATATGGAGAGAGAGAGAGACCCCATTATGGTGTTTACGAGCATATGCCAGCAACTGACATTTCTTTTGAGCATATGATGTGATTTCATCCTTTGCAGTTTGCTCCAGGCTACAACAGTTGGTGAAATTGAGACTACAATGGTTCTGCACAGTCGGCAAGATACGGGCCAGCGGTTTGGCAACTGTCTTCAGTGAGCCACAGTCGTGTGCATCAAAGTAGTTAAGATTTGGTGGCAACTCTGGAACAGATGTAATACTCTTACAATACTTCAAATCCAGCCATGTTAATTGAGAAAATTGATTGATGCCAGGTGGAAGGTAGCTGATCAGATCATTTCTGCTTAAGCATAAATACTGCACTGAGGGTAACTGCGGCATCGTTTTCATGGATGTTCCATCCACAAGTAAAATTTTTATAGAGCTCTTGTTAATTTCTGGAAAATCCTTGAGCAGTGAACAACCAGAGAGTACCAGCTTGTGAAGAGATTTCAGCTTACCAACACAGGTCGGGATATTCTCCAGCATTTTACAGTCCTTCATATTCAATAAGACGAGTCTCTTGAGGTTCACCACGTTGTCAGGAAGTTGACTTATTGCTGTTCCGTCCAAGTATAAAGCTTCTAAATTTTCTGGAATCAACGGAAATTCCTTGAAGTTTGAGCAGTTGCTGAGGGTGAGAGTTTTCAGAGATATCAAATTCACATCTCCAAGAGATACGAGACTTGTGCACCCTTCAAGGTTCAGTCGTTGAAGATTTTGAGCATTTGACAATCCTGAAAAGCTGCTTAACTTACTTGAGTGATTGAGATCCACCCACTTTAAGACTGGTGTATCCTGTGACAGCAAAACATTTAGCCACCAGTCAGAAAAATACTAGACAGGTTTAATATAACGAGAATAGGCTACAAAAAAAACTGTTCATTAAGAAACACACCTTAACGCCCTCCCAAAGCCGTTTAATCTCGCCGTAGGGCAGCTTAAGGTCGACGAGATTAATCGGGTTGAAATCGTTTGGAAGTTCATCCAATTGTAATTTTAGCCAGTGGAGGCATCTTACCTCTTTCAATGGTAGCTTAAGTCCATCAGGGAGGTTTATCTTATTGTTGGTTTTACATTCATGAGGACAATGAGAATTGTAGACCTTGAGATACCGGAGATTGCACATATTTTTCAAGTGTTCATGGTCTAAGCTGATTTCCTCCTTCACTTCAGACAAATCTAGGAAAATACCTCTGACATCGGAAGCTACCTGGTAATATATAATAACAATAACCAACACAAATATTAGCAAATATAAAACAATGTAAAATTTGGTCAAGAGGAACAATTCTTCTTTCACCATTCTTTTCTGCAGAACATTTATTGTGTCCTCCTTGATTATGTCTTGATGGCGCCACAATCTCCGTTGAGTGGATGCTTTAGAATCAAGTTCCCTAGAAAATGTGTACAGTAGATCATGCATCTCCACTCGGCCATCACAAGTATTAATCAGGAACTTATTCTTGAGAGCGTTTAATATTTCCTCAGCAGATCTGGTGTAAGACGAAGCCAGTAAACTTTCTACATAATCCACATCTTGCGACCTGAAACATGCTATGTCGAGAAATGCATCTTTCTGCTCCGAACTCAATTCATTATAACTTACTTGCACCAATTCTCCAATATAAGTGATGGGATTTTGAGCGAGTAGTTTCAGTTTTGTTTCCCAATACTTGATATTTTTCTCACAAAGCTCACTACCCAATATTTTCAGAGCTAGTGGATGGCCTCTGGCATAGTTGACAAACTCATCGGAAAACTTGGTGAAATCTCCCTTGGGAGGAATGGCCTGATCATCATCAAAGGCATGATAACAAAAAAGTTCTAAGCCGGCTTTGTGGTTCAGTTGCGGGACCACATAAGTGTCATGAACCAGACCATTTAATAAGGACATGTCGTTTGTTTCAATGACAATCCTGCTGCCATCTCTGATCCACTCAGGTTTCTTGTGAAGATCATATATCCCAAGAAGTGCATATATTTGCTCCCTTCCACTAACATCATCAAGAACGACAAGAACTTTGCGTCCGTGCAGTTCACCCTTGTAAGTTTTGTATGGTTCTTCGATATCATCTATTTGGAAATTGTTGAAGTCCGGTAGAAGCTTTTCTAAAAGCGATGTGGGCAAGCACTTTAGCCTGCCGTTATTTGATTTTTCACGGATTCGATCAATTAACGCATGCCTAGAAAACTTTCCCTTCCACTTGTTGAAGAATTCTTTCAGCAGTGTGGTTTTACCAATTCCGGGCATCCCAACAACTCCAATGATACGAGGTCTAGTGTCTTTAATATCCAGCTTCTCTTCCAATTCGTCTAGGCGTTGTTTCATTCCAAAAGTCCTATCCTTTGCCCCCCTTGACGAGGAAGTTCTTGTGGCATTTTGGCTTCCCTCGGAGGGAATTTTGTTCAACTGCTTCTTAACCTCCGCCACAATTTGTTTGAGTATTTCGCTCTCGACACTGCAATACGAGTGAGGAAAACAACTAGTGAGATAAATTCCTCCTATATGACCTGAATTTCTTCAAGTAAAAGGAAATTACTGTACTGTACATAAACAAAATCGATCATTCCAATCCTGTAATAGATAATGCCGATATAATTACGAAGATGATTTGCAGAGACGAGACTGTTGAATTTTTATCCTTAATTTTTGAAATCATTCGTGTAGTATGACGGTTTGTGTCAATTAGACCAAAGCCCGCCCCGACCCTACCCTGAAAAAATAGGCTTTTTCAGACTATGCTAGTTCGGACTAGAGGGATTTTGGGCTTAGCCCGGCCGGACTCGGACAAAGAGAAACCCGAAATTAAACAATATGATGTAGTAAAAAGATTATGTTTAACGATTTACCTTAAAAATAATAATAAAGATATACAATGCAGTGAAGTGTATTCAAATTTAGACTCCACTAACTAAATGTGTTATTTAATCATAGATTTTAAAAGTGTCTTTGTCTAATCATGAATTTTAATATAATTGAAATCCAATCTTAATATGTTGTTATTAAGTTAATGATTCTAAATCATGCTTTAAAATATGGTGTTAATGGATCTTATATTTATAAATCATGCTTAATAGATTTTGAAATTTGGTGTTATTCAATAAGGATTTCAAATAATTCATTAAAATCTTGTGTTATTTAAAACTATATAACTTTAAAATTTTTGTATATTCAGTCATTTCAAATGACATCTCCTCGAGTTTATGTGTAAATTATTAGAAACAAAGTTCAAGATATACTATAAAGATTTTAGAATCCATATACATGGATTCTTAAAAATAATATCAAATTTAAAATATTTCAATGTTTTTGATTTTATGTTTTATTTTGTATGAGTTTTATACAATTTACTAGATTACGACTCGCCTCATCAGCAGTTTCTGATTTAAAAAATAAAATAAAATTTAACAAAATATTTGTTGTAGCTAAATGTATCTAATATGTTTTTTCGAAGAAAGTAGAAATTGTTTGTAGTTAGAGGAACAATAATTTGTATATTCTTGTATTGAATAAACTAATTTGCGTTTTCTATATTTTAAATTAATTATTAACATTTATCACAACAATCCGGAAGATGATGGACCCATGCCATGAACTGCCATGAAAATTTCTCATATTTCAATCTTATAAAATAAGAATATTTAAATATTTGATTTATTTAATTATAATAAAAAATAATGTTTAACATTAACGTGAATCTAATCTTTTGTTTTCCCACTTATCAGTAAGACGCACAATAGTTTGGTGATAAACATGTTTACTATGTTACAGTTAGAAAACATTTACTTTTATTTTAAACTTCACCAATTCATTTTTTATTAATATTTATGCTAAATAGAATGAAAAAATTATTGCAGAGATAATTATATTGATTAAAAACAAATCAAATATGTTAGAACTAAAAACTAATCTCAATTCTAATAGGAATATGAGAATTAAAACCAAGATTTATATAATAAGATAGGAATATGAGAATTAACTGACCCACTTGTATTTTTGTGTATTAACATATCCTACAAATTGTGTATTATTGTAATTCTTCTGTTAGTCAAGTTGCTCCTACACGCCGAATCAATTTAGGGTGATTAAAAAACTGTAATAAAATATAATAGCAAATTCTCAAAAGTTTTAATTGCCATGATGTTCCAAATTCCAAAATGGGTGGAAGTGGAACTCATGAGTTGTGGCGCGTGAAATTGAAAGAGAAAATATCAGGTAACTGAATTATTTCTAGTTTTGGGATTAACGATGAATGGTGTTGTAGATAAATTTGAAATAAAAGTTGGAATAAATTCGTGATTTTAGAAAGAAAAAAAAAAGTTCTTAAAAAAAAAAAGACAAGGAGACTCCACTAATTAATTTGTGTACTGTGGTTGGTGAATGATGAATGACTCGGAGGAAAGTAAAATTAATATGAGAGAGGTTACTTTACTAGTGGCCCCAAACTTTATTTTCTGCGGTACATGGGACCATATTTTACTTTGACTGGTTTTATTTGTCAATCAAAGATAGTAAAGATAGACCATATTGATCAATCAATGTGTGATAGTAAAATTCTAAATTTTCTTTAGTAATGGCATAAAAAGTAGATCTCGACAAAATAACCGAATCAAATAGATTGAACCGGAACCAAACCAAAAAGAACCGAAATGAAAAAAGAACCGAATAGATCTAAAATTTTATAACTAAAAAAATCGAAACCGAACCAGAACAGAACCAAAAACCGAATGGGTATCTGATATACCCGAAATATAATTATATACCTAAAATGTTAATTATATTTAGACTTGATAGAACAGTTACCGAACTGAAAATTCTAAAATACCCGAATGGATCTTAAATCTCTTTACCCAAAAACCCAGAACCGAATGGATCCTATCCGGACTGAACCGAATATCCGAATGCCCAGGTTATTTTTGTTTTTCCCCTGTTATTTCCAGTTTAATTGAAAAAAATTCGGATATTTTTGGAACCGAACCAAAAATATCCGAAAGGATTCGGTTCTTCCTCGGTTCTTGAGTTTGTTACCCAAACCTACCCGAACATAATGGGATCCAAACCGGAACTGAATCGAATTGTGTTCGGTTCCCATATGGATCATAAAGCTCAGAACCGAATAGAACTAATCCTGAACCGAACCGAATACCTGAATGCCCAGGAGTAAAAAAAAAAGATATATGAATTGATCAGAAGATCCGTTCAATTGGCTAGAATCCGTTACTTGAACGAAACTATATCAGCCTCCACTTGCTTCTCCGAAACCGAATCTTCGTCCAATCAAGTTGCCCTTAATGACTTGAGCGTTGGATAGTCTTTGAAAAGACGAACCATTTATTGTCTTCTCGGAGACCCCTGGCCATTGAATGCAAGTACTGGTCTTAGAAGCCGGAGCAAAATTCTTGGTGTTAGACGAAAATCTTAACCAATGGAGTAAGGGAGTTCTCCCTAGTGGATGAAGCTCACAACCTAAGCTCTCCAGCTATTTCAAGCATATGAAGTTTCCTCCCCACCAATGAAACATTTCAACTGTTTGAGAAGACCCACAATTCTCACCTGAACAGTTTGGCGTTAGAAGGAGGGGAGCGTCAAAAGCTTAAAATATCAAACTTTGGAGATCGTGATGAAGCAGTGAAGAATCAACTCAAGCCAACGACAACAAATCAAGATAAGGCTAAGAAAAGAACGAACAGCCAAGCAAAGCACTATGAAGAGAGAGGCGCACATAAGCTAGGAAACTAGTAACCACCACCTTGACCTACTCACGAGATAGAGAGGCTGACAAGGCATAACGAGCATCTCTCGGCGGCATTGATGGCCGACAAACCTTCCCAAGCGCGTAGAAAATCCAAAAAGATAAGATGCGAACAATACACGATAGACAGAGTCTTTTTCAGGGGCAAGAAAGAAATAAGAAAGAATATAGGTTTAAAAAAGTGAATAACCTAAAAGTCGAGAGAAGTCGCTAAGATGATAACCATCCGGCGAAGGTGCGACAATATGCTAGCACCAGGTACCCGAGATGAAATTGTAGACGACGAACCTCAGCTGTAAGTGAAACTATAACAGCGTTCCTAAAGGTGTATGCCGAAGGAGAAAAACAACAGAAAGGCGCGCTATGGGGCGTGAGTACTTCCTTTGAGGACGTACTCACCATCGAGCGCAAGAGTGTGAGGAAGAAGCATGCAATTTTGTTAAATAATCGCAGCAAAATATGAATATAACATCCCGATTTCGGAAAATATGGTGGTGTATGAGGAAAAATTAAAAGAATTGATTGTCTACTTATGTCACCAAAGTGCACTTATCTTTTCGGTCAAACATCCTGAAAGAACTTCATAGTTAAACATGCTAGAACTGGAACAGTTTTAAGATGGGTGACCTACCGAAGAGTGATTGCCAATACCGTATGAATGAGAACAAAATATGAGAAAAGATATTGTGGTGATATTTAGGATTGATAAATAAATATTTCTAGTCTCTCGGAAGTAGCACACCGATCATTGGACGAGGATGGTGATAGCCCATAGAGGACGTGATGATCCACATATAGTGGTTGTCAGGACATTACAATGAAGACGACCAAAAAGATATTCTAGAAGAATCAATCGTGTACCAACAAATTCCGGGTAGCCAAAGCAAGCTTCATAGAAGTAGCGTGGGCAGAAATCAGGGAAAGTCGATACTTCGAATAGTTTTTGTAGAAGCAGCTTGGTTGAAATTCTAGAATTTGTCCACGAAATAATAATACACGGTGAAAAAATATCTTTACTCATGCTTGCAAAGGATCTAGGAAGGTAATAGAGTGATCTCCCAGAAGAGGCGTATGTTCGAAAGGTTAAATAACAGAGAAAATAATGCGATAAAAGCTCGTAAGGATTAAAAGAAAATTTTCATTCATTTATTTAAAGGATCGAGTTGGACCTTGAGATTACATAAAAGCCCGAAGATGAACAAAGACAGAAGAATATAGAAGGAAGACAGGGAAGACGACACGTCAAAACAAGAAGAGGAGACGGATCCACTGAGATTTCCTGTCGTTGGAAGAGGTGAAAAGCCAGCCTAGAAAGTCCTCGAAGACCTGGTCGAAGGAAGTAGAGATGAAGGGATGTTAAAAACGTTGCTCCCACGACAAGCAAATCTATCTATACCCTACCGCCCAATGTGGAACCATCACGATTTTATGAGACGCTGCCAAGGACCCATATATCAACCTTGATTCCGTCATGGATTCTGATAGCATCGTATTTACATGTTTTCATGCATTTATTTAGTGTAGTTTTATATGTTCTAACATACATTTAGGATAGTTTTAATGCATTAGTGTGTGTTTATGTATTTATAGGTACTTGGAGGAAAACCATTATGTTTAAGGTGTTCTGAGGGCTTACTGAAGCTTAAAGGAAAGATGGAGCCATCACTTGGATCAAGTGTGCCTGCGGAAGGATTTCGTAAAGACCAACAAGCTGAGCATCGACCCAACCATCAACCATAAGGGGTCGATGTCCTCATGAGCCAAGTCTCGACGCAAGCATCGACCGGCCTTTATCGATGCTAATCCCGAAGATGAAGACCATCGATGCAAGAATCGACCGTGAGTGGTCGATCTTCCCATCTTCAGCGTCGATTGAGCATCGGCCGTAGGTGATCGTCTTGCGCGTTTTAGGCGAGAAAAATAAACTTCGGGTAATGCACGATTCAAGTTATGGAAGCTTAGGATTTGTGAATTGGGATCTTATAAACGAGCAGCGACTCCAATCTCACTTACTTTATATAAACACGCATGTAATCCCGAGAAAGAAGTTCGACTTTGTGTGCCCTTTTCATATCGAATAAAGAATTTTTCTTACAGGTTTCTTAACTGCTATCTTTTGTTTATTACATGCTTTGATTTACTTTATTGTTCTTAGTTTGTAGTTTATTGTTTATTGCTTTATGATCACAATTCTCTCTAAGTCGCCGGACGGATAAGAGTAGATCCTTTAGGCCATAGGGTGGTGGTCGATGATGGGATCGAAGATTTAGGATTGTATATCATTGTTACTTGATCCCACTCTAATATCTCGTAATCTTGAGTTATGTCTTATGGGATGTCTTGCGATAGATGCGGTTATCTGAATAGAAGTCCTTGCTTGCGAGAGTGGAAAACTTAAATATGCGTATTAGAGTATTATATATGGTTGAGTTTGTTGTTTGATGGAGCTGAAGATCTGTTGTGGCAGATTAAGATCTCGGGAATACATTATCGCGAGAGTCGGATTGTATTACAGAAATAGATATATCACTCTTAACTTAGATATTCTTGGTAATAGCTATATTGTCGGTTGGTATTGTGACAGCCGTCGATGTGTCTACCATGTATGTGTCGATGATGGGATTGCGTTTAATGCGTGAAAGTCGCCAGAATGAGTTTGATCTGATTATTTGCACGAAAGTAACTTTAACTAGCTTGAATATCTACAGATTGAATAGGCTTAATTGGTAAGACATAAATCCTATAATCCCTTTTTTTGGGTCAACTTATGTTATTTATTTAATGTAATTTAATTATGCAATTTACTTTACGCACTTTATTTTCTGTTATTTATTTTATGTAATTTAATTTCAGTAATTTAATTTATGCAATTTAATTATGCTTTAATATTTTAGTTTTTTTGTTTTCTTTATTTATTTTATGCAATTTAATTTTAGTAATTTAATTATGCTTTAATATTTTAGTTTATTTATTTGTTTTATTTATTTTATGTTATTTAATTATTTTATGTTTTATTTATTTTATTGTATATAATTTATGACACAAACCCCCTCTTATATTATTTCGCCTAGATTGAATTTGTATTTGCATTTTCTGTGTGTTATTCTATTCTCTCTGTGGATCGATCCTGTATTACTACAATTGTGACCGTGCACTTACAGTGTTATGGATTAAATTTTCAAGACTACTTTATAGTAGCGTTTGGATAAAACCTGAGAAAGGAGATGAAAATAAAAAAACCCCAAAACAAATATTAGATTCTCCTTGTACAGGTACCTTAGCAACATTTCTATTCCTAGACCTATTGAGTAGAATGCCCCCATTTAGCTAGATGATTGCTCCGGAGGAAAGAGGAAAATCCCCCTGGGAGAAACCGTCTCCTATCCGACGCCTTGTCGATAAAATATGTGTACGCACATCACTAAGAATTGACAGACTAACAAATCAGTTGAAGTTGCAAACAGCCTATATATCGACAACGCTAAGAAATCCACTCTCCCCCGCTCTTTGGTTGAGAGGTGAAATTTCGGGGGCATTTTTCGGGAGTGAATTTGCAACCACCAATCTTCTTATAACATGTGGATAAAAACAGGTCAGCGAAGACAAAATCAAAAGGGAAGCTCCCGGAAGAAGTCCATCTCCTCGGGACTACAGACCTATCACAAGCTAGTCGTAGAGTAGGCGTTACCTACTATTGATAACCCTATTAATAAATGTTTTACTCCATGTTGTGGTGATTCAGAACCAAGCTAGTTGTAATCATTTGGGAAAAATCAATACCTTTTCTCATGCACCGGGATGCCAAAATTCTGAAGAATCGCCCTCAAAGCTTTTTTCCACTTTTTCCTCTCATCGTTCTTTGGATGCTTGTTGAATTCGGTACCCAAGTATCCTTCCAACTTTTTCACAGTGGATGCGTCCACTTTGTAGAAGATGGGAATAGCCACGAGTTTGCCTTCCTCCACACAATTATTGATCTTTGTCAACTCTCTCAAGCACCAAATTGACTCGGTGTACTTGATGGAGAAGATAGTCAGAGCGATTTTCGACTCCTCTATCTTCGTAAATAGGCTTTCTAGGGGTTCGCCTTTGTCTGCATAGTTATCAACAAAGACTTTAATTTTTTCAGTTTCCAAGGCATTGACGAGATGGCTGACGAATCCAAGGCGCACATCCTCCCCACGAAAATTAATGAACACTTGATGTTGTGGTGGCAGTACTTCAAGTGTGGAAGAGAACGACGAGGAATTCTCCATGGTGAGAAGCCGAGAACACTGTTTTAGGTCTAGTTGGGTTGTTTGGAGAAACAAGGCACAATTATAAAATTTACAAGTTGAATCGTCTATTATCTTCAGATTTTTTTTCTTTACATAAATAAAAAAAAGATTTGTTTTCAAATTAATTATTTGCAACTTGCCAGCTTGTCTTATGTAATTAATTATTTTAATGCTTCAGTCAGTTGCCAGCATAATTTTTTCATTCATTTTTGTCAGTGGCCGTTGCCCAGTTATAAAGACACTTAGAAAAGTCAGCAAAAGTTTGACACAAAAAAAAAAAAAAGAGTCGGCAATAAAACAATTGTACGAAGAATTGGAAGAATTGGAAGAATAGCACAAGAACTCGTAAATACGTTTTTTTGGTGAAATTTTGAAAATTTCTTTAGCAAATGTATAAATTAGTTTAACATAAATTCATATAAATAAAAAGATCATATAAACCATAACCAAAACAAAATGATTGTAGGCATCCTACTAATATTATTTGAAAAGTACATTTTGAAATCTAACATTAATGTTTTAATCAACATTTTCAACAAAAAATAAATAAATGTTTTAATGATGTTATGAAAATTTTCATTAAAATTAAATATATTAGCCTTTTACAATTTATTATTTTAAATAAAAATATATAAAACATTATTAAACTCTATTTACAATTTTTCAGGATTTCTAATAAAGAAAACATGTAAATATTCTTTTTGAAACTTGTATTTATTAATATTTATTAATTAAATCATAGTGTATAAAAAAGGAGAGAAGAGAGAAACTAAATATTTTTTATCCAAATATATACTTCAGAAAAAAATAATTATTCACAAAAATAATATTACAACTCCCCGTGTTCCTAATTAATCAAAGTTTATGAAAAACATTGTTTCAAAATTTTTTTTGTTTTTAATTTTCTATATAGTTTTATTAGTCAATGATGATGAATTGTAAACTTCAAGAAAAATAATTGAATACTATTAGTTTAAAAATTGTTAATCACAAAAAATGATGCATTTATAATCAAATTTTAATTTATTTTCTTAATATGTATGAAAAAACTAAAACTTGAATTAATTAGGAACAGAGGGAGTAGTATATCAAAATACTTATATATAATACCATTAAAAAGTTTTTATTATTTTTATTGATTATATATATATATATATTGAGATATTCTAATATTATTATGTAAATATTTAGTGTAATGTACAATAATCGTAAACACAAAACACATCAAATAGGTTATTATATTTTGGCTACTATAAAGTTTCAAAAAAAAAAATATATATATATATATATATATATAAATGAAATAACGACATTTTTTTTTTGTATTTCGGTTAACCAAGATATGAAGAAATCTTTTATTGCATTGAAATTAAATATCAAAAAGGATTAGGAAATCTTCTCCATGAACACTACTGTCATAGATTAGTCTCTCTAAAGTAACAATTGCCAAATCCAATTGGCAAATGAAAGATGTCTTGTCACCAAGGTCTCTCAAATTGCCAAATCTGTTTGCTCACCCTTGGTCTCTCTAATTTTTGAATCATTTCTTTGTTGCAATAAATTTCACATTACAACAAAAAAATATGTCCTATCAAAATCGAGCCTATATATCGTTATCTTTAATTATAAAAGAGTAGTGAAAACTCTCAAAACCAACCAAAAATATATTTAAATACTATAATACTCTTAATAAAATAAGATATTTGTAAGGATATGCTATTAGTGGATGCAGTTAATGAGATACTATTGGTCATAGACTTTCATGAACTCAAAATTGATTATAAATCAAATTCAGCCAAATTTTAAAATCTATGAGATATCATTTCAAATGACTCAATATACAAAGATTTTAAAATTATTTAATGTTGAATAACATTGGATTTTAGTAAAATATTTGAAATCCTAATTGAATAACACCAAATTTTAAAATCTATTAAGCATTATTATTATTTTTTGGTCAACAAGGAGTGATTCCATTAATTAATATGCTCTTACAAGTTTATAAACCGAGCAAATTTCAGATATTTACAAAGCATAGTGAACTAAAGTTCCCTTGAATGAAAGAAGCGTTACAACAACATCAAGCGTAAGGATCACAAATAGATTATCAAATGTAGATCACATCTTCAAGGCAATAATGTCAGCTACCTGTAGGTCCCTGATACGTGCAGGCAATGCAATGTCAGCTATTTGCTGCACTAGAAAGTGCGAGTCGGGCTGATTTTGGAACTTTAACCAATTAGTCATTGAGTTTGTTGATGTATCAAGTTCTGTGACTCATCCGTCGCTAGAACTGATAGGCTTCTCTCCCCTAAGGGAGGAGGTATTCTCTCCTTACAGGGAAAGAAAAGTTCTCATGACTTAGTATTAGAAGGCCAAGCTCAAAGATTGACTTATTCCAAGGTTATCCTAATTTAGGTTCTAATAAAAAAGTAAGTTGGACTGGCATATTATGGTAAACATTGACTAGCAATTGAGGTATTAAAAACAGGCCAATAATTAACAAATGCAAATGGGCTAGCAAAATATGAAAATATAGTATAGGCCCAGTAAGAGGAGGAAGAGATACCATAGTTTGTCAACAATAGCAATTGGATTTGTGGCGGCGGCGAGAGAGAAAGCCGGTGGAAGTCCGGTCGCTGGTGAAGGGATTCAGGCGGTTGGGAAGGGTCTCCCGAGCCGTTCTTCGCCATTGAGTTCAGAGGGCAAAGGCAAAACGGCTTTCCCAATATGCATCTGATGTTGCGATAGTGAGATCGTCGGGGGAGAGAAACACGATGTCGGCATCTGGACTACAGATCGTGGGCGAGTTGGTTGCAGGGTTTCGCTGGGAAGGAAAGGCATTCTCCGGCGGCATCAGGTGGATCGAAAGGCAGCACTGCTCCTCGTGAAGATAAAAGTTTCTTCGGTTTGGAATCAAGAATCTTCCCGATCTAAGATGGGGAGGGATAGTTAAGCAAGTTTCTCCGGCGAGGCCGTCTAGAAGTGACGGACCAATACACGGGTTAGCCGGATTAAAGTTGTTCTTACCGTCGTTCAAGTGGATCTTGGTGGTCGGCTTAAGGAAACCAGCCCAGAAGGTTCTTCGGGGTAGAAGACCGAGAGGATGTTTGTCGGCCGAAGCACGGTGAAGAGAGTCATCGGAATCGGCAGAGATCACTGATGAGATTTACCGGGAAACGCGTCGGTGAAGCTTTCATCAACCTTCAGCCGCCAGTGAAAGCAATTGTGGTTGAAAGACGTTACGCAGATCGTTCTAAGACAACGAGGTTCGCTTGAGTGTTGAGAGAATTTTCTTTTGGCTACTAAAAAAATCATTAAAAATAACTTTGTCGATCTATTAAGCATGATTTACAAATATAATATCTAATTACATCATATTTTAAAAAATGATTTAGAATCATTAATTAAATAACACCGGATTAATATTAGATTTCACTTCTATTAAAATCTACTATTAAAGAACACCCCTTAATGGAAGTAATATTTTATATTTTATAAAGCTGTAATACATTTATTGTGTGTTATTCGATCATGAATTTTAATAGAGTATATATTCAAACAAAATCTCTTGTTATTCAATTACTGATTTTAAATTATACATTAATATATGGTATTATTAGACATTTATTTGTAGATCATACTTATAAGATTTCAAATTTTGGTATTATTCAATCGAGTTTAAATATATAACTGAAATTTATTATTATTCAAAACAAAATTACTTAAAACATTTTGTATATTTTATCATTTGAAATAAATTACTGAAATTTCATGAGTAAATAATCAAAAACAAAATTTATAAGTATACAACACGATCTTAGACTCAGCATAGACATGATCTTGAAGATTTTTTTTTTTTTTGGTCAACCACTTAATTTATAAATTAAAACTAAAAGGCCTAAAAGGCTACAAGAAGAAAAACTGGAGCAAATTGAAGTGAAAAAAGGGCTCAGAGGCCTTTGGATACAGATAGATGGGGCCTTTGGATACAGATAGATGGGCTCGCAGGTCTAGTAAGGTTCAATTTGGAGACGGGCCACAGAACCCCACTCAACGAAACAGATAAGAGATTAAACAGATGGGCCTCGCATGATGCCCAAAATTCAGCCGGTTGAAACTTTAGGGCCCAGGGCCTGTTAAGACATCGAGATTGCCCTAGACTCCACGCCGTTGCTGCGCACAGTATCCTCGGCCGGCGACGGTACGACGGCGAAGCGTTGGAAAGCTCGAGTGGGTTCTCAGAAAGAAATCCAGAAGTCTTCGCTGGCTTCATAAGATCGACGGCGACTGAAGGATTCGCTGAAAACCTAAGAACGACGGCGATGAAGAGTTTAGCTGGAAAAGACACAGCGGTTGTAGCGGAGGAACACCGCAAGGATCTCCGGTTCTCAACACCGGACGATTAACTGTCAGCTCTAAAAAAGAGGATTTAGTAATAGATTTGAAAGATCTAAAGACAGAGACCTTAACCTGTGAAACTGGCTGCTCGAAGGGAAGAGATCGTCGGTCAGCGACTGGGATCTGGGTAACCTCCGAGGCATGCAAACGGTGGCGGACAACACAGGAGAAGCTGAAGAAAACACGACACTCAGCCGCGGCCAGAGATGAAGATGGAGAAACGACAACTCCCTGTAGCAGCGGCGGAGACATCAGAGCAGCGGCGAGGAGAGGGGAAAACGGTGACGAAAGGTTCTTCCCCGGAAGTAAGGTGGATACCACGGCCGAGGCCTTCCGGGGTGAGTGGCCGTAAGAAAACGAGACGATGACAGACGGGAGCCATGAGCAGGAAGACGAGCGCGAGGAGAGCAGAACGGAGCCAGGGGCGACATCGGCAAAAGTCTTGAGGAAGCAGAAGGACTTTCAGAACTAAAGTTATCTAGGGAAACGGAGTTTTTTTTTCTATGGTTGGTGATCTTGAGGATTTAAAAATTTAAGCACACCACAGAGATTAAGCAGTGGATACTTCATTGACCGTTGCCAGTTGTGGGGATTAAAAAAATCAGCAAAAGACGATTGACGAAGACTTGGACAAAGCGCTCACATATGAATTGAATGTAGTTTTTTTATAAAGCAAATACAAATTGGAAATTCCTTAGTCTATCATCTATATAGCCGTCGTAATTTTGTTTTTTCTCAGGTTTTTTTTAATTTTCCTTTTTTAGATTCGTTAGCATTTAAAATTTTAAACAATCAATTTTGATAACTTTCTTTTTAAAAACATTAACAGCATCTAATATTTCCTAAATATTGTATAGCAGTTAATTATTTCAAAATATTCATGAAGCAATTACTCACAAAACTAATTCAATGTCAAAATAAAAAATATTTAAAAAATTTTCCTAAAAATTAAGGAATTATTTTTTATATTTAAACTAAAACATTATTTACCTAATTAAATACAATTAAGTTAATGATAAAACAAATCGCATAATGCAAATTATATATATACGACAAGAACTTTGTTAGAAAAAAACTCTAGAATGCAAAAGTTTTGTAGCTACATCTCAACCAATCACACAGTTAGTATGAATTTTTTTTATTGTAGCTTTAATATTTTTAATGAAGGAAAAATCCTATAGCCTCTAAATCCCCCAAAAATTGCTTTAGGTAAAAAAAAAACATGAACAAACAAAAAAAAAACTCTAGGTTTTTTTTCCTTTACGGCAGCTGTAGGTTTTAAAAGGGATCCACTTAAATATTTTAAATCTGATTGGTATACAAATGCTTTAAAAATGTTTTTTGTTCCGCTTAGATCAACACTTTTCTACAACCTTGGGTTATTATACTAATGTATGTTTTGAGACAGATTGCTACAACCTTTTGCAGGCCATTAATGTTCCGGAACTTTGGCCTCGGCTGGGAAGTTTCATAAGAGACATCATTAGTGCATCAGATTCTTGCAAAGGGAAGGAAACAAAGCGGCTGACGCTATCGCTCACCAAACCGCTCTTTGTCCTTTTTATTTTGGTTTAATGCATGTTGTACCATCAATTTGGTTACTACCAATCGTGTAAGACGATAATCGTATTGTTGATTCCGTTATTTCTAATTAATCGAAGTAGTATTCAGTGAAAAAAAAAAAAGATCAACACTTTTTGGATCTATATAGTATATCCACTCAACAACTAACCTTATATCTATTAAAATCTAAATATTTGGTCGGATATCTTATCCGCTCTGTAGAAATTTGAAAATAATTAAAAACATAAAAATGATCAAATCAAATTCAGCCAAAATTGCAATAATAAAATGGGAGTTACATTTTTAATTTATAAAACTCTAATACATTTATGTGTTATTCAATCATGGATTTTAATAGAGGCTATATCCAAACACAATCTCTTGTTATTCAATTGCTGATTTGAATTATACATTAATATATGGTATTATTGGACATGATATTTGTATATCATACTTATAATATTTCAAAATTTGGTGTTATTCAATCAAGATTTTAAATACACAATTGAAATCTATTATTTTTTAAAACAAAAGTATTTAAACTTTTTCTATATTAAATCATTTGAAATGATTTCCACTGAAATTTCATGCGTAAATAATCAAAAAACAAAATTTATAAGTACATTACAGGATTTTAGACTCCACACAGACACGACCATAAAGATTTCAAAATTTAAAACACACCACATAGTTAAGCTGTGGGTAATTCTTTGACTGTGATACTTTGAAAATGTCAAAAGACAATTGGGTAATTCATTGGCCGTTGCCAGTTGTGCGGATGGAAAAATCAGCAAAAGACAATTGACGAAGACTTAGACAAAGCGCTCACATGTCAATTGAATAGATTTTTTTTTATTTTTTTAATGCAAAAACAAATTAGAATTCCTTAGCCTATCTTCCATGGATTTGATTGAAAAGTTTTTATTACAATATGTTCTAAAAATATTATACTATAAAAATTATAAATTTTAATTAAAAATTTAATTGGTAGAACATTGATTATATAGATACAAAATTACTAAAAATAGACATGATTCTTCGTTTTTGAATTTTGAGAAAAAAATAATATTTTACAAAATAGAGAAAGCATAAAAATCTCAAGAAATAAACTAAAGATCTTTTTATCATGAAATATTCAAATTTGACCAAATTAACGTAAACAAACAGGAAATCAAAAAAAAAAATCTGAGAATGTGAGAAAAAAGACTAACGTGTTTGTAACGATGTGTATGTGTTAATCACTCGACTTGAAAACAAAATTTAGGTTAAATGATGTGTAAGAGTTATGACTCTATTTATAATAGGTTTTCAATGGAATTAAAAAATTTTAATTAATAATTAAGGAAAAATATGTCTCTAATATTTTAAAAGGTTCTAAGCCTTGAAAACACTCAATTAAAGAGCATTAAGAAACCTTCTATGCTCTACTTAATGCTCTAAACAAAATTTATGATTGGTTTTTAAAAAACATTAAGCTCTACAAAAAGTCTTCTCAATCAAGCCCATACGTATCGTAATTATGCTTTTTCTCAGTTTTTTATTTTATTTTTCTTTTTAAATTCGTTAGAATTCAATAATTTAAACAATTAATTTTGATAATTTTTTTTAATTATTAGCATCTAGTATTTCCTAAATATTGTATAACAGTTAATTATTTCAAAATATTCATGAAGCAATTACTCATAAAAATAATTCAGTGTCAAAATAAAAAAAATATTTAAAATTCTTGCCTAAAAATTTAAGAAATTATTTTTGTTTTTTTTTAAACTAAAACACTCTTTGTTATTTACCTAATTTAAATATAATTCAATCAGTGATTAAAGCAGAATGTAAATTATATATACACGACGGAAACTTTGTTAATAATTGTAGAATGATAACAAACTGTAGAATGAAAATTTTTGCAGCTACAACCCAACCAATCACACCACAATCACACCACTTAGTCTGTAAATTTATGTTTGCTCTAGCTTTAATATTTTTGATGTAGAAAAATAATCTATAGTCTCTAATCCCCCAAAACTGCTTTAGGGAAAGAAAAAAAAAGAACATGAACAAATAAAAATATAAAGGATGTCAAAGCTGTAGTAGTTTTTTTAATGAAAGCTGTAGGTTTTAAAAAAATTCCACTTAAATATTTATAACATGATTGGTAAACAAATGTTTTAAAAAACCTTTAAAAGCTATAAATAATTCCTACAGTCCAACCAATCATCTCGGTATTGTACCCACTATGTTAGAACCATTCGATTTTTGTGCTTGCCATTGTTGAATATAGGAGGTGAACGCAAAAACAAATGTCTTGAATTTGTGAGGTAATTGCATGTGGTGATTCACTATGCTTCGCTCAGATCAAAACTTTTCCAATCTATATTCTCCACTCAATAACTAACCATATATCTATTAAAATCTAAATATTTGACTGGATATCTTATTCGTTGAAATTTAAAAATAACTAGAAACATCAAAATGATCAAATCAAAGTCAGCCAAAATTGCAATAATTAAATGGGAGTAATTATTTCAATTTATAAAACTCTAATTTATCTGTTAGCTTGTAGGACTTTCGATCGGAAAGCTTGGTCACTTCCACTCTTTCATAAAAATTATTTACAATTTCTTCTATTAGCGTTAACAGTTATATTGGATTTGTCTCTGTACTTTGTAAAACTCCTTATGATATAATATATTTGTTTTACAGAAAAAAAGTAATGTAAATGGTGTATGCAATAGACACAACCACAAATGTTTAACATTAGGAATTTAAAATTGGCCAATTTTATTTCAACATTAGCGATTCCCAACGGTTTTATGCATCGTACATATTTACTATAAAACTATTAAAATCAGGTTAGGAATTATAATTAAATTATTTTATGAAACAATATATCTCGTAGAGTCGCATAGTTTATATGATTCTAGAAAAAAAAGTCAAAATCGATCCAGACAATTTATTTTTTGTTTTTCCATACCTGAACTATGATACCATGCATTTAGCAACCCGAACTATAAAAATTTTTAAATTTTAAATCTGAACTATGTAAACGTTAGCCAATTCATACAAAAAACCTAAACGACGTTAGTTAGCCGTCTAATAGTGCTAGTCAGCCGACACCATGGCATTTCGACACTGTAAAACAACGTCGTTTTGTCGCTTCGGTTGTGTTGTTGGTTTAGTAAAGCGACGTCGTTTTAAATTTGGGGAAGAAATCAAAATTAGGGTTCATTTGTTCAATTTGGGGCAGAAATAGAGAGGAAGCGAGTAAGTGATCTCTCTTCGAGTTGAATGGTTCTTCGGCAAAAGGGAGTGAGTTTCTGGGTTTGCAATCACTCTTGATTTTAAATGTATATCATCCAGAAACAAGTTTGTAATAAATCTTGATTTCAATATCTTGCTATATCCATCCTTTATGCAAGAGTGTTCATCTTCATATGTCTTCACCATGTCTTCACCATGTACTTTCCAATTGGCTCTTCAATGACAAAGAACAAATATCCTCTACTCCACACTCGGCGGAGCACTTGTCTTTCCCCCATCTAGTTAATTTAATATTCCATCCACCCTTTAAGGAATAATCAACCAAAGCTTCTTTGAACTCATCTTAATTTTCAAACACTTGCCGCAACTTCAATTCACCACTTCCTCGTCTCCATCTCACATAATTCTCCTCTCTACCTTCACCTTCATTATCAGAGTTAGGAGGAGTATCATGATAATCAAAGGCTTCATCTTCATCTTCATCAACAAAAGGATCCACATTTCTTTGAACTCTCAGTTCGTCCTCACAAGGCTCACCACCAATTTCTTCTTCCTCCGTTGATTCAACAAGGAACACATTAACAACCCTTACCCATCAAGCCCCATCACACATCTTCATGAAACTATTATCCATTTCACATAGTATCTTCCGATCCTTGCAGTCTTCAAAAGGGTAACTATACCACACCTTCTTCCCATAAAATACTCCACCCAATTCATTCCCCAACGTTTTAAAAAGATCCTCGGACTTACACTCTATTGTCTTCACATCACCACCCATATAAGCATCCTCACCTTCATTAGTCTCCTAATTCCCACCGTAGTACACAGTGACTGTTACCTCATCCATAATATTGTAATTGACATAAAAACTAACACTAAAGCCAAAAACAACTCTCTTAGACATCGAACAACTCTCTATTTCTGTCCCAAATTGAACAAATGAACTCTAATTTTGATTTCTCTCCCAAATTTAAAATGACGTCACTTTACTAAACCAACAACACAACCAGAGCGACAAAACGATGTCGTTTTACAATGTCGAAATACCACGGTGTCGGCTGACTCAGCACCGTTAGATGGTTAACTAACGTTATTTAGGTTTTTGTATAAATCGGCTAACGTTTAAATAGTTCAGGTTTAAAATTTAAATTTTTTGATGGTTCGGATTGCTAAATGCATTTTATCATAGTTCAGGTATGAAAAAGCAAAAAAAAAATTGTCTCGGTCGATTTTGGCCGTTTTCCCTATTGTTTTAGTATAAATTTTGTCAAAATAAAAAAAAAGTTTAAACATGAACGGAACCTCACTTTAATAGTAAGCCCAAAAAGAGTATAAGCGGATGTTATGGTATCGTTTGAACACAAGAGATCGAATGAGGAGGTGGAATACAGGACAAAGAATGAAATGCTTCCTGTGTAATACGAATGAGGAGTCTTGAACCCATCTATTTATTTGTTGTAGATTCTTGGCAGATACATGGGCAAGTGTTGCTGGAAATTTACTTGGTACTGATTATACATTAATTTGGAATCAGCTCATTACGCTCGCTTGTAAGCCTTAACAATCAGGATTAAACAATTCTTTATCAGGTATTGATATATTACAGTTTTGATGGTCTTTAACCATCGTTTTCATAGGTTTATCTGCGTTTTCTCTTTGTTTTAGAGTCTTTTCAGGTTGGAATATGTCTAAGTGCATGAAGAGCATGGATCAGGAGCAAAGAATCAAAAATTGGCGGTTTTGAAGCTTAGATCGATTAATCCAATTATGCTTTCAACTTACAGATCGATTGAAGTAAGGGTCATCGATCGGTCCATGATCGGATCAACTAAAGTTTGAAAAACGATCGATTTACACTCGGATCGATCCACTCCTGGATTGATCGATCCATGCTTAACACGGCCAGATGGACGAAAACCGAGATTTTAATTGGAGACGGGTTTTTAACCTATTTTATGTTATTTTCAGTCACTGTTTTGACACTTTTACATTCTGCAACTTTTTATTTCATACTTTGGAGACAAAAACCTAGTTTGTGCTTTTGACTTTGGATTTCTGTAAGCTTTTGAGAGAAGACAAATCTCTGACACTACATCTATTGAGAAGATTTCTGAACCCTTTAGATATCTTATTTTTATGATTCTGAGTTCTAATTTATCTTTCCCTGCTTTCTTTGTATCTATGTCTGAGTAGATCTATAGTTAGGTTTTAAGGTTTCAAAAGAATTCATGAATCAATGAATTAGACATAGATATGGATTTATCATTATAATCTTCACATATTATTGCGTTCATTGCTTATACTAAATTGATCACTTAGTCTCTAAATTAGGGTTTAATATATTTACCAAAAGTGTTATATGTTGCTTGCTCGAACATAGGTGAGCGAATTGTCCATAGGTGAGCGAATTGTCCTTAGCCAACGAAAGCTGATGCTAAGGCAATTCGTGAACAAATTGAAGCTGCTAGTTAATGCTTATCTAGAATTTTGAGTTCAAACGACAGTTTAGAATCTTCGGTTGCTAGATAAAGTAATTGAGACCACGACAATGGATTGATTATACATTTATGTTTGAGTTCAAGATTGAATTTATTTGTTCCCTGAATAATTGTCTGATTCTTGATTTTTGATTTCCTGTGAACATCCCTAAAGTCTAATCTTTTTAATCCATAAGTTCACAACTATTTGCATTTATTTTATAGTTCACCTTACAATAAATCTTAATTTCTTGTCTTACCTTCTTTTCATTCTGAAAATTTTGTAGTGTAACCTTACCCTCTGTGGATTCGATCCCATTTATACTATTTCTTTTGTCTGTGCACTTACAATTTTATTTTGGGTTAAAACTCGTTGTATCAAGTTTTTGGTGCCGTTGCCGGGGACCAATTGCGTTACCTTCGAATCTAAGACTTAATTTTAGTCTAAGATTTACTAAGTAAGTTTTATTTTTGCTCTCTTTTGTGTTTCAGGTGCATGCCTAGAAGGAGTGAAGGCTTTGACAACCTCCTGCAACTTACTAACCAAGAGCTAGCAAGAGTAGAACGTACTAATAACAGAACTAAAAAAGCAAAGTCAAGACTAGCCAACATGGGTGATAACTTTGACAACCAGGCACTAGCTTACGCATAAGCTGCTACAACTAATGAACTCTAGAATATGCGAAAACAGGTGCACCAGTTGCTACAACAAAACCAACAACAAAACCAACAACCAATTGCAAAACCAACAACGTATTTACTTTTCCCCGATCTACATTTCTGCAATTTAATTTATGCACTTTTATTTTATGCACTTTAATTTTTGCAATTTAATTTCCGCACTTTAATTTATGTAATTTACTTTATGCATTTTATTTTCAGTAATTTAATTTATGCAATGTATTTTCAGTATTTAATCTATGCAATTTAATTTATGTTATTTATTTTATGTCATTTAATTTATGTCTTTTAATTTTAAGTCTTTTATTTTATTTATTTTAATCGCATCATATAGTTTAGGACACAACCCTCTATTTTATTATTCCGCCTAGATTAGATTTGCATTTGCATTCTCTGTGTAGTTATTCTATTCTCTCTATGGATCGATCTCGTACGTACTACAATTGCATTACCGTGCACTTGCGGTTCTATGGGTTAAACTCTCGAGACTACTCTTTAGTAGCACTCGGGTGAAACCTGTGAGGGAAATAACAGATGGTGAAAACCACATGGTTTATTTCCCAACAACCAAGTTTTTGGCGCTGTTGCCGGGGAGAATATGCAATAGCCATAGAGTTTTGATGTGAATCTGAGACTAGACATTTATGTTTTACTAACATGTTCATTTTTCGAACCTTAGGTGCATGAACACAAGAAGAAGCAGTAAAAACGTTCCTGCCAATTCCATTTGTGACATCAGAGAAGTCGGGAAAAGAGTAGGAAAAGAAAAAAAAAAAGAGGATGGAACAGCAAAGGAACGAACAACCTGCTGATAACGTCGAGGCGTTGAAGGTGTCAACAACAACGCCGCTCAAGATGATGGTGTGCAACGTCGGGCGGCCGGCCACCAACACCGAGCTACGATCAGTACGATTGATGAGCCTACCACAACGGCTCAAAGATCTGGTATTTTTCCCCCATTGGTGGAGAATAACAATTTCGAGATCAAGTCAAGTTTGATCAACATGGTGCAAGGCGACAAGTTCCATGGGCTGCCTATGGAGAACCCACTTGATCACTTAGATCAATTCAACAAGCTATGCGGGACTGTGAAGATTAACGGAGTTTCAGAGGATGCTCTGAAGTTACATTTATTCCCATTTTCCTTGGGTGACAAAGCAAAACAATGGGAGAAGAGTCTACCAGTTGGGTCGATTCTTACATGGGAACAATGCAAGAAGATGTTCCTTGCAAAAAATTTCTCAATCTCCCAAACCGCTCGTTTGAGAAACGAAATATCAAGCTTCATGCAGAAAGGATCCGAAAGTTTCGGCCAAACATGGGAAAGATTTAAGAGTTACACCATGCAGCGCCCTCACCATGGCTTTAGTGAGGAGTCACTGCTAAGCATTCTTTACAGAGGAGTCCTCCCCAAATACCATATGCTTCTCGACACCGGAAGCAATGGTAACTTTTTGGGACAAGATGCTGAGCACGGAATGAGATTGGTAGAAAATTTGGCTCATAGTGATGCCAATTTCGGAGGAGATTATGACCGTAGAGAACACGTTCGGACATCAAGGCGTTGAACGATAAGCTTGACAAAGTGCTACAAATCTCAAACCGACAAGTTCATTTTGTTGATGAGGTGGATGCCACAAAGGGATATGCTGAGGATGACGCAAGAGAATAAAATGAGTGCGAGATCAACTTTGTTGGTGGCTAAAGACAAAGTGGTGGTTTCAACTCTTTTCGAAATCTCCCAAATCTCTCATACCGGAGTAACAATGTCGAAAACCCGCAAAATCAGACATACCCACCCATGAGAACACCCACCCAGTCGTTCCAGCAAGGATGTTTTCGGCAAATATCTCAGTTTCGACAATCGTTCTACTCTCAGCAACAAAATCAAGGCCAAGGAGAACAAAGTTTCCAACCAAAGGAGGAGAAGTACGAAGGAATGCTTCAACGAATTCTCAAGAGGCAAGCTAAGGCTTCTGTGTAGTTATATGAAGGTTTCAAGAACGTCCACAGAAGATGCAATGAGCTTAACAGCAAGTTCGACGGACTTATTTCGCGCATTAATGTGTTGGAGACACAAACCGCTCAAGTCGCATTTTCGGCTCAAAGACCCCAAGGAATGCTCCCAAGGAAGCCTGAGGTGAACCCTAAAGAGTATGTCAACGCCATCACGATAAGGAGCAGCAAGACGGAGGGAAGAAATGGTTCCAGCCGAGCCACCACAGAGAACATCGACCGATACCATCGACCGGCGAGGGTCGATGCTCGTCTGGAATGGAGGCCCGTCGGGTAACCACATCGACCACACTCCGTCGATGCCAACTCAATGCACAGACCAGTCGGATTGGGAAATGTCGTATCCCCGCCGATTTACATGTGATCGACATGAGGAAAGATGATAACACTCCACTCATCCTTGGTGGACCATTTCTTACAACAGTTGGAGCGGTCATCGATTGGACGAAAACGAGAATCTCGTTCACATATGTGAACTGAGACGTGTTCTACAAAGCCATACCGGTTGATCAAACGCCACCGCCATCTCAATCTATCGCCAATTCCATAAGCCCGTCGAGTAAACGACGCTAAATAACATTCTATCTTTGTACATACATTTTTTCAATTTTAATTATAATTTTCATTTTTAATGTTCTAATTTTCATATGAATTTCCTTTTTTTTTTTTTTTTAAAATTTTTTTAAGTATTTAATTTATAATTTATATTTATTTTATTTTCAAAATTTATTTTATAATTTTTAGTATTTACTATTTTTCAGTATTATTTTTGTATTTTTTTTTTGTGTTTTCTTTTCTGTATTTTTAAATTTTCAGGTGATAATCACCATAAAAAAAATAAACCAAAGACTTGAAACCGTGGGAGCTGCCAACTCACACACCCGATAAGAGAATTACGGTAAAATTATCTTTTGCCTCTAGTTTCTTCACAACGACGATTTCATAGGGGGTGGGTGGTGGGGTCTCGATATATGAGTAATTCTTTTCCTGACATTTTTGACAAGTTTTACCATGTTTTCGATTTGAGAATACACTTTTTTCCTCGCTCATGGTTCAATAATACGTGAAAACGCTTTTAATGAGGTAGGATGTAAAATTGTTAATCGTGTTATTTGTGTTTATGTTTGACGCTTTGTTGAAAGATGTGATCTTTACTATGAAATTTGGAAAATTCATGAGTGGATCAATAAACCCTGGATCATTCTTCCGAGACTTAGATGATTAAGTTGACTTCTCGCTTAATGAACTTTAATTTTCTCGATTTGGGGCTTGAGATACATTGGATGTGATATCTACATGGAGACAACTTCAGCGTCTAAGTAAGTCTGATTCCTCTTCTTCACTTGATAATTAGAGAAAGGATATGGTATTAAAGAAGTGAAATTTGGGTGTTGGAACTTTTAACGTTATGCCATAGAAAGCTCTGGGGAGGAAATGAAAGGATATAAGTATTAAGTGAACCGGATGTTGAAAGCTTCCCTTTTAACATTCGCGTCTCATGAGCACATGTCTGAGGAAGTAAAATGAAAGAAAAGGGATCGATAAAAAAAAATGATACCACAGAAAAGTAGGAAAAAATCGATTGACGAAGTGAGAAAAGAAAGGGAAAGGAGTTCTTATTGGAAGGCAGTCGGACCTTACAATCCGAGAAAGAGTAAGTGTTATCCTTTGATCGATATTCCCAATTGAGAACCCATGCTTAGAATAAAAGCAGAAGTCGACAATGAAGTGCAGGATCGTAGGAGGAGCGGTTCACTAAGGTGAGTTCTATCTTTATGGCGAGATACATAAAGTCTAGAGATCGTTCCTTCCTGAGGTCGAAAGCATTAAGCCTGACCAATGTTAAAAATCGTTAGAGCCTTATTTGGCGGTGGGTAAAGCGCTAGCGCTTGGTCGAGGGTTTCGGGGACTGGCGTTATAAAAAATTGGGAAATTCAATGACATATAGGTTATATATCATAGTTGAGCGTAATTATCTGAGTCAGTAAGCAGGTGGTAGTAGTGGTTCCATGCATTGTTCCAACTCGGGTTCAAATCTTAAAAGCTACGGTTTTTCGGTTTTTAATTTAAATGGAAGGGGTAAAACGTAATTACGCACATGTCTTCTTCTTCCCCAACAAAACCCTAATCACCGCCGAACCTCTGTTTTTTTTTTTCGTTTCTTTCCATTTTATTTACCATTTTCTCATGTAACTTAACCAAAATACTACAGATCGCCTTTAGTTTACAAATTTTAACAGCAGTTTTAGGTACTTTTTTCTGGCGATTTTTTTCCTTGGCCAAATCGCTTAACCTTCCCCGCACTCTTGGACCGCCTACTCCGGTTTTTAGAACATTGAGCACCACATTGTCCAGTCTGAGTTCCTCTCTTTGTCTTTCTTGTTTTAGCATTTCTTCCCATCTTAGCTTTTGTTTGCTTGAGACAAGTAAAAAAGTAAGTGTGGGGAGTTGATAACATCGTATTTTACATGATTTCTTGCATACATTTCTCTTAGTTTTATATGTTTAACCATTTAGGATAGTTTTAGTGCGTTTGCATTTGTTTATGTGTTTATAGGTATGGAGAAATCATACACTTTCGAGCATTTGGGACCCTTAGAAGCTATAGGAGACCTTGGAGACTTGTTGGGACGAGAACATCATGAAAAAATATCTCAGAGCTTCGAAGGAAGCATCGACCGAGACATCGACCGAAAGGGTCGGCGTCCGGCCGAGACCATCGACCTAGATCATCGGCCGGGAGTCGGCCTTGACGAACCGAACTTGAAGCCGAAGACGAAGACCATCGATGCAAGCATCGACCAGGAGTGGTCGATGCTCATCCTGGAGAAGCCCATCGACCACAAGCATCGACACAGGGCCGTCGATGCTGAGTCACTATGCATAAAAGGAAACTTCGGTTAATGCGAACCTGCAAGTTATGGAAGCTTAGGATCTCGAGTTATGACCTTCCAGAGACTTCTAAGGACGCCCTAGACTCCCCCCAGCCACCTAAACTCTATATAAACTCATATATTCTTACTAGACACAAGCTTAGACTCTTTAGCCACTTTTTGTCTCACTTTCAATAAAGAGTTCTTCTTTTAGGTTTACTTCTTTCTTATGCTTTTGTTTATGTTTATGCTTTGATTTCGATTTCTGTTCTTATTCTTTAGTTTCTTATTTACTGTTTTATGAACCTATTCCTTGTCTTTGCCGTCACTTTTCCGTAATTTACATTTCTGAAATTTAATTTATGCCCTTTTATTTAATGCATTTTAATTTCCGCAATTTAATTTCTGCACTTTAATTTATACAATTTACTTTATACACTTTATTTTCAGTAATTTAATTTATGCAATTTAATTTCAGTATTTAATTTATGTAATTTAAATTATGTTATTTATTTTATGTCATTTAATTTATGTCTTTTAATTTTGAGTCTTTTATTTTTTTTATTTTAACTGCACCATATAGTTTAGGACACAACCCCCTATTTTATTATTCCGCCTATATTAGATTTGCATTTGCATTCTCTGTGTAGTTATTCTATTCTCTCTGTGGATCGATCCAGTACGTACTACCATTGCATGACTATGCACTTGCGGTTCTATGGGTTAAACCCTCGAAACTACTCTTTAGTAGCGCTCGGGTGAAACCTGTGAGAGAAATAACAGGTGGTGAAAACCACATGGTTCATTTCCCGACGACCATAGTACTTGGGTGAGTTCGGTTCATGTAGTTCCTAAGAAAGATGGTGTAATAGTAGTTCAGAATGACAAGAATGAGTTGATTCTAACTAGAACTGTTACAGAGCATAGGATGTGCATAGATTATAGCAAGTTCACTGCTGTTACTCGCAAAGACCATTTTTCTTTGCCTTTTATTGATCGGATGCTTGAGAGATTGGCTAACCATCCTTACTACTATTTTCTAGATGGCTATTCTGGTTTCTTTCAGATTCCCATTCACCCAGACGATCAAGAGAAGACTACATTCACCTGTCCTTATGTTGCATTTGCTTACCACACAATGCCATTTGGTTTGTGCAATGCCCCAACAACCTTTCAACGTTGCGTCATGTCGATTTTCACCGACCTAATTGAAGATGTAATGGAGGTCTTTATGGATGACTTTTCTGTTTATGGTTCATCCTTCTCTGTTTATCTTTCTAATTTGTGCAGGGTATTCAACCACTGTGAGGAAAAGTATCTTGTTATGAATTGAAAAAAATGTCACTTCATGGCTAGCGATGGTATTGCTCTGGACACAAGATTTCAGAGCAGGGTATTGAAGTGGACAAGATAAAGATTGAGGTGATAGCGAGTTTACAGCCACCAAATTCAGTCAAGGGGATCATAAGTTTTATGGATCATGTTGGTTTCTACAGAAGGTTCATCAAAGACTTCTCCAAGACTGCTAGACCTTTGACTCATCTGTTGTGCAAACATGTCAAGTTTGAGTTTGATGGTGTCTGTCTTGATGCATTCCATACAATCAAAGGAGCACTTGTCAGCGCACCAATTGTCAAAACACCAGACTGGAAGCTGCCTTCTGAGGTGATGACCGATGCTAGTTATTATGCAGTGGGAGCTGTTTTGGGTCTGAAGAAAGATAAGAAGGTTCATGTCATATACTACGCCACCAGAACTCTTGATGACGCGCAACGCAAGTACACTACTACTAAGAAAGAGCTTCTTGCCATTGTTTTTGCTTTCGAGAAGTTCAAATCTTATCTTGTTGGGTCTAAGGTGATTGTGCATACAGACCACACTGCTTTGAGGTATCTTTTAACCAAGAAGGATGCAAAAGTAAGACTGTTATGATGGATACTCTTGCTGCAAGAGTATGATTTTGAGATTAGAGACAAGAGAGAGGTTGAGAATGGAGTTGCACATCATTTATCTAGTCTATATATTGAAGAAGAGGTTCCTCTGGATAACAATGCACCTGAAGAGACCGTGTGCGCCATGAGTATTGGCAATGTATATGACTACAAGACACATGTTCAAGCAACAAAGCTTCCTTTAAGGCTTTGGTTCGGTGTAATTTGAGATGTTGCATCGCTGAGGAAAAAGTCTCAGGTATTCTCTTCCACTGTCATGGTTCGAATTATGTTGGGCATTTTGCTACTTTTAAGACAGTGTTTAAGGTTCTGCAAGCTGGTTTCTGGTGGCCAACTATATTCAAAGTTGCCCCTGCTTTTGTTTCCAAGTGTGATTCATGTCAAAGGCAGGGAAACATTAGCAAGAGAAATGAGATGCCTTAGAATTTCATCTTAGAGGTTGAGGTGTTTGATGTGTGGGGTATTAACTTCATGGGTCCTTTTACTTCATCATATGGGAATCAGTACATCCCTGTAGCTGTAGACTATGTGTCTAAATGAGTTGAAACGCTGTTTTCTCCAACGAATGATGTGAAAGTTGTTCTGAAGATGTTTAAATCTATGATCTTTCCAAGGTTTGGTGTACCCAGAGTTGTGATAAGTGATGGTAGGTCTCATATCATCAATAAGGTCTTTGAGAGTTTGTTGAGAAAGAATGGGGTCAAGCACAAGGTAGCCACTCCTTATCATCCTTAGATGAGTGGACCGGTAGAAGTCTCCAAGAAAGAAATCAAGAGCATTCTACAGAAAACTGTAAGTACAATACGGAAAGACTGGCTGTGAAACTTGATGATGCTCTTTGGGTGTACAGGACTGCAAACAATACGCCATTGGGAACAACACCATTCCATCTTGTCTATGGGAAAGCATGTCACCTTCCAGTGGAGCTCGAATACAAAGCAGCATAGGCTGTGAAGTTGTCGAACTTCGACATCAAACCTGCTTCTGAAAGAAGGTTAATGCAATTGAATGAGCTGGATGAGATTCGACATATGGCTTATGAGAATTCGAAGATCTATAAAGAGAAAACCAAAGCCTATAATGATAAGAAGATCATCAACATGTACTTTACTCCAAACGATCAGGTTTTGCTCTTTAACTCTCGCCTGAAACTATTTCCTGGGAAGCTCAGATCGCGTTGGTCAGGTCCATTCACAGTCAAATCAGTGAGACCTTATGGAGCTGTAGAGTTGTTGGACCCTGCAGGAGGAGACTTTGTGGTTAATGGTCAACACCTAAAGCCATATCTCGCTGATACAGAAATCACTGAAGGAGACACCATTCCTCTCAGTGATCCTTCCCGTGCCTAAACGGCATCCAAATCAAGCTAATGACTTAAACAAACGCTTCGTGGGAGGCAACCCACAGGTACGGGTACATATTTTCGTTTTATTTCTTAGTTTTCTGATAATTCGCATTTAAATTTCAGGTAAATAAAAAAAAAAGGGAAAGAGACGAAGGAGTCAGATCGATCGATCCCATATCTAGTATAGCGGGTATTTTTCAGATCGATTATGGCAGGCATGATAATCCGATCCACACTCCGATCGATCGATCCTCCTCTAGATAAGCCGGTTTATTCACATTTAAATCAAACTGGTCAACGTTTTAAAACCAACTCCACTCGTCTCTCTCGATCGAACATCATTCTCTCCATCTCTCCAAAATCGATTTTGTGTGTTCTTCATAAAGATTTTTCACAAAACCCTAACGTTCTTGTTTCTCAACCGGTTTAAGCGATTCTTGAACCTAATCCACTCTGATTTTTTCCCTTTCTCTGATTATAGCATTTGTTCTTTCAATCTGCAAGGGTATGAGACTCTATTTCCATTTTTTTAGATTCAACATTTTGAGGTAACATGCAAAATTGGGTTGTTTTGAGTGTTATAATGATTGCTAGTGAGAACTAGGTTGATTTTTGAGCCTACCAATGCTTAGATTGTCGATTTGTACGATGGAATTTGGAATTGAGAATTTGAGAAAAGGTGAAAAATTGGGTTTATTTTAATTGTTCTTGATTGAGTGATATGACGATTTCTAGTAATAGTTAGGTTGATTTAGAACTCACACATGCTTTGGAATGTCAATTTGAATGGTGGAATGTAGAATTTGGGAATTTTTGGAAGAAATTGACAAATTTTCTGAGAAATGTTCGAGTTTAGGTTGAATTCCTGTGATTTTGGAACATTTGGTTGAATGGTTGATGGTTCGGATTGCTAGTACAACTAGTTATGCGTTTGAAATGCATATGTTCATGATTTTCTGAAATTTTTTTCTTTTTCGACAACATGTTCATATTGAATTTTTCAATCTTTCAGGAAATGGGCAAACCAGGTGATGCTGGCTACAAAGAGAAACAGCCTCCGCGCAACACACAGAAGAAGCCATCCCGTGGCACAAACAAGAGAAAAGACAAAGATCCTACTAGTTCTTCAGATTCTCTGGATGAGATAGAAACAAAATACACTAGGAGACCATGGCCTAGACCAGATGACACATCATTCAGAGTTCTTGGGACCCCTGAGATCCCCAAAATGATAGCCATAGAACTTTAGAATATGACAGGCTACGCACTTCACAAGCAGGTTTATGCATGGGCTAATTTTAACAGTTGCTGCTACAGCGGTTTGCTACGTGTTACGATGGTTCCTACAAAGTTTATATGTGTTGAGACCCTACAGAAGATGGGTATTGTTAATGATGTTACCGAGGTGCTAGTTAGGATGGGTTTAGGTCCGTTTGCGAGCCATATATATCCGCTTTATCCATAATTGGTTTGTCAGTTCCAGGCATCCGCTGAGGTCTACTACAGAGATCCTGATTATCGTAGAACGAGCGAGGGAACGCTCACATATATGTCCAGTGGTAGGGTATACAAAATTTTCATCAGGGATCTCTGTGACATTTACGGTTTCGATAAGCCTGGCGAAGGCTACTCCTTTGTTCCCTGGGATGATTGCAAAGAATTAGCCCAGCTATGGGGTATGATTGGTAAAGGAGACGAATGGCACTCACGCGAGTACAAACTTACACTGATTCGGAACCCAATGGTTCGTATTATAGCCAAGATATTAGGCCACACACTATTCGCTAAGGAGGAGACAGGCTCACTGAGATACAATGAGCTATTGATGATTCACTACGGACTCCCTCCATTTGCCAGTGCGATATATAACGAGCCACCTCCAGTTGTCTGCACAACCAACCTCAGTGCTTTCTTTGCATCCATCTTGCTTCAGAAAAAGTTTCGGGGTCTGAACACAACGAGACCCAGACAGAGCCAGTTGGGAGTCTCTTGACTCCAATTTTCATGCATCACGGGATTGATCTCACCACTACTGCTCGCGTTGATAAGTTCGACCTTCTAGATGTAGCCTACCTGAAGCATAGTCACATCTTCTCTCAAGGCAACCAATACAGGTTCACACATCGCGATGGCAGCATCTGCTGCTGCAAGTTGCCTTGTCCTACTCTCACTTCTTTGATATCTATTGAGAACCTCGAGTTCCTGCCTAGAGATGAGCATTTGTCTTCCATAATAGCTACATCTAGACAGAGAGGTACTTCTTCCAGAGCATGTACTACATACACACATCAGGAGGATACCCGCATGCCAGAGCATAGACAACCACAACCATCATTTCCAGACTAAGGCACGATGAAGCACATCCTACCTCCATACACTGATTAATATGATCTACCTCCTTCACCTACTGATACATTAGAGGAGGCTTTCAGGAGATGGACAAAGGCGGCTCACAGGCAGCACCACTCCATGCTATAGAGGATGTGGGGTGCATTCGCTAGACTGCAATGCCCTCGCCCACCTTCCTGTTTTTGACCTTCTGAGCCTTCTGCAAGGGAAGATGGGCCTTCCACTGCTGCTGCTTTTGATAACGTTGCTGGACGCGGGACTACAAAGGATGAAGATTCTGATGAGGACGCTTGCCTGCACAAGAGACGCAATGCTCTAGGCGTGACTCAGAGTGCCACTTCTGAGAGTGATCGATCTGCTTAGTACCACCTCTTTTTCTTACTTTTCTTTTTTCTTATTTATTTTTATTTTCTTTTGAACTATTTGCATTTGTTGTATCTTTCTTCGGATTTATTTTCACACCGAGACCGTGTGAAGTAAGTCTGGGGGAGGGTGCTTGCTGGGACTAATGCTAGTTTCTTTTGAGTCATTTAGTTGTTTTTCTTGAGTCAGTCAAGGTCGTTTTATTGAGTCAAAATTTGTTGAAACTATGAACTATTCTTGGAACTAACCTCATTTCACTAACACTTGATGAACCATTTCTATAACAGTTGATTGCGGATTTTACTAGGTAGAACGTCATAGGTAGATCAATCAAACTGAGAAGGCTTGAATTTCTGGAGTTTTTGAAAAATCCAGCGTTGACTCCGCACCAAACAAACTTAACTTCTCATCTTGAGGCTTGGTATACATTGAACACGACTCTTTTCAAGATAATTATGTTGTAATCTCTCTCTATAATGATAATAAGATCTTAGTTTATGAACAACAACTTGAGTTTCGTTAAAAGAACTATGACGGCAAGCCTCACATACGCGTCTCCTCAAAAAGAACACGATAGTGAGTTCGTATACGCATCTCGTCACAAGGAATACGATAGTGATTAGCTTCGATTCTTGAGTCCAAGATAAGGTATTTCAAGAGTGGTTTCACATACATGTCTCCTCACAAGGAACACGATATTGATTAACTATGGTTCATCAGTTGATATAAATGCAAAAAAAGGAGAGAGAGAGGTTGCATATGCTTGGAAGGGAAAAAGTCCACGTGTTCTTTGATCGATACTCTTTTGATGAGACTACATGCCTAATAAATTACAGGTGTCAATAATGGAGATTTCAAATTTCTCTAAAGAGTTTAAGTTGTATCTGGTGGGTTGCTAAACTAATGATTGATAATTTTCTAATTTTGGTTTTGTGGTGTGTGGATTCAAGGGTGTTGTTAGATGAGGCGTTCTGAAGTATGGTGAGTTTATGTTTTCAAACCTCGATCCTTTTCTTTGTAGTTTGCTTGAGGACAAGCAAAAGACTAAGTCTGGGAGAGTTGATATATTACGGTTTTGATGGTTTTTAACCATCGTTTTCAAAGGTTAATCTGGGTTTTCTCTTTATTTTAGAATCTTTTCAGGTTGGAATACGTCTAAGTGCACGAAAACATGGATCAGGAGCAAAGGATCAAGAATTGGCGGTTTGAAGCTTAGATCGATCGATCCAATTATGCGCTCAACTTACTTATCGATTGAAGCAAGGGTGATCGATCGGTCCAAGATCGGATCGATCGTTCCACTCCCTAGATCGATCGATCTGGTTATGCGTTCAATTCTCGGATCGACTAAAGTTTAGAAAAACGATCAATCTACACTCGGATTGATCGATCCATGCTTAACTGGGCCAGACGGACAAAAATTGGGATTTTAATTAGAAACGCGTTTTTGACCTATTTTATGTTATTTTCAGCCACTGTTTTGGTACTTTTACATTCTGCAACTTTTTCTTTCATACTTTGGAGACAAAAACGTAGTTTGTGCTTTTGATTTTAGATTTCTGTAAGCTTTTGGGAGAAGACAAATCTCTGATTCTACTTTTATTGAGAAGATTTCTGAACCCTTTAGATATATTATTTTTATGATTATGAGTTCTTATTTATCTTTCCCTGTTTCTTTGTATCCATGTCTCATTAGATCCATAGTTAGGTTTTAGGGTTTCAAAGGATTTCATGAATCACTGAATTAGACATAGATAGGGATTTATCATTATAATCTTCACCAATTGTTGTGTTCATTGAATAGACTAAATTGATCACTTAGTCTTTTAATTAGGGTTTAATTTATTCACCAAAAGTGTTATAAGTTTCTTGCTCGAACATAGGTGAGTAAATTATCCTTAGCCAACGAAAGTTGATGCTAAGACAATTAGTGAATAAGTTGAACCTGCTAGTTAATGCTTATCTAGGATTCTGAAAGTAATTAAGACCACGATAGTGGATTGATTATACATTTATGTTTGAGTTCAATAATTGTCTGATTCTTGATTTGTGATTGTCTGATTCTTGATTTGTGATTTCCTGCGAACATCCCTAAATCTTGACGTTTTTAATCCATAGGTTCACAACTATTTGCATTTATTTCATAGTTCACCTTACAACAAATCTTAATTTCTTGTCCTAGCTTCTTTTCATTCTTGAAATTTTGTAGTGTAATGTTGGTCATTGTGGATTCCATGCCATATATACTATTGCTTTTGTTTGTGCACTTGCTGTTTTATTTTAGGTTAAAACTCGTTGTATCAGGTATGGCTTTCAAGCAATGGTCTATCACATTTGGAGAGAAAGAAATTCTCGAAGACATGGCCAAATTCATTCAACCTCGTAGCAACTTATTAAGTTCATCGATAAAAATGTCCGCAACAGGCTATCATCGAAATGAAACATAGGTGACATGAGATACCATGAAGGTATGACAATGTGGTTTGCGTCTCGTGCGTCATAAGCTTGATGTAGTAGCTCTATTTTTTACAGCTAAGTTTCAAAAACAAGGTTTAACACTTGGTTGTACAATAATTTTTTTTTCTTGAATATAATTTAACATTCATACAAAAAAAAAAGAGTATGAGCAGACCTAACTGATATAAAAGGTGATTGTCTCAAATGCTCTTTTCTCTAAAATATTAATCTATCTTACTCTCAAATAATCTGCATACTTCTCCACTCTTAATAAAAATACACAAACCCTATTTTGTCTATAGTAAAATATTGAATAATGTATCTTTTAAATAATTCATTAGAAAAAAGAAATATTCCCATCAATCATGGTCAAGTGTCATCGACCAATCCGTGCACATCCCACACCCATCCTCATCTTGTCCATACAAAGCCGTGAGTCACTGTTCTTCGACCATTGAAGCTGAAATTTCAAAATTTAGGTCAGTTAATCTAGTATTATTGTGTTTTAGCTTAAATCATGTCGTAAATCGATTTTAGTGTAGAAATTATTCACGGTTTTGTATTTGCAATTTGGCTATTTCAATTTGGTAACTAATGGACATTGGGTTGGTAACCATGTTTTCTAGGTCGATTAAGATATTGAAT
This sequence comes from Boechera stricta, assembly GCA_018361395.1. Classification (NCBI taxonomy): domain Eukaryota; kingdom Viridiplantae; phylum Streptophyta; class Magnoliopsida; order Brassicales; family Brassicaceae; genus Boechera; species Boechera stricta. The sequence continues at coordinate 7,375,061 of CM031542.1, forward strand.
TGATAATTAATGGACTGTAGTGGTTAAATCGTAGTGAATCGTAGATTTATTAGTGTCCGAGTGTATAACTGCAAATATAGAAAAAGAAGAACAACTTAGTATAATTTGTAGAATTAGTATTAATAAGACGAGTGATATAACTGGTATAACAGTTATCACTGATAGTGGTATAATTGGTAATATTGGTATTACTACTCAGAAATGATATAACTGATACAACTGGTATAATTGGTATTATTGCTACTAGTCAATAGGTGCTAATTTAGATTTTTATTATTTTTTTCATGAGACAATGAACAACCTTTCCATAAACATATATTTTGATTATGAAGGAAATTATTTAAATACCGGAGACGAGTATCAATAGATTTCAAGAGAAGTTGGCTTGTATAATTTATCGTTTAAGACTATGGAGGAGATAACTTATTCTTTGTTAGTGGATATGATATGCAAGAAGATTAAGATAGATGAATCTACAACGAAGCTGAAATTGAATTACATTCCATTGGTAGTGAAATCTCTGACACAAATCATATATTTTTCATGATGCAGATGTTATGTTTATCTAACCTCCATGGATAAAGAGTAACGTAGAATTGTTTTGTATGTAGAAGACATTAAATATTTGGAAATAATTCTATTGTGGGAGCAACTTTCAAGAGTAAAGAGAGCAAGTTCATTTGGTGTGAATTATGGTGACATGATTTCAAGTGGTAGAGTTAATACTAATACCGTTACTCTTTACGCAAACGAGGAACCAGCAGAACAACCTCATAAATCGATGGAGAATGTTGTTAATGGAGATGGTGAGAATGTATCACGTGACGATGTAGATAACAGTGTTGATAATGATGTGGATAATGGTGTTGATAACGGTGTGAATAAAGGTCTGGATAACTCTGGTATTCGTGAATATGTTGAACTTACACGTGATGTACAAGAATGTCGGTTTGTAGATGCATGAGAAGATGGTACTGATATGAAATTAGGTCAGAATTTGAAAGTAAGCAGACTGTGAAATTAACTCAGGCTAGTTCCAGTACAAGCTATAAAAGAAATTGCACACTACGATTAGTTACATCTATTTTTCATGAAGATTATCCAGGTATATTCGAGATCCTTACTCTTAAAAGTCTCATTAATTTGGTTCAACAAATACTTGGTGTGGAAGTGTCATACCTTACCGTATTGGAGGGAAAAAATAAGTTGTTAAGGATGTGCGTTGATAACATCAATATTTACATAGTTTTATGCATTCTAACCATCATTTAGGACTAGTTTAGTATATTTGCATGTGTTCATGTGGTTATAGGTACTTGGAGCAAAACCGATGTGTTTATAGTTTTAGGAGCACTAAGTAGCCAAGAGGACTTGGAGTTGCTTGTTCGAGCTAAGGACATCACGGAAAGCTTCTTAAGAGCTTCACAGAAGGACCATCGACCTCCAGCATCGCCCACACATAATCGATGCAATCTCAGGAGAAAGTACCGGTCAAGAGCATCGACCATACTGGGTCGATGCAATCAACCTCCGAACAAAGCCATTGATAAACAGCATCGATCAGGCTTGGTAGATGCAATTCCAGAGCTCAACATCGACCAACATCATCAACCAGACAAGGTCGATGCTTGCCTCCGAGAAAAATGGAAAATTAATGATTTTGTGATCCAAGATAAAGGCAACTTGTTATTTTTGAGTTTAATCTTCTAGAAACATTGGAGGCACGATTTGGTTTATTCCAAAAGCTCTAAGTACTATATAAACACATGTAAACACAACTTTTAGAAAGAGACACTTTTGTAGCCCCAAAATTCTATTCAATACATCATTCTAGGTTTACTTCTCTCTTATGCTTCTGTTTATGTTTATGTTTATGTTTTGATTAATGTTATTTAGTTTTGTAGTTTAGTTTATTGTTTAGTATGTCCTTAGACTCTATCTCTGTTGTAACCCACATAGAGACAAGAGAGTAGATCCTTTAAACCACGAGGGTGGTGGTCGATGATGGAATCTATGTTTGGGATTTAGTTTATGTTGAACTGTACTTAATCGATCTAGCTACATTTATATGGAATCTTAATGCTAAGTATTCTCTTCTGGGAAATGCTTAAGAGCACAACTGAATCTAATAGGTGTGGTTGAGTGATTAGAGGCTCTTAGCACCACGAGAGTGGGCTAAGGCTTTAGATCTGCATAGTAGCGAGTATTAGCTAAGTATCGAGTTTGTTGTTTGATAGAGAAGGTCTATGCTAATCTAGCTCCGGCCAAGTTAGGTTAAGGCCTTAGGAATACATCGTCATGAGAGTGGGTTGTGTTCTGGAATTAAATCTATCATTCACTTAGTTTATTCCAAAACGTTATAGATCGTTTGGTGGCGTGACAGCCCAAACGATGGTTTTAGAATACTTAGTAATCGCTGAAGGGATTGTATGAAATGCGTGAAAGTCGACACGAGAGTGGGTCTGAAATATTGATTAGCATACACGAGAGTGAACTAATCTAGTTTTGAAATCCCTAGATTGACAAACACAAACTTATTAGGTAGAACATAAATCCTAGATATAGTTTTCATGAAATTTACTATCACCCATACTTTAGTTTATGCTTTTATTAATGTCTTTACTTATGCTTTAATTATGTAATTTAATTATGTTTAGTTTATGTCTTTCATTTATGCTTTTGTTTAGGTTGTTAGTCTTTTTATCGCTTTAGTAGTTTAGTAGTTTATTGCTTTCGTAGTTTAGTAGTTTTATCGCTTTTATTTACTCTAATGTTATTTACTGCTTTATTTACTTTATGCATGTTAGTAGCTTAGGAAACTCCCTGTTTTATTGTCATGCCTAGATTAGATCTGCATTTGCATTCTCTGTGTGTTATTCCATATCCCTGTAGATCGATCCCGTACGTACTACAATTGCATAACTGTGCACTTGTAGTAAGAACGGATTAAAGTTTCGAGACTACTTTTTAGTAGCGCTCGGATGAAACCTGAGAAGATGGGAACCATAAAATAATCTCTAATCATGCGTGGTAGTCCAGAAGATAGTTTTAAGATGCTATATTTTTATTTGTACATGTTAAAGAAGGTGAATCCTAGTACAAAAACAAGTTTGGTATTAGATGAACGAAAACAGTTCAAGTACCTATTTGTCGTTTTGGGAGCTTGCATTGAAGGGTTTGAAGACATGAGGAAAGTGATCATTAAAGATGAAACTTTTCTTAAGACTGTATATGGTGGTGTGCTAATTTTTGCCACAACTTAAAATCTGAATCATCACCATTATCCCATTGTGTTTGTTGTATTTGATGGTGAAAAAAGATGCTAGTTGGACGTGGTTTTTTAATACTCTAAAAATTGTTATACTAGATAGTCCTGAATTGGTTTTTATTTCTGACAGAACTACAACCCTCATCAAGGTTGTAGGTTAGGTGTACCCGAGCTCTCAAAATGGGTTTGTATTTTTCATTTGTCTCTGAATGTGAAAACAAAAAATTCACATGCCAAGAAAGATGTAATTGCAGTAAAATTCAGGGAAATTGCTCAGATTTATACAAATGTTGAGTTCCTACACCAATATGCCGATTTTAGAAGAAGGTTTCCTGTTATAGCTGAGTACCTTGATATTCGTGTAGAAGAGGCAAAATGGGTAAAGTGTTAGTTTCTCGGAAAAAGGTAAAACATAAACACCACCAATTGTGCAGAGGCTATGAATCTTATTTTTAATAACTCAAGAAAGTACTTGATAGGGAAAAGTATTGTTACGCTTGCTTCTTCTCAGGTTTCTTACGAGTGCTACTAGAAAGTAGTCTCGAAATTTTAACCCGATGTTACCGCAAGTGCACGGTTAAGTCACTTATAGTATAATCGGGATCGGTCCACATAAACTAAGAATAACGCACATAGAATACAGATCTAAATCTAATTAAGCATAATAATAAAGATTGGGGGTTTGATTCTTAAAGACTAAGAGCATAAAGTAAACAAAGCAATAAATAAATAAACGAAGCTAACAATACAAAATAAACAATCATGGTGATTACAAAGGATTTTAGGAAATCTATATCTAGGATTCATGTTCTATGACTTAAGTGTAAGTGTTTGTCAACCTAAGGATTTCGTATATATACTAGTCCACTCTCGTGGCAAGTTAGTTAAACAAAAAAAACACCTTATACTAGATATACAAAATTATATTTAGATATAAAAAGTTATAATTTGGGATAATTGTCTTAGATATACAAAATTATATTATGGGATGATTGTCTTCATCATATTCTTGTCTTCACATGAAACACCTTATATTTTTATGATGACTTCGTTAGTTAACCACGTTACATTGTAAAAGATAAAAAAAATAATGTTTCAACACATATTATTGCATGAAAACGTAGGAAATGTACCTTAGTTACCAAAAATCATGTGTATAACCAGAAATATTTAGTTTAAAATAAGGTATACCTAATTACAAGGTAAACCGCCAATTAAAAATTAGGGGCAACTGTGTCCAATTTGACGACGGCACGTGAAAATTTTGATGGCGCCATGCGAAGCACGTTTTTGTAATGTTAATATATTGTTTTTCCAAATTTTTGTTTTCCCCCAAAATTCCATTTTTTTTTTTTCAAATTTTCCGTTTTCTCACAACCCAAAATTCAAAGCTTTTAGCCGAAAGTCCCAAACTCCAAAACAAGGATAGTTTTCCTCACATTTGAGTTATCCCCCAAAATCGCGATTTCTGTGAGAAGAGAGTATTCACGATTTTTTTCGCTATTTCTGGGTTTAGAGAATAGAGGAATTCCAAAGAGGTGTAGGTGTGGTGAGGCAATCGTTTGAAATGGGATCACCTTTGTTTACAATTTGTGAAATGTAACTTGTGAACGATAGACATGTGTTAAAGTGGGTTGATGAAGAAGAAGTTTGATTTTCAAGTTGGTGTTTTTGAAGAAGAAGATATTGATGAAGATGCAAATGAAGATAGAGAGGAAACAAATTAAGAAAACGATGATATTCGTTTTCTGTGGTTGTCTTATCATGGTAGTTCTTGGAACATGGTACAACTAAGTAAAAAAAATTTCGAAATGGTACATCAACGTACTTTTTTTACCCTTTCCTTACAGTGGTAGTTCTTGGAACATGGAGTATACTTCTTGTACTTGTTGGTAGCATACTTGTAAGACTAAACCTTTTAATGCTTTTAGATCGGTGTTAATTTGTACTTAATTCGTGTCAATACAATTGATATAAAAACACCAACACAGTTGTAATTAAAAATACCAGAACGAACAAGTTATACCTAGTTAAATAAACCAACGCAGTTATACCAAAATAAAATTACAACCAAGTCATGTTGATACAAATCAAAAAAATACAAAGAGTTCACATAAACAACACTAATTGCTTTATTGATGGATCTTGGAAGGTTTCCGAACTTTTTTCAGGCTTAGGATGGATTTGTATTCAAAACGACGCTCACGACGTTCTAATGGGTTCTAGAAGTATCTACCAGAGCTTATCTCCGCTCCATGTGGAGTTGAAGGCCCTAACGTGGGCAATGGAGTGTTTGCTGCCTCATCGAAGACTAGACGTTAGTTTCTATACGGACTATTCAGAGCTAGTGAAGATGGTGCATACCCCAATAGAGTAGCCAGCGTTTGAGATGTATTTAGATGACTATAAGAAGCTCAAGGAATGTTTTTGTAAACTTTCTTGGTTTCTTTTATACCACGTCGGTCTAACTGATCACGGAAAGTTTGTTACACCTTCTTTCACAGGTTTCACCCGAACGCTACTAGAAAATAGTCTCGGAAGTTTAACCCGATTTTATCGCAAGTGCACAATAATGCAGTTGTAGTAAGTACAGGATCGATCCACAGAGACTGATAATAACTACACAGAGATGCAGGGGTAAATCTAATCTAGACAAAATATAATTGTTTTGGGGGTTTGTTTCTAAGTCCTAAGATGCGTAAAATAAATAACGATAATTAAATAAATAGAGACGATTTAAATAAAATAAAAGAAACTAATGCATAGATTAAATAACAGAAATTAAATTACGTAAAATAAATTGCATAAAATAAATTGCAAAATTTAAATAACATAAATTAAATGACGCAAATTAAAGTGCATAAATTAAATTGCATAAATAAAGTGCGTAAATTAAATTGCATAAAATAAATTGTGTAATGTAAATTGCATAAATTAAAGTGCATAAAATAAAATAAATTAAATTAAATGACGTAAATTAAAGTGTATAAATTAAATTGCGTAAAATAAAGTGCGTAAATTAAATTGCGTAAATTAAATTGCATAAAATAAATTGCATATAGTAAATTGCAGAAATTAAATTGCATAAAATTAAATAACTTAAATTAAATAACGATTAAACAATAATAAAGAAAACGATCCCAAGGGAGAATGGGAACGAATCCGAAAATCTTCTAATAGGAGAATTGATGTTCTTTAACCCTTGGTTAGTATCCATTAGTCTAGAGATTTCGTATATAAATTAGTCCACTCTCGTGGTATGCTAATTTTTCTGTAAAAACCCCACTCTCGTGGTGCTCTACAAGCATTGAGAACGATCTCGTCATCGACCAAATTGACTAGCAATTGCAATTCAACAAAGTAGTCAATCTTCCAACTTGTTTAGTTCCGAGATCTTAATCCACTCTCATGGCATCAAGACCCTACGATGATAAACTAACTTGATCAAAGCTAATTTAGATAAGCTCACAAGTTAAAAATTGATTTATCGATTAACTATTATTCCGAGCAAGTGGATCTGAAACCTCTACCCACTCTCATAGTGTAAAAAATTTCCGAAACACTTGGTCACACCTTTTGGATTAGACTAAGCTCTTAGATAATTCCCAAGGGAGTAAATCTAGCCTTAAGAACACATACAAGGTAGCTAATCGGTTAAGAACACAAAACATCAATCTCTAATCATAGATCCCATCATCGATCTCCACCCCAGAGATCTAAAAGATCTACTCGCTCATAACTCCGAGGGTGACAGAAGTATATGAGATAGATGACATGATAAAACAATAAATAAAATCAGTAAAGAATCAGAAAAAGAAGAACTAAAGAACTTGCATAATAAAACTTAAGAACAAAAGAACATATGAGATTTCTCTGTAAATGGTGGCTACAAAATTGTGCAAAAAGTGGGAACCTCTCTACAATGAGGATACATGTGTTTATATAGTATTAGGTCTCTTTTGGGGAGCCAAAGTCGTGTCTTTAGGTTTCTAGAGATTGCTGGACGAAAATAAAGTTGTCCACTCATGAGTCGCCAAGTCGTAAACTTTCCTTTCTTGGTTCGAAACATCAGCATCGACCGGCCAGGGTCGATGCCAAGGCCCCAGGGACAGCATCGACCACTCCAGGTTGGTGCTTGCGTCGATAATCTTCGTCGTCAGCTTATGGTTCGGACTCCTGGAAGTGCATCGACCTTGTGTGGTCGATGCTGCCCATCGATGGGCTACTCAAGGTGAGCATCGACCACTCATGGTCGATGCTAGGGTCGGTGCTTCCTTTGTGAGGTTTTTGAGATGTCTCTCCATGATACACTTGGCCCGGGCAAATAACTCAAAGTCCCTATGGCTCCATTAGGTTCCGAAACACTCTTAAATCATTGATTTTGTCCCAAGTACCTGTTAAAACATAAACACATGCAACTACACTAAAATAGTCCTAAATGCTAGCTAATACTTATGCAAATAACCTATATGAATGTATGAAAATATATAAATATGAGTGTTATCACTAATGTTTAAGCAGATAACTTGGCGGTAAGTGCTAGAGTATTATCGCATGAGACGAGTTATATAAACTATGTTCCTCCGGTTTGGATTTCCATTCCGTTTTAATTTTATATGAATTGTTGACAAAACAAAAAAAAACTGACACATAAAGTGTTTAAACATTCTTCTGCCTTGTCACAATAGGACTCCTAACCACAACACTAAACCCCTTCCTCTGCGAGCTTATAAGCTTCATCTTTTTACCGCCACCTTCACTTGGTTCTTCTATACTGTCATGAGCATTTGCTGAACTTTTTATCCTTTTTGTTCTTTTCTTCTTCTCCCCTTTTAGGTTCTCTATCTTTCGTACATCCTCGTGTTCTTCTCCTCTTTCTTGTTACTTAGCTCATCTTCTCCCACTGTTTTTTTTTTACTTGCTTCATCTTCACCGGCCTTTTCCGTCTCCGTGTCTTTATCTATACCAACCTTATCCTTCTCAGTCTCCTTATCTTCACCCTCATATTCACTCCCTTATAACCATCATTTTTGCTCTCCTCATCTTCACCGCCGCCACTCATACTTGGTTGTACATTGGATTGATCTCCTTCTCCTCTTCTACTATCCTGAACAGTTAGATTTCCTTCATTCCACTGTTCTTTTTCTTTTGGAAAGTTCACATATTCTTCCACAGATTTGACTAATGTATCCAGGGAATCGATCTTCTATTTGATTTCCTTAAATCCATCCTCCAACGTTGTCTTCAACCGGCTCTCTAGCTTAAGCAATCCATCTTTACTCACATTTTTTGGAGCCACATTTCCCGAGCCACACTCGCATTTCCCGTACCCAGATTTGCCTCAATTGCTCGGCTGGCCACATCTTGGTTGTAAAGCTCTTCAAACCATATTGGTTTTTTCCCTCAATTAGACGCTTCCTCCAACCATCGTAACTACATCATCTTCATCATTCCATCCAATCTCGTCATCCATGATTCGAGCCAAAAGAACTTTTTCACCGGGAGATGGAGCCGTGATACTCTGAATCTCCTGTGAATATAAAAAATACAATTTAAAAGCAGCCCCCATGATACATAAATAATGAATATGATAAGTAATATACATAAAGATGATTACTAACCTTAGTTGTACTAAGTTTATCTAACCTTAGTAGTACCACGTTTTTCTAACCTTAGTTGTATGAAGTTTATCTAACCTTAGTTGTACCACGTTTTGCTAGCCTTAGTTGTACCAAGTTTATCTAACCTTAGTTGTACCAAGTTTATCTATCTTAAAAACTAAGAGAGGAATAATGATCCACATTCAAAACATACTTAGCTCCAAAAGAATAACAAAACTAGAAAAGATCCATGGTGCGCCCACAACGCCTCTAAAGTGATCCATCAAATAAAAGATGTCTTTAATATTCTTATCAAATACCAATCGCCCCCACGAGAATGTTTTACACAACTCAATATCATCTACGACTCTAAGAAAGAACGGCTCCATAAAGGGTTGATTTTTCCTGTCTTTCTCTTTCCTATGATGACACTGGATAAGAAGTAGAAGACTGTCATTTTCAAATGATCTGTAAAAGCTTTCTTCACTAACATTAGTTGTTCCTTCACATCTTGTCCCCGTACCAAAATGCTTCCCAACGAACTCTAAACTGCCCAATCCTTCATAGTATTTTGGATACAGATGACAATATAATCTAGAAATGAGTGCATGTTCTCTCAGAGAATAGCGGATGGGAACGCCATTGACAATAAACCAACATTTTTCTTCTTATCTAAACATATTGTGCGAAGAAAGAACATCCACATACCCATCAACTTATGAACGGAGTCCTTTGCATATGGAAGAAGTGGTTAAACTGTGGGTGCTCCCTAAACATTTTATTCTCATTGAATTTAAGATGACTCTCCAAATTGTCCACTGCTTGATGTATATAACACTTTGCTGATAACTTAAATAGCCTCATATACTCGGTGGGAGTGAAGAACATTTTCAGAGGTTGTAATGCTTCGATTTTCTCGCCGAAATCCTTAAATCTTGATCAAGTTGTACAAAGTATTACTAATTTGTACTTTTTGCTTTCAGAAATTTCTCAGTTATAAAATCAGCCTAGTTATAACAAGTCTTACTTAGTTGTGCATAGTTTAGAGACATACTGTTGAATGCTGATTGACTCAGTTTCTTCAGAATCAACTAGACGAGTCTCTTTTTCTTGTTGTACAATTTTCTCTGGTTTTGGATGATCAATTTTTTCTGGTTCTGGAGGATTCGACTCTCCACATGCGCTTGGGTTCTTTGTACGTGCCATTAATCTTCTTGCACAAACCTATAAACAAAATCGATTAACACTTCCATTAGGACCCTTCGGATTCTACAAAAAAATAATAAACAAAATCTACACGAATTCTACACAAAAGTTTTCTAAATTGAATCCAATTCTACAAAAAATCAAAAATAATAAATCAATTTCAACTTACACAAAATCGGAGTTGTCGGTAGTTATCCCAAATTCGTGGGAGAAAAAAGAAACTTTTCTGTAAAGTTGGAGAAGATTCAAAATTTTGATCCGATATACTCTCTCTATTCTTAACAAATTGATGTTTAGGAGTTTTCACACAAATTAAGAAATAATGATTACTAATTATAAATACATTATTTTCTCTCACCAAAAACTATTATTTAATTATGAGCTAATAACAATCCATAAATTCAAATATTTTTAATGATTACTTTTTGAAATTTATAAATTATTAATATTAATTAATTTAATGTGTATAAAAAATCATTTTTTTAAGAACAAAAAAAATTGCAGAAATCATTTTTTTAAGAATAGACTATAGAGGTAATAAAACTTAGGGGGTTATTCAATCATTGATTTTAATGGATTTCGAAATCTTTGTCAAATCATGTATTATTCAATCAATGATTTTAAAATCATTATCAAAATCATGTGTTATTCAATCATTAATTTTAAAAACTTTATCAAACCATGTGTTATTGGTTCTATGATTTACAAATACTATTTAAAATCACCCTTTATTCAATATTAAAGATTTGAATATGGATTTGATTTCATATTGGATTTGAATGAATTTGAAAATCCATTTTAGTTAAAAATAGAGAGTTTGAAATCCGTAGTCCCAATCATGTTATTTTGGTGAATTTCCAAAAAAAGAATATATTATTATTTTAAAAAACCAAAATCCAAAACACGTGATACCAGAAAAAAAAATAATGAATCAACCTAACAAGTAATAATATCTAGTACTCTATAACTTTACGTTTAATCCAACCATAACGCTCATCAATAGACATACTAACAAAGACTTCTTTCATCCCTAATTGGTGAATCACTTTAACCGCATCGTAACGAACATTTTCTTCCAAATTAGGGACTTCTTTGATAGCTTCCCATACGTTGATTCTTTTATCAGCCTCTCTTTGTTCAACTTCTCTTTGTTCAGCTTATTTGTTGTCTTGTTTCTCTTTCTTGTATTAGATTGAAAAGTTTTTGAGTGATTGTTGTCAATGAATTTATCTCAGTATGAACTTCTTCTACATCTTCACTCTGACTAGTTGGTTCACCTATATTGTTTGTATTACTTCTATGCTTCTTCCTTAGAGGAACTCTTTCCTTGAACTACTGCACAAAACAGACGAAGGTGTTTCATAATTTTCCTCCACATCTATAGAAACATCTTTAATAGAATTTGTTCTTTTTCTTGTAATTCCACATGTTCGAGCATCAGTACCATCACCTAATCCAATAGCATTCCCACCACTTGCTATATTGTCTTCAAATATCATCTTGAGATATTCAAATTCTTCAAACGTTTCATCTCGAAATTTTTTGTAACTCAGATGCGTCTAAATCCGAAAAACAAAAATTAAACAAAAACATGAGTCAGTGATATCCCCACCAAAAAAAAGATCTTAATATTATAGCATAATTACAAATTTTCACGTTTATATCCCCACGTTATTTTTAACATTAAAAAAAATACTAATGTATGTAAAGTTTACCTTTATATCATTACTCCACACCTCATCCGAGGCCGTAAACCGTTTTGTGTTTGGATCCCATCCAATCCCGGAGGTGCAACGAAGAAGGTCAACACCACTTAAATATTTTCCCTTCAAGATTTTCATTCGGTTCAAGTTGTGTTTATGAGTTTTGGCACCCTCATGTTGTTGATTAATAATAGGTAGTATTTTTCTTTCCACTGTAAATTTGCTGAATTCACCACTTGCATCACGCCAACCCGAAGAAGGACCATCTAAAAATAAATTTATCAAAGTTATGGTTTATCAAGACCAAAAAATTTATCAAAGTTATGGAGAAATTCAACCGAAAGGTCATAAATGAGGACATGAAAAATTATTTATTATTTTTATATACTATATTTTTATTTAATCATAATGATTATTTTTGAAATCTCTTTTGTATGATTTTGAAATCTATGTTGTATGATTTTGAAATCTTATTTGTATGATTTTCAATTTTAAGTTATTTAATTTTTAAATACACGGATTTTGATTTTAAAATTAATGAAAATCCATAAAGTTTTAAATCCAATAAAAATTTTCAAATCTATTAAAATCCATGATCAAATAATTTTTTTTAGTCTACGTTTTCAGGCCGGGTGGGGCCGAACCAAAATTGACCAATTGGCTAACTGATGTGTCGACTGATATGACTCGTGAAATAATCATGGCTTCCTCAAGAACCGGACAAAAAAGGAAAAAAGAAAAGGAAAAAGAAAACACAAAACTCGGGTAGAGACTACACATTTATTTCAGGATAGGGAAACAATATTTTATTTGACTCGTGAAATAAATATCACCGATTGATTTTCTACTGATTGCAATTTTGTTTGGATAATAAATATGTTGATAATGGAATGCTGAAGGCCAACTCCGCTAGAACCCTATGAAAGCGCTCGGGGAACATAATCGTTTTAAAGAGTTGACTTCAGATGCGAGCAAATCAAAGGTTTCTTTTAACTTGAGAGGCAGGAAATGATGACGGAGACTGAGCAAATCGTCTACATCAGCTGCGTAAAAGAGGTACAGTACTCCTTCGTCAGCCATCTCTTGGAAGCTCTCCACCGGAGACGCATTAATGATGTGTTCGTCGATAGCGACGATCTGCTTTCCAAGGATGCGCAAGCAAAGGTGGAGAGAGCTAGGGTTTCTGTGATTGTTTTACCCGGAAACCATACGGTATGCCTTGACAAGCTCGTGAAGGTTCTCAAGTGCCAGAGGACCAACGACCAGGTAGTGGTTCCGGTGTTGTACGGCATCAGGACATCAAAGGCCGAATGGCTTAGCGCGCTGGATTCGAAAGGCTTCTCATCACTTCACCAGTCTAGGTATTCATGTTAATTTGCTGTCTTGTTCTCCTAATAAGCGCTATTCACATTAGGTGATCTTTCTAAATTAAGCTTTACTTATGAGAAAAAAAAAAAAGCAACAGTTACAAATGAATAGCAAAGCAAGTATTGTTCCACTACCTTGTGTTGATAAATGAATTCTTCCATCGAAATTTATGTATAGTCATGTTAATTAATAGCTAACAGAGTTTGTTAAGTTTCATTAGTTCCAACTCAAAAACAATTGACAATGAGTGGATTATCCCATTTCAAGGTATAAGTTATCTGCTATATGAATATTTAAACAGTGTAAAACAATAGGTCAATATAAATATAATTCGACTGTTTGAAGATAAGTCCTTCCATTTCCTCATGTTGAAAGTTGGCAAAAACGTTTTACTAGGCTAGTGTAATTTTCCAATCAAGTACATTTCTTTTACTTGAGCAAATATGGTGCAGTAAGGAATGCAGCGACGCCAAACTCGTAAATGAGATTGTCAAAGATGTGTATGAGAAGCTCTTTTATATGAGACGAATTGGAATCTACTCGAAGCTGGTGGAGATAGAAAACATGGTTTGCAACCAACCGCTTGGCATCCATTGTCTTGGAATTTGGGGCATGCCTGGCATAGGAAAGACAACACTTGCTAAAGCAGTCTTTGACCAAATGTCTGGCGCCTTTGATGCTTATTCTTTTATCGAAGACTATGAAAAGGCTATTCATGAGAAGGGTCTTTATTGTTTGCTGGAGGAACAATTTTTGAAAGAAAAGCCAGGTGTTGATGGTACCACAATGAAGCTGAGTTTGCTTGGAAACAAATTAAACAATAAGAGGGTTCTTGTTGTTCTTGATGACGTGCGAAATCCTTTGGTAGCAGAGCCGTTCCTTGGAGGGTTTGACTTGTTTGGTCCCAAAAGCCTAATCATCATAACCTCCAGAGATAAACAGGTGCTTCGCCTTTGTCAAGTCAATCAAATATATGAGGTTCGGGGATTAAACGAGAAAGAAGCTCTTCAACTCTTCTTGCTGTGTGCGTCTATAAAGGATATGGGAGAGCAGAATCTCCGCGAGCTCTCAATGAAAGTGATTAAGCATACAAATGGACATCCGTTAGCTCTAAATATTTATGGCAGAGAGCTGAAGTGTAAGAGAAAACTAACAGAAATGGAGACTGCATTCCTCAAACTCCAACGACGTCCTCCCTTTAAGATTGTTGATACATTCAAGAGCTGGTATGAAACACTCAGTGACAGTGAAAAGAACATTTTTCTGGACATAGCTTGTTTCTTCAATGGTGAAAATGTCGACTATGTGATGCAACTGCTTGACGGTTGTGGTTTTTTTCCACATGTTGGAATTGATGTTCTTGTTGGGAAGTGTCTGCTGACTGTTTCAGAAAACCGCGTGCGTATGCATAATTTGATCCGGGACGTTGGCCGAGAAATAATAAATGGAGAAAAGGTACAACTAGAGAGGCGGAGCAGACTGTGGGAACCTTGGAGCATAAAATATTTATTAGAAGATAATGAACGCAAAGCAAATGGAGAACCCAAAACAACTTTCAAACGTTCTCAGGTTCTTGTTATAGTTTGATAGTTCATATTTTAATTAACCTTCTTGATGAGTAAACGTCACAAATACATCCACTTCCAATATTCTTTCAGGGCACTAAAGAGATCGAGGGCATGTTTCTTGATGCATCAAAGTTAAGTTTTGATGCCAATCCTGCTGCCTTTGAGAATTTGCTGAGCCTTAGATTGCTGAAGATTTACTATTCCAATCCAGAAATCCATCCTGTAATCAATTTCACCAATGGCTTCTTCCACACACTTCCTAATGAGCTAAGACTCCTCCATTGGGAGAATTATCCTTGGCGATCTTTGCCTCAAAATTTTGATCCTAGGCACCTTGTTGAAATCAACATACAGTACAGTCATCTTGAGAAACTTTGGGGTGGAACCAAGGTAAGCAAACTCTGATACGCATCTTTCACCCTTATGATCAATACTTGACAGATTGTTCTTTTTTCTTTTTTTAATTCATCTGGCATTTGTTTTTCATAGAATTTGGAGATGCTGAGGACGATAAGGCTTTGTCATTCTCAGCAGTTAGTTAATATTGACGATATTTTAAGAGCTCCAAATCTTGAGGTGATTGATCTCCAAGGTTGCACACGACTGCAGAGTTTCCCAGCCACAAGTCAATTGATGCATCTACGAGTTGTAAATCTCTCAGGTTGCACAGAGATACAAAGTTTCGCGGAGCTTCCACCAAATATTGATACACTGCATCTCCAGGGAAGTGGCATAATTTCCATTGTTAAGCCAATTGTCCCTGACATTGGGATTCTTCTAGAAGAATTAAAGGGTCTTCCAGATGACTTAACACTTCAGCGTATAACAAGTTTGGTAAAATCTAGCTCATCTTGTCAAAATCTTAGCAAGCTTATCTGCTTGGATCTGAAAGATTGTTCTCGTTTGCAAAGTCTGCCTAACATGGTTAATTTAAAGTGCCTCGAAGTTCTTGATCTATCTGGCTGCTCGGTACTCAAGACTATTCAGGGTTTCCCGCAAAACCTGAAAGAGTTGTATATTGCTGGCACTGCGGTAAGAGAAGTGCCACAGATTCCCCAAAGTCTAGAACTCTTGAATGCGCATGGCTGTGACTATCTGGAATCATTTGGTGTGGAATCCGTGAAGCTTCCTATGCATTACACATTCAGTAATTGTTTTAATCTATCTCCACAAGTAGTCAGCAGTTTTTCTGTGAAAGCACTGGCTTATATAAAACACATGCTAAGAGAGCATCAGCATGTAATAAATACTCTCTCTAGCTCCCTCTCTCTTTATACTCTCCTCCCTCTCCCATATCATATCTGACTTATTTTGCATCATTGCAATAGGAACTCAACAAAGCTCCGGCTTTCAGATTCTGTGCGCCCTCACGCGCGGATCAAAATTTCGCACCTATTCTGCAACAAGGATCTTCTGTAATGACACGGCTAAGTCCTTCTTGGAGGAACACGCTTGTGGGCTTTGCTATGCTGGTGGAAGTTTCATTTTCAGAGGATTACTGTGATGTTACTGGTTTAGGCATACGTTGTGTTTGCAGATGGAAAAATAAGGAAGGCCGCTCTCAGAGGATAGAAAGAAATTTGCATTGTTGGGCTACAGGGGAAGCTGTTCCAAATGTTCAAAAGGATCATATCTTTGTCTTCTGTGATGTCAAAATGCGTCCAAGAACCGATGAAGGAAATGTCCCCAATATCTGGGCTGATTTAGTTGTGTTTGATTTTTTTCCGGTCAGCAGGCACAAGAAGCCGCTTCCAGATGATAGTTGCACAGTGAAAAGATGTGGAGTCTATGCAATTGATGCTGCAACTGACGATAAAAGTCTTAAGATGAGTTCACCAGATTCTTTTTTGCATCGAATGGAGGTTTCTAGTATAGAAGTTGAACAAGTTTTGAGCAACAGCTATGATGGTTTAAGGGAAATGAATAAAGTTTTGTTTCTCTACATAGCGTGTTTGTTCAATGACGAGGATGTTGATTTGGTGGCACCACTTATTGCTAGAGTTGACTTGGATGTTAGCTCTGGGCTCAAGGTCTTAGCCGATAGGTCTCTCATATGTGTATTATCCAATGGGGTTATAGTGATGCATTCTTTGGTACGACGATTGGGTAAAAAAATCCTCCATACACAATCCATGCTGCTTGGTAGCTCAGAAGACTTTGGAAAGACTGTTTATATGGCTCTTTCTTGCTCTCCTAATTCCACGTATAATGTTATCCTAAGCTTCAGCAAACAAGATGTCCGGATAAACTTCCTCAGCCAATTGATTGCACGTTTCCAACGAGTGGTAATCCCTAAACTCAAAAATCCTGAGATAAAGATAACAAAACCGGTGGCAACGTCTCGATGGAAGATCTCAATCGTCTTGTTCACGATCAATTATGCCTCTTCAAGCTGGCTCCTGAACGAATTGGTGGAGAATGCAAAGAGCATTGAAGACTTGAGTCATACGGTGATACCGATTTTCCACCCCGATGTGGATCCCTTGGATATTAGAGATCAGACGGGAGAATTTGGAAGGCGATTCGAACAAACTTGCAAGAACAAAACAGAGGATGATATACAACAATGGCGCCGAGCTTTGACCAACATTGCATTCATTCACGGATACGATATTGCCAACTGGTACGTTAATTTGAGTCATTATTAGTTACTTTATTTTGAATCTTACAAATAGTTTGCATGAGTTGTTAAAATTCATATAAAAATATTTCCCACACCTCCATGAATTTAGGCTATGACAACATAGGGTATTCCTAGTTTCTCACTCCTATCATATGACAGTGACAGTGACGGTGAAAAATTCATAAACTCAATGGTCAAAGAGGTTAAAAAATTGCTGGCGAGTATTTACGTTGAAGGAAAACCATCAAGAGAAGTAATTAATCAAGGAGCAGTTGTCTTTATTCCTGCAAGGAGCCTCGATATCACTCATTCAGCGAATCCTAAACTTTGGACATGGAGTTCTATCTACGATGCACAAAGGTAATATTTTTTTTTTCTCAAGATTAAAAAAAAAGAAAAAAATGATAGTGCAACTTAGAGTTCCTATTTGGAAAATATTTTACAAATAGTTTATTTTTTCACTCGAGAGGTTAAACTATAAACTAAAGCAAGATTTGATTGTGGTTTAGTGGAGACATCGAAATCGCGACGCTGATTGCAATATACTGGCTGCAAATAAAAGGATATTTTCACACGAGAAAACTAACTCCAGGAACAAAGTACGAGGTAGTGTTTATGGTATACTTAGATGATACAGCATCCGGATGGGAGGAGCCAGTGACCTTAAAGTTGAAGCTGAAACATCGCGATGGAAGCCATAGTTTACAAGAGTCCACTTTCTCGTTAAATGACTATATGTGCAATAATTGGGTGGATATTAAAGCTGGAGAGTTTGAGGCGCCGCCAGAAAACGTGGCGGAGATCTTCTTCTCTTTGCATCAAAATTTGGACACTGACCGGAAGAGTGGGCTCGTGGTCAAAGGTGTTGCAATACGTCCGATGGACCAAGCTACTATATGAATGGAGAAGCATACTGGATCAGGTTACAAAAGGAAAGGAAAAAAAAAAGGGTTGGGTCTGGATTTAAGTCGGACGATATCGGATTATAACGTAAGTACAATGCCAAAAAGAATGGTTATAGTATTGCATACATAACGCATGTACATGTGACCATGTCAATGCAGTAGTTGATGTAGTTGTTGATACATTAAAATAGTTTGTATGTGTGACTATACCGTGATCTATATTTGGTCTAGCTATCATTTTCCCATATATCCATATGGAATTTACTGTCCTTATACGAAGTTGAACTTAGCAAATGAAGAGGCTTTTTTTTTTTTTCTTAAGCTTCATTTCATGTTCTACAAGTCGTTTCTCAGTATAAATTCACTAATAATAATCAACTAGGTAACAACCCACACTGTGTGGAATGAAACGATTATCGATTATTAAGTAAATTAGTAGTTCTACTTACTAAATTTATTGTACTTATAAGTAAAATTGTTATATGGGATCTGAGATGCGCTTGCGTAAAACGAAACATGTAATAAAAGTTTTTTATTCTATTCGAATTTGCGATTGTTTAGTATAAAAATGTGTTTCACACCCGTGAATACATCTCCTATATATTATTTGAAGAGTACATTTATAAATAAACATTAAAAAATATTAATATTTACATCACATTACCATTATTCAAAGAACAAATTTTAATCTTTCATTAAGGATATTTTAGTCATTAGTTATTATGTGATCATTTAATGAAATCATTTAATTTATGGTTAACAAAAAATCCGATTTGTTAATATTCTAAAAAAGATTTTTGATTCTTTCCAAAAAATCGGAAAATTAGATTTGTTTAGATTCATTAATTCGTGCTGTAACACGAGACAATTTCTAGTATATTTAAATAACAACAATCAAATACATTTTCTGGGAAAAAGCTTCAACGTGGTGGAGAAAAGTATTTGATGAAATGTTACCATTTATGGCAATATGTATTTTTGTGTTTTAAAAAAATCAAATTCATTACTTTATATTTTATCGAGTAATCATAACCATTTAACATGTTTCTTATGGAACTAAGATATTTCACGTATTTTAATAGACCAATCCACAAGAACTGCGGTCATAAAAACATCAAAGTTAATATGCCCCATTATATGATTACATGTTCTACATATCAACATGTGGACTCTTGAAAAAAAAACAAAACAAAACTTCTTTAGTAGTAATCAACTACATAAAAAATTCTACACTATTTATGTTAAATACTACCTAGTTATGTATTATCAGAACATAATAATAACATATATATTCATTAAAAATAACAATTTATGAATAGATACCATCATAAATTGTTATTGTTTGGTGAACATTGAATGAAAAACATACTAATAAATTTAAAAATAAATATAACAAACTAATTTTACCATCAATCAAGATCATTTTAATGGTTTCATCAGCAATAACAGAGTATTGTTTTTAAATTAGTCTTATGATCTTCACATTTATTTTTTACATGTTCTTAAAATGTTTCGAGTCAGAAACACTGGTAAAAGACGCCATATGATAAATAAATGTTAAAAAAGCTAAGAAAAAAAAATAATTTTGTGCTTGGTAAAGTGGTGAGGATGGATCTGATATTGGCACTATGTTTGTAGGGAGATGACGTTGTAGAGATGAAGTCGCAATGGTCATGCAATTTATCTTTTCTTTCACTCAATTCGCTTCTGTCTTTGGCGCTCTCCTCCATTTCAATCCGATGATTTTCTTGCTCTTCTTCAATCTATTGAAATTTTCTCTCCATGGTTGTTGCATCCTTAGCAATTTTGTCTTCCAATTTTCTGACATGAGCTGAAATATCTTCAAGTTTTCCGCAAAGGTTAGCATTTTGGTAAGTTCTAGACACCGTAATCGTTCAATTGCACCAAAAACACAATGAAAAGTTCTAGACAAAGTAATTGTTTTTTTTTTATTACAAGTAATTGGTTGCAAAAGTATATTATATTACAATCTTCAAATTCATTATAAATATTGAGAACATTAGTCGAAATAAATTTTAATCTCTGAACTTTTTAACATGTATCATATGCAATTAGTTTGTCAAATAGATTATTCACATCCATTTTACTATGATAGTTGAGATCATAATCATAATATCATTTTAATAAGTGAATCCATCTTAACTCTTAAATTGTATCTTCTGAACTAATTTTGCAGCATCAGCAACAAGTGTTTGTTTTCTTTTATAGAATATTACTTGTCTAAATCGAAATTGTAAAATTGATAGCATCGAAAACATTAATCTTATTTAAAACAGATTGTATCAACTTGTATTCTTCTAAACTGCTACCAACGGTAGTAGACTCTAAGATAAATTCATTTTATATCTACATTAATAAATATTAATTTATCAACTGATTATAATTAATATTTTTTATAAAATAATAATAAACAATAACTATAGTTAACATCTTAATTTTCTTGGTAAAGACTGTACATAACTAATAATCATCGCAGAGAAAAAAAAGTAACATAGGGTACTTCCAACTTTTAGGAGAAAAAAGTTATATATATATTACTCCTTTCTAAATATAGGAAAAACAAATCTGGAAAAGATGCACAAAAATTGTGATCGAACGTATGACAACATAATAGGTAAACAGATGTTAGATCCACAGACAGGCGCCAAAAAGCTTTTGATTTCAAAATTATTATTTTAATTTTAATAAATTAAAACTAATATTCAAAACAAGTTGTCGTATCAGATTCCCAAAAACAATTATGGTCTTGTGATAAGCCAAAGAGTTGGAAGAAATAGCTCTATACCGTAATGGAATCATCTTTTTCTCTAACTTTTTGACCCAAAAACATTATTTATTCTTTGCCTTGTGGGCTTATCCACAGATTTTGTTCCTTGTTAATCTTATCTTCTTCATTCCAGATTCTCTATCTCTCAACATGAAACCTAAGTTGCTATGGAATAAATTCATATGTTTCTTCAACCCCAAGACTCTTTTTGCCAAAGGAATCATCTTTTTGCACTATATAAGTTGTGGGATCGAAAGGTTTCTTAAAACCCCCTCCCAAGAAAAGATTGGTGGATCTCAAATCAGAGATGTCAAACGTGAGCTTTCTTGAGTTGCAGTACAAGCTCTCTAAGAACAAGATGTTGAGGAAGCCTTCGAGGATGTTTTCTAGAGATAGACAATCCTCAGGCTTGTCTTCACCCGGACCAGGAGGCTTCTCTCAGCCTTCTGTGAATGAGATGAGACGTGTTTTCAACAGATTTGACTCGGACAATGATGGAAAAATCTCTCAGACTGAGTACAAGGTGGTGCTGAGAGCGCTAGGACAAGATCGGGCAATCGAGGATGTGCCTAAGATCTTTAGAGCCGTGGATCTGGATGGTGATGGGTTTATTGATTTCAGGGAGTTTATTGATGCATACAGGAGAAGTGGAGGGATTAAGTCTTCGGATATACGAAACGCTTTCTGGACTTTTGATTTGAACGGTGATGGGAAGATAAGCGCAGAGGAAGTGATGTCGGTTCTGAGGAAGCTTGGGGAGAGATGTAGCTTAGAGGACTGCAAGAGGATTGTGAGAGCTGTTGATGCAGATGGTGATGGATTGATTAATATGGAAGAGTTCATGAGGATGATGTCTTCGAACAATTTCTAAACATATATCTCTCTCTGTTATTGTAATTAAAGTTCATTATTCATACAATCTTATTTCAAAACATGAAATCCTGTAACTTTGAAACGACATTATCTCCAATGTTTTTCCAGAATAAGACCAATAATAGAAATAAAGCAATAACTTATTCAAAAGTTAGTACATAATAACTCATAAACTTCAAAAGTTAAATACTATTACATTCCCAACTGCTAGCAGAGTTCTGGCAAGAGCTTAGAGCGCTATACATGATGCGAAGCAAAGGCACAGAAAACGCCGCTCTACCAGTAATCACCACAAGAACATTTACCGTCTTTGAAATGATGGAAACGTTTGTTGTCTCTCACGATCAACTCCCTACCAATGATTTTGGACATGATCTTGATAAAGTTGTGACAGTCCCCACACACACGGAGATTCTTGATGATTGTGAGGGTCTTCCGAGGTGGGGTGGATATGATACCATAAGCAATCGCTAACCTCTCACTGTGGTAGAGTAGTGCCTGCTCTTTGGCCTCTTGATCAATATCATGCAGAACAAATCGTGTGTCCGGAACATAAACCACTCCCTTCTTTGCAGCCATTTCCTTTGCTTCATCCTTGTAAAAAGTCAGATTTCGAAACTCAAGGATCCTACTCTTACTAGTAACCATATTTGTTTCCTTGAATGATTTGGGTGGAGGGGTAGGAATCTTGTTGGTTACAGCCTTTGAAGGGTCAAGATCAACCATCAATTCCTCTGTGTAATCCTCTAAATCGATATCTCCATGTAGCCGAGCATAGTTCCTCATAGCTTCCCAGAACTCAGATGTGGGTTCAAACGGAAGGTCACGGATGTATTTCTCTGCCTCAACAAGATGTCCACATTTTCCAAGAACACCTAAAACACCCAAATAATGTTCTGTCCTTGGAGAAATCCCATGCTCGTTTTTCATCGAATCAAAATGCAAAAATGCTTCTTTTATACCACCAACAGTAGCACAAGCCAAGAAAACAGTAAGAAACGTCTCCTCATTCGGCTTCAACCCTTGTTTCGTCATGTCCTCAAACAAATGCAACGCATCATCTCCCATTCCGTTATCACTATACGCACGCATCATCAAATGCCAAGAATCCATATCTTTATTAACCATATGATCAAAGACTCTCTTAGCATCAGTTACACTCCTACACTCTCCAAACATACTAATCACCACATTGTTCAGTTTCGGATCACCTCTAAACTTAGACTGCAGGAAATGATCATGTACCTTCTTAGAATGCTCAAGCGACTTCAAATTCGCACAAGACTCAAACAACAAAACAAAACATTCTCTATCAGGCATAGCTCCCTTATCAAGCAATTCAATGGCATCTTTATATTGCCTACGTTGACACAACCTCATCACCTCTTCAACACTAGGAGGAGCTACCTGATTCATCTGATTAGGGATTTGATTTGAGCTTCTGGGTGGTTGCTGCTGCTGCGGAGTGTAATACTGACTCTGAGGACTTTGTTGAACATTCTGATTCTGATAATTGTTACCAGCTCCACCATACTGAGGCCTCTGACCACCGTATTGAGGCCTTTGTCCACCGTATTGAGGTCTGTTCCCACCGTATTGAGGGTTTTGAGGACTCCATTGATTAGGGTTTTGTGGAACTCTTTGATTAGTGTTCGTCTGATTCTGATAACTCTGAGAATCGAAGCTTTGAGGTGGATATGGCCGTTGTTGTGAAGGTGATCCAGACTGAGGATTCTGGTAGTAATCGTTCGTGGCGGCGGATGTGCTCAGGTTTTTTATCGGAATTGAGTTTAGGGTCACGGAGCAGTGGAATTGAGAGGAGAGCCTGGGAGATGAAGAACGTACTTGAAGTAGAGAACCTATTGTGACAATCTTTTGGGTTCGTGCGCAGCGAATCGCCATTAGAGAAGACATTTCTGTGAGATTTTGGGGATGAGGTGTAGAATGGTAAAAGATTAAAACCCTGTGAAAATGCAAAACCCTAGTCAATAAGATTGGGGATGAGATTATTCGCAGGACAGAAAAAATAATAATATGATAAGAGTCAGATTTGGGTCGGATAGTTCTGTTAACCCATATTTATTTGGGCCAAGTTGGGCTAAGATATTGCAACTTTAGCTTCTTTGAGTTTTTTTTTTTTTTGGTACTATTTGAGTTTTCTCTTTTGTTAACTTCTTAAAAGTTAGTCCCTCTATTTTACATTATAAAAAGTTTTAGCAGTTCTTAAAAGATAGTTCTGTTTAGTTGATGTTTTCATTTATCAAAATAAAAATTGACACATTTTACCATTTTTACTCTTAGTCAAAAGCTCAAATATTAATTGTGTTATTAAACACATTTATTAAATTAAATTAAATGTTGATTTAATTTTCTAAAAATAAGAGATTTTATGTAAATTCTGATTTTTTCTAGAAAATTTTTTTAAAAAAATTATGTAGATTATAGATTTTTTTTTACTTCTTTCTAAATTATAATTTTAGTTTTAATTAATTTTTTATTTAAAATTTTTTGAAAAGTAGTTAAAAATAGTTTTTTTTTTACTTATTTCTAGACTATAATTTTCATTTTAATTTATTTATTTATTTAAATTTTTTTGAAAAATAGTCAAAAATTTCCAATATCATCGATTATGAAAGATTAGTTTTATATTTCTGATTACAAAATGTTTACGCGGATATTACAAAGATTCGATATTATAAAAACTGATATTATAATTTTCGTAAAGTTTTGGAAGAATTACAATTTTCTAATATTAAGATTTTATAATTTTTGGATATTTTTCTATAATTGTAATTTGTTCGTGGTATAGCACGGGATATATCCTAGTTACTATTTAACATCAAAATTACCAATCGATAGTTAAATGTTTTATTTTAACTCGCAAACAGTTATATATAATTAAAAAGAATTCTTATATGTAAAAAGAATTGAATAGACTAATATATCTATGTATATATATATATATATATATCTATGTATATATATATATATTATTTTTCACCTACCTTTTTTGATTATTCTATTCAAAAGTGAATAATAAACAAATTTACTTTCAGATGTGAGCAAACATATAAAAAATATATTAACAAATTTAGTAAAACTAATACAGATTAATTATGTATTCCAACAACAAAAATTTTATTTCTCTTGCTTCCATTTATTGTTTTTCTTTTCACTTTATTTTACATTTAAAATATTAAATTAATGAGATGGCTATTGACTTATTGTTAATAAGATGGAATATTAAGAAATTTATTAAAACTAATAATGAGAGATTAGTTTTATATATTCAAAAAAAAAAAATGAGATTTTTATTACTTTCATATATATATTAAAGTAATTTAGCATTGAAAATTAATAAAAATTTTAAAAATTAATTAATGAGATAGTTAATTTTTATTAGATATTTAAAATCCTACGTGGATAGATAGATGTAAGTAAACTTATAAAATTGAATAATTACAAATTTAGTGAGGCAAATATAGATTATTTTACTTATTCCAATAACAACTATTTATATTTTTCTTTCTTCCATATATTTCTCTTGCTTTATTTATATATATTTTAATATTGATAACTAATAAAACTTAAAAATGTTAATTAATGAGATAGCTAATGGTGATTGGATGTTTAAAACCCTATGTGGATAGATGGATGTGAGTAAACTTATATAATAGAAAATTTACAAAATTAGTAAGATGAAATATTAACAAATTTAGCAAGACTAATAATGATCGATAATTTTTATGTATTTCGATAACAAAAGTTTACATTTATCTTATTTTCATATGTTGTTTTTTTTTTCCTTTTTATAAGTATCTTAGCATAAAAATTTATTAGAATCTAAAAATGTTAATTAGTAAGATGACTAATTGCAATTGGTTATTTTAAATCCTATGTGAACGGTTTTAGAAGCTTCTAGCTTCAACTTTTATGTAGTATAGATATATTTTTTTCTTACAATCATTTATAACAAACAAGTCTTAAGTTGTCTACTTATCATAACTCTTTATTGTGAATCTTATTACAAATAGTTGTGTTATTTGAGTTATGTCTTATTTTTAACGCCTAAACATTTCCTTTAATTTAACATTTTATAATGTTTACAAGAATCAACACAATTAATATAAAAGAAATTACATGATGCTTAGTTTGCAATTATTAATTTTTACGATACTGTTAGATATAATAATTCTGGCCACGGGGCGAGTACCCGTGTTTTTTGATATGCTTGCTATCCGACCCGCCCCGTCCGAGAATTTGAAAATTGGCCATGTACTTGTACCTGTCGGAAGCAAGTACGCGCCGGATCAAGTACCCGGCCAATTTTGTGTTACTTGCGGGTTACTTGACCTGTACCCGTTACCTGTCGAAGCAGAGACGGCGAAGTAGAAACGGCAAAGTAGAGATGCCGAAGCTGATGCAGAGTTATGAATATCATACACGTGGCAGGAGGAGATACAAGAGCCTATTTTGTTCGTTTATGTTAATACTCTGTTTTCGTTTGTTAAACACTTGAACATATATAAGCTCAATAAACTCTCATTGTAAAAGCATCTTGAAATCTTAATAAAAAAAACAATCTTTCTTTCTTTCTTCTACAAAGCTTTCTCTCTCTAATGGCGTACGCTTGATTGAGTGAGAGTTCCTCGCATTAAGCTTTAGCTCTTTCTTTCTTCGTGAGCTAAATCTAACGAGAAGTCTTGTGTTTGTTTTTAAGGAACAACCATAAGAGAATTACAGAGCATATAAATT
This sequence comes from Boechera stricta, assembly GCA_018361395.1. Classification (NCBI taxonomy): domain Eukaryota; kingdom Viridiplantae; phylum Streptophyta; class Magnoliopsida; order Brassicales; family Brassicaceae; genus Boechera; species Boechera stricta. The sequence goes on from CM031542.1 coordinate 7,401,718, forward strand.
CTGTAACAGTGGTATCAGAGCAAACTTTCCTTGGCAACAATGGCAGAGACGAGATCAAAGACGATTGCAAATCGAAACCAGACTTCCACTTCAGAACCGAAAGATAAACAAACTGCGATTTCGAATTTGCAACAAGATCTTGATCAATTCAAAAGTCAAATGTTGGATATGATAAAGACTTTAACGTTGAATCAACAACAAAATCCGACGGTTCAAGAAGGTTCTTCACAGATGCAGAACCAACAAGATTCAGGTAATCGAAACTTACAACAATCTTTCCCAGGGATTACTCGTTTACCTAAGATAGATTTTCTGCGGTTTTGATGGTACGAGTGTTCAAGATTGGCTTTTTCAAGTAGAGCAGTTCTTTGAAATGGATGGTACTGAGGAAGATAATAAGGTGAAATTGACTTCAATGCACTTTGATGGTATGGCTACGACTTGGCATAGAGTATTGTGTCAATCATTTTCAGGAAAGAATATCTGTAGAACTTGGGGTAGCTACAAAGCAGAATTGCTAGATAGATTCAGTGAAGTATTAGATGACCCTATTGCGGATTTAAAGAAACTTCAAGAGACTGATGGTATAGTTGATTACCATGGTAAGTTTAAACAGTTAAGGGTAAGAGTGAATCTACCTAAAGAGTATTTGGTCAGCCAATATCTTGCAGGGTTGCGTTTGGATACTCATATGCCCATTAGGATGTTCATGCCTAAGTCTACAATGGATTGCTTGATGTTAGGGAAACTATATGAGCAAGCTCATCCCTTGAAAACATCTAGCTCAAATTCATTCAGTAACAAGGGTGGAGGAACTAATAATCAAAACAAAGGGATCCTACCTTACAAGAAGGAGACTGAAGTAAGAAATATTGAAAAGGGTAGGAAATGGTTAACTAATGAAGAGATAGTATATAAAAAGGCTAAGGGATTATGCATTTACTGTGATGAAAGGTATTCTAAAGAGCATTTTCTGTCAAAACACAAAAAAAAACAGTTGTATCTGATATAATTGGATGATGATGGATATGAATCTGCAGAAAAGGAATTTGAACAAGCAGAGGAGACAATATATATTGCAAAGATCTCTGTGAGTGCTGTGAGTGGGGTATCAGATTATCATACAATGAAAGTTAAGGGACATTATGGAAATTCTGTGATCTATGTTCTTATAGACTCAGGTTCCACTCATAACTTCATTGATGTGAAGTCTGCTGCAAGGTTGAATTGCAGAGTTAAAAGTGCATGAGTGGCCAGAGTAGCAGTAGCAGATGGTAGTAAACTGGGTGTGCAAGGAAAGATTAGTAACTTTGGATGGAAATTTCATGATCAAAGGTTTGAAACTGATCTCATGGTCATTAATCTTGGTGGATGTGATATGGTGCTGGGAGTACAATGGCTAGAAACTCTGGGAGCAATCACTATGAACTTTAAGACATTGGAAATGCAATTTAGATGGGGCCAGAAATTTGTTTTACTCAAAGGACTGCATCAGGGTTCTGTTAGAGAAGTAAAAGCAGCAAAATTGATAAAGCAAGAGGAGACTCAGATGTAGTTTTCAATGTTGTATGTAGAGGAAGAGACTGATGACAATTCTATGGTTTTGTTCTGCTTATCAGATGATCAAGAAGAGAAAGAAGAACCTGTAGAGTTGATAGTATTGTTGAACAAGTATGCAGAGTTGTTTGAGGAACCTACAGGATTGCCTCCATTCAGAGAGACTCATGATCACAAGATTCCTTTGCTGGAAGGATCTAACCCTGTCAATCAAAGACCCTACAGGTATGTTATACATCAGAAAAATGAAATAGACAAGATGGTGAAAGAATTGTTGGATAAAGGAACAATTCAGAGGAGTTCTAGTTCATATGCATCACCTGTAGTCTTAGTAAAAAAGAAAGATAGTAGTTGGAGGCTATGTGTAGATTACAGAAGCCTAAACAACATGACTGTGAAAGACAGATTCCCTATTCCATTGATTGAAGACTTAATGGATGAGCTTGGTGGATCAAAAATCTATTCTAAGATAGACTTAAGGGCTGGATATCATCAAGTTAGAATGGATCCTCATGGTATTCATAAGACTGCATTTAAAACTCACAGTGGTCATTATGAGTATATTGTGATGCCTTTTGGGCTTACAAATGCACCAGCTACATTTCAAGGTTTGATGAATTCTGTATTCAGAGAACTACTGAGGAAGAGTGTGTTAATATTCTTTGATGACATTCTTATTTACAGTCCTTCTGTAGAATCACATTGGTGGTATTTAGAAGAAGTCTTCAAGCTTATGAACAGAACAATTTGTTTGCAAAAAGGAGTAAGTGTGATTTTGCAACACGTCGTGTAGAGTATCTTGGATATTACATTACTGAAAAAGGGATTGCTACAGACCCAAACAAGGTGAAAACAGTAAATGATTGGCCTATTCCCAAGAATGTGAAGCAGCTAAGAGGATTTTTAGGCTTAGCTGGCTATTATAGGTGTTTTGTGAAAGGATATGGAGGAATTGCAAGACCCTTGACAGATTTAACCAAGAAGGATGGTTTTATGTGGACAAGAGACGCAGAGGACGCTTTCACGAGATTAAAACAGCTCTTGTGCGAAGCATCAGTTTTGGCTTTGCCAAGATTTGATCAACCATTTGAGTTAGAAACTGATGCTTGTTGATATATTTGCATTTTGCATAGTTTTAGCTTGCATAATTCATACATTTAGACCTGTTATTTAACCTTTTCTTGTCATTTATTCCTAGTTTTGCATACTTAGAGTGTTTTGCATTAGGTTTGCATACATCTTGCATATTTGGCTTGTTACAGGTACTTTCAGGTGATTTTGGAGAAGTTAGACTCGAAGGCTGTCTAGGACATCAGACTCGACCTGGATGCTCTAGCAGACGAGATTGAGCTAAGCTGTCTAGGACATCAGACTCGACTTGGATGCTTTAGCAGACGTGATTGAGCTGAGGCAGGAAATGGAGCAGAAGCTCAGCTCGAGCACCCATTCTCAAGCTATATGATCGAGCTCAAGATAAAAGAGGAGTCTTGAAATTTTCCCAAGCAGCTCGAGCCCCTATACTCGAGTGGACTGCTCGAGCTCAAACTATAAAAATGCAATCTTGATTTCAACCAGCTCGAGCACACCACTCGACCAAGACATGATCGAGCTGGACCTTATCCTGCACGTTTTTACCATTTTGCCCATGGCGTTTTAGGGTTTATAAGACTTAGTATAAATACTTAATGTTGGATTAAGACGAGGGAGTTCGTTTTTAAGACCTAATTTTCGAGTTTTCTATCTGTTTTTTATTGTTCTTCCTTGTTCTTGATTTCCAGACTTTGTAATTTGATTTATACTTGTTATTTTTAGTTGATTTCTTCTGTTTCTATCATTTCTCTATCTCTTCTCTCTATCTATGCAAGTTTTTATTATTTCTGGGTTTGTGTTCTTTATGAGTTCTGAGTAGTCATTAGGGTTCTTGAGGATGAGATAGATTAGGTGTGTAATCTTAGTCTCTTAGGTGGTTTAAGAGTAGATTGTTTAATTTCCCTTCTAAATCAGTGTTCTTAATGCTAATTTCTCTCTGATCAATTGAGATTAGAACTTAGGTGTTTTTCCACCCAGAATCTTAGTCTCTTAGGTATTTTTAGTTGATTTCCATTCTCAAGCTATATGATCGAGCTCAAGATAAAAGAGGAGTCTTGAAATTTTCCCAAGCAGCTCGAGCCCCTATACTCGAGTGGACTGCTCGAGCTCAAACTATAAAAATGCAATCTTGATTTCAACCAGCTCGAGCACACCACTCGACCAAGACATGATCGAGCTGGACCTTATCCTGCACGTTTTTACCATTTTGCCCATGGCGTTTTAGGGTTTATAAGACTTAGTATAAATACTTAATGTTGGATTAAGACGAGGGAGTTCGTTTTTAAGACCTAATTTTCGAGTTTTCTATCTGTTTTTTATTGTTCTTCCTTGTTCTTGATTTCCAGACTTTGTAATTTGATTTATACTTGTTATTTTTAGTTGATTTCTTCTGTTTCTATCATTTCTCTATCTCTTCTCTCTATCTATGCAAGTTTTTATTATTTCGGTTTGTGTTTTTATGAGTTTCGAGTATAGGGTTCTTGAGGATGGGATAGATTAGGTGTGTAATCTTAGTCTCTTAGGTGGTTTAAGAGTAGATTGTTTAATTTCCCTTCTAAATCAGTGTTCTTAATGCTAATTTCTCTCTGATCAATTGAGATTAGAACTTAGGCGTTTCCACCCGTGTTTGATAAAATGCTTGACGATGATGTTAGAGATTTGCATACCTAGCCTAAGGGATTAGTCTGGGTGTTTATGATAATATTGAACTGAATCTTAATGCCTAGGGTAGATTTCTAAGGGATTGGGTCTGGAACTAGAGGGCTTTATCACTTATCAGAGTGGACTTAACTGTTGTGATGTTTGATGTCTAGGGAATAGCTTGAATAAGTTTTGTTAGACCACCTGGGTAGATTAAGAGGGCACACTGAGTCGATTACCCCATCCTTAGGAACTTCTCTTGCATTGATTGAATTCTCTGTTATTACTCTGTCTCTGTTAGCTTCTGTTAGTCCTTGCTAGTGCCTGTTTTAGTTTCTATTTCTAGTTTCTGTCTAGGTTGCTAGTCCTATAAACCATTTGCTTGGCTTGACTTGAACTGCTTGATCACTTCCTTTTTGGTTAATATCTCACCCTTATGGATTGATACCTTACTATACTACAACGAAACTTTGGTCTAGTAAGAAATTGACCTATACCACTTGTAGAATGGTCATCCTTTAGCGTATGTGAGTAGACATCTTAAAGGAAAACAGTTGCACTTATCCATTTATGAAAAAGAGTTGCTAGCAGTGGTTTTCGCAGTTCAAAAGTGGAGACACTATCTCTTAAATGGTCATTTTGTGATCAAAACTGATCAAAGGAGCCTGAAATACTTATTAGAGCATATGTTGAACACCCCAATTCAACAACAATGGTTACCAAAGCTGTTAGAATTCGACTATGAGATTCACTACAGACAAGGGAAAGACAACAAGGCTGCTGATGCACTATCTTGTGTAGAAGGGTCTGAGGTTCTAGCTATGGCTATTAGTACTGAACAAGTTGATCTTCTCACACGGATTAAAGAAGCTTATACAGAAAATTTGCTTCTAAAAGAGATCATTGATAAACTGAAGCAGAAGTTGGATTCTGTCAAGAATTTTGTGTGGTTTCAAGGTGTGTTGAGAAGGAAGAACAAAATAGTCATACCTTCAAATGTAGAATTGAAGAATTACATATTAGAGTGGCTACATGGGTCGAGTGTAGGGGGTCACTCAGGTAGAGATGTAATATAGCAAAGGATTAAGAGCATGTTCTACTGGAAAGGTGAACAAAGATGTACAGACTTTTATACGAAGCTGTGGGGTGTGTCAAAGATGCAAATATGACAATGCTGCTTCTCCAAGTTTGTTACAAGTTCTACCCATTCCTGAGACTGTGTTGTCTGCAATTTCTATGAATTTTATTGATGGTCTTCCTTTATCTAGTGGTAAATCTGTCATCATGGTAGTCGTGGATAGATTAAGCAAAGCTGCTCATTTCATAGCTTTGAGCCATCCTTACTCTGCATTATCAGTGGCACAAGCTTTTCTGGATAATGCCTATAAGTTACATGGCTTCCCAACAAGCATAGTGAGTGACAGAGATACAATTTTCTTGAGTACATTTTGGAAGGAACTTTTTGCTTTGCAGGGTGTCTCATTGAATACGTCTACAGCATATCACCCACAAAGTGACGGTCAAACAGAAGTTGTCAACAGATATCTTGAAACCTATTTGAGGTGTATCTGCAGTGAGAAGCCTCAGCTGTGGAATAAGTGGTTGTCTCTTGTAGAATACTTATATAACACTAACTATCACTCTGCAACAAGGACAACTCCATTTGAAGTAGTCTATGGACAGGCTCCTCCTATTCATTTACCATATTTGTCCGGAGAGTCTAAAGTCGAAGTGGTTGCAAGATGCTTACAAAACAGGAAAAATATGATCCAGATGTTAAAATTTCATCTTCTATGTGCTCAGAACATAATGGTTCAAGCCACGAATAGACATAGGTTTGATAGGAGCTTTCAGATTGGGGATTATGTTTTCCTGAAGCTTCAACCCTACAGGCAGAAATCAGTGATGTTGAGATTGAATAAGAAGTTAGCACCAAAATACTATGGTCCTTATAAGGTTTTGGATAAGTGTGGTGAGGTAGCATATCGCCTCCAGCTTCCACAATCTTCTCAAATCCACCCAGTGTTTCATGTTTCACAGCTCAAAATATCGGTTGGTAATAACACTACTTATACTCTTTTACCATCCGTGATAAGTGATATTGAAGTAAAGGAGCCTGAGAAGGTTCTTGAACGGAAGATGGTGAACCGGAATGGTAAACCTGCAACTATGGTTTTGATTCAATGGACTGCAGAGAATCTAGAAGAGGCTACATGGGAATTTTTGTTTGATATCCAGAAGAAATTCCCAGCATTTAAACCTTGAGGTCAAGATTTCTTAAAGGGGGAGATTTGATGCAGAGTTATGAATATCATACACGTGGCAGGAGGAGATACAAGAGTCTGTTTTGTTCGTTTATGTTTGTTAATACTCTGTTTTTGTTTGTTAAACACTTGAGCATATATAAGCTCAATAAACTCTCATTGTAAAAACATCTTGAAATCTTAATAAAAAAAACAATCTTTCTTTCTTTTTTCTACAAAGCTTTCTCTCTCTAATGGCATACGCTTGATTGAGTGAGAATTCCTCGTACTAAGATTTAGCTCTTTCTTTCTTCGTGAGCTAAATCTAACGAGAAGTCTTGTGTTTGTTTTTAAGGAACAACCATAAGAGAATTACAAAACATATAAATTCTGTAACAAAAGCAGAGACGAGATGAGACGAGACGCGGCGAAGCAGAGACTAGAGCAGAGGCGGCGAAGTAGAGACGAGAGGCGAAGAGATGTGAGTCTGAGAGGCGAAGAAGAAGAAGAAGAGATGAAAAGATTAGGGTTTGCGATTTGTGTTTTCTGGTGGGAGACTATGGTTGCAGCGCTGCGCAAGAGACTTAGTGTGAGAGTGGGGACAAGGTTTACTGGGTTTAGGTTTAATAAAGCTGATGGGCCAATATTTTCTTCTAAATTGGAAACGTGACAATTTAAGTAGACCCACTTTGATTAATTGGCTCGCGTTGTTAATTGGGCTTGGTAAGTATAAAATAAAAAAGGTCTAATGTCTTGATGTTTACGGGTATTTGAGCGGGTAGCGGGTAGTACTACGGGTAACGGGTATCAAGGCCAAGTAACTGGACAAGCAATGCCAAAAAAAAAAAAAATTCTTGGACTTGTCTTGGTACTTGCAAATAATTAGTTTAGGGACCTTAATACCCGATTTGCTAACTACGAATACTTGCTTAAACGGATAATTGATCAAGCGGATAGCAGGTAATGGACGGGTAACAAATACCCGTGCCCAGAGTTAAATTATTATTATAGTTCACGTTGTATGTATCTAGATTTAGATACTTCGACTATTTCTTTTCCACTTTTGTCTCTGTTGTCCCAAAAACCCAGAAAAGAAAAACATCATTGATGTTAGAATAGAAAACATCATTGTTATCACATGTTTTATATTTTAGCCTTTATTAATATATTATATAATTTTATTATTGATCATTACATTAAAATAGTAGAAATAAAACTAAAAATCTAACCAAACATTTACCTCTTATTTTGAAAATACAAACGAAACTTATTTTAAGACAAAATTTAAGTCTAAAATGACACATAATATAAAACGGAAGGAGTAAAATTTTACTATACTCTTTATAAATATACTAAATAAATTTCTCTTTCTAATTAATAAACTGAAATAATATAGATATAAAGGAGATTTAGTCTTAAAAACTGCATTGAAAACATCAACGACACTTTTTGTGAAACGGAGAGAAAGTAAACAAATTTGAACATTTGGAAAATCGTAAAACATCTTATTAGTAATGTACAAATAACATAATTTCCATAATTTACTTCGTCTAGGTTAAAGAATTACTTCTTCAGTTTGTTTACCATAAATATTTCTGCTTGATGTACTGATACATTTTCATATTATTAGCTATAAAAATGTGTAAAATTTTATTAAAATATTTTCAAAAAAAAAATTATTTTTAATAAGAAATAACAAATTTGGTGTAACCATTATCCTATAAAAAGTTGGTAGACCTTACAAAATTTGTCCTTAATTAATCCATTACTTAGTATGTTTGTCCTCATGATCGAGCCTTGTAAGTAAAACAAGTATCAGCAGTTGGAGGAATCTGTTGAGCTCATCATAGAGGATTCAAATGGCATCGGATTGTGAGTATATTCTCTAGTATGAGAGATGTTGGAGGTCGTGATTCGTGTGAATCGGGCCTGCAGCGGCATCAGATCTGATCTCACTAATCTAGTTCAAGTTGTTGATAACAAGCACACGTTTTCATTATGAGAGAGACACGAATATTTTTATCGCTATAAGAATGAGATCAAAGAGAGAAGGGCTGCATGTATAATCTTATCGCTATGGTAAGTACAAAAGCCACATATCTGACATCTCAATCTATGTATTAAGTTGGATCTTAAATGCACTATGATATGATTTTCAGTAACTAAAATCATAAAATCAGATCAATAGGTTATAAAATAATATAAAACCATAACTAAAATACTACGAAATAATATATTCAACTGTCAAATTCTTAAATCAATGATCTCGCAAACATCTCATATTTACGGCTCAAAAACCACGTTTATGTATATACTTTGTTAGACTTCAGAGGTCAAATAGAACAAACTTACTTTTAAGTTTGAACATAAAAATATAATAACATACACTAGTGGTACATATTACAGTGTTTTATGAACACAATCTCGTGTAGACAAGTAACAGATATGTCTATCTATACAGACTTATTTTTGAGACTTGTCCACACTCAACATTTGAAGATCCCTCATGCATGTTAGGTTGTAGTAATTATCACTCTATTTACATCTTCCGCATCCTATACAACCTCTTCCTTTCTAAACATCTCTCTACTACTTCCCATATGGTTCACATTATGCGTACCTTGCTCAGTTTCTGCGATTTCATAGTCTTGAACGGAAAACCCGTTTCTTAAAACCAAGATTTGAGTTCTTACGGGAGGAGGAAGTGGCATATGGTTGGCCGTTGAGAGAACCCGCAAATCTGATATCCCACCCTTCGATGTTCTTTGGAACACATGAGTCGAATAGGAATTGCCCGAGAACGCTGTGAGCGTTTATACTCGTTGGTTGGAGTGGGCGGAAGGATGATCTTTCTCTCTGTTCTTCTTGTGATGATGATGGATCGTTGCTGCTGCTGTTGCTTTGATATGGTGCTGAGCTGGGTAAGAAAAAGTGGTCACTTGGCCCAGTGGCTACTCTTCTTAGGCTTTGGTTAGAGTTCACAGCAACTTTCTGAAGGTCGCATATTAACTCAGAGATCTCATCATGCGTGTGAGCTCTTTCTCCAAGCTGCCGGATTTTCTGTAAGTGAACTGACACGGCCTTTTCTAGAAAATTGGAAATAACATCTCGGTATTGTATAGGGTTATGTGTGTAGTGTCCTAAAGAAAGAGAGGAGCAAAAAAAGACAAAAAGCTCAGAGTTTGTAGCATTGACAGTCAAAATCAAAAGCTATCTCTGGGCCACGGACTAACCATTGTCATAGAATGACTAGCCATAAGAGACCTTGTGATGACATATGCCGCATATCATAGATATTTTCATAACCATAACATGTTATATGTCATGACTAACCTGCATGAGGAGAATTTTTCCACTTGACAACCTTAACTTCTCCTCCCAGTTCCTGTAATTGATGGGTGAAGCTTGAAATTACTTGGTGGGGAGCAAGGTCATCATTCTCGGAGCACAAAATGAGATATGGAGCCCCAATTTCCTGTAAAAGTAAAAGGATAAGTTATCTTATGTTAGCTACAAATTTGAGAAGCCAAAATCAGAGAAGGCATAGAAGGTCAGTGGAAACTTACAACCGATGAGTAGAGGGCCTGCCAGTACTCACTGCGTTGGGATTCAAATCTTGTAAGATATAAACCGTCCAGCCCAGAAGAAATCCCTTTAGCCACCCAAGATACTAGTCTTGAAGGCCCAGACATTCGCCGTATGGTGGGATGTAGTGCAAATTTCACATTCAGATCACTTGTAAAATCCAATGGGCCAGAGTCGTAGACATGTCCAGAAATACAGTTTCTAACCAAATGGCTATCATCCTTCACAAATTGAAAAACAACGGATGAGTCGAAATTGAACCGAGGGAGAAACAACATAACTAGACCTCTTACCCAAACTAAATGAACTATTTTAATGACTTAAATAAAAGTATATAGGAGACAATTCTCACCGGATGTATTTGAGCTTCACAATCACCCATGATCACCTGCATTGTTTAAGATTTTTAGATACCATACGAACAAAACATAAAAGTAGCACAAGATGACCACAAATTAGCTGAAAGTTCAAACCTTTTAACTTACCTGTAATACTTTGTACATACAAGCTTTGGGAGCCCCAGAGAAAGCTAGAAAAATAACAGGACATGGTCTAGTCTTTAGCTCCTGAACAATAACAGCAGTGGCAACATTAACTAATACACCAACCCGCAAGAAAACCGTCAAGAATCATTAAGCATAAGCTTGTAAAACACAGAAAAATAATCCTTCAAATTCATGATCAGAACCTTAAACGTGAAAAGCCTGAAAATTTTAGCTGGAACTTACCTCAACGAGTTCAGAAAGAAGATGAAACGCTAGAGAGAGAGCCATTTCAGGATAATACCTGAAAACATGAGACAAATAAGTAAACTACTAAAAGAGATTCTCAAAGCATCAAAACTGGAATATCAAAAACCTAGCTATGGAATCTTTCAGATTCTGTACAGATTTGATTGATAAGAATTTGAAAACAAAAAACAGTGAATTCAAAAACAATCTAGTACCCAGTTTTTTTTTCAATTGGTTAATCAAATCTAATTTTGAAGAAAAACCAAAAGAACCAAAAGATTCTTTCTGATAAATGCTCTTTTACAAAACCTAAGCTACACAAAACCATTGATTAGCTATCTACAAAACATCCCCACATCATCGGAAAATTCTCAATTTGCTTATTCGCCGGCGACTTACTCAAGAGACAGACAGAGAAGGAGAAGGAACTTACGCAGTGAGAAAATCAGCGCAGCAAACAAGAGAATTCCAACCAAGAGAAGAGTAAAGATCAACGAAATTCATAAGATGATTCTCGTTAATCGAACTCCAAACAAAGATCACAACAACACCGTTAGATCCACCTTCCGCCGCCGCAGCCGCAGCGTCTATCTCTTTATCTATCTTCTTCCCCCAGTAAACCCTACCTCCGCCAATCATAGCTCCGATTTAAAAGCTCCGGCGAAAACTCAAAAGTTTTGTAATCAGATTTGGTTATGTGAACCACTCGAAAGATGAGATCTTTGGGATACGGGTCCGTGGTTGTTATCATCACCCACGTCAGATCCTTGTGTGTATTATTTTACCTCTTGGCGCAATTTAGTTTCACTCGGGTTATAATGCGCCTTCTTTTTTTTTTTGACGACTTCGTTTCTTTGCCACGTCATGGGTTTACCGTGGAAGTAACGGTCAAATACGATAAACCAAGACTTGTTTGATCCATCTACGCTTCCTACAAGAAGTGCAAAAGGTCTCTTTTTACTACATATAGTTTTCTAGATGAACGTTAGATTTTAAAGAGCAAACTCACGTGACTAAAGATATGATCTTCATATCCCTAATCACATGAGATCTAGTTATATCGATATCGAATATACAATAAATTAACGATGAGATATTATGAAGATTATCTCTTTAAAGGGTTCCTCGATCCCGTCGATCCCTCCAAAATTACAGCATGGAGGTTGACAAAGTCTAATTTGACCACAGTTTCTTCAAATTCATGCCCGTCTAAAGTTTTGAAGATACCTATTCCACTTAAGCGACAGAAATGATATTCTATTTTCATTTCGATACTTGCGTCTCCGCGGATAATGCTCTGGCAGCCTTGATACTTGTACCCACTTTAACGGATACCCGCCCAAACAAGTATCCGCCCAAAATTTAGTTACTTGTGGGTTACTTGCCTTGATATTTGATATCCGTTTTTTTTCAAGTACAAGTACCCGCATAGCAAGTATTATCATTACCTGCTTTGTTTTTAAAACCTTAAACTTGAATAATACATACATACAAAACTTTAAACCTGAATAATAGATACATATAAAACCTTAAACCTGAATAATACTTACTTAAACCCGAATATTACATACATAGTTATTGAGTTACATATCAAATATTTTAGAAAGTGTTGTAACAGATTCAACTGATTCCAAGTCTGCTGTTATGTTCAGTGTCAAGCTGACCTGAAAACATATAAAATGCTAAGCAGTTAGAAAATATGCAACAGGTAAAGAGCAGCCTAACGACTCAATAAATAAGAAAAAACTACTAGTGTATGTATAAGCTAGAGTATATAAATAATATCACGTCTGGGGTATATTAATCAACTTCTAGAGAAGAAAACAATTCCTAAGGAGAGGCAAGACTATGAAACCGTACCTCATCATTTCCATGGGGTTTGCTTCTGAAACCAATTGATATTCAATATCTGCAAACCAGAAACCACATCACAACCATTAACCCAATAAAAAATTCAAACTCGCAAACGATTCTCAAAACTCACTAACACAAAATTCCAAAATATTCCAAAATATTCTTTAGGGTTTTTTATGTTTCGACTGGGCATGGGCCGAAATGGGCCTAATTTTTTTAAAGCCTTAAAGGTTTAGTGTTAAAGGAACGGGTATAGGTTTACGGGAACAGATAGCGGATAGCGGGTACCAAGGCCAAGTAGTGCCAAAAAAATAATCTTTGAACTTGTCTTGCTACTTGCAAGTAATTGACTTAATGGCCTTATTACTTGGCTTGAAAACTATGAGTACTTGCTAAAACGAGTACTTGATAGAACGGGTAGCAAATGATGGGCGGGTATTAAGTACCCGTGCCCAGGGTGAATTCCACTTGTAGAAAATACATATACTGATCGATTCTCTGTCAAGGACCCTGAAGATCTCAATTATTTTCTTGGTATTGAAGCCCATCGAACATCCGAAAGACTTATCTTCTACACTTTGTTCTATCGTGAAAGATACAATTTGCCGCGATATGTTTAACTGTTAGACTGCGATATGTTTAACTGTTAGACTATTACAATAAATTTATTTGGTATGGTGAAAGTCCGGTATGTAGAAACTACCACAACAATCTTTGTAATCTTTTTTTTTTTTCAAACATGAAAACTGGGTCGGTTTTATGATTCTATCTATATTCTTTTGATTTACAACAATATTTTTAGATACAACATGCATACAAAGAGGATTGTCTAAAATTCCCGATATATTTATAAGATAATAGAGTCCCAGCCAACTAAAATTTTATTAATTATATACAATGGTAATGACCCGCTCACATCGTTTATACAATTCAATTTGCTTCTTGCATGATCCACACTTTCTCTTTATTTATATATAATGGAAATGACCCTCTTACTTCTTTTTGTCAATGTCTCGGATTAATTTGTCTAGTTTGATTTTCCAATGTATCTTCTTATTATAAACAATCTACTTTTATAAACGTTATTGCAAAACCTGTTATTTTAAATTTACATGATTTTGTCATTCTTATATTTTAAATACATGCCGCCCATGGCCTTTTGAAAAAAATCTTTACCTATAAGAGTGATCATGTTTAGTTTTTTTTTTAATTGTAGAAAATGGTCCAAAAATTAAGCTTTTATAATATTTTATATAAAAGGTCCAATTATTTTTTTGACGTACAGGTACAACGTTATTATACTTGGGGTTTGTTGTTAGAATATGTTAAGTTTTAGTTAACAACTCAAACTTGGTCTGAGTTTGTTAGGTGCTATCATGCAATTGCTATAAATTATTTTTTTATTTTAATTTTGGTTGAAACGACTACAATATAAAAAAAAAGTTGGAAAAAACCCTAAATTAATTTAATGGCTTTGATTGGTAGCTTAATTAAGAGCAGTTGGAAGTTCGACTGTTCGTTTGGTTGGTAGCCTAATATTTTAAATTATTTTTGTCATCTTTTTACAATAATATTTTTACTATCCAACTGCTGGTTACTAATCATAATTATTATTTAACCGCTCATTTTAATTCAATCTTTTTTTCTTTTTCGTCATCTCTAACAGCCTTCTCTTTAACGGCCTTCTTTACAACCGTTAAAAAATATTTAGCAACCTTGTTTAAACAATGTTACCAATCAAACCCAATGTTGTTGATCTTCTCATTTGCAGCGATTTTGAACCTATCTTCATATAAACAAAATTGGGTTAATCTTTAGGGATAAACTATGCTATTTTTTCTCAAAATTACTCTTAGCCCCATATTACTCTTTAGAAACTTTAATGACTCGATTCACTCGAAGCAATAATTTGTGTTATATATGCGTTAGTTTTTGAAACAGTTTCTTTAGCTTTCCAAAAGTAAAAGTCTCATTAATATGCTCAAAGATCGTATTAGCCTAGGTATGGTTACAAACTACATGTTACATGCAAGATTCTTAAAGGGCCGATGACTATGAACATAGGTGCATAAGGGAGCATGAACATGATATTTAATGTGTATGAATATGTGAGCATGAATACGAGACTCGATGAATTATTTATGTGTTCGTCTTTATGTGGTAATTTTGTTACTCATACCTTTTTCTGATGCATGTGAAGAGTAGTGATTAGTGTATACACTAGAGACCATAAGTGTATCATCATTTTCAATTGGGGTACTGCAATTGGTGGCTCTGACAAAGTGTTCAAAATATTGATGTTTGTAAGTGGGGTGTTTTTGGGTACTAAATCTTTACCTTTTATTGATTTGTACAAAGCTTGTTTGGTAGCTAAATGAATTCATCAACTACTTAAAGTTGAATTTTATAAGACATTTTTCTTTAAAGGAACCTCTCTAAAAATGTATTCATGAATCAAGTAATCAGCCGCCATCAACAAAGAAAAACTTGATCATATATATGTGTTATCTAAAAAAGTAAATATATATGTTAAGAAAGCACCACGTGTCAGGTACAACAAACTTTGGTTGTTTGTTTCTCAGTATCTTGGCAAACTCCATGTAAAGCCGGCACTGATTTTTACGAGACTACAAACGACGGAAAAAAGGCCACTTTGCACATGTTTATAAAAATAAAAAAAAGTTTCATCAAAACAAAGAATTGA
The DNA here is from genome assembly GCA_018361395.1 of Boechera stricta. Classification (NCBI taxonomy): domain Eukaryota; kingdom Viridiplantae; phylum Streptophyta; class Magnoliopsida; order Brassicales; family Brassicaceae; genus Boechera; species Boechera stricta. The sequence continues at coordinate 7,417,122 of CM031542.1, forward strand.
ATATGTTTAACAACAGCATTAAAAATTTTAAGCATCAGATATCAATATTTTTTTTTAAATATGATTCTCCTTGCATTTTTACTTGCGAACTCATCCATCAAACTTTCATAGTCAAGTTTTTCCGCCATATCCCTTTCAATGGACAATATTGACAATCCATTCAGCCTTTCTTGTGACGGAGCTGGTTCTGCGTAATGGTCCCTGATTTCAAAGAAGAAAACTGAACACAATAGCTAATCATTATTTGAACCAAAACTGAGAAACAAGCACATCTATATGATTTTACCTAGCAATTATATATATATATATATAAGCCGTGATCAATAAGTTTAAAAAGTAACAGAGGAAAAACTTACCAATGAAAGCTGAATTTATGAGATGAATTCTATAAAGTATTAGATAAAAGGCTGAATCGATGATTTGAGAATAATGATGATAATTTTAGAAGCAGTTATTTGAGAAAAAGGATGACAAAAAGGCTGATTGTGAAGAACGATGGTAGAGGGAGAATAGGAAGAAGATGAAACGATCAATTGTGATTTAGGTTAATTAGGAATTTTTTTGTTTTCATAGGATTTATTTATTTATACTGAAAAGTGAACGAACAGGAGGAGTTTCGAACCTGGGACATGAAGAAGCAACATCAACTTTATTACCATTACACCACATAACAATTACAGTACTTAAAGGCCGAAATTTGTTTATAAAATAACAGGCCGCAAGCATGGGCTTGCTTTGCTTGGCCTAAGGGCCGGCTCTGACTCCATGGTCGACATTTCAGTATTCATCTAAAATATAGGCTTTATGATCAGATAGGTTCTAATCTATGCCTGATGATATCCTTATTATTTGATGTTGTGATGTGACATTTTAGCGGCAATTTTTATGCTTCTTCCATATACACAGTCGTTCAGAACACTCTGGGGAACACACACACTGATCCTATTGATAAAACAAAATATCAAGATACAATAGGCATCTTCAATACTTGTTTATTATCTCTTTTTCGGCCTCATCGCCTCTCATGCTTCAAGCTTACTCGGATGCCAATTGGATATTAGATTGAGATTATTTTATGTCAACTAGACCTTATATTGTTTGTCCTGAAAACCACCATATCTTATTAACCTTCAACATAAGCAAAATACCAATAATTGGTGATCAATGCAACCGAATTTAAGTGGTATCTTCTCTCTTAGATCTTCATTCCTGTTGGATATGAGATGTTCCCCTTTACCTAAGCCCGGTCCAAATTAGAAATTGACCTAATCAAGATGGAAGAATTTGGCCCATCGCTCAGTTCGGCCCAATAGTGAATCACCGATTTGAAAGGGTAAAAAAGAGAATCCACACAAGCAATGAGAAAACCCTAGGTCGCCTAGCTTTCCTATAAGCAAGGAATGATAACATAGGAGAAAGGATCCCTGATTTCATGCTAACACACCTGGTAAGAGTTTCTTGTAAACATCTAGCTCATCATTCTGAGTTCGGCAACTTAGCTCGGTTTTCTAAATTTGACTCAAATAACTTAGTCCGACATCATAAAGTCTATCATGTAATTGTCGAACTTCAGTTCATTTTATAAGAAATTCTTTGTTCTTCCCTAAAAATCTATACTAAATATCTGTTCGATCTCGGGCCCTCGACTAGCCATGGGTGTTCGGGTATACGGGACGGGTCGGGTCGGATAATTCAGGTATAGGGTAGTTCGGGTATCTCAATCTAATACCTGTTCGGGTATTTGTAAAAATCGATTCGGGTTTGGTTCGGTATTTTTCGGATATATGTGTTGAGAACCAGAATATACCTACATATTTTTGGGTTTGGCTCGGATTCAGTTTTTTTTACCCATATTTACTTAGATCTACCCGAATTACCCAAAATACCCAGAAAAAAAATATTGGTTACTTTTTATCCAGATATATCCAAATTATCCGAAAATACTTGAATTATCCGAAAATATCTAATATATTCAGGTTTTATAATTGTAATTTTGGGTATTTGAGTTATTACAAGTATAAGTATAACTAATATTTTTTTGCTATGTACTTGTATTTTGGATACTTTCGGGTACCCACGAATATCGGATTCGGTTCGGTTCGATTCGGGTTTTTCGGGTATATAGGTTTATGATCCATTCGAATATTTCTAAAAATCGGTTCGGATATTTTCAGATCGGTTTGGTTCGGATATTCGGGTATCGGATATTTTGCCCAGGGCTAATCTCGGCATCAACAATTCCCTTTTGGAAAATCTCCAACAATATACTATGATAACATTTGTGTCATTTTTTTATTATTATCGAAGTTCAAACTTTTGCGGGTTCTACATATCTGGAGCGGGACTCAAACTATGTTAAACATTTGTGTCGTTTACCTTTGTGGCAATTTGGTGTTTCACTTTCGCACATCACCTTTAGTTATCATTTCGGTTTCGGGCACACTCAAAGTGAAAATCTTAAGATCTCTCACATCAGCTATTCGTAAATCTTGCAGACGCCACATATTTTGCTTCATGGATTTGTCGGTTAACAGAGTTGTTTATATTCGTATATATCCAAATCTTTATTTGTTTTAGATTATGATCTTCTAAAAATCTTCTCATATCTAAACCAACATTAAATATGTTGTTTGGTTTGGTCTCTACCTCAACTTCCCAGTTTTGTCGGATTTTATTTCACGATTACGAGACTCAAGAAAACTAAAACGTAGGTGAAAACAAGAAAGCTAACTGTGTAGATTAAGTCAACATTCAAACCCAAAAATAGGAAGAATCCAATAACTAAAAAAGAAAAGCATAAGTCAAACCTAAAAAATTGGAATGGGTCACACGTTATCAAATACTAATACAGTATCTGATGCTTCTTAAATGAAAACAAATACATATAAAATAAAAAAGAAGAGGCATAGTGTGCATGTCGAAATCATCGAAACGACACCGTTTCATATTTCATAGCTGAAGAAGAGCTTCGTCTCGAACTTTGTGTTCAATTCCCAAATAGTTTTTTTTTTTTCCTTTTTCTTTACTCCTGTGTTAGTGCAAACATCTAAATTCCCAAGAAGCAAAAATATAATCTTAATTATTAGTTTTAGAGATCCGTAAATTCAAAGCAACAACAACGTTCTTGGGCATCTCTAATCATTGTTTTATAAAGAGAGAAATTTTCTCGACGATTTTTTTTTTTTCCCTGGAAATTTTTCTTTTTCATTCTTTTGTATGGGCTGATCAGAGAAAAAGCCACTTTGTGTTTTCGATTCATTCATTATAGTGTTTTTTTAGCTGGATGGTGTATGAATAATTCAATGCTCTCTTCTCTTCTCTCCTAAATCTGTCTCTCTCTCCTTCTCTCTCTCTCTGTTTCTCTATTTCTCTTCCGAAGCAGCCATGGGGGACGAACACTCTCTCATTCCAAAGGTATCTTTTTGTTTTGTGGGTCTTTAGGCTTTTCCTTTGTTATGCTTAATCTGATTAGGGTTTCTTGTTTTGAGTAATCAAATTGTACAAAGCTATGATTTTTTAGGTGTTTCGTTTGATTTGGTATGAACTATTCTGTAAAAATTGACGCTTTCTGCATCTGGGGTCTTGCGTAATTTTTGAATTTTGAGGTGTTTTTGGTTCTCTTTCAGGCAAATTAATGATACCCATGTTGTTTTTGCCCTTGATTTAAGGTTTTTGTTATTCTAAAATAAGCAAAACAAGCCACTTAACATGAGGACATAAATGTTTTTTTTTTTTTAATTTTCGTTTGCAGGATAGTTTTGTCTTCAAGCTTCCTAAAAAATCCCCACTTGTGTTAAGGATGGTTGTTCTCTTGTTTGTGATGGTCTGTGCTGTTTACATTTGCTCCATTTGTTTGAAGCAAATTGGTGTAGTCCCTAGTGCTGGATTCTTGGATGTTGAAGTGTTTGAGAGGCCGTGTCCTGAACCTAATATCGAACCTTGGGACATACCTTATGTTCATTATCCTAAACCTAAGACTTATAGCAGGTAATGAGAGTGTTTGTTTTTCTTCGGTTTGGTTATTTTTCTAGTGCTTATGTGTTGATTTGTATGTTTTGTGGGTTGGGAATTATTTAGGGAGGAATGTTCGTGCAATCCCGTTAGGTATTTCGCGATCCTCTCGATGCAGAGATCTGGTAGCGGTTGGTTTGAGACTTTACTAAACAATCATACTAACATAAGCTCCAACGGGGAGATCTTTTCGGTTAAAGATAGGAGGGCTAATGTGTCGACCATTTTTGAGACCTTGGACAAAGTATATAATTTAGATTGGTTGAGTAGTGCTTCTAAGAATGAGTGCACCTCTGCCGTTGGTTTGAAGTGGATGCTTAATCAGGTAAGGTTCTCAATATTTAAAAAATTGCTAGTCTCTTTATACTGAACGTTTACTTATTGTTTAAAATAGCTAAGATGCTGAGCTTATCAATTTGCGATTTATGTCCTTAGAACAGATCCTACACTACGAGATGCTCTCTAATGCTGTTACTTGGTTAGTGTTCAGGCTATATAATTTAAGTATAGGACTATAGGTTTTAGATAAGAGCTGCAATCTTTTGCGTTAGATCCATAAAATAGACTTTTCTGCTTTAGGGAAGAACTGTTCTGTCATTGTAAATGCTGATAAAATGTTTTGACTGATTTGTCATAAAGAAGGATAGGGTTCTGGTTTTGATTGATTTCTGTTTGTACTTCTCGCCCTTGACACATGTGTTTGATTGTATTCTGATGGTTCTTATCTCTGTAAACGAAGAATCGAGTTCCAGTAGCCTTAATGTGTTTGCTTACCTTGTTAGTTCCCCTATCTTGGTTTATTGGTGGATTCTTTATACTTTTAACTCGTATGATTCTTCATATTTCATTTTGTGTTTCATCTTGTTTATGTTTTAATGTGATTGGTTGTTGGGGATGAAACATATGCAGGGTCTAATGAAACACCATGAAGAGATAGTAGAATACTTCAAAACCCGAGGCGTATCTGCTATTTTCCTCTTTAGAAGAAACCTTTTACGCCGGATGATATCAGTTCTTGCAAACTCTTACGATAGAGATGCTAAGCTATTAAATGGTACTCACAAGTCCCACGTCCACTCCCCTAAAGAGGTTTCCCTCTCTCTCTTCTTTTTTTTTTGCATGTGTCTGCACATTTGGCTCTGCAAAACTAAATGTTTGAAACAATGGGTTTCAGGCTGAGATATTGGCGCGCTACAAGCCATTGGTCAACACGAGCCTTTTGATACCTGATCTGAAGCAGGTTCAAGAGATGACTTCAAAAGCACTTGCTTACTTTAATACCACTCGCCATATCTTCGTGTACTACGAAGATGTTGTCAAGAACCACACCGTGAGAACATTTTGTATTCTCAAGGTTCCTAACTAGTTTCAGTGCACATATTGTTCTTATTAAGCCCAGTATTTTTTTTTCCCTTTTGCAGAAACTAGACGATGTGCAAGAGTTTCTAAAGGTCCCAAAACTCAATTTAAAGAGTAGGCAAGTAAAGATTCATCATGGTCCGTTGTCACAGCACGTACAAAACTGGGAAGAGGTTCAAAATACACTGAAAGGGACCGGTTTTGAAAACTTTCTACTTGAAGATTACCCCAACTAAATTAACTCTAGGAGAGAGTGATGTACATAAACCTCTCTCAAGGAAGGGTCAGACCAACTTGTAGGAAAGTTTTGGTAGTGCCACGAACAGGTTTTGCAAGTCTTTATCTTTTAGTTATCTCTGTTTCTTTCCAAGATCTAATCAAGTTAGCTTTTGATTCGATTCATTCTTTATCAGGAAACTAAGAGTTCTATTGTAATCGGAAACACGATCTGGTTCATCCTCTTATTTGCTTCTAATGATTAGAACAAATTGTTTATATGAAATTGTTAAACTATTTGCTTCTTATTTGCGTAAGGATTTGCGCCACTTTGATTGTTAAAGTGTGAAATTGTTTATCACATTGGTTTATATGTATTGTGCAGTTGATTTTGTAGTCGTTTTAAGATGGTCACTTAACTTTAATTAATTGCAAACTGAATCGATGGGGACACAAAAGGGACTCTCTATTTTTGCGTACATATAGATGAGAAAAATATGTAATATTCAGGACCATTTCTCTTTAAACTGACATTTGAGAATTCGATTTGGTTCTTTGGTTTAGGAAAAATAACAACAAATATAATGAAATACTAGAATGAGAAGACACATGCATTTTCTGAATAGAATATGTTGAAAAGGAAAATACTAAAGAAATAAAATCCTAAACAAGCTCTTCTTTTATGATCACAAAATGTTTTAAAGCTTCATCGTCGCTTTTTCCACCGTTGTTGACCCTATTCTCTTGTTTGGTCTTTTGAGACTTACCATGAACTTCTTGATTAAATTTACAATATTTTCTTTTGTTCCTTGCACGAAGTCTCTGTTCTCTTTCTTTGCTCGTCTCAGTCTTGTAGTGAGATAACATATGTGCAGCAAACTTTTGAGAAGTATCAAACACATCATTGCACTTAGGACATGTATATGGACCATATTTTTCATATGGTAGACTATGTGTCCGACCATCATACTGATCATCGTCACTTCTCTCGTTTTCTCCAGACTCAATGTAATCAGTAGTTTTTTTGAAAAGATTAGTTGGTTTAAGGATATTTTTCAAAAAACGACCATCTTGGAGAATACGTTGGTCATGTTTGTGATTTGATGACAAGGAAAACATGTCTAGATGTTGACAATATGCAGAATCTTGGCGCGGAAAAATGACATTAAGAGGTTTAGGATTTAAAATCTCGCACTGTTTATCAAAAATATTTGGAGGAGAAAATGTAGGATTCCAAAAAGTATTAGTTTTAGAATTCATAGCACGTTTGACACGTTCAATATCATATTGTACAGTGTCAAATGTATTAGTAGGAATAATAGCAGTATATCTATTTGTAATGGTTTGAGTGAAAGAAACTCTAGTAAGATGAGAATGATTTTTGATAGAGAAATAATTGTCACTCATCATATGGTTTTTCACATGTGAATTTTTAAATCCAAAAGAAGATGAAGAGACATGTGAATTTTGAAAAGAAGTAAAAGAAGGAGATGAGGAAAACAAATCTTCATGATTCGTGTGATCAGAGGTCATGAACATCGATCGAACCATTTTAGAATTTTGATTCATTTGGATGGGGAAAAAACCACGATTGTTAGTATCATCACCATGAAAATTAGAATTATTTGGAATAGAAGACATTTCGAAAGATAGATAGAGCATATCTTATGTCGTTTGCCTTATCCTTTTATATAAAATCCACATTGGCAAAAAAAGATATTAACCTCAAAAACGGAAATTAATCTTTAAATACGAAAGGAAAAAAATCTACTTTATTTTATCTATTTTGAGATTACATTAAATATTTATAATAAAAAATAACCGAATTAGTCATTTATTTCCCCGAAAACACCTTTATTTATTTGGTAATATATGGATGCAATATAAGAATTTGATTTCCTGTCATATACCTGGATTCGGTAGTTGAAAATAGGGATAATATTCCAATTTTAATCTGTTATGTTAATATTTAATGTAATTTACTTTAGGAATATATATTCATGTGTTAAACATTGTTGACGTTGTGTCATCTATCTTACTTTTGTTTGGTGATATGGTTATATAATTTTGCTTTATCATTAAGTTCAATAAGTTTATTCACTAATTATTATTAAATAAGTATTTATAATTTGCATGGTGGAGTGATTTGCAATGCAATCTTATCTTATAATTTTTTCTCATAGAAAATCTTATCTTATAAGTTATAACTCAGCTAAGCCAAAAGTTGTTAAAAAATTAAGGATGATTCATTTATTACAGAAAATGAGAGGGGCACTTATTCCATTGATATTATTGACCCCATATTCTACTTTGATAAAGATTTGGAAAATCATTAGTGAAATAGTTTTTTTTTTTTTTTGTCATCTATTGTGCACAACAAGCCGTCCATTAGCCTAATTAACTTCATTGTAGGAGAAAAGATTTGATCTGCTTATGAATGTCACTAGACCGCGATCACTTCTCGGTTACATAAAATAGATTACGATATATATATATATATATATATATATATATATTAAAGGAAATCTCCATTTTTTTTGTTACTCTCACTCTTGTCGTGAAATGACAGATGTAGAACAAAAATGTAAAAATGTAAAAATGTCAAACACACTGTTTTTTTTACTTTGATAATATGTCAAACACACTGTTTTTTTTTACTTTGATAATATGTCAAACACAGTGTTGCACTTAAATATTTATATGAACCGTATATTTTTTTTTTATGGTAGACTATGTATCCGATCAATTGTTACTTTTCTCTATCTTTTAAAAATTTAATAGATATCAAACTGAGACACATATTGTTGTCTAAAACGTTAATGCCAAAATTTTAGAAAGATAGGAAGTAGGAAAAAAAATGATCCTACCAAAATCGTTTGACATTAAACGAATTCTTTCAAAGTATTGGAAAGATACTTTCTTCCAAAGCAAGTTAGGGGTTCTTTCTTTAAAAATACAAGTCACATAATATTTTATCTACAATTCTAACGCCAAACTGTTCACTAAGAAAATTAAATAGAATTAGAAGAGACATAATGGCAGATGACTTAACCAAAACATATTTTGATTACTTTAATCTATAGAGAAAAGTAATTTATGAAGTTTGCAAAATCAACCTTATAATCGTCATCCATTCTAAGGGAGGACTGAGTTTGGGAAAAAAAAAACCAAATAACCCAACTGAGGTGAAAGATCCAACCTTAGTAAAAGATTTAGCACAGTGGCACTAAAAATGTATAAATCCATATTATCGCAAAACCTATGGTCGGAAAATGTGAACGGAATACCGACAAGTAGTCTAGAGAGTCCAAGAAGGGTGTTTTAACTCTCTAGAATCAGGTAAGTAATACTAGGAGTAAGTGAGATAAAATTCGGATCCTTTTCTAGTTGGAGAAAATGTTGCATTTATAGAGCTTTTACCTCTACGGGTTAGTATACCGGGTAAAAGCATGGGTTCGGGTCAGATCCAAGTCCATCGGTTTGGTCCAGTACTATGAACTCGAGTGTTTTTCACCTACCACCATTATTGTTATGCGTCTATAGGAGGGACAACAAACCTCAAACTCGTAGGTGATGTAAGCTCCCTACCGTCTGCAACGTAAGATACGCCGGAGCAAACATTGGGTTGTTTTTTCTGTTGGTTTTCCTCCTAGTGGGGAAACCAATTTTTGTTTGGTTAAAGAAGAACCAAACTTGGGTTAATTATTGAGTTAGGGTAAATAAGAGATATATATATATATATATATATATGTATCTTATCCTAATTGTACAATAAGAGAGAAAAAAAAAAGTGAGAAAAGTGGCTGATTTTCGTTTTGGAGAAGAGAGAAAACAGAATCGCCGTTTTCGTTTCAGAGCACGATCGGACACTCAAACGAACTCTGATCTTGCTGATTTTTGGTGAGTAGCTTCGTGACTCAGTGGTCTTCAGATTCAACGGTGGGATTAAGTTTTCAACGGTTGGTTTGGGAGATATCGGAGTTTTACCGAAGCTGTTCGTGACTGTTAAGCTGCAGAGTATTCAGCAGCATCTATTGGAGTGTTTGAGAAATCCGACGGTGAGTTCTTCTCTGATTGAGCTGAAATTTTGCAGAGGTGTTCTTGACTCGTTTATCTTGGATTTGTACGGTGGAGATCTTATTTGGTGGCCGGAATCCTAGTGAACGTAGAGTCGTTTGTGACTGCAATTTCTAGGCTCTTGTTGTGCTGTCTTTTGTTGTCTCTCTTGTGTTGGAGATTAGTTCTTTGGAGCTTGAGTCTCTGGATTTGTTCTGTGAGAACAGAGAGGATGTGGTTGTAGCTCAAAACATTTGATACAGTGGATTTTGAGTGGACTACGGTCCCGTGGTTTTACTCTTCACACTGAAGAGGTTTCCATGTAAAAATTTGCGGTGTTATTTATATTATCGCATTGAGTTCTTACTGTCATTACACATATATTCCTCACAGGTTTACACAAGTGCGGGGAAGATTATTCCGCTGCTCCGCTGTGCGTTTTTTTCCCCAACATTTTCAATACCAGTTCATGTAGCTGTAAATGTTCTATGATTTATAGATGAGCTGTTTTATCTATTACAAGACTAATGTAAAATATTTTTACCGTTTAACTTAGAAGGATGGGTCTCAAAAATTTGAATATTCAAATATTTGAATATAATTTAAATATGTCGTTTAAAGTGAGTACCTGACCCGAGTTTTGATACAAAAACCTATGATATGTGTTCTTTGCTCCCCGTTGTTGTTTGCTTCTTTGTCTGACCATATAGGTCTTTCTCAGTTTGGTTCTTCGCGGCGTATCAAAACCGTTAGCGAACGAAAGAAAATTCAAATGGCCTAACCCATAAATTGATGACTAAGAAAAAAAAGATTAATAGGATTCATATATGTTTATGTTCATAGCTAAAACTCTGGTCGACTAGTATCTTCTATTGTGGGAAAGGGAAACATATACGTCGTTTTTAGTAATTGGTTCAGACTGGAGGGTCTGTGATGCTCTAATTCATTTCTATTTTATGTACTTGGTTTCAAATTTATGATAAAAATAGCAAGAATCATGTTCAGTTTACAACACAAACAGTAAGCCGTGATATAATATTTGGAAGCAAGAAACAAAGTTAATTGAGATACGGAGATATACACCCAAGTTTTTTTTCAGCTTATGTATGCACGAGAAGATTTCTAATAACAACAATGTGATTGATTTTTGGTGAACTCTGGTGACGAAAATTAAATTCAGGCAACAGTAATGAAAAATTTTTATAAATATTTTTTGTTCTTTTGTTTTCTATTCGTTGTAGTTAATAAAATTTAAAGCTAGTCTAGTAAAAATTTTGCAGCGGTTGTTTTAACAGTTTTGATTTCTGGTGAACTCAATCACGTGATTTTTAACAGTGATTGACTTTTGGTGAACTCCGGTGACTAAGATTAAATTCCAACAACAGTGACAAAGAATTTTTATTTTAACAAATTTTTTTTTTCAGCAGAATGTAGTTTATAAATTTAAGGTTATTTTAGTAACTGTTTCTGTAGCGGTTGTTTTAGTAATTTTGAATGTAAGAAATGGTATTAATTGAACATTTGGGGAGTATAAGCTATTATTAGACACAAAAATGTTTATATTCCTATACCAACTGATTTACCTAACACTTAGGAATAAGTTCTAATCTTTCTTCTTGAAAAATATTTATTAACACAATGTAAACCTAACTGAATCTAGGACCTCGAATAATAAAACAGAGAGATACCTATTTTAAAATATTATATGACAGAAAATTTACCAAAAAAATATAACTTAATGGTTTATACTATATTCAAACTCGTTATAATGCTTGTCGGTAAAAAGAAAGAAATTGTAGATTTGGTAAGCTAAAGTAAAAATGTCCGATGAAATCATAACTATAAATAATTTCGCTTTTTTAATAGATTGTAAATTGTAAAATGCTTTAAATTTAAAAACAATGATTGTGAGCTGAGATCCTAAGTAATTGGTAAAATAACCGGTAGAAAGCTCTCCTCTAGAGAAAACCAATCCTTCATTTCTTTTTTTCCTAGGTAGAAAATTGCAAAATGTACGATTGGTAGAAAGCTCTCCTCTAAAGAAAACCAATCCTGCATCGATATGCTTACCTAGGAGAAAAGGAAACCTCGTTCTCTTGCCTTTTTGGCTAGACAATCTGCACGAATATTGTTACAATGTGGGATATGGCTAATATAAAAGGTTGAAAAAGAAAGTCTTAAAGCTTAAAGTGTAAAAATCCAAAAAACGCTCTCTCTCAAAAAATGGATATGAGAAACCTCCTGCGGCCACCGCCCTTGGGTGGCAGCGGCCACCGCCGTCGTCGCCCCAGGCGACTCCTCATCCAGGTAAAGTTTTCCTTCTTCTCCTGTTGTCTTCTGATTTCGTCTCATCACTATCCGGATCTTGGCGCATCTCTCCGGCCACTGTGCTTCATGGTGTCCATCGAGACGGAGGAAGAACCCTTTCAACAACCACCATCGGAGCCGGCCAAAGAATTTCATCCATCTTCAATCTCCGGTTAAAACAAACCGTTTCTAACCAAAGAAGAAACAAGCCCGGATTTGTCGCACAAGCTTCACCTCTCCTCAGATCTGTAACGACAGCCATCTCGAAGAACAACACCAAAGAATCAAGTCGACCTATCGGCTCACTTCATTCACCTCCGGCGTCGGGATCTATCCGGCCACCGAGACTCCTTTGGAATCAAGATCTCTCAGTCTCATCCCATGGGGAACTGACAATGATACAAAATCCGATAGCCTCAGCAAACTCCTGAGACCGAAAAAGCTTATCGGCCTCTATTGTAATCGCTAAAGTTAACTGAATGTTCGGCCATTAAAGGCCACTCTCCATTGGTGTAACTCCGCTTAAAATCTTGATATCTGCTAGAGATGACCGTCGTCCTCACCAGCCGTAGTTGTCGCCGGATTATCGCCGGAGAAGGTAGGGAAGACACGAGGTAGCGCCTGCAGCTCGAGCCTCTGGATGCAAAACCCTAATCCACTATGAGGGGGTATCAACCAAAGATATCAATTCAAAGCAATCAGAGGCAAAACCAATATTTGTCTTTGAGACCGTAATAAGGCATTCCATATCCTAAAAAAAGTGTCTCAAATTCTGCTTGGAGAGGTGATAATCCGCGGCGGGAGCTTCTCAAAATCCAAATAGAGAAGTTTATCTCCATCCATCACAATCCACCCATGTCCACTCAATGAATCAGATCCTAGCCATGAACCATTTATTTTGCATTCTATTGGGGTGGTTCCATTGGCAGTAGTATGATGAGCTACCTCTAAAAAATCTTCAGACGGGGCTTTTTTTTGTTTTCCAACCTCCAAACGGTCAGTTTTTTAGTAGCATGATCTAACGTCTCTTGAGGTGACTCACTAGTATTCTCAAAGATAAAACTATTTTGAGCCTTCCATAGATAACAGAGTATCCATGAAAAAACATGAATATGATCCTCTTCATCCATCATCCCCACAAAAAGTCCAGGTTATAGAAAAGGAATTGTCTAGGGAAGGAGGAGGTTGACGATAAAATCGGCTAAAGAGCAAAAGTTTGAAGAGCCGGTGAGCATTCAAAGAGAAGACATGAGATGAAACTGTTGCTTTTGCTGCAACATGTTGAGATTGATCAGCCAGCTGTCGAGGATGAACAACCCTTTTCTTAGTTGAATAAGATTTATGCTTATTTGCAGCAAAGGTGTCATCATAGTTTCTTCTATGACATAGATCCTTTGGATGGTGGAGCTCATGGGTCGAGTGGCGGTTTTTGGTCTCTTATGGTCGATAATGAGCCTCCCGTGGATAAGAAATTGATTTTATGTGTCGACCACTCCTACGATCATCCACCAATGTAGTATCGCGATGATCCTGATGGCTTGAGTATCTAGCTCGTGATGATGAAGCATGATTCTTGGATCCTCTATTCTCCGGACGTCCCCATACATTTTTGCGGTCATCAATTACAGTTTGTTTCCCTTCATCCTTACTTGAGCGATAGTGCTGCTACTGCCCTTTTAAGGAGCTGATGGGGGAGGAAAATGCTTAAGTTTTTCCCCTCTAGAGAGCTTGTTCGAATTTTTCATTGGAGATTTCCCATATTTTCATGGTTTTCTGGATTCAGTGGACATGATTCTTATTCATGACAGATCCAATGACAGAGGTTACACTATCTGAGTAATTTTTCGTAACATAGAGACACTCATACGACTTCACTAGTTGGGATTTGGGTCTTCTTGCAGAATCTCAATGTTTTATATGTTTTGATAGTGACTTGAAAATTTTTCACATGAACCTCACCAGTTCGGACCACTCCAAAGAAGTTTCGAAAGTTTTCAGTGATCTCCTCCATCCAGAACTGGGAGGGAATACCTTATGTGTGAATTCAGAAAATTATAGTGTTAGGGAACACATCTTTGACATGGGGTTCTCATCTTTCCAAGGCAAATGACCAATTGCTGAAATGGCAGGGTCTCTTCTTGATAATCTTTTGGAGGTCTCGTTATGAATCAAAGTCAAACTAAAATCTTGAGTTACTAAGGACGATACCATGAACACGGCCATCAACATTCCAAATGTTCTCTTTTGCTAGCAAATCTATGATGGTTTCAAGGCTTCTTCCTTCGCGGTCAAACATACGACCAACCAGACTTAGCTTGTATTGAGTTATTAAAACTAAGTTATCAAATTGCGGTAAGATAACTACATCATTTTCTTCCTCTAGTTGTTTTCCACTATATTGATGGTTTGTTTTGTGAGAGTTTTCCATCTTAGAGAAGAGAAAGATCACAGATGGAGACTCTTGAACAGCTGTAGCTAGATTTCTCTATATGAGGAAAAGGTGATCTGTAAAAGCAGGAAGATCTTCAAGCAGAGTGAGCGGCAAAATTTCTTAGAAGCTCAAAATATGAAGAAAAAACCACGAGCTCTTTTTTTTTTAAAGTTGTGAAAAACAAATGTCTCTTTACCATAAGCAAATCCATCTAACTAGAGGAATTGATCCACATAACGGAAAAGAGATCTTCGGTGAGGTCACCGGGAATATAAACCATGGACTAGTATTCACGGAGGTCGCCGGAAGTTATCATTTTGGAGAAGAAAAGGACAAAATTTGTTGTTTTGAAAAGGTAAAAATAGGTAATTCACACCAAAAACCCTAGTTTTCTCTCGGGCACAACTACCAAGGCTCCAAAACCGAGCAAGCTTTTCCGGCCGCCGGCTCTGGACGGCGATGGCATCCTCGCTCGGCAACTTCTATTCGTGGTTTTTCTTGCTTATACTAATCATGTTCTCCGGCCACTCTCCCCGGTAACAGCCGAAGGTCGCGGCTCCCTGTCAACCAACCACCGCCGGAGTAGGTTGAATTACTTCCATCTTCAACCGCCGTCAACAACCTTCCGCTTCCACCCCTCTCTCGGCTCGAATCCGAAGAAGAACCAACTCCGATCGGTCAAGATCTACCTTGTTTCAAGCTTCTGTAGACCAGATCTAGAGCTCCTCACCGGTGTTCATCAACGAAAAAAATGCTGATTCGTTCGGCTATCATCTCAAAAAATTTCCGGGCTGGCCTAGTCTTTCTGGTCACCGAGAATCACTTACCTATCACATCTCGCAGCCTCAATCTAGCAGAGCTGACGATGACTCGATTGATAAGTTCTCCGGCAACGCCAGCCGTCCAATTCCGAGACTGGAGATGCAAAAATCTCCATACGGTCTCACCGTCGCAGAGATCTCTGAGCTTCATAACTTCACAGCCACTAAACGACTAGCTTTCTACTCTCTGCTTCTCATCGCCGCTCCACCGTCACAAACTCCCGTTGAATTTTAGCGTAATTTAAGCCACCGCCTGCCGCCGGCTGCCATTGGTTCTCTAGTGGAAAAGGCTGTTTCAAAACTTCTCACCGGCAATAGACCGGATGAAGACAACTTAGATCTTCTGAATCCTACGCCGTCGTGGCCTAATGATCATTCCCTTGCGACATCGAAGCCGATCTGCCACCAGAGCTCCCATCAAAACTCAACTGCAGCTGCCGGGAAGGTCCCTCCATTAGGGCGAACCCTACTTTGGCAACTGGGCCTCGAGCCCATAAAACCCTATTTCCAACTCTCTCGGATCGAGCCCACTGGGCCGAGAAGAACAACTCTGAAGTGTAAACTCTGGGATTTGAACCCAAGTCCTCTAAGCTATGTTTTAGTTTGTATTTGTGAAACACCCCGACCCAAAATCCTAAGTCTAGATCATCCTCTCCTCACATCCATGATTCCACTAGATCACACTTTTTCTTTACCTACAAGAGAAAGAGGAGGGGTGAGTAATCTAGGATTACTCAGCGAAGGTAAGCCTTAGGACTCACGAATTCTCCATACACAAACACATTTAGAAAGTCACAAAGTCTAAACCTAAGACAAGCAGACAATCACGTGTCAACGACACACAACCATCAAACAAATGGAACCACGTTCCAAAACCGCCATGCGGCTGGAAACAACGTGCCGCACACGCTATCCCTCGTGCATACCGGGTCCCTCGTGCCACGTTTTTCTCCCATGCACCTTTCACTCATGCCTACTGGATCCTTCGTGCTGCGCACTTCTCCCCAACACAGTGAAAACTCGTCTGCTCGTCCGCCATCCTGACCTACCTGCATTCCAGTGTCCATAGGCCAACACACAACTACAAGAATTTTTTCTTGTAGATATCTCCGCGGCTTAACCGCAACTACTCACATGACAATTATTTTACCACAAAATAACATGCATTTCACACAACCACGCAACACACATTAAAATATTCATTTTATTTATATCTCTAAAATACTAATTCTCTTTAATATACTTTAAATAAAATATATTTATATATTTATAAATATTAATACACTCAACAATTATATATTTATATATTTATAAAAATTAATACTAGTAACGATCAAATACGGTTACTTATATAATAAGTAACTCGTAGGTATACTTGGTTTAATCTTAAACTAAGTAATTAACTAAATATATCTATATACGAAGAAGACACAAACTTGTCTTTACCTTAGCAATTCGTAAATGACTTCTCAGTTTAGGATTAATAAAAGTGAAAATCCGGTTCAATGCATCAGTTTAGGTTAACCAGTCAAAGATTAAATCAAATTAATAATCATGATTTAATCCACTAAATCAAGCCAAATCCAAAGTCTCGATTAAATTGGTTTTGGTATTTCCTCAATCAAATTAAATAGACCAGTTTAATAATTAAACAAAACCAAATAAAATAATTTAATAACAATAAACCAAAGCTTCTAAATCACCACATTCAACTCACGCCCAGCATTATGTTTCGGTTCAGCAAACCAAAGCCCAACTCCAATAAAATAAACTAACGTCCACAATTCAGCTTAATTGTCGAAGCCAATTCATAACCAAGACCACGTGCACATATATGACTTTTGGTTTACTTAATTAAATAATTAAGTTAGGATTCCTGGTTTAAATCGGTTAAGATGCGGTTTAATAATCAACAAAGCAATACAGCATCAACACGAGTGAAGCTTCGCCGTTACCTCTCTCTGCAACTTTTCTCGACGGTGGCGCTCGATGGCTCGAACAGCGGAGATGGTGGCTCGGCGAGACAGATCTGTGATGGTTCAAGCCATGGTTAGATTGGTTCCACAATCTAAGCAAATTAGAGCTCAGAATGAGGAATAGCTCACGGGTTTTACCTCTCCGGTGAAGGCTGAGAGTTTCTAGGTCGAGCTTTGGATTCGTGCCCTTCTTTTATACACACGCGGCAACTAAGGGTTTTGTTCGTGTTGGGCTCGTTATTGGACTCGGACTGGCCTCACGAATCGATTCCGAATTTAGTCAGTTACAATTTGTCTTTTGTTTTATCTTGTAACTGGAGCTTTAACACTCCCTAATTAATGAAATGAGATCTTATTGCTGACCCAAAAAAAATAGGTGAAATCAACTATTTTGAAACAAAAGTAATTGTTTTTAGAAGTCTCGGTAAAAATGTCTGAGAGCATTTTTTTCTCTTTTATTTATTAAAGTTTTGACTGAGATTAATACGTATAATCATGACGAAATTAGTCCCTCCTAAAAGATATATCATTGTATTATGAATTACATGTTTATAGTTTTTTTTTTGTAAACATTTTCAATTATGCACATATTTTCTTGACCATAATTTGCATTGAAAGAGTTTGGTAGATTAATATTTAATTAAGTAAACATCAATCACAAATAAGAATGGTCATAGAACCTGTCTAATCAAAGTAGTATCAAACATTTTAATAAATGGTCACCCACCTCTCTTATCTCATTTTAATTTCGTCTGTCGCCGTTCAATTAAATTACTGACTTGGATCACATTTTTAAAAACAAACTGTGACTAAACTATTTACAAATATATTATCATACCATCTCAATAATTTTGTACATCTTGAAAGTACAAACTTTATAAAAAATTAATCAAGAAAAAAAATACAGTAAGAAAATTGAAAACGCCAGGCGTTGCCCCAAGAATTCATCATTGTAGCTTAGATACAGTAGAGTTGTTTTATTAAAAAAAAAAAAGAGTATTAAAGTTATTAACTCATATTAGGTTGTAATCAGTTACTTAATCAAATGTTAAGTATATAACAATTATTAATATTATAATAGGTGGTCCAAACACTTTATTCTTTTAAGAGCATCATTACCATTATTATTGCACAAACCTCATGATTAAGGAGCATTGCATTTCTTCTTTTGCTATTCTCTCTTTCGGCTCAGCCTCATTGTTCATTCGTTCTCCAACACTTTTAATTCACTACAATTTGGGAGCAATTTATGCTCTTATTTTTTTTTTCTTTTTTTTTAATGCTCTTAGTATCTTATTATATAAAATTAAACGTATTTAACATGAGCGTGACACGTGTCAAAGTGATAACTCATTAGATTTTGACACATGTCATCGCTAATTTAGATTGTAACACGTGTCTCATTCTGGTAATGGTAATTTTCTATATAAAAATATTGAATAAATAATTAATTAAGATTTTCTTCAGTTTAAGCAAAAATGTCAATAGCAGAAATTTTAGTAATTTTAAACTTTCTGGTAATGATAATTTTCTATATAAAAATATAGAATAGATAATCAAAAAAAATTGTCAGTTTAAATAAAAATGTAAATAATAGAAAAGACAACTTACTATTAATTTATCTTCAGAAAAGATAATTGTCAGTTTTAGAAAAATATTTAATATTTAATATTGAATATTTTACATCACAGTTATGTTAATTTTCCAAATTAATATTGTACTAGTTTGGTTATAAATACCAAAATATAGATTTTTAACAAATCATCTTCTCATTCATCTTTTAGTTTTTGTTATTCATCATATTAAATCAGAAAAATGAATTCAGAAGTTCTTCTTACCCTAGATCAATTAGACAAAAATCGTGTTTATCGTCGTACTATAGTACGCTTACTTCGAAAATGGGAAGCAAAAAATATTAAAGCAAATAATATACTCATGGGAATAGAATTATTATTGATTGATAAAAAGGTAATAATTTGTTTTAACAAATCTTATTATATTTTTAGAAGATGTTTTATATTATTATTTTAATATGGTTTGTTAAGAGTCTTTATACTAGTATTTAGTGTTTAATTTACTTGATTTTTGTGGAAAATATTATTTTAAAATATTTATTTAATTTCAAATTTATATGTATTATTCACAGAAAATACAAATCAAAGTTTTGTGCATCATTATCTTTTAAAAAAATTTGGTTAAATTTATTTATAAAATATAGTTTTGGATAAAATATATTTTATATAAATATAGATAAAATATAATATAATATTATCTTCCGGTGCTATAGCACCGAGCGTATAAACTAGTTATCTATAAACTAAAAATTCAATTTGTACTAAAATCCATTTTTTTTACAACAATTTCTCAGCATTCACACATTATTAAAAAGCCTTTCATAGTTAGTCACTTTAAAGAATAGTTCAAGTCAAACAGATTACTGTGTGGTTCATTTGAAGTGGATTTTCTAAAAACTAAATGTATATTTAATAATATAAATAGTCAAATTAATTTTCAAAAATCATGATTTTCTATTCAAAAAATAAATAAAAACTTGGTAATTAACCTATGCGTTTTATATATTAATGTTGGTCTCGTAACATTTCTAATGTGAGATTTCTAATGTGAGATTTCTAATATGTTATCATTGTTCTTTTTAGCATGTTGAACTTAAATTGAATTCCTCTTTTTTTTAGATCAAACATCATACATGTTTAGAATGATTCGACTCTAATACTATCAGACCGGTCCAACTAAAATGGTGGCCTCAAGCATAAAAAAAAATTGGGATCCCTTTCAATGGTTTTTTAAATTTAAAAACTATTATAAATACAATTTTGGACTAGAGTTTAATATATAATAGTCAAATATATCAGAAATTGGAAGCCGCTAAAAACACAATCCTAATATATAATATTAAAATCTGGAGGCTCTTAAAAACTCAAAAATATTATGGGCCCTAAGCATATGCTTATCCTGCTTATGTTATGGATGAGAATACTATGTGAGAAATTGTGGGTTTATCATAAAAAAAAAACAATTAGTAATTATTGAATTGATTAATTTAGTATTGATCCTTTTGATATGAAATTTCTAATTATTGAATTGTTTTTAAAATTTCTTTTAATGGACACTTAAAATATGGGGCTCGTGAAAAGAATGAGCACTCTCACTAGCATAGGTATGGTGGGGCAAATTCGTTATATATGTGCTTTCTGATAACACTCTCTTGTGATGATGGGGCAAATTCGATTAGCTTTCAATTAGTGTCATCCTTCACCGAATGAAGCATTAGCCGAAATACATCGTATGTCAAATTTTACATTTTTTTTTCTTTTATTCATATATATGTAACAAACGTCACGAATTAAACAATATCATATTTTCCATCAATTCGATGGAACCTCACGACCACATCTGAAAATTAAAAGCCATCAAAAAAGCGAATAAAAATATATAAGAACAAAAGAAAAGTACAAGAGGGATCAAGAGGAAGCACGTGACAATGACCCAACTCTTGCAATTTCATGGACAGCAGGGTTAAACCCTAAGCAGCCTAACCAGCCTTGTTTGTACGGCAAGAATGTCTTCCTCTTCAATTCCTCCGACACTGCTCTGTTCTCAGTGTAATGCATCTCGTGAGCTGAAACCACCGCTCCGTTCCTCCTCCTTGACCAAGACACCGACGACTCACAACTCTCTCTCGACCGGATACTCGAATTTTTGATATCCTCGGCCTCTCTCTTTGTAAGTATATCGTATCTTTTCAAGGAATCTTTGGTCGGAACCGGTCTTCCGTCCGATGCACTCCTGAACAGCAACAGATCTTTGAGTTTCCACTTCTTATATGCTCTACCAGGGAACAGAATTGCTGACATGAAAACAGAGGATTTTTGGTTGCTTGTGTTGGAAGCAACCATTTTTGTTGACTGTACTTCTTCTTCCTCATCAACCATAATGTCTGAAACCCTCAATGGAGACACAGAACGGCTTCCTTTACGATCATAACGTGAAGAAGATCCTGGAGATCGGTCTCTTCCTCTTTCTTTCTGATCATCGGAATCTTCTATCTCAAGATCCCTAGATCTAGGAGAAGAAACAACAGTAGTGAGTGGTGGCCTTAAAGGTCGAATCTTCCCTCCATCAAAAAGCTCATCGGCGGCAGAAAAAGAAGTTTTCTCCAATTGACCACTGAAATTAAACTCAAAATCGTCTTCGAAATCGCTGGCTGATCTCTTCTTGGGAGTTCTTGGTTGGTCTTCCCAATCAAAAGGTATGTTGGAGGAAGTGGAAGGAGAAGGGCTTGTGGGTGCACTGAAAAAGAAAACATTGTTGTTGCCAAATCGAGTTGGGCTTGAAGGAGCTGTTATGTACGGAGACGAAGTTGTGCTGTCGAAATTGAGTTCTGCTGCTGCTACTGCTACTTCTATCTCCATTAATGGGTGTCTTCTTTGGATGCTCTGTTCTTCTTTTGCCTTTCTTGGTTCTTGGAAGGTGTTCCCTTTCAGACTAAAAGCTTGACTTTAGTTGAGAGAGAGAGAGAGAGATGGAGAAAATGAATGGTGATTGAATTAGGAGATGCCTTTATAAGTCTCACCTACCTAATGGGTCGTGACTTAATTATTATGATTTTTTTAGCTCTCAATTCTATATGTCCTTTTGGACCAAATTAGCTTGGTTTTTAGTATTTAATCGTTGTTTTCCAATTTTTGTATTTTATATATCAAGAGGATTATACAAATATTGGTCCTTACATCTTTCCAGACCGAAATTTGAATATATCAAAATACGTACGGATATCCAGGTTGTATATATATAAGCTATAACTATGTATTTTGTGAAAACATTAATTTTTTTCTCTATTTTATTTAGCACAATATCTATTATGATATTAGTTAGAATTTTTTTTAATAAAAAAATAACATTATTTATCAAAATTGGTTTCGAGTAACTATGTCTATTTTTGTTTTTATTTTTGTTTTCGGTTTACTTAATTCCAAATGTATTCTGGGTTTGCTTCAAATCTTAGGTAAACTAAGTTTTAAGTTTTTAATTCTTTTCTTTTAGAAAATTTTTGTTTTTCGGTTCCGTTATTCATATTGTTTAAAATAACATTTTAGTTCAGTTAGGTCATTTTTAAAAATCTTTTTCTTGTTAAAAAAAACTTTGTTTACCAAAATTTCAGTTATATTATCAAGATAGCAAATAATATTTTGATGATTTTAAATAATCTAAATTGTTTAACTAATATGCTCTAGTCATTTGTCCAGATAAGAATTTCTTGGTTATACACTAAAGGGATTAGTGGACATAAGAAATTTATAATCCATACATAATTATGTTTGAGCTCTGGTATCTGAAGTTTTTCACCAGAAAAAAAAACAAACTAAAAAACACTTAACTTTTTTATCAAAAAAAACAAAAACAAAAACAAAAAAACACTTAACTTGTCATTTGTCAAACTCATGTGGGGAAGAGGTTCAGTTTCTCATGCAGCAAAGAGTTAATTGTGGTCCTATTATTTTATGAATATTGACTATTGTTGTGGTTTTTGTACTGTAATGAAACAAAATTAATTTAAGTGATATCATTTTCAAAAGAGATGGCTTCTCAAATTATTTTTTCTACGTGATTAACGTAATTGTCAAACTAATGGCGGCTATGTACCTCCAAATATCCAATTCATAATATAATTTTTGAAGACAACACACTCCAGAATCCAGATTACATAATAATAGCTTAACTCTGTGTTTTTCTTGTGTTATAATGCGACCATTTAATAGTTTGTTATCTCCGTTTAATACGACATTCGTATTTGTCAATGTGCTCGTGTCTATTTAGAATTTAAAATTGTAAACTGCTTTTGAGCCGGCAAAGACTAGTATTACTTTGATGCAATGTTTTTAAATCGGACCCGGACTGCGAACCGGATTATCTTTTAGGTTATTGGATTAGTTGGTCGATCTGGATCAATTATGAGTCAGTAAATTAATGATTTTTTTTATATATCATTATATATATATGTCATAACATAGATTTTTTAAAAATTCAATCCATGTTTAAAATTATGATGTTAAAGAATAATCATAAAGTGATTAAACATTCTAAATCTAAATTAAACCACTAAGATGTAACTCGTCAATGATTAAGTAAACTAATAATGTATCACATAACAAATTCATCACTATTCCACTTATTTTCTTTATACTGTATAGTGAAAAATTTCATCAAAAAATAAAGGAGGACAAATAACGTATTTTATCCAATATATTATATACAATAATGAAAAAAATTATAAAGTTCAAATCAACGTTTTCAAACACGACCGGTTCAATTGTAATACCAGGTCGCAAGTTTTCTCGGATTACCAGATTTTACCGGGGTTTTTTATGAGTCCAATTTTTTAATCGGTTTTTAGAGTCGTTTTAATAAGAACAAGATGGTTTTTGGTGCTTTTGCTTTCTTTTTTTATTTTCAGGTTTTTATGTCTACTAGAGCAAAATAAAAAGTTCTGAAGAGGAAATGGATTATTGAAGCGAAGATTATAGACGATAATCGATCGGTATTAAAAACGCCAAGAACTGATCGGTACAAACCTGTAACTGATCGGTGCTCTCATTAATGAAGTTCCCATTTTCGTTTTTAGACTTTTTTCTTGTACTATAAATTGGTATCTCAATTTTTAGAGTCACCAGAAACGTTCTAGTGAGATTTTGCTCAGTTATTAAGGTTTAAGAAGAATATTTCATTATCATACTTTTGTGAAGAAGAATTCTAAAACCATCTTTATTTGCAATTTCAATATGAATTATCTGTCCATCTTTTGTGTTGTTTTTCTGTCCATGTGTGAGTAGTTCTTTCTTTGGGTATTGGGTTTTCTAAGAAGAATTCATGATAGATCTTTGTTAGGTTGATTTGGGAATTGATCATATAGTTCTTCATCTAGGTTTGTTATTCATGCTTAATCTATTTTGGCCATTTAAATTTTGCCCTAAGTTGAAATCATTGTGGCATCAAAAATGTTGTTGAATCAATCGATCTAGTCTTTGATGTTATTGCACTTTGTGAACATATCAAATTAGGATCATAATGCTAGCTTGAATTCCTATTAACAAAAGACGGTTTAGTTTCTAAGAATTGCATTGCATAGATAGTTATTTGTACGAAAGTAGGATAACACATTCGTAATTCGAGTTCGAGAACAATACTTAATGCTTTCCCATTGAATGTATTCATTTCCATGAACCCCAAAAGATGTCCCTTCGACCAATGTTTATTTTAATTGATTTTTACAATTTGTTTACATATTCATTTGAGTTATATAAACAAAACTCCATGTCGTCTTAGCTTAGTTTAAATCATTATAGTTCAAAGTGTACTCACTTGGTTTTCATGGAGTCGATCCCTGCACTATACTATTGCGTTTGTAGTGCACTTGGAGTAGATTCTTAGGGTTAAAACTTGTTCACAACATTTTTCCAGAGTTTTTTTATATTTAAAATTAGCGGATTTTAGCATTGAACCTCAATCGGACTAGTGACCGGATCATTGAGTTTACCGGTTTGACCGCTTCTGGGTCGAGTCTGAAAACAATGCTTTGATGTTACTTGTAATTTATGAGGCTTCTTTACTCAAGTCTCAGTTTGTGTTTATTTCATACAATTTATGCATATTTAACTGATAACTGAAAATAATTCAGGTTATATCCCATATATTAATTTATAAATGCTAAGTTATATTATTTGTAAATTATTGAAACAAATATTAGAGCTAATTAATTTTAAAATTTCTAAGTTTTTTTTCATTTGTAAATTATTCTTACTTGGAAAAATATTAGAGCTATTTTTTTGAAAAAAAAAATACATTATTAGGTTCTTTTTCCCTTTTCAAACGAAGCATTTTATTTGAATTTGATTCGAGTATGACTGATAAAAGTTTTTGTAGTCGGTTGAGATAAATGAGTTTGGGCGTATCAATTATTTTTGTAAAGAAAAAGTCGATTTTAAAACTTCTTAGTGATAATCCTTCATAGACACACATTGGTTATTTAATAATTTAGATTTCATAGACACATTAGTGATAATCCTTCATAGACACACACATTAGTGATAATCCTTCATAGATTTTTGATGTGTATAACATACCATATTTTTTTTTATTTAACACCGGATATTTAAGTTTCACCGAAATATCCAACAAATATTTTGAGTGAGTGGGTTTCTTGGTTAAGAGTGTTTTTGCAAGTCCACTAAGGAAAACATCCAGACAGCAGACAAAGTAATTAAGTGATCCATGGGAAGTGTTTGCAGACAATTAAACCAAATTCATAACTGTAACGAATATAAACGTTTTATTTACATTATGATTTAAATTATGCTTGATTAGTAATAGCAAAAATATGTAATTTTTCCATTGTTTTGGGAAACTAAGTTGAGAATTGATTGGAATCTCCCGATGTCAAAAACTAATACTATATTGCTTCTCGTATATTTTTCTTAGAAAAAAAAAAAAACCAACAACATAGTATTTGCATATGACCCAAACGTTGTTCTCGTGTTTTGCTATTTGACAAAAAATTAAATGAAAATTTCCGTTTAAATTAAAATATACAAAAATGGGTATACATAAAGTCGTGGTCGATGGTCAAGAATACTAAACGAGCTTTGCAAGTTGAGTTTATTATTTTATCAAATAAACTCCAAAAATGTCAATGTCTTAACAATTGTCACGGCATACAATTTTGACTTTGGTATTTACACTTCACCTATACACATGTAACATGCTGATTGATTACAGATTTGTGAGAAATAAATACTAAATATGTTTTACCTTCCATAAAACATGTAATTTGGACCTTTCGAAACGATATCCAGATTTTTAATAAATAAAATATAAAACAAGCGGGGAACGTAACAAAATATATATAATATGATTTTGTCTAGGCCTTTAAAACATATCATATATGATTTTCCACACATATTAAGAAAACAATAAAATTTTCTAGTTTCAAATTTAATAAAATCTAGTGTTATTGGTTTGATGATTTTAAAATTTCTATTTAAATATTATCAAGAAAGTGTACTTATTCATAATTTTCTTAAAATTTAATATTATTGATGTATAGATTCTCTACATTAGAATAACGACAATCAGAATTACTCGACAACTCATCATATTGTAAGTGCTCAAGTTCAAACCTGCGCTCTACTTGAACTATTAAAAATTACTAGGCTGCTGACAAAAAAAAAAAAAATTTCTACATTATTACTCATATGATACAATTACTTTAGAAATTTCAAAAAAATTCACAAAGTTTTTATAATTTTTGTATCAAACAATGTTTAGAAAAAGTCTTAAAGATCCAAACTATATATAAAATCGATTTACTTAAAATAACAAAAACCTAGATTTGTATTCCCAAGAGGACACAATACACCATAAAAAACAAGCAAAATCATAGGCTTAAAGCCAATAACGAGTCAATTCGTCAAAAGAATTATATTCTCTCTATTTTATATTAAGTGTTGTTTTACACTTAAAATCTGTTTGAAAATAAGTATCATTTTTTATTTTAAATAAAAATATTGGCAAGATTTCTAATTTTATCCCTACTATTGTAATGTATTGACCAATAAAAATAACTATATAATATATTAATAAAGGGTAAAATAGAAAATTTTATTGTTTTCTTAATATGTGTGGAAAAACCTTAAAAAAACTTATTATGAAACAGATATAATATAAACAATGCGAGATTTAAAAAAAAACATAAAGATTATTGATTCTTCTTCTAAGAAGAAATTGACTAAGAATGATTTTAAAGAAGAAACAATGATTCAATGGGTGGTATATTATGCTACACGTAAATATAACAAAATAAACGTATATTTTACCTTCCAAAAGTAGTTTTAGACAAAATTAGTATAAATCTAGAAAAAAACAATATAAATCCATTAAAACCTTTTTTAAGAATCTATATATATATATTAAAATTTATGAATTTTTTAGAATCCATCAACTTTTGGGAGTGTATTGAACCAAATATTGAATTTGGAAAGATTTAAGTTTTAATGAGTTTTTAGATGATTTTGATGATTTTAGTAAATTCGAATTAGAGAAGTTTTTATGATTTGTTATTTGATTAAATTCTCTGCAATCTCACCTAAAACTATGAGATTTGAATCTTTGTAATTTTAATTAAGAAAATCCACTAAAACACCATGAAATCACTTAAAATCTACTGTTAAAAATATTTCCAATAACAGTAGATTTGAATGTATAATTTCAAATTACTAATCCAATAAATACTTGATTTTAATATACTTTTAAAAAGTCATGTTTGAATAACATTTAATTTATCATTTTTAGAAAAATTATTCTAAATTCTTGATTGAAAAAAAAACCCTTTATACCAACAAATCTATCTACTAATAGAAAATTGAAAAACAGGAAAATGGAAATTAGGTAACTTTATGAACTAATAAAATATAGAAATTTAGAAATTGTATGAAATATGTAAAAATGGAGGATTTTTCTATTACAAATAGATTTGGTTATGTAGTTACAAATGACAGCAACTCAATAAGACAACAAGAATCACAACAAATTTTTTTGAGATATCCAAACCATGAAATCATCACATATAGTTCTAATATGCATAGTCATATTCTCCATCAGTGCTCTACATGATTGTAAGTATATGTTTTTCTCATATATATCAAATGTCTCTCTTTTTCTTTTTCATCGTCATAGTTTTGTTTTTATGTTTTAAATAAACGTGTAGGTGGGAGGATACATGTTGGAGAGATAGAGAGATCATTGCTCAATGTTGATAAACCACTGTGTAATAAAACCGTTGTGTATAATCAAGATTGTTGGTGCTGCTTTGGGCCTAACCCACAACAAAAATTTTGCTGGGTAGCCAAAGAAATATGCTTTAGAAAATGTCCATTCAAGATTTAAAACCATTAATGATACTATAATAGAATAATAACATATGTTGCTTTGTTAATTTCAGACTTTCCAAAGCATTATTATAATGCTTAATATTGTAATCCTTTTTATTAAGTATACGATTTACTCTAAATACACTGTCTTTACTATCTTGATTTTATATTCCATTTAATGTAAATATATTGAAAACAAAGATTATCTACAAATTTCAAAGACTTATGAAAAAGTTATTTCTCTAATCAGCTAAAAATATAATTATTAAGTAACAAAAATATGTAGATATATATAAAGAAAAAAAGACAAAAAAAGAAGAGATCCATCAGTCATACAATAAATTGTAAGAATGTAAACTCATTAACAAAATGCACCCAAATAAACTAGGGACATTTGTTAAAATAGTACGTTTATGAACATTAATTTGAATAGAAGTATCTTTAGAAAAACAAATTGTAGAAATGATTCAATTTTAAGGTCAAATACAATATACCTTTTTCTTTTTCAAAATATTAACAAGAATGCCATTACTTCTTACTTTTTTTTTTTTAGTTTTGCTATCAAACTTTTCAACTTCTAAACAAAAACCTAGATCTTCAATTATTTTCTGTTTGTGAAGCAAAATATTTATTATTTTATTTTTCACCATTTAAAGTTTAAAATAAATATCAAATTACTTTATACTAAAATAATTTCAAGATATAAAGATTCTAATATTTACTTTATATTTATTTTAATTATTCTCTCTTTATTTTAATATAATAATTATGTGATGTTATTATTATACTATTTTACAATATTATTTTAATTAAAAATAATTTATATATTTTTTTTTTGTCGGCAATTTATAAATTAAAGTGGCTTGGAAATCCAACTCGGAGGAATAGAGTTTACATATCTAACGATCTGAGCATATAACCGAGCACTATGAGTTAGGTTGTCTGCTTTACCGTTTAAAGAACGAGAAATAAGAGAAATGGAAAAAAACTTGAAACGCTCTTTTGTCTTCTTCATCTCTTCTAATACTAATGCGAATGCAGGCCAATCTTCTGGTGTTGTTACCATCTTCACTAGGTCTGTGCTGTATGTGAGAAAACCTACGGATGTTCTCTGTTGCGATAGCATACACTGCATGGCCCAGGTGAGAGACTCCAATTCCGAATGCAGTGGGGATAGGCTCCTATGTGTGCTCCTCGAGCCCATGATAATCCCGCTACTACCGTCTTGCTCTGCAAACCAGCCCAACCCTGTAAAATTATCTGTTTCCTTCCAAGAATCATCTACATAACAAATTGTGTGGCAAAAAATTTATATATTATGTGGCAAAAAAAATTAAGACATTTTAAGACGTCAGCACCTCCTTTTGTCGAAGTAGTTTTAAAAGTTAGCGGAAGTACAATTATGTCAACGCCGTCTTTATTTTTAGTAAAAACTCTTTCAAACCATTGCTTGCGGTACTTTCGATTTGCGAATCCCTAAGCCACTAAAACCGGAAAAAAGCCTATGTTAAACATTTGTTTAGATGTAATAACACCACATCCTCTTAAATATTTGCGTTGAAAATCTTCCTTACCTTCACAAAATAGAATAGAAGAAAAACCATTAGTCATGGTACTAAAAAGGAGAACAATATCAAAATTTTAATTATTTTAAATTATTTTATACTATATATCTATTTACTTTAATATTTCATCTAATATATGTCAAACGATTGTTAACAAGACATCACACTATCACTTAAATGTTACAAATATAAATTTTGCTTGTTTCCACCAACACAATATACCCAATCCACTATTTAGTTTAGTTTTTAATATTTAGTTTTTCTTAACTTTACATTCTCACACGACTCAGGAAAAAGAAAAGAGACGAAGATGATTGTTTATGTGAACATTTTTTTTGTGTTTCAGATTACGTTGAATGAGGCAAAGAGACTCAATTTATTCGCACTGTTTGAAATCCCAAAATGCTCAACTAAATCGAGTGATTAATGAGAATTATAGAGTTAAGGTAATTGATCATGCATTAGTTGAGTCGCTTATAAAATATGTGGAGGAGATATGATTATGAGTTGAATCAACTACGAAATACAAAACGAACATTAGTAAATAATGTAGGTCTCATCACTTCTATATATTATGTTCGCCTTGCTGCTTGGTTTCCGATTCTCAAAGAAACATCTAGTTCAACTGATTTTTCTTGGTAATTGTTGTTCTTGTGACACGTTTCATCAAAATTTCTCTACCTATTAATTTGCTCATCAGATCAACTTCAAACCATTGTCAAAATAAAACTAACTCAAGTTTCTATATCTTATCAAAATTGAGGTTGATCAACGGTGGAAAGTCTAATCTACGTTATGATGTTTCAAACTATTTCTCGCGAGTTGTTTTCTTTATCTATGTTAATATGTCCCGCGCTATAGCGCAGATTGAATTTTTTAGATTTAAGTTTTATTCAAAAATTTTGATTATAGTATTGCAATGATTTAATTATTTAAATAATAATTTAGAGTTATGTTATCCGATCAAGTATTTGCGGTGAATAATTTATTGTGAGTCTCATGAAGTGGAAATCGATTTCAAAGATGACAAAATTTGTATTAAAAAAAAGCCTTTTAACAAAAAAAAATGTATTAAAAAATAATCAAAAGCCGAGTCAGAAAATGAACTTTAATAGTTTAATAAACTATTTAATGAACGTTTTAAAAAATATGTCTATATTAACATAGACATGATTTTTGTAGTTTTTTCGAAAGAAAAATCGAGTCAAATATTGAATGAGTGTAAAAAACAATGACAAAAATTCATAGAAAACATTAATGATCATTTAATGTCTACACATTCAAGTGTTGCTAAAGAGTATAAAATGATATATACTTTAAACTGAAAAACATAAAAATTAACGATTATGAAGAGAGCTATGTTTGTGTGATGAGTTATGATGTTAATCATCTCCTCCTATATATAGAGATATATTGTAGAGATTGTTAGGTTTAGGCGTTAATTTCTAATATGAAAAATATGAAAAAAAAATATTTGCAAATCAAGTGTTGTTGAAAATATATGGAAATCCTTATATCTCAGTTAACATATATAACCAATTACATGATTTTATCTTTCTTTAAAACATTTTTATTATTACTCATTCATTGTGATATTGTTAATATATAAAGAATCGATGGTCATGATTAGTGAAAACAAAATTGATGGCTATAGTTTTAATTAAATGATCATATAATAACTAATGATTAAAATATTCTTAATGAGAGATTAAAATTTGTTCTTTAATGTAATGGCAATGTGATGTAAATATTTATACTTTTTAATGTTTATTTATAAATGTACTCCCCAAATAATATATAGGGGATGATCTCGTACATTTAATAAAAATTCTCTAAATAATAGTTGTAGGTGCTCAATGTTATAAAAAAAGGCAACTACCTAGCTATTTTATAAGATTCACTAGGTTCGGTTGGTTAAGATATTGTCATGATCTCAATCTTGACTTCTTTAGTAGGTAATTTAGTTGGAATTTAAAAACTTAGACTCTGATTTTTGAGACGAATACAATATACCAATCGAAAACGAGCAACAGCATAGCTTAGAGACAATAATGAGCCAATTCATCTATCTTTACGAACGCAAACAACATAAAAAGATGGTTGATTCTTCTAAGGAAAAATCACATAAGAATGATGTGGAAAGAGGAATAGAAAAATTATTTAGTCAATCGGTAGTGTATTATGCTGCACATAAAAAAAACAAATAAACATACCTAAGATTGGCAAAATAATATTTGAAATATTTACAGAAAAAAACATAAACAGAAATTTAATGTGTAAAGATCTACATAAATCCATAAACTTATATGTATATTGCAAAGATCTACATAAACATAATTTTAGAAAACGGTAATGTAAATAGAGGACAATCAATGACTATCAATTAAAATCTTTAATAAGAACCTTTAATTTTTGATAGATATGTAAAGATCTACGTAAATCCATAAACTTATATGTATATTGCAAAGATCTACATAAACATAATTTTAGAAAACGGTAATGTAAATAGAGGACAATCAATGACAATCCATTAAAATCTTTAATAAGAACCTTTAAATTTTCAGAATTTCTCAAATTTTAATATCAACAAATTCTACACAAATTTAAATATTAGTAGAAATTTTAAAAATAAAAAATGGAAAATTAAAATATTGGAAATTTTTATGAAATATGCAAAATATCAAAATTTGGTAATTATATGAAACATTCAAAATATAGGAAATTGGAAATGGTATGAAATATGTAAAAAATGATGGATTATATATATGTATATATCTATATATTGAATTGATCATGGAATGTATTTACAAATCACAACAACTCAATAAGACAACAAGAATCACAACAAGGTTCTTTGAGATATCCAAACCATGAAATCATCACATATAGCTCTAACATGCATAATCATGTTCTCCATCTTCGCTCTACATGAGGGTACGTATAGATTTTTCTCATATATATGCACATATATTCATCATCAAGGTTTTAATTGTGTGTTTGAAATCAATCTATAGGTGGGAGGATGCAGATTCGAAAGATAGAGAGATCAATGATTGAAAAATTTAAACCACCATGTGTCAACTCCACTTGCGAGTTGATAACTAAAAAGGAATGTTGGTGTTGCTTTGGACCTGAAGCTCGACAAAATTCTTGTTGGGCATACCCAGATTATCGGAACGCCAAAGAATTATGCGCCACTGAATGTGCAAGGAGTTATAAAAACCTCCTTTTCCTCTTCCTCCCATGCAAATTCTCGTTCTCATCTAAACTATTCTGCATT
This sequence comes from Boechera stricta, assembly GCA_018361395.1. NCBI lineage: Eukaryota > Viridiplantae > Streptophyta > Magnoliopsida > Brassicales > Brassicaceae > Boechera > Boechera stricta. The sequence goes on from CM031542.1 coordinate 7,450,087, forward strand.
TGCGGAGTCTTGTTCTCATCTAAAATATTCTGCATTTTCGGAGTCTTGTTCTCATCTAAACTATTCTGCATTTGCAGAGTCCCTTTCTCATCTAAACTTTGCTGCTTCATCTTCTTTGAATGCAGATAATTCTCCTTTTCTAAACTTTTCTGCATCTTCAGATTCTTCATCTCATCTAAACTTTGCTGCTTGTACAGATTCCTTATGATAAGACTCAATGGAGAAGATTTCAGAGTTCTTATCATGTGGGAGGCTGCGTTGTTTTCTGCTATCTTTCTCCGTTTTCTTCTGTTACCCTCGATGCATAAGGTAACTTCTTCAGTTGGAGCCTCAATCTTAACTGAACAAACATATCCCCTCTTAGAGCTCTCAAAACTGAAAAGATTTTGAACAAAGTAACAAAATGGTTTTTAAGTTAATAAGGCGCATTCGTTCTTATTGAGGCACACACAGTAAAAAAATGGTTATACGCGTTTTCTGCTACCTGAGATTACAAGACCCAAGACAAGACATAAGATGACATCTCCCGAGTGAGTAGGACTAATATATACCTGAAAATCGGGTTTGTCCACTTTCTGTCATTGCAAATCTCAATCAACTTCTCTTTTGCATCGTCATAGTCAATGTAGTCGTCATTCATAACCATTTCAATGGGCATACTTTCTGACAACTTCTGTAACGCCACCTTAGCAGCGTTCATCTTTGCGACACCTCCACACTTATGAGGGTTCCCACAAGCTATAAATTTATCATCAAGATATACCTCAGCAATAGTGGCATGGTTGCCACTTTTAAGATACCTGAACTCGATTCGCTTGCCATGTTTATATCCCAAACAAAAAAGCGTAAGAAGTAGATGAGGTTGCTGTCGCATATCGTCAAGTGTATATATTGGCTCGAAAAGATTCCTCAAGATCTGCAAATTTCATTTCTTTTTTAAAAAAAATTGAGAATCATATAACATAGAATTCGAAACACAAATCTAGTGAGAACACAACAGACCTCCCAGAGTCTTTTAACATCAAGATTCACATCAATATAAACAGCTCCAGCGACAGAAACTACAAGGTCACCGAGTAATTTTGGGGCTTTTACAAATCTGTATGGATCTGGATCATCTTCTTTGCCCATCAACTCTAAGAACTTTATAATCTAAGAGATGACACCAAAAGTGGTGAGTATATCATAAGAAGAGATGTTCTCCATTGAGCCATTCATGGAATGAATTTGTAGATGCCGTGTTTGATGACGACACGAGCGAATCTGTCGTTACATGTATTTGCCTCTCGCAACAGATGCAACTCCTTAGGTTCGAGCTTAGGGTACGTGACGTATATTTGATTCGTGAAGGCGAGAGAAAGAGCCGGCTTGCCGACGAACATAAGCCGCCGAAGTAAAGGTGAACGAGAAGAGTTGTGCGTTAGCGCTTCCTTCAGAAGATTTTTGTTCGTGAAACTGTAATTCAAGATCTTCTCCACAGCTTCCACTGAATCTAAACTTTCCTCCATTTGCAGATTACTTACGCCAAGACTCATTAGAGAAGATTTCAAGGCTCTTATCATGTGGTAGACTGAGGAGTTTTCTGCTTGCTTTTTCGTTGATTCTGCATCTCCCTTTATGTGAAATGTACCTTCTACAGTTGGGATCTCAATCTTAACTGAACAAACAAATCTATGCTCATTTTTTGGCCCTCCTTCGTCCTCAAAACTGAAAAGAGTTAAACACAGTGTAACAAAAATGTTTTAAGTTAATACGCACGAATGTGCTTATTGAGGCACACAACAGCCAAACTCACATTGATTTTACGAGTATAGTTTCTTAGAGCATACATTTGTTACTTATCTACCCTAAATTGTAAGAATTTAAACATGGATTAGCAAACGCGTTCTCCTTCTCTGAGATTATAAGAGTCTAGACTACACAAAGATATTAATTTGAAGCCTGTACTAAAAAGCAAAAGAAAAATGTAGGGACAAGATATACCTGAAAATCGGGTTGGGCCACTTATTCTTGGCGCAAATCCGAAACAACTTCAATTTCGTATCTTTAGGTTCAACCTCTAAACGATCCTCATCAACAACCATTTTTTTTATTGTCATTTCATAGGTTAAAGGGTTTGCCGAAGTAGTGGGAAAAGAAGATGATCCAGTCTGTATCTGGAGCTTTCTAGTAGAGCAAATCTCAAACAACTTCCCTTTCGCATCTTCAGGTTCAACATGTGGACTATCATCATCAATAACCATTTGTTCTTGTGTCATTTCATCGGTTAAAAGGTTCTCGGAGGCGGTGGGCAAAGAAGATGATTCAGTCTGTGATCGCAGCATTTCAGTGGAGCAAATCTTGAACGACTCCCCTTTCACATCTTCAGGTTCAACATGTGGACTATCGTCATCAATAACCATTTGTTCTTGTGTCATTTCATCCGTTAAAAGGTTCTCGGAGGTGGTGGGCAAAGAAGATGGTTCAGTTTGTGATCGCAGCATTTCAGTGGAGCAAATCTTGAACGACTCCCTTTTCACATCTTCAGGTTCAACATGTTGACTATCCTCATCAAAAACCATTTTTGTTGGTGTAACTTCATAGGTTAAGAGGTTCTCGGAGGCGGTGGGCAAAGAATATGATTCAGTCTGCTTTTCAGTGGCGCAAGTCTCAAACAACTTCCGTTTCACATCTTCAAGTTCAACATGTAGACTATCCTCATCCATAACTGTTTTATCTGGTGTCATTTCATAGGGTAAAGGGTTCTCAGAGGTGGTGAGTAAAGAAGATGATCCAGTCTGTAATCGAAGCTTTTCAGTGGAGCAACTCTCAAACGACTTCCGTTTCACATCTTCCATTTCAACATCTAGATTATCCTCATCAACAATGTTTTCAATGGGCATACATTTTGACAGCTTACGTAACGCCTCGAAGCGTTCATTAGCAGCGAGCAGCTTTGCGCATTCTATATTGTTAGCACGCCCACAACCCGTAAATTTATCACCAAGATAGACCTCAAAAACATTGCTATTGTTGTGATCTTTGAAATACATGAAATCAATTCGCTTGCGGAGTTTATCACCCAAACGAAAAAGCCTAATAAATGTTTGTTGAGGTTTCTGCCGTAAATGATCCAGTGTATATATTGGCTTCACAAGTCTCCTGAATATCTGCAAATTTCTCCATTTGTTCATTCGAGGATCGTATAACGTAGAACAAAGATAAGAACCACAACAAGTAGACAACTACATACCTCCCAAACTCTTTGCAAATCAAAATTTACATCAATATAAACAGCTCCAGCTATTGACTCTACAAGATCAGCGAGAATTTTCGGAGCTTTCACCAATCCACCATACGGAGCTGGATCATCTTCTTCCGCCACTGCCTCTGAGAAGTCTTTAATCTTAATACATGACACCAAACTCAAACCACTTCTTGGTAAGAACATATTCTCAAATCATTCAATATCAAACAAAAACATATTTTTATATTGGCAATACTGAAAAATTCAGATGAAGAGATTGATTTTAATTACCTTTTTATCTATATAAGGATTGGGATCCTCGAGAATAAAGCATTGGTGGAGATTGTGGTTAACGGCGAGACGAGCGAAGTTCTCATTACTTACATTTGCATGTCGTATCTTGTGCAACTCCTTGAGATTGAGATTAGGGTTAACGAGGTGGATGTAATTGGTGAAGGCGAGCTCAAGAACTGAATCGCCAAGGAACTCAAGTCGTTCGAATAAAGCAGATGATTCAATACAACTACAAGAGGTTTGTGTTATAGCTTCCTTGAGAAGATTCTTGTCCGTGAAACTGTAGTTCAAGATCTTCTCCACGGCTTCTACAGAATCCATCTCCGGCCAAAGCTGAAGGCGGTGACGAAGATAGAAGATTAGGTCACACAGGTTCGGGCCTAAAAATTTTTAAAAGCGAAATCTTATTATATAATACTAGTAATTTAATAAAGAAAAACTCAGTTTACGGTTTGGTTGCGATTCCGTTTTTTCGGATTTTTTGTTTCGGTTTGTACAAAACCATATAAAACTATTTGTAACCCGGCTTGGTTTTGATTTGACACAATTGCAGTTTCGGTTATGTTTTGTTTTCGTTTCGGTTTTGAGATAGTGTGAAGTTTTGACTAATTGTTGGATTTAATTCAATCAAGTTAATCCAAAATTGAAGGTTTTTTAATTAAGACGATAAGTTGATGGGTTTTTGGTCATTAAAAAAGTTTGCGGATAAGTTGCAACTTTTTTTTTCTTTTTTTTAAAATCCCTGTTTAAATTATACGATTTTATTGTTTTAAATTATTTAGCCTATCAATTTTTTTCACTTGATTCATTTAGCAACTACATGATCGCGTCCACGTCCGGCCGTGTTAAGCAACAACAAAGCCTTACCAGTTGCAGCAGCGGCTGTTAGAGTCATGATATCATCAGGGTTGCGGAAAGCATGTTTTGGCACTTGGTAGATCCGATCCGTCTCAGTTTGGACATGATCTTAATTTTTTCCATTACGAGGTAAATAACCATCAAATGAACATTTCCATTAAATGTATAAGATTCCAAGTGCGACGTCAAAAGAAATCAAAACCAAGCAGTTCTCGAAAACAACGGGGCCATTCCTTCAATATATCTCATTACCTTGTGCAAGCCTGCAAGGAGGATCTTCGCTAGCACTGAAAACTTTTTATTGCCTTTATGATGTAAACTCTCCTGTGTTTTTCTTGCATCATGTCGTAAATAAGTACCATAAGCATTAAAAAAAAAAGAACACTCGTAATGAAGAATTTTAACCTATGAAAGTTTTTGTTCTAGAACGGAGAGTGATTTAATGGTGGAATTCAGTCAATTATTAATAAAATTTTAACAATAGTAATCAAATATATTATGTATTATTTTATAAAATATAGTCACTTCGACAAACAATAATACTGATGATTGTTCAGGATATATTCAAAATCTATCGGATGATCGAATTTTGTGGGGGATAGTTCGTCAAAGAACGTCGTTTTTGCTAGACGACTGGGTTGTTGATGACCGTAAGTAGGAGGCTAACTCAGTCATAAATTTAACTTTGTTTCATTTAAATTTTTCAAATTGTAACAAGCCATAATTAGTAATCTAACATTTAATAATTTTGAAATATTTTCCAATACACAAATCTATCTTGCACATTAAATATTTTTCTCATATCAAGGTCACAAATCACAATTACAAATTTTTAAATAATTGAATATTGTATCATGTCTAGGTCATCGACTTAATTACTTTTAATATACACGAATTTTTTGCACTGTTAAAACAATACACCAACTAAATATTTTGCTTATTTTCATTTTCAAACAAACTACCGTTTTTCTATTTAACTTTGTTATGGACGGTTGATAGTGTTAAGTTTCCGCTTAAATCTTTATTATGATTAAAATTAACAATCTTAATCAATTTCTAGAAAAAAGAAAAAGAAAACAAACAACTACATTATAAAGATTTGTGATGTGTTAATAGTAAAACTGTCAATTATAAATATAATGTAGATAAAACCATCTTTCAAATATTTTTCTGGTGTACGTAGAATTGTCTATTATGGAGTCGTCTATAGAAGTGTTCGTTGTCCAAATGTTGCAAAAAGTTAGTTCACTCATCATAAATGATTATGTCAATATTTTTTGGTAATAGGATCAGATCTAATGTTAATGTAGACGACCCAAAAAAAAATATTATATAAGAATGTAAAACTTCAATTTAATTTAATTTAGATTTTATATAATGATTTACACTGTTTCTAAAACTTAAAATTTTACTGTTGGTATAGTATGCAAATTTAAATGAAAACTGTTTAAAGTAACTAGGATATATCTCGTGCTATAGCACGACCAAATTATAATTATAAAAAAATATTTTAAAATTAAAAAAATCAGGATATTAGAAAATTGTAATTCTTCTAAAACTTTACCAAAATTATAATATCAGTTTTTATAATATCGAATCTTTGTAATATCCGCATAAATATTTTGTAATCAAAAATATAAAACCAATCTTTCATACTCGACGATATTGAAAATTTAATGTTGGGAAAATTATATGTAAAATCAGGATATTTTCTTTGATTTAACTGAATAAATAAGTGAAGTTTTGGAAGATTGCTACATTCTAAGATATTAATAAGATATTTTGAAAAATATTAACCCAGAATATTCTAAGATTGAATTTCGTAGAATATATTTTTCTGTTGAAAGATTGTACGTCTATTAGCGATATTGGATATTGCGATATATTGTTCTAAACAGAAATTTTTTAGATATTTTTTATTTGAATTTTAATTATATCTTGTTCTGTTTTAATTACCAAATTTTACAATTTAAATAGATTTGAAAATTAAATTACAATGTTACATTGTTATGTTAAATTGTACACCATGTTAAACTAAGTCAGATAAGAACTAACATTTTTAAATTTACTAAAAATCTATTAATAGATTCGATATTAAAAAGAAGAATTAACATTAACATTAATATTCAGAATCTACATCAAATCTCTTATTTTTAAAAAACTAAATCAATGTTTAATTTAATTTAATTTAATTAGTGTGTTTAACTAAATCTACAAAATCTTCACAAAATCTATTTTTAACTACTTTTCAAAAAATTTAAAATAAATTAATTAATTAAAACAAAAATTATAAACTATATAAAAATATCAACAATCTACATAAATTCTTACTTAAAAATTTCGAAAACAAATTGCAATCTACATAAAATCTCTTATTTTTGAAAAATTAAATCAAAATTTAATTTAATTTGTGTATTTAATTAAATCAACAAAATCTTCATAAAATCTATTTTTAACAACTTTTCAAAAAAAATAAATAAAATTAATTAATTAAAACAAAAATTATAATTAATTAATTAGTTAAATGATCACATTAGAAGTAATGACTAAAATACCCTTAATGAGAGATTAAAATTTGTTCTTTGAAATAATGGCAATGTGATGTAAATATTAACACTTTTTAATGTTTATTTATAAATGCTCCCCAAATAATATATAGGAGATTTTTGGTTTTATATATTTTTCTGGTCCTAAATTAATAATACATGAGAAAGAGAAAAAAAACAATTTGTTAATTTATTTAAACACTATGAATAAAAGAAGAAGAAGTAACAACATATGTTAATATAATTTACTAATCGTTTGCCTTTAATTAAGTATTAGAATTGAACTAAACTTGGAACATAATTGCACAAACATGACCAATAGTGTTCTCTGTTACCAATAATAATTTTGAAATATTGTCCAATACACAAATCTATCATGCACATTAAATTTATTTCTCATATCAAGATCACAAATCACAACTACAAATTTTTAAATAATTGAATAATTTATCATGTCTAGGCCATCGACTTAATTACTTTTAATATACACGATTTTTTTGCACTGTTAAAACAATACACCAACTAAATATTTTGCTTATCTCCATTTTCAAACAAACTACCGTTTTTCTATTTAACTTTGTTATGGATGGTTGATAGTGTTAAGTTTCCGCTTAAATCTTTATTATGGTTAAGATTAACAATCTTAATCAATTTCTAAAACTTAAAATTTTACTGTTGGTAACTTGGTATAAGTATGCAAATTTATATGAAAACTGTTTAAAGTATATTTTTGGTTTTATATATTTTCTGGTCCTAAATTTATAATACATGAGAAAGAGAAAAACAACAATTTGTTAACTTATTTAAAGAATATAACAAGATAAGGAAAAAAAAAAAGGAAGAAGTAACAACATATGTTAATATAATTTACTAATCGTTTGCTTTAATTAAGTATTAAGATTGAACTAAACTTGGAACATAATTGCACAAACATGACGAATAGTGTTCTCTGTTTCCAAGATCCTCTTCTCTGTATTCATCTTCTCCAATAATGTAAACAATGTAAGTACTTATAAGATTATGTCTATCGTAACACACAGCAACTTTTCTCTCTTCATCGATGAAGAAACTCATCGCTGTCGAAAACCCACCTCGAAGAATTAATTCTGCTCTCATAGGCACCGTAAAGAACTTGCTCCAAGGTACGACGTTGGGCTCAATCTTATTCGTCACCCATATCCTTATTTCAAATATGTTAGAACACTGCATGAATGCCAAGTGTTTCTCTTCTCTAGTAGATGATAGAGCGATAATATTAATATCAGAATACTCAAATGGATCAAATGGAAGACTCAAACGTTCAAATTTCTCAGTCGTAAAACTAAAACTTAATAATATATAACTATTATTTGTATCTATAGCAATCCAGTAAGCATTTCCTTTCAAAGACATGCCAAAAGAGTATAAGAGCCGGTGGTGACAGATTGCATCAAAAACCCTCCATGAATTAGAGTTAAATTCATAGATTCCCAACTCAACTGTTTCGGGTTTTGAGTTATAGATAATCGAAGAGTGCAAGACTTTGTAGCTATAGCGCGATGTGGTTTTTTCATATCCGAAACCATATGATCCTCTTTGTACACCGTCAACGTGCCTTGGTTCGATCCTCTTGGTTTGCCCTGTGCATGGGTTCCAAACCATAAGTTCACAGTTGGTCACCATAGCGCATAATAATAAACCGTCGCAATGAAAGACTCTATAAATATCAACATCTGAATTATTATGGGAATCAGTTAGGTTCATTTTACTTGAAACCACAATAGATGGATCAGCAACGTTGTTGTGGATCCCATGGAAATTGACGCTGATTGAATAAACCCTAAAATCCTTCAGCAGCAGAACCATAAAATGCTTTGCTGCTTTACTAAAGTGCTCTTTGGTGAATTGTCGATCACTGGTGAATAACTGGTTCCATCGTTTGCAAGTAGATCGTAATCGTTTCAAAGTTATAGCCGGAACCCTAGAGAGTATTTCCTCTACCAAATCCTCTGGAAGATTGGGCATCATCATTGTTTCTTTTGTGATGTTTGATTAGATCTCCGAAGGGAAAAAAAATGGTAGGGATTGAAAATTAGGATTATATCTCTCACGTTTGGCCAATCTTATAAGAAGCATATTACATTGTTCCAAACCACCAAGTCTTTGGAAAAAAAGAAAGAATCTTATTGTATGTTAATTAAAAAGGTTAAATATGACTCAAAAAAATGTGATGCATTAATGAAAATTTTAATATTATATAATATTTGTGCTAATCTAGATTCTGATTTATTGTATCTGAAAGTTGAATTTAATCATATAAAAAAAATTGCATAGATTTGTTTTTATTTAATACATCATGTAAATTTCATACAATTGGATGTAACCCAAAAAAAAAAAAAATCATACAATTTTAAATAAATAGATTAATTTAGAAAAATTATATTGGACATAATATTATAATGTTTTCAAACTAAATATTCCATCTAACGTAATTAATCATTTTTAAAATGGACATTTTATGAAGATAATTCTTTTTACTTTTTACTTCAGTTTTATGACACTTGGACCCATCTAACTTACTTAATCATTTTAAAATGGACATTTTTATGCAGATAATTCTTTTTACTTTTTAGTTCAGCTTTATGACACTTGGATTATAATGTTGGTAATAATAATGAGGTGTTGAGGATTAATTTTGTTTATTAGGTGCCTATCAATCGCATCGTGATATGTTTGTGTCGAATCCACACAAACATATTGACTCAAAGTAAGTGTATCGTAGGAGTGCTAGCCACACAGACCTATAACCCACACAACTTATGGGAAAATTTAACTCCCGTCATTACGGATGTCCCTACCTAACTACATGGTAGTGGTCTAGGGAGCGCAATTGCTAGAGCACGGGAGACTGAAGAGTAATGATTTCAGCAAGAGCAGCCGGACGGACTATTCTAGTGAGTCTAGTGACTACTAGAGTAGAGTTGAGTCAAAAGGTATGGTATAGTAGCCTTTCCGAGCGAGCCTCTGGGATCTCCTGTAAACCCCCATGATGTGGTAAAAGGAGGATATTAGGGGAAGCAGTGAGTGGAGATTCCCCTGCGGAGAGCCGGATGAGGGGAGACCTTCACGTCCGGTTCGGAGGGCGAGGATATCCCGACCCTACTATCATTATGCCTTTGCAATGTTACTTGGTTCAACTCTATTTGTGACCTTTTCTCGTATGTGGGACTCTCTATCTTCTTGGGTAGATAATCGATCGTCTTTCATTTTGATAGTGAGTAGTTTTTATACAAAGTCAAGTCAAGAATAATAATCGAACTGGAGGAGCTTGCCAGAATGGCTTGGTAAGCAAGCAACCAGGCGCCCATTCCCAGTTCTTTCTCTTCTCTCTTTCTTTAGTTTAGTGACAGCTCATCAAAACAATTGTCCAAAACAATTGTCAATATATCTACCTCAAAATATAATGACCCCGTATCCGAACCCAAGAAAGCTAAAAACTTATAAATAATACTTTGTATTTTACACATAAGAGAGGCCCATCTAACTCTGACCGATCCAATTTGAAAAGGAACATTTAGAGAATAATATTCAAAACTCTCGGAACTCTCTTAAACCATTCACTTGTTTTCCGTTCAAATCAAACTCACTATGACGTGAATAAAATAGGTTCATCGGAAGGCACCTATTTGTGGTTTAACATTCCCATAGTGTGGTTTCATATTAGTCAACATATCCCATTCCTAAACATACGATGATTAGCACCTGAATTCATAATCACTTTGTCATTGGTTTTGGAGACAAAGAGTCTCTTACCTGATTGGTGAGCTTGGAATAGAATGTTGGAACTTGATTTAAAAACACGTTGGAGTGGTACTTTTCCGGGCAACTTTCCTACGAATTCCTTCATCGGATAATCGGATTATGAGAGCGATTAATTCGTCGCCGCAATCACTATAAAGTGGTGTACTCATATGTTAAAATCAAAGTTCATTTTGAATGAGAAATGGAGATCCAAAGTGGGTAACTTATAAATGTACCACATTGGAAATTGAGGTGAAAATCCATATGCATATATTTGGATAAGTCTTGACAAGGTTCAACCTTGAGACCACCTAAGAAAGAGATAACTCAATAATATTAAACCACACGTGAGCGGTTGAGTAAAGTTGATACGGACTCGAGCTCAATTGTGGGGTTAGAATCGGGTTTGGGTATATGGGCTTCTGGAGCCCAATAACCTACATTTGTTGTAATAATTTTTAGTTTGTGTAATTGATCATTACATAATACTAAGTTTTAGTCAACAAAATAAAATATCTCATTAAAAAATAATTAAATCAATGGTTTAATATCATGATTAATATCTTTTGTAACCTTCACATTTTGGGTGTAATAGCACAAATTAATTGTGATTTATTTGTGCATTATTCTCCATGACTTTCTTTTCCTATAAAAGAAGAGGAAGAGTTCTCTCTTTGAAAATAACATAAGAATACATAGAATCTCATTCTCAAAAACCAACAAGAAAATCTTTTTCATGTCTCTTCTCTCTCTTTTCTTTGAGTCTTGAGAGTACAAAGAGGTGCAGTTTTATCCTGGGATTCTGATTGCATCAAGCCGTCACACTACGAACAATTAAAGAATTAAGAAAAAAGATAAAATCTTGGCTCCGCCAATCGTTTTTCTTTCATCAAATATTGGTATAATGTGTCATGGAATTTGTTAATTATCATTAATTTAATATGAATTAATCAGTTTGCCATATCGTAGAAATTATGTCCTTACAGTCTTAATTCTTTAATCTTCGTTATGATACTAACGAAAAGCTGATAATTGTTTAAGTTTTTGATATAAGAACATGTTATCATCGATGTCAATATCAGTTAAAGATCAAGAGGAAAAATATCTTGGTATTTGGGTATCGGTTTGATAACACTCTTTTTTGGAGATCGAAGAAAATTATTTATTTAAATTCAAAATTTTAATTTATTTAAATTATGCAATTTAATCATTTATTTTCTACATTTAAAATTCTGCAATTTAAATACTACAATTTAAATTCAGTAATTTATTTTATGCATTTTAAATTTCAGTAGTTTATTTTATGCAATTTATTTCTGCATTTAAATTATGAAATTTAATTTGGCAATAAAATTAAACAAAAAATGAGTCTGATCGGATAATCCGTCGAGTAACGATTTCTTTTGTTTAATTTGTTAGCATCAATTTGAAGAATTCTTATGAATTTATTCAGATTACAAAGCTAATATTTGATTATGACTTCGGTTAATTTTGACCAAATTGGAATGCAAGTACTATATAACAGAAATACACAAAAGTTCTTGTTTGGCCATCGGATGTGAACCGATTTTGTGTTTGAAGCATTATTGTGATTGATTATTATGAATTAAATCCAATAAGTGCATAATAGACCTTGTGAGTCGACGCCCCAATTTGGGAGAGGTCAGTCACATGTGATTCTATATACAATATTAACGAATATTGTTTAACTCATAACTTTCCGATCATATATTGGAATTGAGCGATTTTGGTGTCTATGCGTAGATATTGAAAATATATTTTTAGTGATATATTACTTCAAAATTTGAGTATAAACACATAGAGATATTGATTCTGTAATAAAACGGCCGAAAAGTTTCTTTTTGAGAATCAGAGTCATATCAAATGCTTGATGTTTCCGCGAACGTTTTATAAGTGAGTTTGCGAATCTATTCAAATGTTGTAAACACACAACAATAACTGTTCCCGCGAATGCCTGATAAGCGAGTTTGTGAAACGCGTTTGTGTTTGATTATAAGCACGTTTAGTGTTTCCGCGAATGCTTTATAAGCGAGTTTGCGAAATTATTTAAACGGTGTAAAACACAACAATAACGGTTTCTACGGACACTTGATAAACGAGTTTGCGAAACGCGTTTTTGTTTTATTACACACGGATTTATAAGGGTTTTATAAATGATTTTATAAATGCTTATAAATTGTGAATTCCAAGAACGCTTTTACAAGTGAGTTTGTGAATCAGTGTAACAGCTAAGTATTAGCGATTGCTGGATAAAATAGTGATTTTTTCCAGAACGCTCGAAAATGTTAGCAGTTGCGTTTGAAAATAGCGATTTTTCTAGAACATTTGAAACGCTTAAAATATCGATTTCCCAAAACGCGTTCAACGCTATAAAAATAGCTATTGCGTTTGAAGATTGAAAATAACAATTTTTGAAAAAACTTGAACCGCTTATAATAGCAAGTGCATCTCATATGAATGAGTAAAGAAACTGAGCTGATTAGCGTGAACAATGAAAGTACGGCCTGTTGAAGCACCAAATCATGAAACGTTCATTGGAGGGTCGAATGAAACGACATGTAGAATCTTTTTGGGTTCTTGTCCTCCAGCAATGACTACATCTGCTGATGTGAGTCAGATTATCTCTAGATTCGTTTTTTCACAACTGTTGGTAAACCCAGAACATGTGGGGTGCTAAAAAAAGTTGTAGTAAAATCTGGAAAGTAATATGTCAAGTAAACTAAAACTTTATAATATATTTAAAGGGTTTACATGCGATTTAATATACTAAAAATTTAGTTTTACATATTGTAAATCAAATTTGTAAAATATGATTACACTCGTTAAAAAAGAAACTAAAGTTCGTAATATTTGCAACGAGTCTTGAGAGTACATATAGATTCTAACGTTCGTTGATTTTTGTTTTGGGTGTTGCGAACAAAAGAGGTGCGGTTTTACCCTGGGATTCTGATTGCATTAAGCCGTCACACTACGGACAATTAAAGAATTAAGAAAAAAAAAGATAAAATCTTGGCTCCGCCAATCGTTTTTCTTTCATCAAATATTGGTATAATGTGTCATGGAATTTGTTAATTATCATTAATTTAATATGAATTATTCAGTTTGCCATATCGTAGAAATCGCGTTCTTACATAGAAAGTAGGGAAAGTAGCCTAGGCATGCATATACACCAAACAAAAGTTTGGCTCATTGGATTCTAATTAGGTTTTATTGTGTGAACTCTGTAGAAATAATTTTGTTTACTCGGTTTAGTTCCGAGTTTACCGATCTGGAATTACCAAAATTTTATTCCAATGTAACAAAATTACCAAATTTTAATTGTAAAATTGATTGAAATTATTGAATTTTTTATTTATTTTACGCTATTAAAACAGAACGGATCCGAACTTTACTTTCGGTCTATTCGGTTAAACCAAAATCGGTTCTAATCTAAACTTTTTAGTATGGGACGACGATCTATTTCCCCACCAATGGAAGCTTTATCACGACAGATCCCCATGAAACTTTGGCCTCGATCTATTTCCCCATGAAATGATACTTCTAAACCTTAATCCCCACAAATCTAAAGTTCTCATCTATTTCCCCATCAGACGATCTATTTCCCCATAATTTGGTTTTTTGTATTAAATTCGATAGAAACCCAGATACTAAACCACATCAAATGATACTAAATCAGTCCAATCCATACCATAACCATTCGAACCTAAACCTTAACCGAATTTTATAGGTAACTGATATAAAACCGATTTTTAAACCCGATTCTGCTTCTTCTTCTTTCCAAACAGAGTCTATTCTTCTTCCTTTTCTTCTTCTTCTTCTTCTTCAACGAAGCAACGACACAAGGTTTGGTCTGGTAAATGTTACAAATCAAAATCACAAATGTTAGATTTTGGACACAACCAACATCAATGAATCAATAATTTTGTCTGTAACCAAGAATAATTCGAGCACCACCACCACCGATTGATTTCCTTCCTCCTCCTCTGCCACCAATTGATTTTCTTCCTCCTTCTCCACTGCCATTAATGGCTGAAGCTGCAGCTTGATTTCATATTCAAATTAGGATTAAACCCAAATCTCGTCTTCTTCTCCGGCATAACCTGGATTTCTTCTTCTATGACACCAAATCTCACTTGTTATTCCTTTAGAATTCTCGAATTCTCGTTTCATTCGAAGCTTTGATTCTCGTAATCTCATGTATACTCCATATCTAGGTCCTCTCTCAAATCCGTAATCACCATTGTCCACCAAAAGCTTGAGTTTTTGTTGTGTTTCGGGCATTGGATCAATAGAAAATAACAAAAAACCTTAACCCGACAATCCAATTATACCCGAGAGTAACCAAAGGGCTCACCTCAAGTACCTCAATCCAGGCTTTGATTCTCCTCTCGCCGGCTTCTTCTCCGATTCTTCAATGATGAACAGCAGCGTGATTGACGGTTTTCTTGCGTCGGCCGGTTTAAATCTTCCAGTGATTTACGAAGAGACGACGGTGGAAGGTGATCCAAGACTCTCAATTTCGCCGGAAACGATGATTAGGACTGTAAATTTCAAGAAAATGAAGTTTGATACATATACTAAGGTTCACATGTAGCTCTGTTCTTGAACTACATAAACTAAAGTTTGATTTCTAAAAACGAAATAGAAAACTGATCTTACTTACCGTTTCTCTGTTTTTTAGGATTATAGTGGGAAGAAGAAGATGATGATGAACAGAGAAAAAGAAGAAGATTGGTTTTCTGGATTTAAAATTGGTTTTCTAGTTTTAAAATTGGTTTTCTATCGGGTTTAATGCGAAAAACTAAATTATGGAAAAATAGATCGTTTGATGGGAAAATAGATGAGAATTTTAAATTTGTAGGGATTATGGTTTAGAAGTATCATTACGTGGGGAAATAGATCGAGGTCAAACTTTTGTGGGGATCTATCATGATAAGGCTACTGTTGGTGGGGAAATAGATCGTCGTCCCTTTTAGTATTACAGATATAATAAGATAATAAAAGCTCCACAATAAATATTCATATTAAAGACCTTCACATATATCTATTTCAAATACCAAAATAAAAATCGTTAGGCCGACCCTAGTTCTCTCTTGAAACTTCCCTTAAAGCAGATCGATCCCTTGCAACCGCCTGCCTTGGGCGGCAGCGGCCCTGGGCTTCTCCGTTTTCTCCCCTTTTTCTATTTGCTCTGCTTCCCGTCGTTTCTCTGTTCAACCCTCTCCCGGTCTTCAACCGAGGAAGTTTCGAATCTTTCTGGATCCGGATTTCACGTCCCGGATTCCCAGATCTATGCCTTTGTTAGTCGACTTCAGATGTCAGAATATGCTCGCCGAGCCAAGCCGGAGCCAGTTATGGACCACCGAATTTTCTCTGTTTTCGTTACCTTGGAGCCTACATCGATCCCCAGGCCTCACCGTAATGAGATCTACCCAGATGTTTCTTCCGTCGTTCACCACCGTGGACGAGGACACCGCGCCACGGTCGACAAGAAGAATTCATGACGATCCCTCTCTTGATTCAAAATGGAAGCTCTGAGAGTTGGAATTGTATCAATCCAAGTTCAAACCAGAAAGTTATTAAACTTCTAAACCAGGAGATCCTACACTTGCCTTATTTGGCACCCTGCGAGTTTACTTCACAAGGGTTATTTTCTCAACCTTCTTGGGCACGACCTAGCCTCCTCCTAAAGCCCTAATACTATATAAACACATGTAATACTCATTAGAGAGCAGCCTCCATTCTCTTAAACCTTTTGTGACTCCACTTTCATATCAATAAAATAGTTATTTTTTACTTCTTCTTTTATGTTTATGTTTATGTTTATGTTTTGATTTCAGTTCTTAGTTTAGTTTAGTTAATTGTTTATTGTTTTATGATCCAATTCCCTATCTCTACCGCCACCCTCGGAGAGACAAGAGAATAGATCATTTAGACCACTAGGGTGGTGGTCGATGATGGGATCGAAGATTTAGGATTTAATATGTTCGTTTGTTCTTAACAGATCTAACTACTCTAATATTCAATCTTAATGCTAAGCTATGTCCTACTGGATGTGCTTAAGGTTATAATCAAATCAGTAGCTGAGGTTATACGAATAGAAGCCCTTAGCATCACGAGAGTGGGTTAAAACTTCAGATCTGAATATTAGAGAGTATTAGATATGGTTGAGTTTTGTTGTTTGATGGAGCATCTTAATGCTTGTCTAATTGTGGCCAAAGTTAGACTATGATCTCAGGAATACAATGTCACGAGAGTGGGATTGTATTCTGGAAATAGATCTGTCATTCACTCTTCGTCTTAGACACACTCTAATGCAAGCTAAAAACTTAGTTAATCGGTTGGTAGTGTGACAATGCCAATTGATGTGTCTCTCACACATAAGAGTAATCAATGATGGGATGCGTTTAATGCGTGAAGGTCGCCACGAAAGTGGGTCTGACATAGTGACTAGCGTACCACGAGACTGGACTAGTTTAACTTCTAATATCCCTAGATTGACAACACAAACTTATTAGGTAGAACATGAATTCTAGATCTAGATTTCCTGACAAATCGACTATCACCCATTGTTTGTATATATATTTAATTATGTTATTTATTTACGCTATTTATATTCATGTTATTTTATTTATGCATTTTAATTATGTTATTTACTTTATTTAATTTATGCACTTTACTTTAAGCTATTTACTTTATGCACTTTAATTTCCGTTATTTAATTTATGTAATTTATTTATGTTATTTATTTTATGCAATTTAATTTCAATACTTTATTTTTATGCAATTTAATTATTATTTATTTTATTTATGTTATTTACAGTTTATTATGTTTAAATTAGATTTAAACTTATATTCTCTGTGTGTTATTCTTAATCTTTGTGGATCGATCTCGTATGTACTACAATTGCATTGAGTATGCACTTACGGTCACATCGGGTTAAACTCTCGAAGAAACACAGGTGAAACCTGGGGAGAGGTAGAAATATCTCCCCATCAAGTTTTTGGCGCCGTTGTCAGGGAGAATATGCAATTGCCATAGAGTTTTGAGGTGAATATGAGACTAGATTTTTTATTTAATTAACTATTTATTTATTTGACTTTTAATTGATCACTGAAAAAAAAATTAAATTATAATAATAACTAAAAAAATAATATATATATATATTTTTATATCTCGTTTCCTATTTTCTTTTTAAAATTTCAGGTGTATGAATTTGAGGAGTCAAAGCAAGAACAAGTTGACGATCAAATCCATGACATTCGCGAAATCGAGAAACAAGCTAGGAAGGAGAAGAAGAGAAAAGTTAGAATGGAGCATCTACGAAATGATTTACTTGCTGCTGAGATTGAAGAAAAATTGCACGTGATGGTGGTGTCGCTCATGCTGATGGTGTTGCACGTCGGCGGCTGCACATCAACCAAAGATCGCTCCGGCGATCAGTACTGATCACTTCGATCTGATTGACTAGCTTTGTGGCATAATAAAAATCAACGGAGACTCAGAGGACGCTCTGAAGTTACGCGTATTCCCATTCTCGTCTGGGTGAAAATGCTAGTCAGTGGGAGAAGAGACTGGAGGAGAACACATCAACAAACCCATCAGCGGATAGTATCAGATTGGTGCATCGACCAAGAGCGGTCGATGCTAACATCTCATGAATGCCCATCGGACAAGACCATCGACCAGGCTCGGTCGATGTCCTCTCTACAACCTTCAATGATTAACACCATCAACCACACACGATCGATGGTATCTCAGGGATTTCCATCGGAGGATTGCATCGACCACACACGGTCGATATTTCTGCCGTCTTCAGCTCCAAACACCAGATTAGACGGTTTGTTCGACCACATCGACAAGGATAGGTCGATGGACTCAGCATCGACCATCTAGGGTCGATGCACTTCCTGGAGACGGCGAGGCCAGTTGTTCAACACTGAAACGACATCATGACTAGTCCGCCGAGGTACAAGACTCAACTATGACACAAAACATAGTTGTGCAGGAAGGAGATCTTTTGGTGACAACACTCACATTGTTGACTACACTTTTGCTGGGGAGCGACTCACTCACCATCTTCATCCCGACGTGATCGATCTAAGGCCTTATCTCCCGATCACTCGTCCTCCACTAGCCAACCATTCCGTAAGTCCGTCGAGATAAAGACATTAAAAAATAATATATCTTTGTAAATACAATTTTAAATTTTTCAATTTTGAGTTTAAATTTTTCAGTTTTTCATTTTTTCAATATTTATCGTTTTTTCTTTGTTTTGCTGTTTTTTCGTTTTCTCTTTTTTTTGTTTTTAATTTTCAGGTGGGAGCTGCCAACCCACACACCCAATAAGAGAATTATGGTAAATTCTCATTTTTTACCCCTTTTGCAGTTTTTGTTACAACGCGGACGTTGTAATTTAAGTGTGGAGGGGAGTCTTGCGATTATTTTTCCTTGACATCTTTTGATGGAAATTTTACCATAAGTTTATAGCATTTTGATAGATTGTTATACTCTTTTCATCGTTCATAGGTTCAATAACATGTGAAAAGGTTTTTAATGAGGTAGCGATAGAAATTGTTAATTGTGTTATTTGTGTTTATGTTTGGATGCTTTGCTGGATAGTGTGTGATCTTTACTAGGACATTTGTAAAATCCATGAGTGGACCAACAAACCCCAAAAAGGACCATTCTTCCAGAGATTTAGACGAATCGGAGTTGACTTCTCACTTTAATGAATTTAACTATTCTCGACTTGGGGCTTGAGATAAATTGGATGTGATACCTTTATGAGACACGTCTAAGTAAGTGCGATTCCCCTCTTCCTTCCCTTCGATTAGATAAGAAAAGAAAAGAAAAGAAAAGAAAGAGAAGAGAAAGGGAAGAAAAAGGATATAGAAGCGAATCGGGCATTGGAAGCAACCACTTTCAATGTTCGCGTCTCAAGAAAACTTGTCCTAGAAAAGAGCTTAAGAGAAAAGGCAATCGATAAAAAAAAATGATACCCAGAAAAGTAGGAAAAAATCGATTGACCTTGAAGTGAGAAAAGGAAGGGGAAAGAAATTGCACTAAGACGGTCTTGAGTTTACAAAAATCCGAAAGAGTAAGTGTTAATATCCTTTGATCAATATTCCCAAGTTGAGAACCCATGCTTAGAATAAAAAGAGGAGTCAACAATGAGGAGTCTAGGATAAAAGGAGGAGCGGTTCAAACTAAGGTGAGTTCCTATGCTTATGGCGAAGTACATAAGTACGGTAGAGATCACTCCACTTCCGCAAGGTCGAAAAGCATTAAGCACAACAATGACACAAGGTACAAATTCACTCTCCTTATCTTTATTGTTTTAGCATTTCTTCACCATGCTTAGCTTTTGTTTGCTTGAGGACAAGCAAAAAGGTAAGTGTGGGGGAGTTGATAGAGCTCATATTTACATGTTTTTACATATTCATATAGACTAATATTATGTATTCTAGTTAGCATTTAGGACTATTTTAGTGTATTTGCATGTGTTTGTATGTTTCTAGGTACTTGGAAGAAATCATACACTTTAAGAGTATTTTGGAGTCCTAAGAAGCCACACAGACTTTGGAACTATTTTTTTGGGTCAAGAACAACACGAAGAGACATCTCAAGAGCCTACCAAAGGAAGCAGCAGCCCTAGCATCAAACCAGAGCCATCGACGCTCCTCCTGAGCAGGATCGTCGAACCAGGGCCATCGACGCTCTCCACGGACCGGACTTAAAGCTGACGACGAAGACCGTCAACGCCACACCTGAAGATTCACGTCAACCAAGGACGTCGAGCGTAGCCCATCGATGCTGGACTCGACGGAAGAAACTCGAGATTCAACGTTTTGACATGTCTGCACTGTTTGAACTTACCCGATTTGGACCTAGGCGCACGGTTTGGAACATTACGATCGAACCAGAAGGAATTAGGCTACAAAAATACCTGGTATGGAATCTTGATTCAAAATGGAACTCCGAGAGTTGGAATAGTACCAATCCAAGTTCAGACCAGAAAGTTATTAAACTTCTAAACTAATAGATCCCACACTTGCCTTAGTTGGCACCCTGCGAGTTTAATTCACAAGGGATATTTTCTCAACCTTCTTGGGCACGACCTAGCCTCCTCTTAAAGCCCTAATACTATATAAACACATGTAATACTCATTAGAGAGCAGCCTTCATTCTCTTAAACCTTTTGTGCCTCCACTTTCATATCAATAAAATAGTTCTCTTTACTTTTTCTTTTATGTTTATGTTTTGATTTCAGTTCTTAGTTTAGTTTAGTTAATTGTTTATTGTTTTATGATCCAATTCCTTGTTTTTACTGCCACCTCTGGAGAGACAAGAGAGTAGATCCTTTAGACCAATAGGGTGGCGGTCGATGGTGGGATTGAATATTTAGGATTCAATATGTTCGTTTGTTCTTAATCGATCTAGCTACTCTAATATTCAATCTTAATGCTAAGCTATATCCTACAGGATGTGCTTAAGGTTATAACCAAATCAGTAGATGAGGTTATACGAATAGAAACCTTTAGCACCACGAGAGTAGGTTAAAACTTTAGATCTGAATATTAGAGAGTATTAGCTATGGTTGAGTTTTGTTGTTTGATGGAGCATCTTAATGCTTGTCTAATTGTGGCCAAAGTTAGACTATGATCTCAGGAATACATCGTCACGAGAGTGGGATTATATTCTGGAAATAGATCTGTCATTCACTCTTCATCTTAGACACACTCTAATGCAAGCTAAACACTTGGTTAATCGGTTGGTAGTGTGACAATGCCAATTGATGTGTCTCTCACACATAAGAGTAATCGATGATGGGATGCGTTTAATGTGTGAAGGTCGCCACGAGAGTGGGTCTGACATAGTGACTAGTGTACCACGAGAGTGGACTAGTTTAACTTTGAATATCCCTAGATTGACAACACAAACTTATTAGGTAAAACATGAATTCTAGATCTAGATTTCCTGACAAATCGACTATCACCCATTGTTTGTATATATTTAATTATGTTATTTATTTACGCTATTTATATTCATGTTATTTTATTTATGCATTTAAATTATGTTATTTACTTTATTTCATTTATGCTATTTAATTTACGCACTTTACTTTATGCACTTTAATTTCCGTTATTTAATTTATGAAATTTATTTATGTTATTTATTTTATGCAATTTAATTTCAGTACTTTATTTTTATGCAATTTAATTATGCTTTATTTAATTTATGTTATTTACAGTTTTATTTATTTTATGTTATTTATCTTTATACATCTTACTCTTAGAAACAAACCTCACGCCTATTATTATGCTTATATTAGATTTAGACTTGTATTCTCTATATGTTATTCTCAATCTATGTGGATCGATCTCGTATGTACTATAATTGCATTGATTGTGCACTTGCGGTCACATCGGGTTAAACTCTCGAGAAAACTCGAGTGAAACCTGGTGAGAGGTAGACATATCTCCCCACTCGTCCGGTATACTTGGCGGAGCCACCGAGACGAGCTGCCGTTCTGGGCTCCCCACCACTAGGAACTTTTGTGTTCCCTCCTCGACCGCTCCCATTGGATCGGTTCAATTCTCGGGTGAAAGCTCAGAAATCTATTATCGGCCAAAGCGTTTCTTCGCCGCCGACCCCCTTTCGGGTGATTCACAGATTGTCCCTCGGGTCGTTAGATCTAGAGAAGACTTCTGCACCTCCTCTCGGACACTTATTCCGAAGTGTATTCGTATCTTTCTTCTAAATTACTGGACTTTGAGCCTTTAACTGGACTTTGACCGTTATCTTTCTTCTAAATTTGCTGTATTCGTATCGATATTGGGCCCTAAACCCAACTTTTGACAGTAAAAAAAAAAAAAAGACCTTCGCCTAAAAAAAGTCACATCAAGGCTCTTCGTGAGTAACAATGGTTTTAAAGGCTCTCATCAGAGTTCCAAGGAAAGTTCACCATATGAAGTTGAACCATCCTCTTCAAGTTAAAGAAAAAGACAAAATTCTGACTAAAAAAAGCTCATTTGTGAGATTTAGGGCTTCTGAAGATTTTGAGAATGGCGAATCAACATTTCTTTAAGCCTCTTCTTCCCGGATTACACAGCCACTTGGTACTCTCTCTCTCTCTTCCATTTTCTATATTTTGTCTCTCTCTGAGAAGCTAATTGAGAAAGATGAGTCCGGTTTTGTATTTTGCATGTTGCTTCAGACAATTCTTGTAGCCTTCTTCTTGAAGTATATAAAAGGAAGAGATGAGCAGAAGACGGCAGAGGGAAGATCTGACGCGTCCAAGATAATATGGAATGTGAAGATAGATAGCCAAAAACTCACTGATGGTTGGAAAGAGTTTGCTCTTGCACATGATCTTCGAATCGGAGACATTGTCATTTTCAGACAAGAGAGGGACTTAGCTTTCCATGTGACACTCTTGGGACCTAGTTGTTGTGAGATTCAATATGGTTCGTGTTTAGACGAGGAGAGCAACCTCGGTGAGTTGTGTTCTGTCTAACTCTGACTCTGTGATTGACAATTAAGAAATGTGTTCATATGGATCTATTAGTAGAGAGAACCAGTTTGACTATTTAACACTTAGATTCTCTTATTTTTCAGAGAAGAAGAAGAAAGTGAAGAAGAGTCCAAATGGAGAAGCAGAGTCGTCTTCACTAGATCCCTCTTGTTTTGTGGCTAATGTCCCGCCTTCGAGTCTACACTTAATGGTATTTTACTCTTAATTTGAACCCCAAAAGAAACTCTCATTCTGGGGTCTGAAATCATGTTGCATTGTAATGAATTTTTCAGCATCTTCCTAGGCCTTTTGTGAGGGCAAATGGTGTAGTCACTGGATCTGGAGAGATTGTTCTGATGAATGAAAAGGGCAGATCATGGACGTTAAAAATGAAACATAAACCATCATGCGGAACGATTTATATCAGAGGAGGGTGGAGAAGTTTTTGTGATGCCAATGGACTTAGAATTAGAGATACCTTCACTTTCAAACTGATCCAAAGAGGAGGAACTCCTGTTCTACGTTTGTTACCCAAAGATCCAAAAGAAGAAGCTAATGAACCGGAAAGCCATGAAGATAGCAACATCGGTGAGTTGTGTTCTGTCTCTCTCTAACTCTTCCAACGACACTTGAGGTTCAAGAAATGTGCTCATATATCAGTTTGATTACTACCACTTGGATCTGTTCCTTTCTTTTTTAGGGAAGATTCAAAGGAAGAAAAAAACAAAGAAGAATCCAAGAAGAGAAACAGAGTCTTCTTCACTAGATCCCTCTTGTTTGGTGGCTAGTATTTCGCCTTCGACGCTACGTTATGACATATTGGTGGCTATATTCTTCACTAGATCTGTAGAGAGAGTACCAAGTGGCTGTGTAATCCGGGAAGAAGAGGCTTAAAGAAATGTTGATTCGCCATTCTCAAAATCTTCAGAAGCCCTAAATCTCACAAATGAGCTTTTTCTTGTCAGAAATTTTGTCTTTTTCTTTAACTTGAAGAGGATGGGTCAAATTCATATGGTGAACTTTCCTTGGAACTCTGATGAGAGCCTTTAAAACCATTGTACTCACGAAGAGCTTTGATGTGAATATTTTTAGGTGAAGTTCTTTAATATGAATATTTATTGTGGACCTTTTATTATCTTATTATATCTGTAATACTAAAAAGTTTAGATTAGAACTGATTTTGGTTAAACCGAATTAGCGCGAAAGTAAAGTTCGGACCCGTTCAGTTTTAGTAGCATAAAATAAATAAAAAATCAATAATTTCTGTAACATCCGTGTTCCTAAGTCGTCCTCTTGAGTTGTATCTATTTATATTGTTGTTGCGATGAACCCTCGGGATATTGTATTGTCGGCGTTGATTAATAAATGATGGATGTTTATGGATTAATCGTGAGTTATAATACATGATGTGGTATTTCATGTATTGGGGTGTCGAGTACATGATGTGGTATTTCATGTATCGACGGGGCGACATATGATGTGGTATTTCATGTGTTGCGGGATTGAGCGAAGTATTCGTTCCGTCTTGGTTCGGGGATTTTTTTGGGTTTACGTCCATGGATCCTACTTTGTGGTTGGGGTCGATAGAATTATGTGAGATTTAATTATATCGACGGGGTCATTAGGATTATGTGGTATTTAATCCTAATGACGGGTCATTAGAGTTATGTGAGATTTAACTCTAATGATGTGGGTTAGGATTATGGGTGATTTAATCCTGATAGACGGTAAACCAGGGGTGAAATACCGGTGATATAGGTTCTCACGGGGACTTAGTATATTAGGGTCCGGCGTTATTGGATTCTAATATGCTAGGTCGTTGACGGCTTAACTCGTTCGAATCCGGGGATAATTGGATTTCGACGGGTTAGTCGTTGGGTGACCACGTAGGATCTTGTGATCATAGACCCAGGGATGTTATTGAACCAAGTATGGAACAATACCGAGCTTGATTGGTGGCCCTAAGGGCGGGAAATGTGATGAAACGATCAAAGGAGTGATCGTTGTGGAGGAATCCCGAGAGGTTCGGTTTAGCGGAATTAAGAGGTAATTCCGGGGTTTTGTCGGGAGTGAAAGGAATATTTTGAGATGGGGAGGTGTCTCAAATAATTCGGAAAATTATTTGGAGCTACTAAACCGAACGGGAGAGGTTAATTGGAATAATTAATCGTTACGGTTTAGTGAAATCGAGTCGGTTTGGTTTAATTGTGATTAAACCAATGATTATATATATACATACATGTATATACATCCCCCTCTCCCTTCTAAAAGCTTCTACACTCTTCTTCTTTTGAATTGGGGAAGATATTTTGGCTGAAGTAGAGAGAGAAGAAGAGAGAAAAAGAGAGAGGGAGAGAGCTAGAGAAGGAGAGGGAAGAAAGAGAAGAAGAGAAGATAGAAAAGCTTGAGAAAACAGAGTTTTTGGGCGAACTTGTGAGGTCCGATCGGGATATCAAGAGAGCTCGGTTTGAGCTAAGATTTTGTGGGTAAGTTCTCCAATCTCTTGCCTAGTTGTCTACCAAATTTCGTGGGATTATGTTAAGTGGTTTGGGAGATATGATTTTTCTCCCTAGACTACCCTATTTTCGGGCTGTAGCGATGGGGCGAGTTTGATGGAGTGTTTGGGCACTCAATTATTGTTTGTTTGGGCTGAAATTTGGTAGATAGGTTGTTGAGACTTCGATCTTCAAGTTCTCCGAAGGAATTTATAAAATATGATCTAGGGCAAGAGATATGGTTGGTTAAGTAAAGCCCTGTTTTTGGGGAAAGGAATCCGGAATTTGTTGAGTTAGGCTCTTGAGTTGGGAGCTTGTAATCAGTCTTTTGAGAGTGTGTTGATGATCTCTTGGCAGGAGGTTTGTGAGATCTCGGTGTTGTGTTGTGTGTCCAAAGAAGGAGTAAGCTTAAGGCTTGGAAACCGTCAAAAGAGTGTTCTTCGTTTCAACCGTAATCAAGGTGAGTGCGTGACCGTAGCGAACATATAATCATTAGTATTTTCGTGATTGATGTGTGATGTAGGGCTTGTCCATATGGGTGTGATTTATGGCTAGTCCAAGTTATGTTGTGTGTTGTGTGTGTGACGATAGAGCTCTATCATAAAATAGTTGATTGTTGCATTGCATGTTGATTGCGGTAAGTCTTGTGATTGTATGTACTTGTCGCTATGGGGACGGGAGGACCACCTCACTAAGCATTATCAATGCTTACGCGCCTCTTTTGGTGCAGGTAAAGAGAAGTCATAAATCTTGGAGCTCGTGGAACCGAAGGCCGGATAAGAGGGATGATCTAGTTGTTGAAGGTTTTTGGTTTTTGATTCTTATGTTCATATGTTTTTGGTGCTTGAGATTGGGATGTTGTTTTGAACTTGGTATGATGCGTAGTGGTATGCCTAAGATGGTTTTGAAGGTTAAGTAATGTCTACAAATATTGTGGCTTGCCTTGTGTTGTTATTATTGGTTTGCAGGACAGGGGAAGGGATCGACCGATCCTGGGCAAGATCGATCGATCAGAATCTTTTGGCCGAGAAAGTTTTCGGGGGTAAAGTGAGGCTTAGGGATCGATCCGATCCAAGTCGGATCGATCGATCCTAGGTCATTTTGGCAAATCGGTCAGTTTTAAGGGTTAGGATCGTGATCCGGGTGAATCGATCGATCCTAGCGGGTATTTTTGGTCAGATCGATCGGGTTAATTTCGGGTGGAGTTTGAGATCGACCGATCCTAAGGAGGATCGATAGATCCTTCAAAAAAAAAAAAAAAAAAAAAGGGTGGGTCCTTTCAATTTCAATCAATTTTACAATTAAAAATTTGGTAATTCTGTTACATTGGAATAAAATTTTGGTAATTCTGTTACATTGGAATAAAATTTTGGTAATTCCAGATCGGTAACTCGGAACTAACCTAGTAAGCAAAATTGTTTCTATGGAATTCACACAATAAAACCTAATTAGAACCCAATGAACCAAACTTTTGTTTGGTGTATATGCATGTCGAGGCTACTTTACATGTTTTCTATTCATGTGCGGCCACAAATGGCTTTAAACACAACTGGGATTCAACATCAAAAGTAGCAAAATACGTTGGGCAATTTGTAACTTTCTTGGACATAATATATGCGGTAGCATTAGCATCGCGTGAGGAGTGCATAAACCGGAACCCATTTCCTATCATCATCGCCGGCAATATCCGACATGAACCCTTCTAGTCTTGGCCAAACTTTCGGTTTAAATTGTAAAAAATATGGGTTTATTAACAAATTTCGGTTTAT
Organism: Boechera stricta; assembly: GCA_018361395.1. Lineage (NCBI taxonomy): Eukaryota > Viridiplantae > Streptophyta > Magnoliopsida > Brassicales > Brassicaceae > Boechera > Boechera stricta. Next base: position 7,477,594 of record CM031542.1, read on the forward strand.
CTGATTACGGGTTTTGTTCCCATCTTTTTGAACACAAAAATACATGACAAAATGGAGATTGGCAAAGTTAAATCTCAAATACTGTGTTGAATTATATTACAAGAAGTTCCAATTGTTTGTAGTACATATATCAGTATATTCAAAATGTGGAGTGAATTAAATTACATTGTTAAATGTTCTTACTTTTTTTTTCGTTAGACCAGATCATAACGAGAGTGAACCCCATCAATGACATTACTACCGTCTGCAAAATACAAATTACAATTTATAATCATTGATCATAAATAAGGTTTATATAATGTGAAGACGATGTCGTTGAAACTTACAGAGATAGCAGGAGGAATCCCCACAAGAGGATCTTGAAAGAACTTAGTTGCAAGCGCTAGAGCCAAAAGGCTACTCTGCATTCCTGAGATATTCAAAAACACATTTCTCTTCTCAAATCTTTATTAACCGAAATCGTAAATTCTTGAAAAGTTTCAAATACCAAAGATTTAGTACCAGTTTCAAAGGACAATGTTCTTTGCAAGGCTTTTACGTCTGGAGAGTTACTAAAGACGGAACCCGTAAGGAAGTATCCAGCGAGGAAGGCCGAGAGATGAAACATTGTTACTAGTAATAAAATGGTGGCTCCAAACGGAGACATGACCGAGTTTATGTTCAATGCCAGTGGTGCTCCAACACAGCAAGCTGTGTCAAGAACCGATAGAATTGGGAGAAACGGTCGGATTGCATTAGATATTTTCGGGAACAACCTGTATAAAAGAAGACACAAAAATAAGAAGAAAATGTTTAAGCTTTGAGAAACAACCAACTTGTGCTAATATATTTCCCTTATAGCTGTAGCTTTGTCTCTCACTTGTTTAATAGCAATCCCGCAGCAATTGGTGCGATAACGACCTGGAGAATGCTGGATATCATTCCTTTTACATCAATGGGTAGTTTCTTCCCAATGAGCAACAGTGAAAGCAATGGTGTGATAAGAACTGCAGTAGCGGTTGATAGAGATGTCATGACGATGCTAAGAGGTGCCAATGCTGGATCAGTTAGGAAAGTTGCGTAGTTTGATAACTGAGCTCCACTAACACATGAAACCAACATAATTCCAGCACCTGAGATTGAGAAAGATCAGTCAATATCGATCTGCAAAGAGTCTTGGATGATGCGAGAGAGAACGAGCTTGACCTATTGGAGTTGGGAGATGGAAAAGAGAAACAGCAGCTAGGCCAAAGATGAAACCTAGGAGAGGCTTTATGAGATACTGTCCAATATAACCAAGGAGAATAGCTTTTGGTCTTTTGAAGGCGTCAATAAAGTCTTTCTCATTTGAATTGATACCAACCGCAAACATCAAGAATCCTAAGGCGGGTACAAAGTACCTAAAAAAGAACAGGAGAGTAAAGAAGAGCTTTTTAGAAAACCTGATGTCTACTACTCAAAGTCTAAGACCAAATTGACCTTGTTCTAAATCCATGAATTATGGCAAGAACCTCGACGTAAACCATGTGAAAGAAGGAGGATAGAAAAGAGCTAATATTGTACTCGTCAACACCACATGAGGAAGTATTGAGTTTGCTTTCTTCAGTGTATCCACTATAGAAGCCTTCTCACTGGACATCTGAGACAGAAAACGAAACATATAAATATAACTAAATAACCTGCAAGCCACTGCTAGATTCATGTTGGTTCTTGGAAGTAAAATAAAATTCTAAACAACTAAGATCATCAGAAAATGAAGAACAGAGAAGAAGAACTGTGATTTAGCTAATCAGATTTCAAAATTTAGATGATAAGAAGTCTTCATTAGTGCCAAAAGCACATTTTGACTTCAAGATGACACACATCAGGTAACGATAAAACCTAACACAGAGAGGGAAAGATCACATAGTTCAATTTGACTGAATCAGCTCCAGGATTCAAACCCATCTCCGAGAACTTATCGGATGCATAAGTACGCCACAAATTCCTCGATCCGCCAACTGTGTATATGTTGAAGAAAACGATGAGCGAAAAAAGGGTGGATTTTTCAGGTACCCAACAATCAAACAAGCCCGAGATCGATTGAATAAGATGAACAAACCTTGAGAAGTTGGTTTAACGCGAAGTGGAGAACTCAAAGAAGAGTTCGTGAAGGTGTTGGGCGGGAAAACTTGAATCCGTTGACTGCGATAAACAGCTCGTGGTAGAAGACGAAGTGTTGGCTTTCCATGTAGAGTTTCTATGGGATAAATCACGCTCATTTTATCTTTTCTTTTGACTTGGTTGAGGAATTAATGGCGAAACTCCAAGAGTGCTGGGAGATGGGAGAAGAGAAGATTCAGAGAATTCAGAATCTGTCACATCACAAACCTACCTTTCTTTCAAATCCGACCCGACCCGACCCGACCCGACCCGGCCCAACCCGTTTAGAGGTTACGGACAGGGTCACTTTGGGCTTTAAAAGGGACAATTTCTCTGGGAAGTAAAAGAAAAAAAAAGCTAAGAAGTTAGGAAAAAATAAAACAAAAACACCTCCGAAGTCCGTTGCCGTCTCCGGTTTCTTTTGTTGAAATTCTTGCTCTTCGACGATTTGACCGGTGATTCTGGTTCCGGTGTGCCTGGTCCTTCTTCCGATTAGGCTGAGAACCGCTCCTACCGCCTCGCCGTCGTCACCTCCTGGATCTCGCATGCCAAGAGTTTTGCCCATGTGGAGAAAGATTGCGAAGACCACATGACGTGTCATTGGATTTTGGGTGTTGAGTCGGACGCTTCGCCTCGACACCCAAATTATGTCTTTTGTAAATCCGTTTGGGCTTTGAGCCCTTTAATAATATCATCAGTTGAAAAAATAAATGTAAATTTCAAATTATGAAAAGTTAAATATATAGTTTTTTCTGCTGTATATATATATATATATATATACTCTTTTTTTTTTTTACTAAATTTTGGGAATATATGTGTAGTGAGAAAGACGCAATTAAATTAGTGGTAGGTAAAAATCTGTACAAGTAAAGACACAAATCGAGGAGAAAACTTCCTCAGTGCGAATTCCCCCACAAATTGGCTCTTTTTCTTTCCCACACACCAATTTGTTTTTTTTTTCTGGTTCGATTGCATTCATCTTTTTCGAATTTCCGATCTCACTGGATTTTACCGTTTAATCGGAAAAATCCAGTGGATTAGGTTTTTGCTCAGTGTTATCTCTTTCTGTTTCTGGGTTTTATTCGATGACTGTTTCGGAGGACGAAAAGGCGGTTCTTGAGCTGCGGATGAGAGTTGAAGACGATGACGACGAAGAGAAAGGGACTTATGTGAAATTGAGTGAGGGTTTAGAGAAAGGACAAGAATCAGATCAGGAGAAGGAAGAAGAAAAGATTGATTCGTCGCCGTTTTGGTTTTGGGTCAAGCTTTCTGTTTTATTCGTCTTTCTTGCTGCATTGGCTATCGTGGGTTACATATGGATCGGTCCATTAATCATGGATAAGGTTTGATTTTAACTTTAATCAGTTTCAATTTTAGCTCTTTATTCGCTGTTGCATTGGTGTTTTTTCTTGTGTAATCATTCTCAAAAAGTTTAATTCTTTTAGCGATTGTGTCTGATTAATGTCTTAACTCATGATAATTCAATCTTGTGGAAGACACCAAGTATTGGCAATGACTTGGATGAGTTTTCTTAGTCTTGAGGACGATTCCAACTTGGATGAGTTCTCTCTGTGTATTGCCTGAGTGCTTATTGTCTGAAAGTTAAAGTTGAGGTTTTTCTGTGGTTTTAACAATCTCAATCATGTTGATGATGCTTCATGTCTCTATTCATGAGTTCTTGGATTAGAGATTATCTGTGTGTTGTATTTTGCTATGTTACTAACAAGGGGAATTATCCACTTTTCTTGTTCTGCAGGAGCTTATCCCGATTATACAATGGGAGATAAGGACTTTTACACATCCAGTGTGTGGTCTTCTTGTCTTTGCATCCGTTGCAATATTCCCGACAATACTTCTTCCATCTACACCATCAATGTGGATTGCTGGGATGACATTTGGTTATGGCTATGGGTTTCTACTAATTATCTCAGCAGCAGCTGTTGGTGTATCGCTACCTTACTTTATTGGACAACTTTTCTGCCACAAAATTCAAGTATGTGTCAACCTATAAAAGCTGCTTCCTTTTCGCTTGAATCAATCATACTATCCAAGTTTTATTTTGCTAGAAAGTTATAAGGTAGGTTTAGAAAATAAGAAGCTTCTCAGTAGATTACTTAAAACTTGGGTATCTTGGTTCAATACTAAAACCTGTCAGGTTGAAACCAGGATTAACATTGTTTTCCTTTTCTCAAAATGATGTCTTTGATCAATGTAGTGGCATTTGTGAATGTAGCTGGATCAACATTTGAAACCAGGATGAACATTGTTTTCGTTTCCTCAAAGGCTCTAATGATGACTTTGATCAATGTAGCTGCTTAAACTGGCATATTACTGAAATCTGTTTGCTTCTTTTTGTGATTGTACAGGGATGGCTAGAAAGATATCCTGATCAAGCAGCCGTTTTAAGAGCTGCTGGTGAAGGAAATTGGCTTCACCAGTTCCGATTAGTAACCTTAATCCGGATTTCTCCATTTCCTTACATTCTTTATAACTACTGTGCTGTAGCAACTCGTGTTAAGTATGGTCCTTACATAACGGGATCTCTCTTAGGCATGGTACCTGAGGTTTTTGTCGCTATATATACGTACGTCAGGTTTCGTTCTCTTCTTGTCGGTTCCAAAACAATTTGTTAAGTCCAATTTGTTAATCAGCAGAAAACGTCCAAAAAGAATCCTTAACAATATCGTCACATTTCATGATTGTAGAACAGTTTTATATTGGGTATAGCATCTAGCTTCTATAAGTATAACTGTTTAAGTAAGTCCTTGTTCACTGATGGATCCTGCAGTGTCACTGATCAGTCAAATGTCTCATGTCTGTGTTGCAGAGGGATTCTTGTAAGGACATTAGCAGAAGCATCTTCTGCAGAAGAACAGGGTCTCTCGGTTACCCAGGTTATTCTCAACATTCTCGGCTTTTTAGCAACAGTGGCTACAACGATTCTCATCACTAAGTATGCGAAAAGACAGCTGGAGACTATGAAGAAAGAGGAGGAAGCATTGTTGCAGTAATCTGTAAAACCACGTGACAAACTCTGATCTGCTTTTGTCTCTGCTTTTTGTATCTGAAACATCTCTTGTCTCCATGCACAGTACAGGTCTATTCCAAGATGTGAAAGAGCTCTGGTTTTTTTTTCCTTGGTTCTTCATCTCTTTTATTAACAACCTTAAATGAGAAGAAAAAAGGGTTAACAAGTATGAACAGAGGAAAAAACTAACACAATTTCATTTTTTTTTTGTAATTATTGTAGTAAATTCTTATGTTTGACATGAATGAGAAGAATCTTTGTATAATTTGAATGAGAAGAATCTTTGTATAATTTATCTTTCTTTTTAACTCTCTGGTGATACTAATGTTACTTTCTCTTCTCTGACCAATGAAAACAATGCTATTTAAAGCTTGTCAAGAGTAACGTTTAATATATTGAATGTAACTTAGATTCTTTTTAACATATTAAATGATGGATAGAAGAAGAAGAAATCTATGATTATGTAAAGAATTGTCATGTGGATCATGTGGCCCCAATTAAATGAATATATACACCAATTAAGTAGTAAGAAGATATTGCTTATAAGTAGATGTAGCTATCATAACATATGTGATTTACATGCGCATACGTATGTGTAGGCTTATCAAGCGGGCGGACTCGCCCTGCAGCGGGCATTGTCTAAATTTGAGCGGTCTGCATCTGGCCCGCAGAACATATAAATCTATGCTCGCGACCGCCCCGCATAAGTCCATGGGCCCCGTGGGCAATCCGTAATCTGCAAAAATGAGACTCCGCAATCCGAAAAACCCCAAAAAACCCGCAAGATATGAAAAAATCTGGAAAAAAACCTGCATAATCCGCAAACCGGTTTAGAAATTATCTGGTTTGGTCGTTTATGCGGGTACCCGCAAGCCTGCGGGGCCTGTCCGCAACAAAAACACGCCCCGTCCCGCAAGTCCTGCTTTTTTACGGACTCTAATTTTTCGACCAACACCCTCCTGCAAAGGGTTAATGGAGCGGAGCCCGCGGGTTTTGTCCCAAATTACCAGGCCTATATGCGTGTATTAAGATTACTTTTTCTATTTTTAGTTAAATATTCTTTTACTACCTCTGAAAATGTTCAACCAACACCTCCCCAAATAAATGTATCTTTTGTACTCCTAAAAGTAGTTTTGGTTTCATTCTACTCCGTCGCATGCGCGTTCTTATGAGTCTCAAGTTTTCGTTTTTGCCTACTTTTCGTTGGTTTCTTGGTATTCTAAGTTCTAACATAGCTTAATGAGAGTGAAAGCTTAAGGCTAAATTTCTTAATTTCTTCTTCTTTCTTGGTCTTCACTTGTATTGAATATCATACTCGTCCTTTGCAGTGTGGTGAAATGCTGAATCGTTTGGGAACATGCGTCTAAGTTTTAGGAGTTCAGTGGTAAATTTAATTCACATTTGTGATCACTTTTGTGTACAAGTCCAATTCTATGTTTTGGAATTTGCTTCTACTTCATGGTTCTGCTTTGATTACAATTCTATTGTGAATCCTACATTTTCCATTTTGTCTTTGATGTTTCCCAATCATAGCCCCTTTAATCAGCAATCACTATTGTTTCCGATTATTTGTGTGATAGGTGAATTTGTTGTTAACTCTTTGTGTTTTCACCTTTTGTAATAAAACTGTTACTTAGAGAGGAGGTTTATGATGACAAGACCGAGGCATCTATGAGATCCGAGGATGAGGAAGTCGCAGCAGATGTTTGTGATAAGAATAGAGAAATCTTTCAGCAACGAAATCATTTAGCCACAGATTTAAATAAGACAGGTGAATATATGATGTGTGGATTATTATCTACTTTGCATCTCTTAAGTAGCTTACAAGTTGATTATGGTTGTGGGATTAGTTAACTGAAGTAGATCTTGGTACTTTTCTTCTTGTCAACTTAATTTTATTCACCTAATACGTGTCTTCTTTTGCTGGTATAGTAAATTCCATATGCAAGTGGATCAAATTCATGATAAAGGCAATTTTGGGACGCTTCTTGGTCCTTTCAGGCATTTTTGCTACATTGATGGCTCTTAGAAGAATTCAATCTTATTTCCAAGTTTAGCCTAGTTTTGTTTCCAAGTGGAGGGTTCTCTTTTGGGGGTAAGAAAATTTACACAAGTCTTTCTCCACTTTACTGTGAGTTCGAAGTATATATATGGGCTATGAGATATATGATAAAACTCTAGAGAACAACAGTCACATTTTTAACGGACTGCTCCAAGCTATTAAAAAACACGTCCTCCCCTGATGAATGACCATATTTCTCAACGCTTATGGATGAGGTTTTGAGGTTTGTAACACCGTTAACGGATACCAACGGCAAACAATTATTAAAAGTTGTCATTTTTTTGTCATAAAAATATGGCAATATACAAACAATGGTGATCTCATAATAAAGACATAAAGCAAAACCACAAACAATCCCAACAAAATGTGAATATGGTAACACACATAAATAATGGTAATCTCATTTATTGACGACACAACAACGAAATGAAAACCTAATGTTTGATACTTTAACGTTGGACTTGGATTTATTACTACCAACTGGGGAGCATGGGCATGACGGTGAACTTCATGGTACCGTTGTTGCAGTGAGCACCGTCGTGCTCGCCGCACGAAATGTAGTAAGGCTTCATCTGTTTTAGAACAAACTCAAAGCCATTTCCAGCACCTTGCTTCGGGGACCCAATCATTTTCCCTTTCTTCACGTCACAGTTTTCATAGCTCGATGGGTTTGGAAGCAAGTAGACGCTGTGCGTGAACGGGGCTGGTGGGTTGTATTTGAACACTGCACTCGGATGATCATATTTTTAATATTTTTGTCAAAATTGCTATATTGATAATAATAGCTTTGAATGTAGAAACGTATAAGGCAGACTACTTCATTGCAAACTAGACATATTTATGTGTGGATATATTAGTTTTTTTTTTTTTTGTTATCCACACTGTTACGAAACAACATGCTGCGAATAGATTATTAGTCGAAACAAAATGCATTGACCTACTAGTCGGAACAAAATGCTGCAAAACAAGTGGTCTAGCCCACAATAGATTAGTCGGCCTTTTTTGCTGCCATCAAAAGTATATGTATGCATTTCGTAAAAGATGTGAGATAATGTCGAAAACAAAAATGACTCACCAAGTATATCATTGAGAAAGAATGGAGCAGTCTTTGAAGCCCAGTCGGCGTAATTGACTCCGTAAGTCCACTCTTTGTCTCCACCGACTATGATCTTTCTAGGTCCATTGTAGGTAGCATTATAGCTTTTCGAATGACCTCCATAGCCCCAGCCCCAACCCGAGCTGCCAGATCCCGAGCTGTAATTGTTGTTAGGAGTACCTATGCCCCAACCCCAACCCCAGTTTGAGCCGTTTCGGTTAGAGCCCCAACCCGAGCCGCCAGGTCTCGAGTTGTGTGTATTGTTGGGAACCCCGCCCCAACCCCAACCCCAGCCAGAGCCGTTTCGGCTAGAGCCCCAACCCCAACCCGACCCTGGGGTTGAACCTGAACCACTTGAATAGTTGGAGCCATGACCCCAACCCCATCCCGACCTCGAGTTTGAACCTGAACCACTTGAATAGTTGGAGTACCCACCCCAACCCCAGCCAAAGCCCCTATTGGCCTCAGCAAATGTGGAGAATATGGAAGCAATGGTCATTAGGACTAAAACATGGTTTAAGAAACGAGAGTATACCATTGTTTCTTCTTGTGAATTATTAGTTATTTTGATAAGTGATTGTGTTGGTGTTCTTTGAAAGTTTAGAGATTGGCTATTTATAGGAGGAGGAGATATGAGAGAGATGTTGCCAAACTGCCGAAAATGTGAGGTTTTAGTCACCTTTTTCTTTAAAATATTTTATAACAAAAAGAAGAATGATTATCGACTAAACATTTATTCTTTTTAGCACACAATGTTACATTCATTTACATGAGTGAAAAAGTATGGTACGGCCGTAAATGTTTGAATTATAGCGATACTAAAACAAATTAAAAAAAGGAATAGAAGTGAGAAACCAACTAAATGAGAGGATTCATAAGAAAAAATGCATTGGACTTGTTTAGTGGAAGAACGTTGACTAGCAGGTCAATGCTTTTTCAATGTGGAAAAAAAACTTCTTTGCTTTAGTTGCTACTTGAACTAATTAACGTTGACGAATCAAAACATAAAGTATTAGTGTATTACATATGGTCTTGTTTTTCAGCATTAATTTGTCTTCCTAGTTACGTTTGAGTGACGATAAGATGATTTAACATAAAAGCTCAAAGTATTTGTTGTGGTTGTGGACCTGTGGTCAGAACCAAAAAAAAAAAACATTCAACTTGCATAAAAATTTACGTTACTTACATCCTCTATATATATTATTTGGAGAGTACATTTATAAATAAACATTAAAAAATGTTAATATTTACATCACAGTGCCATTACATCAAAGAACAAATTTTAATCTCTCACAAAGAGTATTTTAGTCATTAGTTATTATGTGATCATTTTTTTTAATTTTTTCTTGATTATAATTTTCGTTTTAATTAACTTATTTTAAATTTTTTGAAAAGTAGTTAAAAATAGATTTTATCAAGATTTTGTTGATTTAACTAAACATACTAAATAAATTAAATTAAATATTTATTTAATTTACCAAAAATAAAAGATTTTATGTAGATTCTGACTTTTTGGAAAAATTTAAGGAATAATTTATGTAGATTGACGATTTTGTTTTACTTATTTCTATATTATAATGTTCGTTTTAATTAATTAATTTATTTTATTTTTTTTGAAAATTAGTTAAAATAGATTTTTTTAAATATCTATTTTTTGTTAGTTAAAATTTATTTTAAAGTTTTTGAAAATAGTTAAAATATATATTTTTGAATATCTATTTTTTATAGTTAAAATAGATATAATTTTTTGTTTTAATTAATTAATTAATTTTAAATTATTTGAAAAGTAGTTAAAATAGATTTTTTAACTTCTTTCTAATTTATAATTTTCGTTTTAATTAATTAATTTATTTTAAATTTTTGAAAAGTAGTTAAAATAGATTTTATGAAGATTTTGTTGATTATCAAACACACTAATTAAATTAAATTAAATGTTGATTTAATTTCCAAAAATAAGAGATTTTATGTATATTGCGATTTTTAAAAACAAAATTAGGGAAGAATTTATGTAGATTATCGATTTTTTTTACTTCTTTATAGATTATAATTTTTGTTTTAATTAATTAATTTATTTTAAATTTTTTGAAAAGTAGTTAAAAATAGATTTTGTTAAGATTTTGTTAATTTAATTGAACACACTAATTAAATTAAATTAATTGTTGATTTAATTTTAAAAAAATACGAGATTACATGTAGATTTCGATTTTTTTGAATGTTAATATTAATGTTATTTCTTCTTTATAATGTAAAATTTATTTTAAATTTTTTTAAAAGTAGTTAAAAATAGATTTTTTTTTTTTTACTTTCTCCTAAATTATAATTTTTGTTTCAAAAAAATACTTAAAAAAAAATATTATCCGCGCTGTAGTATCTAGTTTAAAAGTAAAGTAAATTACAAAGACAATTTCAACAAAGCAAACAAAAGAAATATAGTTTTTGAGAAAGTTGCTAATATTCCCATTTCTTTTCCCATTTCACTAGACGTGAAATTAAATATACAAATTTATCCAAAAGAAAAGTAAAAATAAATATACAACACAAGATAGAGGTTTATGGGATAGGTTTTTCCGAATTAAATTACCCAAAGTTCAATACATATACAACCAACTTCATCTTTCTCTCTCTTTTATATCACAACTATATAGTGTTTCTCTCTCTCAATTAGATGTTATAATTTGGTTAAAAATACAATTATGTTAGTTTAAAAGAAAGAAGCGAGGAAAAGTCACCTTTTTGATTAATTTTTATATTTAACTTTTTTTTTTCTTTTAAAGATTTTGTGTAATTTCAACAAGATTGCAGGCGGATCCGATCATCAAGATCGGTAAATTCATTACTTAGCCATAATTTGCTCGGATATACCCTACATATCCATATTGTTTTGAACCATTCAAGACCGGCTTAAGTAGGAGGCACAAGCAGTAAGGTGCAATGATTCGGAGTCCAAAGATAAAAAAAAGGGTCCATAAATTTTGTTTTAAAGATATAAAGATAGTCTTTTGAAAATATATACAAAAATGAACTTTGGCATAATTTCTGGACTGGTGGTTAACACATCCAAGTCAGCAATTTATTTTGGGGGTAGAGTTTTGCAACAATCCCTGGATCATGCTACTAATCTTATGATCCCAATCTCTAAGTTACCGGTGCGATATCTTGGATTACTCTTACAACAAAAAGCATGTCGATATCGGACTACGAGCCTCTTATAGACAGAATCAGGAAACGTTTTACCTCATGGATAATACGAACGCTGTCCTATGCGGGGCGTTTATTATTGATTAAATCGGTGATAGCAAGCATCACTAATTTTTGGTGTTCGGTGTTTAAACTGCCTCAACGTTGTTTGGATCATATTGAGAAAATGTGTTGTGCCTTCTTATGGTCAGGTTCGCCATCGGTAACGAGTAAAGCTAAGGTGTCTTGGGAAGATGTGTGTGTACCAAAATCTGAGGGAGGACTTGGGTTGCGTAAACTCAGGGACACTTCCCTTGTCTTCTCATTAAGCTTGATTTGGAGATTATTTACGTCAACGGGATCGCTATGGGTGGCTTGGACGAGATGTTATCTTCTTCGTCAAACTTCCTTTTGGGATGTAAAGAGACATACAAGAGGCTCATGGATTTGGAACAAGTTACTGAAAATAAGACCCATAGCTCTTAATTGTTTGAGATATGAAGTGAAAGATGGACGCTCAACATTCTTTTGGCTGGATAATTGGCTAGGCTCCGGAACTTTGATATCAAAAATCGGAGATTCAGGGCCGTCGATCTTGGGTATTAATCGTAACATAAGAGTGGTGGAGGCTTCAACTGCTACTGGGTGGAGCTTGCGGAATCACCGAAATTCATTGATTCAAGAAATGGTGAATGAGGTACGTTCAAAACAACCACCTAATGCAGATGCAGGTCCAGATTTGTTTCTTTGGAAAAGTCGTGACGGTGGCGATTACAAGCACTGTTTCTCGGCCAAAGACACTTGGGAGCAGCTACGATCAAAAAAGCAACATCAAGACTGGAGTAAACTGATTTGGTTCTCATTCTCAATCCCACGTTATGCCTTCATAACATGGCTCGCAATCAAAGACCGACTCTCTACAGGCTATAGGATGGGACAATGGGGAATTGCTCAATCTTGTACCTTATGCGGTGAACGATTCGAAACTCGAGAACACTTGTTTTTCGCGTGTCCTTATTCCTTCACAGTTTGGACATCAGTAGGACATAATCTCATAGGCCGTACCATCACTCCGGACTGGGGTTACACCTTTCAATCTCTTCTAAAAAATCGTCGCTCAAAGGAAGACAACATTCTGTTACGAATCTTGTTCCAATCCACGATATACAGCGTGTGGCGGGAGCGGAATAACCGAATTCATAACAAACCAAGAGTGACGCTGGAAAGAGTAGCCATCATGATCAAGAAAGCATTGAAAGACAGACTTACTTCTCGACAGGAATCGAACCTGGATCAAGCTAATGCACTCTTAGCTCGCTGGAGCCAAGTTGCTTAGCTCTATCTATGTTAATTAACGTTTACCACTTTCCTTGCTCAATCTTTCTTTTTGTTTAGTTCTCTGTTTTTGTTTTTTCCCAGGCTCTAGAACAACTCCTCTGTATATTCATCCTCTTTGGTTTCAATAAATTCACATTAAACCAAAAAACAAAGAACTTTGGCATAATTTCTGATATATATTATTTTCTTCATAACTTAAACAAAATACATATAAATCAGTCTTAATAAAAAAAAATTAAAAGAAAGGTTTAAAAATTAACAAAAAATTTAATTAATGTGAGGTTGCTAAAAAGATTAACTTAAAGTTTTTAAAATGTTTATTAAGGGGCCTGCCTACATCTTGTTGTTTCTTTATCCCCAGACCCCGAAAATTTTTGAGCTGGCCCAGACCTACATCAAATCGGAAAAACTTAGCCAAAACCTACAACCTGTTTTTGGCAGTAGCCTTGTTGTTTTGTTAATCCGACTGGTTCAGAATCAAGTTTAAGACTTTTTTTTGGTTTAACGACAAACAAAAATCAGTTATCCTCCATTTTTAATGCACGGCTTCGTTATTAACTCAATACTAGGTAATGACTCCTGTTAAGGAACATGATAAATAATTCAAATATTTATTTATAAGTTAAAAGGTGAATTATTGCATGATAAGAAAAAGAACAAAATTGCACACATTGGTTTAACTTATTCCATTTAAAAGTGTATTATATATAAGAGAATTTGTGAAGTTTTTTTTATTAGATATGACACCGATATGGATCAAAAAATGTTTTTAAAAAAAAAATCTCAATTTTATCACGAAATATAGAAGATTGAATTTTTAGTTTTTAATTAAGTAAAAAATAATTAAAATTTTTTTTTGTTTTTAATGTATTTCATTATAGTCTACTTTTTTTTTTTGGTCGGCTCATTATAGTCTACTTATGTGATTAAAATTATTAAGAAAAATTCTTGTAGCAACACAAAAGAAAAAATACCTTCCAGTGTTCTTTTTTAATATATAGAAGATGATGGGGCTTCTTGTAAACCCAATCGAGTTACTTCTTCATTCACTACACCTGTGGTTCATAGACCCAAGCAACAACCAACAACGATAAGAAGTAGTAGCTGATGATAACTGAAAGAAAAATGTTTATATCTTTTGATGAATGGAAGATGAGAATTAAGATCCATTCCAAGAGGATCAGCCTCATCTTTCACATTCTAAATAATCAGTTAACCAAACCTTTCACATATATTCTTAAAGCTTAATCTTAAAATTCAGAAGCGGTCCTCCTTCCTAATCTTTTCTCAGCTTATTCATCTATCTGGTCTGATGATATTCAAAACCGGTTTTTCATTACAAATGCAGCTCTTGGTTACTCAATAAACCGACACCAATTAGGATCACACGCTTAACGAATCTTTTACAACAAAAAGCATAGTGACACATATTGAAGTAAACGTTAAACTTTAGCAATAGAAATTTTCATTTGTGTCTTTACACACTAATTAATGAGGATCTAACTCAGTGATTGTAACACTATTCAAAGAGGCTATACTACCAGAGTGATTTTCTCTTGACGATGATTCTTCATATTCCGAGTAAAAACCGGGTTGCGAGGGTTTAGGTAAAGTGAAAGAACTTGCATTGAGCATTACAACAACAGAAGCCATTGTTGGTCTACTCTCTGCATTCCCCTGAACACACAATAAACCAATGTGAATGCATTTCATGATTTCATCACTTAGACCTCTTGATTCAATCAGATTTGGATCCACAATGTTTAACACTTTCCCTTCTCTCCAGCTTTTCCATACCTATACATATATCTCAAAATAAGAGTTGAAATTAAGAAGAGTCCAAAATTAGAATCCCAATCTCAAATATAGAGTCAGAAAATAAAACACTTACGTAGCTGATGAGGAATAATGAGCTTTGTTCTTCTGGAGACCAATTGTTTCTCTTGCCTGTAATGATCTCAAGGACTAGTACACCAAAGCTAAATACATCGGTTTTCACCGAGAATCGCCCGTCAATTGCATACTCTGGAGGCATGTAACCGCTGCAACAACCATATAATTTCTGGTTTGGTTTTATCTTAAAAAATTGATAGAACTAAAAAGGTACTTTTTTTTGGCAGCTTACTAGGTCCCTGCAACTTTGCTTGTAAACCCGGTCTGAGTTGTTTGGTCTGTATCAAACAACTTTGCCATTCCAAAATCCGCGATTTTCGGATTCATTGCATCGTCCAATAAAACATTGCTGGCTTTAAGATCTCTATGGATAATTTTGAAACGAGAATCTTCATGGAGATAGAGAAGACCTCTAGCAACACCTGAGATTATCTTATAACGTGTTTCCCACTCTAAGATTGTTCTCCTATTAGAATCTGAGAAAAAAAACAATTAATTTGGACCATTCATCAAATAGAGATGCTTGTGTTAGGGTTTAGGGTTTAGGGTTTTAAGGTACCAAATATGAAATGGTCGAGGCTTGTGTTCTTGTAGAACTCATAGATGAGAAGTCGCTCTTCTCCATCTAAGCAGAAACCTAAAAGCCTTACAAGATTACGATGTTGAAGTTTCGCAACCAATGAGACTTCATTTATGAACTCATAGTCTCCTTGTCCTGATTTCATTGACAATCTTTTGACAGCTATCTCTTCCCCAGAATCAAGAACACCCTAGTGATAATAATTAAAACACATGTAAGAGATGTTAAAACACATGTAAGAGATATTGAATCATCAAATGTGTAACAAAGATCATAAACATTAAGAAACAAGAAATTTAATCACCTTATAAACTGTACCAAAGCCACCTTCTCCAAGATGATTATTAGGAGAGAAGTCATTAGTTGCTACTCTTATAGTATCAAAGTGAAGTTGCAATAGTTGTGTATCTTTAATCTTATTGTCTTCGACATCTTTGCCTGATCCAAAAGCAATAAACCCAAAAGGATATTTAAAATTAAAAATCTTTAAAACATAGTTTCAACCTAAAGATTTAACTTTGAACTAAAATTTCCACCTTCAAGTCTCTGTTTTTCCTTTCTTCTTCTATTCCTTGTCAATAAGAAGTAAAGACAGACTACGATTACGGCAAAACCAACAATCGAGCCAACTGTTGCGATAATAATTTTTGATTTGTCTCCACCTGCCAAATCAAAGAAAATTGTCAAGAAAGGAACAGTTAGAAAAAAGAAACTAATTGTAGATTACAACTGTTAATAATCTTATTTTCTATAGATATCTATATACATGTAGCTAATGCAGAGTGCTCTGTTACTGAGGTATTATTTCTAGGTTACACTGATTTTAGTTTACATAAGTATCTAAATACAAGTAGCTAATGCAGAGTACTCTGTATTTTGTTTTTTTGGTAAAGGATTACTCTGTTTTACCTGGTGGTTGTGGTTCTGTTGATGAATCAGACTCATACTCGGACTCGAGACGGAAGAATCTCAAGTTACTCTCTATTTGAAAATTACAGCTGGGACAAAACCACCTGATCCCAACTCTGCCTTTTGTCGCGTTCCTGAAACCGTAAAGGAGACAGTCGTTGCAATCTTTCTCAGACAAATCCGGCGTGCACTGCGTAGCAGCGAAGAATCTTGTGTAAGGAGGAGGGCCAGGACCATTTCCTTGAGCATACTTCCTCTTAGAGCCACCTGCTGCAGCAAATTTTCTGAGTCGGTTAAGTAACTCACTCTGCAACCGAATAAACTCGTTTCTGTCTCCTGTGGCGTTGTTCGGGTTTGGTGCTTCCAAAACAGGTAACGTTCTGAGTTTCCCGAGAATGGGTTTGTCTGAATAACGAAACATACATTTCGTGGCTCGTAAGTAACCTTCTCTATGTTGTGAACAGTAGGCTGTGGTTAGATTCACTGCGGCTTGGACGATACAGTTGCGACAATCTACTCGAAAGAGTACTCTGTTGCAAAGTCCAATGGCCTCGACTCGTTCTTGAGCCGAGTCTCTTCCAACAGAGAGATTGTAGAAACCGTAAGTGTTGGGAATGAGAGAAGGGATTGAAGAGACCAAACGGTTAAGATTTTTGGAGAAGGTGGAATCAGCAAAGTTACTTTGTGGGGATAAACATAATGCATTTGAGGGAAATTCCCATACAGGACTGTCTATGTCGACGGAGAATTGTTGTTGTGTTAAGCTGAGAAATGAGACGAACAAGAAGAAGTAGAACAAGAAGTGTTGTGGTCGAGACGAAGAATAAGAACAAGTCATGGTAGATATTCTGATTCTTGAATGTTGTAGTTTCTTTTCTTCAGGGTTTTTCTAAATTTATCTTGTTCAAACGAAACCTACTGAAAAGTCAAGTCTTCGTCTTTTTCACTTTTGGACTAAGTCTTTTGTCTTTTGAATATTAGACGTGACGTGTTGTTTTTGCCTCTAAAGACATCGCTATAATCGCAAATGAACAAAATTAGGACTTTTGTTTTGTTAGAAATGTAAACTGTTTAAGGGAAGAAAAAAGTAAGTTGCCGTGATTTGACTACGAGATTGAACGGTATCCAAACGTTGGATGTGGAATTTTGGCGAAAATTCAAGCAGACAATGCCCGTAAGTGACATTTCTAACGAACAACCGAGAAGACAGTGCCGTGATCAATATTTGTCTGTATTCTTCTCTAAAGAAAAACTCTAAAATAAATCATTTTGCAAATAACAAGATCAATGTGACGGAAATTATAAGCTTTTGATTTTTTTTTTTTTAACTATGGTAATAAATCGAGTTATACATAAACAGGTACTATGATGTTGTGCAAATTCACACACGTACTAAAAACAATTGTCCGATTCATACACTAATTAACGAAAGCTTTTTTTTTGTTAATATGACTTGAAACATTTATAAAAACTTTTAAGACATCATCACTTGATCTTACTACGTCTAGTTTGATTTAACTTAACATAAAAGCGGTTAAATGCAAATTACTTTTTTCGTTCGAATAATGGCAAATCTAAATCATTAAAAAAAAATTGGCCAAGAAAATAGAATTTATATTTGGAATAATTAAGATATACGAAATGGTTCAAATCTATTAATAATTTCAATCCTAGTGCTTTACATCAGGGGTGGGCAAAAAAACCGGAACAGACTCAAAAAAGAGTACCTAGAACCAAAACCGAAACCGACAAAATATACGAGCGTTCTAGAATTTTATCAAGGAACGAACCGAATCGAGAAGAGCACCTTGATATACCCGAAATACCCGACGTATATATTTATACCCATAGTATCAATATAATTATATAACCCAAATTACCCAAAATTACAATCATTAACCTAAAATACCTGAAACCGAAGGGGTATTATCCGAAACCGAATATAATTTAACCAAAATACCCAAAACCGAACGGTTCTTATCCGAGATTTTGGGTATTTTTATGTTATATTGGGTATTTTACCCGAAATTTTATTCAAAATACCCGAAATACTTCAATTTTTTTTGAGGTATTTGCTAGTTCTAAAAATTCAGAACCAAACAGAATACTCATTTGCCCACCCCTATTAAATAAATCACAGGATTGCATCTCTTTATCATAGCTTTTTGTTATATATATATTTATTCATTTATAATCATTTTTGAATAAATTTAGAAAATGTTTTGTAAAATCACCTCTTTCCATTTTTGTACACTTTCACTTTTAACAGTAACAATCTTAAAAAATATTTTGGAAAATCGCATATCTTTATTATTACTTTTCGTTCTATACCTTCTTACTTGTAATAATTTTGATTATTTTAAAAATTCTTTAGAAGATCGCGTTTTTTTTAATTATCCCAATTCTTTATTTTTGTATATTTTCACTTATAACCATAAAAAAAGCGAATGAAAGTAAAATTTATGATAAAAGACATAATCCTAAAAAAAATGTATCAATGAAGAGGTATAACAAAGGAACACAACTTTCAAAAAAAAATTATTTTAATAACTAAAAATTAGAAATATATTTTACAAAAAGTTACGATAAATAGACATAACCGTAAAATGTATTTTCATATATATATATATATATATATTTGTCAATTAGCCTATTGGATTTAATAATCTTTTAACACCGAAAGGAACATGGTTCGAACCTGAACCTACAACGTTATTTTTCTTTTTCTTTATCATTTCAGCAGTAGTGTAGAATTTTTTGGGATGATATTTCCAATCATTTCAAAGCATATCCTTAACATAAGAAGTTAGTTTATCTTTCTTCCATTTTTTCCAAAATTTGGATTCTACTGCATTAAATTCAATCTCGTCTTTTATTGACTAAATGAGTGGCCAAGAAAAACTTTTGCTTCATTTGTGTTTGATTTTTTTGTTCATTCGTTGAATTTAATCTATTCCCAAAGGAATAAATAACAGTACAAGATTCAGCGGTTTAGCAAATAAACAAAGAGAGAGAAAAAAATTAAAGATGGCAAAGCAGGGTCCTTCGAGTTTGGGGATTATCTTCTTGCTGTTACTAGCTCTATTGGCCGATCAATTTCTCAAATAGTCATCTCATTAAAACCTATTTCTAAAATACTCTATTCATTTCTAAAATACTGGAGCCCACTTCTATTTTTAAAACCAAATTCCACAAACTACCCTTCCTTTTTTGACACACATATCACAGGCTTCTCTTCTCTTTTAAATTAAATAATAAAATTAATCAATAAAATCTTTAAATAAAACACACAATCGAACCCACACTCAACCACCTCATCTTCTTCTTCGGTGACCTCAATATCAGTTATATCAATAATATAACTGATATTATTAAAAAATTATCTAATATTGAATTTTATTATTTTCGATAAATAATAAAAAACAATGATCATCATATTTTGATTATGAGATATTATTTAAAAGAAGAAAAGAAAAAGATAGATTATGGCCATTCAGAAAACTAGTTCGGTTCAAAAAATTTAGAATTCGGAAAATTTGGTAATATGAATATTAGCTCTGAATAAAAATCAAACTTAATTTGGTTCGGGATTTTCTAATAAATACCAAATGAAATTAATGTAATTTCGGGTTATTTCGAGTTATTCGGTTGTTTCGGGTTATTCGGTTATTCTAGTTATGAAGATTTTTTGTTTTTGAGTTATTTGATTATTTTGGGTTATTCAGATTATATGAGATAAATATTTGATTATTTTCTTAAATTTTTTTAAAGATAATTTAAGTTAATTATGCAATTATATTTTTATTTAACATAACTAAAAATTCAACATCGTAAAGTATTAAAAGTTATCAAAACATTATTATGAATTCTAAAACAAAACAAATCTTTAAAAAACAAACTTAAATACCGTACAAAATTAAAAAACAAATCTTTAAAAAACCAAATTAACGTTCGGTTCGGTTCGGTTCAGTAATTTTGTCCATTCCTAGTATGGATTTTAAGAGAAGATGTTCTTCACGCGCTTTTGATAAAAAAATCGAGTGAGGAGGTCACTTATACGTTATAATTTATGTGTTGGTTTAATCTGTTTGTATTTTGTTATGAAAACTCTGTATTATCACTTGTTTGTCTAAGGTTAATATGAGTACAACCAGGTATTACTAATACAATTATATATTGAAATACAACTAGCTATTACTGATACAACTATATATTGAAATACAACTGGGTATTACTAATACAACTATTACATAGGTATCTTATACTCATATGGTTATTTTAAAGGAATATTACACTCATACTGATATATAGGGTTAATGAAACCATTATTATCGATGCAATTATTATATCTAATTTATTACAAAAAAAATTGAAAATGTCTTGTTGTGATCTTAAAATATCTTAGACGTGTATGGGTATTTCCTAAATACTTAGGCCATTATGATGTGAATCATAGAAAATTTGTAATTTGACAAATGTTTTCTAAGAAAGTTTACTAACTTTAATTTATTTACCTATTGTAAATTGTACAACTAAAAAAAGTGCATAAAATTATTGATACAACTGATTAAACCTTAAAACAACAATTTTACAACTATATGTAAGTGGATATTACTATAAAACTGAGTACAACTACAGTGTGAACGCATATTTAATAATATTTTATTGTAGTGTGAACACATATGTTTAATAATATTTTATTATTTTAATAATTTAATATTTTTATTTTCTTTAGTTTTATTTTAGTAATATTTTAATTTTTAGTTTAATAATATTTTAATATTTTTAATTATATTATATTTAGTAAATTTTTTAAATTTAATCCAATAATCAAAGGGGCATAGTTGTAACTAGTAATACCCACTAGCATATCATAATAAAAAAATAGAAATTATATGACAAACTAAACATTACACATTACACACTAAACATATAACAAACACAAACAAGCAATCGAAACTGGATGACAAACAAAGAAGCATTGTGTTTAACTTAACAAAGCAATTCCAATTCCACTCCTTTGCAACCCTTCTTTTGCTTGCAACTTAACAAGTTGTTTGCTACGAGCTAATCGTATTGGTCTTCCCATGAAATCATTCGTCCCGCCAACACTCTCACGAGGGCTCATTATTATTCTCTTCACAGCCACTTCTTTGCCTTCCAACATTCCTCTATAAACCTTCGAACCCTTTCGTTGCTTCCAAAACGTATCTGTATTGCACTCTGTGAGGCCAGTACTCTATTTCCCAATCTTCCACGTCTCCTTCTAATCTCTGCCTTACAAAGTAGAAACAGAGGAGCCTAATAATAGAGAGTAATAACACAACACCACTAGAGACCCCAGCAATGAAGCCTTTAGACTTTAAAACAGAGTCATCTGACAATTTAAACGAAGGTAGACTCCTAGTGATTAAAGCATCACCAATGGAGAAAGCATCAAGTCCACTACACTCACAAAATAAAAAACAAGAAAGACTTATAAGCTCACCAATTGCGCAGCTGTAGCATACCCTTCAAACGCATAGCATTGACCATGACGAAATGAGCTGAATCTTCCCAATTCGCTAATTGGGTTTATCGATAATCCATTTCTAACGCCACTGAGTTTTACAGAAGAAAGGATCCCACGAACTCTATTCACCGGAAAAAGAGTACCGGAGCTAGAATCAGATAAAAACTTAATTTTTCTCAATGAAGCTCTTCCCAAAAGGTTCCTCCACATTTTTTCGGTCGTCTTGTGATCGCCACGAAATGGTCAATAATATTTCTTGGCCCCTTGGCGCATAAACTGTGTTTTTGCTTGGACCAATTGCTCAAAAACTCTCCTCTTTAAAAACCATTTCTAAAATATTCTACTCATTTCTAAAATATTCTCATGTGGAACCCTCAAACTACCCTTCCCTTCTCACAAGCTCACACACTCCCTTCCCTTCAAATTAAATAATATTAAACAATTAAATCCTTAAATCAAACACACAAGCAATGAGATCCACACTCAACCACCTCATCTTCTTCTTCATTAATAACCTCGTACGAACGATGCTTTATTTCCACGAGCTGGATGCGAAAAAATTTAAGCTTCTTCCGTCTGCCATCGAGCTTCTGTGTGCTGACCGCAATTGGAGCTACAGAATGAGCTGAGATTCCGCCATTGGAGCTGCGTTGGAAGGTGGTTCTGCGTTTTAAGAGGGCCGCGAAACAGATTTGAGCTCCGGTTAGATTCGGAGCTCGATTGAAGCTGATTGAAGCTCGTTTCAGGTAATGTGTGGTATATTGTTATGGGTTAGTGACTGGTCCGGTGATTCGTAGCTCGATATTGTGTAGTACCCATTTTCTGGGTAGTACTGATACAACTAATATTACTAAGTAAATATGTATACTGATATAACTAGTATTACTAAGAAAACCTGTATTACTGATATAATTGATATTACTAAGAAATTGTCTAATATTGAATTTTATTATTTTCAGGGTACAGTGAATTAAAAACAGCGGACTATCATACATTTTGATTATGAGAGATATTATTTAAGGAAAGAAGATGAAGTAATATGGATTTCAAGAGAAGATAATCATCATGCGCTTTTGATGAAAAAATCGAGTGAGGAGGTCACTTATATGTTATTGGTTGAACATATATGCAGAAAGATGGGGTGGATG
The DNA here is from genome assembly GCA_018361395.1 of Boechera stricta. NCBI lineage: Eukaryota > Viridiplantae > Streptophyta > Magnoliopsida > Brassicales > Brassicaceae > Boechera > Boechera stricta. The sequence continues at coordinate 7,500,458 of CM031542.1, forward strand.
AAGTTAGGACTGAGATGAAATTTAGTAACATTCTACTTTCAGTGGATTCTAAAAAACCAGTATATATCTTCGATGACGATGATCTTTTCTTTTATTTGGAGATGTATGAAGAAAAAATGGGCAAAATATTATTTTCCGGGAGAAAAGTACAACATATATACCACAAATGCTGCTGAATCTATTAATGGTGTTTCATGGACGGAAGTAAATAGCTACCCTTATGGAAGCAAGGAAGAATGCATACACTGAAATATAATTACATGATTTGTGTTCCAAGTATTATTGGATGGCGCATTGGGCATTGGTCTACTACATGACGATATATCCGATTCCTCATATGTCTCAGTGGATTGTTCGTGACAACTATCTATTACGCATACAACTAGGTATTACTGATACAACTATCTAATAATATACAACTGGGTATTACAGATACAACTATTAAAAAGGTATATTACACTCACATGATTATTTTTAACCCTATATATCAAAGTTACTGATATATACGGTTACTGCAACTATTTATATAGATGTAATTATTATATTTAATTTATTACAAAAAATTCAAAATGTTTTGTTTTTATTCTAAAATATCTTAGACATGTATGGTATTTCTTGAATACTTAGGTCATTATGATGTGAATCATAGAAAATTTGTAATTTGACAAATGTTTTTCTACGAAAGTTTACTAACCTTAATTTTATTACCTATTTGTAATTCGAAGTATATATCTTCGATGACGATGATCTTTTCTTTTATTTGGAGATGTATGAAGAAAAAATGGGCAAAATATTATTTCTCGGGAGAAAGGTACAACATATATACCACAAATGTTGTTGAATCTATTAATGGCGTTTCATGGACGCAAGTAAATAGCTGTTCTTATGGAAGCAAGGAAGAATGCATACACTGAAATAGAATTACATGATTTGTATTCCAAGTATTATTGGATGGCGCATTGGGCATTGGTCTACTACAGGACGATATATCCGGTTCCTCATATGTCTGAGTGGATTGTTCCTGACAACTATGTATTACGCATAGAACTAGGTATTACTGATACAACTATCTAATAATATACAACTGGGTATTACGAATACAACTATTAAAAAGGTATATTACACTCATATGGTTATTTTTAACCCTATATATCGAAGTTACTGGTGGGAGTCAAGTGGCACAATAGTGGCCACCTCTGAAAACTCATCACATTAAGTTGCATGTTCGGGGTTCGAACCCTGCTCCCTACGGTGTTTAGGGACTATTAAAAAAACTACTAGGCTGTTGACAAAATATATATATATATATATATATCGAAGTTACTGATATATAGGGTTACTCCAACTATTATTATAAACTTAATTATTATATTTAATTTATTACAAAAAATTCAAAATGCTTTGGTTTTATTCTAAAATATCTTAGACATGTATGTGTATTTCTTGAATACTTAGGTCATTATAATGTGAGTCATAGAAAATTTGTAATTTGACAAATGTTTTTCTATGAAAGTTTACTAACCTTAATTTTATTACCTATTATAAGCTGTACAACTAGAAAAAATGATTAAAATCACAGTACAACTAACTAAACTTTAAAACATCAAATATACAACTATGTGTAAGTGGATACTACTGTAAAATTAAGTACAACTATTGTGTGAACGTTGTAGTGTGAACAAGTGTAAACGCATGAACAAGTGTGAACGCATGTGTTTATAATATTTTATTATTTTAATAATATTTTATTTTTTTTTTAATTTTTTTTAATTTTTAGTTGAACAATTTATTTTATTTTTAGTTTACTTATTTTTTTTATATTTAAAATTTTTTTTAGTTGTACGTAATAATCCTACGATCATATTTGTATGTAGCACCTAGTAATATAGCGTCAAAAATAAATATGTAAATCTATAATAATAAAAAAAGATTTAGAGAAGAGAAGATCATCAAGCGTGAGCTTCTAAGAGACATCACAATGAAAATAAATAAATTAAATAATCACAAATCAAAATAATAAAATTTATCATAAATCAAATTAATAAAATAATTAATCACATATATATATATATATATATTCATATCTCATTATTAGGTTTTACTTGTAATCATATATATAGTCGAAATCATTTTATTTGTCATTTTTTATGAAACTAACTTCTACCGATGGAGAAAAAATGAAACTAAATTCTACCAAGACATATATATAGGACTTTTAAGATGTTTTATTATATTAAAATTGTGAAATTAAATATAGAGTTTTGCATACCAAAAATGACTTATTTAAGTTTTGATGAAATTATATATAGATATATAACACATTTTTAGTTTCATAAAGAATGACAAATAAAATGATGTCGACCATATTTTTCTCTATTACATAATTAAATAGTACTGATTATTGGGATTTTGTATCAGAGCAAAAAAATGTGTTATATATCTATATATAGTTTCATCAAAACTTAAATAAATCATTTTTGTTTGCAAAACTCTACATTTAATTTTCACGTCAAAAATCCTAAACTATTTTTAATAATTATAAGTAAAGCCTAATAATGAAATATGAATATATATATATATATGATTAATTATTTTATTAATTTGATTTATGATAAATTTTATTATTTTGATTTGTGATTGTTTCATTTATTTATTTTAATTGCGATGTCATTCTGTGTCTCACTTTGCTGAGACTTCGATTTAAACCTTTTTTTTATTAGTATAGAAGTTGAAGAAAACCATTTTCAAGAAAACGATTATTGATTTGGGCTTGATAGTGAAACACAAGAATTGTGTTTTAGTTTTTTACATATTTAAGGTATTTTTTTAAAGTAGATAAAATTAATTTTTGGTAAATAAAAACAAAACAAAAGGGTTAAGTTTCATCATAATTTATGCGAACTCTAAATATGTCTATCTTACTTAACTAAATAAAAGTTGTTTTAGTAAAAACCGTTACAGACTTACATTTTTTTAGAACATTGACCATCTTTTCCTCTATTACCAGCTTCTTTTAAATAAATCATTATTTAAACATTCCAAAAGGAAAATGTAACAAAAACAAATTCCTATTATTTATTCAAATAAATTAAAAACGTACCAAAAGGAAACACTATCATGAATAGGCCATTTACTCACCATCATTACCATAAACCATTAGTTGTTGGCCTTAAATACAAACCTTCATCAATACAAATTCTAACGTTTTATTTGCAACCTCCACCAAAAAATTTAATATGAAAGCAAAAAATTAAAATAAATTTAATAATAGACAATAATTACACCAATAATTGACCTTTTATATTGTCATATATATATAACAAGCATTCTCATATTTCTACAAAACAAACATTCATATCTCATTATTAGGCTTTAGTTATAATCAATACTCTCTTCACTTTCCTACGGAAGAAATAAAAAAAAGTACAATGAAACATGATGAAATATAGAATCATGTGATAAGTCATGCAAAAAAAAAATTGGAAACATCGTTGTTTTGTACAAACACCCAACACTACGGACATGATCAAGTTCTGTAGTTATAACTCTTATTTAATTTTACGCAAGTTTTAATAATTCCAAAAAATTTAAAACAATTTAGGATGTTACTAAATAAATAAAAAACTCAATCTATGATACAATTTATTATGTACATTTACGTATCGTTTTGAAGTTTCAGTCCGTGATGAGAATGATGTCGCAACATTTGTGATATTTGATAGACTCATTTGTGATATCGTTTTGAAGTTTCAGTTATTTGCTCTATCAAGTATATTTGTAGACTCATTTATTCTTGGCTGTTTTCCAAAGCGGAAGGCAAACACGTAGATAAAAACAAAGTCAGAGCTAATCACGTGTCGTCCTCTGACTTATCTAAACTATCTCTAATCAATGGACCACCAAAGCATGGAAGGATAATTTCAAGATTCCATCCTCAACGATCGTTTATATAGTCAATCGGAGGATCGCCCATTAGTTTCGGTTTTATTCTATTAGATTTTTACATCAACTCTACAATTTTTTCACAATTAAACACATCACTAATTATTTTATAATAAAAACTTACAACTAATGCAGCTGAGTTAAAATATTAAAATATAAGCTTAATTACATTTTAATTATTTTTATTTATCTATATATATATATAAATATCTTAGGAGTTCACGTTGTCTTTATATTTTCTTGATTTCAGTCTTTATTATCAACTATTTATTTAACTAATATCTATTTAAAATTTTTAAAGTAATAATATAAATGTTGAAGTCTATATATTTAGATACCTATAACGCTAATTTAAAATATGTAAACAACCCGCACGTAGTGCGGGCCAGCACCTAGTACATACTAAACAAAAAGAGTTTCCAAAATTCACAAACCAACAACCGAAAGACATAAAAATATTCTGAAAACAGCCACATAAAACAAAAACAATAATAAAACAGACGAAAAACACGATGCGCAAGGACACACGAGCAAAAGAAGAGCATCCTTTTCCTGTCATACTCCTGCCTTGTAAATGGGTCGCTCAATACTGTTGGAAAAAATGATCAATCTTTATAGTTAAAGTTCATAGAAATCAATTACAGAAGCAATGGCTAAAGGAAAACATGTTCCTTTCCACTAGACTAGTAAATATCTTCTTCGGTTTTAGACATTTTGCATAGCAAAGTTAGAAGAAGAAGATATAACAAAGGCCAATGAAACAAAATTCAATCCAAACACTCCAGTTCTAACCTTACTACTTCAAAGCCTGCCTTAACAAGAAATTGTTGTCAAACACAATTACATATACAAGTAATTGAAGAATAAAAGCTAAGACCGAGTCTTTAGCCACGTTTGATGTTTGTTTCACATGAGTCAAGTAGTAGATTGAGTCTTTTATTTCATAGGAATCATTTAGCTTAGCTGCTGAATTTTAGGAGTTTGTTTTCTCAAGTTTGTTGGAGTCTTTATTTAAACTCTGTATCGTCACTTTTAGTTTAATAACACTGAGAATTATTCAGCAATACTCTCTTTTAGTTTCTGAAACCTACAAGTGGTATCACAACTTGCGTTCTCAAAGAGTGTGTGTCTGAAGAGCGAAAATGAGCAGTAGAGAAGGGTTGTTAAGTATACCAAAATTCGATGGAGATTATTAGCATTGGGCAATGTTCATGGAGAATTTGTTAAGATCGAAGGAATGGTGGAAGCTTATCGAAACTGGAATCATGCAACCAAGGGAAAACGCGGTGTTGACGGAGGCTCAAAAGAGTGAGCTGGCGAAGATGAAACTTAAGGATCTGAAGGTGAAAAATTATTTGTTTGCATCGTTGGATAAGAGAATACTCAAAACGATTGCAAAGAAGGAGACATCAAAAGAAATCTGGGAGTCGATGAAGACAAAGTTTCAGGGAAATAAAAGAGTTCAAAGTGCTCAACTTCAGAGGCTGAGAAGAAACTTTGAAATACTTGAGATGAAGGAAGGAGACACGATTACAGAGTACTTCTCAAGAGTTATGGTGGTAGCTAATGACATGAGGAACCTTGGGGAAGACATGCTTAACGCCAAAGTGGTGGAGAAGATACTTTGAACGCTTGTTGAGAAATTCACCTACATTGTGTGCGGAATAGAAGAGTCTAACGACATTAAGGAATTATCGGTTGATGAATTACAGAGCTCGTTGTTGGTTCATGAGCAGAATCTTTCAAAGCACTATGGAGAACAACATGCCTTGAAGATGGAAGGAGGAAGAGGACGTGGAAGCGATGTACAAAACCGAGGAAGAGAAGCGTATCGAGGTGGTAGAGGAGGTCGAAGAAGAGGATACACCACGTTTAGTAAAGAAAATGTTGAGTGCTACAAATGCCATAAGTTGGGGCTCTTCAAGAATGAGTGTCTTAGTTGGAAGAAAACAACAAATTATGCACAGTTGGAGGAAGAAGTGCTACTTATGGCACAAGTAACACTTGCTAAGGAAGAATATGAACATGTGTGGTATCTTGACTCCGGTTGCAGCAACCACATGTGTGGAACAAATGAGTGGTTTATTGAGTTTGATGACAAGTTTAGACAACATGTTAAGTTGGGAGATGATAGAAGAATGCAAGTAGAGGGAAGGGAAAATCTGAGGCTATAAATTAACGGCATAACACAAGTGATTTCATCCGTCTACTACGTTCCCGGACTAAAGAACAAATTGTTCAGTGTTGGTCAACTTCAGCAAAAGGGATTGAAGATCATTATCAAAGACGATTAAAGTGAAGTGTGGCACAAACAACAACAAAGGATGATCATGCAATCAACAATGTCCACAAACAGGATGTTTGTAATTCTCGCAAAGGTGAAGGAGGCTAGAAGTGAGATGGAGTTAAATCATTCACAAACCTCGATTGACGGTGAAGATGAAATTTGGCATAAAAGGTTTGGCCATTTAAATCACGACAGCTTGGTGATACTTGAAGAGAAAGAGATGGTGTAGGGGTTGCCGAAAATCAACAAAAATGGAGTTGTGTGTGAGATTTGTATGAAGGGAAAACAAGTCAAACAAAACATACCTAAGAGGAGTGCGTGGAGGGCAAGCAAGAGTCTGGAGCTGGTGCATAGCGACATTTGCGATCCTATTTCGCCAATTTCAAAGAGTGGAAAGAGGTATATAATCAACTTTATAGATGATTATAGCAGAAAATGTTGGACATTCTTTCTTATAGAAAAATCAGAAGCTTTGAAAATGTTTAAGGAGTTTAAGGTCTATGCCGAAAGAGAGATTGGAGAGCTTCTGATGTGTTTAAGAATTGACAGAGGAGGAGAGTATAACTCTTAGGAGTTTCAAGAGTTTTTCGCAGAGAGGTATAAGAAGACAGCTTACGGTAACATACACTCCGCAACAAAACGGTGCTGCGGAAAGAAATAATAGAAGCGTGATGAATATGGTGAGGTCTATGTTGTTTGGAATGAAGGTACCATTGAGGTTTTGGCTGGAAGCGACACAGTATGCGGTGCATATATTGAATAGAAATCTGACAAAAATCTTGGGAGATGAGACACCGGCTGAGAAGTGGGGTAAAGCTAAGCCTTCGGTGGAGCATTTGCGAGTTTTCGGCTGTGTAGCTTTTGCTTTTATTCCATATGAAAGGTGAGTCAAACTAGATGAGAAAAACATCAAATGTGAGATGTTTGGAGTTAGCATGGAGTCTAAAGCGTATCGACTTTATGATCCAATCGTTAAGAGGATCATAATCAGTAAGGATGTTAAATTTGATGAAGAAAAGGAATGGAACTGGGATGAAGAAATTATTGGTGAAAAATTCATACATGTTTCTGGTGATGAAGAGCAAGGATCTACCAGTGAAAATGGAGAAGAAGAGTTAGAGACTGATCAAGTAAATCCAGAAGAAGAAGGAAACAATCGAGATCAAGGAGAAGGAACATAAAATATGAGTTCACAAACAGCCGAAGCAGAGCCAAATGAGGTTGCAGCCGTGAACAGAGAAACAGGGGAATCGAGTGCTGGTACAAAACAAAGTGGAACTGGGAGAGTCATTCAAAGGCCAATTTGGATGAAGGATTATGAATGTAATGAAATGGGTTTATTTATGGTAGAAGACGAAGAATCGAGTGCTGGGAGAGTCATTCAAAGTGGAACTGGGAGAGTCATTCAAAGGCCAATTTGGATGAAGGATTATGAATGCAATGAAATGGGTTTATTTATGGTAGAAGACGGAGAAGAAATAATAGCAATGTTCGTTGCTGGAGATGATCCTGAAACATTTGAAGAAATAATAGCAATGTTCGTTGCTGGAGATGATCTTGAAACATTTGAAAAAGCTGTGAAACACAAAAAATGGAAGAATGCAATGGGAGCAGAGATGGGATTGATAGAAGAAAACCTTACTTGGGATTTAGTGGAGCTTCCTGAAGGTGTCAAGGCGTTAGGAGTTAAGTGGGTCTATAAAACCAAGCTTAATGAAAAAGGAGAAGTAAACAAGTTTAAAGCAAGGTTAGTGGTGAAAGGTTTTCTTCAAACACATAGAGTTGATTTTTATGAAGTGTTTGCACCTGTTGCTAGATGTGACACAATTAGATTGATCTTGGCATTAGCAGCGCAAAAGGGATGGATTGTATATCAACTTGATGTGAAAAGCGCATTTTTACATGGAGAACTCAATGAAGATGTATATGTGGAGCAGCATAGAGGTTTTGAGCTGAGAGGAGAAGATAGTAAGAAGGTTTACAAATTAAAGAAGGCTCTCTACGGACTAAGGCAGGCGCCTAGAGCGTGGTACAGCAAGATTGAAGGGTATTTCATGCGAGTTCAAAAAAATGCTATTGTGCGCATACACTTTTCGCCAAAACTGAGGAAGAAAATGTGCTAATAATTAGTTTGTATGTAGATGATCTCATCTACACCAGCAATTCGGAGGAGATGCTCAAGGAATTTAAGGAATCAATGAAGAATGAGTTTTTCATGACAGATCTTGGACGAATGAGGTACTTTTTATGAGTTGAAGTGATTTAAGATGAGCAGGGGATCTTCATTATACAAAGGAAATATGCAAATGAAGTCTTGAAAAGGTTCGGAATGGAAGAATGTAACTCTGTGAGGAATCCAACAGTTCCGGGAATCATATTGACAAAAGAAAGAGCTGGTCTGGGAGTAGATTCAACCGAATTCAAGAAATTAGTGGGAAGTCTGAGGTATGTAACTGCCACCAGACCTGATTTAATCTATTCGGTTAATCTTGTGATTAGATACATGGAGAAGCCAAATGAGCAACACATGCTAGCAGCAAAAAGGATTTTGAGATACATCCAAGGAACAACCGAGTTTGGCATACAGTATCGGCGAGAGTTTGGTGAGGAAGAGAAGCTGGTGGGGTTCGTGGATAGTGACTACGCAGGTGATGAAGATGATAGGAAGAGCACCTTGGGTTACACCTTTATGTTTGGAAAAGAAGCTGTTTCCTGGTCCTCGAAAAAACAACCGATAGTAACTTTGTCTACAATAAAAGCTGAGTTTGTAGCAGCTGTGAATGGTGCTTGTCAATGAAACACCCTACCCCGAAATGACAAGACGGAACCCGTAGAAAAAAATACGAAATTTTTAAAACTTTTTCTTAAAACGGTTCTAATCGGTGAATAGTTAAAAATTACTTGCTACCCAAGCTAAAGACTCCACATCTAATACAAGACAAACACTTGAACCTTAATACAATAGGGATCGATCGATCTCACCCAGGATCGATCGATCCTAACCCCTAAAAACAGACCAGAAGTTTCTGACCCAAATGGACTCCCCAGGATCGATCGATCTTGCCGAGATCGATAGATCCCGATTCCTCAAAAGGTTTCTGAGCCAAAACGACCCCATAGGATCGATCGATCCTACCTGGATCGGTCGATCCCCACCCTTGCCCTGCAACCCGAGGGCAATCTCAACAAGCCAACACAAGTCATAACAATACAAGGCAACAACCATACGCAAAATGTGTTAAGTACCAAACTTAAACCATTCAAAAATCATCTTAAAATAACACTAAAAAGTTCCAAACATTAACTTTGGAATGCATATAAACAACCCAAACACAAGATACAAGAACCCGCCTAGTTTATCCTTTTCCTTCACTTCGGCCTTGGTTCCACGCGCTCCATCCCCTAAGTATTTTCTTTACCTGCACCAAAAGAGGCGCGTAAGCATTGATAATGCTTAGTGAGACGGTCCTCTCGCCTCACGGCCATGAACACATATAACCAAAGATTTAACGCAACCGAAATGTACTTAAAGAACAATCAAAACACATAYCGTAATAGAGCTCCATTACACACACAACAAACAACATGGATAAACCATGATTCACACCCAATGGTCTAGTTCCTAAACACACAACAATCACAAAAATCAATGATTATATATTCGTACCACGGTCACGCACTCACCTTTGCTTTGACGGTTGAAACAATGAAACTACACAACCGTTTTCTTTGATTTCAACCCCACGAGCTAAACCTCTTTTCTTGGCACAACACACCACCAGGCTATCCACTAATTTCCTGACAAATATAGCACCAAACACACTCTCAAAAGACTTATTACAAGCTCCCAACTAAATAGTCTAACTCAACAATTTCGGATTCCTTTCCTCAAAAACAGAGCTTTAGTAAGCTTATCATATCTCTTGCCCTAGATCAAATTTAAGAATTCCCTTCAGTGAACTTCAAGATCAAGGTCTCCACACCCTATCTACCAAATATCAGCCCAAACGAACAAGATTTTAGTGCCCAATCACTCCATCAAACTCGCCCCGTCGCTACAGCCCGAAAAAAAGAATAGTCTAGGGAGAAAAATCATATCTCCCAAACCACTCAACATAATCCCACGAAATTTGGTAGACAACTAGGCAAGAGATTGAAGAACTTAACCACAAAATTTCAGCTCAATCCGTGCCCTTTTGATACCCCGATCGAAGCTCACAAATGACCCCAAAAACTCTGTCTTCTCCACCTCTTTCTCCTCTTCTCCTCTCCCTTCTTCTCCCTTTCTCTTCTTCTTCTTCTTCTCCTCCCTTCTCTCTCTCTCTAGTTCTAGATATTTCTTCTTCAAAGGAAGAAATGAGAAGAAGAGTGTAGAAATCTTGAGAAGGAGAAGCATATATATGTATGTATATGCTTGTTGGTTTAATCAAAATTAAACCAAACCAAACCAAATCCACTAAACCGCAACGATTAATTTTCCAATTGATTTCTCCCGTTCGGTTTAGTGATTCCGTCTAATCACCCGAAATATTTGAGACATCTCCCCATCTCAAAATATTTCTTTTACTCCGCTAAAACCCCGAAATTACCGCTTAATTCCGTTAAAACCGAACCGCTCGGGATTACTTAATCGCAATCGATCTATTACTCGATTTAACTCAATCACCGCCCCTAGGGCCATCATTCGAGCCCAATATCTTCCCGTACTTGGTTCAATAACAATCTTGGAGTCAATACCGTAGATCCCACGTGGTCATTTGACGACTAAGCCCATCGAGTCCTGTACCCGGATTACTAGGCGAAGTCCACTCGAAAACTAAATCCACATAGTTCTCACTCGGTTTATCGATATATTAGGACTAAATCCACATAGCCTAATCGACAAACCCACTCGTCAAGATCAAATCCACATAATCCCGACCACCCGAGGATTAAATTCACGTAATCCTCCGATAAGGACTAAATCCATATAATCCCTATCCGTTTAGGATTAAATCCACATAATCCATAATCCTAAACATGTCTTATTAGGATCTAACGATTTTAAACCTTAAAGTAACGTAGCGACAACTCACCCGACATCACCTTCACACATGAAATCTCCATCATGTGTCGAATCACCTATAACACGTGAAATCCTCATCACGTATTATATAACACCCAATACACGAAATCCACATCATGTATCAATTATAAACATCTTATTTTATTAATAACCTCTTTATTAACAAACTCCGTCTAAATACAACAATCCCGAGGGTTACGATGACCGTCAAGAGTCGAATAAACATGATACAAGAGAACGACGGAACACGGATGTTACAGTCAAGCTGTATGGTTGAAAAATGTTCTTGCAGAGATTTGTTTTAATCAAGAGAAGGGGACTGTTCTGTTTTGTGACAATAGTTCTACAATCAAGCTGTCCAAAAATCCAGTTATACATGGAAGAAGCATGCATATTCATGTTAGATTTCATTTTCTACGTGAGCTTGTAAATGACAAGATTATTGAGTTGGAGTTTTGCAGTACACAAGACCAGTTATCGGACATAATGACCAAGGCAGTGAAGTTGGAGGTGTTCGAAAGAATGAGGAGCAGGTTGGGAGTAGGGCTAAAAGAAGAGTAAACTGGAACAGAGTGTATTCAGTTTAGGGGAGGGATTGAAGAATAAAAGCTAAGACCGAGTCTTTAGCCACATTTGATGTTTGTTTCACATGAGTCAAGTAGTGGATTGAGTCTTCTATTTCGTAGGAATCGTTTAGCTTAGTTGCTGAATTTTAGGAGTTTGTTTTCTCAAGTTTGTTGGAGTTTTTATTTAAACTCTGTATCGTCACTTTCAGTTTAATAACACTGAGAATTATTCAGCAATACTCTCTTTTAGTTTCTAAAACCTACAGTAATCACTCAAGAGCCGAGAGAGAAAGAGAAACCAACCTTGATAAGCCTCGTTGATTTCTTGAAACCTAGACGTAGCAGAATCCTCTTCTTTAAATTTTTCCGGATGCCGTTTCTGCAACACAACCAACACAAATGCCAACTCCATCACTATGAAACCCAGACCCGGATTTTGTCAAAAATGGTGAAAATTAGAGGGAAAAGAGAGAGAAGGAACCAGTGCAAGATGAATAAAGTTGGAACAAATCTCATCATCAGAAGCGTCACGGTTCAATTCAAGAACTTTGTAGTGATCCTGCAACATCCAATTCACCAAAAACCGAAACTTGAACAATTTTAAACCAAATAATCCTCGAATTTTGTTGTGTTTTTGTTTACCTTGTAGTTCTCGAAATCAAAATCGAAGAACTCAGAGCCATGACCGTCTCCCCAGTCGTAACACCACATCCTCTAGTCCGAACAAACGATTCGGAGCTTCCTCAGTACACAATTCCGAGCTTCCTCAGTACACCACATCCTAAACCCTATTCCTCCAATCGCTCCAAATGAATCACTTGCAAACATAGCAGCAAGCATCTGCAGGGAAGTGAAGAGGCATGAAGAAGACGATGCTAGGACACGCGAGCAGTGTCGGCTCAACTTTTTTCAGGGCCCCTGGGCAAAATAATTTTTTTTTTTTGTAGTAGGATTTTTTTTCTTTTTGGGGCCCCTAATGTATAAATAATTTTTTTTTTGACGTGGGCCCTAGGCAAGTGCCCTGCTTGCCCTCCTACCTGAGCCGGCCCTGCACACAAGCACGGCGGCGAAACTCGGGATCCGAGAGATGACAGAGAAGGCCGATAGCGAATAGGAGAGGGAAAAAAGGAGAATCTAGGGTCGGAGAAGAGAGGAGAGCTAATGAGACGAAGAAGAAAAGATGTGAGGTATGGAAGAAAAGCTCTAAGTGAGGGATCAAATGCTGAGTTAATGGAAATCAAAGGTGGAAGTAACGACAATGATTTGGGAGGATAACGGCGGAGATAGAGCTAGGTGGCTGATGAAGCAAGGAGGCTCGATTTTCAGGGAGAAAGGGAGGTTTCGATTTTGGTTTCATAGGGGAGTTAGTCGTCGAAACGTTTATGGAGCATTAACCTGCCAAATCAAGATTCATGTGCCCCGCGGTTTTGACTCATGCGGGTTCGGGTTTAGTTAAAAAATCACTTTTTTTGCGGGTCTCGCAGGGCGGATTCAAAAATTTAGCGGGTTAGCAGGTTGAGCTCTGTGGGCCCCGCGGATAACCACAGAACACGTGACATATACATGCCTAAGTTTAAAATACTAAGTATACAGGCCTAATCCAAAATATTAATAGGCCTAAGTCCAAAAAGTCCATAAAAAAACAAAATCGATAATTCACTTCTTCCCTTACCCAGTTATCCTAAGTCCCTAAAAAAACCTAATCTCAAATCGATTTGGGAATCCACTCTCACTCTGAAATCTGAAATCGATCCCAAATCTCCAACACTAATCTCTCTTTGAGTATTATCTCCAAGCCTCCAAGCAAACAAAGCTTTGACCACCGAACAAAGCTCCAAGCCTCCAAGCGATTTGGGTGTTTCCACTTCCAATTTGTTACGCCTTTGGATCTAAAAAGGTAGATCTTTTGTCTCTCTCTTCTGATTTCTCTGTATCTGGGATGTTTTTGTTTGTGTGTTAATTACATTTAGATATAAATGATAACACAAACGCAAAGAAAGAATTGTGGTCTAGATCGTTATCAAGATACGATTTGATTTTAAAGCGATTTGTAGAAGAAAAAGAAGAACACAACTTGAAAAGGGAAGACGTGACTTGATGTGTTAGGTTTGTCAAGAGACACGTTGTTTATATATTGAAAGAGAACTGAATTTTGGTTTCTTTTTATTTAATTATACGGACTTCTTTTGTCCATATATAAAATATGTATATAAGATAATGAAAAGGACTTGCTTATTCACGTTTGGCTAGATGTGTGTAAAACTAATAAACTATTTTAACTTTAGTTAGTATAAACTAAAAGTGTCTAGTTTGGTATATAACTTGAAATGGAGTCTCCGAAGTCTTAGTATTGTTGAGTGAGTTTTGAAATGTGATCTCGAATCACAGTAATGTGCTGGTTTTGGGTTCTAAGGCTAAGTCTCAAGTCGCATGTTTTTTGTACATTGTAGTTATTGTCTTCTTGTTCTTGATTGGTTTGAAGATGTGTGTAATTATGTGATGAATCTTGAATTTGGATTTTCGTTTTGTGTACTTGCATATTGTTGAAATTCACATATGGTCCCAAATTTGTTTTTGCTTTCATTCGGTTGCATTATACTTTGTTCCATTGTTGTTGTCTTTTCTATTTGTAGCTTTGGTTAATCTACTTGCTCAGTTGCTTGGTCGTTTTTGTATTGTGAAGATAAATTTAGTATGAGTCTCTATGTGAGTAGTCTTGAAGTTGGATGCTCTCTTGTTGCTTATTGAGAAGAAATTGGAGCTGACTTTATAAAATTTAAATTGTGTAATAATTTGGCTGAATTATATGGAAAAATTGTCAAACTAAACACTTTGCTAAGTTTAACTAACATTAAGAGTATCCATTTCTTGTTGCTTATTGAGAAGAAATTGGAGCTGACTTAATCCGTTTCTTATTAGACCTAGCATCTACCATCTGTTAGTATATTAATTTTACTAACGAAAATAAAATTACTTCTTAAATATCTTTTTGATGTCATTATAATAATAGATATCTTTTTGGTGTCATTATAATAACAGATAGATTCTTAGTTCTTAAAAATTAGTATATTAAAATATCTTCTTGATGTCATTATAATAAAATAAATATTTTCTCAATGTAATTATAATTACTCTTAGCAGTTAGCTCACGTAATGTTTGTATATATTTGTGTTTTTGTGAGTGCTTGAACTGGTTGATGGTTGATTGATGAATAATCGGTTGGTCCGTGAGATTTTTTGTTTGCTAACTCAAGGTTTGTGATATGTTTCCGGTTTTGTAAATGGAGTCAGTAGAGGTTGAATCTGACAAAGGAAAACGTCCTCAATCACCTGCAAATGCCAATCAATCCATAGACTAGAATCTTCCTAGCCAAGGATCGACCTTACCAGAAAGTGATAGTGATAGTCCAGAATCTAAGAGTAAAAGGCAAAAGAAAAAGACTTACAAGGTATGGGAACACTTCATAGTCATTACAAAGGTTAGTAATGGTGTAGCTGAACTTAGAGCCCAGTGTAAGCATTGCTTGAAAGATTACGCATATGATTCACATAAGCAAAGAACCACTACTTATAAGCGTCACTCAGAGACTTGCCTTAGAACGCCTAAGAATGGTGATGCTAGTGATATGCTAGTTATTGCTGAGGAAAAACTACAATCAAAGAAGATTGATCAGGGTATTTTCCGTGATATGGTATCAAAGTGTATAATTGAGCATGATTTACCTTTCTCCTTTATTGAATATAGTAGAGTTAGGATGTTGTGGAAGTATTTGAATGCTGATGTGTCATTTATAAGTAGAAATACAGTGGCAGCAGATATTTACAAGTTCTATAAGAATAAAAAGGAAAGGTTGAAGCTAGAATTGTCTGAAATTTCCGGTAGGATTTGTTTCACATCTGATTTATGGACTGCCATAAATGTTGAGGGGTATATGTGCTTGACAGCACATTACATAGGTAGAGATTGGAAGCTAAAGAATAGGATTCTTTCATTTTTTTCTTTACCTCCTCCTTACACTGGTATGGATTTGGCTATGAAGACGCTTGAGATTTGGAAAGAGTGGGGAATAAATAAAAAAAGTATTCTCTATTACCCTAGATAATGCTAGCAACAATGATACAATGCAATCCTTTCTAAAGAGGCACCTGGTTTTAGAAGATAATTTGATGTGCAAGGGTGAGTTTTTTCATGTAAGAAGTGCTGCCCACATCCTTAATCTGATTGTTCAGAAGGGGTTGAAAGTGATTAGGACATCACTACATAAAATCAGAGAGAGTATCAAGTATGTTCAAGCTTCAGAAGGGCATAGGAAGATGTTTGGTACTTGTGTTAACACTATTGGACTTAAAATCAGAGTTGGTTTGGCGTTGGACGTCCCTACAAGAGGGAATTCAACTTTTAAAATGCTCGACAGAGCAATCCTCTACCGTGAAGCTTTTAATTATTATCAACGTATGGATCCTAAGTACATTTATCTTCCAACAGAAACAGAATGGGATCTAGGGACAGAAATTTGTGAATTGCTACAACCATTTGATGAGATAACCAATTTGATCTCGGGTTCTACATATCCAACATCAAACTTCAGATTTTTGCAAGTTTATAAGATCAATATTGTTCAAGTACGAGAATACTCACACTGTTATAGCTGATATGGTTATGGCTATGAAAATACAATTTGATAAGTATGGCGTGAGTATTCTGATGTTCTGCTATGGGGCGTACTTGATCCGAGATTAAAGATGACTCTTTTGGATTATTGTTTCTCAAAACTATCGAGACAACATGTGAAGAAAAAAAGGAAGATGCGGTTAAAATGAAAGCTCTTTGATGCATATAAAAACACTCCTAATCCAACAAGTGAGAGCACTTCATCATGGCCATGTCAACCATCCGCTCAAGAAGATCGAATGATGAGGTTCATGACATGGAAAGTACATCATCAACTATGATGTAAGTCACAACTCTCTTGTAATTCGCCTCTTTCTTTTTAGATGTGTATTTATGACTAATAAAAGTTTCAATCATGTGACATTCACAATTTAAAAAAAATGTGTGCAAGTGGAAAATCAGCTTTGGACAAGTATTTGGAAGAACCACCTATGACGTGAAGATGTTTGCAAGCTTAAATCTGTTGGACTATTGAAAGACAATGCTACGCGCTGGAGAGTTAAGAACCATGGCATGTGATATTCTCAATATACCTATCACTACGGTAGCTTCGAGACCTCCTTTAGTATTGGTGCTAGGTTTTAAGCAAATATGAATCTTCTTCCCAAAAATGTGCAAGCTTTGATTTGTCGTCGTAATTGGACTGCGTGGATTCATAGATATGACAATGGTAAGTCTCAATTCTGGTTTTGATTTTGCTTCTAAGTTCGATATGACAAGTTGTTTTTATTTTGCTTCTTTAGAGACTGAAATGAAGGATTCCCTGTGGTGTGGTGATGTTGATTGTTTTACAACCGATCTCTGGGGATTCAACTACATACGTAAGTATTTGTGTTTCCATAACATCCAGGGTGACGATCGATGATGATGGATTCAACCACCAACCGTATCATTGGTGGTTGATGACCGATGATGGTTTACTTTGTAATTTGCAGTTATAGTTATAAGTCATAGGAATGTAGTTTTTGTACCGCAAAATGTAATTTTGATCTGCAGTGCGCCGCAGAATGTTGTTTGCAGCTGAGTAGTCCCAAAAACGTAACTGACATGATTTAACTTAGAGGTGTAAATGTAATAGTTTTGGTCCTTTTGGATTTAATGGTTTAATTTTGATGTTTGCAAGACTTGATGTTACAAATTTCGCACGCAAGACTTCATGCAGAAGCTTTGATTTAAGAGTCCGCATAGTTTGTATTGTTTTAAAAGCGATCGAAAATGATCAATGCGGGTTATGCGGGTTTTTAGCGGGTTTATGAGTTTTGTACTCATTTTTGGTTTTGCGGTTAACCCGCGGGATCCGTGGATTTAAGCGGAGCGGATGCGGATTTATTGAATAAAATCCGACTCTTATGCGGGGCGGATTCGGGTTAGCCAAATATCTTCAATGCCGCAGGTTGGCGGGTCACGGATCGCGGATCGACCCGCTAGACAGGCCTATGGGACATAACCCAATTTAGAATTGGATGATCCGAATTTAGTGGATATACCCAAGTGGATCTTGGTATGGGTTGTAAATAACTTAAAAGGGGTTGGATATTGTTTTAATTGATACGTTTTCATTAAAAAAAAAAAAGATAAAAGAAATTGTATTTGAGAGAGGAATATCTCAGCAATACTTTTCAACTTTAAGACTATCTAAGCAATTAATCCATTTTTGATTCTCGACAAGAGTTGCACCCATTAACTGTCTCTATTAATACTTTAATACTAGTTTCTCCACTTTTTTTTTGTTTCAGTTTTACTTTCTCATTAATGTATATATTGATTATTGGAAAACAATATATGAATTAATTTGGTCCCAAAATACCAATAGATTTTCTTAGGATGTCTAATCCAATTTAGGTTCATTTTCGGTTTGGTGTCTTTTTGTTTATAAATTAGAGAAATTGATTATTAATCGACTTCATTCGCTACAGTTTTTTTTCATTTAAAAATTTGTATCTTAAATTTAAAAAGTTTCAAAGAAGTTAAAATTTTAATTTGTTGATTTACTTAATCAGTTTTGTTTGATTATTGTTTTGATATCAATTGAAAAAATGAATTCAGAATCAGTTCAATTGTTGATACGATTCCGATTTTGGTTCAATTTAGATCAAAAATAAAAAGGATTCTACACTATTTAGATATTTTTCTTTAAATTAGTACACTAATTTTAATTAGCATTTAATAAATTTTGTGTTTTCTTTGAAAACTCTTTAAGTGTTTTGCTTTTAATTATAAATTAAACAGGACCTGTGGAAATTAAGACAATAAGACATCTCTTTCAAAACCCTAATCCGCCGCCGCCAAGCCCTTCTTCGCCGAGTCGCCGCTTCTCCCTTCTCTCCCGCCGCGTCGGCGGCTCCCACAGCGCTGGCGCCGGCGCCGGACAAGCTAGGTAGTTTTAGCTTTTCCGCCTCCCCTTCTCCTCTCCTGTTGTTTTTTCTGTAGATGGAAGCTTTTCGGCGAGGCTCTTTTCCGGTGTATGGTCTTCGACGGCGGATTTGAGGACGGCCCCGTCTCTCCGTGACCGGTGAATCTCCTTCCCGATGGCTTCATTTTCCCTATCTTCAGGTTCTTCTCAGGTGGATTTTCTTCGGCTTTTTGGTTCTCCGGTGTGGTGTCTCGTGTCTTCTCTGGCTCTCCGTCTTCTCTGGTTTTCCGGTGGTGGTCGGTTAAACCGTGGCTTTTGAGGCTTCGAATATGGATTCTAGGGTTGGAGGCTCTGACTGGTGGTTCTCTTGCTGTTGAGGGGCAGCAACCTGGTTCTGTGTCAGTTCGGTGGTCTTGAGTCCCTGTATTTCGAAGCTGTTGCGAAGTGACGGAGTGGGGTCACTTAGCAGTTCGGTTTTTTCGGCTTTGGGCTGTGGCATCACGGTGAGGCGTTGTGGTAGTTTGGTTGCTCGGTTGAGGCCGAGATATCTCCTTCCCGGAGGTCTGAGTTCCTGATTTTTGGAAGCTATATTGGTAATGTGATTTAAATTCTTGGCGAGTATCATTTGAGGACGATGCAAGATTCCTCGTCATTGAATTTCAACCTCGACGGTGTCTCCCTATTAGCACATATCTCTCCAAAACTGTTGTTTATCTTTACCATCTCTATTGTTAGTGTTTTTTCTTTGTTTCTCTGTTGGTTTCTCCGTTGTTCTCCGTGTGTGAAAACAATTGGAATCCTTGGTTGCTCCCGGTTTGGGAAACCGTTGGCCCTTGTGGCTATTATTGAACCCTGTGTGGTTTGTATTGGCCGTAATAGGCAGCTCTTCGTATTAATGAATGTGAAGTGAGTTAAAAAAACAAAAAAAAATTAAGTAGGACAGAGAAGGAGGCTAATACCAGCATTACGGATCATATTCTAGAGGCGCACCAGGTTATGGTGGTGGTGGTTATCACGGTTATTATTGTCCTTCGAGAAGATAGTTTCCTCGCTTGCTATGATTTGGGATTGTCGGTCTACACTTAGTAAAAAATAATTAAAGTGCTTCAGTTCGAGGACCAATTTCTCATATACTCCTCAACTTAAAAAGTATTTCTCATATACTCCTCACCTCTTTTTCCATTTCTTTTGTATTTTTTTTTAGTTTAAAAATATTTAAAAGACATCACTACCCATATCCTTTTAATTTTATTACGACCCATACCAAGGATCCATCGGGTAAAATAACAAATCCGGGTTATCCATCGGATCAGGACAGTAAATGCGCGGCCCCACCTCTCACTCTTCTTCCTCCAGCTTTGATTTTGAACTCCCTCCACTTCGAAACTGAAACCAAAATCGAACTTCCCCACTAAACCTTAAAATTGAACCCCACTAATCACACTAATCCGTCAGTTACTCTTGTTATCTCTCTCTTTATCCTTCTTAAATCTCATCTTTCTCCCAATTTTTCAAAATCCCTAAAATTACCTCGCTAAAACCCTAGACCCATAAGCAATGCCTAAAACTCTGGGGAGGCAGGAGCTCGAAGAAGACTGGTCGTAGGATGAGGAGTACGACGAGGCGAGAGCCGCCTTCGCGAGAAAAGCAACTTTCTCGGCGAGAAAGCAGCCTTCTCAGCGAGAAAGCAGCCTCCTCTCTCCTCTCCTCCACAGGTAATTCATTTTTTTGGAGCGAATTTCAAATTTGAAGGGATACAACTAGTTATGTATAATATAACTATGCGATTAGATGCAACTGGGTATCATTAGCTACAACTAGGTATTACTAGATGCAACTGGTACTCATATATGTGTTTGATTTACAGGAAACACAAAGGAAGACTTGTAGTAAAAGCAATGTGGTATGCGCTCCGGAGAAAAGACAGAAGACGACTGAAGAAGCTAAACCGTCTCCTTCGCCTCAAGAACAGATCCCTCCTCCTCCACGAAGAACAGAGGTATAATAAATGATTTGAAGGAAATTTGAATTGTAAATGTATGCGGTTATACAGTAGGTATCATGTCGTAGTAATAAGCGATCTGACTAGAATTATAGATACGTATGAGTTAGAATGCAGTGGATATCTATGAATCTGACTATGCGTTATGGTACTTACATATGTGGTTGGATTGCAGGGCACGGAGGCACTTCCACCTGAGAAGTTATTCTTCGAGCACACAGAATATGATAAGACCTGTAAGATAGCTACAAAGTGCGAGGATTACAATACGATGGCCGTTTTAACCAAACTTAAGGGAGGAGAAGAAAAGGATTAGTTTAAGAACCACCCTCAGTTCCAGCACGTGTGGCACATGGATAGAAGCAAATGGCACAAAATGATGGGTATGTGGATGCTCCTCTTACGCACGGTTGCTATGGAGAAGGGTAAAACCTGTTGGTTTGTGGTGAATGGGGTGCCCGTGAGGTATTCTCTACAAGAACATGCCCTCATTAGCGAATTTAATTGCCAGAGATATCCACCCAATTATAAGAAATTGGGGACCACTAAGTTCGTTAAAAGGCATTTTGGTAGAGTTGAGAACATTTCAGTTGGTGAGGTGAAAGCATTGCTTGGGAAAATGGTAGGAGATGTAGATCGGCTGAAAATGGCGATGCTCTTATTTTTAAGCACTGTCATCAAAGGATCAAAAAGGTAAGGATACATTGATCCTTTTCTTCTCCGAATTGTCGATGATCTTGAGGCGTGTAAAACATTTTCATGGAGGAGATACACGTTTGAAGATTGTATGGAAGGGATATTCAGTATGATGAATAATTTTAAGGGGTGTGCTAAAGCTACATGGTGCTTTTCGGGTTTTATTATCCCATTGGAGGTAAATCTCATTCATCATTATGTGTCTAGTTCCTTCATATTTTGTTCTAATGTAAGTTATTTGCAGCTTTTGGTGTGTGAAAGCATTCTGGCTTTGCGGAAGAGGTTTCGGGAAGATGTCCCAACCGCTAACCGTGGATGTCCGAGAATGTGCAAGCAAAAATGGCAAAAAAGTTATATGAAAGGCTTCTCGTTGGAAGATATAAACGAAGCACTTGGAGATGAACCGAAGGTACGAGATACAAAGTTGTAGCAGCAGTATAATAGTTATGCATAGTTGTATTAGTTATACCTAGTTGTAGCAGTATTTGGGGAGTTATACATAGTTGTGTCAGTGATATCTAGTTGTAGAAGTATTTAGGCAGCTATACATAATTGTATTAATGATATCTAGTTGTAGCAGTATGCATTATTCTGTACAACTAACAAATAGATTTTATGATAAATACGTAGACAATCAAAAGCATCTTGGAACCCGAGATCCATGAGCTTGATTTCATGTCCCGCATCTTGGAAGATGATTTAGATGATGAAGGAGATAACCAAATATCTATGAACTGGAACAAGTGTTTAGTTGATGAGAGCAAGAAGATATTCTGGGAAAAGTTCTTTAAATTAGATAAAGCTGGTCGAAATGTGAGAAGGAAGCAACCACAATCTGGAAATATCCCAGCTCTTGAAGAGGTTCCTAACAATCAAGAGGTTCTTAAGGTTCTTGAGAAGGTATTGGAGAGGATTGTTGCATTGGAGAGAAGGGTTACACAACTTGAAAATGGTGATTCTGATTCTGGTAATAATAGAGAGGATGAGGACTTTCAGGGTTTAGCTTATGGAGATGATGTGGAGGCTGCTGCTGCTGCGAAGGCTGATGCGAAGAAGAAGGGGAAGGCTAAGGTTGTAGAAGACTCCCCAGCAGAAAAATCCTCAGAAGAAAAGTCCTCCTCAAAAGAGGATGCTAATATTGGCGGTTCTAGTGCATTTGGCCAGCTTAGAGATGATGATACTACTGGCGGTTGTAGTGTATCTGGTCAGCCTGGAGATGATACTGGTATGGAATATCAGTATAGAGAATATGGTGTAGAAGTTATTGAGGTTGCAAAGGCTAAGGCCACGAAGGAGAAGGTTGTTGAGGATATGTTGGCAAAGGATGCTGAGAAGGTTACTGAAGCACCATCCTCCATAGAAGAAACATCTGAATCAGAAGCAACATCTAAATCAGAAGATTTTTCAAAGTATTCAGTTGAGGCGAGGGCGAAGGCGAAAGCTGAGGCTTTGGC
This sequence comes from Boechera stricta, assembly GCA_018361395.1. Taxonomy (NCBI): domain Eukaryota; kingdom Viridiplantae; phylum Streptophyta; class Magnoliopsida; order Brassicales; family Brassicaceae; genus Boechera; species Boechera stricta. The sequence goes on from CM031542.1 coordinate 7,523,495, forward strand.
GACGGGGAAGGGTGTTGCAATAGAGAAGAAGATGGCTGAGGAAGAAGATGAGCAAGAGGAAGAAGAAGATGACGATGAGGAAGAGGAGGAAGATGATAAAGATGGGGGAGATGAGGAAGACAAAGAGGATGAAGTTATGCATCGAGCTGAACCATCTTCTGCATCTGAACAAGGACAAGAGAAAGAGAAAAAAGAAGACATACAGAACCATCCAACTCCTCCAGCTGAAGCAGTTGCACCTATACCTCCAAAGCTAGCCTCCCCAGGTCAACGACATAGGCCGAAGGTACTTATTAATCGGAAACAAACAAGGACACAAACAAGGTCAGCTACGAAGAAAACTCCAAGGCCTAAGAGGAAAACAGTTCCTTCAAAGTTGGGATGGAGTCTATATGTTTGAAAAAGGATAGCAAAATTGGTGTTATTTAGGTCTTCCATATATTGATGTTTTCTGTGGTTTTTTTTATGAACATTTTCAAGTCTTTCATTGTCTGCGTTTGTGAACTCTTTCTATTTAGGATGAATTTTATTTTCTCTTACGCTGTATTATTAGGTACTACTAGGTACAACTAATTAAAACTATGACTGTATGTTAATTGCGTTAGCCTAGAAATTTTTTTAAGAAAAATCAAAAAATTATTATTAAAATATTAATGTTATATTATTAAAATAATTTTAAACGAATAAAATATTATTAAACACATGCGTTCACACTTGTTCACACTACAAAAAATGTTATTAAATACATGCGTTCACACCGTAGTTGTACTTAGTATTACAGTAGTATTTCCTTACACATAGTTGTAAAATTGTTGTTTTCAGATTTAACTAGTAGTATCAGTATTTTTATGTATTTTTTCTAGTTGTATAAATTACAATAAGTAAATAAATTAAGTTTAGTAAACTTTTATAGAAAATTTTTTGTCAAATTACAAATTTTCTAAGACTCAATTTATAATGGCCTAAGTATTTAGCAAATACCCATACATGTCTAAGATATTTTAAGATCACAACAAAACATTTTCTAAATTTTTTTGTAATAAATTAGATATAATAATTACATCGACAATAGTGGTTTCAATAACCCAATATATCAGTATGAGTGTAATATATCTTTAAAAATAACCATATGAGTGTAATATACCCAATACATAGTTGTACTAGTAATATCTAGTTGTATTTTTATACATAGTTGTACTAGTAATATTTAGTTGTACAGACAATCCATAATACAGAGTTTTCAGAACAAAACACAAACAGATTTAACATACACATAAATTATCATTCTCTTTGGCTACTACTACTACACTCAAAGTACGAATACAAACCTCCACTGGAAAACTTGCTTCTCCTTCGCCCATGTTCTCCAGCTGATGGAAACCTTGTTACTTGGGGTTTTCCTCTTTTGGTGACATAATTCGGAGGAAAGGTAACCATATCACGTATATGGTCAGGAATTATCCACTGAGACATATGAGGAACCGGATATATCATCCTGTAATAGGCCAGGGCCCAATGCGACATCCAATAATACTTGGAACACAAATCATGTATTTACAATTCTGTGTATCCGTCTTTCTTTGCTTCCATAAGGGCCGCTATTGCATGGATACACAGATACTTGTCAATATCAAAGCGCTTGCATGTGCAAGTTTTCATTTTCAGATCAACCAAATAATTATTTCCATCGCGTCCTTCAACTTGGAATTCAAGGAAGTAATTGTTTAACACTATCACTTTTAAACGCTGCGCATCGGGGCATATAGGGTCCAACAATTTCTCAATAAAAGGCACCAAAAACGCCCCATTGGTAGAATCCTGCCGACGGGTATTAAACCAATCAACTAACTTCGCAACAATCACATCGATCATCGGTAAAAGAGAGTATTTCCTTGCTTCTCTGAAAACACCGTTAATAGATTCACATGCATTACTGGTGTAGATGTTGTACCTATCTCCCGGGAAATAACATTTTGCCCATTTCCAAGTTTCTTTACAACTTTTATCAAGAAATGCCCCTGCCGTAGGATACCTTTTCCTAAAATCACCGTAGCATTTTGTGAACTCACACTCCGTGTACACTTCCGCTATTACCCTGAACTTTTTCGCAAGTGTGTCTTTGTTGACGTGGGAGCAGCTATTCTTCACATTATGAGATAAGTGATAGGTACAATACCCATGCAGAGCTAGCGGGTACACCTCAGCTATTGAGTTTTTAAGACTTATACCTCTATCCGTCACGAATACCAGATCACCACTATCCGGTACTACTGATTTCAACTTATTGAAAAACCAAATAAGACTCAAATCTTTCTCACCATCAACAACACCAAAAGCAATCGGATAGTGGTGATGATCAAGATCTTGCGCGGTCGCAACTATTAGCACACCACCAATCACATTCTTAAGGTGAGTTCCATCCATAATGATCACTTTTCTTATGGCTGCAAAGTCTTCAATGCTTGCTCCCAACGCGAAGAATAAATACTTAAACTTCTGATCTTCATCCAACTCCACATACGTAACTGTACCCGGATTCATCTTCTCCAATATGTACATATAAGAAAACAACATCTTATAGCTATCCTCAGGGGTACCGCGTACATCCGCAGAAGCTTTGTTTTTCCCTCTCCATGCGGTATAGTGTGATACTTTAACGCCAATTCTTCCTTGTACCAAATCAATGATATTCTTTGAACATGGGGTTTCAAGTGTACCTGGAAAATCATCATGCAAAACAGATGTAACTAACCGTGATGTGCCACATCTTTTCTTTGTATTTGTACTTGAAGATGTACGAGACACGTATAAATCTTTTCGTATGTTCTAATCGAGAAGCAACTCGAATCCTTATGCCTCGTAGCTCGTAAATGCCACTGCAACCTTTTTTTTCTCCACGAAATTTCACCACGTACCGCAATTTATCAAAATTCACAATAACATATTGAAAACAATTCATATGTGAGGCTTTTTCTACTAAATCTTGCACGTCTGCCTTGCTTGCAAATTCTTGGCCTAAATTCACATTCATACCATCTTCCCATTCTAGATTAGCATCTCGCCTACGGTGCGACCTCCATGTCTCACCTCAATATCTTCATTCACAAACACATTATCCAAGTCTCCTCGTTCTTCATCGTGTACAACCAATGCATAATGTTCGGATTGTTCGGACGGTTCACTTGCAGCTTGATTCATGTTGCCATATTCAACTCGATAATTTTCTTTGGCACTAAAAATCATGTCTTCATTACTTGCACCAAATTGACTTACTGCATCATCTCTTGGACGTTTATCACACCCCTGAATTTCCTCATAACTCGATTATTAATCCACGTAACATGCTTTTGTATGATCTTACATCAAAAATAACCAAAATATCATCATCATCGAAAATATAGATTGGTTTCTTAGGATTCACTACAAGTGGAATGTAACTAATTTTCATCGACTTCTTCATCCACCCCTCTTTTTATATGACGATAGCGTATAAGTGACCTACTCGATTTTTTATCCGAGCGTGATGAACATCTTCTCTGAAATCCATACACTTCAGTTTCCTTCAGATAATGTCCCCCATAATCAAAGTGTATCACATTCATTATACCCGAAAATAATAAAATTGACATTACTCGGTTTATTAATATCGGTTGTATCGATGTACATAATTACATAGTAATACTTTGTGTCATTCTGATATCTTAAATATCGATTGTATCATTAGAACTTGTATACGTAGTATCTTAGTTGTATCGGTTATCTGAAATATCTTGTAATATCGGTTGTATCGTAGTACCCATTTTTGCGTAATACAATCTTGATACGATTCACCGATCATCTAACCCATTACAATATACCCATATTGATGATGCTTACGATGCAGCGAGCTCGAATCGAATCGACTCGATCTCAAATCTTTCTCTCTCTTGACGTAGCGACCACAAATGCGAGCAATCGCGAAGCGAGCGATCGAATCAGAATCAACTCGATCTCAAATTTTTTCTCCTCTTCAAGCGTACACCACCTTCAAATGTAGAAACTTTGTCAATGAAGCGACTTGTCGAATCAGAATCATCGATCAAATCCTTTCCCTCTTCGACGTAGACCACGTTCAAAATGCAGCTTCAATGGCGGAAATTGAGCTCCTTCTGCTAGCTCCAATGGCGGACAACGGACAGCAGATGAGAAAAGCTCGAAATCTTTTTTTTTTTCGTTTGTCCGTACGTTAGATCGTTTAATGAAGAAGAAGTTGGTTGGTTGGGGTGTGGGTCCCATTTGTGGTGTTTCAGGGAAAATTGTTATTTTATTAGAAGAAGAGGTTGGGCTCAGGCGCGTGGGAGCGTGGAAGACAAGGCAGGGGTAGTGTTTGAGTTTTTGTTTTAAAATTTGATGTGGGTCCATAGATAGGAGTATATGAGAAATTGGTCCTCAGTTCTACCAATAGGTTTAAAAGTATTTATTATTGTTTTCGCGAAAAAAGTCCTAATTGTTTTTAGTTCATAGGCGGTATGATAAGCAAATTTCAGCATTTCGACTGTTTATTTGACATTTGATTATATAACTTTCTTCCAAAAATTGACATCCAAACATGGTCTAATTAATTTTAGGGATATATAGAAAATAATCTAAATTTGACCATACAAAACAAAAGTAACCCCAAATCGATTTAGTTAAACTAACCCAACTGAGAGATATAATTACATAATTATCCTTATAATCTGCAAAAGTAAATTTAAATCTGCTTCAATACATGATTTACGATTACCGCACTAATCTTGTTAAGTCTGCTTTAAGTCCTTATTTCATCATATATGTCCGCTTAAATATTAGATATACAATTACCGATATAACTTTGTTAAATCTGCTTCACATCATTTAAGTCTGCTATGAATATTTTTATAAAAATGATTTATTATTTAATATAAAAAGTAATAAAAATAAGTTTGTGTAAATGACTATTTACAAAATTAGTATAATCTATGCATTTGTCTAAAATTGAAAAAAATCATAAAAAATATATACAAATATTATCATGAGTAATTTTACATTTGAAATGGTAATATGTAAATTTCAATTGCGAAGCAGACTTAAATTACGTCTGCATATATAAAAATATAAGACGTATCTTACGTCAGCTTCAATATTATATATACAATTACCAATATAACTTTCTTAAGTGTGCGTTAAATGCGTTACTTCATTTAAGTCTGCTTTAAATAGTTTTTTATAAAAACGATTTATAATTTAATATAAACCGTAGTGAAAATAAGTTTGTGTAAATGACTATTTAAAAATTAATATAATCTACACATTTGTTTAAAATTGGAAAAAATCATAAAAAATATATACAAATATTATCCTGAGTAATTTTACATTTGAAATGATAATATGTAAATTTCAATTGCGAAGAACACTTAAATTATGTCTGCATATATAAATTATAAGGCAGACGCATCTTATGTCTCCTTCAATATTAGATATACAATTACCAATATAACTTTGTTAAGTCTGCGTTACATCATTTAAGTCTGCTTTAAATATTTTTATAAAAACAATTTATAATTTAATATAAAAATAGTGAAAATAAGTATGTGTAAATGACTATTTACAAAATTAATATAGTCTATGCATTTGTTTAAAATAAAAATAAAAAATCATAGGCTAACTAATAAACAAATTCAACTCCGGTTTCGTCTTCGGAGTTGTCGTTCAACACGACATGACATGGTTAACTATTCCATAGGCTAAGTCCCCCATGAAATAAACGAACACAAACTTTTTTTCATCGGCCAAGTTTTGACACATAACCCGATAATCTTTGTTTTTTTTTTTAACGAAAAAAAAAACATTAAGGATAGAAGCAGAGATGCGAAAATTGCATTAGAAGGAATAACGTAAGGTCAAAGAAATTACAGGTTTTTTTTTTCTTTTTCTTTTCTCTTGTGGAAACAATCGAAACCCCTAATCCATAGGAATATGATCAAAACTCTAATACTATGACGAGAGTAAGAACACAATGGTGTTTAAAAAAATTATTATTAGACTCTTATGAAAATAATGTTTACAAAATACATCAATACTATGATATATTTTGTGCTATAGCACAAATAAATTGTAATTATAGAAAAATATCCAAAAATTATAAAATCAGAATATTAGAAAATTGTTATTCTTCCATAATTTTATGAAAATTATATTATCAATTTTTATAATATCGAACCTTTGTTAGCACCTAAAAACATAATTAAATCGGTTTAAATTCTTCTTTAAAATCTTCCAAAAAAATCGCATCGATATCAAATCTCTTATTTTTGAAAAATTAAATCAACATTTAATTTAATTTAATTAGTGTGTTTAATTAAATCAACAAAATCTTCACAAAATCAATTTTTAACTTCTTTTCAATAAAATTAAAATAAATAAATTATTTAAAACAAAAATTATAAATAATTAAATTAATATTTAATTAAATGATCATATAATAATTAATTGACTAAAAATCCCTTAATGAGATATTTTAATTTGTTCGATGTAATGGCAATGTGATGTAATTTAACATTTTGTAAGGTTTATTTATAAGTGTACTTCCCAAATAATATATAGGGGATGTATAGAGATATGAGTAAACCTAATTTCTTAAATTAAGGTAAAGATAAATATAAATAATATTTTTAGAGATAAATGTAAATATTTTTAAACAAAAATATTACTAAATATCATGATCTTTTAGATTCTTTTTTTTTATGATTTTCATAATAAATCGATTTCATCGATTTCCCAATTATGATCCAACATATAAGTAACATAACATATAACTTTTTTTTAATCAACATGATAATCTTTTAAAAAACATGAGAATTTTTATTTTTAAGGTTGCAAATACGTTATTGTATTTAATTTCTTAGATATGTCTGAATAGTCTCACCATCTCTAGAGACTCAACAACAAAACAAAATAAAAATAAATTCTAAATAAACATTTTGTCTTTGTTTGATCAAGAAGAGCGTAAGGTGAGTAAAAATGACTCAAATAGCCCTTTCATCGCCGTCGGCGAGGTAGAGTTTGCGGAGAGAGGCGCAGCCTCGAACGGTTGGTCTCTAAAGAAACCCATGGCGTTGACGAAGTGGCGAGTAGAGGTGGCGCCGTTGGAGCGCGTGATGAGTGTGGCGGTGCTTCTTCCAAGACCAGCCTCGTGGCAGCGGGACAAAGGATATTAGAATGTCTCACATCGCTTGGGATTGTGAGCAATGTTCTTTATATAAGTGGGAGACAATCCTCCTCCTTTGAACTAGCTTTTAGGTGTGAGTTAGGTCCACACTTACTAATATGATATCAGAGGTATTCCCAATACTCTGATTGTGGGGCCACCCGTGTATGTCCATTCTCACATATTTCACGTTTCAGATGTTGAACTCTGAGCGTGAGAGGAGTGTATTAAAATGTCCACATCGCTTGGGTTTGTGAGCAATGTTCTTTATATAAGTATGAGACAATCATACTCCCATGAGCTAGCTTCTGGGTGTGAGTTAGGCCCACGCTTACTAATAAAAGACTATGGACGATCTCCGCCAGACATTGTTGATCCTGTCTGTCTCCTGTGACGGCGACTTTGTATCTCCCACCGCCTCCCCGACCACCTCCTACTTCAGTGTCACTCTGTCTTTATACACTATTCTCACTTTTGCCCCTGTTTCTCAAATATCCCCATTAAGTCTGTGTGTATATCACCAAATAATGAATGAGGATTTTGAATATATGTTAGGAGAAAAATAAAAAACTGCCAAATGGAGGATTTTTATTTATTTTTGCGGAAATATAAAAACCACGAATGATTCCGTAAAAATATAGGATTGGTAAAACCTTGCAAAGTCTGAATATTCTTCTGTTAAAAAAAAAAGAAAAAAAAATGTCTGAATATTCTACATGTAACCAATCAAATCCAAAGAATTACAAATGTACAATGCACAATGTGAAATATATGAGGATAATAAGTATAAATACGAACCTAGGATGTATTTGGTGGCGATTGTCTCGAATCCAAAGCAGTAAGTGTCGCAGTAAACACATCCATCAATGTGGAATGGCGTTCCAACCGCCATGGCCGCAAGTGGCAGTAGGGAAACGCATAGCACAGCGATCAGAGGTACAGATGATTTAGCCATCTCCATAAAAGAAAGAAAGATTTTGTAAATTTTGGAGATTGTTAAGTGCAGAGTATGTAATATATATATATATATATATATATATATAAAGGAAATTAGAGGGCACATGTAGTAGTAAATAAGGTGTAAATGTATCGCATCTTGTGCAAATTAAAAGCTTCCTTAGTGTCGGCTGGATCCGCTTGCGGCCGTACTCGGCGAGAAAGTTTATTTTGCCTTCTCCACAAGTCAACTCGTATGGTTCTTGTTATTCTAGTCAACCTCTCGATCGGACTTTACATTTTTATTCGGCATTTGACTTTATATAGATAATTATATACTATATTTTTCCGAACAAAGTTTTCTAGACTGGAAACCACATCGTGATTTTTCTCTAATGATAATAATTTTTTATATAGTAATTAGGAATTTTAACGATTCTTTATACTATATCGTCTTGTAGGCTGGTTGTGTAGATTATTATTTAATTTCAATCAGAATAGTTAAAAGGTAATAAATTGTTCACAGTGGCGTCTGATACTATTGATCTAAATTAAAATATAATAGTTATGACTTTTTATCCATGGCTCATAATTACGGGATCATAAGTGGAAAGTGACTGTTGATCTAAAATAGGTGTGTATTTTCCAAAGTTGGACGTCACCGCTGTTTTGATCATATCCGTGAATGAAAAATCAATCGATTGATCAGTTCAAATGAAATTTATACGGCTAGTTAAGCCGGTTTTGGAAGAGGTCGGTCACGTTAACAGCAATGAATCTTAAGCACTAAGCAAGCCTATTGGGCCAAAAATAACCGACATGGGCCCAAGAGAAAACCATGACAACCACAACTCGTTTTAGATAACAACAAATTAAATACGAAGACAAAAATAGCAAGTGTGCCACGCCTCCATTGCAAAATAAGGCGGAGGCTTCTTCACTGTGAAGCAAACACAAGTTTTTGACAGAAGAGGAGAACACACACAACATCTCGATGCAAAACTCTCTCGAATAAGGTATAAAGTTTCCATCATAGTTTTGTCTTAAAACAGATAATATTTGACTTGAATCTACTTCAAGTACTACACACAATTTCTCTTGGCCAAAAGAAAGAGTATTAAATTATACATACATACGCGCGCCCTTATCAGCGGAATATTTACATATCTTATTTTTTCCTTTTCCTTAATTTTGGATTTTGATATCAACCGCCGATTAAAGGTGGCTAATTAAGCAGCGGGAGAGTCACCGGAAGATTGTCGGAGATTTGTCCAGCAGGTGACATCTCCATCTCAGCTTCAACATGATTCTTCTTCATCTGTACGATGATCATAGGTCAAAATCACTATTCACTTTCTCTTTTTGTCTTCTACACATGAATATTCTTTTAATTCTACCATTTTGCTTTCATAAATTTTCTGTTTTAGACTAGCCGTTTAAGGGTTTTTTTAAGTTTGGAAGCATGAGAAAGTAGTACTAGACACTTGGAACTGAGCCAATCGGATCCAAACCTTAGCCATGACAAAGAAAAACTAATCGGTTTATAAATCTCAAACTGAACCAAAACCTAGTAAACCCTTTAAGTCTTTAACAAAAAAATAAATAAATAAAAAATAAAAACCAAAACCTAAATATGCCCACCAACCGAAAAAGATATTTTTATTTAGTAAAATGATGTAGCGGTAATGTATTTCTACTCTTTATCAGAAATAAATATAATAAAATTTCCTTTACAAAATTATAATGTAATAATGAATTTATACTGTTCATGAACTTTTTTTGTGGTTATATATATAGTTTTAATAATAAAATTACTATCTTAAAATTATTTTAAACTATTCACCTTTCTTTCTAAAATCCGAATTAAAACGGAATCAAGATTTCCCCTAACTCAAACCAGACCGAATCAAATTTCTGTCCTTATTCACTAATAGTCTAATAATATCACTAACCCTAACAAACCAAATCTACCAACAACCAAAATGCCCTAGTGTTGAGAAAGAATTTTCTAGAATACAAGACAGGGAAGTGCTAACTAGTAAATGATTAAAGTGCAATGTCTATATGTATATCTGCAGGTAGCTTTCGTTACCTGGCTAGCCAAAACCTGGTTCTCTTCTTTCAGCAATTTGTCCTGTTTTAAAGAACATCATGTTCAGCAATCACAAATCACAATCTAACTACTTCAGATTTTGGAATCCAGAACATATGCATTGGGAAGAAGTTGCAAACACGTGTGCAAGCTCATTAAACAGACTTAGAGAAACAATGACAACACTAGAGAATATATCTGATGTGCTAAACTTGGAATCAAATATCTAACCTTTTCTTTAAGGTTCTCAACAAGCTTCAACATTACTTCTGTCTGTAACAAAATAAAAGCAGCAAGCTTGTTGTCGGCAAACAAAATTCAGAAAAGTATAGACATTATAGAATCAACTTACCTTCTTGGCTCTAGTTACGGAGAGGGCGGTCTCAAGGTGTTCCCCCAGTTGACCGAGGGAATCGACACTCACATTATTGACATTTGATTTCACAAGCTCGCTGCATATATTCATAGTTTGACAAGAAACGCTAATTCCTTTGTAACCAAAGGAGGAGAGCAAATATAGTCTTAGTTAATACTAACCTTTCCACAAGTTCTAGTAGCTCATGGTGTGAACCATAGTTCAGAGCTTCTGACTGAAGATCCTGGCCATGGAAAAGGGACAGAAGAGGCGGTAAAAGACAAGGGCTACGAGAATTTGGGTATGCATGTGGATTCACCACCTCATTATATATTTAGGATCACTTGGCAAACTAATAGCTCATGGTCGATCAATGATGTAATACCTTTATCTAGATATATCACCACGATGTTATGGTGCTACACATGTGTTTACTGATGTCTATCAAACAATTATAACTACACAACTCCAAAATAGTGATTATATGTGCAAACGTTATATGCGTGTGGGCCCATGCCCAGAAAATGCAAGTTGGAACAGGAGTCTATGAGTAGGATCTGACCAGTATTGAACTCTCTACGTCTTTAGTAAATTTACGCCTTATAATAATCCATCAGGGAAAAGATTCAAAATGTTTGTATTACCAAAGCTTTAAAATCATCAGCATGTTGTTTCCCATATCGATCAAGGATCTTGACCAGGCTGGAGAGTGACAAAAAAGAAAAAAAAAGTATGTTAGGATAAAAAATACTAGCTAACCCTTCAAAAGACTACTGGAAACTATGAAACATGTATATGGCCTCAGAAGAGACATTCAGAGACAAAACCTTAATTAATTTTCACACACATATATATAACACCACTAGTACTCGTAACATTTCAGAAAAAACTAGTCTTAGTATTCATGTTTAAGCAGTAGCACATTTGAATTTCCACTTCTTATTCTTTTGATTTACTCTGAGATTTCTATGCAATATTTATATATGATCTTTTTATCTCTCAAGAAAAGAAAAGAACTCTAAAATTTACCAAGAAATGTTCGAAGTTTGATTTTCCAATGAAATATGTGGGTTAACAAGTATTTGTTATATATTTCGGCAGGTTGAAAATTAAGGCATGTAGATGTTATCCTGTGGTCTATTATTTCATTTATAGCGTATCTTCTTATGTATCCCTTGTTTTAAAAAGAACTACCAAAAAAAAAAAACACCTCTTTCATGAGATCATTAGTAATCCTGTGTCAAAAATGGTGACATCAACTCTTGGTTTTCAAAGAATATATCTGAACATATACGAGAAAACTTTTCGGAGATTTCATTGAACCTTGAGGACAAGGTTCTTTCCGGAGATGGAGTATTGATGAGCCATAACATGATGATGATGTGGCCGGCAAGCAGACGACCAATACGTACAAGGAATCCAAACTCCAAATACATTGACCGAGTCTTTAGACAACAAGCTCATATTTTTATTTTATGGTGTTTTGCAAATAATCAAAACACTTTCCTAAGGATAGGAAGCCGGTCTTCCATTTGGTATTTCCTTTTTCCATTTTCTTCCTCGTTTGTAGAAACTGTGAGGTTCCAATTAACTATATTGAAAGCCAAAAATCAAGCAATAAAGGTAATTAAAGAGTTTTCTGCCATTGAAACTACAATAACTTATGTTACTGGGGCCTCTATCACCTATATAGATAAATTGTTCCAAAGAAAGAAACGACTAAGACATATAAAACTAAAACTACATAATTACCTTAATAGAAGTCGAAGCATATTTGACAAAACTTCCACTAATTCACTTAATATTTTGTGTGAATGGGTTTCAGTTCCAATGTGAAGTTAAGCTCTTTGCACCAAAATTAAGGATGCAAAAATGAGTTATTGAGTTACTAAGGGTTCCACGTTCTAAAAGGCTTTTCTTTTTTAACTCATAATTAGTGAGATTTTCCTGTATAATACTAGGAGTTCTACTCAGGTGTCTCGACTATTCCCAGGCTGGACATAGCTAACATTCAGTGTAAGGCGTGAACAAATCCTAACAAAGTATGCATCAAGTGAGATTCGACCTGCGATTTTGACCAACATGGCCAAACCACTACAACCACTTGATTAATATATTGGAAGGTTGTAGTAAACACTACACCCGATTCAATTTTAACAATGTGGAATCATATTGATTCATTATATAGCCGTACCAAAGAGGTTGGTATTTCTTACATGAAGACAAGTTTTGTGGGATTTTCAATTTCCTAGAGGCACCAAAGAAACAAGGTTGTGTTATTGACAATTTCCATGAAAAAAGACACAAGATACAAAGGTTGTGTGATTGTCGATTTGCACAACAAAAGTTACAAGGTTGTGGATTCATGTTGATTCCAACGACCAACACTACAATGGCAAATTAATACATAGCAAAAAGAATAGGAACGAAGTCGTATATATGCACACATCCATTATAAGATTAAGATTGATAAATGATAAACAATCACATAAGTATGTACATATCTATGTGAGGTAACTAAGAGGGTGGGAAACTATAAACCTCTGGATAACTAATCTTCAAGTAAACAAATCCATAAAAAGGTGAGAAGTTCATAAAAAATCATGTAATATCCCAATTACTCTTTTAGTCAATAGTTTCACAAGTAATGTGGCATACAATTGAACCAAATTTATTGATCTATTGTACCATTGACCTCATACTAATTTTACTTTCAGATCTCCCCCGGAAGTGTATTGTATACAAATCTAAGAAAGCAATGAATTTTCATTAAATAGACCAGTTAATGAACATTATGTGCGGCACAGAGTGTTAAATATGCACACAACAATTGCGATGAAAAGAATAGCAATCGATACCAGATCACATAACTAAAGTAGTATATGTGCGGGAAGGACTAATTGTGAGGCTGAGTTTTTTAAAGCTACCAATATTCACAAGTACTATATATATATATATATATATATATGAAAATTAAGAATCAATTAAAAACACTAACTGGTCTATTTAACGAAAATTCAGAAACGTAAGGACATGCAAAAGTTCACTAAATAACATCGAGTACGCATCAGAACGTGTCAAACAAATTGTGAAGGACATGCAAAAAATTTCTAAATAAACTAAAATCCATGCAGAAAAAAAATTTAAGAAATAGAGAGAGAGATAGAGAGAGAAATGAACAAAAGTAAGAAGTTTAGCTCTCATCACGACATTGTTCTTCCTTAAATTTGGTTATCTCATGCATCTCTCATGGTCATAGAAAAAACACTAACAAAGACCGAACCAAATAAACAAGAGATGAGATTCGCAGGAAAAATCAAACTGTTCATTAATTGTTACTTTATTTTTGTTTTCTCAGAAAAGTAAAAGAGCACAAAACCGAAGCTTAAAGCGGAAATAAATGAAAACTCAGATAAGGAAAAAGACGTACTTATCACCGGAGGAGAAGCTGTAGAGCTTTCCGGAGGCGGAGACGACGAGAAGAGCGACGGATGCGTCACAGAGAACAGAAAGCTGACGAGCTTTCTCGATGAGACCGTTGCGACGTTTGGAGAAAGTGACTTGTCGGCTACTTTTGTTCTCAATTCGCTTGATTTCTAGTTTTTTTCTTCCCATGGCTTCAGTCTCCGAGAGCCGTTGTGCCCTAATTTGATCCTTAGGTTGGCTTCAACTCGTCGGAGATGCTAAGCCTTTTTTTTTTCCTTTTTTTTTTATCTCTTTCTTTTTTTTTTTTTTGGGTAAACGAGAGTTGTGAAAATAAAATATGTGAATTAAAACGTTGCGTTTTGAAGACAAGATTGCCACGTGTACTGCATGACTGATATCATGTGACCCCATGTGCTCTTGTATTGCCTATATAACTCTTTAATTTTTTTAATAAAAATGTTTTTTAGTTTTTCATTTAAAAACCACCCGATGAAATTCTAAGTTTTTCTGTAACATGCAGAATAACGGCATGAAAAATACAATATGATTATAATAATAAAGAAAAAAAAAAATATATATATATATATATATTATATTTTTGATGAAAAAAATATAATATGGGTATTCAATTCGGTTCGAATTCTTTCGAGTATAATTTTTTCTTATCCACTGAGGAACCAATACAGTTTCGGTTCGCTTCCGGATCGATTCGGTTCTAAATCGTTCTTTCGGGTATAAATTTTTAAATACATTTAGGAACCGATACAGTTTTGGTTCGCTTCCGAATCGATTCAGTTCTAAATTTTCAGAACCGGTAAATACCCAAAAAAAATCGGGTTTTTTGGATATTTTGGATAAAACTTCGGATGAAATACCCAAAATAACATAAACATACCCGAAATCTCAAGTAAAAACCATTCGGTTTCGAATATTTTGGATAAAATTTGGTTATATTCTATTCAGTTGGGTAAAACATGTTCAAGTATGGGTAACACCCGTTCAGTTCCGGATATTTTGGATTAATAATTATAATTTTGGGTAATTGGATTATATATTTATATTGATATTTTGAGTATAAAATTATACTTCAGATATTTCGAGTATCCATTGAATTCTCGGTTCAGGTCCATCTGCGATTTCGGTTATTCGGGTATAGAATTCTAGGAATCGTTCGAGTATTTTGTTGGTTTTTGGTTCAGTTCTAAATACTCTTTTTTGGATAGGTTCCAATTCGGGTATTTGGTTCCGATTTTTTTGCCGATCCCTAGTATTGTGCGGTTCCGTCTCCATTTGAAGCCTAAAATCAGAATGATACACAAATTTAAATATAACTAATTATGTATACAAAAATGGAAGCAATATGTAGGTAAGCTATCGATAAGTGATGACAAAAAAAAAAGCTATCAATAATAAATGCAAGTCGAATCCTAATAATATTTCTAGAATTTAGATAGATATATTTTTAATTTGTATTCCTGAAAACAAAAGAGATGATCCATGTATTATAGTTTTCTTCACATAAGTAATTTATATAAATTTGGCATTAATATGAATTATAATTGTAGTTTTTTGATACTTTGGAGTTTGGATCAATATTAATGGTTTTCCCCTCCATCATTTTTGTAACCTAGAAATCTGTGTTTTGACCCGTAGTCTCTTCAAATCCGAGAACAACCTTTAATGACAAGTATATATCTTCGCTCATTGTAGAAAGAGCTCTAAACCTCCTTTGGAGAGATCCTTCTCCCCATCATTTTTGAACTCTTCAAATCGAAACCTTAAATTGGTTCTCTTTATCCCTATTGAACTCTTCGACTTCTCCAAAATCTAGACCTTACATCTGATGTTTTAAACCCAACTCGACTCACAAACAATATCACTGGACTGAAACCAAACCTACAAAACCTACAAAACAAAAGTTTACTAAAAATCAAAGTTTCTATAAATCTTATAAACATTAGATTGTTCCCCTCCTAACCAATTTGAGACTTGAAAAGAGTAATTACTTACTAGGTGTTGTGTTGAGGTGTTTTCATCGCTCTATCCAAATCCATCTTGCAATCTTCTCGCAATTTTCTCATTGTCTCAAAGCTATTTTGCTGCAAAATTGAAAACTCAGGTTTATGTGTACAAGAAAGCTAAATGGCTTTATAAAACGCTTTTGCATTAAGCTTTAAGAACAGATTAGAAGCTTCTAAAATCACTTACAAGGTGGTTACTTTCATGACCTAGGATATCACCCATGCTAAGAAAGAGTGACCTCCATTGGCCCATGGGTTTAGATTCTTGTTCTCCAGAACTAACAGAGTTCACCGAGGCATGAAAATCTGTAGGCCATTCTTTACCATTTCTTTGAATCAAGTTGCTAGCTTTTTTTCTGACTCTTCTTCAAGGCTGACTCAGAGAAAAGAAAAGAAAAAAAAAAAAAAAAAAAAAACAGATCATATAACAATATTCACAAGAAAATCTTCAAGAGAATGTGGCAAATATATATTTTGAAGTTAGTTATATGAAGATAACTGGGACTTACCGGATAATCGACCTTTGGTATCCTGGTAATGAAGATCTGACCAAATATACGCAGCTGAAGAAATTCATTCATAGCAATATCCAAGTCAGATAATCAAGAGAAACGATATGTAAGAGAAAAACTGAAGAATCAGACACCATCAAACCTCCATTTGTTTCAGCTCAGCTTCAAATCCCTTCCACATGTCCCTCCAACCGTGTCTCCACCGATGATTTATCAGCCACCGTCGCTCTCGGCCCATCGGAAGTCGACTTTCCTCCTCTAACCGTACATCTTGGCGGACCAAAATCGTCCGTACAGTTCACCAAACCCCTTATATTCCTCTAGAAAACCCTAGGCGCTCAACCTCACAGGCCAATCAAACTTTTGGCCCTTCTGAAAATTTCGGCCCATCAAGAAACTTTATTTTAGACCCAAATCCAGCCCAAGCAGCTTCCATATCTGACCTCCAGCCTTAGCCTTCTCCTCTTTTTTGAACCTGGAGGAATCTAGCCTCTCCCAAACAGAAGGGTTTATATATGTAAACGGCTTCGAAATGCTTCAGGTCAGGTCGACCTACTCGAACTATCCACTTCAGAAGATGATTTCTACCTCCTTTCACTCTTACCAAACAGTAGAACTGGGCCTCCGCTCTTCTTGACCAGGACCTGTAACATATTATGCAGTCTTCCTCTCGTAAATTGGCTTATGTATAGTCATGTTGGCTATATTTTGACCTGAACGTTAGAGAGTATACATGAAGGAAAACTATTTTTTCCATTCATAAATAATCTGACTATGTTGATGTGATTAAAAACGATACCCAGAAGACGGTCGAAAGAGATTGGCTTCGTTCGTCCCGAGTGGTCAAATCACCAATCAAATGACGTTCCCTCTCAAAACGAAACAAATCAATCGTCTCGACGATCCCAATTATCTGACCCAAGTGCTGAGAGTTTCTGGTAAAACCTTACGTCAAAACAATAACAAGCAAGTGCTGAAAACTTCTGGTAAGCAGAAGCAACATCAGATTGCAAAGTACCAACTATAAAATACTAGAGACTTTTGGCAGGTGAAAGCAACGAATATGTTCTAAACAAACAAAAACCATCATATATAGTATAATTTGATTATAAATTTAAATTAAGCTACGTGACTGCGATTATCATCAAATTTATACACTTTAAATATTATTATTCTTAAATAAATATTTTAAAATCCAAAAATCCTGAGTCTCAATCTTACCAAAATCCAGATTCAATATCATTACCAACATTCAACTATAAAATATATTTTTTTCTAATTTTTTTGATATTTAAAATGATATTAATCTTTCGCATTGCGTGATACATCACCTAATTGTCATAGTAAATTGTAAGATATGTTCCTTGTCACGACATGCTTGGGGGCAAATCTATCTCAAGATACTCATAAAAAACATATTGGGTCTAACTGCTATCTCAGATGAATAACGGACTAACTACATAATATTTATCGGAATAAACTGAACCAGATAAAATTTTCGTAGAATAGTCATAAAATGGTGAAAAATTTGTTAGTAGATTAATCACATTTTGCTTTTTAGTTATACTTTTAACGTGCTAGTTGTATATCATGGAATCACTTTGAAAAACGTGAAATCTTTATGAATATTATGAATGGTAAACAATCAGCACAATATTTAGTATCACATATAAATTGTTGTGCCTACTTGCTGATTATTTCTGCATTTTCTTACAGATGATTCAAGCAAAGAGAAAAAATGGGGAAGAAAGCAAGAACAAGAGCGACCCAGTATCTCAAAATTTCAGTAACAGTCTTTCTGAATCTGTCTTTTGGGTAAAAACAATTTCCAACTCGATGTTACTATGCATCAGTCTTTGCCATGATGCAAAAGTAAAAATGTTTACCAAAATGAGGGAAATAGAAACAGTTCCCAAGTCTTTGAATATTTCTTTTTCTTTATATGCCCCTTTTCACTTTTTGTTAGTCCTCTTCTTTACTATCCGACCAAACCTACACAGACATCAGCAGAAACACTTAAGTTACTAAGATACACATTAAAGTAGTTAAAATAAAGCTTTACTAAGTGCAGCATTCTGAGATTAGATGACAAACGTAATTAGATAGACAATGAAATTCTCAAACATCACATAGCTTCATCCTTCAAGAAAACTTTTTTTTGGTTGCTTGCAAAGAAATGCTACAGTTATATTGACTAATTTAGGCTTACCCTAAATGAAGCAGAGTAACCTATAAGAACATTTTACGGTACTGCTTTTTCTCTTCATTGTCTCTAATGGCAATCTGCACATGTGTGGTTATTAACGTCAGCTCAATGACTTTTATGCGAGAAGTTAAGTCACTGCAAAACAAATTTGGGTTGTTTATAAGCATACCGACCTTTTTCATGACAGCAGCATATTCTTTCTTGATACCAGCTGTAAATCAACTCCCAAGATCATGGGCGTACAAAAATGCTAGTTAGATTTCCCTCCCAATATATTTCTGTTGTACACTATACTCATACATCAATAATGACGAACCAAACAACTCAAACCACAATAATGGACTGCTTGATGAATCACTCACCGTCATTAGGTTCAAATTGAAGAGCTTTCTCAAAGCTTTCAGCAGCAGCATCGACATTATTGAGAGCATTGTATGCCTAACATTACCAAAAAGCGCAGATAAGAAACAGAAACCAACTTCATCGCACGAGAAATTCATAATTTTTGGTTATACCTCAGTCTAAGTTCTAGAAAACTGTAGAACAATAAGTTTTAAAGTACCTGGCCTTGTCGAAACAATGCTTTAACATTGTTATCTTCATCACGCATCGCAAATTCAGTGTCCAACAATGCTCCCTTAGCATCTCCAAATTTGAGTTTGCAGGCCTGCCCACAACAGCCAATTACAATACAATGATATGACATCAGTTAAAAAATCAGCTATAGAGGGAACCCAAAGCAATCGAGTTGGACAAGAGAAAACATTGGCAACGTAAACAGAGACGCAATCAATAATTCATATGAGCAATGATTTTTATGTATGTCCCACAAGCATAATCTCAAGAATATTATCTTGGAATCCTGCATATGCAATGTCAACCTACCCAACATTTTCTAATCAAACAGTACAAACCAACATAAATGACAGGTCTACCTACAGTGTAGCCCACTTCACTTTTAGTTCACACTACATTTTTAACTGCCTATCATTCTATCAACAGTGCAGCTCATCCGTAAGAATTTAGCACATTCAACAACAACAACAAAATATCAATGTCAAAAGCCCGACAGAGTAAGAAAATTATGTTGTTTAGGAAAACCCAACAGACTCCAAAGAAAATCAAGCTTCAGATGGTACTCAAAGCGCGCGCACGCACACACACACATATATATAAGTTATACAACAGAAGATACTAACGAGGAATTTAGCTTATCAAAAGGTAAAAGTATGGACTTACCGCACTATTAGTGAAGATCTGCGACTTTGTCTTGCGCAAGGCAGTACTCGTCTCTGCAAGACAACAGGTAGAGAAGTATGCACAGTATCAATATTCCCTGAGATACAGTAAATGGAAAAATATGTAGAGAGAAAAAGGATGAATAACCTTCATCAATGCCCTCTTTCTCCCAGCAGATATCCAGATAGCGTAAAGCCTTACGGTACTTTCTTAGAGCCATCTTATAGTCTTGTTTCTGATAGTAAATTGAAGTCAAAATCAGATCAGATTCAAAGAAACGAAAAATCTGAAACATAGAAACATATAATTCAGAACGTTGGGTAGAGCACCTTAAAGTGTTCGTTCCCACGAGCCTTGACAAAATCAACAGTCTCCATCCACCAAGACAACTCAGCTGGGCTTTCATTTAGATCAATAGGCCAGTCAGGGTACACATCACCGTCCTTGAAAAAGTCACAAATCCCATCATCCGCGCCCTCGGGGATTTCTCCACAGTCATGAATCACAACATCCTGAGAAGGACAAGACTGGTCCTCTATGCTAACATGCTCAATTGACCGAACAACTCCCATTCCTTTCGTAACCCTTCCAAACACAACATGTTTCCCATCTAAATGAGAAGTCCGAGTTGTTGTGATGAAAAACTGAGAACCATTAGTGTTGGGGCCAGAGTTAGCCATAGAGAGCATCCCTTTCCTCTCATGTTTCAGTTCAAAGTTCTCATCTTCAAACTTCAACCCATAGATAGATTCACCCCCAGTACCATCATTAGCTGATATGTCCCCACCTTGAATCATAAACCCCTTGATAACACGATGAAATCGATTCCCCTGAAAACAAATATACCAAAGACCATAAATCATAAGCATTCAGAACCGTTATACAGTACAATTTCATCCTAAAGTTTTGATCTTTACCTCACCAATACCAACTACAGTAACCTAATTGCAATACCGAAACAAACTCAGAAGCTATTAGGCAATACAAGATTAAGAACTTACGGAGAGATTCAAGCAAAGACTCATTGAACCTCAAATCATAAGCATTCAGAAACGTTCTATAGTATAACTTCATCCTAAAGTTTTGATCTTTCCTTCACAACTACAGTAAACTAATTGCAATTTAAACCAAGTTTTGATCTTCATAAACCCAAAAAAGAATGACCCATTAAACCTCAAACCCTAAATCACAGAAACACCAAATACCCATTTCAACATTTCATAGAAACAAACAGATACATAAGAGAGTATATGCATATAGAGAGAAAAAGAGAACCTTGTAATGGAGAGGGACACCAGTATTTGGACCTATACCCTTTTCTCCGGTACAAAGCAATCGAAAATTCTCAGCGGTTTTGGGAACAATATCATCGTAAAGCTCGATAACAATCCTTCCTTCGAGCTCACCTCCAATGCTAATGTCCATGAAACACTTTGACCGACCCATCTTCTTGTTCTTGCTCTGCTTTCTTGAAACCGAAACAAAGACGAGAGAGAGAGAGAAAGAATCGGAGGAATAGACAAAGAACGTTGTGTATATCTCTTCTCTCAGTGACTTCCGTCTCTAAAAGACTGTAGACGGAAACTTGTTTCAACTCTCAACGAAGAAATCAAAACGACAGGGAGAAGAAAACCCTAGGACCCACTTGCTTCCTCCAACAAATTTTGTCTCTATTTATTTATTTTAAATTATTTATTTATTTTAAATTATTTATTTATTACTTACTGCCAAAACTTTTTAAAAAAAAAAAAACAAATATTAATAAATTTATTACTTGCTGCCAACAAAAACAAAATATTAATAATTAATTTAATACTCGTCCCTTCGGGTACATTGTTCCATATACTATAACAGTGGATAGTTGGTGATTACCCACTATGGCCACTACACTAAATATTTGGTTTTATTATCGTTTTTTTCTTAACTATTTAGTTTCTTTAAGTATTATATATTTATATTTAGAGAGACTCAACGAACAACAATTTTTTTACGGAATAAGTATATTAAAAACTGAAAATTTCTTCAACCTACAAATTATATTTTCAATTTGTAGAACAAATTTTTTTAACTAGAAAAATAACACTAAAAAAAAATGCCGATGATAAAATAACACAAAAATCATTATTAGTTAGATCATTGTAGGTAATTTGAGTTTTTTTTCTGGTTATTAACTTATTATAGTCTTCCATAGACTCAATGTACCACTTCTCTTTTTTTTTTAATGAATGTAAAATTAATTCAACTAAAAAATCTGTTTTACAATATATATCAAGTCGAAAGATTTTGTAATATAAACCGAAAGAGAAAGAGAAAAACTAATATAACACTAAATAATATGGTCTCGCTCCGAACCAAATGCGTTCATCAAACGATATATTACGATTTTATTATGATACATCATATTAGGATGTGTTTTTGTGTTTTGTAGCTTTTACAGTGCGAACACGCCCAAATACGGTAAGAGTATCAAACCGAACAATGATCGATACAGTTCATTAAATGGGTTTAGAAGGCAGGATCGATCGATCCACACAAGCGATCGATCTGCTATGAAGAAACAATCAAACCCGTGAGAACGACGCTCCAAACAAGAACGATCGATCTTCCAAAAGAACGATCGTTCTCAAATGATGAAAACTCTCGCCAGTTAGGGGTAAGATCGATCGATCCACAAAGAACGATCGATCTTTACCTAGAAAATCGGGCAGAAGTCGCCAACTTCTCGTCCAAACGATCGATACCCCTGGAAGAACGACGTCTCGCCCGTGACTCGACGAACACGTGTTCTATGAGGATCGATCCCTCTATATGGATCGATCGATCCTCCATCCTACCTAGATATTTGTTTTTAGATCGCTGAGTGTATTTAATCTTATTTTTAGCCAAGGTTTTCAACATTCAGACTTTGTAACTCGCTTTTCTTTTGTTTTTGACTATAAGAACTATTTTTCTCTCTCAAAATAATGGATCTTGAATCCTTATTTTTATGAAGAACACCTCTTGATTCTACATCTATTCGAGAAGATTTCTTATCTCTTAAGCAATATTTATCTTATGTCTATGGAATCATATTTGTCTATTCTGTTTGTTCTCGTATCTATGGCTGAGTAGTTTTCTTGGGTTTTTAGGTAATCAAAGGAATTGATGCTGATGTTAGAAGGTGTTATCTTTGTTATCTTCACCTTTGGTCGATTTTAATGCTAGACTAAACGATCATTTAGTCTATGAACCGAGGTTTAATCTATATTCCAAAAGCTTATATGCTACTGAAACATAGTGAGCAATTTGTCCTAAATTATTGCATATCGAATGTTTTGTAATTCTAGGTTTCAAACGAAAGTTTAGAACCCTAAATGCTAGACAAAGTGATTGATGCCACGAAAGTGGATTGGTTATACATTTATGTTTGAGTTCTAGATTGATTATACTTGTTCTCGAATAATTGTCTAGTTCGACATATCATATTTCCCGCGATATTAACGCCCAGCTTTTAGTTTATAAGTTATAACCGTTTTAATCACATGCTTGTTTACATTCAAACCACATCACAATATATTTCTTTAGCTTGATTTCATTCGTATAGAATCGTAGTGTAACCATTGGTCTCTGTGGATTCGATCCCTAAGTATTACAACGTACTAGGGTATTTGTTAATGTTATAACACTAAGAAGTGGTAAGGTGTTGGATCCCGTTGCTCGAGCTGATAAGAACGCCGAGGTGGTCATTGACTTAGAAGAAAAAGAGGATTCAGAGAATGAGAAAACTGAAAATTTCACTGAAGATCCTAGTGCACCACCACCCACACGTGTATATACTCCTAGAGTACCTTATCCTACTCGTCCTAAGAAGTCTCGACAAGGTTTAGAAGAGGCCAAGTGTAAGGAGATGCTGGATGATCTTCAAGTGAAGCTTCCTCTTGCTGACGCGATACAAATGATGCCTTCAAGAAGTACATGAAAGGTGACGAGTAAAGTATCTAAGAAGATTTCGAAAGATTAAAAGAGTGTAGTGTCGTTTCTACAAAACAAGACACTCAAGAAACTTGGAGATCCTGGACGCTTTGTTTTATCGGCGTTGAAGCCATGAACTTTCCATGCTCCTTATGTGATCTGGGTCTAGTCAACTTGATGCCATACTGGCTAAACGTTTGGGACTAACAAACTTCAAACCAACCAAGATCTCTTTGTGCTGATCGCTCGTAAAGTTACCAATTGAGTTTTGAAGATCTTCAAGTGAAGATTGGCAATGTGGTTGTTCCGCAGATTTTGTGGTTCTTGAACTAGAAGAAGAGCCAAGGGATCCTCTCATTTTGGGTAGGCCTTCTTATGCACTCGAGAGCTATGATAGATGTTCGTCATGGACGAATTGATCTCCATCTTGGAGACATTGTCATGAAGTTTGAGATGGATAAGCTGCTTAAGAAACCCATGCTTGATGGGCAAACGTTTCTAGTTGATGACTCGCTGGAGATATCCGATGAAGTAGCTGAAGAGATTCTCATCGATGATCCCTTGGAGATTGCTTTAATGAAGACTCAGAGTGAGTATAGCTTTCTTAGTGAAGACGCAACTGGATATGCTAAGATGCTGGATTCAAACAAAGCAATTTCGAATATGGTGGCCTACTTGAGTCTTGATGAGACTAAATACGAATCTCAATCAACAACACCTCCAACGCCCCCTACTAATCCATGGAGCGAGCTGAAAGCTCCGAAGGTAGAGTTAAAAACACTCCCAACTGGGCTGAGGTATGCATTTCTTGGTCCTAAATCTACATATCCTGTGATAATAAATGCTGCACTTAATAATGCTGAGGTTGCCTTGCTTCTATGTGAACTTAGAAAATATCGTAAAGCTTTAGGATATTCTCTTGATGATATTCCAGGAATCTCTCCTGAACTTTGCATGCACAGGATACATCTAGAAAATGAATCTATGACTTCTATAGAACATCAGAGGAGGTTAAACCCGAATCTAAAAGATGTTGTAAAGAAAGAGATAATGAAACTTCTAGATGCTGGGATCATATATGCAATATCTGATAGTGCTTGGGTAAGTCCAGTGCATGTAGCCTGGTGGTGTAACAGTTGTGCAAAATGATAGAAATGAGTTGATTCCGACTAGAACTGTTAGGACATAAGCGTGCATAATAAGTTAAATGCCACTGCAAAGATCATTTTCCATTACCATTTATTGATCAAATGCTTGAGAGGCTTGCTAACCACCCATACTACTGTTTTCTAGATGGATATTCTGGTTTCTTTCAGATTCCCATTCACCCCGACGATCAGGAGAAGACTACATTCACTTGTCCTTATGGCACATTTGCATACCGCAGAATGCCATTTGGTTTGTGTAATGCTCCAGCAACCTTTCAACGTTGCATGATGTCGATTTTTACTGACTTGATTGAGGACGTAATGGAAGTCTTCATGGATGATTTTTACTCATGGCACATCTTTTGCTTGTCTTTCTAACTTGTGCAGGGTACTTAAGCGCTGTGAAGAAAAACATCTTGTTTTGAACTGGGAGAAGTGTCACTTCATGGTCAGAGATGGCATTGTTTTGGGACACAAGATTTCAGAGCAGGGTATTGAAGTGGACAGGCCAAGATTGAAGTGATAGTTTGCAGCCACTGCATCGAGGGATTAGAAGTTTTCTGGGTCATGCGAGGTTTCTAGAAGGTTCATTCAAGTTTCTCCAAGATCGCAGACCTTTGACTCGATTGTTGTGTAAAAAATGAAGTTCGAATTTGACAGTGCTTGTCTTGAAGCTTTCCATACCATCGAAGGAACGTTAGCCCACGATTTTGCAACCACCGGACTGGGAGCTACCTTTTGAGTTATGATGATCTTGTGACTACAGTGAGCTGTTTTAGGTCAGAAAAAGATAAGAAACTTCATGTCATCTACTACGCCAACGAGAACTACAGATGGCGCTTACGTATGCGCATCTGAGAAGGAACTTTCGCAATTGTTTTTGCTTTCGAGAAGTTCAAGTCATATCTTGTTGATCAAAGTGATTGTGCACACGGACCATGCTGCGTTGAGGTATCTTCTCACCAAGAAGGATGCCCAAGACTGCTAAGATGAATACTCTTGCTACAGAGTATGATCAGAATTAGAGACAAAGAGTTGAAACGGGGTTGCAGACCATTTTTCTAGACTGCAAATTGATGAAGAGGTTCATTTGGACAACAGTGTGCCTGAAGAGACCGTGTATGCAATAAGCATTATGCTGCATGTGAAAACAACACCATTCCTCAAACTACCAAACCTCTGAGATGCCTTGGTTCGGTGAAATCGCAAATTTCTTAGCTCGAGAGAAAGAACAACACTTTGTTGGGTATAGAAAAGAAATTCTGAGACATCACTACATATGGGATGACCCATACTTGTACAAGCAATGCTCGAGACGGAATTTTTAGGCGGTGTGTCACGAGGAAGAAATTCGGTATTATTTTTCACTCATGTTCAATTATGCGAGGACATTTTGCTACCTTTAAGGTGTCCAAGATTCTACAAGCAGGTTTCTGGTGGCCAACTATGTTTAAAGACGCTAATGCTTTTATTTCAAAGTGTAATGCATGCCAAAACAGGAAATATTAGCAAGCGAAATGAGATGCAAGAATGTCATCCTAGAAGTTGAAGTGTTCGATGTATGGGGTATAGACTTCATGGGACCTTTCCTTCATCATAGGAACGTACATCCTTGTGGCGTGGACTATGTTTCTAAGTGGGTTGAGGCAATGGCTTCCCCAAATGATGCTAAGGTTGTTCTTAAAATGTTTAAATCGTGATCTTCCCAAGGTTTGGTGTCGAGAATTGTGATCGCGATGGTGGATCTCATTTCATCAACAAGGTCTTTGAGGGTTTGTTGAGAAAGCATGGAGTCAAGCACAAGGTCACTCCTTATCACCCTCAACGAGTGGACAAGTAGAAATCTCAAACAGAGAAATAAAGAGCATTCTAAAAGACGGTAAACAAGAGGAAAGATTGGGCGATGAAACTTGATGATGCTCTGTGGGCATATAGGACGCATACAAACGTCATTAGGAACAACTCCATTTCATCTTGTCTATGGCAAGGCTTGTCACCTCCCAGTTGAGCTAGAATACAAAGCAGCATGGGCTCAAGATGTTGAATTTCGACATCAAACCTATGATAGGCGGTTGATGCAACTGAATGAGTTGGGCGAGATTCGTCATATGGCATATGAAAATTCGAGGATTTACAAGGAGAGAACCAAAACCTATCATGACAAGAGAATCCTCAATAGAGAATTTGCTCCTAATGATCAGGTATTACTTTTCAACTCTCGCCTGAAACTCTTTCCAGGAAAGCTGAGATCGCGTTGGTCTGGTCCATTCACAATCAAGTCGGTAAGACCATATGGAGCTRTAGAGTTGTTGGACCATGAAGGAGGAGAATTTGTGGTTAATGGGCAACGCCTCAAACCATATCTCGCTGGAAATCGAAGGAGACACCATCTCTCTTGATCCTTCGCCTAAAGGCATTCACGCTATTGACGTTAAATAAGCGCTTGGTGGGAGGCAATCCACTGGTAAGTATACATATTAAGTTTTATTTTTCTTAGTTTCCTAATATTTTACGTCATTCAGAATGAGAAAAGACGGATCAAAACAGAGGAACAATGAACGATCGATCCTTAAACGATCGATCGTTCTTGTAGGTACGTTTTTGGACAGAGACTACTGTGAAACTCATAGGAACGATCGTTYCTTATCTTGAGATCGATCGTTTCTGGGTATGCAATTTTGGACAGAAAGTTTATCGAAATTCTGGATCGATCGTTCAGAACGATGTTCACGGTGCAATTTTGGACAGAAAGTTTGGCGAAATCTGGGAACGATCGTTCCTCTTAGAATCGATCGTTCCTCCAACAGGTAAGTCGATTTTCTCATGTACTTAAAACAAACCAACTCGACCAACATCAAAACAATATCGATCGATCTTACCCCCGTTCTTCATCTTTCCAATTCGAAAAACCTCAAAATTTTTACTCAAACCATAACTTTCTCATTTCTTAACCGATTTGAGTGATTTTTGGGTCCATTCCACTCGTATTTTCCCCCTCTATCTCATTAGAACTCATTTACTCGATCTGCGAAGGTAAGTCTCTCGATTTTCAATTTTTTTAATTCGATGTTCTTGAAGAAAATGTTGAAATTTGGGTTTCATTTTGATGTGTTTTCGTTGTTTTGTTGATTCCATCTGCCTCCTGGGCAAATTTCGAACCTATCCATGCCTGTTTTATCGATTGATTTGTTGAGATTAGGATTTCATGAATTGAGAACGAACGATTCGACTTCGCATGTGTCGAACGATCGTTCATATACAAGAACGATCGTTCCTGTTATTTGGATCGATCGTGCCTGTTRTTTTGATCGATCGTTCCTGTTATTTTGAATCAATTTGGTCTTCATTTCGAATCGATCGCTCCTTTGCCCGGTTTTGTATATTCATTTGATCATAGATAATCGATTTGTGCTGAATATCTGTTATTATGGTTGAATAGGTTTGCTCTCCAATGGTCAMGATTACTAATTTTCTTTATATTACAGATAATGGCAGGAGGTGAAGCGGATAGAAAGAGGAAACAACCTTCTCGTGATAAAAACAAAAGGAAAGATAAAGGACCACCTGGTCCTTCGAGCCTGGCGGCGATGCGATGGTGGCCGTGGCCTGACCTGATGCACACCAATAGAGGTCCCTAAGGTTCCTCATATGACAGCAGCGCAGCTGCAGAAGACCCCGAGCTACAGACAACGCAAACGAGGTGACGGATGGGCTGAGTTTAACAGCATCTGTTACAATGGTCTCCTGCGGATTACCATGGCCCCAACGAGATTTATCTGCGCCTCTACACTGCAGAAGATGGGGATCAGTGATGATGTTGCTTCTATCTTGCACATGGATCGATTTGCAGCGACAACATACCCCCTGTACCCGGAGTTAGTTCGCCAATTTCTAGCATCTGTTGAGGTGTATTACAGGGATCCTGAAGACCCTGTGGCGAGCGACGGATGGCTGACGTTTCTTTACAGAGGTGTTCCCTACGAGCTGTCTATCAAACAGCTCTGCCATATCTATGGGTTCGAGACGCAGACCAAGAGATGCAGTTTTACACCATTTGAGGACTGCAGGCCATTGACGCGATTGTGGAGAACAATTGGTCAAGGAGATGGAAGTAGCTCGAGAGACAACAAGATAAGTCTCATTAGGAACCCAGCTATTCGACTGATGGCTAAATTCCTGGGACACACGTTTTTCGCTAAGGAGGAGACAGGCTCCTTGCGATACGATGAGCTTCTCATGCTCCATTACATGATCCCTGAGGACGCCAGCGATATATATGGAGGGCATCTTACCCAGCGATTCTGCCAAACCAACCTTGGTGCCATATTTGCATCTACCCTGGTTCAGAAGAAGTTTCGGGGTCTCAACACGAAGGACAACAGACAGAAGACAGAGACTGTAGGGAGTCTCTTGACTCCAATCTTCCGGCATTTCGGGATTCATAACACATCGACTGAGCGCATAGATAGGTTAGACCTGATGGATGAGACTTACCTGAAAAACAGTCTCATCTTGTATCCTGAAGCACTGTTCACACATCTGATGGGACCATCATCTGCCAGCTGCCTTGTCTGCCGACATCTCGACTTCTGTGGAGAACCTCCGATTCTCGCATGACGATGACCATTTCCCTTCCATGCCATCTATGGCACCTACATCCAGTCAGAGAGGGAGGACTTCGGGAAGATATACTGCTAGACACCATCAGGAAGACGCAGAAGTACCACCGTCATCACGTACAGAGCCTGACACGAGGGAGTACGTCATACCTCCATACACTGGTGAGTTTGACTTGGATCCCCGCCCTACAGCTGTACCTGCGGATGAGAACACGAGATGGATCATGGATGGTATAGAGAAGAACCATTCCATGATGAGGAGACTATGGGATGCACTAGCCAGGCTACAATGCCCCCCGCCACCATCATGCTTTCGAGGTTCACGTTCTCCTACGCGTGAGAGGCCTCCCACTGCAGACTTTGCTGGACCTTACAGCGGCTGCCGCGTCCGATGTTGCTGGACACGGGACTCGATCATCGATGAGGATGGATGGCCTACATTGCGTCGCAGGAGACGCAAGGAGGCAAGAGCGAGCAGGAGTACCTCTTCTGAGAGAGACCATCACTCCACATAGGGTTATTTTTATAACCTTTGTTCTTTTTATTTCCCTTTTATTTACTTACGTTGTATCTTTCTACATATTTATTCTCACACCGAGACGGTGTGAAGTAAGTCTGGGGGAGGGTACTTGTTTGAAACTAATGGTTTGTTTGTTTCCTTTTCTTTCTTTGTGACATTTTGGGTCATTTTCTTTTTATTATTCTTATCAGTATTATCGAGTCAGTTTTGCGAGAAAACTTTGATGCACTCTTTTTCCTAAAAAGGTTTTTAATGAGACATCAATTGAACTTAATTGATTAATATGCTMACCATTGAAATTGTATGAGATTACAACAGGAAAAWTGGAAAAACCACCAGCGGATCAACAAACCTGAAAAGAACCATTCCTTCGGAAATTCAGACAATTCAGAACTGGCTCTTCACCTCGAAACGTAATCTTCTCAATTTGGATTTGAGTTTCATCGAACATGACACCTCCATAGAGAATCTACAAGACATGTCTGTGTGGTACAATTCCCCTCTCTCTTCCCTTCAAAAAAAAAAAAAAATCGATATGATTTAGTTATGATTTAGTTAAGAAAGAAGCGAACCGGGCATTGATGGTTACACCCTTCACTTAAGGCCTCGTGGTAATCTATATAACTAAGAAAATAAAATATATAAGGAGAAGACAATCGATAGAAAAAATAAAATGATACCCTAGAAAAAGTAGGAAAAATCGATTGTCTTGAAGTGAGAAAAGAAAGAGGAAAGAGATTGTATAAAGACGTCTGAACTTACAGAATTACAAGGAGTAAGTGTCTACGCTCTTGATCGATAATCCAAATTGAGTAATTTAAATGAAGAGGAGTCAGAATGAAGAGTTTGAACTTGATGTTGGATGTGGCTTCAGAGTAAGGTATGTGTCATGCTTATGGTAAAGAATAGTAGCTTTAATCGATTCAATTCCATATGGTTAAAAAATTGTTAAGACAATGCAATTACGAGATCAAGTTCTTTCTCCCTAAACTTAGATTTCTTCACTAGTTGCTTTTGCTTGGGACAAGCAAAGATAAGTCTGTGAGAATTGATATATTACTTATTTTATTAGCGATAGTCATCATAAGAGTTTTGTGTGTTTTCTGTGTGTTTTAGAAGTCTTTACAGGTTGAACACCCAAATACGAGAAGAGTATCAAACCGAATAATGATCGATACAGTTCATTAAACGGGTTTAGAAGTTAGCATGATCGATCGATCCAACCAAGAACGATCGATCCTGCTATGAAGAAACGATCAAACCCGTGAAAGAACGACGCTCCAAACAAGCAAGACGATCCTCCAAAAGAACGATCGTTCCTCAAATGATGAAAACTCTCCGTCAGTTTTGGAGGGGTAAGATCGATCGATCCACAAAAGAACGATCGATCTTTACCTAGCAAAATCGGGCAGAAGTCGCAACTTCTCAGTCCATTAAGAACGATCGATACCCCTTCGAAGAACGATCGCTCTCGCCTGTGACTCGACGAACACGTATAGAGGATCGATCGCTCTATATGGATCGATCGATCCTCCATCCTACCTGCTTTAGATATTTGTTTTAGATCGCTGAGTGTATTTAATCTTATTTTTAGCCAAGGTTTTCAACATTCAGCACTTTCAGAATCGTTTCTTTTGTTTTGACTATAAGAACTATTTTTCTCTCAAAATAATGGATCTTGAATCCTTATTTTATGAAGAACACCTTCGATTCTACATCTATTGGGAGAAGATTTCTTATCTCTTAAGAATATTTATCTTATGTCTATGGAATCATATTTGTCTATTCTGCTTGTTTCGTATCTATGGCGAGTAGTTTTCTAGTTGGGTTTTTAGGTAATCAAAGGAATTGATGGATGTGAAACATAGATGGTGTTATCTTTGTTATCTTCACCTTTGGTCGATTTTAATGCTTAGACTAAACTGATCATTTAGTCTATGAACCGAGGTTTAATCTATATTCCAAAAAGCTTATAATGCTACTTGATAGAACATAGGTGAGCAATTTGTCCTTAGCCAACGAAAGCTGATGCTAAGGCAAAGTTGTGAACATATCGAACTCGTTAGTAATGCGCTAGAATTCTAGGTTTCAAACGAAAGTTTAACCCTAAATGCTGACAAAGTGATTGATGCCACGAAAGTGGATTGGTTATACATTTATGTTTGAGTTCTAGATTGATTATACTTGTTCCCTGAATAATTGTCTAGTTCGACATATCATATTTCCTCGATATTTCTTAATGCCCAGCGCTTTTAGTTTATAAGTTATAACCGTTTAATCACATGCTTGTTTACATTCAAACCACATCACAATATATTTCTTTAGCTTGATTTCATTCAGTATAGAATCAGTAACCATTGGTCTCGTGGATTCGATCCCTAAGTATTACAACGCATTGGTATTTGTTAATGTTATAACACTAAGAAGTGGTAAGGTGTGGATCCGTTGCTCGAGCTGATAAGAACGCCGAGGTGGTCATTGACTTAGAAGAAAAAGAGGATCAGAGAATGAGAAAACTGAAAATTTCACTGAAGATCCTGCACCACCACCCACACGTGTATATACTGTAGTACCTTATCCTACTCGTCCAAGTCTCGACAAGGTTTAAGAGGCCAAGTGTAAGGAGATGCTGGATGATCTTCAAGTGAAGCTTCCTCTGCGACGATACAAATGATGCCTTCACAAGAAGTACATGAAAGGTTTGGTGACGAGTAAAGTTCTAATAAGAAGATTTCGTAAAGATTAAAGAGTGTAGTTGTTCTACAAAACAAGACACTCAAGAAACTTGGAGATCCTGGACGCTTTGTTTTATCGCGGGTTGAAGCCATGAACTTTCCATGCTCCTTATGTGAGTCTAGTGTCAACTTGATGCCATACTGGCTAAACGTTGGGACTAACAAACTTCAAACCAACCAAGATCTCTTTGGTGTTTGCGATCGCTCGTAAAGTTACCAATTGAGTTTTAGAAGATCTTCAAGTGAAGATTGGCAATGTGGTTGTTCCTCGCAGATTTTGTGGTTCTGAACAAGAGCCAAGGATCCTCTCATTTTCAGGTTTTCTTATGCACGCAGAGCTATGATAGATGTTCGTCATGGACGAATTGATCTCCATCTTGGAGACATTGTCATGAAGTTTGAGATGGATAAGCTGCTTAAGAAACCCATGCTTGATGGGCAAACGCTTTCTTTACTCGCGGAGATATCCGAAGAATGAAGAGATTCTCATCGATGATCCTCGAGATTGCTTTAATGAAGACTCGAGTGAGTATAGCTTTCTTAGTGAAGACGCAACGGATATGCTAAGATGGATTCAAACAAAGCAATTTCGAATATGGTGGCCTACTTGAGTCTTGATGAGACTAAATACGAATCTCAATCAACAACACCTCCAACGCCCCCTACTAATCCATGGAGCGAGCTGAAAGCTCCGAAGGTAGAGTTAAAAACACTCCCAACTGGGCTGAGGTATGCATTTCTTGGTCCTAAATCTACATATCCTGTGATAATAAATGCTGCACTTAATAATGCTGAGGTTGCCTTGCTTCTATGTGAACTTAGAAAATATCGTAAAGCTTTAGGATATTCTCTTGATGATATTCCAGGAATCTCTCCTGAACTTTGCATGCACAGGATACATCTAGAAAATGAATCTATGACTTCTATAGAACATCAGAGGAGGTTAAACCCGAATCTAAAAGATGTTGTAAAGAAAGAGATAATGAAACTTCTAGATGCTGGGATCATATATGCAATATCTGATAGTGYTTGGGTAAGTCCAGTGCATGTAGTCCCTAAAAAGGGTGGTGTAACAGTTGTGCAAAATGATAGAAATGAGTTGATTCCGACTAGAACTAGCTAGACATGAATGTGCATAGGAAGTTAAATGCGCCACTCGCAAAGATCATTTTCCATTACCATTTATTGATCAAATGCTTCGAGAGGCTTGCTAACCACCCATACTACTGTTTTCTAGATGGATATTCTGGTTTCTTTCGATTCCCATTCACCCCGACGATCGAGAGACTACATTCACTTGTCCTTATGGCACATTTGCATACCGCAGAATGCCATTTGTTAATGCTCAACCTTCAACGCTGCATGATGTCGATTTTTACTGACTTGATTGAGGATGTAATGGAAGTCTTCATGGATGATTTTTCTGTCTATGGCACATCTCTTTTTCTTGTCTTTCTAACTGCAGGTACTTAAGCTGCGGAAGAAAAACATCTTGTTTTGAACGAGAAGTGTCACTTCATGGTCGAGATGGCATTGTTTTGGGACACAAGATTTCTGAGGCAGTGAAGTGGACAAGGCCAAGATTGAAGTGATAACAAGTTTGCAGCCACCTAATACCAAGGGATTAGAAGTTTTCAGGTCATGCAGGTTTCTACGTAGGTTCATTCAAGTTTCTCCAAGATCGCACCTTTGACTCAGTTGTTGTGTAAAGAAATGAAGTTCGAATTTGACATGCTGTTTGAAGCTTTCCATACCATCAAAGGAGCACTAGTTAGCCCACCGATTTTGCAACCACCGGACTGGGAGCTACCTTTTGAAGTTATGACTGATGCTAGTGACTACGCAGTGGGAGCTGTTTTAGGTCAGAAAAAAGATAAGAAACTTCATGTCATCTACTACGCCAGAACCTAGATGACGCCAGCTAGATGTACGCAACTCGAGAAGGAACTTTTTGCAATTGTTTTTGCTTTCGAGAAGTTCAAGTCATATCTTGTTGGGTCTAAAGTGATTGTGCACACGGACCATGCTGCGTTGAGGTATCTTCTCACCAAGAAGGATGCCAAACCAAGACTGCTAAGATGAATACTCTTGCTACAAGAGTATGATCTAGAGATTGAGACAAAAAGAGGGATTGAGAACGGGTCGACCATTTTTCTAGACTGCAAATTGATGAAGAGGTTCATTTGGACAACAAGTGCCTGAAGAGACTGTATGCAATAAGCATTGGTACTGCATGTGAAAACAACACCATTCCTCAAACTACCAAACCTCATGAGATGCCTCGTTCGGTGAAATCGCAAATTTTAGCGCAGAGAAAGAACCGACAACTTTGTTGGGTATAAAGAAGAAATTCTGAGAGACATCGACACTACATATGGGATGACCCATACTTGTACAAGCAATGCTCGACGGAATTTTTAGACGGTGTCACCGAGGAAGAAATTCCGTATTATTTTTCACGTCATAGTTCCAATTATGCAGATATTTGCTACCTTTAAGACAGTGTCCAAGATTCTACAAGCAGGTTTCTGGTGGCCAACTATGTTTAAAGACGCTAATGCTTTTATTTCAAAGTGTAATGCATGCCAAAGACAGGAAATATTAGAAGAAATGAGATGCCGCATGTCATCCTAGAAGTCAAGTGTTCGATGTATGGGGTATAGACTTCATGGGACCTTTCCTTCATCATATGGGAACCAGTACATCCTTGTGGCAGTGGACTATGTTTCTAAGTGGGTTGAGGCAATGGCTTCCCAACAAATGATGCTAAGGTTGTTCTTAAAATGTTTAAATGTGATCTTCCCAAGGTTTGTGTACGAGAATGTGATCGATGGTGGATCTCATTTCATCAACAAGGTCTTTGAGGGTTTGTTGAGAAAGCATGGAGTCAAGCACAAGGTCCCTCCTTATCACCCTCAAACGAGTGGACAAGTAGAAATCTCAAACAGAGAAATAAAGAGCATTCTACAAAAGACGTAAGTACAACAAGGAAAGATTGGGCGATGAAACTTGATGATGCTCGGGCATATAGGACATCATAAAAACGTCATTAGAACAACTCCATTTCATCTTGTCTATGGCAAGGCTTGTCACCTCCCAGTTGAGCTAGAATACAAAGCAGGGCTGTCAAGATGTTGAATTTCGACATCAAACCCGCCTATGATAGCCGATGCAACGAATGAGTTGGACGAGATTCGCATATGGCATATGAAAATTCGAGGATTTACAAGGAGAGAACCAAAACCTATCATGACAAGAGAATCCTCAATGAGAATTTGCTCCTAATGATCGTATTACTTTTTCAACTCGCCGAAACTCTTTCCAGAAAGCCGAGATCGCGCTGTCCTGGTCCATTCACMRTCAAGTCGGTAAGACCATATGGAGCTGTAGAGTTGTTGGACCATGAAGGAGGAGAATTTGTGGTTAATGGGCAACGCCTCAAACCATATCTCGCTGAGACGGAAATCACTGAAGGAGACACCATCTCTCGATCCTTCGCCGCTAAAGGCATTCACGTCAAGCTATTGACGTTCAATAAGCGCTTGGTGGGAGGCAATCCACTGGTAAGTATACATATTAAGTTTTATTTTTCTTAGTTTCCTAATATTTTACGTCATTCAGAATGAGAAAAGACGGATCAAAAAGAATGAACATCGATCCTTAAACGATCGATCGTTCTTCGAATGCTTTTGGACAGACTGGACTCATAGAACGATCGTTTTTATCTTGAGATCGATCGCTTCTGGGTATGCAATTTTGGACGAAAGTTTATCGAATGGATCGATCGCTCCTCTAGAGAACATCGCTCCTGGTGCAATTGATGCAAAGTTTGGCGAACGAACGATCGTTCCTCTTAGGATCGATCGTTCCTCCAACAGGTAAGTCGATTTTCTCATGTACTTAAAACAAACCAACTCGACCAACATCAAAACAATATCGATCGATCTTACCCTCGTTCTTCATCTTCCCAATTCGAAAAACCTCAAAATTTTTACTCAAACCATAACTTTCTCATTTCTTAACCGATTTGAGTGATTTTTGGGTCCATTCCACTCGTATTTTCCCCCTCTATCTCATTCTAGAACTCATTTACTCGATCTGCGAAGGTAAGTCTCTCGATTTTCAATTTTTTTAATTCGATGTTCTTGAAGAAAATGTTGAAATTTGGGTTTCATTTTGATGTGTTTTCGTTGTTTTGTTGATTCCATCTGCCTCCTGGGCAAATTTCGAACCTATCCATGCCTGTTTTATCGATTGATTTGTTGAGATTAGGATTTCATGAATTGAGAACAACGACGACTTCGCGCGAACATCGTTCATAGCAACATCGTTCCTGTTATTTCGATCGATCGTGCTGTATTTTGATCGATCGTTCCTGTTATTTTGAATCAATTTGGTCTTCATTTCAATCTCGTCCTTTGTTTTGTATATTCATTTGATCATAGATAATCGATTTGCGAATATCTGTTATTATGGTTGAATAGGTTTGCTCTCCAATGGTCACGATTACTAATTTTCTTTATATTGATAATGGCGGTGAGGTATGAAAGAGGAAACAACCTTCTCGTGATAAAACAAAGGAAAGATAAAGGACCACTGTCCTTCCGAGCCACAAGCAGGCGGTAAACGATGGTTGGCCGTGGCTAGACCTGATGCCACACCAATGAGGACGCCCCTGTTCCTCATATGACAGCAGCAGCTGCAGAAGACCCCGAGCCATAACGCAAACGAGGTGGACGGATGGCAGTTGCTACAATGGTCTATGCGGATTACCATGGCCCCAACGAGATTTATCTGCCTCTACACTGCAGAAGATGGGATCGATGATGTTGCTTCTATGCTGAAGAAGCTGCACATGGATCGATTTGCAGCCAACATACCCCCTGCCGGAGTTAGTTCGCCAATTTCTAGATCTGTTGAGGTGTATTGGGATCCCAAGACCCCTGTGGCGAGCGACGGATGGCGACGCTTTACGTAGGTGTTCCCTACGAGCCGTATCAAACAGCCTCGCCATATCTATGGGTTCGAGACGCAGACCAAGAGATGCAGCTTTACACCATTTGAGGATCAGCTATTGACGCAATTGTGGAGAACAATTGGTCAAGGAGATGGAAGTAGCTCAGACAACAAGATAAGTCTCATTAGAACCCCCTATTCGACGATGGCTAAATTCGACACACGCGCTAAGGAGGAGACAGCTCACATTACATGATCCCCGAGGACGCCGATATATATGGCCACGCCATTCTGCCAAACCAACCTTGGTGCCATATTTGCATCTACCCCCTCAAGTTTCGGGTCTCAACACGTAAGACAGATGTAGGAGCTCTGACTCCAATCTTCCGGCATTTCGATTCATAACACATCGACTGAGCGCATAGATAAAGTTAGACTGATGGATGAGACTTACCAAAAACAGTCTCATTTGTATCCACGTAACCGACACAGTTCATACATCTGGATGGGACCATCATGCCTGCCTTGCCCTGCATGACATCTCTCGACTTCGTGGAGAACCTCCGATTCTCGCATGACGATGACCATTTCCTTCCATGCCATCTATGGCACCTACATCCAGTCGAGAGGAGGACTTCGGAAGATATACTGCTAGACACCATCGAAGACGCGCGTCACCGTCATCACGCATGCAGCTCGACACGGTGGAGTACGCCATACCTCCATACACCGGTGAGTTTGACTTGGATCCCCGCCTCTACAGCTGTACCGCGGATGAGAACACGAGATGGATCATGGATGGTATGAGAAGAACCATTCCATGATGAGAGACTATGGGATGCACTAGCCAAAGCTACAATGCCCGCCACCATCATGCTTTCGAGGTTCACGCCTCCACGCGTGAGAGGCTCCCACTGCAGACTTTGCTGGACCTTCTACAGCAGCTCGCCGATCCCGATGTTGCTGGACACGGACTCGATCATCCGATGAGGATACGACGATGGTCTCTACATTGCGTCGCAGAGACGCAAGGAGGCAAGAGGAGCAGAGTACCTCTTCTCGAGAGAGACCATCACTCCACATAGGGTTATTTTTATAACCTTTGTTCTTTTTATTTCCCTTTATTTACTTACGTTGTATCTTTCACATATTTATTCTCACACCGGATGTGAAGTAAGTCCTGGGAGGTACGAAACTAATGGTTTGTTTGTTTCCTTTTCTTTCTTTGACATTTTGGGTCATTTTTTTTATTATTCTTATCAGTATTATCGAGTCAGTTTTACGAGAAAACTTTGATGCACTCTTTTTCCTAAAAGGTTTTTAATGAGACATCAATTGAACTTAATTGATTAATATGCTAACCATTGAAATTGAGATAAACAGGAAATGTCAATGCAGCGGATCAACAAACCTGAAAGAACCATTCCTTCTGGAATGACAACGAACTGGCTCTTCACCGAATGCAATCTTCAATTTGGATTTGAGTTTCACCAGACATGACACCTTAGAGAATCTACAAGACATGTCTGTGGTACAACTCTATCTCTTCCCTTCAAAAAAAAAAAAATCAATATGATTTAGTTATGATTTAGTTAAGAAAAGAAGTAACCGGGCATTGATGGTTACACCCTTCACCTCAATGCCTGGTAATCTATATAACTAAGAAAATAAAATAGTATAAGGAGAAGACAATCGATAAAATAAAATGATACCCTAGAAAAGTAGGGAAAAATCGATTGTCTTAAGTGAGAAAAGAAAGAGGGATGATAAAGACTGTCTGAACTTCATGATCTCAAGGAGTAAGTGTCACGTTTTGATCGATAATCCCAAATCGAGTAATTTAAATGGGAGTCAATGAAGAATTTGAACTTGATGTTGATGTGGCTTCAGAGTTCATGTTTATAAAGTACATGTAGTGCAGCTTTTAATCGATTCAATTCCATATGGTTGAAAAATTGTTAGCACAATGCAATTAGAGATACAAGTTCTTTCTCCCAAACTTAGGATTTCTTCACTAGTTACTTTTGTTTGCTTGAGCAAGCAAAAGATAAGTCTGAGGGAATTGATATATTACGATTTTATTAGCTGATAGTCATCATATTAGTAGGTTTTTGTGTGCTGTGTTTTAGAGTCTTTTTGCTGAACACGCCCAAATAGAGAAGAGTATAGAATAATGATCGATACAGTTCATTAAACTGGGTTTAGAAGGCATGATCGATCGATCCACACGAAGAATGATCGATCAAACCAGTGAAAGAACGACGCTCCAAACAAGAACGATCGATCCTCCAAAAGAACGATCGCTCAAATGATGAAAACTCTCCGTCAGTTTTGGAGGGGGTAAGATCGATCGATCCACAAAAAGAACGATCGATCTTTACCTAGCAAAATCGGGCAGAGAGTCGTCAACTTCTCAGGTCCAATTAAGAACGATCGATACCCCTTGGAAGAACGACGCTCCGCCTGACTCGACGTAACACGTGTTTATAGAGGATCAATCGCTCTGTATGGATCGATCGATCCTCCATCCTACCTGCTTTAGATATTTGTTTTTAGATCGCTTTTTGAGTGTATTTAATCTTATTTTTAGCCAAGGTTTTCAACATTCAGACTTTGTAACTCGTTTTCTTTTGTTTTTAGACTATAAGAACTATTTTTCTCTCTCAAAATAATGGATCTTGAATCCTTATTTTTATGAAGAACACCTCTTGATTCTACATCTATTTGGAGAAGATTTCTTATCTCTTAAGCAATATTTATCTTATGTCTATGGAATCATATTTGTCTATTCTTGTTTGTTCTGTATCTATGGCTGAGTAGTTTTCTAGTTGGGTTTTTAGGTAATCAAAGGAATTGATGGATGTTTGAGCTAGACATAGATAGGGTGTTATCTTTGTTATCTTCACCTTTGGTTGATTTTAATGCTTAGACTAAACTGATCATTTAGTCTATGAACTGAGGTTTAATCTATATTCCAAAAGCTTATAGGTTACTTGATAGAACATAGGTGAGCAATTTGTCCTTAGCCAACGAAAGCTGATGCTAAGGCAAAGTTGTGAACATATCGAACTCGTTAGTAATGCTTGCTTAGAATTCTAGGTTTCAAACGAAAGTTTAGAACCCTAAATTGCTAGACAAAGTGATTGATGCCACGAAAGTGGATTGGTTATACATTTATGTTTGAGTTCTAGATTGATTATACTTGTTCCCTGAATAATTGTCTAGTTATATCATATTTCTGCGATATTCCTTAATGCCCAGCTTTTAGTTTATAAGTTATAACCGTTTTAATCACATGCTTGTTTACATTCAAACCACATCACAATATATTTCTTTAGCTTGATTTCATTCGTATAGAATCGTAGTGTAACCATTGGTCTCTGTGGATTCGATCCCTAAGTATTACAACGTACTAGGGTATTTGTATAGACCCGAGTGTATCCACACTCTACCAAACTATCACAAACTTAGACGAACCACGTTTCTTGATAGTGCTTAACCTGTTGCGAACAAGACGGTCGATGAATTTGATGAGCTACTCAGGTGGAGAAGGTAACTCTCTGTGCCTTCTCTGATTCCGTTATCTCCATATTGTGTGGATTGAAGCTTGAAAAAACATAACGTAGAATGAGATGGGTGGTGGCAGTGAAAGCTGTTCCCGAGATGAGTAGGAGCAAATCAGTGAAGCTAGTCGTGTAACGGTGATGAAAGAAGCTTCGTGTTAAAGCATCCCAAATCTGTGAAGAAGAGGTGGTCTCGAGACTCTGTTGGAGAAGGGCAAAAAACGCAAGCAGATGAGATGCCCATGTTCCAAGAGAGCATTGACCATTCTGTCGCCGGTGGTTAACTGGTTGTGAACGCATACTTGGGTGTTGCTCCAAAGAACCAAATCCCCTTGTACCAGTCTCTTATCGGACCAAGTTGCCGAATCTGACGTCAAGTCTCCCGAGAGGAAAACTTCGACTAAATTTTACCCTCCAAAGAGCCTTATCTTCCTCCAAACAAACTCCACGACTCGTGAGTTTATCCATCTCATCTTCAATTCTGTTCAAAATTTATATTCTATGTCATCGCCTCCTGTGGAAGGAAAGAGCTTCCCCAACGGTGGCGCTAGAAGATATTCCCATATCAGTAAACCGGCGATCACCAAGAACTGCATATAAATGTCCTAAAGAACACCACTCATCATACGAGAAAGAGGTTTGTTGACCACTCCTTACCTCCATTTTATAAAACTCCATTGCTTGTACTCGATACTTTAGAAGCTTCCACATCCAAGAGCCCATAAACGAGTTCTCTTTAAACGACCAAAATGACCCGGATCGAATTAACTGCCTTTGAATCCAATTAACTTGCAGTGAATGTTTCGCTGATATAAGCCTCCATATCAACCTTATAAGCTTCAACTATCTACTTCAAGCCTAACCCTCCTTATCTCTTCGGCCTACACACTTCTGTCCAAGCTATTTTAGCCTTTCGTGGATTTAAATATGTACGAGACCAAAGTAAAGCATCACTTATCTTCTCAATTTCCCGAATGCAGGCACTTGGTAATCGAAAAAGCTGAGATCCAGAAGTTGGTGAGGCTCTCAATTACCAAACTAAATAGTTGTAACCTCCCTGCATACGATAAAAACAGATTCTTCCAAGAGCTTATACGTGAGGGAATTTTCTCAAGAAGTGGTAGACAATCTGCTAGAGACATCCTCTTGGTCATGAGTGGCAGCCCCAAATAACGTACAGGTAGAGTGCCCGTGTCAAATGGGAACCGAGCCAATATTAGGTCACGTGTGGGAGAAGAAATACCTGCCATATAAAGAGTAGATTTCTCCAAATTGATTCGCAATCCCAAAACTACTGCAAAATCATTAAAAACCTCTAGAATTCCCTCCATCGAACAAGCCTTACCATCCGAGAAAACCATGATGTCGTCAGCAAAGCACAAATGGGTGAGACCCATGTTCTTACACCTCGGATGATAGCCAAACTTGCGTCCTGATGCCGCTTTATCTAACATCACAGATAACACATTCATACATATGAAAAACAGATAAGGTGATAGTGAACATCCTTGTCTAAGCCCTCTTTTACGTTGAAAGAAACCCAATTCCCCATTAACTTGTACCGAAAAAGAAGCTGTTGAAACACAAAGGTTTATCCAATGAATGAATTTTAACAGTATATCCAAAGCCAAGAGCGTATTTAGTAAGAACGACCATTGGACATAATCAAAGGCTTTGGAGATATCTATCTTCATTGAACATTGAGGAGAGACTCTTTTGTGATAATTTTTAAATAGCTAGGAGCAGATTCCCCATCAACAATCTGTCAGTAATAAAAGCGGACTGATTTGGAGTGATGAAGCCTAGAAGGATGCGTTTAAGCCGATTTGCTAACAGCTTTGATATGGCTTTGTATAAAACATTACCAAAAAATATTGGTCGATAATCCTTCATGTCCTTCGCGTCTGATTTCTTAGGTATAAGAGTTAAGATTGTAGTATTCAACCTTTTGGTAAGAATCCATATATAAAAAAAGGATTGAATTGACATTGTGAGTTCCTTTCCAATGACCGACCACGCTTCCTTAAAAAACTCCACTGTGTAACCGTCCGGACCTGGAGCCTTATTCGTTGGCACGGAAAAGAAAACTTTCTTAGCCTCATCTTCGGTAAATTCAGCCACAAGGTGTTCTTGATCCTGCAAAGAACATCGATAATGCAACAGCTCTTGTAAATCTTCCACTGAAGTACTTGTGTAGTCAGCCGAGTGTTTAAATTTGAAAGCGAATTTATCTGACAACTACACAAATGATCTTCAGCTTCTGCAGCCCTACGATAGAGATCAGAAAGCTTGCGACGACTTAAGTACTTTAGAATTGGCTTAAGCTCCTTTAGTTTCTTTGAGAACCTAAATAAAGTAGATGTGGAATGATAAAGCACAACCGTTTATTTCCAATAGTCTTCCATTTTCTGATGAAACTCAGGTTGGGAAGCAATGAGAATATGCTTGAGAATAACAAATAAAGATATAACAAGAATCAAGTATATGTTTGAGAATACCTATGATGATATGTATGAGATGTATTGGAGTGGAAAAAAGAATGAGAGCTTAAAGTATATGTCAAACATGAATGTTAAGAGCATATACGACATGTTACAGATATTCTTTCTAATTATCAAGATGAAGATTGATGACACCATGTTTTTACCCATTTTCATAGTCATTTGGATAGGTTTTCAATAAGTGTTAAGTGTGATATTGATGCTTACATTTCGTCCTAATGTAAATTATTGGACAAAAAAAACTATTTAAATTTATGTTTTTCTATCTATCATTATGTCAAAATAA
This sequence comes from Boechera stricta, assembly GCA_018361395.1. Classification (NCBI taxonomy): domain Eukaryota; kingdom Viridiplantae; phylum Streptophyta; class Magnoliopsida; order Brassicales; family Brassicaceae; genus Boechera; species Boechera stricta. Next base: position 7,567,768 of record CM031542.1, read on the forward strand.
TAACCTAAATATCTTCTTTTTATTAAAATATAATATTGAAAGTTTTTTTTGTTTATGTGTCGCTACGAGAATTTTTAAAAAATAATTTGATTTATTTTAATCACAAAAACACTATAATGAATTCATTATAAAAACAGTAAAATATTCAATCTTGTTGTAATATGCAAGTAAAATTGAGATTTTTTTTTTTAAGGATTGTCCCACAATAGAATGAGAAACTATACAAATTTTCTTATATATATAGTTACATTTTCTTGTGGAATAAGCCAAATCAACGTGGATACAAACAACTTTATGCTCATAAGTACTCAAAATTTTCATTTTTTATTTTATTATGCAATAACATAACAATTTAGTATATAAATAATTTTACAAATTAATTTATCACATTCATTAGCACGAGTTATCAACTAATTATTGTCTAATTTACCATGCAAGTACTAAGTAGATACTTCCAAAAATTATTGAAACATTCCAAATAATTAATAATGATATTCAAATCAATTTTATATATAAAATTTTATATTTCTTTATAGAATTTTTAATTATACATGGGCCAAATATCTATCTAGTTTGGTATTATAAGACACATTGCAGAGAAGAGTTTATGATGGACGTGGTTTGGTTGAATCTAGTTTACTAACTTCCTACAATTCAACGATGATATCAAACCCCATTCAGTTCTGAGTTTTATCTGATATGTGCTTCTTCTGAATGGAAACAATCGTCACTGTGATCAAGAGCTTGATTCAAAGTTGATGCTTTGTTCTTGTGCTTCCCCATCATTGCCCATTGATTCAGAAGCAGGTTTCAAATGCTCTTTCAAGTCCTCTAATACGTGAGGCTCTATTAGTTTCCAGAACCAAGCCGAGTTTGTTCCCTGAAGTCCGATCCAGAAGACTTTTCCTTTCTTCTTAACCCGACATTCCATAGATTTGCCTCTCAGAGCCTTTACTACCTTCTCAACACCTTCTAGGCTTCCCTTCAATCTCAAGATAATGTCACCTTGTGATGTTCTGAAGCCGCTGTACATGTACCAATAAGCAAGTGAGTGTGGTGAGAGCCACCGATGAATCAGTTTTGGAATCTCTGGCTGACCCTTTGGCCAGAAATGATCAGCGTAAAACCCAAAGAATGAATGGGAAATGGAGTAGAATTCGAAAGGTATAATATCCTCCTGCAAATCGCTCAAAGGATGCAACCACTCGCGGAACTGGTCATGTATTTGTTGTCTCAGAATCAGATGAGCCTGAGAATTCTCTCTGAATTCAAATTTGATCATGTGGCTCTTCTTCTCTTTGTCTGATTCGATTTGCAAGCCACCTAACAGCAAACCTACCAATACCTCACGCTGTTCTTTGCTTAGCTTCATGCTCAACGGTCTCTTCACCTCTTTTCTCTTCAAGCTCAGGATGTAATCAAGCTTTTCCATGAGCGGTGGTTCGATTTCGTATTTCTTCAATCTCATCAGATCATAAATTCTCTCTGCCTGCACTTGTTTTCCAGAATCTAGGTATCCCTTTAAAAGGGTGTTGCATGATCTAGCATTTACATTGATTGTGCCGTTGATCTTCATTTCATTGAAGACATCCCCTGCTTTCTCAAGGTTGCTGATCTTAACCAGTGAATCCAAGTATATGTTATATATGGTCTGGCTAGGTTGACATTTCTCCAAGCACTCAACAAAAGCCATCTCCAACTTCTCATGTAAACCTAAATCGAAGTACATTTTGGCTATCTCGATGTATGACGGTAAAAGCGGCTTCTTCCCGCTTTCTACAAACTCTTTCAAGAGAGATTCTGCAAATTCCACTTGCTGGACTTTACATAGAACCTCAATGATTTTGTGGTATCCAGAAACAGTTGCACCACCTAGATGCTTCTCCATCTCCCTAAATATCTCCAGAGCTTTTGCAAAATCGCTGACTTTTGAATAAGTTTCCATTTTGTACACAAACGCCTGAGAAGGTATACCACAATCTAGTTTAAGCAATTCAAGCCATGTCCTCTCAATTTCTTCCACACCTCCCTCTTTTGCATATGCTCTCAGTAACGAGACCACAACTTCTTTACTTTCCTGAAAACCCGCCTTCTTCATCTCTTCTCTTAGAGAGTTTATCCTGGCTTTGTCAACATCGTCTTGGCAACTATGCAGCCAGATTAGTCCGCTATAGATATCTTAGACTAAGACGCGGTTTGTAACCTCCAAGTTGAATCATTCTATTGTAAACGCTGCACGCTTCTTCTAGGCAGCCTTCTACTGAGCTACTTAGATATGCAACTACAAGAATATGAAATGTGGATTCTCTTGGAACACGCCCTTGATTCAAAATATCGTCGAATACCTCCCGGCATTTCGTAAATTTCCGTTCTTTTCCCAAGAAATCAGCTAGCTTTGTAGCTAACCCGAAATCAAACCGGTACCAATTCTGCTGTGTCATCCATCTATACACCTAAAAGATGAAAACTTTCAACACAACTTAGCCACAAATTAGCGATTTCCACTGATAATCTTCCAAAGTTAGATAAAAAGTTCGAAAAGGTTGTTACCCTGAATCCAGTTTCGTTCTCACGAATCCGCATACAATGGACAGCGACGTAAGTAGCATCTTCTTGACGAACCCATTTCTTCTGAGCATTCAAGAGCCTCACAAGCGTCACGGCCTTATGCGACGGAACCTCTTTACACAGCCACGCTAGCTTCGACCGTCGCCACTCCTCCGGCAACTCTTCCAATTCTCTCACTTCAAACTCCGTCTCCACTCTACGAGTCGCAACGTTCCTAATGTCGTTCCTAGCAGACTCCACATCACCGAAATCGTTGGCTTCACTGCTTCCATCTTCCGATTCCGTAATGCCTGTAAGGTGTTCGACGAAAGTCCCGCTTCGCCGAGCCGTAGAATTAGTCGTGAAAAGTGGTGGAGTCCGCGTAGAAGACTTGGAGAAGAATTGGGTTTTGTTCCCATGAATTGTATGAGAGGAGAGACGGCGGAGAGAGCGGCGTGAGTAGCTGCTGCGATGGCGGATAAGGGAGACGGAAAGGGAACGGAAGAGAGTTGAGCTGGAATTAATGAATTTGGGGTTAGAGGGGAGATATGAAACGTTGAAGGCTGAGACGGCGACGGCGATGGCGGAGGAGGAGGAGGAGGAAGAGGCGACGGAGAGTGATGAGGAGAAGTCGCAAGCTCCGGTGACAATCATTGTTGCATCGCGCGCGGCCGTTGGATTTCGTCTCTAACAAATCTGTTTTCACTTCAGTTTGGTTTTGCTTTTATTTTCATATTTATTTTTTGGAATAGAGAATTAGAGATCATGTTTTGAAACTAAAAATTATAACTCTTATTCAAATATTAATAATTACAAAAACTATAAATAAATTAATAACTAAAATGTTCTTTTTTATTGATCGGTTATGTATTTGTGCATATGTATTTTGATTTGCTTTGTAGCGATGTACTCTTAATGTATCAACTCTGGTACAAGATTTCAAATCAACGAAATGAATCAGATGTTAAAAAAACAAAACTAAAAAGTTACATTTATAAAAATACTAACTTCTAGTTAAACAATTTCTCTTTAAAGTGGTATGATTTGTTTTGTATTAATTTGACCCTCTTCTAGTTTGTAACTTGGAATATGATTTAACATATAAATAACATTTTAATCCATAAATAATCAAAAATAAAAAGAAATAATTATATATGATTAATTTATTTTCAGATTGTGTTAGATTAGGTTAGAAAAATATTTTAGGTGCAGTAGATTTTATACGGGTACACATGTATGATGTATTTAATATGTTTCAGGATGATTCTTCTCTCCGTATAATGTAATCCGAATGAGTTTTGATTATGCCGGAGAAATGGTAGAATCATGATAAATGATGTTTCGACTTGTATTTGTTAGAAACGACCTCACTAGAGTTCAGATATCAGATATCAGATATCAAATATCAGATAATGTAACTAAAATATTTGGTGTATGAGTTGTCAATATATCGGCTTCTAGGAACCATTAGTAAAATAGGTTTCACGTATTAGCCTTCTATAACACGTAATTACAACATACGCGTGAGTACCTATATAGCAGGCTCCTGCTTAGTTGCATGATTTTTCTAATGGACTGATGCTCGAAACTACCTCTTAATTAATGTCAATACGTGAAACTACTTCTTTGGATGTTCTTTCCGCGGATCCAAACCCATATGTTACATCATGATAGTTTAACTCTTGATAGCTAAAAGTTATTCCCAACATAAAATATCAAAAATTTATTGATATTCACATATTTATAAATATAGAACATCAACAAAAAGAACCTGGCTCCTCCACCTGTAATAGTGGCTAGCAGCACAAAACGCAAAATCCAACAGATTGACTGCTCTCCACGCAGATCACCTGCAAAATCAAAGTGAGGACCTCAAAAAACTTTGGGAGGCAAATCAAGAGCTTCAAGTTCCAGGAATCCTAGAACTACTCCGGAAAGTAATCAAGCTGCTCCAAGTAACCAGAATCCTCCAATCCATTTAATCTCATCGAGTTCGAAGAGAAAAGCGGATTTTCACAATCCGCACAACTTTCTTCCTTAAAGATCATGAGTTGGAATTGCTGCAGTTTGGAGAATCTCGCAACAGTTCACAGAATCAAGGAGCTATTTAGAAAGCTCTCTCTTGATGTAATATTCCTCATGGAGACCAAGAATCCAGATGACTTTGTGCTAAAAACTCTAAAATTTCTTGATGCTTATAATCACTTTATAGTATCTCCACATGGAGTATGTGGTGGAGGTTTTATTTTTCTCTGGAAAAAAGAAATAATGCTGGATGTTTGCTTCCCCTGTGATAATTTCATTGATACTACCATTATTCACAAACAAAAGAAGTGTTTTACCACGTTTGTCTACGGCGAGCCAGATCAATAGAAAAAACAAGTTGTTTGGAATCATTTGTCAGAACATCCCTCAACAGATCTGGTCCCTGGTTTCTCACAGGAGATTTTAACGACTTCATAGATAATACGGAGAAAATGGAAGGTCCTCCAAGACTAGAGAGCTCCTTCAGCAATTTTCGATGTTTTCTAGCTCAAAACGACCTCTATGATCTAAGCCACTCGAGTAACGTATTGTCCTAGAGAGAAAAGAGGCATGAACACTTAGTCTTATGTAGGCTAGACAGGGCTCTATCCAATATTGATTGGGCTGAAGCATATCCAGCGGGAAGGTGTGATTACCTCCGCTTTGAAGGCTCAGATCAACGGCCTATCATCTCGTATTTGATCAAACATGGAGAAGAGGAAAGAAAATCTTTAGATTTGATAGAAACCTGGAGTAGAATCCCCTAGTACGTGACTTAATCAATAATGCATGTAACCTCAAGCCGTGAGGATAAGTGGATTCAAAACTGGCCATATGTAGGAGGGAACTCTCACGCTGGAGCCGTGAACAGCACATCAACAACCAAAAGCTCATTGAAGATTCAAAACAGCAACTTGATTCAGCCTTGTCCAGTCCTACTCCAAATGACAGCAATATACAATTGCTCCAAGAGAAGCTGCTAGAGGCATATAAAGCAGATGAGTCTTTTTGGATGCAGAGGAGCCGACATCTGTGGTTGGCATTAGGGGACAAGAATTCAGCCTATTTTCACTCAATAACAAAAGGAAGAAGGGCAGTGAACAAATTCTCTATCATTGAGAATGAATCCGGTCAGGTTTTCCATGAGGAAAATGATATTACTAAAACTATCACAGACTTCTACACTGCCTTATTCTCTTCAGTTCCTTTAAACGTGCACATCACAGAGGAAATAATCAGAAAAGCTATTAGATCGAAAGTCTCAGCCCCTATGAATGATCAACTAATCAAAACTCCTACATCAGCTGAAATCAGAGCAGCCCTGTTTGATGTTCATGGAGGCAAAGCTACGGGACCGGATAGATTTCTAGCCAGCTTTTTTCATGCTCATTGGGACATTACAAGTGATGCTATTATTAAAGACATCCAGGAATTTTTTAGTTCAGGGGAAATGCATTATAACCTCAATCACACACATATGAGACTCATTCCAAAGAAACCAAGCCCAAAGTTGGTGGCTGAGTACAGTCCAATTACGTTGTGTAACATTCGCTACAAAGTCATTGCCAAGATCCTCACACATCGCCTACAACCTATCCTCAACTCCCAAGTCTCAGAAAATCAGTCAGCATTTGTTCCCGGTCGAGCTATCTCCGATAATATACAGATTACCCATAAAGTTCTCCACAAACTGAAAAATTCAAAAGCCAAGATCCATTGCTCTATGGCGGTAAAAACTCATATGAGGAAAGCCTACGATAGGATAAAATAGAGCTTCCTTACCACGAAGCTGAAAACAATGGACTTCCATCCCATATGGATCAATTGGATATATCAATGCATATCAACGATTAGCTACTCCTATCTTATAAATGATTCTTCCCAAGGTGTTGTCATACCAAAGAGAAGCCTAAGGCAAGGTTATCCGCTATCACCCTACCTCTTCATTCTGTGCAGCGAGGTTCTATCCGGGCTATGCAGAAACGCACAAGAAGATGGTTCCCTGCATGACATCAAAGTTGCACAACAGACCCAAGAGTTAATCATCTTCTCTTCGCCGACGACACGAGGTTTTTCTGTAAAACATCAAAATCAAGCTGCTTAGCTTTGACGAACATTCTCTTGCGTATAAGAAAGCCTCAGGATAGAAAATAAATGCTAAGAAATCTACAATTTCTTTTGCGGCAAAAGCTCCGAATGAGCTAAAAGCTGAAGTTATGAACATCATGGGAATTACAAAAGAAGGTGGTAACGATAAATATTTGGGATTACCTTAACTATTTGGAAGAAAGAAGAGAGATCTGTTTGCATCAATTGTGGACAAGATCAAGCTCCGAGCAACTGCATGGTCTTCCAAATTTATGTCCAATGCAGGGAAATTCACGCTGCTGAAGTCAGTGTTAACGTCAATCCCAACTTACACAATGTCTTGTTTCAGACTACGCGAAAACCTCTGCAAACGGATTCAGTCTGCCCTAACACGCTTCTAATGGGACTCCAACAATGGAAAACACAAGATGAGTTGGATAGCATGAAAAGTGCTAGCAAAACCAAAAAAGTTTGATGGATTGGGTTTCAAAGAAATAGAAGACTTCAATGATGCTTTACTGGGGAACTTAAGTTGGCGGATTGCAAATAATTCCCAGTCACTCCTCAGCCGGATCCTGACAAGCAAATACTGCTCCCAAGATTCCTTCTTAACAGTCAAAGCCTCTAATAATGCTTCTCATAGATGGAAGAGTGTCCTTATAGGAAGGGATCTTCTTCTACCACATCTGGTCAAAGCAATTGGAAATTGACAAACCACCAACATGTGGGAAGATCCTTGGATTCCGAATGAGAATTGTAAGACACCATTTGGACCAGCAACATAACACTTATCTCTTGCTAAGGTTCCAGATCTGCTGGATCAAGATTCAGGAGACTAGAATCAAAGATTTGTCCAGAAAACATTCCCTAGTCTAGCAAAAGAAATCCTCTGTATCAAACCAAGTACCTCGGATGCACTAGATTCCTATCAATGGATGCTTAATCATTTTGGAATCTACACATCTAAGTTAGGGTATTACTCCCGTGCACTGAATAGAGAAAGGTTGAACTATGTACCAAGTTCCAATCAAAATCTAGGCTGGACAATAGAATTTTGGTGAGCCAACCTGATGCCCAAAATAAAGATGTTTGGTTGGAAACTGCTCCAAAATGCCATCCCTACATGAGCAAATCTACAAACCAGAGGAATCCGACATTCCTAAAATTGTATATATTGTGGAGAGATTGAATATGTTGATCACCTTTTCTAAGGTGTCAATTTGCAGATCGCATTTGGAGGGCAGCACCGCTCCACAATCTTTCACTATGCAATGACGAGGACCTTCAAATCATACTTCAGCAAAGCACTAAAATATCCAAACTTACCACCATCAGGTGAACATTCCTAAAATTATATACACTTTGGAGAGATTGATTATGTTGATCACCTTTTCTGAGGTGTCAATTTGCAGATCGCATTTGGAGGGCAGCACCGCTCCACAAACTTCCACTACGCAATGACGAGGAGACCTTCAAATTATACTTCAGCAAAGCACTAAAATATCCAAACTTACCACCATCAGGTGTGCTGTCAACTCCTCTTTTCCATGGTTATGATGTTCAATATGGACAGCTAGAAATCAAAGAGATTCGAAAATAGAGATTCCTCATTCGAGGACGGAATCATAAAAGCGGTTCAATTGGCAAGCGAATGGGGAAAAGCCCAAGAAATAAAGTCTACTCCTCAGCACAAGAGATTACCTGAGACAAATCCCGAAGTTAGAACAACTATCATATGCATTGACGCTGCCTAGAAGGAGAACATAACAACAGCCGGAATCGGCTGGCGCATTCAGAATTCAGAAAATGAACTGGTGGAGCAGGGATCTGACACGATTGATTTCGCTAGCTCGCCACTCACCGCCGAAACTCTAGCATTGTTGTCTGGTATGAAAAGAGCGAAAGAGTTGAGCTGAAAAGGGTGAAATTCTGTTCGGATGCGAAAAATCTCATCACAACAATCTCCTCAAAATATAAAATTCGTTGCCTATATGGCATCCTCTTCGACATTGAAAGTCTGAAATTGGAATCTAGATCATTGATTTCGTTTATATTCCCCGATTAGCCAATTCTGAGGCCGATCGTTAGCTAAAACTGCTTTAGCTTCTATCTCTTGTTTGTCTGTTTTAGAAGAAGAAGAACTCTTGTTGTCGATTTTAACGTAATCAAATGAAAAAAGTGTTTGACCAAAAAAATAAAAAATAAATAACATAGTAAAAGTTATGAATTCAAACGTTAACTAGGATATATCTCGTGCTATAACACAGACATATTGCAATTATAGAAAAATATCCAAAAATTATAAAATCAGGATATTAGAAAATTGTAATTCTTCCAAAACTTTATGAAAATTATAATATCAAATTTTATAATATCAAATCTTTGTTATCACCTGAACACAGAATTAAATCGGTTTAAATTTTTCTTTAAAATCTTCCAAAAAATAGTAATTTATATTAAATCTCTTATTTTTGGAAAATTAAATTAATATTTAATTTAATTTATTAGTGTGTTTAATTAAATCAATAAAATCTTCACAAAATCTCTTTTTTAACTTTTTTCAAAAAAATAAAATAAATAAATTATTTAAAATGAAAATTATATATAATTAATTTAATATTTAATTAAATGATCACATAATAATTAATTGATTAAAATACCCTTAATGAGAGCTTTTAATTTGTTCTTAGATGTAATGGCAATGTGATGTAATTATTAATATTTTGTACAATTTATTTATAAGTGTATTCCCAAATAATATATAGGAGATTTTTGTCTTTTGATTATAGCAATTGTTAAAATACATTAGGACTCATACATCCAAAGGGAAATATTCCAAAAATCTCTAAATAATTAAGAATTTTAAATAAATTTATAAAATTAAAATGATAATATTATGAAAATTATTTAAAAGAGAAAACTACGTAGGATTAAAAAGATATGAATGTTAGTAAAAAACACAACCATCAAAAAGTTATGATAAAATATGATTATAATTAAAAACAGTTATGGTGAAAAGACAACTCTAAATAGAAAAGTATCAAACCAAAAGTCATACAACCTTGCAAAATTTTTTTTTTAAATAATTACAAATATAAGATAGGGTGGTTAGCTAAAAAAACCTATATTTTTAAACTTTATTACTAAAACGACCTTAATATTTGAATATTACTGAAACAACCTAATTTTGTTTTAAATAGCTTTCAATTGCTGGTGACAAAAAACGTAATTACAAAATGCCATTAATGACACGCGTCGAAATTTAAGTCTAGAGCATGACGTGCCTTAAGAGGGACGATAAAGTCGACGAGAATGACGGTGACTTTAGTTTTTATGAAGTAGATTTAGTACCAACTTTGACGGTAGACTTATATTAAACGTAATGGTAGATTTTAGTTGAAAAGTAACGGTAGATTTTAGTTGAAAAGTAAAGGTAGACTTTGGTTTTGTTAGTTATGGTAGATTTTTGCGGATAAGTCTACCGTAGTTACGGTAGAGTTTAATTAGAAGACATAGTAGACTTACGTTTTCATGTTATGGTAGATATTATTTTTTATGTAACGGTAGACTTATATGTTGTTTAACGGTAGATTTTTAACCAGCGTTGACTTGTTGACTTTTTTTTTGTAGACTTAAGATTTTCTGGTAGAATTAAGTGACTTTGATGGTAGATTTTGTAGCCCGTGGTAGATTTATCTCGTTATTTATGGTAGACTTTATGGTTAGTTAGTTATGGTAGACTTTTGCCTCACACAGTAGATTTATTATGTTTTGGTAGACTTTGTTCACATAGTGGAAGACTTAATTTGGTAGATTTCCAAAAATTTTGTAGACTTTATATTCCTGATGGGGTAGATTTTAATTTGTATTACGGTAGACTTGGATACCTCATAAGACTTTGTTACCTCTATGGTGGTAGACTTTTGTATCTTTAGTACTTTCACTTTGAAATCAAGATTTTTCTCTACAACTCATGAATCTTTCAACCCTCTTCTCAGCAAACTTGTTTGTGTGTTTTACTATCAAGTTGTGCATCAGTCTTAATTGACTCTTAATTTGACTCTTAAAGGACATAGGAGAAGACCGCAAGATGGTTGGGTGGATGTGTGCTTACACGAGTCGAGAAGACAAAGAAGTGGAATCAATGGAAGACTTCATCGAGAACTTATTGTTTCTAACTTTAGACTTTGCCTTGTATTTTTCATTTAAAAAGTCATAAGTCATTCAAAAAGTCATAAGTCAATACCGAGCGACAACTAAAAACAAACAACAAACATAACATAACAACATCTACTTAAAGACAAGGACGGCCACAACAATCACAACAATACCAAGATCAAACATAAGCTTCATCTCATTGTCATTTCCTTTACGTTTTGTGTCAACAAGCGCCTTAAACGCGTTGTATTTTTCATCAACAGCCTGGAACAATTCTGTGAGATGAGTTATCGCGTCTCGATGACATTGGAGATTGTCTTCTCCAAGAGTTAAGTATCTCAGCCGATCGTCTATTTCCAAAATCTACCATAACATACAGTAAAAGTGTACTATGACATACAATAAAAATCTACCATAACATACAGTAAAACTTGAGTCAAACTCGAGTTAAACCTGTAAAGTCTACCATAACAAAAAAGTGTAAAACTCGAATCAATAATAGTACCAACAATGCATGTCCACTCTCATTGAACATCAACATAACCCATCTATACTTTTCAGACACGTTGAATAACCTGTCAAAATCTTGATGCTATTTTTACAATTATTTCCAGATAAATAATATTCTAATAGGATTTAGACAAAAATCTGCCAATTGAAGGCACACATTACATATAGAACATCAACTCCTCTAAGCTTTCTTGTCTTAATAAACTCTTTGACACTTGAAATAAATTTTCAGCGCCTAGATCAACGACATGATCCACTCCCACTGACTTCAACAGCTGAATCTTCTTTGTTCCTCTGCAACGAAGATTCGGAACCAAGAATCGAAGTCCATTGAACCCAAAAATGAAACCAGACCTTGCCGATTTGAACAGCTGCAAGGCCAACGCACCAACAACACCGAGAACCAGTTACAGAAATCAGTCAATCTCCAAAGCATTAAGTTTCTTGTTATTAGGAATTTTCATAACAAATTGATCAGATCCAGCTTGTCCACACACACACATAATCAAAACAAATGATATGTACATATAAGGTAGGTTCTGGAAGCAAAATTCTATAAATATGCACAGTAGCAATAATATACAGCAGTAGAAACATCTTTGCCTGGAGAAAGTATGCAAATGTGAACTTCGAGGCCAGGACAACAAACCAAAATGCCACATACCTGAATATTAGAGGAAGAAGTTTGAATAAACCTAACTCTGGAACCAAAGTTTTTCTAGCACATTCTACTAAGATCCCAATTGTAACCTTCTAAAACAGCCACTAGACCTTTCCAACAGTTTTTGTGCAAATGGAAGATTTTTTCAGGTGTAAAATGACACTTTGACACATGTAAGATGTCTACTCTCTACAGCCAGATCTCCCTAAGCAATCTAGTTGATTATATGCCGATAGTTCATCTATATATTAAGAATTAAAAAATGTGTTGTTTCAATTAGCCAACTAATGCAAGCAGAGTTCAGAACTTTAGATAATAAATACAATGAACTTTTTTTGGTAACCATCTATATAGTTTAGAGAGACAGGTAGACAAAACCTGCAATAATCACTTAATTTCTCAAAGAGCCCACGTCCAACGAACTATCGTTCCTAAAAGAAATAATAAGTATCAACAATGTACTTCATATTGCTACTTTTTCAATTATCTAAAGTCTTACGAAATGAATACCTGATATAAGGTAGGTTCTGGAAGCAAAATTAATCACAGCTTTATGCATAGCTATGAATCCTAGATTAAACAAAACAACAGAAAACCCTTCCCTATAGTGTCTTATCCTATGAAAAAAATCATCAACTAACAGAAACCCTAACACAATTCAGTGAAATTAAACCTCAATACACCCAAATATGACAAATTTAGATGCAATCCGGTGTCTCTTACCCGTCGGAAACCTCTGTTTTCGTTACCGTATCCGCCATTTCCAGCACCAGCAAAACCATTGTTACGGAAGAAAAAACCAGCAGAGGTGAAGAAACCACCGTTAAGTCAGAGACGGAGGACAAACTCTCCAGCCATGAGATTAAGCTTAGAAAAAAGCTCCTGAAGCTCTCTCATATCACGCTTGAGGCTCTCACCACCGTCAACACCGTCTCACACTAATCATCGCATCGAAACCCATAAAAACCAGAAATCAAACAAACCGAAGAAGAGAATCAAAACAAAGGATAAGCAAATGTTCGGATTTGGATGATACAGAAGAATCAAGGGAGAGAGTAGACCTGCTTAGATCTGGAGAGGAAGCGAGAAGCGTACACCATTTCTGAATCTAATCTCTGAGGAGTTGACGAAATTAGGGTTTGTGGTGTGAGGAGAAATTAGAGAAGAGTACGCCATTTCTGATTTCTGTTCTTTAAGAAAAAAAAAAACTAATGTCAATTCTATAATTAAAAATTAATAGACTGGTTTTTATGTCTTTTTATCAACCCTTTAAAAGAGGAGGTTGGTCTAGTAATATAATGAAGCTTGTTTTATACGATTGTCTAGAAGAATTATGATAAAGAGACACAACCTCGTAAGCATTAATTGAGTTTTATATTATTAGTAGAAAAACATTATGGTGTAGAAACGTGATCCAAAATAAAAAAATATCAAACCAAGAGTCATAATGAATAGACGCAACTTTATAATAAAACAATAAAATATATAATCTTAATGAAAATGTATCAACGAAAAGTTACAATAAAAGACACAATTTTCTGTTGACAAAAAAAAAAGACACAATTTTCTAAAAATAAACCTATTAAATAATTAAAAATCAAAAATATATATTTTACAATGAGTTACTATAAATAGACGCAACCATAGAGAATGCATATTTAAAGTTGATTATAATTTTTGATTTACGAAAAAAAATATTTTCAGATTATTGAAAGTATAAAAATATTTTTAAAAGTTACGATAAAACGATATTTAAACATTTTTTTAAATTGTTATTATTATGTAGATTGTAGATATATCTGTGAATTCTTTTATGCTCTTTTGGAGGGCTGTGTTTATAAGGTTATTCGATATGCTCTATGTTTATAAGGTTATTCTAACTTCCTCACGTTGTCTGTGTATCTAACTATTTTTTTGGTTGATGAAAGCCATGTTCGGTGCATAGTCGTCATGACTACGGTCGCAAACAAGTAAAAAGACACCGACTAGTCGTCATGACTGTTGGATAATTCCAACTAGGATAGTGCCTAAGAATCTACTAAAGCCAAGAGGTGGTTTAGGGTAGATATGAAAAGCAAAGATTAGTGGAGTTTTTTAGTGGAGTTAAGTGGACACCAAGATAACACTCAAGAATGATAATGGAGATGTTAGGTGTTGTTGTATTCCATTAGCTAGTGATTTAAGATATTAGTTTCACTATAAATATGTGTCTTTGAGAGTTGATCAATGACAACACAAATGTAAAAGAAAAAGCTTAGTTTTGAAGTTTCTAAGCAAATTAAGAAAATGTTGTTTCTTAATTCTCTTGATCAAAATCTTTTATAGTCTTGTCTTGAATTGGTATGAACGTTGCCTCTTTATAGTCTTGTCGTTCGTCTCTTCTTTCAAGCTACGTTCGTAGAAGGAGCTTCACATTTTTAAAAAAAAAAAAAAAAGGAAGCGTGAAGTTAGGTGACAGAAAGAGGTTACGTGGAGTTTTTATTAGGTAGGGAGTTCATCATTAATTAATGAGCGTTAATCTTCCTCGTAGTCAGCTCAACGTGGCGATCGTGACAAGAAGAAGGTGTGGAGACTCACGGCGGAAGCTTAAGGAGATCCGGTGGTGTTCGATTATCACGAGAGGTGTGTGACGGGTAGGCGATCGTTACATGGTGATCATTAAACACAAGATATGGAGGCTACAGTGAGCGTGAGAACAAAGGAATCACCCCATCATCGATTCTTTTCGATGTTAACAACCAAATTATACGGTGTGGTCTATGCGTATGAAGGTGGCTCTTAAGGCACATAGGGTGTGGGAAGCACCGGGATCACCACGAAGAGCAGCGTAGCCACCGCACTTTTGTTTCAATCGGTGCCGAAAACCTTATTTTGCAACTTGGCGAGCAAGATACGGCAAAGGCATGTGGGAAGCAATCAAATCTCGACACATGGGAGCTGACCGTGTTAGAGATGCAAGGTTACAAACACTAAGCGCAGAATTCGATAGATTAACAATGAAAGATTCGGATTGATTGATAACTTCATGGGCAAGTTATCTGAATTATCTTCAAAATCTGTTGCACTTGGGCAAGCGATGGAAGAATCGAAACTTGTGAAGTTTCTCTCAAGTCTTCCACCAAATACATCCATATAGTGGCTTCTCTAGAACAAGTGTTAGATCTTAACACGACCACCTTTGAAGATATTGTTGGTCGTTTGAAAGCTATGAAGAAGAGCATCGGAGGAGACAAAGTGAAGATCAAAGTAAACTTTTGTTTACAAATGAAGAACCACAAACTTGGCGTGGTGGACGTGGAAGAGGGAGAGGAGCTCGTGGTGGCCGTGGTAGGGAAGAGGGAGAAGCAACACCCAAAACCAAACCAATGAAGCCATAGATCAAAACAAAGATGGAGGAAAACAAAAGAAAGATCGATCTAAAGTAATTTGTTGGCGTTGTGACAAGGCGGGTCATTATGCAGCCTCTTGCCCTGAGAGGAGACAACAACGAAGCAAACCTAGTGGAGACACAAGAGCGGATGTCGCACTATATGCATGAGGTGGTGCTCTTAAGCGAAGAAAAAGTTAACCCGAAGAAGTATGAACTCGAAAACAAAGCCGATGGAGTTTGGTATTTGGATAATGGTGCAAGTAACCATATGACGGGAAAAAAAACTTTTTTTGCTGAGATAAATGAAGGAGTGAAGGGCAAGGTGAGGTTTGGAGATGGCTCATGCGTCAACATAGAAGGAAAAGGATCGATCTTCTTTATCAAAACAGGAACAACGACTTGGAGATATACTTCATACCGAGTTGAAGCATAACATCTTGAGTCTTGGTCAAGCTACTGAAAGGGGTTGTGAGGTGAGAATGAAGGATGATTACCTAACACTTTGGGATCCAAGTGGAAAGGTACTCGTTCAGTCACAAGATCACCAAATCGATTATCTGCGAAAATGAAGATAAGGGGTCCGCTTGTTTTCATCAAAGATCGATAACAACACATGGAGATGGCATGCAAGACTAGGCCATGTTAGTTTTGGGCGATGAAGAAAAATGGTGGACAAAGAGATGGTGGTGGAATGTCCAAGATAGAACAAGAAACTCAAGTATGCAATGCTTGCTTGGCCGAAGCAAACCTCGACAAGTCTTTCCTATTAAAACTTTTTTTAGAGCATCACAACCTCTAGAATTAGTTCATGGAGACTTGTGTGATCCTATTACACCAATTACACCAGCAAGAAACCGCTACGTCTTTGTTTCGATGATCATTCAAGATATATGTGGGCGATTCTTAAAAGAAAAGAGTGAAGCTTTGATCGATTCAAAAGTTTAAGGCTATTGTCGAAAACCAAACCGGTATGACGATTAAAACTTTGAGAACCGATAGGGAGGAGTTCACTTGATGGAGTTGATGCATTTTGTGAAGAAAACGGCATTGAGAGACATGACGGCTCCTCGCCCGCAAGCGGAGTTGTCGAAAGAGAAACGAGCGTTGATGGAGATGTAGAAGTATGCTAAAATGGATGAGTACCAAATTACTTGTGGGGAGAAGCCGTTAACATCTTTGCTTACATCATCAATCGTGTCCCAACAAGAGCGTTACAGGCGTTACACCATATGAGAGTCTCACGAGGCAAGCAATATCGAGCATTTAAGGATATTTGGATGCATAGCTTATGCGAAAAATGCATCCTAAAGAAACTAGATGAAGCGTGAGGGTGGTGATAAATCTTGGGAACCGAGCCGAATAAGGCTTACCGACTCATGATCAGATTGAAAAAAGTGGTGGTAGTCGAGATGTTGTGTTCGATGAAGACAAAGGATGGAGCTGGAAAGATGTTCAGCAACATGACGATGGTGAACCAGGAAGGTTTAAAATGTTTCAAGGAGCTCTTCGACGTCGGAACAGTCACCGCCGAAACGAAAATGGAGGCAGAGAGAACCCCGCCGCTTGAACTGAAATTGAACCGAAATCGAAGCAGAAACAGAGCAAGATAATGGCGGAGTACAACCAGCTTTAAGACAGTCAAATACAAACAAAAGCCTAGATATCTTGATGACTACGTCTTACTTGTTGAAGAAGAAAGTGAAAAGCTACTTCTCATCAATGGTGAACCTGAATTTTTCGAAGCTGAAAAATCAAAAGAGTGGAAGGAAGCAATGCAAGCTGAGATCGATTCATAAACAAGAATGAAACGTGGAGTCTTGTTGACAACCTAAGGAGGTCAGTCATCGGTCTCAAGTGGGTATTTAAACTTAAGAAGAATGGGATGGAGCGGTGAACAAACATAAAGCTCGTCTCGTGGCAAGGGATCGTCTGAAACAAGAGTGGATTATGATCGGTATTCGCACGGTTGCACGCATTGAGGCGATAAGGCTACTCATAGCACTCGCCCATGACAAGCGGGGAAATACACCATTAGCAGCGTCAGCATTCTTGCATGGAGAACTAAAGGAGTTAGTTTTGTAAATCAACAGGGGCTTTGTGAAGCGTGGAGAGGAAAACAAAATTTATAAGCTTTAAGGCTTTATGCAGGGCTTCGTCTCCTAGAGCGTGGAACACAAAACTTGATCAGATTCTAAAAGGATTGAGGTTCAGAGATGCTAAAAAGAAAACTCCGTATCGCAAGGAAGAAGGAGGAAGTCTTCTCATTGTTGCTATCGTCGATGACTTGTTTCGTAACGGAAATACAAACAACATCATCAACGAGTTCAAAAATGGAATGTCATCTAAGTTTGAGTTGTCGGACCTTGGAAAATTAACATACTACCTTGGCATAGAAGTTATGCGAGAGAGGGATAAGAATCAAGCAAGGAGGATATGCTCAAAGAATTCTTCAAGATACAAACATGGAGGCATGCAATCCAACACATTCCAATGGAGTCGGGTTTGAAACTCTCAAAGCTGAAAATGAGGAGATCGAAGCTACAAGATTTAAGTAGAACGATCGGGTGTTAAGACTTACTCCACACTGACCCGATCTCATATTCGGTTGGGATTCTTAGCCGGTACATGCAAAGTCGAGATTCACATGGACAAGCCATTAAACATATCTTAAGATATGTTAAAGGAACCACGAATTATGGTTTGTTCTTCAAACGTGATGGGACAAAAAGACTCATCGGATATAGTGATAGTAGTCACAATATCGACATTGACGATGGTAGAAGCACCTCAGGCCATATTTTTTACTTCGTGTCTTCCCCCATCACTTGGTGTTCACAAAAACAACTCACGGTTGTATTATCTTCATGTGAAGCTGAATTCATGGCGGCAACGGCGGCATCTTGTCAAGCCATTTGGCTCAAAGAGTTGTTGAGTGAGATACAAGGTACGGTTGGCGAGAAAGTTATCATGAGGATAGACAACAAATCGGCTATAGCTCTAACCAAGAATCCTGTCTTCCATGGGCGAAGCAAACACATTCTTTCAAGATATCATTTCATTCGAGAATGCGTCGAGAATGAGCAGATTGAAGTGGAGCATATTCCCGGAGTTGATCAAAAGGCCGACATCTTAACAAAGCCATTAGCACGAACCAAGTTCAAGGAGATGCGAAGTCTCATCGGAGTTCAAATGATTTTCCAAGTTCAAGTTGGAATTAAGGGGGAAATTGTTGGATAATTCCAACTAGGATAGTGCCTAAGAATCTACTAAAGCCAAGAGGTGGTTTAGGGTAGATATGAAAGGCAAAGATTAGTGGAGTTTTTTAGTGGAGTTAAGTGGACACCAAGATAACACTCAAGAATGATAATGGAGATGTTAGGTGTTGTTGTATTCCATTAGCTAGTGATTTAAGATATTAGTTTCACTATAAATATGTGTCTTTGAGAGTTGATTAATGACAACACAAATGTAAAAGAGAAAAGCTTAGTTTTGTGAAGTTTCTAAGCAAATTAAGAAAATGTTGTTTCTTAATTCTCTTGATCAAAATCTTTTTATAGTCTTGTCTTGAATGACTACGGTCGCAAACAAGTAAAAAGACACTGACGATAACAAAATATCACGGTGGTGAAACGCTGCAACCATTGAAAAGAGTTGCCGCAGTCATCTAAAACTAAAGCCTCGTTGCAATTAATTCAAAGTCACCACGAGAGACATAAGACGCAGCGGTATTTTTTGTTTTTTTCTGTCACATAAAGTAATCGTGGAGACTATGCACCGAACAGGACTGAAATTCACGAAAGGCAAGCCCTATTTAGGAAGGTACAAATTTGAGATAGAAAGAGGTTGCTTTAAAGCAAAAAAAACAAAAATATCAAATGGTCATTTTTGTAGCTAGGATTAATGAACCGAAACAAGTGAAAAAACAAAATTTAAGGAATTGTATTGGGTCAGAAAGAAAAAACGAATATATTTTTTTATTATAAAAACTCATGAAATGTGATAGTTCTTTTTTATTGTAAACTCAATCTTTCTCATGAATAACTAAAATAAGGAATGTTTAGGGTTATTGGGCGGATAGAATCATTCTTACTGGAAAGAGACGCGTGGCATGCCTATTCCCCTAGAAAGCGGGAGGGGTGTTTACATACTACTTACATGGCCATTTAATTTTAGGTTTCAATTTTTATTTAGATTAATTTATTCAAAAAAGTCAAAACAAGTTATACAATAGCTTTTACTTTAAGTTATACACATATAATTCACATGGCATGCATGTTTGACTTTATATAAATACCAAAGACAAAGAAGATGGAGTGAGAATTTGAAGGTAGAGAAAAAAAACGAAACTAAGAGAGAGAGAAAGAGAGGATGGTGATAAAGAGAATAGAGCTATGCATAGAAATTATGAAGATAGCAATGAAGTTCTTGGTGGTGGTGGCTGACGCCGTCAGAATCTTCTTGAGCCACTCTTCTCCACCTCCTCCGGCTCTCCTCCGCCATGGCCTCTACTCTTACTCCGCCTCCCCTAATCATATTCCTTCCCATTACATCATCGGCTTTCTTCCCTAAGTTTGTAATCGTTCGTTTTTGATTCTTTGTAATATTCATGTATATATATTCTTTTCCTTTTTTTTTTTAATGAATGTACCTTTCATCTCCCTTTCTCTATATGTATCATGTATGTTTTTTAAAAATAAGAACTAGTTTTAGCCATTCTCATGCGTTATCACTTGAGTTTGTAATTGTTTGTTTTCTTCTCCGATTTCGTTTTTTGGGATCCATTGTTGGAATTTGGTGTGAAAAAAAAGAAAATGGAAATGGAAATACATGATTACGAGATTAAAATATTGTTCCAACAAAAATAAATATTCCCAAATTGGAACAGATCTGACAAGTGGGTAAAATAGAAAATAGGTTGACAACAAGACGTGCGTAAACACTAGTACTGGACCCGGTTTCGGACAACAAGACATGTCCAACTTCAACCGATTTCTCATTCTTTTCTTATGTAATTAATAAGCCTATCAACTAATTGACCACTTAACTTGTCCAATTAAAACTGTCAAAAAAAAAAATGTCAAATGTTTATTTATCATGCGCTAAGTGTTTACGTACAACTTATCAAAAGCCACAGAATTTTTTTTTTCTTTTTTTCTTTTTTTCCTAGCTAACCCAGCTAAATTTTAAAGTCTGAAACTATACAAAAGGAACCAAATTCCAGCACGACATTAACCTTAACAGTTTCTTTAAAAAGTTATATAGTTTTAGGCCTTAAAGTTTAGTTGATGTAGTTAGAAGAAAAACGCAAAAAATGGTGTGATCTCGTGTCCGATCCGATGCTATATATTAGTTCGTATGGTTATAGGCTTTAATTATCTCATTTATCACAATATGAAAAGCCTTAAAATATATTTAGTTTCGATTACTCTAAAAAAATGTAAGAATTTATGTAGATTGTCAATTTTTTTTTACTTTTTTATAGATTATAATTTTCATTTTAATTAATTACTTTTATTTAAATTTTTTGAAAATTCGTTAAAAATATATATTGTGAAGATTTTGTTGATTTAATTAGACACACGAATTAAATTAAATTAAATTAAATTAAGTGTTGATTTAATTTTTCAAAAATAAAACATTTGATTTTTTTTTGGAATGTTAATGTTAATGTTAGTTTCTCTTTATAATATCGAATATATTCATAAATTTTTAGTAGATTTAAAAATGTTAGTTCATATATGATTTAATTTAACATGGTGTACAATTTAACATAACAGTGTAACATTGTAATTTAATTTTCAAATCTATTTAAATTGTAAAATTTGGTAATTAAAACAGAACAAGATATAACTAAAATTCAAATAAAAAATATCCGAAAATTTTCTGCTAGGAACAATATATCGCAATATCCAATATCGCTAATAAATATACTATCTTTCAACAGAAAAATATATCCTACGAAATCATTTTTAGAATATCCTGGGTTAATATTTCCTAAAAAAATCTTAATTAATATCTTAGAATGTCGCAATCTTCCAAAAATTTATTTTTTTCTTCGGTTAAATAAAAAAAAATATCCTGATTTTATATATAACTTTCCCAACAGAAAATTTCCAATATCGTCGAACATGAAAGATTGGTTTTATATTTTTGATTATAAAATATTTACGTGGATATTACAAAGATTCGATATTATAAAGACTGATATTATAATTTTCGTAAAATTTTGGAAGAATTACAATTTTCTAATATTCTGATTTTATAAATTTCGGATATTTTTCTATATTTGTAATTTGTCGGTGTTATAGCACGGGATATATCTTAGTTTTATGTTAAATTTAGATGCACACATAGATTTGTTAATTGTTGCCGTACTTGATCATGCACTAAAACACAAACATAAATATATATATTTATATCGTAAAGTCTTGATTGACTCTTGAGCTACACTACCTTTGTTTATATAGAAACAGCTACTTTAATGCTATTTATTTGGGAGGAACGATTTTTCAGGCTTCTTTGTGAGAAACACTTTTTGAGGCATGATTGATTTTTATTGTTATTTATAGAGGATTCTTTTATTTTAATTTTGATTAAGAAGCCTAAGAGGTTATGTCTGCTCTATCGTTTTTTTTTTTTTTTGGGGATAAAAGTGTGTTCTATCCATTTTTGCTATAAACAAATGTTTATTTAGGTGACAGAGTAATTGAATAGAAAGAAATAAAGGTGGAATGGTACGGCGAGCTGCCGGCTCAGACCAAAAGTTCTGTTAAAACCGACGGTTGAAGTTGAACAATGATTATGACAATTTTTTTCAAAAAAAAAAAAAAGTGGGGATTATAACAGGTGACAATTAACAAACAATCTATCTTATTAATAAATCTTGAAAATCTGATACATGTCAAAACTCTAATTAATAAGATTGGGACATATGCCCTGTTATTTGGCCAACATGTGATAAAGTTTTCATAATTTTTTTTCTTTAACCTGCAATTTAATGTGATGATTATTCGGAGGTAACCACTATTGTGAAATTTATATCTTATTATATAAAGTTTGGTTTTTCAAAGTTACTAATTCACATAATCGCGACACGTGTCAAGTCTATCTATGATGTCGATACGTGTCAAAAAAATTATTTTATTCTCCTTAGCAAAATATGAAAACTAATTTGTTACAAATACGTATCAAAATTATAATTAACGGGATCACGACACGGGTCAATCAATTGTTTAAATGTTTGTAAAAGAGTTTAGTTTTATTTTCTAGGAAAACTAATATTTAGAAAAATGAATTTTTACATAACTAATTTTCATATTTAGAAAAAAAATAATAATTTTTCCATATCTTTAAAAAGAAAATTTTTAATTTTTTTTTCTAAACCAAAAAGAAAAACTAATAAAAAAAATATATTTACATATACTAATTTGAGTGTATCAATTGGTTGATTATATCTTTACATGCATTTAAAAAACAATTTATTTAACATGAATATTAACCAATAAACAATGAGCATTGAAATGTTTTTTAAAAAATTATTAAACGGGTTTGAAATGTGGTAAAATTATTATTTATGAAATTATAATATACGGAAAAAATATTAAAAATAATGTTATTTTCCAAATTTTCATTTGTTTTTCTTTACTAATATCTTCTGTTAGTTTTTTTATTTGTTTAATAATATCTAAAATATAGATTTTATGTTCTGTTAAATTTTTTTTGGTTAATAATATATAAGTTATAGTTTAATATGATGCATATATTATTTTTGATATGAAAATTTAGTTTTTTTTAATTATTGTGGTAAAGTATGTAATATTAAAAAAGAGAATAGATAAATTAAATTATATTACAAGTTGAAAAACTTACGCTTTATAATATAAAAAGTATCAAAATCCGGTTAGACTCAAGATATAAAAGTTACAATAAGATCCGTTTTTCTAATTGGTTGTTAGACTTATGAAGATTTAAGGATAGAGAAATGAGTTTCAAACTGGTACATGCAGTGTCTCATGCATGTAGATGAATTCAAAAGGAATGTGAAGTCACTTGAATGGAAGTGATGACATGGCATTAGAGTCTTATTGAGAAAGAGTCATGTAGGCTTTGTGTTCATAAGAAGAGCGAAGAGTCACGTGGGATTTCTGTTTATAAAAATAGTCACACGGGCTGCTTCCAAGGACCAAGTTACCACCTGGAAAAGGAAGATGGTTTGTAACGCGACAGAGGGGGGATAGAGGTTCTATCCAAAAAAAAATGTAGCAGTGCTGTTAGTACTTAGTACAGAGGACGTGACAACGTTGACAAAAAGTTTGGTCAAAGTTAGTGAATAACACGATCGCAACATATTAACATCAATCAGATTTCAACACGTATTAAAAAATTTCCTGATTATTAGAAACCAAATAATATAAAATAAAAAACAAAATAAATAATTCTTATTATTTTTTACGAATCATCTGATTTTGTTTTCCACTTTTTGTTTTCGGTTTTTTTTCACATAATATAAAATTTTAAATTATACAATTTCTTTGTCCGCCACCGTGTCTCATAGTCAAAATCTCACCGGCAAGGATTACAACCTCCCCTTTGCTCCTGTCTCGGGCTACGGCTACGAAGAAACTCCCCGACTTTCGAACGACGCTCGCGCCGCCGTACTTGACCACGCCGCCACCACTCCGTCCAGCCGCCAGAGAAGCCTCACACACCCCTAGATTAGCTCAAAGTTGGGCTTTGCTGGGTTTGGGCCGAAATCTGTTTGCCCAACTTTGGCTGGAAAAAACTATATTTGGGCTGCGAAAAACCCACATTTTGGAATTAGAAAACCCAAGTCTTCTGTTTCCTTCTTACCTCCCTGGGCCTTTTTGCCTAATTGAGAATTTCTCAACTTCCTCCTTAACGAAAAGAGTTTTTCCTCTGTTAAGAGTGAGAACCTCCGTAGTAACCCGTCGTTGGTTTAACTACACACTACACTCCGACACCGAAGTTTGATTACAACTTTCCTCCTTCTCTAAGAAGAGAACTTTGGTGTTGACTGTACCTTCGCCCACCTCAATGAACATAACCGATAGGTTTGAGTTCAATTTCTAATCCGAGTCGCACGTTCTAGTGTCATTTACTCTGAACGCCGCACAATCCAATATTTTCAAGATCTCTCAAGTCGCAGACATCAGTCGCCTTGAAAAAGTGATTTATCCTCTTTATGCTTCAGTTTATTTATGAGTCTTTATGGACTCATTTGTGTAATATCATTTCCTTTTGCTATTGGAGTTGTAGTTCCAAAAAGTGATTGTTTTCTTAATTAATTAATGGGAATGAGACTGCTTGACAAAAAAAAAAATCCATTACCTTGATGTAAGGATAACTCTAAAAATACCTTTTTTTAGGGATCAAATGCTAGTATAACCTGTTTCGCAAATCCCTTATTCTGAATAACCTTCATTCTTTTACAATTTCTTTTTTTTTCTTTTTAAGTTGAAAATAAACTAAAAGACCAAATAACCATAGAAGTTTTACATATTTACAAACTAACCATCAACCTATATTAAAACTAGTGGCTTGTAAATGGATTTGTAAATCGAAGGCCCACCAACCCACCAAAACTTAACTCCTTTATTCTTTCCCTCCCGACGAAACACTCTCTTCCAATCTTCAATTTCTTCAGCGCCAAACGGAGGAGGATTCGCCGGATTCTTCAGCGCCAACTCAAAATTTCTTCTCTTTCCTTATTTCTTATCTTCTTCTTCCCTATTATCCTTCTCCTGCTCTCTTCAATTTTGAGAATCCCTATTTAGGGTTTTTGAGAAATTTTTTGAGAACTTTTCCAGCGATTTCGTCGCGCTCCTTTTTGAAATCCTTCTTCTTGCGAAGAAAAGGTTAGTTACACTATGAAATCCCACCATTTATTTTGAATTTTGATAGGTTGATTTTGAAAATTTCTTGGTTTTGATTTTGATTTTGGTGTTTTTTGTTGTTTAGATTTGTGGATAATGCCTAAAACAAGAAACCTTCGAAGGAAACGGAATCGGTCACCGACTCCATCGCCGGAGATTCCACCGCCGGAGACTATTCCGCTGAAGACTATTCCACCGCCGCTGGAGCCACTGTCAGCTGCGCCGCCGGAGCCTTCTCCTCAGTCGCGCCAAACTCCACCAAGCGCGCAATTCTCTGAAACGGTAAAAAAAAATCAAATTTAAGTATTATTGGTGTGTTTGGTATAACTAGGTATACTTAGTTTTGTTAGTATTGTTAATTGGGTATACTTAGTATTGTTAATTGTGTTTCGATTGTTGTGTTTTGATTGTTGTGTTATGATTGTTGTGTTTTGATCGTAGAGTGAAGATGAGTTTCACAATGCAATCCTCGCGAAGTTTTTCTTCAATGAGAAGGAGATACTAAACAATGTAAGTTTCAAACGAGATGCGATCAAGACGGAGAGAAAGCATCTTAAGACCTTACTTGAGGTGATGACTTGAGGTGGTTTACCGAGCACTGTAATTCAAACACCTCTTCCACATGGTGGGCGAACAAAACCGAAAGATGATGGGAATGTGGATGTTGCTCCTACGACAGCCAAAAGGATAGGAAAGACCAAATTTGGTTCTGTCAATGGTGTCCCCATAGGTACTCTATTAGGGAACATGCTCTCTCTGGATTATATCATACTATTAACCGATCATGCTATGAAGGGAAGTATGGACTTTGTGAGGAGACATTTTAAGAGGACGATAAGGTCATGGTGGTTTGAAAAGTTGGGGATATGGCTGCCGATGTTGATAAGTTGAAGATGGTTGTTTTGTACTTCTTCTCGACGGTGATTCATGGAAGGTCAAAGATGGTTGAAGGAAAAATTGCCCAGTTGCTTCTTAAGGTGGTTGATGATTTAGAGTTTTGTAAAATCTTCCCGTTGGGACGTTTTACATTTGAGGACTGTGTGAAAGAGGTGGAGCATTTAATGGATCGCTTCAGTGGTGAGGTCCGAGTGAGCTGGACATTTCCCGGTTTTGTATTGCCGTTGGAGGTAATATTATAAATAAGCAGCAGTTTAAATGGTTTAAATGGTTTAAATGGTTTGGTTTAGCTTGTATTTCGTATGTGTAGTTGTTGGCATTTGAATGTATACCAGCATTGAAGGCAGCTTTTCGAGTACCTTTACCAAACGCAGACACATCATGTCCAAAGATGTGCAAAGGGAGATACAAAGAAACAAGATATAAAAGATATCGGTTAAAAAAAATATATGACAAGCTTGGAGACCCAAAGGTATCAATTACTTTTAGATTTGCATCTTTTAGTTTCATATTATGCATCATGAGGATTATATAAATTATTTGGACTATACACGCAGGATATTCATAGTATTGTGCCTCTTAAGGATTCTGAGGAACGTCTTATGATGCGCTGCTTGGGTGATATTTGGTTTGATGTTGATCTTACAATGGAAGTGATGATTGATGCATGTGATGAACCAAATATTAGTCAACGCGTAAGAAGATATTTTGGGAGGACTTGTAATAAAGATCGCCAATCACGAGACCCCCAAGCAGCCCCGAGACAGCCGAGAGTCCCTCGAGACATCATCAGTCCGCACTGAGACAACAAACATGTCGGCTCAATAAGCCTAATGACTGCTTTGAGGGAATTRRCGCAGGTTAAGGAGCAGCTTCTTGTTGTAACCAATAGGCTAAAAACCGTGGAAGATTTTATGGAGGAGCAAAGGCGAGGGAAAAAAAATTCCTGGGAGAATGAGGATTTCAATTGGAGTCCACCACGAAGAGGTTAGAATTGTCTAATTTATAAATAATTGTTTTCAAATGGTTTAGTGTAATTTGCAAATAATGTTTTCAGCTTGGTATGAGCATGGTGGAATCTCAGCACAATGTGTGCATGAGACTGGTGGAAACTTTGAGACTGGTGGAACCTCAGCACAGACACTGCAGCAGCCCCGAGATCTCAGACCCCCTACAACACTAACCAGCCCCTACAACACCCCCTGAGTAAGCCAATGAACCAAGCCCTTCACCACATCCTACAACCACTGAATTATTACATGGACGGGTGGGATCGGTCAAACCTAGACAACCTATTTATCCACCGAGGTTCAAGATGTGTGCTAGAAAGAGGGTCGTAAAGCCGTCTAAGTTTCAGCGTACGCCTTTTACGCAAGAACAAGACAAGAACAAGAAAACGGACAAAGAAAAAAAAAAGTAAAAAGGAAAAAAATTAATGTCTTGTTTTGTTTTTATGGTTTTGAACTTGTATTAGGATGGTTTTATATAATGTTTCGGACTTATATTAGGATGGTTTATATTCTGTTTCGGACTTGTATTAGGATGGTTTGATGTTTGGACTTGATACAACTATAATTCTCATTGGTACAACTAGAATTCTCAGTGGTACAACTAGAATTTTCATTGGTTGAACTAGAATTTTTGGTTGTTTAACTAGAATTTTTATTGGTTTAACTAGAATTTTTGTTGGTTTAACAATAATTTTCGTTGGTTTAATTAGAATTTTTATTGGTTTAACTAGAATCCTCGTGGTCCATATGGCGTCGTCATTTTATAAATAATATTATCTTAATGTCCACATGGCGCCATTTTTTGCAAATAATATTATTTTACTGTCTGTGGCGCCGTAATTCGTAATAAAATATTGAATAAATAGACTAGTTGTACCAAATGGCGGCTCTAAGTTACCAGTTGACCCAAAAATGAGTAGTTAAACTTTTTTTGGATTTATAATATAATTAGTAAAACCTTCTCTTAAATTTTTTTTTTTTAGTGGAACATACGACTATAGTCATTTTATTTATAATAAAAACATATTTGCATAATTATATGTATTAAACTGTGTATTATGAATAATTTTCATAAATATATTGTCAAAAATCACAAAGTAACCATAAGAGTATATGGTAGATAGTGGAAGATGTTGATTGAAACCAAATATTTTTTTTAAACTTTTTAAAAATGTTAACTTCTAAATTTAACGTTTTATGTTATATT
Source organism: Boechera stricta (assembly GCA_018361395.1). NCBI lineage: Eukaryota > Viridiplantae > Streptophyta > Magnoliopsida > Brassicales > Brassicaceae > Boechera > Boechera stricta. The sequence continues at coordinate 7,596,134 of CM031542.1, forward strand.
GATTCTAAAACTATTTTCCTTTAAAAATGTTTGTCTCTATGTAATAGACATGCATGTTTATTTACTTCTAAATTTAACATTTTTCTTTATATTCCATTTCCAAAAATATTGTAATAAAATGATTGAACGTATAAAATGTGACATGCACTCAAATTACATAATATGATTGTAACAAAATACATAAATTAGTTTGATCCAAATTACATAATACGATTGTACCAAAATACATAAATTAGTTTGATCTATATTACACAAAATAAGTTTAAGCAGTAAATGTAGAAAACATAGAGTTTCTCCTCCGTCGATATTCGCCAACTGAAAGATATCTCGTCACTTGGGTTCTTCTTTTTCTTGGTACGTAATGTGGAGGTAAGACACACTTATTTCTTGGTACATAAATTAGCTTGTATTTCATCGGGAATAACCCAATCAGACTTATGAGGCACAAAATAAATTGTCCTGCAATAAGCTGCACACCACTGATCAACCAAATAATATTTTGAACACAACTCATGTACGGGAGCTTCATCACCCGTGCTCTCAGCATAGGTACTATTAGCTGCTATTGCATGCTCGCACGGATATTTATCTATATTAAAATGCTTGCAAGAGCAAGTTTTCTTTCTCAAATCAACCACATAATTTTTACCATCTCGACCCATCACAAGGTATTCTAGAAGGTAAGTGTTAAGCTCGCGTACCGTTAATTTTTTCGCAAGTTCACATTGATCGTGCATTTCCATATTCACCATTGGCACTAGTTTTTGAGTGTTTGGTATCTCACCACATTTTTTCCTCCATTTGTTAAACCATTCGGCAAGTTTTACCACAACTGCATCAAGCATTGGCAATAACGAATAGTGCCGTGCATCCTTCAAAACGTTATTGAGAGATTCAACCAAATTGGTAGTATCAATATTGTACCTTACGCCTGCGAATAAACATCTCGCCCATTTGCTTTTCTCCACACTTTCATCCAGATACACACCGACTCCGGGATACCGGTTTACTAAATCGGTAAACAATCTCATGAACTCGCTTGGATTGTAAAGTTGAGCGATTTCCCTGAATCTCTTAGCAACGGCTTTTTTGTTGCAATGCACATGTGATTTCACATTTTTCGACAGATGATATATACAAAACCCATGAGTCGCCATCGGGTAGACTTCTTCTACCTTCTTGATAATGCTTTTGTGTCTGTCAGTTACAAACACAAGTTCAGGGCTGTCCGGGATTATTGTCTTCAATGTATTTAGAAACCATCCATAACTTCCATCATTTTCGCCATCAACAACACCAAAAGCAATGGGATACGTATGACTTCAGGATCCTGAGCTGAAGCAATAATAAGCAATCCGCCATAGCAATTTTTTAGATGTGTTCCGTCCATAATAAGAACTTGCCTCATGGATCTAAAACCTTCAATGCAAGCTCCTAATGCAAAGAATAAGTACCTGAATTTTTGGTCATCATCCACTTTCAACCGTGTCACTGTGCCCGGATTAACTTTTTCTAACATGTGTAAGTACAATGGTAACATCATATAATTTTCTTCTGGAGTTCCCCGCACTTCACTAGCCGCTTGTTTTCTCCCTCTCCAAGCTGTGGAGTATGAGACCTTAATACCTTTTTTTCCTTGAACCATACCTATGAGATCTTTTAGAGACAGTGTGTTGAATACACAGGGATAATCCTCATGTAGAAGAGATGCAACTAACCGTGGTGTACTTTTTCTTTTGTTTTTCATTGTACTTGTACTTGCCCGAATGCATATATGCATTTTGTGGTATTTTCTAACTGAGAAGAATTCTGATTTCTTCAGCTTCGAAACTCGTAGCATCCATTTGCAACCTACATGTAACATCCGTGTTCCTAAGTCGTCCTCTCGAGTTGTATTTATTTATGTTGTTGTTGTGATGAACCAATAATATGATGGATGTTTATGGATTAATTGTGAGTTATAATACATGATATGGTATTTCATGTATTGGGGTGTCGAGTACATGATGTAGTATTTCATGTATCGACGGGGCGACATATGATGTGGTATTTCATGTAATGGATTGAGCAGTATTCGTCCGCCTTGGTTCGGGATTTTGGGTTTACGCCAATAGATCTATGTGGTTGGGGTCGGTAGAATTATGTGATATTTAATTTATCGGAGGTCATTAGGATTATGTGGCATTTAATCCTAATGACGAGTCATTGTATGTGATATTAATTCTAATGATGTGGGTTAGATTAGGCGATTTAATCATAACGGTGGTTTTACCGATAAGGATTATGGGTGATTTAATCCTAATAGACGGTAAACCAGGGTGAGATACCTGATATTGGTTCTCACGGGGACTTAGCATATTAGATTCATGTGATATTGGATTCTAATATGCTAGGTCGTTTGACGACTTAACTCGATCGAATCCGGGGATAATTGGATTTCGACGGGTTAGCCGGTTGGTGACCACGTAGGATCTTGTGATGTTAGACCGGGGATGTTATTGAACCGAGTATTGAGCGATACCGAGCTCGAGTGATGGCCTTAAGGGCGGTAGACGGGTTGATTCGATCAAAGGAGTGATCGAAGCGATGTAATCCCGAGTAGTTCGGTTTAGGCGGAATTGAGCGGTAATTCCGGGGTTTGACGGGAGTGAGTGGAAATGCTTCGGGACGGGAAGAGATCTCAAATATTTGGGAAATTTGACGGAATTACTAAACCGAGGGAAGGAATTAATTGGAAGAATTAGATGTTGCGGTTTAGTGATTTCGGGTTGGTTTGGTTTAATTTTAATTAAACCATCAATTATATATATACATACATGTATATATATATCTCCTTCTCTTCTACATTATTCTTGAAGCTTCTTCTTCTTTCATTGGGGAGAAAGAAAAATCTAGAGAAAGAAGAGAGGAACTTGGAGAAAAACAGAGTTTTTGAGTGAACTTGAGAGGTTCGATCGGGGTATCATCCGGGCGTGGATTGAGCTGAAATTTGGAGGGTAATTTCTTCAATCTCTTGCCTAGTTATCTACCAAATTTCGTGGGATTATGTTTAGTGGTTTGAGAGTTATGGTTTTTCTTCCAAAACCGATCAAAACAGAACAGTCTCATCGGGGTTGAGTAGAGTGAGTGTTTGGACACTCAAATCCTGTTCTTTTGAGATGAAATTTGGTAGATAAGATTTTGAGAGTATGATGTTAATGATAACCGAAGGAATTTCGTAAATATTTCCTAGAGAATAAGTTATGAGCATCTAAAGTTGACCCTGTTTTTGGGAAGAGAAATCCGATTTGGGGGTTTGAGTAATCCGAGTTTGATTACTTGTTATCACCCTTTGAGAAGTGTTTTGGTGACCTTTTGTTAGGTAATTTGGTGATATATTGGTGTTGAGTTGAGTAAGAGTCAAGAAGAAGGAAGCTTAAAGTTTCGAAACCGTCAAAGTATTCTTGTACAAACCGTTGAGCAAAGGTGAGTGCGTAACCGTCGGCTTAGCTGTGTGATCTGTGAATTTTCGTGATTGATATGTGTTTAGGAACTAGTCCATTGGGTGATGATTGTGTGTGATTGAGCTCTTTCACGGTATGTATTGACTTGTTCTTTAAGCATGTATTGATTGCGTTAAATTCTTTGATCATGCGTGTAAGGCCATGGGGACGGGATGACCGCCTCACTAAGCATTATCAATGCTTACACGCCTCTTTTGGTGCAGGTAAAGAGAAGTCATAAGTCTTGGAGCTCGTGGAACCGAAGGCCGGAGAAGAGGGATGATCTAGATGTTTGACGGGTTTCGTTTCTTTTGAGTATATTATGTTCATATGTTTGGCTTGAGTTTGGTTGTTGGAACTTGCTTTTGTATGGTGGTGTAAGAATATTTGGAAGTTAAGAAAATGTTAGGGCTTGTTATTGGTTGTTGTGGCTTGCCTTGTGTTGTTTTCGGGTTACAAAACAAGGGTGGGGATCGACCGATCCAGGTCAGATCGATCGATCCTACGGGGTTATTTTCGGTCAGAAGTTTCAAGGGTAAATCGAAGGGGAGGGGATCGACCGGTCCAAGTAGGATTGATCGATCCTGTAGGTTATTTTCGAAGCAGAATTTTCTGATCAGTTTTTAGGGGTTAGGATCGACCGATCCCGGGGTGAGATCGATCGATCCTAGCGGGGTAATCTTGGTCAGATCGATCGGCGTCACTCTGTTTTGTGGTGCTCTGTTTTGCTAGTCGAGTTCGATCGATCCAAGGGAGGGATCAATCGATCCCTTAGTAGTTTGTGAACCGTTTTCAGAACAAAAGTTTTTAAAATTTCGCATTTTCTCTTATGTCCGCGGGATTCCGTTTTATGTTCCGGGGTAGGGTGTTTCACTACCACACGACATTTCAACACTAATAATGTAGTTGTTGACTTCTCTATCTTAAATTCGAAACATTTTTGATGTACAACCAACTCGACTAAATCTTGGACGTCCTGTTTACTTTCTAATTCTTGCCCTATTGTCAGTCCAATACCATCTTCCCATTCATCTTTTCCAATATTTCCAACAACTACTGCCAATGTATCCACATCTACTGCCGTTGTATCCACATCTATTGTCATTGTATTCACATCTACTATCGTTGTATCCTGCGTAATGTTAAAAGCATCATACTGAACCAGCTCATTTATACAAATGTCCAAACCCCCATACTCAACCAGCTCATGATGTTCCCATGGTTCGCATTCAGTGTTAAGAGTACATATACCATCGTTAGCTCTAGCATCACTTGCAAGCTCCTCATTTGTAACATCATATCTACTTTGACAATCGAATCTAGATAATTGCCCAAAAGTATGGATTTCTTCATCATTGTCGATCAATTCCACATGCAAAACACTTCTACATTGATATTTGTCAATATCCATTAAATATCCAAAAACATCTTCATCATCAAAGATATATGATGGCCTCTTCGGACACACTACCAAAGGAATGTAACTCAACTTCGTTGTCGCTTTATCAACCATATTTTTCATGCATATTTTATCAACCAGCCCATAATACGTGACCTCATCCAAACTTCTCTTTATGACTAAAGTGTAAATGTGAGCTTCTTTTCGATTCCAATGTACGTCATCTCCGTCATCTGAATAATATCCCCCATAATCAAAATGAATAACTGTGCTTCCTATATTATGCATTGTCGTCTGCAAAAAAAAAACCATTAAACATTACTGCATATAATAGCAGTTGTACTATATGAACTAGTTGTACCATTGATACCAGTTGTACCAGTTATACTTGTTATTCCAGTTATACCAGTTATACCAGTTATACTAGTTATACCAGTTACACGCACCATTTACACGAACCAATTATACTTCGATTTCACTTCGATTCTTCACTAAAATCAATAGATTACTCGTTAAAAACAAGTTTAATAGGTACATATAAGCATGAGTTTTCCAAATTGTGGGTTAAATATCTCAATGTTGTAATAAAAATTCTCAAATTAAAACCTCAAAAATGAAATCTATAAACTTCTACAACACAACAATAAAATCCTACACTTTTATCTGCTAATCGAAGTCACGATCTAGTCCAGATCCGGTGAGGAGGAGAAGAAGAAAAAGAAATCGCAAAGAGAGAGCAAGAAAAAAGAAGAAGAAGAGATCTCGCACAGAGAGAAAGAAATTATTGTTTGCAACTACCCATCAGGAAGAAAAGAGGAAGAAGAAGAAAGTGGATCCCACTTCATTTAACTGTCTCGCCAACTTTTTAAAATTTTTTGATTTTCTCCTTTTTAATTTATTTACTTTGTTATTTTATATAATATTTCAGTAAGGTCAAAATAAAGTTTTCATAAAAGCAAAAGAAGACTAGGTTTAGAGTTGAAAAAAAGGTTATCCAGATTAAGGGTTTTGCCAAACAGGTCATTCCAACATTTGATCCTTTTTTAGGGGTCAAAAGGGTAACTTTAAAATAACAATAAGTGGGAATTAGTGTTGTAATTAGTGTTGTAGAAATGTTGCCAATCCCTGAGAAACGTTAAGTGGGAATCCATAACAAAACCACCATGAGTTCTCCACTACACTTCATTGGCGTGATAGAACCGGCAAACACGCGAAGGGGGGGACGTTGTTGGAAATGGGGCGTGGTGATTTCTTGCAAGGGGAGGACGTCGTTGATGTATGTTGTCGGAGATTGTGGCAGCAAAATACAGTTGGAGATGTGTGAAGAAAAGGTAAACTGGTAAAGGTCACTTTGGTTGGGTTTATTTGATTGGGTTTTGATTATTGAGAATGTCGATGGGCTTTGGTAATTGGGTTTGGATTGGTAAAGGTGTAGACTCTTAATGGATTGGAATAAAGCACATTAGATTGTAGGTAATCATCGGTAAGAGTTAGAGAGAGGCATAGGTCATTAGATTTGTGATGATGATGTGTCATTATGTTAGATATTTAAAAGCTGATGTAGTGACTGCAACAATAATCCTTTCAAACTTTTAGTCCTAGTATGAGTTACTTCCAAACGTGAACGCAAATGTACATGTCAACAAATATTGAAAGCTACGTTTACAGATCAATAACACAACTAAACCAACTTCCAAATAAATACTCTGGAAGCAACAGCATATTTTAAACAAAAACAAAATAAAATTACTAATCTCTTCCCTGCTTTAATCTTTGGTTTCTAGATTTCATCAAACTTTCAAGATCGAGACAACAAAGAAGCAGAGCACAAGTGGGAGAAACTTACCATAAAGAGCAGCCTAGCGAGAGAGATGATAATATCTACAAAGAAAAACTAAATCGAATCCGAGTCATGTTAAAGAAAGAAAACCACAGTAAGACCAATCTAACTCTTATTATATCAGGCAGACGGCATGGAGGTAGATATCACAACATAGGATAGGTATTGAATTCCTTCCTGGATCTTTGTGATAGCTGTGCTTTGGTCAGAGCGAAGACTATCATTGAAGGTGCTTGCTTTTTCCTGAATGGTTGATGTTTTCAGAAGTTCATCTTTGGAATCAGCAGCAGCAGCAACTCCTTTAATCGCAGCTGAGTATGTTTCAGATACATCTGATATACCTGCAATGTGGAAAAGGGTATTTGGAAACTGTCACTTTTCTTCTAGTGTTCTCGAGTTTCACAAGTATATCTTCTTCTGCCTTAATCCCAGACACTAACTATATACAAAACTAAAACTGAGGCAAGAGAAAACCCCAAACTAAGGTGGATTTTAAGTGGTTACGGTGAGCTTTGTCAAGGTATTGAAATGGTATCAAGCCAGTATTTACGTGGAGTATTCATTACCAAAGTACCTAAGTAACCTTTAACACTCGAGGTGTTCTTAAATCCTTTGCTTTTCTGGCTGAAGAACGGGTAATTTCCAAGAACTTCCCATTTTTACAGTTTCAGTCTTTGTAGTTGAAGAAATGTTTTTTTGGGTTATATAGTAGAAGAAATGTTGCTTCTACCTTCTACTTTTACAAATGAAATGAGATATTATCGTTAAATAAGATGATTCTAGCAACCCAGGATATTTGGTAAGAAATGCGACAGAGCAGTTATAAGTCGAAGTAAGTTGAATAAATGTGGACCAACCTGTTATAAAACTGTTGGAAACTGCTTCAACATATCCAGCCATTGATTCTGCTTTGCCTTTGATCAGCTTAGCTTTCTCAGTAGGATCCTCTGGCCACTCGATTTTCAACGCCTCGGTGTCTTCATCCTGAACTTTGTTGGCATGAGATATCATGGACTTACCTAGAATAAGCAGATGAGTGACTGCAAAACAGCACATCTCTGAAAGTCTCTGCAGAACGAGATTTCATCTTAGTTGGTGGGTTTTATCAGCCAAAAAAAAAAGGAACAATACTAGTGGTAGTAGAATTAAAATTCTTAATTTCTAACAGAAATAAGAAGGGATCACTCTTCGCACATGAACTCCTTCTGAGTGAAGAGATTCAAGCCTGCCACCAGTTCGCTGGATCATATCATTTACGTTTAGTCCCGCTAAAGCATTTGTGAACCTAAAAAACATAAATTACGAGCAAATAAAAAACAGGTCAACGAAATAATCCATACACATTTATCACGTTTTCTTAAAAATGAGAAATTTCCTGACGCAAGATTCCCAGTTTCTAATTTTCACCTTCTCTTATCATATATAGGATTGCATTTAGTAATAGATATGAAGGGACAACTGATTCCTATAACATTCTTGGGCATTGAAGGGACGTATTGTGGTGATTTGATGAGAAAATACAGACAATGGAGACTGATGGAGAAAATCAAAATGTATAATCTGATAGATGGAAAGGGAAACAATCACAATTACCCAGCAGCCATATCAGCAGCTTTGCTGACACTCGAGTTATGCAGATTCTTCATGTCATCATCATTGCCTTCAGTTTTGATATCTATTTTCTTCCCTTTGTCAGACTCTGCTTTACTTCCACTCGTTTCATCAGCGAAGCTGAACAGTTGCTGGATTTGTTTGAGCTTTCCATCATACAACGATTTCTGATCTGGTGACAATTTCCCCTTTCTCCTGTTGAACAACAGAGTATAGTGGCTTGCCAATGCTTCCAATTCCTGAAATCACCATGCATCAAGAAATTGAGGGAAGGCAAAATCGATTATCCTAGAATGAATAGATAGGTGATTTCAGAGATAAGTAGGTTACCTCAAGCTGCTCAGGACCACCATAAATGTAAAAACATCGATCAAATGTCACTTCCTCAAGCACTTGATCCTTAAAGTCTACCCTATTCTTCTCAACTCCAAGACCAGTCTCTGTAATCAGTAAATCCATGGTCTCCTTGCCCACAAATTCAAGTACTTGCATTCCTTTAGTAGTTAATGCTTTTCCTGTCTGCAGATCAGAAGTATGGGCTAAATGAAATGTTAAGCTAAGAAAGACAGAAGACGATACAAAGAGCACAAACCTCCAGTAGAGACGGTGCACCAGATCCAGCTTCCCCAGGCAAAGGGCCTTGTTGGACACTGTTTTCAAGCCTACAAAAGAAATAGTGGAGCATCAAAAACAAGCTCTTCTTCCTAGGGGAACTGGTCTGTACTGAAGAAACACACGACCTATGGGTTCATTAAGCCACCGCAGTCTCACTAGTCATCGGAAAACAATGTATTCATATATTCAGGAAACGAAAAAGATAGCTTGCCCAACATTTTATTTGTAATGAACCTAAACGAGCACGCTAATTTACTAAAAGAAGAATCTACTAAAAATAATCTGAGGATGTTCATTGTGTGGCGTGTCAACAGAATATTAAATGCTCAGACCCTTGTAATATGCAGAAACGGAATGCTAAACAATTGAAGTCATTAATTTCGGTGACGACTTTCCTTAAGAAAATTCATGGAGCATTGATAAATCCATTAAATTACAACACTCTTACTGATGGATTACTTTCCTGCTTTCAGGGTATAAACTCAGTGACCTCAACCATTTTCGGTCAAAAAGTTAAAAGAAACAGTTAAGATTAAAGCTTTCAGTAATACAGAGACAAATTAAAAGAAACATACTTTTGCACCAAACTTGTGCCCCCTTTTAACGCATTTCCAAATGCCTGCCAAGCTCCAGAAGTGAAACTCTCAACTGAATCATCGAAAACCTTCAAACCCTGGACGACGTAAGATCGAGATATTATGTAAATTCTTACATATAAGCAAATGATGAATAATGACTTGAGCCCACGACAAAACAGCAGAAAATACATATGGAGGAACAAAGTTCTATGTAGGAAAGAGCAATAACGCATTTACATGGACAATGAATTGCGCATAAGAAGTAAGAAAAACTTGCCTGGCTAAGAAGTGACTCTTCACTTGCACCCTCCAATCTCTCGAGAGCTGACTTCTTTAACTTCGCATTCTCATCATCACTATCCTGCTCTGTATCCAGTTCTTCATTTTTCTCTTCTTCCTTGGCAGAAGATTCAGAGTCTTCATCTGCTTCTCCCATATCTGCAATGCTTTTAGCTGCTTTCTCTGCCACTGCTGCAGCCTACAGGGGAGGAGAAAATCAGGGATCATTATTCATAAAAAGGATGAATGTTTAAGATTTGTAAACGAGTCTGGGTCAAAGAACTTGTTTCAACAAACCAAGTTTCCTTAAACAAACAGCCAAAACATTATGTACTGAAATAAACAGACATCGTACCAGAATCTCTCAAGATAGAAACGTACATTTTCTTTCTAAAGTAGGCTGGGATACATAATAAATGGAACCATAAACACTTTTGTATAATCCCACCAGATTATTCCTAATATACCAAATCAATTCTAGGTACATGAAATAACCACGAACATAGACAAACCCAATTTATTCAATAGGTACGAAATAGTTCACTCCACAAGAAACTCATGACAACATCTAAATACAAATGCAGAGTTCCAGTGAGTTAACAATACCATAAAAGCGCTACCATTTGGTACCATACGCTTCGGATCCAATCTCTAAGGCATTACCAGAAATCACTAATTCATAAAATTAGGTCAAAAGTGGAGTGTGAACATACATTTCGGGATATCTCTTCCGCAGCTTTTTGAAGATCCGAGAGCACAGAGAAGCCAGAAAAACCCCAGCCCCATCCACCGGTATTCTTCGGTGGCGCATCCGCATCTGCAGCTGCCGATTTCTCAATCTCGGACTCCTCTCCCTTAACCGATTCTTCTTTAACCGAGGATGATTTCTCCTCCTGCATTTGCTTGTCTTCCTCCATCGTCGTTAACAATTTCGATATCAAATTAGGATTTCCCAAAATCGGATTTACCAGAAATGAGATATGAGCGATTAGGGTTGTGAAGATGTCGAAGGAAAGAAATGGAAATAGGATTCGAATCAAAAACTGTAATTCAGTTAGCTGAAACTCAAAGACTTAACCAGGAAATCATACGCTTATGCTTCGTCGTGCAGCAAAAGCATCCCTTACCATAATACGCCGTCGTTTTGTATTACCGTTCAACTTGTGTATACCTTTCTTCGTTGGCCCAATATGTTCCCAAAGGCCCAATAACTTTGCTAAACTAGAAAACGATCTTTTTTCCGAAGAGAGATTATAAAACTTGTGAAAAGGTTTAACGAATTAAATCCTAGAAGTAGAAACTAACAAAATATCTTTGGATATTAAGCTCAGACGAATAAGAGGCAACAGTGACACCCATTTTGTGTTATTTGGAACACGTGACATAATCCCAAAATTTTATTTAATAAATATTTTTTAAGTATCTTGGAAAACGATAAAGTCTTTGAAAACATAACTAGAATAATGGAAAACCAACTTGAAATCATAACTTAACATAAACGAGTCTTATACGTAAGGAGTTAAAGCACACTAAAACATTATCTTAGTAATACCAATTGTATTAATAATACCCTACTAATTGTACCTGTTTTAACAGTAATAGAGCCAACCTAATTTTTATAGTGTCATTCACCGAACCCAACATTAATCCACTGCTATCCATAAATTACAAATTAAGCTTTAATCGTAAAAATCCACCTGAAACGAGCTTCAATCAACTTCCAATGGTAATCCCGAACTCAAATAAGTTTCAATGTCGGACACGAGCTCAATTAAGCTCGTTTGATACTCCAATGGCAGACAGAAGCTCGAATAAGTTTCAAACGAGCTTCAAAACGAGCTGCAACTCCAATAGCGGATGGACTGGATCAATCGGGATCAAACTTGTAAAAGGGAAGAAGAGGGAAGAGAAAGAAAGGTGAGATTGGTTTAATTGTTTTGGTTTAATTGAAGGGAGGGGTAAATTTGAGTTTTGAAGTTTAAGTAAAGGGTGGGGTATGAAGAATAAAGAGGAGTGTGATAGAATAAGTTCTGATGTTTAGGAGCATTTGAGGTTTTGACCATTTGATATTTAGTTTACTTGTTTTACTAGATAATAGTAGTTTGCGAGCCATCCAACCAATCCACAGGCAAAATTCATTAAACCTGCAATCCACCACATACTGATTCGCAAAGCTCGCTTTTTTCCATACCCACCAAGATAGGGGGCGGTTGGCCTTGGCCTACGTTGTTTTGTGCCGTTTCGACTTAATGACACTTAAACGAAAAACTTGTGAACAAATGTTTGAAATGAAGCTGCCAAATTTTGTTAGTGTCCCAATTATAGATTATTATACACTGAGCAGATTCACTCACTATTTTATGGGTTTATGTAATTTAGTCCAATATCTTTCTTTGTTGGCCCAATAGCTTTGCAAAACAAAGTCAACTATTTAAAGACTCGCTCACTCTGTTAGTCTAGACTTAAAAGAAATATGGGATCGTGATTCGTGAGATCGAAGCCATATCTTCAGCTAGGTTGATCGGTAGTTTTCAATTCACCTAAGAAAATATATTTATTAACGAATAAGATATCGCAAATAAGGAGATTCTAGGATACCATCGTAAACGGTCTTAACGCACAAGAGAAGAAGCATAACAACTCCTTTGTTTTGGAAGTGTTAAAATCTTTTATGGACCAAAAAGATGTTATAAACTGTTACTACACAAACTTTGTACGATTCCTCGTAATTAAGGAGTTAATGCCACTACGATAGATACATTGCCCTCCCTTTCTTTTTCTTCTTCTTCTTCTTCTGTCTTCTTCAATTTTGTTATCTTCTGTTTTACTCATGACGTGATTCATATAAAGACTTCAATCTCTCTAATATTAGTAGCCTGGGAACATTGGTGGTGGTGGCGATGCATATTGGTGGCCGATAAATGGTGGAATGATGAATTCTTCACTTGGAGGTGGTGCTTCTACTGTCCGTGTCGGTGCTCGTGGCGGAGGAGAGTTGACCGGTGTTTGTGTTGGTGGTGAACTCATCTTTGGCGGTAAATACGTAGGAGAGTAGACTGGTGGTGGTGGTGACTTTACTGGCGGTGGTGGAGGAGAATGTACTGGTGGTGGTGGGGAATATACTGGCGGTGGAGGGGAGTGGACAGGTGGTGGTGGAGAGAATACCGGTGGAGGTGGTGAATGGACTGGTGGTGGTGGCGGTGGAGAATAAACCGGTGGTGGTGGTGAATAGACTGGCGGTGGAGGAGAATGTACTGGCGGTGGTGGTGAGTGGACTGGTGGTAGCGGCGGTGGAGGTGAATGGACTGGTGGCGGTGGAGAATGTACCGGTGGTGGTGGTGAATGGACTGGCGGTGGAGGAGAGTGTACTGGTGGTGGTGGTGAATGTACTGGTGGTGGTGGTGAATGTACTGGTGGTGGTGGTGGTGAATAAACTTGTGGTGGAGGCGGTGGAGAATATATCGGCGGTGGTGGTAGTGGAGAGTGAACTTGAGGCGGAGGAGGAACCACTCTGGGATGTGGTTGTTGTGGCGGAGGTGGGCTACGCCGGAACTTTACAGGAGACTGATAATGTGGGTCATTTGGTTGCGGTGACTCTTTCGGTTGTTGTGGTTTATGAACCGGTGGTGGGGGTGGTGGAGAATATACCGGTGGTGGTGGTGGAGGAGAATGTACCGGTGGTGGTGGTGAATAGACTGGTGGTGGTGGTGAATGGACCGGAGGAGAAAAAACTGGTGGTGTAGGCGGTGGAGAGTGAACCACCGGGTTATGTGGTTGCTGTGATGGAGGCGGGCTACGCCGGAACTTCACAGGAGACTGATTATATGGGTCATTTGGTTGTGGTGACTCTTTCGGTGGTTGTGGTTTATGAACCGGCCTAGTTGGCACAGGTGATGGGGACTTTGAAGGCGTAACGTGGCTAGAACCACCAGCGCATTTGTCCATACTACAATCGACTGGACGGCTAATCACGACCGCACATTCCTTGGCCGATCGTTGTTTAGGCCGATCTGGCAAGCAATTACGTGTATCATCCAATGCGATCTCCTTGCGACTACCTGGAACACACGAATCGCCTTGTCCGTTGAAGTAATTGTAGGCGTACGTCAAGTTAACCAGTTTAGGCAACTTGCAGATATTCTCCGGTACAAACCCTGTGAGTTTATTCCCAGAGATATCAAACTCTTCGACACCCGTAAGCCCTACAAAGCTTGGTGGTAGATCACCGGTGAAGGAGTTCATGCTAGCGTCAAACACGTTTACATTGGCTAGCTTCCCGATCTCTGATGGGAAACAACCGCCGAGACTGTTGTCCTTAAAGATAATTTCGTTGAGATTCTTCATATTTCCAATACTTTTAGGGATACAACCGCTGAATTTGTTGTGAGCAAAGGTCACGACGGAGGCTGAGGATTCTCCGAGGGAATCAGGAATGGTAGACGTGAATCTGTTGTTGTTCAAGAAAATGGCATCGAGATCCTTCTTGAAAAGCTCAGGAGGGACTTGACCTTCGAAATCATTGTATCTGAGGTCGATGTACTTAACGGCCGGCCATGAGAGGACAAGGGAAGGGAAAGGTCCAACAAACCGGTTGTTGCTGACATCGAACTCATGCATTAGTCTCAACTTCTCGAAACTCTTTGGTATGATACCACAGAACCGGTTCGAATTCAAATGGAACATCGCCACGTCGGTCATCAAACCAAGCTCAGCCGGTAAATGCCCTGCGATATCCGCCCCATTCAAATCAACCCCCGCCACAACTGCGACGTTAGGATCATCAAGAGCTGGGGCACAGAACACGCCCGTGTACCCACACACGCGCGGGCCATGCCAGTTTCCTGTGGTGTTAAACGGGTCTGAATACACCGCCTTTTTCCAGGCTTGGAGAGCGATATACGCTCTCTTAAGCCTATGATTCGCAAATGTCACCTTAAGATCAACCTCATACTCAATATCATCGGGAAGTTCGCCATTTTCAGGTAATGTCAAGAGTTGTCGCTGTGCAATAAAGGAGGCTTCTGCATCGGTGAGAGCTAAAACAACAGAGGAGAAGAAGAAGAAAAGAGAAAAGAATAGAAGGAAGCAGCCAAAGGGCGGTAAAGAAAATGGAGGTTTAGTCATGGCTTTGAACAAAACCTTGGAAAATATACCCAAGGCTGCTTATAGATATGGGCATAGAAAGGTTCGATGAAAACACCAAAGGGTTATTATTAATAATGCCAAACGATTTTCATTTTGCATCACCAAACATTGTTTTGCCTATATTTAGACTCTTGTTTTGCTTTTAAGGATTTTGCTTCACATCCGGAGAACAAACATTATCAAGAATAGAAATCTCTTTGTAACCAAAACAGCGTAGTACTATAATAGGCACACGGTATCAAAAACAAACTGAACATTCGCGAACATCAAGCAATAGCAACCACATTTCTATGGCAATATGATCACATCTTAACAAAGAGACATTATATGATCTAAACAAAACCAAGAACTATATTTACATATAAGTGTGAAAAGAAGACAACTTTCGCAATCAGTTTCAGTCGGTTTCGTGGTCAGGAGCGTGAGAGAACCAAGCAGGGATAGTTCCTTTAGTTCTAAGTAATCTAGTGAAAGCGGAATCAGGCATTCTCGATTTCTCTTCTTCCTCCAATTCTTGTTGAGATTTCGGCAAACCATCGGGAATATGAATATGTAATTTCATTCCTTTCTCTCTATCTGATTCTCCTCCTCCTACATCTACATCTAAACCATTCTTGGTTTTGTTGTCTTTCTCCATTGAAGCAACACCATGTAAACACCCAATTAACGATTTCACACCTCCTGTTTGCAAGATTAGATTCTCAACTTCAACCTTTGGCTTCTCTCTCTGCAATTACATAATCACAAAACGGGAATGTATAAATGATATAATCCTCAAGTAAAACCAAAATTTGGATTCTCAATTGCAAAATATAGAATTCTTACTTCGAGAGCTTTGAGTTCAAAGTAAGCTCTCCAGCAACTGTAAGACTCATCACCTTCAAGCGTCGAACAGTAATCTGAAAAGAAAAAAAAAATCAAAACATGTTTCAAAGATCTAAGAACATCAACCAACGAGATCATTCTATATAGATACGATTCATTGATGTAAATGTTACCTGAGAGTTCGGTTTCGGCTTTTTCAATTAACGGCGGATCTTGAAGAATCCGGTCGAATTTTCCCCGGCTGAAGTGTTCAAGCTTGGGGACGTCTCTGGTATTTGAACATCGAACCACCGGGAAGGATCTCGCCGGAAAACAAGACGGTGCGACGAACTTGGTGTCATTAAACTCAATAGGGAGATGAAACGAACGAAGAGTCACAGACTTTATCATCTCTACTGAAGATATTATCAAATTTAACCAGAAAAATTGAGGAGGAACTTAAAGAGTTATATAACTTCGAAACTAGGAGTGAAGTGGATAAGGATTGATTTGAGATATTTTTAATTTATAAATTTGTGTATATTCAGTATTTCAGATAAGATTATAAATATCTCACCACGTTGGCAAGAAGAAATTCCAAAAAGACGATGTTTTTATTTGTCAAACTTTTTTTTTTTTTTAATAAGTGATAAGATCAAGAGTTAATTAGGTCTATAACTAAAATTAATTTTAAATTATTTTGTAAAAAATTATTAAATTAAATAAATATTTTTAAATATTTTAGTAGTATATTATTGTATAAATAATTGAAATCTAAAATTAAGTTTTTTACATATTTATGTTACTAATTAATTATGTAGTTAAAATAATATCTTTTTAAAACAAAAAAAAATTTTAATCAAATTTAGAAAACAATAAAACCCGCAATAATTTTATGAAATATTTACTTACTCCATTTTTCATAAATAAATAAAGCTAATTTAGGTAAGATTATAATCTAAGGCAGTTAATATATGATTGATCTAATGACATATAACGTAATTAGTCTAGTAATTAATGTCCTATAAAATATATTCTCTGAAAATTATTCTGGCGACGACACACCAGCATGTCAGTATTATAATATTCCACGTAAACATAAAGTTATTTTGTTAAAATGATTCTCAATTAATATATATATATGGGATTAAGCATGCTAAAGTAGAAAATAAAAGAAGTAATCATATGGGGTTTTGACTAGTAGTTCTGTCAAGTGGGCTGACCCGCGATCCGCAACCCGTCAATCTGCGGGTTTTAACAATATTTTACTAATCCGAACCCGTCCCGCATAAGTGTCGAGTTTTTTTCAACCAACCCGTATCCGCCCCGCGGGTTATCCGCCAAAACCAAAAATAAGTGAAAACTCCGCAAACCCGCGAAAAAATCCGCGTAAACCCGCAAACCCGCAAACCCGCAAATCCGCAAAATTTCTATGGACTTTTTATGTTTTGGGTCTTTTTGAAAAAAAAATAAATGGGCCTAAATCCAAAAAAAAACTTATGCGATGATCCGCGAGGTTCAATCCGCTAAGCCGCAAAATTTCTCAATCCGGCCCGCGAGACCCGCAAGAAAGTGGTTTCATTTTGATGAATCCGAACCTGCCCCGCAGTAGGTTAAAACTCGCAGGGCCTGCGGATGCAGATCAAAATTGACGTGACTAGACGAAACCATTCTTAGGCGTTGCAAAGAGAGGAAATCATTTTTGTTTTGCTTTCTTCTTTATGTTTTTTATAAAACATTTTTTCACCCCATATTATTTTCTACAATAAAGTATAACCTCTATAAATTAATACTTTGATAAACCAATATATTTGTTTTTCAATCTCAAATTGATTTTTCAAGCTAATAAATATATCAATAATTTTATAAATATCATAATCTAGATATTATTAATTTGTAGAGGTTTTAATGTATATTTTTTTAAAAAATTGATTAATTCCAAATTTTTTAGAAAAAAAATAATTAATTTTAGGAATACATTGTAGTTTGAATTTTTTTAAACGGACAAAAATTTCTTAATAATAGTTAAATAAATATTAAGATAAATGTCTCATATTATATAGTAAAGTAAATATAAAATTAAACTGTATGGAACAAAGTGATTATAGTGGTCGTGGTGGTGGTAGCGGTGTTGACGGAGATGACGGTGGTTGCGGTGGTGGTGGCGGCGGCTATAGTGATGGTGGTAGTGGTGGTGGTAATAAGGATTTTATATAAAATAGGGGTAAATTTGGTAATAATAAATAAAATACACATCGAGTGGTTAGATAGTTAATCTAGTTATTTTAGGTTAGTTTTGCCAAATCCCTAAGATCAAACATACAAAAAATAAATAAATAAAAATACACACCAAGAACACACACGCGTGAAACCTAATATTACATTGATAACAATATGCCATGGAAGATTAGTGAAGAATAAGGTTATGTCTCCGTGAACATATGTCGCAATTAGGATCAACAATTAGGATCGATAACGAAAATATGCGTGAAGAGAAATTTTTAGAAAGTCTGCCGAATTCTGACTATTATTGTTTTAGACTCTTATGAACTCCAAAAACATTAAAAAAAAAACTCTACAAAATTTCCAATTCTTCTAGCTTCTCGCCAAACTGAAGATGCATAAACGAATAAATGGGATAAATAGAGAACATGTAAATAGAGAATTGGTAGGTCTATTTTCTACATCAACTTGCCAAATTCTTTAGAGCTCCAAACAGAATGACTTCATCTTCGGATCACTTCAACTTCTATTTCTTACAAACCAACTCTTAATAAAAGATTTCTGAAACCAACGAGCTATATCATTCGACTCCTCCACCATCTCGGATCTACGCCAATTTGTTTCGAAACCCAAAGAAACCGTGGAGTTTATTCAATCAAAACCAAACAAAGGACACAGTCGCACTACTATTTACTTTAAAACTTCGAAGAACGTTACCAAAAACGCATTTTTTAAAGGGATTTTCTCACAAAATATCTTAATATTGTAACCATATTTGAAAGCCATTTTCATTCTTAATTACATATCAAGTTTGACTGGTAACAATAATATAAGGTAGTAAACAATGTAATAGTTATTTTATAGCCGATCAAAAAATTGTACATATTTGATACTAAAAAAATGTAAGCATTAAAATTGAATAGAGTAAGTGTTATATTAGTAACTTGAAAATTGTCGAAGGGACTAAGGAGTTAAAAATTATCGAAGGGACTGACTAAGGAATTGAAAACAATTCCGCAGACAAAACGACACCGTATTGGTTTCCGCGCTATGTCCAGAGCAATTGTCAAGGCAGTCTAATAAAAAAAAAAGATTCCACGGCAAAAAAAAAAAAAGCCAGATAGGTGGAAGAAGGAAGAATCCACCATGTTTGATCATTTACTGTTGATTCAAATCTCAACGATCTTGGTGTCCAGCTTCAGTTGAAATCTCCCAATTCTAGCATTTCAATTTCATCACAGTAGCTAGGGTTTTCAAGAAATTCGCTTCTTCGTCCTTTTGAGGAGAAAGCTAAAATTGGATCCAATTTCGTGACGATTGGATTGGTATTATCGCTGGATTAGTCTCCAATTTTGACGTTTTTGAAAGTGGGAAGAAGAATTGAAGACGAAGATGAAGGCGATGGAGACTATACAGGATCTGATCGAAGAGGCTAAAGTACGAACCGTATGGTGGGGCTTGTGCATCTTCTCCGTCACCTATTTCTTGACCCGTATGCCAATTTTGAACCTTTTCTCTTCGATTTTGCTGTTTCGTGCTTTCCTTTTTTTTCATTTCTCACTACCTAATCTTAGATAGGAACTTCTATAATGGTATCACTTTTTCTGCAAAATTACACGTTTAGGATAACTTAAAGATCACTTTGTAATACAAATTCACTTTATTTATTAGTCTAGGGCAATTGGTTACTACTCTGTTCTTGTTTTCTTTGTTTGGTGTCAAGTTTAATCTTTTTACACGTTGTTTCTCTCTATATCTTATGGTGTTGGTAGTAAGATAGTGTTTTGTTCGACTATATTCATGCTAATCTCCTGCCTTTTTTTCTTGTTTGGGATGCTTTTGTGTTTTCATGCAGATACAAGTAAATCTATGTGGATGAATTTGCCAATGGCAATCCTCATTCTTGGCGGTATGCGGATTCTTTTGAATCAGATTGAGTTCAGATGGAAAGTTGTGCCAACTCCAAGACAGAGTCAGTTATCTTATCTTGAGAAGAAGCAGTTGTCCGTGAATGATGCACGTCTTTCTGGTATCCCACCTCCTCCAAGGTGGAAGAAGAAAATCGACTCTCCTGTAGTGGAAGCTGCGATAAATGATTTTATTGACAAGATCCTTAATGATTTCGTGGTGAATTTGTGGTACTCTTTGATTACGCCGGATAAAGAAGCGCCTGAACTGATACGTGCAGTAATCATGGATGCTCTTGGTGAAATTTCAGTAAGGGTAAAAGAGATCAACATTGTTGACTTGCTAACCAGGTACCGTTCTTTATTTCTCTTCCCTTACGTCAATAAAACTCTGGCATTTCACCAGCAAAAGTCTCGCGTTTTCATTGGATCATTACTGGTTGATAATGAAATCAATGCCTAATTGTGCAGGGATATAGTTGATCTGATAGGTGATCATTTGGAAAGTTTTAGAAGAAACCAAGCTGCTATAGGTATTGATGTTATGAAGACATTATCATCTGAGCAGAGAGATGAAAGATTGAAATTCCATCTTATGGCTTCTGGGGAACTCTATCCTGCACTAGTGTCACCGGAGAGTGAGTACAAGGTATGAGGGATAGTTCTGATGAAAATTACGCGGCCTCTTAGTTTCCCTCCTAATTTGGTAACTCTATACTTATATGCTCTTTGTTTGTTTAACAGGCTCTTCAGAAAATAGTTGCTGGCATATTATCTGTGGTTCTCAGACCACGAGAAGCTCAGTGCCCTCTTGTTCGAACTATAGCTAGAGAGATTGTTACTTGCTTGGTAATTCAACCTCTTTTGAATTTAGCATGCCCCGAGTAAGTACTGTACCTATCTCCGTCTTCCAGAAAGTTATATTTGGTATCAAAATCTACCTTCCAGTCTTTTCCTTGACCGATGTGTATAATGCAAACTAGCTAGGGACAACTTTTGATTTCAGAGTTTCAATTGATAAAATCTAATTTACCAGGAAAATGACTGCAGATAAATATATCATTTTTCCTGGGTTCTCCTCAGTGCTTGCCATTTACTTCAAACTCTGTCTTTAATTTTTCTATGGTAGAGATGCCAATTTTTCTTTTTTTCCCCAGGCGTATCAATGAGGTGATTGAGATCATTATCAATCTTATTAAAGAGGGCAACTTTGAGCAGTTTACGGGGGAAGAACAGAATGTCAACTCTGCCCCATTGTCAGCCTTCGATAATCAAGCAAAAAATATGAATTTGACAAAAGCTAATGAGCAGAAATCACCATATATAGATGACAGACACCCAGAGCTACACGTTCAACAGCACTCTGCTGATTGGGCTCGGATGCTAGAGGTTGCGACGCAAAGGAGAACAGAGGTTCTTACTCCTGAAAACCTTGAAAACATGTGGACGAAAGGAAGGAATTATCAAAAGAAGGAGTACAAAAAATCTCTCAAAAAGGGTTCCTTGGTTAGTAATTCGATAGAGGCCAAACAGAAAAATCAGAGCTCCATATCGAGAACTTCTAATGGCGCAAAAGAAAATGCAGTGGCACAGTTGCCACCTAAAGCAAGCGTTGATAAGCAGTCACAAGCACAGATGGCTGAGGAATTTAGTAAATCATCTTCATATGAAGGAGGGCATCACATTTATGAGGCTGATGTTAGAAAGGAATCTCGTTCAGATGGAAATAAAAATAGGCTTAAGAGATCCAATAGTACATCAGATCTTAATCTACGTCCTGAAACTAGTCTGGCACTATTAGGAGTCAGTGAGGGGCCTCTAATCACAGAATTCTACACCACAGATTTTATCAAGCACAATGATAACTATAGAAGTGATAATAAATCCCCAAGCATTGTTCTTCACAAAGAGGGTCAGCACTGCCTAAAGCTCAAATGTCGAGTAAGCTCCGGTCATGATATTACTTTTGGATTTTGATATCTATTTACGGTTTCTTAAATTTTTGTTTCCGTGACAGACATGCACTTGACCTCTTCCATTTGTGTGTGTGTGTTTTGCAAAAAATTATGCTATTAGCTTAAGATTATTATTCTTTTTGTTTTCAAAGGTTCTTGAAGATTATTTCCTACGTCTGTGTGTGGCTGCAGGTTCTTGGAGCTTATTTTGAGAAGCTTGGATCAAAATCATTTGCAGTATATTCTATTGCGGTGACAGATGTGGAAAACAAAACTTGGTTTGTTAAGAGAAGGTATTTTTCTTATCATTTCTGATAACGGGAAAATCATATTAGTGCATCATTGAAATTCTTTACTCATGTCACCAGCTTTTGATATTTATTTTCGTCAAAAGGCAAAAGATTGCTGCAATATTTATTTTAAAATATTTATTTGCTTCCCTTCAGATACAGTAATTTCGAGCGATTACATCGTCAACTCAAAGAAATCCCGAACTACAACTTACAGTTGCCTCCCAAGCGTATTTTCTCATCAAGCACCGAAGATGCTTTTGTTCATCGTCGCTGTATTCAGCTGGACAAGTATCTACAAGTATTATTTATCCCCTTAGCAACTTTTAAAACATATTTACCATCAACATTCTCTTATAAGGGATATTTTTTCCTTGTCTGCAGGATCTCTTGTGTATAGCTAATGTTGCTGAACAGCATGAAGTTTGGGATTTTCTAAGCGCAGCCTCTAAGGTGTGGATCTGATTAAGTGCAACCCCCAAATTTCATTACTTTCTATTTTCATTTAGTTGGATGATCTAATGATTGTCTTTTTTTTTGTTCTGTAGAATTATTCTTTTGGAAAGTCTTCATCAGTGATGAAAACTCTTGCAGGTATTGTTCGCTGCTGTTTTAGTAAAATGTTGCTGTATATAAAAGTCAGCCCTCGCCTTCTATTCCATTTATACAAAACCCTAATCCGTCTTGTTATGCTAAAAAACTGAATTCTTGAAAAACAATCAGAATGGAGAGAGAAGTGTATATTTTGTTATCTGGTTGCTTTACTTTTCCATTTTACTAAATTGTTTTTCTTGGAATTGAGCAGTTAATGTTGATGATGCCATGGACGATATTGTACGTCAGTTCAAAGGTGTCTCAGATGGCCTTATGCGCAAGGTTGTAGGATCTCCACTTGAAGAAATTGATCATGCTCCTGCCCGCCACCTCTCCTGGAGTGTAAATGAATTAAGCACTCAGCTCTCTAAGGAAAGTGCAACTGGATCTATGCACAGCAGCATTTCTGATACTGAAGACATCGACAAACTTGGAGAGAACGCCCAAGGGGAAGGTAGATTTGATTCAGAAGCTAATGGGTGGCACTCAGATAATGAATTGAACTCTAAGTATTTTCCACCGAGAGTGGTTAGACGTCTTAGAGAGCCTGAGAAATTGCCCTCAGAGAAAGAAAATGATTTTAAAGCAAAATCTGAAGTTTGGGGGTCCACGGATTTGCAGCATGCTGATCCATTGACAGCTTTAGTCCACAATCCTACTGGCATGCCACCCGAGGTACACCATATGCCCCTAAAGTCTCCCTTGCACAATCTACAGTTTTATATACATTGATTAGACTTTGTCATTTGGCTTATGTATGTTCCCTAACTAAAACAATTTCATGACTGCACATGCTGCCTTTCACGCACCTGAAATTGAATTATGCTTAATCATACATATGACCAAAGAGATTTTAGCCTACTATTTTGGAATCATCTAATTCTGGATATCGTCATACTTATCCTCTGTTTTTCATTACAGTGGATGCCGCCCAATGTCAGTGTGCCAATTTTGAACTTAGTTGATAAAGTTTTTCAGTTAAATAGAAGAGGTTGGTTAAGGTGAGACAAAGTAGTTATTTTTTCTGATTTTATTTGTCTTCGATCATACTATTTATTTGACTAGGTTCCATATCAAATGGCATTTTCGAATAATTTTAATATGGTGTCATTATAGGAGGCAAGTTTTCTGGATATCAAAGCAAATATTACAGTTAGTTATGGAAGATGCTGTGGATGACTTGCTCCTGAGGGAGATATGTTGGCTGCGGAATGAAGACACAGTTGCTCAAGGAATTCGCTGGGCTCAAGATGTAAGAACTGGGTTTTCTTTGATCTCGTGCTGAAGTCAACTGAATCTTCCTTCACCTTTTTCTGTAATCTTAGACCGCCATCATGTTTGATTTTGCGCTAAATATATTGTAACTCAAGTAGAAAAGTCGATGATGATTCAGGAAAATCATTATGCCAGACATGCTTAGTTTTACTCTGATTGTGGCCAGAAGCCAGAGCAAATAATCTTACTAGTGGAGTGATCGCTCTTTTTGCTGCTTACAATTTACATTTTCTCTCCAGATTCTTTGGCCAAATGGCGTATTCTTTACAAGAGTGAATGACAGTCAAGAGGCATCAGATGAGACCGACCCCAGTGAAAAAACTTTCCAAATGGCCGGCCAACTTGGTGGCATGAAGGTAGCTAAACCCAGTTCCTTTGAGCAGCAACTTGAGGCTGCACGTAGAGCTAGCGAAATCAAGAAATTCCTTTTCGGTGAGTATCTTAGGCCCCCTCCAATTGACGTATTGAGTTAGTATAGTCTCAGCGGAATTAACATTTTGGTGTTTGATCAGATGGTGCCCCAACAGCCTTAGTGAGCTTGGTAGGGCACAAGCAGTACAGGAGATGTGCGAGAGACATCTTCTATTTCACTCAGGTTAGGATTACTCTCTGTCTCACATTTGAAACTTGTATTATTTTTGGTGCAAAGGGTTTCATTAGGTTGTTGCATCATCATCCATCATTATTGTCTGACTAATACTTGACACATAAATCATTGATCGCAGTCAAACGTATGCATTAAGCAACTCACATTTGCAATACTGGAGCTGCTACTCCGATCAGTATTCCCCGAGCTGCAAGATCTTCTAAGAGACATAAGGGAGAATCCGCACGGTCGGTCAGAGTAGATAACTCATGTTTATATGGAGGAGGTAGCCTATGATTGACTTGATCCAGTTTTATCTTTCTCTATGTCAATTTTTGATTTTTTTTGTTTCTAAATCTTGGGGATTTTTTGGGAGTTCTTTTAATATTCTTCCATGTGTATAAAAACAAGTGCTAGTATCAATCTGTGAGGGTTTTGAATACAACAGTGACAAAAGGGTTCTTGTATATAAAACCTCTTGTGTGTGGAAAATAGTCACTGAAATGTAGTTTTGGTTTGCACTCTCGGAAAAATTACTTGTAGAGGGTCAGTTATTTGCTTCATCATTGTAACTCGTTGGGAAGACATGAAAGTTCAAAACCTATATAGGAACCTCAATTACATAGTACTTGCATTACACTTTTTCTCTCTTAAAGCAGCCCACCACTTAGAGAATCTACAGCATTTGCGTAGAGGTCAGTAAGCGAGTACTCCCTCAGATTTTTTACCTCGTACCAAGTGTTCAGTGACTCGAGGTTCTTGTCTGTTCCCGAAAACGCTACCTGAATTCCAATGTTGCAGTTAGCTTCACCTCCATTAGCCTTGCACTTTGATGTTGGAACCGCACAATCCGTCCCATTCAGACACACGGAAGAAGTTCCTCCTTTGCACGAATCACATCCGAAGCTCTTCCAGAACAGATTTTGCAACACTCCCTTCTGAAATTCCATTACCTGCAATACATTTGCCAAATTCAGTGATTCAATGCTCTATTATTATATGTTATCTTGCATGTTTGTTTCCAAAGGGGTGTAGGGTTATTCATTACCAGTGTGAAAGCTGTGATTGTGTTGCTTCCATCTGCGACCTTCACAGGATAAGATCTTGCTGCGTATTTCGAGCCCGCGAATCCCACCATGTATCCTCCTGCTTCACTCTTCTCACAAGAGACATCCCAAATAGGCTTTACTTCTTCAATCTTTGTGATTGTGTCTCATTAAGATTACATATACAGAGAAAGACTTACCGGGTTAAACTTACTTGTGTCGATGGAGAGAAGAGAGATTTCGTCCGCCTTTGGTCTAAAAAGCGCGAGCTGTGCCATTTTCGCAGCTAAACCGAGACGAGAATCGCAAGGGGAAAGCTGGACTTGGTCAAGGAAGAAAGCTTCTTTGCTGGAGATGGCAACACCAATGGTGAAACCATTTCCTTTGCTTATTTGAGTATCTGAACATGGACTGTACACTGCGTTATTGTCCGATGCTCCAACCAAAACATCCATCATCGTCGTCATGATAATCATTATCATCATCATCATCATGGTTGTTAAATTCACCATTCTCATCTAGTGAGATCCACGCACCTTTGGTTTCTTGTTCCCCAAGAACACCCTATCAACACAATTCATCGCCAATGGATAATGGTTTTACACAATAATTAGGTTTGATAGACGACGTACCTTTAAAATAAATAATTTATATAGCGATTTTTGGATCCGATCTTACGAAGAACCGATTAGAATCAGAATGAAAATCTTTTTAGGGTGAGCTTTTTCTGGGTTTAGGATCCTTCAAAAGGAAATGAAATTATGGAGTTTAGACTCGCCAAACGGTTATTTCGGCTGTAAAATTGGATCACTGTCTCCCAAATTAGTCATTTCTTAAAAACATAAAAAGTGGTTTAACCATACTGTTTTTTTCCTACTTAACATAAACTTTTGTATTATGTTACCAAATTATATACACGGTTAGACTGCATTGATTACATTAGTACAATTAAAATGGAAATCATGTAATCACCCAATGTCTTGATAATATCGATTCTTTGTTATCTGTGTATCTTCTTGGTGACACTGAAACTCTTACTATTTGCAATGTTCTTTAATGATGGTTAAAGAATGAATCTTTGTTTCTGAACATAGATTTTATTATCTTGATGGGCTTGAAACGTCTCTTAACTTTGTATCTGAATCACAAATATAAGAATAGTCTTCTTGTAGCCGTAGAAACCTTTTCGAAATCAGAACAAAGCGTACTCCAAAAACACCAAGAATTCGGTATTAATAATCATAAATGACCAGCAACACAACAACTCTATTTCCTTGTTTATCTCTCTATATGTGGTTAATGTAAAACTCTAAAGGATGGTGACACTTTCAAATGCTTTCCAAAACTCTGCGCAACAGATTAATCTCTTCTGCGGTGGTGGTTGAATAATCTTCGATCAATTCCATGACAATCTGCAAAGAAGCAACATATTCTCACATAAGTAACCCTGCAATTGGGTTTAATATGTTTTTTTTGGTGATTGCAGGTTGTCTTCTTATCAGTGGTTGCAGCAAATCCTTCATTCTCTACGTCTCGTTAACAACACTAATAGCTTATATCATTTTGGATCCTAACTTGAGGACAAAATTAATATCGGTTTTCGATAGTTTTGTAAGATTCTGATATCCGTTTGAGAAGAGCAACAAATATTCCAGAAAGGTAAGTAAAGTTCTTCTCCTAGATCATGTTTTTAACTTTGATAACATGTACTAAACGTCAAAATCTAGGAGAAATCAAGCTTAAGAGCTCACGGCTTTAACCTTTGACATCCAGATTTCATAAATTTCTACTTAGAGAAGGATCCTAAATGAGCTAATTCCGGCGAACATGGTTTCTTATTCATACAGCTCAAGAAAAGTAAATAGCTGTATCTTCTTCAAGATCAAAAACACAAGAATGACTAAGTACCAGTACCAGCTCAAGCATGAATCAGATGACAATAAAATCTACCTCTCAACAATCTAATAAAACTTAAAACAATCACCAAAACCATGTCAATAGAACCAATCAAAATCCAAAAAAAAAAAAACATTCTTGTATCCCATCAAAATCGGAGCTTTACCTCAGGCGACGGCCACAGGCTGAAGACTTTTAGGTTCGTTATTCTTCTTCGTATCGTTTTGAAAATCTTCCATATTGTAGATGACGGTGATATAGAGCGAGCAACTTGGACAATTCGCGATCTCTTCGCCGAGCCGGAGATCCTCTTTCGTGATCTGGAACAAGTCACCACAAGGGCAAGGATACGTGTACGCCTGAATCTCTTCGTTCCATTCCATATCCTCTATCTCAACATCGTCGTACGACATCGTAACGCCGCCGGAGAATTAGGGCACACCGTCTGTATGAGCTCCGCCGCCGCTGTGTTAAATGTATATATGGGAATTTAGAGGACCGAAGAGTTATATAGTTTAGAATACTTCCAGTTAGTCCTCAAACTTTATGAAATATTAGAAATAACCTGAAACTTTTTGAATTACATTTTGATCCACAAAATCAATTGAATAAATAGTTTTATATATAGGACAACCCCTTTTTTTTTTTATCATCAAAAATTAATAATAATAACGTTGACAAAAAACAAGAATTAATAATAATAACTAGAACAGAGGTGAAACCTCAAACCACAATAGAACCAAAAATAGTGCTCAAATAAGAGCAACGATTAAAACATAAAAAAATACTTTAAACATGTATGTTCTCTTCAATGCGAGGAGAGAAGCCAAGCCGGACCACCGATGGAGAGATAAGACGTGACCCTACCATTCCTAATCACGCTTTTTTAGTTTAAAGTTAAATTATATATTTGAAAATTTTATTCATTTACGAAATAAAGATTATTAAACTAAAATAAAAATTGGTTTTGAATTTTACAAAGTTCAACAAAAACTTTTAAAGTAAAGTAAATCAGAGACAAAAAAAAAATAACTTTGCGTAATGTTGAAAATGATGAAACCAAGGAAACATATGAATATTGTTGGAGCAAGAGGCAATTGGAGATGTTTGTTTGAGAGATGTGAGTTTGCTTCCAATTGCGGTATTAGTCTACACAAAAAAGAGTTTTTATTTTCAAAAATCAACATAATATTATAAATTAAACTTTTTGTTTTAAACCTTAAAAGTTCCAGAGATAACAGTTTTGTTTACCCGTTTTCAGATTTTTTAAGAGAATATGTGTTTTATTTTTTATTGGGTTTTATGATACTACATGCGGATCGTATCGATGTTTTTTCTGTCTGGTTAATGAAATTATTAGACGACAACAGTAAAAACTTTATTTTCTATTTTTTAAAATTTAATGATAAAAAGATACAGATAAATATATATATATATTTTAAATAACATTATGTTTTTATTTAAATTATTATTATTTTCTTAAATTCCTTTTTTTTTGGGTTTAGGCCCATATTAGTTGACATATTCGTAATTTTGTCTATATACTTTCTTTTGTTCTTCATAAAGAAAACAACCAAACAGTTTCTGAGGAGAAAGATAAATAAAAAGAGATGCAAATCCGGCCACCGTCGTCGTCGTCGTCGCCGTTACAATCGCCACCGTCTCCGAAGCTTCAATCGACTTGATAATGCAAAGCTTCCACCATCAGCAGCAACAGCTGATTTCGCTGCTCTCTGCGGCTGTACCAACTGACGGCTCCGCATCTCCTCTACCCTCCACGCTTACTCCTTCGTCCACAGAATCTGGCGCTCCATCGACGGCTAGTAACAATGCGTCAGTTCCGGTACTTTTGACGGGACAAATAGATGGTAAATTAGAGAATAGCAGCGATTCGGGACGTCTCGCTGCATTGAAATCTCTCCACAGAGCGATTAAGTATCCTCCGAATTCGCTTCTTATCGCTCATTCAGCTTCGTTTCTCTCTTCTGGTCTATGGCAGCTTCTCTCCGATAAGTAATTATCTCTGCTTACTCTTTGATTTCTGAATCACAATTTTTATTTGAGAATTGATGTGATATATAGGGTTTATTGGGAGTTTGAGTTAAAGTCTGAAGTTGATGTTTGCTTTGAATGCAGGTCTTATGATGTGAGGCAGGCTGGTGTGTCTGCATATGGGGCTTTTTGTGCTGTTGTATGCTCTATTCCTGTAGAATCTAGTGGAAGACAAAACCATGTGATGCTAGGGAGTCTTGTTGATCGTTTTATTAATTGGGCTTTACCGTTGCTTAGGCATGTTAGTGTTCGAGATGGGAGCACGGTACTTGCTGTTGAAGGTGTCCGGGAGTTTGTTTCAGTTGGGGATGTTAATGGGATAGATAGGTATGCTTTGCCAATCCTTAACGCGTGCAAAGGCCTTCTTGAAGATGAGAGAACTTCTATCCCTTTGTTGAATCAGGTTTTGGGTGTTCTTTCGTTGATCTCTTCGAAATTTTCTAGTTTGTTTCATCCTCATTTTCTTGATATTATTGATATGTTGCTTGGTTGGGCATTAGTACAAGACCACGCTGACTCTGACAGACAGATTGTCATGGATAGCTTTTTGCACTTTCAGAAACATTGGGTAAATAATTTAGACTTCTCAGTTGGATTGTTATCAAAGTTTCTGGGTGACATGGATGTCTTGCTTAGTGATGGTAGTCAAGGAACCCCTGAACAGTTTCACAGGTTGCTTGCTTTGCTTTCTTGTTTCTTAGCAATCTTGCGGTCCACTGCTTCTGGATTATTAGAGAACAATCTGCTTGATAAGATGGACGAACCTCTGAGCAAAATGCTTCCTAGGCTATTGGGTTGCCTATCTACCATGGGGCAGAGGTTTGGATGGTCAAAATGGATTGAAGATCTATGGAAATGCTTGACGCTTTTGGCAGAAATATTGCGCGAAAAATTTTCAACATATTACTCTCCTTCTCTTGAAATGTTATTCAACAGCTTAGACCAGATTGATTCTGTGAATTCTGCAGTTCATGAGAAGATGACAACTTTTCAGATCCATGGGACCTTGAAAACTAATCTTCAGTTACTGTCCCTACAAAAACGAGGCCTCCTCTCATCATGTGTGCTGAAGTTGCTCCGATTTGAATCTCCAATATCTCAGTTGCGATTGCACCCAAATCATTTAATTACAGCAGGCTCTTCTGCCACATACATATTCTTGCTTCAACATGAGAGTGAAGAAGTTGTTCAACAGGCGATGGAATTATTGATGAAAGAGCTTGAGTTGTTGAAGACTGTACTTGGGGACACATTGGGCCACCAAAACAAGACTTTGAATGTTACAGCCTATGAATCCTTTTCAAAAACTGAAGTTTTGGCAATGAGTAACTTTGATATGAAGGTTCTTCTTTCCTGTGTTTCTCTGGGAGGGAGAAAAAGTTTGAGTGACCTACCCGAACTTGCTGTCTTGTATCTTAAGAGAACTGCGAAGTTACTTTCCTTTGTTGTTGAAAATCTGAATCCTTTTGAGCCAGCTATTGATGCCTGTTTGGAGTTGCAAGTCAGCGTTGTGAGGATGTTAGAGTGTTTAGCTACAGTTGAGCTCCTTAGTAACTGTTCCGTGCTACTTCAGCCTGAAATCAAGACGAATCATGGAAAGACACCATTCAAGTGTACATTTTTTTCCATGGTGATTGAACATCTAAGAAAATACAGTTTAACCATGGTTAAAGCCCTTCGTTTTTCATCCCCTCTTGCTGTAAAGCTAGTATCGCTTGAATGGATTCAAAAGTTCTGTGAGAACCTAATTGCAATATCAAAGAATTTGTATATGGATGCTTACTTCTGTGAAATATTTCCATATGCTGGTGCAGTTAGAGATATAACTATGGCGGTTTTAGATGCTGCATTTGATAGTGAACCGAAAGTGAGGAGTCGGTCTGTAATGGTTTTAGAGCTGCTTTTGGAGGTAAAGCTGATACACCCAATTCATTTTTACTCCTTGGCTGAAATCCTCCTTGAAAAGCTTGGAGATCCAGATACCAGTATAAAGAATGCATTCATTAAGTTGCTTTCCCATCTTTTGCCAGCTACCCAGTACACTTGTGGCATGCGCAGTGAGGTAGGAAATATGGCTCTTAGGCCCCAAGTTCTTATGATAGGAAACGGCGACTTGCACTGGAAGCAAGTCTTTGCACTGAAGCAACCGGACCAACATTTTCAATCGCAGCAACTTGTTTCTGTCTTGAATTATGTTTCCCAGAGATGGAAAGTTTCTTTTGCTTCTTGGATCCAAGGGCTTATTTATGCTTTTCGGGGATCAAAGGATACTGGTGCTGGGCATTCTGATGAAAACTTGATTAAGAATGGGTGGTTGGCTATAAAAGCTGAGAAAAGCTCGATCGAGAGACTCTGCTTGGCAAATAACCTGGCAGGTGCTTGGTGGGCTGTGCATGAAGCTGCTAGGTTTTGTGTTAGTACACGTCTCCGTACTAACTTTGGTGGTCCTGCTCAAACTTTTGCAGCCCTAGAGCGAATGCTCTTGGACATCACGACCGTGCTGCAGGTTGATAGCGAGCAAACTGATGGAACCCTCAATATTGTTGGCTCTTCTGGTGCCCATCTGTTACCAATGAGGTTACTGTTGGATTTTGTGGAGGCGTTGAAAAAAAACGTGTACAATGCATATGAGGGGACTGCTGTTTTATCCTCAGCGCCTCCACCAAGTGTTCTATTTTTTCGAGCTAACCGGAAAGTTTGTGTAGAATGGTTTTCTCGTATATCCGAACCAATGATGAATGCTGGTATATCTCTCCAGTCTCACGATGCTACGGTTGAGTATTGCACATTGCGGCTTGAAGAGCTAAAAAGTCTAGCAACTTTAATGAAGAAAGAAAAGTCTAAAATGCAGGCTCTTGACAATGCTCACAATACTGGAGCTCGGATATCTTCAGACATCTCAAGGATTTTACGACATATGTCATTGGCTTTGTGTCAGAATCATGATACTCATGCTCTGGTTGGAGTTCACAAATGGGTTTCAATGAATTTAGCTCCTTTGGTCGCAGAAGAAAGCGACTTTCAGAAGAACAGTGGTGAATTGGCGCTGTTTCCATGGATCACAGGGTTGATTTATCAGTCAGAAGGACGATATGAGAAAGCGGCTGCATATTATGCTCATTTATTAGAGGAAGAGGACTGTCTCAGCTCTATGGGTTCTGATGACATTCAATTTGTGATTGAACGGATAATTGGGAGTTATACTTCTTTATCTGATTGGAAATCTCTAGAGACCTGGCTTTTAGAGTTGCAGGCGCTTCGTGCAAGGCATGCAGGCAAAAGCTTTTCAGGTTCTTTGACTGCTGCTGGAAATGAAATAAATGCAATACAAGCCTTGGCATGTTTCGATGAAGGTGATATTCAGGCTGCATGGACATGTCTTGATTTAACACCTAAAACTAGTGCTGAACTGTCGCTTGATCCAAAGCTAGCCTTGCAAAGAAGTGAACAGATGCTTCTGCAGGCAATGCTTTTCCAAGCTGAAGGAAATGCCCATAAGGTTCCACAGACCTTAGAGAGGGCCCGATCAATGCTAGATGAAACTTCACTGGCTGTGTCATTTGATGGATTATATGAGACAGCACCATATGCCACACAGTTGCATTGCCTTTTTGCTTTTGAAGAGGGTCATCAGCTGAGAGACAGTGAACCCAAACAGAAACACACTAATTTGATGTTAAGCTCTTGCGTCTGGTCACTGCAGTCTATGATCAGTAGAATTCATCGTGACTGCAGCCCTTGGTTAAAAGTTCTACGAATATACCGGACAATTTTGCCAACTTCCTGGGTTACTCTGAAGCTTTGTATGGACTTGTTTGGATTAGCCCGCAAGCAAGGAAATTTATTGCTTGCAAATCATCTTAAAGACTATCTGAATGATCATGTATCCAGTTGTGCTGAGGTTAAGTTGCGTGACTTTCTTAAATCAAATTTGCAGTATCAGGGAGCCTTGCTGATGCATGCAGAAAACAAAGTTCAAGATGCTATTGTGGATCTTTGGTCATTTGTACAGCCAGAGGTAACTGCTTTAGAGCCAGTATGCTTGGATGCTGGTGTGGCCTTTTTAAAGGCAAAAGCATGTTTAAAACTTGCAACTTGGCTCAAAGGGGATGATATTTCTCTAGATTTGGAAAATGTCGTACTTAAGATGTCAGCAGATTTTAACAGAACTGAGATTCCTTCACCTGTAAGCAGCAAGCATCTGTCATATGAGAGCTTAAAACCAAGCATGAAGGCTATTAGTGAGGAGATGATTGGAACAGTTACAAAAGTGTCCACCCAACTTTGTTCTGCAATGGGAAAATCATGGATTTCATATGCTTCTTGGTGTTTTCGTCAGGCAACAGAGTCTTTTTACAAATCTAATGAGTCCACTCTCCACTCATTCTCTTTTTCAAGCATTCTTGCTCAAGAGCTCAAACCTGGAAGGTTTCACTTAACTGAAGATGAGGCTGAATCCGTGGAGTCTGCGGTTATGCAGGTTCTTCAGAAAGATGATTGCAAGGATCTCACAAACACTGGGCAAGATGGGAACTGTCATACAATTACTACAGACCATTCCGAAGCAAGAAAGAATGTAAAAGCATTGAAGCAGCAAGTAATTGAAAGGATAGAAAATGCTGCTGCAGCTCCTGCTGCAGAAGATTGTGGCTGGGATAGTCTCTCTGTCCATCTAGCATCTCAATTAACTGATTTATTGCTATCAGGAAACAAACAAGTGGAAGATACTGATATAGCACCTATAGTTAACAGGCTGATTGAAGTTTGGTGGTCTCTGAGAAAAAGAAGGGTATCTCTCTATGGGCATTCCGCACTTGGTTTCACACACTACCTTCGTTATTCATCAAAAAATCTGCACACTTGTGAGTTTACAGGTGTAGAGTACGATCCACTGAATAAAAGAACCGGTAGCCATACGTTAAGATCAACACTGTATATTTTGCACATCCTTCTGAACTATGGAGTGGAGTTAAAAGATACACTGAGACATGCTCTTTCTATAGTTCCTTTGGAACCTTGGCAGGTCAAAAGCTCTCCCTTATTTTTCGATCTCTTGGATCAATTCCAACTTCTGATAACAATTTTGTATAGGAAGTAACACCTCAGCTTTTTGCTCGGTTGAGCTCTCACCCTGAGGAGGTAGTTCGGAAAGAAATAGAAGGCTTACTGATAATGCTGGCGAAGTTGTGTCCTTCGTCCATAGTATATCCAACACTTGTCGACGTGAATGCTTGTGACGAGAAGCCTTCTGAAGAGCTGTTGCACGTAAAGGCCTGTCTGGTAATATTTATTCCTTAAACTTCATTTTAAGTATAAATTGGTCCTAGTTTTTAGTCTGAATGCTGCATAAATCGAGGCATTTGTCACATGCAAATTGCAAGGCTACAGCTACCAAATTTTGTATGCGTAGAAATTCCTGATCAAACACATGTCAAACGTGGTGATTGTCTACTCCTAGGGAAAAGAGATTTCGACATCCCAAATCGTTAACATTGTTTTGATGTCATGGATATTTTTCATTAGCTAAATGTTTGTTTTATAGTTTTGTTCTCTGAGCAGACTGTCATAAACTTTGTCTAACTTGTTTAGTAGGGCTGCATCAAATGATATGTGCTTTGTGATGTTCCTATGCAGACTGAACTATATCCAAGATTAATCCAGGATGTGCAGCTTATGATTAATGAGCTGGGGAATGTGACTGTCCTTTGGGAGGAACTGTGGCTTAGCACACTGCAAGATCTCCACATGGGTAACCTTAACTATCTAGCTTATGAATTTTAGCTAGAGCAATGGAAGTTAACTCACTGTTGATTACAGTACATTTCTTTATCATTTGATATGGGTCCTTAGCTCCTTTAAGTGGCCTTCAATATGCGATCAAATATGTAACATATGTCCATTGTATCTAGAACAGGCTGAATATACTAGATCATGATTGTAGTGCCAAATCAAAAACTTATAGTGAGTCGGCTATAGTGTCAGTGGTGCAATAGGGGAAGCAACATAATGTGTAGATTCATTCTGGTAATGAGTGACGTTTTGGGTTGGGTATTAGGGTTGAGAGTCGGAAAACTCATATAAACCTAGTTCATCCGACGGTGTACTTTGGTTCAGTTCAAGAACTAAAGGAAGGTTTTACCACAATCATTCCAAGGAACCTTAAAAAATTTATGGATGCCCCTTTAAAGAGAGTTTTTTTTTGTGAACAGAATATAAAGAACTGAATGTGTTATTTTCTTAGAGATTATCGTTGGTTATAAATTTGAAAAGTAAATTGAATCTCTGATGTTGTGTTTTATTCCATTTTTCATGTTGTTTCGAAATCACTTTGTTAAGAATCTGAGGGAAGTAGATTTAATTGTAACTTCTTTTCCAGATGTGATAAGGCGGATAAACCTGCTGAAAGAAGAGGCTGCTCGTGTTTCAGAAAATGTAACTCTGAGCCAGAGTGAGAAGAACAAGATAAATGCTGCAAAATATTCTGCCATGATGGCCCCTATTGTTGTTGCATTGGAACGTCGCTTGGCGTCAACCTCTAGGAAACCTGAAACACCTCATGAAGTTTGGTTCTATGAGGAGTACATAGAACGTATAAAGTCAGCAATCTTAACATTTAAAACACCTCCCTCACCTGCTGCTCTGGGGGAAGTGTGGCGTCCATTTGATAGTATTGCTGCATCTTTGGTTTCTCATCAAAAGAAGTCATCAATATCTTTAAAGGAAGTTGCTCCTAGTATGTCTTTGTTATCATCCTGTAACATTCCAATGCCTGGTCTGGAGAAGCAGTCCCCCTTGTCTGAATCTGACATATGCCTCGACTCTTCACTCCACGGAATAGTCACGATTTCTTCTCTTTCAGATCATGTGACCATCCTTCCAACCAAGACACGACCTAAAAAGCTTATTATGTTTGGGTCAGATGGAAAGAAATACATTTATCTCTTAAAAGGCAGGGAAGACTTGCGCCTTGACGCTAGAATTATGCAATTGCTTCAGGCAATCAACAGTTTCTTCTGCTCCTCTCGAGCAACAGATGGTGGTACTATTGGCATTCGCTATTACTCGGTCACTCCTATTAGTGGTAGAGCTGGTCTAATTCAGTGGGTAGACAACGTTATAAGCATATATAGCATTTTTAGGTCTTGGCAGACACGTGTCAAGCTTGCCCAAATGCCGCCATCAGCTCCTGGTAGTGCAAACAGTCCAGATCTACCACCTGTTCCTCGACCAAGTGATATGTTTTACGGGAAAATAATCCCAGCCCTCAAGGAGAAAGGTATAAGAAGAGTGATTTCACGAAGAGACTGGCCTCATGATGTTAAGCGTAAAGTACTATTGGATCTTATGAATGAGGTGCCAAAACAGCTACTGCACCAGGAACTTTGGTGTGCTAGTGAAGGGTTCAAAGCCTTCACAACAAAGTTTAAAAGGTAATTTGAAGAAATTACAAAACACTCGACTTTTCTAACAATATACGTGGAGGACTCTTATGAAAGCAGCAGCGTGCGCTTTCTTGACTAGTTGAACAAGAAAAGAAAAAAACAATTTTTCTCTTAATTAGAAAAGTATGAAATGTTCACTATTTTCGTAAATGCGTTAGACCTCTTACAAGAAAAGAGAAAAATATCAGCTTGAGAACCGTTAGGAGATTAATAACTTGTTTTGGAAACGTTTTCTGATCGCCTTTTAACTGAACCTTGATTGCTAGGTAAAAAATATTAGGATTAAATTGTTTAAAAGTGACTATGAAAGATCAGATCTGCTGTTTTAGTTCCATGATTTCGTATGCTACTGTCATACATTACATCATGACATAATTACTTTGAAAATAAAGTTGAGAAAATACTTCATTTCTAATTTACAGGTACTCTGGTAGCGTTGCAGCAATGAGTATAGTTGGTCACATGCTCGGCCTTGGGGACAGACACTTGGATAACATTCTCATGGATTTTTGCAGTGGGGATGTGGTACATATAGATTACAATGTCTGTTTTGATAAAGGGCAACGGCTTAAAGTTCCTGAGATAGTACCATTTCGGCTAACTCAGACAATGGAAGCTGCGTTAGGGTTGACAGGTGTTGAAGGCACATTTAGGGCAAACTGTGAAGTTGTTCTTGGTGTTCTAAGGAAAAACAAGGACATACTCTTGATGTTGATGGAAGTTTTTATTTGGGACCCACTTGTTGAGTGGACCCGAGGAAATTTCCATGATGATGCTGCCATTGGTGGCGAGGAAAGAAAAGATATGGAGGTCGCCGTTAGCTTGAGTTTGTTTTCATCAAGAGTGCAAGAAATCCGTGTTCGGTTGCAGGTAACCATTCATGGCATTAAAGCAGACATAATACAGCCTAATTGTTTCCGTGTAATCTACAACATTCTTGGTGAACACATAATTTTTATTGCTTGTATCTCTCCAACATTCTTGGTGAACGCATAATTCTCATTGCTTGTCTTTTAACTATATTCATCGATCACTTATTTCACAGTACATGCCTTCTCCTAAAATTTTTAAATCTGACAGATATAACATTATATGCCACTTACTATGACAATTGACATAGTAAAGCTTGATTTACAAGCATATCCTAACCATACTGGTTTACTTTATTCTTTTCAGGAGCATCATGATCTTTTACTGGCTACATTACCAGCTGCTGAATTGTCTCTGGAGGTAAGTTGATTTCTTTCAGTGTCTATATAAATATTGGACCCGTTTGTCAGTTTAATGATGGTGAGATTGTATTTCAGCGGTTTTCTGAGGTTCTGGATCAATATGAGATCGCATCATCTGTTTTTCTTCAAGCTGATCAAGAAAGAGCAAAACTTATATTGCGTGAGACATCTGCAAAGACAACAGTTGCAGAAGCAGCTTGCAATTCAGAAAAGATTCGTGCTTCTTTTGAGATTCAAGCTCAAGAATTTTCTCAAGCAAAAGCCTTGGTCTCTGAAAAAGCTCAAGAAACAGCGGTCTGGATGGAGCAGCGTGGAAGGATCCTTGGTGCCTTACGAAGAAATATGATTCCTGAAATTAGTGCCCCCACAGTGTTGACGGATATATTGGGTTCTTTATCTTTGACATCTGCTGTTGTTGTTGCTGGAGTTCCAGTTACTGTAGTTCCGGAGCCAACACAAGCACAATGCAACGATATTGACACAGAAATTTCCCTTCTAGTTAACAACCTCAGTGACGGTCTCTCTTCTGCTTTGACTGCACTTCAAACATATTCTCTGGCTTTGCAAAGAATTTTACCTCTTAACTACCATACAACAAGCCGGGTGTATGATTGGGCGCAAGTCTTGCAGTTAGCTGCACATGCTCTGTCTACAGATATTCTGTCTCTTGCCAAAAGACAGGCTGGTGAACAATTTGCAAAAATACAAGGGGGTGACTTCCATTCTGTCTGGAAGTGCTACGATGATCTGTGTCTCAAGGTAGAAAAGTATGCAGACGATGTAAAGAAGATGGAGGAAGAATATGTAGAGCTGGCTGCCTCAAGTGGAATGGGGCCTGAATCAAAGGCCAAGGATCGTCTTTTCTATGGTTTGATTAATTATATGCAGTCTCTAGGATTTGTGGAAAACACCAGTGCTGGTTTTTCTGATAAATATGAGACAACTGCAGGAGAAAACCTTCAGGATTTTGGAAAGAAAACGTCGAAGGCATTAGCTGTGTTGCACACTTCGATAAGTTCACTCTATGATCAATTAAAGGAAAAGGTACATTATATCTTGAATGCTTCAATGGAAAGAAGGGAAAGAAACGAAAGCCTTGTATCTGAGTCTAGGAGTCTAAGCTCTAATTTAGAGGCGCAGGTAGAGATGTGTATGATATTGGTGGACTTTCTTTATGAGGTAAAATATTATGTTGGTCAGGAGATTTCTAATATGGAAGAAAATTTGACTGGGTCTGGTAACCTTGTTGAAGAGAACTGGGCTTTGGTCTTCCACAGAACCTTGCTTTCATCTAAGATATTAGTTGCACAAATGACAGAAGTTGTTGTACCAGATGTTCTAAAAACGTACTTGTTCTGTAATTCAGATCTTATGGATGCCTTTGGATTGATCTCACAAATCCGTGGATCCATAGATACTGCACTGGAGCATCTCATAGAGATAAAGGTGGAAAGAGATTCGTTGGTTGAACTTGAGCAAAACTACTTTAAAAAGGTTGGCCATATTACTGAGGGGCAGCTAGCTCTTGAAAAAGCAGCTTTGAAAAGCAGGGAGCATCTATCCTGGGAAGAGGCAGAGGAATTTGCTGCTCAAGAAGAGGCTTTCCGGACACAGCTGGA
The DNA here is from genome assembly GCA_018361395.1 of Boechera stricta. Taxonomy (NCBI): domain Eukaryota; kingdom Viridiplantae; phylum Streptophyta; class Magnoliopsida; order Brassicales; family Brassicaceae; genus Boechera; species Boechera stricta. The sequence goes on from CM031542.1 coordinate 7,636,004, forward strand.
CCAGCTTCATCAATCGTGGGGCCAGAGAGAGTTCCAAATATCTTCGCTCATAAAGAAAGAAGCGCAAGTTAAAAATGCTCTTATTTCAGCTGAGAAACAGTTTCAGCTGCTCACTAATGCAGATGACGTCATGAAGCCTAATGATCTCGGAAGTTCAAGGATATTGGTTGAATTGGTTAAGCCTTTCAGTGAATTGGAACAGCTAGATAAAACATTATCCTCCTTAAGCAGCTCGGCTGTTTCTTTGTCAGATTGGATCCCTGCTTTTGGGGATATCCTGAGCTGTGGGCAATCACTATCTGAGAACATATGGCGTTTCAGAAGCGTACTTAAGGATCATTCCTTCTTCATCTGGAAGGTAGGCATAATAGATTCCTTCCTTGATTCATGCATACATGATGCTTCCCCATCTGTGGATCAGACATTAGGATTTGAGCAGCTAATTCTCTTTATGAAGAAGAAGTTTGAGTTCCAACTTCAAGAACGAGTAGATTGTTACCTGGCAGGAAGCGTTGCTCCTGCATTTTTATCTCAGCTGGATAAAGAAAATCAGCGTTTGAAACACTTCTCAGAGGAAAACAGTGCCAGAAGGGAAGTCAAACCAGACTATAGTCATTTGAAACAAGTCCATGCAATGCTCGAGGAATATTGCAATGCTCATGAAACTTCTAGAGCAGCAAAATTTGCAGCATCTGCTATGAAAAAACAAGTTAAGGAAATACGTGATGCTCTTCGCCGGACAAGCCTTGATATTATCCAAATGGAATGGATGAACGACACGACATTGACCCCTTCACAAACTGTTCGGACTACATTGCAACAATTATTTGCCAGTGATGACTTACATCCTATTTTCTTAGACCTCAAAAGACCCAAGTTGCTGGAAACTATACGTTCCGCTATTCCCCAAATCAGTAGATCGATAGAAAGACTACAAGCTTGCGAACAAAACTCACTTGCAGCTGAAGGACAGTTAGAGAGAGCAATGGGGTGGGCTTGCGGTGGACCCAGTTCTGTTTCAGCTGGAAATTCTTCAGCCAAGATGTCCGGTATTCCTACTGAATTTCATGACCATTTGTTGAGACGCCGGCAGTTGCTTTGGGATGCAAGAGAGAAGGCATCAAACATTGCCAAAATCTGCATGTCTCTTCTGGAGTTTGAAGCATCAAGAGATGGGATTTTCCGAAATCCACATGAGGCTCTTGAGGGTGATGCAAGATTCAGGGGGGACTCTAGGGCATGGCAGAAAACTTATCTGAACTTAGTTGCACGACTGGAGGTTACCTATCAATCCTTCACACGTAAGTGCTTGAATCATCTTGATAGACAGAAAAAAAAACATCTCCATATATCTTTCGTTGTAACACATTTATAAATTAATAATTGCATTGCTTCTTGTACTATTTTAGATATTGAACAAGAATGGAAGCTTGCGCAAAGCAGTTTGGAAGCTGCTTCGACTGTCCTATATTCAGCCACAAATGAGCTTTCTATTGCTTCCCTAAAAGCTAAGTCTGCGTCAGGTTAGATTTTGTATCCTAATAGCCTACAGTTTTCACTTTCTACTTATTGCCTTTACATAACTCCAATCTATGTCTTTCTACAAGAACAACATGTTTTCGTACTTTTTTATTTGTTTTGTCGATCATGGTTAGGTACTGTTGTTGCGTATAACAAATATGATACCATAAGTATAACTTTAATATTACAGGTGATCTGCAAAGTACTATTCTCTCAATGAGAGATTGCACATATGAAGTTAGTGTTGCATTATCTTCTTTTAGCCGGGTATCAAGAGGCCACACTGCTTTGACCACTGAAACTGGTGCAATGCTCGAAGAGGTAAATTCTCTTTCGTTGGAAATTCTCTCAATCCTATGAAGGCATATCATAGCATCAGTTTCTTTTACTGTCTGGTTTATCTTAATATGTTGTTGCTAGGATACTACTGTTTTACTTATAAATTCAGCCGTATCTCTACTTGTAGGAGATTAGAACCATATTATCCAAGTTCTCCTGCATATGAAGTGATTGCCTACAATATATTTATAGAAACTCAATTGCCACTGGCTATCTATATTCTGCAATTCGTATGGTTTTGAGCCCAAGCATAGTATCAGATATTTGATGCTTTATGTGAGCCTCTAGAACTAAAGGATTTAGTGGTTAGGTCTTGATTTTGTAACAATGATGGTCTTCGGTTCAAGCTGTGAGTTCTTGACCTGGACTGAAGGAATATTATTGTCTTTTACTCGCAAGTATAATTATGGACCTATGAATCTGATTTTCTTTGAAAGTTTTGATTGGTCGCCCGAATTTATGATGGTCTTGACGAATTTGGGTCTCATGAATTCCCTGGCATTTTTGTTGGGTATGTGATCTTTTGTTTAATAAATTGTAGGTTCTTGCAATAACAGAGGATCTGCATGATGTTCATAGTTTGGGAAAGGAGGCAGCTACTTTGCACCGTTCTCTCATGGATGATCTTTTAAAGGTTTTAGACAAGCTATCTTGAAAATTGAGCTGTATATGATAATTTTGAAATCATAGGCCGTTCTCACACGTTTTCGTTTCTAATTTGCTATTGTAAATCACAAATGTCATGGCTGATTGCTTGAATGTCTGAACAGGCTAATGCAATCCTTATTCCGCTAGACACAGCGTTGTCAAAGGATGTTGCTCTTATTGCTGAAGCTATGACCAGGGAAAGCGAGACAAACATTGAAGTTTCATCCATTCATGGACAAGCTATATATAAATCTTATGGTGCAACAATTAGAGAAAGTTATCAGAACCTTAGGCCTTTGGTACCATCTACTGTATATTCGGTGAAGGGTCTATATTCAATGTTAACTAGGCTCGCACAAATTGCAAGTATACATGCACGTAACCTAAACAAAGTAAGCAATCTATCATCAGATCGATCATCTCAGTTATCTGTGAATTTCATTGTTTCATAATAAGATCGGCTGAAGTTATGTGTTCCTGTTCAGGCTCTCGAAGAACCAGGAGAGAGTGAGGAAGCAAAATCACAAGAAAGTGCTTACTCGGGGGCCAACCTCACAGACAATGACTTTAAACTGAATGAATTTGGGGAAGAGAACCATTTGGAACCTGTCAGCAGGAGCTCACAAGCTCTTTTGAGTATTTCCGGATTCTCTCTGGAGGATAGGGGATGGATGTCTTCTCCCGACAGCATCTACAGTAGTGGATCAGAGTCGAACATAACCTTCACCGAAGCAAGCAGTCCTGCTAATTTCAACAATTCAACCGAACTGCTAGAGCAAACCCAGATGAATGAAGCGGAGTCCAATGCCTTTCAGTCGTCAACTCCATCATCACAGTCCAATTGCGATGACATCTCAGACTCTGATCAACAAGTATCAGCAGAGGCGGCTACAGAAAGTAATGATGATTGTCTCCAAAAAGCTTCAGTTGACGAACCAGGTGAAGACACAGAGTTCAAGTTACCAGCAAGCGATGTAGCTTTAGAAGTTACAGCCGATGTCTCACAGCCGTTGGTGGAGAGTCCAGAGCTCGAATCTGGAAGCAAAGAAGCTATGAAGGTAAAAATTGAAGTTCAAAGTGATGGGGCTTCTCCTCCAACACAGACTCGAGTCACAAGAGGTTAGTCCATCTATCTAAGTGTTTACAATCGTCTCTATTCCTTTCTCTTTCTTTATCTCTATGAAACTTATGGAAAGCACACTGCACTTCCCATTGTTCCAATTGGCTCAAAAAGTAATCTCACAGTTAGAGCAAATTGAGTGCTAGGAAGTTCATGTAACTTATTAGTCTGGAGTAGTCGTGGTACTTACTCTTCAAGCCTGCGAGTACCAGACCCCAAAAACTTGCAATTCTTCCAATATCAATAGGTTGATTGTTTCGCTCCTGTATCTTACAAAAGGAAAAAAGATCTCTGAGAGCTGTTTCCGGGATCCGAAAGAGAGTACTTGGGTTCTCCCAATAACTCAAAAGTGTATCATGCCTGAATCTAACTGGAGTTCGCTGATCTCTATGCATACATGGTTTCTTGCCAATGTATCATTGAATTCTCGTATCTTGAGAATCTAAGGCAGCTTCTTGTACATGCAGGTAAAAATGCTTATGCACTGTCAGTTCTCAAGTGCATGGAGATGAAAATAGATGGTCGAGGCATTGCTGACAACCGGTACGTGTCGATAATTAACTTCCCAATAAACTATTGAATGAAGAAATGTTAAAGTCACATCAACAAGTCTTATAACCATTTGTATAGGGAGGTTAGCATTCCAGAGCAGGTGGATTATCTAATCAAGCAGGCCACAAGCGTTGATAATCTCTGCAATATGTATGAAGGTTGGACTCCATGGATTTAGACAAATGATTGGAAATCAGACAGACACTTAACCAACAGGGCGCTTCAAGACTCTGAGGGAGGCCACATCAGGTAATTGCAGACACATTTGGTATCTCATGAAGTTGTTGCACTCAACCAGCATTGGTGTTAGAAAGCGGGCTCAAAAGTTTGGAACGGGCATGTCTACGAAAGGAGTTCAAGATTCAACGTTGTGGCTGTCTTGTCAAGGTATGATCTTTGAAATTCAAGAGACAGATCCATTCCATAGCTATTTGTCTAGAGAAAGCTTGGTTCAGTTCCATTTGGGATGTGAATTTACTGACTCATCATCATCTGTTACCGTCACTTCAGTGCGCCTGAAACGCAATCGAAAGGTTTTGTTGCAATCATCAGCAGAACATGGTGATGATAAGAGATGCGCTTTAAGCTTTTCGGGGCATCTTGGATGGAGCTTAGATCATCCACTGTTGCTCCTAACCTTTCAGATGCAGCAGCGTGACGCTAAACACCAATCTCATTATGTGTACAGTTTGGTTTACAATTATCTGTCACTTCATTAATAAATTAGTCACAGCTTTTAGTTGATAACTTGGGTTTAACTGGTTTACGAAACTAGCACACACTCTTTCAATAATTGGGAATAACATCTCTTATCTTTTATGTTTTCATAATAAGTGTGAACACCATCAATTATCATTAGCCCCAACACCCATACTACATTTTCAATTTCAACAAGTTGTCACTTGTCAGTAGAAGAGTTATATTATTCAACAACTGTTCAATAGAACAAAAACTAGGAAGCAATGGATTCACGAAGAAATGGATAATAACAGTTGAAAATTCATTTCAATCCAGCTCAGATTACAATCATTCAAAGATGAAGGCTTCGTTTCACCTAACTATTGCCAAGTGGGGTTCGAAATCAAAAATAATAGTGGAACGAGATAAGACATTATTAGGATTGGATAAGGCCAGACCATATCCAATTGCAACCAATAAAACAATACACAGATTACCTAGAAATATCACGAAGATATGATGAAATTTTCATTTTTACCCTTGCGAGTCTTGTCAAAAATATGATTAAAAAAACAAAATCCGACCTGCCGGAATCGAACCAGCGACCTAAAGATTATCTGTTGTAAACAACTACAGTCTTCCGCTCTACCAACTGAGCTAAGGTCGGTTATTACAATCTTTCAACAAAATATATATTTATATTAAATAATATTTGAAAACGTGGAAAATTGAAGAAGACGAAAGAGATATTTTTGATGATCTGGTCAGCCTTTAGAAAACTATGTACATATCCGAAAAAGACAACTCTTCTTTTAGTGGACGGTCCTCAAGTGTGAACCCTACGCAACCACATGTATATGCTTTTGTGTCGAGAACACAATTATTTGAAAAAACCAATCAAACTTAACCATGGTTTTGTAAGTCAAAAATACCAAAAAAAACCTCTCCTTTCACTGTCTACATAAACTAAAGCTCACATGCGTCTCTCTCTTGTTCATAATTTAGATATTAAGATCAACAAGAAGAAAAAGAAGAAGAATGGCAAAAGCTATGGAGGTTTGGGTGGGAGAGATGAAAAAGATGAGTGAGAAGATAAACCCTAGAAACCCATTGATGCAAAGGAACAAGAAATCCTCTGTTGTGTCAAAACAACAACAAGGATCAGAAGAAGAAAGAGGACTTAAACAAAAGACAAGAGAGAAAGATGAAGCTGCAACTATGTCTGAGCTCACTGTTTGTCTTCTCATGGACCGTTTTGTTCCTTGGTGATCTTTCAATACTCAACTACTTCTAGATCTTCCCTTGTGGTGATGTGTATTTATATATCTATATATATCTCTAGAACTTCATGTATATATATATCTATATATATGGATCCGGTCTATGCAGAAACATGATTTAGTTTTGTTTTCTGTAAATCTGTGAAAGTAATGTATCTGAGAACTAATAGTTTTTGTTTATTTAATCAATGGTGTTCAATTATTAGGCCGGGAATTATATGAAGATGGAACTTTCTATTTACTCTGTAATTAAGAACAATCAGAGGACACAACACCGTTCTGAAAAAGAAAAAGAAAAAATGACGAAATTATGAGAATTTGTTTTTGATAACCTAAACTAAGTTCTCCTTCCCCCTGTTGTTCCTCTTCGTAATTTCGATAGTTCTCCATCTCTATTCTTCAAATAAATCTAGGTAATTTTCTCCTTTCATTATCAATTGAGAATTGTTTGTTGTTCCCCAACAATCATCTTCAAATTTGATTTTTTCCGATTTTAATCTTCTCAATCTAATTGCCATTTTCATCTGTCAGCATTTCCGAACAAAGAAATCAAAAAGTGCGCCGAAACAGGAAGCCCGGAATTATTTAGTTCCTTCTCTATCTGGTAAATTTATCCACCAGATGTTGTGTGGATCTCTACACACCCAGAAACAACACGAAATTTGGTTTGTTTTCGCCGGCCAAAGAGAGAAAAGTTGTTAACATCAGAGACATAGTCGGGTGGCTTAAGAGAGACAAAATGATGTATGCCAATCAAAAGATGCCCGAAAAATGTTTCATGGATTGAGGACAAATCAAGTTTGCATAACAGAATTTATGGTAGTAAAGACAGATTATGAGCAATGATCGGATTGATTGATTTTTTTTTTTTTTAAAGTTTGGTTAAGTTTCTACTCAATATGGATAATATGGAGCGTAAGGTCAATACCATATTTTATTAACGTAGGCCATTTAACCGAGTAACAACTAGCTAGACTATACTTCGTTACCATAGTGAGAGCCGATACAACTTTCCCACATAAGTGTGGAATAATAGGCTAATAGCCCTTAGATGGTATCGGCTCAGAATGAACCCTGAGTTGTTACGATTCTGGAGACGGAGAAGATAATGCGAAAACAAAGGGTTTCTTGGCTTAGAAACGTTTTTTAAACATGTAATATGCATTTTTGTATAATGTTAAAGGGTGGTTACTATAAACTAACTCTTTTCATTTCAACATTACAATTACACCCCTCTATATATATCCCAACAATGACATTGTTTCACCAAATCGTTTCTTCTCACACAACGTCTTTTCATGATCGCACTTTCAATGTTATAACACTAATTTTGAATTAGTCATATTTCCCAAAAAAATCTTCATATTTATAAACATTTATGTAGATAATAATAATATTCATCTTCGTCTTTCACACTCGTTCCTAACCATTGACATTGTTCATCATCTCCTCGAAACTGTATTTTCTCGAAAATATGCGGGTTCTTTATTTGAATCAACGATTAAACATTTGGATCGCCTTATTTATCTTCTTCAAATCATCGTTTCATCGAAACATAAAAATTAACGTAGAACTTCCATTATAATCACTATAACGATCGTCAATTATCTATGTGGAGATTACATAAACACTTACTAATCATAAACAATATATACATATATGTCGTGACATGACGAAAATTTTATTTTGTTGCTTTGAATCTGTGATCTTTTAGACAAATTTTATCTGATTTGATCATATTTACGTTTCGTAAATCTTTTCCATCTTTACATCAAATATTTATGTAAATATATATAAGTATCTATAGTGACACATTATTATAGCCATCAACATATTTCCGCACATTTTTCTACGGCTTGTATTCAACTTAGTCGTTTGAATTTTTTATGTTACATGTCTTAAGATATAGTGTTCTTTTTTCGACGTGCATTTAAGTCAGCAGTTTGGGTTTCATATGTTGTATCTCTTAATTAGGGTATAACATTCTTTCTTCGACGTGCATTTAACTCGGCAGTTTGGGTTCCATATGTTGTATCCATTAGGGTATAATGTTATTTCTTCGGTATGTGTTTAAGTAGGTATTTGAGTTTCCTATGCTATATCCTTTAGGGTATAACGTTCCTTCTTTTATGTGCATATAACACTACTAAAAAAATCACGTATAGCCACAAAAATATTAGTGGCTGAAGCATAAATTTCGTGGCTATACGAGTAAATAGCCACGAAAAGCCATGAAAAAAAAATCGTGGTTATAGCTTCGTGGCTACTATAGCCACGAAATAGCCACTCGTTGTCCGTGGGTTTCTAAAATATAACCACATTATGAGTCGTGGTTAAAACGTGGCAAATTTGAGTTACATAGCTACGAGTAGATTGCTTTTTGGGCTCTCTGGTTTAAATACTTTTTGGGCTCTCTGGTTTCTCTTTCTTTGAGTAGTTCAAGGTAGACATTGATAACCTACATAACAGAACAGGAACACAGCATAAAAATTATGTGATTTAAGAGCTCATAATTGTGCACAATATTATGAGGAACAAATAGTACCTCATAGTTGAGCCATGACGATGGTGTAAGGCATTGTATAATTTCTCCACTAATATCAATGTTTGAGATTTCATGAGTAGCCAAGACATTCCTTTGGAAAAGAGACACATTTGGTATTGTTAGAAACAAAAAAAAAACACTAACATGCTACAACTTCTTAAGAAACCATACCTGTTCTACTAGAAAAGGCACGGTAGACTTTAGCCTCTTTCTCCTCTGTGAGAGGTATAAAAGGTTCACGAGGCATCTGCATTAAATCAATAGCACAACAAACAAACACCAGCAAAAACATGAGTAATCTTCTTAATAAGGTCATCCTTCACTGTTTCAACATCAGAACCAGCCTCAAGCATCTGCAAAAATGAAGAGATAACATAAGCTAATGCAAGTCTAAGAATAAACCTTAGCTGCTTAAATCAAATCCTAAGAACCCTCACATCGACTCGAAATCGCAACCCCAAAATCAAAAACAAAGAACCCTAAAATCAACTCGCAAAGGAAACCCTAAAATCAAACTCTACCCCCAACTTGCACGTGCTATCCTAAAATCAGATCTTCTAAACCCAGAAATCAAGAACCATCACACTCAAAACCCATAAATCGAAGATCCCTCACCCGCTACCCAGAAATCAAACACCTGGGGGACTCTATTCGGAAGGTCTCGACTACCGGCGGTTGGAGTCTCGGCCGGAGATAGCCCGCGATCTGGTCTCGTACAGCATTTTTGTGATGGGTCGTTGAAGAGATGGAAATTGTAAAGTGTTAAGTCGAAAAATGGTAAAGTATGGTGGGAGGGTTCATAAATAATATGATATATTAATTAGGTTATGGTGTCAGGGTACAATATGTTCAGGTTTTAGGTTGTGGAGAGGGAAAAATCAATTAACTGGAGGGACACAAAAATTAAAATGAAAATACCGTGGATGAGACTTTTTCGGTGGAAAGCCAAGAATTTGTCACGAAACAGTTTTGTGGCTAATTTGCCACATACATTTCGTGGTTATTCAGTAACAAAAATAGCCACGTTTATTTCTTTGGCTATTTCGTGGCTATGTAGCCACGAAAAAACCACAAAAATGACACAATTTTTTTTTTTTAATTTTTTCATGGCTATTTCGTGGTTTTTAGGAAATTAGCTACGAAATTTCGTGGCTATACAAGATTTTTTTACTAGTGTAACTTGATCGATTTGGTTTCATATGTTGTACTCCTTAGGATTTAGCACTCCTTTTTTGACGTGCGATTAACTCGACAGTTTGGATTACATATGTCGTATCCCTTTGGGTATAATGTTCTTTCTTCGACGTGCGTTCAACTCGGCAGTTTGAGTTCCATATGTTGTATCTCTTATGATATAGTTTTTTCTTTTTTCGGCGTGAGTTTAAGTTGGCATTTTGGATTTCCTATGTTGTAATCTTTAGGATATAACATTCTTTTTTTTTTCGTACGTATAACTTGCTCGTTTGGATTCTCTATGTTGTATATTTTAGGGTATAACACTATTTATTCGACGTATGTTAAACTCAACCGTTTGGATTCATATGTTGAAAAGTAACATTTTCATATTTATATTCTAAATAGTCTAATCTGAAGTAACCCAAACACCATAAATAAATCATAATCATTGTTATCCATCATTAAGCTTGGCATATTCTATCTTATTTGTTATCTTTCATCAGATTGGTAAATTAGTAAATCTATAACAAAATGACTGTTTACATATTTTCAATTATAATTGAATTTTTGTAAATATTTGTTTTATGTTAATGAATATTTATCAACGTTATTTATTACTAAAAATGTTTGATCAATAGTTGTAAATACAAATAAATATCTTCAACAGAGAATTTATCAACATCATTGTACTCTCATATGGACACAAAAATGTCTAAAAAAACAGTAAAATGCTGTTTTGTTTGTGCATATTATCAAAAAGGGTTATTTGGCTGGCCATACTCAACACAAAGCCTTTGCCGACATCAAATAATCATAATTCACGTTATTAATTTTTATTTGGCTGGCCCTACTCAACACAAATCCTTTGCCGACATCAAATAATCCCATATAAATCAAAACAAAAAGGGAAACCATAACTTCTGCCACTCTGTTTTATTCGATATTGTAACTATCAATTAATTGGATTTTGATCCGTCTAGAAATCTACTGCTTATTATATGCTTTTAGCTCAATTTACTTACACATTTTTGTTTTATTTTTGGTGTTATATACTTACATTTGACATTACCAACCTTCATCATCCGGGATCGAACTAGTATCCCATTATAATTAATACTTTTTGTGAATTCATTTACAATAGAAAGCTAGAAACCATATGATATGTCTAGAATTGGAACTTCAACAAATCCATAATTTTTTTTTTTGGTCTCATTATATAGGCTACATATAAATCTGGTTAAAACACATTTTTATAATTTAGTTGGATTGACGATCTCTGACTTTAGCATATACCGACATACCCTATGTTTTAGATGTTGAATTTTTCCATATCAATATTATCATGCTAAGAGATTCCACCATAATAAATCTTAATTTCCGTCAAATAATTATAATTATTAGAAAATACAGCTGGCTCGTCCCATTGCTTCTTACGTCCACCAATTACATTGTTAAAGTAAACTCATTTAGAACGTTCATGTGTGAGAGAAGTTAAGAGTCGACATGTGTCTAACGTCTACGTCAGGAATAGATTAGCTTTGGTAAACTATACCTATAATACTATAAATGTTATAAAATAAAATATCTACTTCGTTATAAATAAAATATTTTCATAAAAGGATCTAATTTGCAACGTGGCGTTAATGCATCCGTCGAGTCACTTCTATATCTTTTATAATCAAGTCTTTAACGTATTCATCATCATCTCTCTACTCTTCTCACATCAATTAGTTAAAAAGTTCTCTCTTCTCTCAAGTGAGATCTCCGGCAAGAAAAGATGAACTTCAAGTCGTTTAGGAGTGACCATGGAACCCTTAAAAATATGATCGGATCCGATCTCAACGAGCTCACTATCGCTGCTAAGAACCTAGCTAGCCACACCTTCACACTCACTGGTTTAGGCTTTGGTACCTCTATCCTCGAATGGATTGCTTCAATAGCCGCCATGTAACATCTCTCTTTCTTTCTCTGTCTCTTCCTCTCTCTCTCTCTCTCTCTTTCTTACTTAGTCTCTTGTATTGATCTTTATGAGGTTTGATGTAATAAATGCAGATACTTGTTGGTGTTGGATCGAACCAATTGGAAGACGAATATGCTCACATCACTTCTCATTCCTTACATCTTCTTCAGTCTTCCTTCCTTGATCTTTGGTATTTTCAGGTATAAACCCGACAAAACCAGAGACTTTTCTCTACTTTATTATGTTCTTTAACCTAACTTGTGTCTGAAAATTTACAGAGGAGAAATTGGTAAATGGATTGCGTTCGTAGCTGTTGTTGTACAACTCTTCTTTCCTAAACACTCCAAAGGTTTGTGTACTTGTTTTCTTCACTCCCCATTAAGAAGAACAAGACTTTGACTCTTCATTTCATTTACTGATTTGGCATATCTCTGCTACTGTTGTTGTTGTTGTTGTTGTTATTAGAGTACTTGGAATTACCCGTGGCTTTGATTCTGCTCGCCGTGGTGGCACCGAATTTAATTGCTGGCACATTCAGAGACAGTTGGATTGGTTTAGCGATTTGCTTAGCGATTGGATGTTACTTGCTTCAAGAACACATTAGAGCTTCAGGTGGATTCAGAAATGCCTTCACAAAAGCCAACGGTGTCTCCAACACCATCGGGATCATTTGTCTCGTTGTTTTCCCCGTTTGGGCTCTTATCTTTTAAGCCATCACTTTAGAATTCTTCAGTTTCTTTTTCCATATGTTCTGTATCATGTAAGAGTGATTGCTGTGTTGTATGATTATGTCTCTCGTAACTATCAACGAATGTGGTTTGAATAAGAATTGCTTCACAAATAAGTATCGAGTACTTTCAACATTGTGGCTTTGATTGGTAAAGGTACATTACAACGTGTATCGCTTCCTGTGTAAGCATTGTACCACAAACACTCGTATAGCTTTGTATCACGAATAGGCTCTATATGTGCCTTTGTCATTTGAGCTTAGGCAACTTCTAGCTTTCTTCTTCTGCTCTTAGCTTGAGTGATTCAGCCATTTCTGTAACCAACAATGCAGATGTTTTTTCATCACCTGCAATGCCATACCCGTCGACAAAAGCTTTGTATGTCTCATGACTCGGCTTAAATCCTCTTCCCACCATCTCAGCCTGAATGTTCAATGCTCTCTCCATCTTCCCTTCTTCACACAACCTCAATATCAACAACTCATAACACTTGCGACTAGGATAAAACTCAGATTCTCTCACCGCATCCTTCACGATATCCGCAGCTTCAACAACTCTTTGTCCATTACTATCACAGAGTCCTTCCACTAACGCTTCAATGGTTAAGCCCTCAACCTCAAAACTCTTCCTTTTCATCTCCCTATAAACAACCATAGCTGAATCAACATCCCCCACTTTACAATAGCCGTTAACAAGATGCTCATAGGTTAAAGAAGTAGACTCAATCCCCTTCAATCCCATTTCTCGAAAACGCTCCTTCGCTTTCGCAACCTCTAAGTTACTACAAAGCCCACCAATCATAGTATTATAAGCCACAACATCAAAAACCACTCCCTTCACCTTCATATCTTCCCATATCTTCTCGGCTTCACTCATCAAACCTCGTGCACAATACGCCTCCATCAAAACACTATAACAATAAACATTTGGAGAACATCCAACTTCCTCCTCCATTTCTCTCCAAATGCTCTCCACCATCTCAGTCTCACCTTCTCTATAAAAACTCACCATCATCAAATTGAACGTGTTAGCATTCGGCTTAATCTTACCTATCATCTTCTTAGCTTCATCTACCCTAACATCATCTAAACCAAAAACTTCTCTATACATCTTATATCCATTAGAAGCACCTCTACGCTTAGAAACCTCTGAAACCAAAGCATTACAAGTACTAATCTGTAAATTGATTCCTCTAGACCTCAATTTCCTCATTACCATCACAGCTCCATCGATCTCTTTCGAATCAAGACACGATTTTATCAACAAATCAAACACAAACGGTGCAGACCCACATCGATTATAACTCTTAATCAACGAACGAAACACTTTCAAGACTCTATCTTCGTCGTCGGCTAAACGGAGAGCGAGACGTATAACTTCACTAGCGTGGCTTTTGAGACGAGAACGAGCGAGGATGTGGATAAGAATCGAGCAAGAATCGATGTCGTGTGAGCAGAGAGAGAAGCGGCGAGTGAAGAGGAAGAAACGGAGAGAGAGATGAGGATTGTTGCGGAGACGGAGAGTGATTTCGGAGAATTGACAAGGAGTGAATCCATAAGGGTGGAGTGATCGGAGAGTGGACCATCGGGATTTGGAACGGTGGTGAGTTAGGATTGAGACGGCGTCGGAAATTAGAGGATCTAATGGCGGAGACGGCGGAGAAGAGACAGTGGTGAGGAGAGAGATTGAGAGGATTGAATCGGGTTTGGGTTTCCGGGTCGAGTGGAGGATCCGTTTTAGTATTGAGCTTGACATTTTAAGTTGAAGAGTTTAGCCGAGTATCATCAGCTGAGTACTTGTATTCCGAGTCTCTCTAAAGTCTATGATAACTTAACTTTTTACTAGTGTTTACTTCTGATCCCAATTCGATCTGATCCAATAAGAAAAATACGATATCTGAATTTTTGAATTATGATTCAGATCCGAGTATATTAATTTAGAAATTAAAATAACTGCTTTTGTATATAATTTTATTAATATATATATATATATGTGTGTATAATTTTTTATATATTAAATAATAAATAACAGAGTTGTTCAAAATATCACTAAAAAACTACATATTGAAAATTTGGTGTAAATTTTAGAATGTACATAATACATATTAAAACGTTTATAAAAACAATTTGAAAAAAAAATTATGGTATTTTCAATGGTTTTAAAAAATTGGCCTAAGCAATGAGTTTTGTAATATGATGTGCAAATTAAAATTTCTATAAAGAAAGGATAGCTAATGTATCATAAGATTGATTACAGGGGAGGAACATAACTCATTCAATAATTTGTTAGTGAGTAAGACTTTAAGAAAAAATTGTCAAATTCACTTCTTAGTTTATATCATCTTCATTATATGGTTTGAATTTCGGTTTAATAATAATTTACTGTCGAAGCTTATGTGACTACTTTGTAAACTCCTTATGATATCAATAAATTTGTTTAGCCAAAAAAAAATGGCCTAAGCGTCAATTAGGCGTCCGTGTAGGCGCTCATGAATCTCCGTGCGCCTCAATTTTATTGAAATCAGTATCATTCTAACATTCATCGCACAAATTAAAAAATAAAATTAAAATTCTATTCTACCTCTTCACTATTCATATAATTACAATTATTTATTTCATTTTATTTTAGTGTAATTATTAATATTATCATTCATCATTAATGAGTACTATTCTAGAAGTAATGAGTCAATAGCTATCGTTTATTTGATCAAAGCAATTTTACAATCAAAACAATAATTTGGAGGCAAACTTGTTTCTACCAATATTTTCATAACATACTTTAGGAAACAACATAAATATAATGGAGGTAAACAACAAAAATTTGAAATTTTTGGGAATGTATATATTAGATCATCCATGAATTTCTAAGTAATAAAAACCATCGATCCATGGCTGATGAGATAAACTTTTCATTTACCAAAAATAAAGAAAAATACTCATTTGATTTGTATAATCCAACGGTGAATATTGAGGATGGAGGATATTGTTTGTAATTGGGAAAATACAAACTATTAATGGATAGTTTTCAATGGCTCTTGGGGATTTGTTATACTTTTAAGTTTTAAAACCTTTTTTCATCATTTTGATTGAGGTCAAAAATGATATTTTTTTTTTGTTAAAAATTGCATTGATATACTAAAACGACATTTTTTTGTTACAGAATTTGAGTGCCAGAATGATATTCTTTTAAAAACAAAAGGAGTAACTATTTTAGATTTGCAGCGCCTCAAACTCTTTTATCTTATAGCGTTGTAACATTAGGTGATTCCTCACTATACACACATGTGTGAGAAGATAAAAACTAATCTACGATTTGTGTTGATGTTGATATGGTGCTGGATTCACGCAACCTCTCTCTAAATGTAATAAGAATCATGACTTTAGCATCGCACAGAGATTTTGCTTCCTCGAGTTAACTAATTATGCTAAATCTAGTCTCATAAGCCGCTTCATCACAAAGTTCAAGAAGGAGACTGATCCAAACCGTAAAAGTATAGGAACAAGCAAAATATAGATGGTCCCTCGTTTCATCCGGCTCTCCACAAAATAGACAAGATTTAAAACAGCTCCAATCTCTTGTTCTGGCACCAACAGAGAGATGGTCTCTAATCGCAAGCCAAGAGATGAAAAGAAAACGGGGAATCGCTTGTGAGAACCAGATTACCCGATACCAACTCACCTCCTCTCCACGACTTCAGATCTGTTTCCATGTATGAACCGAGGAGAAAAACTCACGATATTATCCGTTTTATTATCCACATATTATCCGTCTTAACTAATTGTTTTAACCTAAAGTGCATATATTTAATATACAACCACATATCCAATACATGATTTAAAAAACAAAATCTAAAACAACTTTCAATATGTTGGATAGCATATCCAAAAACGAAACAAAAGATTGACCATTTTAAGTATCTAAAACAAACATTATGATTGTTTCTAAGAATTTTGAAAAATCGGATGGATCTAGAACCGTATTCTCCAAATACTCGATCACGTCAAGTACAACTCTTATTAGAAATCACAATATACAACACTCAAAAATTCTCTCTTAGTTTGTATCCTAAACGATTTCTCTCTCAACAAAAAACAAAAACAATACTCGATTTCAATCTAGCTATTTTTCTCTTTTTGTTCTCTAAAAAAAACGGCTCACGTCCTAAGCTCCTCAAGGCCCCCTTTTATATTCATCGGGTCCTTTAGAAACTTCTAGGTCGTTAGTTAAGATAAGGATATCAGCAAATCTTTACTCCATATCAATCTTGGAAACTGCCAAATCTTAGATGAATATTCTCTTTGTATAACCGACTTAATCAGTTATTTTATCCTCGTCACCAACTCAGCAACTCTAGTTGTCCACGTCAGCTGCTCTCTTTGGTGACTTATTCGACTGGAACAACTTGCAGCTTGTTCCAACAACATGTGCAGTTTTCCTGCACTTACAATTTCCCCCTTTTTGTTTCAATTTGACAATTCAAGCTCACCTACAAATATACCTTTCTAGATTTCACAAGCACCCATCATATCATTGAAAAAAATATTAATTGCTCCAAACAAAATGAGATTCCAGAGATTCATAACATCCATTTCATAAAAGCATGGTTCACAGAGAATTCAGCCATCCGAAGACAAACCAACAAAACGACAAAGTTAGACTAAGAAACACAACCGAAAAAAAAACTTATGACAACTCCCCCTGAATTCTAAACATCCTCAGCATTCTCATAACCCTCATCAACATTATATTCAGGTTCAAACGATGTGTTCCTTCGCACTCGAAAATGATTATCAGTTTCACCCCTAAAGATTCCAGATTGAGTTCTAGGCGAATTCCCAGTAGCTTCAGGTTCATAAAGAGGCGGCTCATTGTCAGCATTCTGAGTTTGATCATTTCCATTTGCATGGTTATAATCTCCCCCTGCTTGAGTGGCACAACTGGAACAAAAAAAAACCAAACTAAGCAACCTATGAGAATAAACAAAGCAACAAGCACAAAATGGTTATGAAGAATAACATACCGTCGATTCGATTAACAACATTTGTAAGCAAGGAAGCACTGTATCGGAGATCATCAGTCACAGACCTCCCAAAATCAAAGTCACCTGGATGTTTCCTCACATATCATGTTCCTCCCCTCACTTCAGGCTTGAATCGCTTAGGGGCTGGTTCTGGAGTCTCGTGGTCTAGCAGTCTGATAGTCCGCTGGAAGAAGAGAACCCTGTAGATGAGATTGGGAAATGGCAGGATATGCTAGTGCTGTTTCAGATTCTTCGCTGCCTTTTCCACCTGATCATACACCAGCTTGCCAAAGTTGAAAGGAATCCTCTTATCAAGAAGATACAGCAGCTTTGCCCGATCAACAATGACATTGGAGTTGTTATTAGAAGGTATCCAGTTCAAGCAGCAGATCAGATACAACCCAGCCAAGTATGTGGGCATGGAAGATATCTTCAAATCCTTCCAGTGGAGAATCTTTCCTCTTGATAGATAGCTGGCCAAGGTGTTTTTGGTAATATCCGCACGATCAATCTCAGACTTGTCATGCCACTGAATAGTCGGAGTACAAAACACTTTGTTGATCATCTGAGGAGTAAATTCATACATCTTGTTTCAAATGAAGACTTTGGTCTATTTCTTCACATCATCATACACATGAAAGTTAGCGTAGAATTCCCAAAAAACTTCTCTGACATAAGGATCGATATCAGTGACATTATCCATCATGTGATTCTCAGAAATCACTTCCAATACCTCAGCATTATCAACATGACCAAAAGGAATATATCGTTGATCAAACAATTCACGCAAATTGAAGTCTTTGTACCTGAACTCCCCTTAAGATGTCATGTAATGTAAATCCAGGGCTTTGTACCAAGGCTTCCAAATTGATGGGTTTGCAGCATCCTTCTTTGCTTGATGATAACGATTAATGTTGCGTCGATCAAATGGATCATATGGAGGATGTCCATGAACTTTTATGTAGTCTTTAATATGATCAGGCGTCGGATGTTTGATTGGAACAGATGAGTTTGCGTTGTATGATTGTGGGTGATGGAAAGTGTGGCGAACGAATTCAGAGCTATCACACGCCGTTTGAGGAGCATCAGGATCAGCTTCAGTCTCCGGAGCTTGAGAGTTCGCCGGAGCTGTCAGCTGTTGAA
Organism: Boechera stricta; assembly: GCA_018361395.1. Lineage (NCBI taxonomy): Eukaryota > Viridiplantae > Streptophyta > Magnoliopsida > Brassicales > Brassicaceae > Boechera > Boechera stricta. Next base: position 7,654,714 of record CM031542.1, read on the forward strand.
GGCTGGGCGGACTGTTGAAGGGCGGAAGCACAGGCACACGGGGAGTCAAACGTGTAGGACACACCGCGGGCTTCATCGCAGAACCGCGTGAAGCAGATCACGGCGGTGGTGCGGCCGGTGCGGACAGAATCTCTTCCACGGAACTGTCGGAGTCATGAAGCTCGAGGCGATCGGAGTGGCGACGCTTGGCTCAACTACGAGTCATTGGCATGATGTGTGGGACGTCAGGACGATGGTAATTCGGCCGCAGCGGACGAGAACGAGTGGAGTGTAGAGAAATCGCCATCGGAGAATTCAAAGAGAATTAGGGTTTCCAACTTGATAAAAAAGGCCCTTTTCCCTTTCCTTTTTTATTTCTTGTAAGATTGGTCCGACACTCTGCAATATCTCAAGCAACTTCAAAACCAAAAATTAGACCCAATTTCGATCGACGACCGACACAAAATAAAAACATCTCAAAAATATCTCAATCACAAAATCTGTCTAAGCACTCATCCTCTGCAACAAAGAAATTTTTTAACAGACATCTTTCAAGTGGTGAGAGAACGAAGATACCTGTGAGTTCAGCTCAAATTTTCTTACTGTTGTGTGAACCAGAATTTATGAAATTTCTACTTATTTTCTCAGAATTGCTCAGTTCTCTCTCATAGGCTTAAGTAAACACAACCATCTCTTCCCTCTTTGAAGCTTGAGCAGATCTAGAAGTAACTGTACAACACTTCATATCTGGATTTTTTGTTGAAGGCTAAGAATTAAAAAAAACATCAACTTGCTGACCCAACATCTTGTTCATGTTGATTCTCCATGAGTACACTTCACAACTTCATATCCCAGAGGGCAAGTAGGTCCTTGAAAAGGAGTATAACAGACTATGTAGCAGAGCTAAGGCAAAAAAAATCAACAAGGCTGGGAAGATTTTTCAGACCTTGTATAATCATTTTCATATACTATTTCTTGTTTAAGTTTTTTCACAATATATCTCAACATGTTTCTGATACCATAAGGGGATCGATTTGAAGATTTATAATTTAAACAATATATTTATAATAAACAGAATTTAAACAATATTTAAAATATAATAAACAGAATTAAAACATAAAGTTTAAGCATATAACAGAATATATAGGACGGTAGAACCAGCCACTTAAACATATAATTTAAACATAAAACTTTGAAATTTATTCAAGAAATTCAAAATACAAAATACAAAGCAAAGATATAAAACTTACAAATTAAAAGGGAAGCACATTATTTGACTCGAGATGGAAGATAAGGGATGTGGTGAGAGGTTTTTAGAGAGATGAATAAGAAGGTAAGTGAGAAGGTGTCCTAATAGAGATGCACAACACTTCTTTTAGAAGTTCACGAGTGCATTATTAAAAAGAAATTTTTTAAAAGAAATTAAAAATTTTGAAGATTTGTCACGGATCCAATGTAGTTCTTTGAAATTGGTTTTCTTGTAGATTCCTCTCGTCTCCTTCTTTTTGTAGTGGGATTTGATGTGGAAGTGTGCTTCTTACTACTCCTTTCTGCACGAGGAGGAGTCTCTTGAGGTAGATTATCGATTTAAAGAGCATATCTTCAAATTTTTTTTATTTGATGTCTCTCTTATGCTTTTGTTGACTCCTCTCACAGGTTGGTGAACATGATTTCTCCTCTGTTCCCTCGGGTTAGTGATAGCTTTCTCCTCTGTCCCCCTTGACTTAGATAAACTCATGCTTCATCTTGTGAAATGAAATGTATCTTACTGCTCTTTTCTGCATTTCACCCCTTCCTTAGCAATCTACACACTGTTGTCTGTCATCTGTTTACCCATTTTGTAGCTCCAAGACATGAAGTGTAGCTCTTTCTCATGTAGAACTTTACAGCTAGAAGCTTTGCAAACTCATTTTTGATCAGTCCTTCTGGAAATAATTTTTGAAAAGAAAGATGTGTCGTACTGTACACCTGTCTCTAACACAAACACTCATCAAGAAGATAGTCAGAGTTCACAGATACCCAGAGATTTTTGCAAATTAATAAATGTTGCATGGTCGAAGGGTTTAGTAAAAATATCAGCAAGCTGAACCTCAGTAGGTACATGTTCTATCACTACTTGTTTTTGTTGAACTAGTTCTTTAACAAAGTGATGCCTAATATCAATATGCTTAGTTCGAGAGTGTTGCACATGATTCTTAGAGATGTCAATAACACTTTTGTTGTCACATTTAACAAGTAAAGATTCAGAGAAAGTGGTACCATAATCCGTTGTTATTTGTCTCATCCACATGAATTGTATGCAGCAGCTTCCTAGAGCAATGTACTCAGCCTCGGCTGTTGACAATGACACACAGTTCTGTTTTTTGCTGTGCCAAGAGATGAGATTGTTGCCAAGGAAAAAACAGCTACGGGTGGTACTCTTTCTGTCATCTACACAATCAGCCCAATCTGCGTCGCAATAACCAACCAAGTTCAAATTTGTATCCTTGGTATAATGAAGATCGAAGTTGAATGTTCCCTTCACATATTTTATGATCCGTTTAACTGCAGCCAAGTGTGATGCCTTTGGATTTGCTTGATATCGCGCACACAAACCAACACTCAGGCAAAGATATGGCCTGCTGGCTGTCAGGTACAAGAGATTTTCAATCATCCCACGATACAGTTTTTCATCAACTTTTTCACCAGATTCGTCTTTGGATAATTTCAAAGTGGTCCTCATTGGCGTTTTTGCAGTTTTGCTGGAACAGAGACTAAAACATTTTACCAGATTTTGAGCATATTTGCTCTGAGAGATCGATATTCCTGCATCTGTTTGAGTCACTTGCAGCTCCAAAAAATACTTTAATTCTCCCACCATGCTTATTCTGAATTCTGTTGTCATTACCTTTATGAAAGCTTTGACCAATTTATCTGAAGTACCTCCAAAGACAATGTAATCCACATAGATCTGTATTATTATCCTTCCACTTGAGTCTTCCTTGACAAACAGCGTCTGATCTACTCCTCCTCTTGTGTATTCCTGATCAAGTAGGAAGGTAGTGAGTCTCTCATACCATGCTCGAGGTGCTTGTTTTAATCCATACAATGTTTTTCCCAACTTATAGACATAGTCTGTCCACTTTGGATCTTCAAACCCCTTAGGTTGTTCCACATACACTTCTTCTTGTATATACCCATTTAAGAACGCACTTTTAACATCCATCTGAGATAACTTGAATTTCATGGCACAGGTTGTTCCCAACAGGAAGCGAAAGCACTCAAGTCTAGCAACTGGTGTGAAGGTTTCATCAAAATCAAGTCCTTCAACTTATGTATACCCTTGAGCGACAAATCTTGCCTTATTTCTGGTGATATTCCCAGCTTCATCACTTTTGTTCTTGAAGATCCACTTGGTACCAATGACGTTTCTACCAGCTGGCCGTGGAACGAGATTCCACACATTATTTCTTTCAAACTCTTCGAGCTCATCTTGCATGGCCAGTATCCAGAAATGGTCATCCAATGCATCCTTCACATTTTTTGGTTCCACCAATGACACAAAACAAGAGAACATGACTGCTTCGAAGCAAGCAATTTCAGCAAATAGCTTGTGACCAGCTAGCTGCTTGAAATTTATTTTCTTTCCTCTTGTTTTTCTGACGTCGTGTACTTCCCCAATCACATCTTGTGAGGAGTGATTTATGTGAACTTGTTGAGGCACTGATTTGTCATCCGTTTCATCGTCTGATGTGCTGTTATCCTGTAGGCTTTCACTTTTGGATGTCGGAACTTCTTGGTTAATCGTTTTGCCACTTGATTCTGAAGTGTCACCAATAGGTGAGACTTCTATGACTGGTGTACTCCCATCATCAAAAACAACATTCATAGATTCCTCAATCCTTCCCCTTGTCTTGTTGTACATCCTATATGCTACACTGTTTGGAGAGTATCCCAAGAAGAAACCTTCCTCACTTCAAGAGTCAAACTTTCCAAGCTGATCCTTATCATTCAGGATGTAGCAGACACATCCGAAAACTCTGAAATAACTGAGATTTGGCTTCTTTCCTTTCCAAATTCATATGGAGTTTTCTCTGTTCCTATCCTCAGATAAACTCTGTTAATCACATAATAGGCTATGTTGATAGCTTTAGCCCAAAATCGTTTTGGAACCCCATTTCCATGAATCATAGCACGTGCCATTTCTTGAAGAGTTCGGTTTTTTCTTTCAACAACTCCATTTGCTTGTGGAGTTCTTGGAGCTGAATATTGATGGATGATACCCTGAGCTTCACAAAAAGCATTGAACATTGAGTTTTGAAATTCTTTTCCACGATCACTTCTGATTTGTTTGATTCCCATCTTCTTCTCGTTTTTCAGCTGGAGAGCAAGAATCTTTAAGCTATCCGTTGTTTCAGATTTTTTCCTGATTAAACGAACCTAGGTAAAACGTGAGAAATCATCAACTAACACAAAGACATACATTTTTCCAGCAATGCTTTTAGTTTGCATCGGTCCCATCAAGTCCATGTGTATGAGGTCCAAGACATGAGCGGTTTGAATCCCATCTACTTTCTTGTGTTGAACTTTGATTTATTTTCCTTGATTGCAGGCTCCATATAATATATTGTCAACGTGTTTCAGATCTGGTACTCCTCTGACAGCTTTTTTGTTGACCAACTTTGACAGACTTCGAGCATTCATGTGTCCAAGGCGTTGATGCCATAACAATGGATCATCCTTTTCAGCTCACATGCAAGTTGCAGGTTCTTCTCACATATAACAGTTGTTCCCGGTACGAACACTAGACAGAGCAGTGTGATTCTTATCATCATTAGCCCAGCATTTCACTTTATTGAAACTCACAGTCAACCCCTCATCACAAAGCTGACTCATGCTTATTAGATTTGCTGTTAGTCTTTCAATAAAGTACACGTTTGTGAGCTTAGGTTTTTCTGCATCTGTCAAGTCTCCTTTGCCCTTTATCTTCCCTTTTGCTCCCCCACCAAACGTTCCCTTGCTTTCTTTAACATTCGTGTAGTTATTCAGGTTGTCTTGACTGCTGGTCATATGACGAGAGGCACCACTGTCAAAGTACCATGGTTTTGTTGACACAAAATCAGTAGATGTGTAGGCAACATGACTGTACAGTTCAGATTTTGCAACATGCACTTGTGAGTCTTGTTTCAGATTTGGGTAGAATCTCCCTTGTCTGAGTAGCTTGCTCACTCGGTTAGTATACCTGTGGTAATTCCTCTTAATGAACCATGACGTCCACAGTAGTAGTTTCATATTCACTTATAGTTCTGAAATAATAATTCTGACGATTTGCTAGAACAAGTTTCCTGGTGTTCCTCTGAGTGATCTGACTCTTTTCTTCTGGAATTTCTGACTTGCCTTTGACAAAACTCGTTTTTCCACTAGTTTCCCCTCCATTATATCCAAGACCGAAATTTGACTTTCCTACTCTTCCAGATGCCAGAATGCTCTCCAAGTCCTTAGTGCCACTGTTCAGCATAAGAATTTTCTTCCCCGTTTCTGTCAGTTCTTAGATGAGTTCTCTATTTTCACGCTTCTTCTCATTCGTTTCGATCATGTCATGGATCGAAGTTGAGCAAGTTCGCTGTTCTTCTCCATCTCTCCTGCTAGCTCCATTGACAGTTTCTCATTCTTCTCTTGAAGATCGAGCTTATCTTTCATGAGAGATACATTCTCTTTACTCAGCATCAGCTAGTTGTCATACAAGGTACGAAACTCACTATCGACATCAATCTCCTTCTCATCACCTGAGTCTTCTTCTACTAATTCGTCCACTGATATCTCAGAATCGATGTTGGTGGTTTCGTCCTCTTCTTCAGTGGTACCCATGAAGGTAACAAATCCTGTCACTTCATCCTCTGAATCATCGTCTTCTGAATCGCTTTCACTCTCGGCAATGTATGACTTATCCTTTCTTGAAAAGCTGCTTGTACATTCAGCTTTTGTGTGACCAATCCCTTTACACCCAAAGCATTTGAGTTGATCTCTTTTTTTGAAGTTTGGACATTCAACCTTCATATGACCGTATCCTTGACACTTGTGGCATTATACTTCTAATTTTTTTCCCCTTTTTCCACGTTCACTCCCTTGTCCCTTCACAAAAGTTCTGTTGTTACCTTTCTCAACTTTCTTCAAAACCCGATTGAAGTTCTTTGCCATTAAGCTCATCTGATTTTCTAAATCCTGAATTTTGAGTCTGTCTTCTGAAACAGTAAGTGCCACTCCTTTTGACTCAGCATTCTTCCCTGGTGCAATCTCTATTTCATGTGCTTGCAGCATTCCTACGACTTCCTCGAACTCTATTGAATCAGTGTCCAGCGATGTGCTCATGGCAGTTCTCTTGCTTTTGAACCTTGATGGAAAACATCTGAGGAGTTTCTTCACAAGTTTTTTGTCTTTGTACCTTTTCCCAATGTTTTCACTCTCATTAGCAATTGCACTGAGTTTTCCACTGAATTCTTCAATTGATTCTCCCACACTTCTTTAGCCGACTCACAATTCTGAACCCTTTTAAACTGATTCTCGTTTATAGAGTTAAAGATGGCTGAGAGTGCTTTTGAGTTTGCAGTTGCTTGGCTTTTCTCAGTGTCTGTCCATTGATTTGCAGGTTTAGGAACGTCCTTTTTGTCATCACCTTTTGCCACAGGAGATGTCCATCCATCACTTACTGTCATCCAAGCTTCTACACTTATGCCTTGTATAGCCGCTCTCATCTTCACTTTTCAGTGTCCGTAACTCTCCGTCTTCAGCATGATTGGTCGAGTCACAGCGTATAGCTCCTTGGAGTAGTCCATCCCTTCCTCAGGATCCTCACCTATTATACAGCTACAACTTGGTTCAGATGCCCGCTCTGATACCAAATGAAAAACCGGATGGATCTAGAACCGTATTCTCCAAATATTCGACCACGTCAAGTACAACTCTTATTAGAAATCACTATAGGTTTATATACAACACTCAAGAATTCTTTCTTAGTTTGTATCCTAAACGGTTTCTCTCTCAACAAAAAGCAAAGACAATACTCGATTTCAATCTAGCTATTTCTCTCTTTTTGTTCTCTCAGAAAAACGGCTCACGTCCTAAGCTCCTCAAGGCCCCCTTTTATATTCACCGGGTCCTTTAGAAACTTCTAGGTCGTTAGTTAAGATAAGGATATCACCAAATCTTCACTCCATCTCTATCTTGGAAACTACCAAATCTTAGATGAATATTCTCTTTGTATAACCGACTTAATCAGTTATTTTATCCTCGTCACCAACTCAGCAACTCTAGTTGTCCACGTTAGCTGCTCTCCTTGGTGACTTATTCGACAAGAACAGCTTGCAGCTTGTTCCAACAACATGATTACAAAATGAAAAACCTTTTTGGGGAAAAAAATCAAAGATATGCAATAGTTTGATCAATTATGTAGGGATGGACAAAAAATCCGAACCCGAAACCTGAACTCGAACCTGAACCAAAATCTTGATTCTGATCCGAACTCGTTATTGAGAAAATATTCGAATGAGTCTAGAGGTCTAAATCCGAAAATCTGAACCGAATCCGAAAACTCCAAAAATTTATACTAAACCCGAATCCGATCCGAATATACAAAAATCAGAGATGGTGCAAAAAACCAAAAATCAAAAACTCGAGAACCGAACGGAACCCGAACGCGCTACAATTATGGGCAAAAAGTTTTATACCAATTCATATTCTACATTCTTATTCTCTCCTAATGGACTTTCTTACATCTGCAGCAACTTAAAGATTCCACTTGATAAACTCCCATCTTTCTTTTTGGATGCTCCAACTCACTTGGTTAGAGCTTCTCCATAATCCCCTCTATAAATTATGATTCCTACCAAACTTTTAAAGAAAAAAAAAACCAATTCTCAAAAAAACAAAACATAACAAATTAAAAAAAAAAAATGAAATACTCAGAAATATCACATTTCAGCCACCCTCAACACAACCTCAAATTCGACTACACCGAGAAACCCTTCAAGTGTGATGGATGCAATGAAGTCGGTATCGGCTCTCGCTATCGCTGCTCCGGTGATGATCATGGAAGCTGCGACTTTGATCTCCATTCGCACTGCGCGTTACCTGTGGCCTCCATAACACATCCGTTCTACAAAAAGTGTACGTTTCAGTTTTTGGCGTTGCCGCCGGGGAATGAAAGACGGTATTGCAATGCGTGCGAGAAGGATGTGTCGGGATTCGTGTACCATTGTAAGGCTTGCGGGTTTGATCTTCACCCGTGTTGCGCTATGCTTCCTATGGTTTTGGACGATGGAGAGACCAAACTCTTTCTTTATCGCAAAGTTAGTTCGTCTTGTCATCGGTGTGGAAGAAAAGGCCGTAGCTGGAGTTACAGGTCTATCTTCTTGATTCTATTCTTGTTCTTTTATTATTATGATACCAATTGCTACAATTTCATGATTGGTTACTTTGGTAAATAGTAACATTGATAACTTAAATTAAAGATTAGCATGTAAAGATAAATATATATATATATATATATATATATATATATTTTTTTTTTTTTCGCCTTTTCTATTGTTAGCATGTTTTAGTTTAAAACATAGTTCTCTAGATCATAAATATAGTATGTTATATGATAGAAAATAGTTAAGATACATAAACAAAAAAAAAGTTATAGGATGGTAATCGAAAAAAATGAGCATTGCTTAAGTTATTTTTATTTTTATTTTTTGGTTCGCTGTTTTCGTTGGTGTTTTTAGTCAACATTAGCATATATTCCAAATCAACACCTCTAAAGAATATTTTAAAGCAATATGATAAAATTTTGGATTATATTGATGTATTGATTCTTGAACATTAATTTCGTCTTTATACCGAATATATCTTAGAGCAAAGGAAAAAATTAAAGCAATGGCATTCAAACACAAACTTTATCCTTTTATAAAGAAATGAGTTTGTGCTTGGTAATTGGTAGACATGTTACATAGCGTGCACTCTAAGTTAGAACTTATTATTTATCACATTAATTTTAGTATTGTTACATCTTAGTAATATAAACTTCACAAGTCTAAACACTGACTTAGAATTATGTCTCACCGCCGAAGTTGTTAAATTAATAAAGTTAGTTCTTACTATAAAATTATTCCATCTTAAATTATTTATTACTCTTGAAATCTAAAATTTTATAAGTAAGCATTGATTATTAGATAATTTTATATTTGGAACTATAATCTAATTTTGCATAACATCTATTTATCTAAACCAAAATGTTTTACTCGAACCCCATTTATTTTGATAAATAGGTATTAGTGTAGTAAAAACCTAAACATATGGACTAAAAAGAGCCAAATTGTCCTTGATTAAATGCATTAACCTAGTTTTTGTACCAGTTAATAATAAAATCAGGTTTTCAATCAATTAAATACAGATCGTCTTGCAAAAAGTACAATCTCCATGTCGCGTGTGTGAGAGAGATGTTGGTGGAGAATTGGCGAGAGCTGTATAAAGGACAAAGTGGTAAAAGCACAGAACGTACGAGCCTGGCTTTGAAGAACACACTTGAACATCACCACCGTAGCAGCCGCAAAGGTAAAGTTCAGAAATGCTGCGAGATAGCTGGAATGGCCGTACAGTTCGTCATTTCCGCCGTACTCGGCGATCCAACGACCCTAATCGCGGGAGTTGTAGGCTCCCTTATTTCTCGAGGATGATTCTCCTTCCAAGTGTATTCCAATTTGTGTGTTATAAACTCTCTAAGTAATGTGATTGTAAATATTATATGATGTTAAACAAAAAAAGAAACATTATACAATAGTAATCTATATATTTTGTACTTATTACTTGATCGTTGTAATCCTCTTATATATACCCTCGATGGATATAGAGTATGACACCGATTGTGCTATTCAGTATTCAAGATGGTATCAGACTGTCGCTACTTCTCTCACTCAGATCCGTGCCCACATACCAATCACTCTCGACATGAATAAGATGAACTATGATTAGTGGCGCATCCTATTCGAGACTCACTGTTACAGCTTCCCTCTAATTGGCCATATTGATGGTACGTCTCTGCCCACCGGGCCCGAACAACATCTAGAGGATGTGCCTAGTTTGGTTTGAGTTGAACCAAACTATACCCAAAAATCGTAGTCAAAATTTCCATTTGACAAATCTGGTTCTACCAAACAAATTGTAACCAAAGTAAAACTGAAAAAATAAACCAAGTATATAACACAAATGCATTTAGAGAATTCTTCAAATCAAGAGTAAACAAAGACCGGACCAAACGTAATTTGGTTTAGGTATCACATATCCGTATCAGGGTTTTGGGTGGTCATAATCTTTTCTTTCAAAAATATCATAATCTTCTCTCTTTTTTTTTTGATAAAAAAAGGTCATAATCTTAATACAATATGTAACAAACTAGTATTCAAGATGATTAGGTTTTTTAAATGCACACTATGATTATTATTATTGTTAAACCAAACCAAATTGGACAACAGTCATGACAACATCATATTCAAATTTTTTATTACAACTATATAATATATGATTTTTAGTTGGAAGGCTTCATTTCAGCTTTGATAGCAGCAACAAGGTGATCATAAGCCTGACCCCAAGCGACCTTCATCTCCGGTGACCACATCTCCGGCACCGCCTCCTTTATCGTCTCCAACAATGCATACTTCGCCACCTGCAAAATTATAATCATTTTTGGTTTAACAAAAATAAATCGAATCAAAATATTTGTGTAATAATCAAAAGATTTTGAGATATGACAATTGACTAACCTCAAAGTGTTCGTCAACGACGCCGTATTTAGAATGGCTGGCTCCAAGTCTCTTTAAAGTAGTCTCCCTCACTGTAACTTTCCCTGTTTTTCTCAGTTGTGCTGCTGATTCACAACACTGATAAACTCCAAATTTTCAGTTAAAAACATAAATCAAGAATCTTTGATTTGAAAATATAAGCAAAATCATGTGTTATTTGATCATTGATTAGTTACCATGACAAAAACAGACATCGCGTGGGGCTTGAGCTTCGGGTTTTGCTCAGCAGGAATTGGTGAGTCTCTCAAAAACGAGAACATCTTCTTCGTTGTTGGTGCAATCTCAAAGATTCTACATTTCAAAATTTGTTTCATATCTCAGATTATATTCATAAATGCATACAAATATAGATAGAGAGATCAATGGGATCATTAGGACTTACTTGAGGAAGAGTTTGAGACCCAATTCAGATGAGTTTTTCTTCATGACACTCCATGACTTCACCACAAGAGCCTCTTGCTCTTCTGTGAACACAATTTTTCCTTCACTCTCCATAATATTTCAGAAACTAAATGATTTGATATAGAATTCTCTGTTTTGCAAAAGAAACTGTGATCTTACTCCAATTAGGAAAGATGTCCTCTATATATAGGTTTTGATAAAGACCCTTTTGTGTTATCGAAGAGACAGTTCTTGATACGTTTAAGATAAAGTTGTCTGGTAAAAAAATGAAACCATGTGCTGTGTATTGTAATGGAGCCTGGTTTTTGATGGTAGGCTTGACCAATTAGTCAAAACACAATTGAAAAGTCTCCAGATCTCTATATATATATATATATATTATTATACTGATTTACATACCACACAAGTGGTGCGAGTTGTGTGATACATCTTTCCTAGATTATTTGCTGAGAAGCAGAAGCAAGAACAAAACTTGTGAAAGTTATGTAGCACCATGTGGCTTTCACATCTAAGAGATAAAAAAAGTTGAAACTTTACACACTGAATTCAGGCAATGAAGGTTACAAAAAAGGGTGTTTTTCAAATTCAACCGTATCCGTAAGTTACATCGCGTTTTGCAACCACTGAGTCAAAGGGTATTTCGACTCTTTCCTTAACAAGGCACCGTGCTTCCCCGTCTTCTATCACAAGAACTTTCCCCGGTGGGCACTGGTTAGGGGTTTTCTTCCCTCTGACTGCTCGCTGCCGGAGAAGTCCAAGAAGGTTCAAGGACGCACCTCTTTTCCTGATCTCTGGACCATATCCTGATGCAGACAATATGGAAATAACACCGATGATTGGAAGCATGATCTTTGCAACAGAGCCTAAGAAGCGAATAACACCATGATCCGAGCCTCCAGATCCTCCATTGGGACTTTTCACCTCTGCCTCGTTTCTCACATGTCCTGAGCCGAACCCATTTGCATCAGACTTCTTCTTTAAAGGTAAGTGAGATAGGTAACCATTATTATCTAAACCAAGGGAGAGAGGAGAATGGACAGGATACGGAGGAAGGAGAAGATCGTTCTCATAGTCAACTCTTTCCCCAGCAAAAGTCGTAGTCTCGCGTAGTACTTCAAAATCTTTCCCTTTGTACTCCTTAAGCTTCTCAAGCAACATTTTCCTACTGTAATCAATCTCAGAGAGAGCCACTTGCTTCTCATATTGTTGTTTTTGCCGTAGATTCTGTGCATTACAACAAAACCCAAATCATAAGATTAAATCACCACAAACCATGTCCACATTAACTGAGGACAAAGACAGAGAAACCAACAACAGAACTTGAAGCAATTCAGACATTCTAAAGCAATCCAAACTCAATTTCAGTTTAAATTAGAACTAACTCTAACTCTTACAATGTTCAATGCTACACCAAAAGCTAGAAACTTGATTTCCATACCTATAATTCCCAGTTTCATAGTGACGATAGAAAAAACAAATTTAGTTTCATCAGAAATTCACCAAAAAAAACTTCAAGAGAGCTCACTAATAGATCAACAGATCAAAGGCAGAATTGAAAAATTCACAGAAGCAGAGGAAATTTAGGGTTTTAAACCTGTAAAGCAGCAAGCTGAGACTCAAGAGATTCAAGAGCATCACGTATACGCAAAAGTCGTTCAGCTTCTGCCTCTACATCCTCAGAGCTGATTGAGTCAAAATCCTTCTCTTGATTTCTAAAAATCTCATCTTTTCTTCCTTCTCCGGGAGAAAGATCCTCGTTTCCGCCGTCGTTTTCGCTGACGGCGGTGCTGGAGCTATCGATACAATCGCTGATCTTGAGTCTTAGCTCGGTGGCTCTGGCTAAAATTAACCCGATCCCTTCTTCGTCTTCCATCTCAGCGATTGAGGAAAAATTTGGGGCTAGAGAAATTAGGGTTAGGGCTTTTGTAAGTTAGTGGTGGGGAAGAGACAAGTAACTTTGGAGTGAGTCTTCGAGTGATTGTGGTTGGCTGAACTCAGATTTTCAGATTTGTTTCTGCTGTTTTCCCGGTTTTTAATCAACGGCCACAAAAATTTCAACAATTTCTTCTTTTTTATTTTTGTTTTTTAAAATTGGGAAATTGAAAAGAACAATAGGAAATTTCGGAAGAGGCCAATTTTGGATTTAAACAAAGATGACAAAACATATCTTTCTACATATAAATAATTTAAGATTCTAAGTACTGTTTTAAAAAAGTTTGGACGTTCAAATACTGAACTATATAAGTTTAAAAAAGTCGGTGGTTCGGTTCTAATTTTCTCAGTTCTAGAGTTTAAGATCTATATAAGTACCAAAAAAATTTGGTTCTGGAGTTTAAGATCGATTCGGATATTTTTTTGGATATTTTTGAGGATTTTTTGGTATTTTCAGATATTTTTAAATATTTTTGGATATTTGTTTTGAATATTTTTGGGTATGTTCAGGTATTTTGAATATTTTTGGATATTTCGGATATTTTTTGGTTATTCAGTATAAAATAATTAATATTTGTTGGGTATATAATTGTATTTCGGATAAAGCTGTTGACATAAAAAAAGTTGTATTTCGGGTATTTTTGGATCGGTATCGGTTCCGGTTATTCGGGTACTTATTTATAAATTATTTTTATAAAATATATTATACAATTTTACACATTTACACAATTTTAAAAATCTCCTATATGTTATTTGGGGAGTATATTTATAAATAAACATTAAAAAGTGTTAATCTTTACATCACATTGTCATTACTTCAAAGAAAAAATTTTAATCTCTCACTAAGAATATTTTAGTCATTAGTTATTATGTGATCATTTAATTAACTAATTAATTATAATTTTCGTTTTAATTAATTAATTAATTTTAATTTTTTTGAAAAGTAGTTAAAAATAGATTTTATGAAGATTTTTTTGATTTAATTAAACACACTAATTAAATTAAATTAAATGTTGATTTAATTTTCCAAAAATAAGAGATTTTATGTAGATTGCGATTTTTTTTGGGAAAATTTTAAGTAAGAATTTATGTAGATTGTCAATTTTTTTCGTTATAGATTATAATTTTCGTTTTAATTAATTAATTTATTTTAATTTTTTTGAAAAGTAATTAAAAATAAATTTTGTTGATTTAATTAAACACACTAATTAAATTAAATTGAATGTTGATTTAATTTTCTAAAAATAAGAGATTTGATGTAGATTGCGATTTTTTTTTAATGTTAATGTTAATGTTAAATTATAATATCGAATCTATTAATAGATTTTTAGTAGATTTAAAAATGTTAGTTCATATCTGACTTAGTTTAACATCCCCTATATATTATTTGGGGAGTACATTTATAAATAAACATTAAAAAGTGTTAATATTTACATCACATTGCAATTACTTCAACGAACAAATTTTAATCTCTCATTAAGGGTATTTTAGTCATTAGTTATTATGTGATCATTTAATGAAATCATTTAATTTATGGTTAACAAAAAAAATTTGATTCGTTAATATTCCAAAAAGATTTTTGATTATTTCCAAAAAATCGGATTTGTTAATCAGATTTATTTATAATCGATTATTGTGGTTACCAAAAAAATCGGATTTGTTAATATTCCAAAAAAAGATTTTTTACTATTCCAAAAAAATCTGATTTGTTAATTTTCAGATATCTTTATAGAATTTGTTAATATTCTAAAAACTTTTTGTTAATATTCCAAAAATCGGATTTGTTAAAATCAGATTTAATTTTATTTGCACAATCGGATATTGATTTGCACAAAAAAATCGGATATTCTATTATTAATTTTTTTATTATTAAAAAAAAATTGGATTTGTTTAGATTCATTAATCTGTGCTGTAGCACGGGACACTTTCTAGTAATAATGTAACATTGTAATTTAATTTTTAAATCTATTTATATTGAAAATTTGGTAATTAAAACAGAAAAAATATAATTAAAATTCATATAAAAAATATCCAGAAATTTTCTGTTGGGAACAATATATCGCAATATACAATATCGCTAATAGACATACTATCTTTCAATAGAAAAATATATTCAATGAAATCAATCTTAGAATATTCTGGGTTAATATTTTTTAAAATATCTTAATTAATATCTTAGAATGTCGCAATTTTCCAAAACTTTACTTATTTATTTGGTTAAATCAAAGAAAATATCTTGATTTTATATATAATTTTTCTAACATAAAATTTTCAATATCATTGAGTATGAAATATTAGTTTTATATTTCTGATTACATAATATTTACGTAGATATTACAAAGATTCGATATTATAAAAACTGATATTATAATTTTCGTAAAGTTTTGGAAGAATTACAATTTTCGTAAACTGATTTTATAATTTTCAAATATTTTTTTAAAATTGTAATTTGTCCGTGCTATAGCACAGGATATATCCTAGTTAGTAATGTAAGTGCTGCACACAATAGACACAAATATAAGTAGAGACTTTAACATTAGTAAATCAAAAGTGGTCAGTTAATTAACATTAGTAATTCATCCCTAATAGTTATGTTCATGTAGATTTATTTAAAATTAATAATAAAATTATGTTCAAAACTATAACTAAATATTTGACGAAAAAATCATCCCGCGTAATACGCAGAGAACCACCTAGTTGAATAAATAACACAATTTCTACAACAGGA
This sequence comes from Boechera stricta, assembly GCA_018361395.1. Classification (NCBI taxonomy): domain Eukaryota; kingdom Viridiplantae; phylum Streptophyta; class Magnoliopsida; order Brassicales; family Brassicaceae; genus Boechera; species Boechera stricta. Next base: position 7,670,572 of record CM031542.1, read on the forward strand.
AAAAAAAAACTAATCCTTGTAGTGAATAATATTTAATTTATAGAAGATATAATATTTTATTGTTATATTATATTGATGATAGAGAGATATTGATCGAAAGTGAGAAAGTAAAGTGTTTATTCTACTTGCTTAATCTATATTACAAACTGAGCATTAAACCCCTTTATATAGGGGATTAGAGTCGGTCATCAACTTAAGATATTTCTAATAAAAAAATTAATTAGGTACAAAATATTTAACATGAAGTAAATATTAATTAATTACTATATATCTAACAATCCTACCTTAGTTTTTTTTTCTTTTTTTCTTTCATATTGGACAAGTTTGGGCTTATTGACACAAAGAGCCTCGGGTTAGAGGCTTAGAGCACACACCAACCTGCATAATTTCATTGTTGGCCTAGCCCCTAGAGGCATAACATTCTCTCACCATAAGAAAGAAAAATAAACTCAGTCTTAAATAAACAAGAGATTCATATAAAGCATAAGAGATTCCTTTTATAGATAAAACAAACTCAAACTCAGTCTCTTATAGATAAAGCATAAGAGATAACATATGGACAAGAGATTCATTTTATAAATTAAGAACGATACACCTCGGAGGCAAATCACTACGTTAAGAGTTAAAAATTTACACCTTGAGGTGTTAAGAGAAGCCTGAGTTCATAGGCAGCTTCAAAGCTATTTACATAAGACTCCGAAAAAATATGATCCACCATAACCATAATTTTGTAAGAAAAGATGTGCAGCTTGACCCTTTTTTCTCAGAACTGGGGAGGGTAAAGTCAGTGAAAAAAAATCAAGCAGAGGGCTTGGGTTAAAAGCTGTACATTTCCGGGTAACACGCTTGATTTGGACAATAAGGGTGTTGTTGGGAGGAGGAGAAGGATAAGTGTTCATTTCCGCTCGATGGCTTCTGCTGGAAAGTTTAAATCTAGTAAGGTGGTTTGTCTGTTTCTGTAACTTCCGTCTATTCTGGGACGTTTCTTAGAAGAGCAAGTTGTGTCTTCCGAGTTCCCTGATCCCAAAGCTTGATTGAGCCTGGAAGTCCACCCTGTATCAAAGAGTTGGTTGGTACTTGATGTATGTTAATTAGACAATTTGCTTTGTAAGATAATCAGAAAATGTCCAACCAAATGATGTGAAGTTTCAAGATTTACCGCTTGTACCACAATCCGAAGGCTGGCATATTTCACCAGCAGCTTCCTCGGATTTCTGGGAACTATAAAAGTCAGATGCTCGTTCTATGCCATTTGATCTGTATGGCGTAATGTTGTGGATGCCAAGTTGCAGAGAACCCAGCAAGTCATTTTCAATGCATTCATACCTGCAAAAACCAAATTTCTTGACATGTCAGTTTCGATATACATTATTATCACTCTTTGATGTCTTTTAGATAATTAACAACTAGACTAACATTTTTTTGCAGAGGGTATCGACTGCTACTGACAAATTGATGACTTGAATCCTTATCTGCATGACTTTATCATCAGCAAATTGATCAAAGGGCTCATCCATGAACTTAGAAAGTTTCTCAACATTAGCCTCAAGCTGCTGCTGCTGATCCTCAAACAGATTTTGTTTTATTTCTTTCTCTTCAGAGCTCATCTCATCTTGGAACAGCTCATCTCCAAACATGTAATATGCGAAAGGGTATGAATATGAAAGAACTCGTCTTGATCTAAACAAACGATAGAGTCCATTGGTAACCCAGCTGAAGTCTTTAAGTTGTAACTCCCTCTTCTCTAAAATCGAAACCTTTTTGCAAATGCTATCACTAAGTTTATCCTCTAGCTTGGAGGAATCAATATGTGCTTTGTACCGGTTATGATAATGCATATACCGATAGAGATCCCTTTTCGCTCTCTCCAACTGTTTCTCTTTGTCTTCTTGGTACCGACCACAACTATGACCTGAGATTCTAGACCAAGTGTGGTCCCTTCCAGTAGCTCTACCACACAACCAACTGTACAAAGTAACAACCAAACAAGAGAATCATCACCACCTGACATATGTTCACTACAAAGCAGAGAGGAGACTGGAGAAACAAGGCAAAATTCTTACCAAAAAGATTGTCTACAAATACAAGTCACGAGATTGCATCCACCATTCTTTTCAACCGGCTTGTGACATTTGGGACACGGCTTTGTGTGAACAGTTATCCAATTAACTGTCTCGGACTCATCATAGCACTTCTTTCTCCATAGCTCCCACATTACACAAGAGCAAGGGGAGTGGGCTTGAGATGAACAACTGAAACAGAACTGCAAGCCACAGGAGCATTCAACCTCATAGAGCTCATCATCCTCAACACGTATTGCATTCCCACAATGCGGAGTGCTCGGACACCACTTCACCATTTTGTTATCTTCGATATATGACTCAAGAAGAAAACGATCGAACTTCTCAGCTAAATCTGGATGGCTTTTACTAACTAGAGTCCTGACAACATCTTCATCGCAAATAGCATTGCATTTATGAGCCAKGCATATAATCCTTTTGCTCTGACCTTCATTTATCTTTACAGTAAAATGCMGAGCCCAACCTAAAGCAAGAAAACCATAGGAAAAATAGTCAATGCCGAATAAACAGCTAGCTTAATTGAACAACTCAATTCGCAACTTCGTTTTAAGATATCCTGAAAATAAAACAAAGTGTGGGACTCACAGTTATTGCAAAAGCTATGGCCACAGTCCATTTGTGTCATCTGATGACCCGGTACATCTTCTATACAGATATCACAACTCATCATTGACGAACGAGAAACRGAAGAATTGCAAAGTTGATTTTCAAGAACTGTAAGACCAGCACCAGAAAACAAGCTATCCTTCCCTTTCTCAACAAGCACAGCAAACAACTTCTCCACATCCCATCGATAATGTATAAGAAGAGTCCGAGCATGGTGCTCCTTAAGCGATAACAATTCCATCACTCTACGCAAATCCCCACTCTACATTGATAAAAAAAAAAGTCTCACACCAGTTAAGCCTTCAAATTGAAACCACAAAAAAAAACCTCCACATTATATGATGAAAATAAGAATCATCACTCTTTAACCAACCTGTGCTGCCAAAAGCGATTCCTTCGTAATAACCTACAAAATACAGATAAACTGTTAGGAAAAACAAGCCCAGGCTTTGTCACATTACGGATACTACATAAGATACATGCAACCATCAAAAGCTTATTCTAATTAAACCAATGCCGCCACTCAAATCCTCTTCACAGCATTAAAGAAATGAAATTTCACAGTATAACAAAAAAAAAAAAACCCTAAATATAACTCAGAGGATAACAGATCATTTGCCCAATAAATCCAAGCCTTCGTAATCATAAACACAAGAATGAAGTCGAGAAACTTAAAAATTCAGATGGAAACAGAGATACCCAAAACTGAAATTTCAAATCTAATGTGATTCAAATTCAAGAATTAGTTCAAGATTATTCCAAAATTTAACCGACCCAGACAAAGAATCGAGCGAGATTTACGAGCAAACCTTTGGAGTATTTGATCTGGAAGAAACAGGTTGCAAAACGGATTCATCATTATCAAGCCCGTTGAGAGATTCCTGATCGGAGGAGGAGTAGTAATCATCTTCCTCGCCGCTTAAATTATCATCCATCGATCAGATTTTTTGGGAGGAGATTAACAATTTTAAAATTAATCAGAATGAAATTGCCGACAAATAATATGGAAGAGAGTTCTATAGAACGACGGAGGTGATTAAGTGCGAGAGTATGATCGGAGGAAGAGAATGATGACGGAGAATGAGAGACATGAAGGAAGAAGTGGGATATTATTTTCCGGCGAGATCAAAGAGAAGAAGTGTTAACCGGAGGAGTAGAGAGAGAGAGAGAGAGAGACGTATTCATAGAGGCTGATATTGAATCGTACAAATTCGCATTGACGACATCGTTATTCAAGGATCAAACGGCACCGTTATGCTCTCTTTTTTTTTTGAATATATATATTTTTTAACACAAAATAACTTATCGATAGATTACCGAACGATGGGAAATGAGTCCCTACAGAATATAGGTTTTAGCTATAGCATCGGCACACATGTTAGATCGCCTTGGTTGGAAGGTGAGCTTGACCTCTTCAAATCTTAGACGCTCTCCAGCGATGTCTGTGAAAAAAGGACGGAGAGTAGGCCATTGATCATGATCATGAAATGTTGAGACAAGATATGAGCAGTCTGATCTAGAATGACCCTGGTTATCCCCAGGTTTGCTAGACATTTGATAGCCCATACTAGTGAGGTTGCTTCTGCCTCCAGCGCTGATTTCAAGCCTGGGTAGCATTTAGCACTAAACCATTTGAGGTGACCCTCTGAAGTTCTCAGGATCCACCTTATTCCACTTCTATCGAAATCAGCGAGCCAAGATGCATCAATATTACATTTGAAAGTACATTGTGGAAGACATGTCCAGGCTGCTAGCGGTAAGGCTTGAGGTTGAGGTGCTGGTTGCTGGCGAGATTGCTTAGTATTGCATGCATACCACTCCTCTGCATCATCCAGTGCTTATTTGGTCACCCACTCAGCACCCTGTTTTATTCCTGAGATGCACCACTCATTCCTTGACTTCCATATTCTCCAGAGAATCCATGGCCAAGCTTTGAGTGTTTCAAGATTATCATTAGTCTCTTGAAGGTACCCGGCTAGGTTGGTGAAAAGTGAAGGACTAGGGAAGGGGTACAACTGTGAGCCGTTTGGTGTTAAAGCCCAAATCAGTCTGGCATAAGAGCATGTAAACAGAAGGTGATTGACATCCTCCAAGTCTGCTCTGCACCTTAGGCACCCTCCATTTAGTGTGATCCTCTTTATCATTAGCTTCTCACCAGTAGGGAGGCAGTTAGAAAGACATTTCCAGATTAAATGCTTAATTTTTGGATGTGTTTTGATGTTCCAGAGCCATCCGTAGAGCTGATTTAAATATGGTTGGGAAATCAGCTTCTGAGCTTGAGTGTCTCGGAGATGATTCCACCATGTCTAGTAACCAGACTTTGCTGAATATGCCCCATTTTTAGAGTAAATCCAGGTGAAGCTATCCTCAGAATGAAGGCCTCCTGGTTTTGATTGGTAGATGCGTAAAACTTCTTTCTCATCAAAGTACTCTCGTAGCTGGAATAAGTTATATTCATTAAAGACATCCTGTTTGAGATTTGAGATGGAGAGATTGGATATGATCATATTCTCTTTTGGTTTGGGTGGTCTCAGTGCTTTATCAAGGATCCAAGAGTCTTTTGAAATCTTCAATGTGTTTCCATTTCCTACACACTTGAGGAATCCTAATCTCATCAAAGTTTGAGAGGGCATTAGGCTGCGCTAGATGAAAGAGGGTCTGCCTCCTGGCTTTGCCTTCAGTAGTGGCTTCTTATTATAGTACCCGCCTCTATATAATCTTGCTACAATGGAGTGACGTTTGGTATAGAGTCTCCATAGCTGTTTCCCAACCAGAGCCTGATTGTAACCTTCTAGAGCTCTAAATCCTAGCCCGTCTTCATCTCTAGGAAAGCATAAGTCTTTCCATTTTTTGAAATGTATACCCTTTCCCGTGTCATTGTTTTTCCACCAAAATCTTGCCATTTCCGCCTCAATTCTCTTGCATAGAGTTTTTGGGAGCTTAAAACACGACATATGGTATACTGGTAAAGCCAGAGCTACTGCATTCAGTAAGGTTTCCTTTCCACCAAGGGATAAGAATCTGGATTTCCAGTTATTGTTTCTCTTATCCACCCTCTGCTTTAAATACTGCAGTGTCTTCTTTTTGAAGCCAATGAAAACCTCAAGGAGACCCAGATACAAATTGATTGTTCCTATGAAAGGAATGCCCAGGTCATTGTGGATCTGAGACTTGACTTGATTGTCCACCTTGGTGCCTAAGAAGACACTAGACTTGGTAAAGTTTATTTTCTGCCCTGATATCTGGTTGTAATCCAACAAAACATATTTCACCTTTCCTATCTCCTCCACTGTTGCATGACAGAAGAAAGTACTATCGTCTGCAAATAGCAAATGGGATATAAAAGGACACTCATTTCCTATTTTCAGGCCTCTAATTGCTCATATGGCTTCTGCTCTCTTATAATGGCTATGGAGAAGAGTCCTGCAAAGAGAATGAAGAGGAATGGGTACAGTGGATCACCCTGTCTAACTCCTCTAGATGGGGTGATCTTTACATAACTGCTTCCATTGATGAGAATGCTGAAGGATATTGAGGAGATGCACGTCATTATTCTGTCTATCCAATTCTCATGGAAGCCTAGGCTCTTCATCATGTCCTCTATAAAATGCCACTCCAGTCTGTCAAAGGCTTTAGTCATATATGTCTTGATGGTTGCCCCTGAGCTTGTGATCCCCGGCTTGGTCCTTACAGCATGTAAAAGTTCATGTGCCATCATTATGTTGTCAGTTATGAGCTTTCCTTAAATAAAGGCTGCTTGGTTCTTTGACACTATTGATAGAGCTCATATTTGTTGAGATGTGCATCACATTGGTTAAGGGAGTTCGGTGAGAGACAAAGGCATGAATCACTAAACGAGTCACAAGACCATGAGACATTAAGTTGTGGAATTGATACACGCCCCAATCCACAAGATATAACCGATCCAAACTCAAGAGCGTTCTAGGGAACCAACGGGTGAGATTCACGGCGATTTTGGGGATCTAAGGCGGAAACGGATGGAGGAGTGGTGATGGGGCTGAGGTGATGTGATGGAGAGATAGGTGAGAGGATGGAGAGCTTGAGAACCAGGGGCAAACACGGACACACAAACAAAAGAAGGAGCGGTCGGAAAAGTGGAGAAAACGGCGGAGATGGGGACAACCGGCGGCGTTGAAGTTGGACGATGGTGGTGGCGGAAGTGAAGCAATCGGTGGGGGTGAAAGGCACCACAAGGGAGATGGAAATCCCTTGATACAGCCACACTCAAGTCAGAGGACCAATCTCAATGACAAGAGAGAACCCTAGCCTCCAAGACTAGAAACAAGTTGAGACTTTTACTTCATGATTGCTTAGCTTCTAAAATGAGAAGGGTTTGCCTTATAAAGGCTACAAATTAGGGCTATTTGAATAATGGATTGGACCTAAGCCCATTAAGGCACAAGCTGGATACTTAGGCCCTCCACTTTACAAAACAAACCCAAAAGCAAAGAAATTAAAAGACAACAAATCTCAAAACAAGCATTATAAAAGAAAGGAAAAACATTTGTAATGGTTTTTCTTTTGAGATAGAATCACAATCTAGACTAACTAAACTTGTCATGAATGTTTCCAAGTAATTAGTCTATGAAGATTTGATTGTGATGCTCTAAGCCTTTCACACCTCGTTAAAACCCTTTCCTAGTAAAACCCGGTGAGAAACCTACGAGTAGGGAAAAAGTATGTTACTCACATAGAGTCTTGGGGGTGTCCTCACCTTGGCGTGATGGTGGAGACACTCTAAGCCATCATTCCATGGCTGATCAGTGCTCAGAAGTTAGCACCGATACTCTTCCGGATGCCACACGAATGTTTGAAGCTTCCTGGATGCGTTAGCTTCAATATTAGGCCCGTGTAAAATCCCTTCACTTGTAAAAATCATAACTTTCAAACCAAAGCAGCTCTTGGCCTGACAACTCTCAAAGATCCGTGGTTGAGCTAATTTTCCAGAATGGGTCACCTCGTTGTCCGGTTCCTCCTGATCTGGCCGGAATCGTCCTTTGAATGCATGTTGGTCAAGTTCCGGTAACTTTTGGTCCGTCTGTCTTGTTTCAGCCATATCTTCTACATCCGAGCTTGTTTTTGGTTGATTCCACTTCAAGGTGCTCCCTTGATGAATGGAGAATAAATTCCAGGTGGTTGTTGGTAATATTCCAGGAGCTATAGTTGCATCAGGAATGGTTAAGTGATGAGTAAGGTGATTAAGGCCTTAATGTGCATAAGGATACAAGCATGTACTAAACGGAATAGTACATGAGAAGAGAAGTGAACCACACGGAAGTGTGGTGAACAAGGATCCAACAAGCGGTCAAGAAGACCAAGTGGAGCAATCTTGTGCATCAAGCAAGCTAAGACATGATGGTCAAGGATGCGCTACAAAGAGAGGTGTGGTGGTGACTAACCACAACTAATCATGTTACAAAGCAAAGGATTCATTAAATTGAGGAGTGGCTAAATAACTAAGTGGCGCATGATCATATTGTTGAGAGTACTCAAAATGACCCGGAGTTTGCACAGATGATAACAAGAGAATCATGACCCGAGATTTGCACTGACACTAAACCTGAAATATGCACGAACACCAAACCCGAAGTCCACACAAATAGAATCGGTGGAGTCACGGGAGTGTGACCCGGAATATGTACAAATATTAAACCCGAAATCTGTACGAATAAAGTTGTTAAATAAAGACGAGTTGGGTGAAGTGGTCAACAAGCTAAGAGAGAAAGGGAGACTACGCTGAGAGAGAAAGGGACAACTCATGCTCTTTGTCTCTAAGTGGTCCACATCCCCAAGTGTTCCACTCCCCTTTAGCTTTAATTTGAATTTAAACTATATATTTTTGTATAGATTTAGATTATTATATGCTCTAAATTATTATGTATGGGTGTATGTATAGATTATGTGAACGTTAGTATTTCTCTATAAATAGAGAGTGTATAACTCATTTGTAAGGTTAACACTTGAATGAATAAAATGTAGACATTCAGAAAAACTCTCTTTTTCGCTTTAGTATTATTTCGGTTCTAAACACTCTAAGTGAGAATACTAATTAGTTTGAGCTGAGTCTAGTGTAAGGATGTATAATCGTTTATGCATAAGAGGAAAAGGAATATCCTTTACCTTATTGTGATAAGCGATCATGCTCTTTAGCATTTAGAGAAACTCAAGTGTTCCCTCACCTTAGGAAACAAGATCATAAGGTGTTGTATGTTTCTCAACAATATTTACATACTTTTATGCATTCATATAGCTTAGTATTATGCATTCTAACTATCATTTAGGACTATTTTAGTGCATTTGCATACACTTATATGATTATAGGTACATGGTGCAAAACACTAGTGTTTGGAGTGTTTAAGAGTACTAAATGCTAAGGAGACGTTGGAGCTACATGTCATGGGTCGGGGACGATCATAGAAGGTTTCTTTGGAGCTACAAAGTCAAGCATCGACCTAGTGCATCGACCAATCCAAGTCGATGCAAATGCAGAAAACATTGTTTTTACTGTAGCACCGACCAGAGCATCGACCTGTCTGGCCCGATGCTGTCCTTGGGATAAATACCGACCAAATCAGCCCGATGTTGTTCCTGGGAGAAATACCTGTCAGAAGCATCGACCAAATCAGCCCGATGCTGTTTCCAAGAAAAAAGGAAATTTAGTTATTTTCGGATTTTTGGCTTCTAGAAACTTAGGAAAACGATCTGGTTTGTTCCAATAACCCTATGACTATATAAACACTTGTAAAATAGCCCTAGAGGTAGCCACCACTCCTTAGAATCATTTCCATCACTAAACACACACAAAAACTCTTTTTTCTTAAGATTCATTTATGCAATTCCTTTAGTTCTTCTTTTAATCATTGCTTTACTTTATTTTGCTGTTTTGTTTATTGTTTATTATGTCTTCCTACTCATTCCCTACTGTCACTCAAAGAGGGATGAGTGAGTAGATCCTTTAGATCTCTGGGATGGAGATCGATGATGGGATCTATGCTTTAGGGTTAAATAGATGTTTGATTATTCTTAATCGATCTAGCCACCTTTCTATGCATTAAGTGTTTTCTTATGGGAGATGCTTAAGTACAAAACTGAATCTAGTAGGTGTGGTTGTGTGAATCGAAGCTCTTACCGCCACGAGAGTGGGTTAAAACTTCAGATCTGCATAGTTGGAAGTATTAGCTATGGTCGAGTTTGTTGTTTGATAGATAAGCTCAATGCGTAGTCTAGCTAGGGCCCATTTAGATTAAGATCTTAGGAGGAATTCGCCACGAGAGTGGATTGTATTCTGGAAATAGATATATTATTTACTTTATGTCTTAGGCACGTTTTCACTAATAGAAACCCTATTGGATTGTTTAGAGTGTGACAACTCTTGCGATGGGTCCGAATGCTTCGATTGCTCTTCGTTTTCCTTGAGGCCGTGTAAGTAGAATTGAATCGCCTTTTGATATCCCTTTGAGATGCTTCTGGTCACTCTTCTAGTAGGAGTAAGCTTGGCACCTTTAATTCCTTGGGTGGCTCGGGTTCGGTTTGTGAAGCGATCGGTACGATGTCCACATCACACCATCCCTTAGAATCAATTCCATCACTAAAACATTGCTTTACTTTAATCATTGCTTTAATTTATTTTACTACTTTGTTTATTGTTTATTATGTCTTCCTACTCATTCCTTGCTGTCACCCACAGAGGGATGAATGAGTAGATCCTTTAGATTTCTGGATGGAGATCGATGATGGGATATATACTTTAGGGTTTAATATATGTTTGATTGTTCTTAATCGATCTAGCTACCTTACTAAGCATCCAAATGCTAAGTGTTCTCTTATGGGAGATCTGTAAGTACACAACTGAATCCAATAGGTGTGGTTGTGTGAATAGAATCTCTTAGTGCCACGTGAGTGGGTTAAAACTTCAGATCTGCATAGTTGGGAGTATTAGCTATGGTCGAGTTTGTTGTTTGATAGATAAGCTCAATACTTAGTCTAGCTAGGGCCTAGTTAGATTAAGATCTTGGGAGTATTTCGCGACGAGAGTAGGTTGTATTCTGGAAATAGATCATCATTCATTTTGTGTGTCTCTACGAGAAGTCTAGGGATGCTTAGTATTCAATGATGAGATTGTATGAAATGTGTGTTCAGTTCGTCACGAGAGTGAGTCTGAATATAGAGACTAGCATACCACGAAAGTGGACTAGCGAGATATGGAAAATCCCTAGAATGACAAACACAAACTTATTAGGTAAAACAGAAGCCCTAGATTTAGATTTCCTGAAATCGTTTCCATTCACCCCTGGGATCATTTGTCTTATTATTGCTTACAAGTTATTTAGTTATCGTTCATCGCGCGTTATTTATTTATTGTTTACTTACTTATTGCTTATTTAATTATTGCTTATTTATTTTATGCATTTTAGACAGTAGAACCAAAACCCTCAACTTTTATTAATTGTTTAGATTATATTTATTCCTACATTCTCTGTGTATTTATTCTCAGTCTCTGTAGATCGATTCCGAACGTATTACAATTGCATTTAACCGTGCACATGCGGTAAGATCGGGTTAAACACTCGAGTACTCTCTAGTAGCCTTTGGATGAAACCTAAGAAAGAAGGTGTAACAAACCTTCCCCATCAACTATCTTAGGAAGAATGGACTTCATTCTGGAGGCCATGACTTTAGAAATTATCTTGTATGCAAAATTATAGAGGCTGATTGGGCAAAACTCACTGAGAATATTTGGTCTTGAGGTCTTTTGTATTAAGCATATACTTGTCTCATTGAGGCGGCTATCCAGATCTCCAATCACCCAGAAGTTTTACATCATTTAGACGATATCTTGTTTTACCAAAGCCTAATTATCTTGGAAAAATCCTCCTGAGAATCCATCAGGCCCAAGACAGTTTTCAGAACTCATGTTAAAGACAACTTTTTTAACTTCTCCCTCAGATATGTCTCTTAGGAGAACTGTATTGTGCTCTGGAGTGACTATGGGGTTAATTTATGTGAACATTGGAGAGAGCCGGATTGGAGAGGAGTTCATGCGTTCTGAAGTATAAAGATTGGTGAAATGTCTTACTGCTACTACACCCATTTCCTTCTCCTAGTAGTGCTCATGACTAGTCTCTTCATCCACAAGGGAGAACAATCTGTTATTAATTCTGCGGGATTTGGTAGAGGCATGGAAGAATCATGTATTTCTATCCCCTACCTCTAGCCATTGACATCTGCTTTTATCGCGCAAATAACATTTCTTTTGATGATACTCCTTGTACAATTGTGCTTTCAGGCTGCGTAAGGCTTTCAGGTCCAGATGAGATTGATAAGATATGCTGTCTATTTGCTCTAGGGCTGGGCGTTCGGGGTCCCGTTCGGATTCGGTTCGGATTTTTCGGGTTTTTCGGGTTTTTGGGTTTTTGGGTTTAGGGTTCTAGGCCCCATTTGGGTATTTGACATTTTTGGTTCGGGATCGGATTTGGGTTCACTCGGGTCCGGTTCGGGTATTTTGCACCCAAAGTAACCAAACCAAAACATATAGTCATATAGTCATATACGTCATAATTTTAAATTTATAGACTTCATTACTATGAAGATCCCATTTACCAAAAGCTAATTTGAAAATGATGCAATCTGTTTTAAATAACACATTAGAAAAATGAGAAACATAATCTAAGTGAACTCAATACATATATACTCAAATCTACTCGAAAATACCTGAAATACCCAAAACAATTTAAATATTAGTTATTTTTTACTCAAATCTATCCAAATTACTAAAATTATCCAAAAATATATAATATATTTGCGTTTTTATAATTGTATTGTTGGGTATTTGCATTATTACAAGTATAAAGTGTAACTAATATTTTTTGCTATATACTTGTATTTCAATTACTTTCGGATACATTCGGGTTTCGGGTTTGGTTCGGGTTCGGGTTCGGGTTTTCGGATATAGAAATTTAGGATCCATTCGAGTATTTTGCAAAAATCTGGTTTGGTTGGTGTTCGGGTTTTTCGGTTCGGATTCGGGTTCGGGTTTCGGGTTCGGGTATTTTGCCAAGCCCTAATTTGCTCCTTGAGTCTGAGGATATTAGCTTGGTTGTTATTCTGGGCCCTTTTTTTCCATGTTGATATATCTTATCTGCATTTCCTGAGCTTCTCTACCAGATCATTATCCTGGTCTGGAATGAAAGGAATCCAGCTTCTGGCTATAGTTGCTGAGAAACCCTCTTTATCTCCCACCTTCTATCGTATCTGAAATGACCCTTTCTTTTTTGATCCCCCATCCAAATGTGTTAAGATGAGGCTATGATCCGAGCCTACTCTTGAAGATATAAGGAGATAGCTTTGGGAAACAAGTTGTGGAATTCCAGATTGGCTACCACTCTGTCTAGTTTGCAGTGTATTAGTTCCCCTCTTCTGTTGCCAAACAATGGAAGAGGGTTACCTGAGAAGGGGAGTTCATGAAGCTCATTTGCTAGCAACATATTATTGAAAGGCGTATAGGAATTTGTGTGTCCTTCTGTTTTTCAACGCATATCTTCTGGACTCGAAATCTCATTAAAAACACCTAGTAAACACCATGGACCTTTATTAATTTTAACCCATTCTTGTAAGCCTCTCCAAAAAATATCCTCTATCTCCCCTCACTAGGGGTCCATAAACACATGTTATAAACATTTTCATATTCTTCCATGTTACCTCTGCATTTATCAATCTTTGATCAGCTGAAAGAATATTGACTTCAATGGAGTTTTTCTAGAGTAATGCCAAGCCTCCTGAACTTCCCTCGGGTTCCACATTAATAAAGTTGTGGAAGTTAAGGCTTTACTGGTTATCTTCATATCGACTTTGGTGGTTTCTCGATAACCACTAACCTTGAAGAGATAAAATGAGTAACTTGGGTAGATATTCTAACTCCTGAACTTAAACTAAAAGTATCTATATGCATAACACTTGAACTGCCCTTAAATGAGGGTTTTGCCTGATCAATCCTGTCAAAGACTGAGGGCTTTTCAATAGCAAGGCGAGCCTTCTTCCTAGATTGGTTTTTCTCAGCACTTTTTTTTCTTCTGCGCTTTGAGGTGAGGATGCCTGAGGAGGTATTATTTGAGCTTGCTTGATTAAGAATGTTATCGGAGACTTGCTTAGGAGGAACATGTGGATGTTGTTTAGGGATCTTTATTGCCTGAGCGGGTGAGATTTGAATGTCTAAGCTTAGGCGTTTTTCAGCTGGAATTTTGAAGGTTGTGGATCCTGCTCTTGTTTTGTCTTCAGTCGGATCATAGTTTGGTGGAGCTCTTCCATAGTCTTTGGCCCTCCATTCTTGAAAAGTAGCTATACCTTTACCCTTGTCTTTACTGAAAGAAGTTCCCAGCCTGTTGAAGACAGAGTCTGGAGGGTTACAGACTGGTCCCGTAGCCTTATCTTGATAGGACTGCTCTAATTTATCTGCATTAGATTGAGATTTTGCCCTTGAGGCAGTACCTCTGCCCCTAGTAGAGACCCTTCCTCTTGAGGACGTTCCCCTACCCCTGCCTCTCCCTTGCGAAGGTTTGTGAGAGAGGCTTCCAAGCTTAGAAGCATTGGAGAGTGGTTCATAGCTCTAAACTGACAATAATATTAGTCATCATTTATTCTCTTACAGCCATAACAGAGTCTATCGAGTTTCTCATACTTGAAATCCACCATGATCACCATTGAGGAGTCATCACCTTTTAATCGGATAGCTTTCTTGAAAGGTAGAGACGCATTAATTTTGGTCCAGATCCTAGCTCTGACATATTCCAGTGAATCTGAGTTCTTCGCATGGAGCTCTACTGTTTCTACTTGTCCTATGGTGTTGCCTATCCCTCTGACTGTGGCATCTGTAATATGATTCAATGGGATGTTCTTCATTCTTACCTAGAAAAAGTTTCTTTCCAAGAAGGATGGGGGTGGATTTGGTACCCACCTTTCCATTGCCACAAAACCAACCATTAATATGCCATGGAGACTTTCTGAGAATAACCTCCATGTCAGATTCTTTGGTGAAATTGAACTGAGCTTTGTGTTTGCCAACTACTCGAACTTTGACATGGCCTTCCAGTTCCCAAATCTTGGGTAACGTGGTGAGTAAGGAAGAGGTTTTGAGGACATCCGTGTTGCTGATTCTAACAATCAGACTACAGTCGAGCTCATCTAAAATATCTTTGTTCTTTAAATCTTCAATCTCCACTGGATTCTCTATATATACTTATATGCATCCTTGAGTTATTTGAGTAGGTCATCCTCATGCTTCGTGGTATGTATTGGCATGTCTTCCCGCATGAGAGCTATTAATCGGTGATAACCTTAACTGCACTATAAAAACCTCGTGGGTTTCAGGCAGAAGAGTTATAAAGTATCTCTAGCCAGCGCGAAGCCTAACCAAAGCTGACCACCACTCTGTCGGAACGAAGAGGGGTATCTTGTCTTCAACCAGCGCTAGGCGTAATTGTAGGACTCCATTTCTCGCCTTAGCGAAGAAGGGTATTGTTTTTTTCTCGTTTCAGGCAAACGAGAGAGTAGGATGCACTGAAGATCTAGATGGTTGAAGATCTGAGGTTAAGACGCCAGAAAAACAATAGAACTAGTTTTTTCGTCATATACATAACCCTAATCTAAGATTCTGAGATTCCAACTAGATCTAGAGTAGGATAGGATCAATATCTAGGTAAAGACTGAAAGATTTGAGTTTGGCGAGGTTGAGGGAGATAAGAGTTCGTGAAGACAACTCCAAGAGATGAAAACCCTAGAAGACCTACACCATGGCTTGAGCGCGTTGCTGAGACTTAGAGAAAATAGGACAGGGGAAAATGGAGAGGAGAAGGAGACGTATAGAATGGTGGAGAAGATGAGATTGTATCTGTTCAGTAGTGAAGTAGATCTGGAAGAGGCGTGAGTGGCCATGGAACCGCCATTTTCATCGCCCCAAGAGAGAGAGAAAAATGTATATCATCACATTTTTTAATCTTTTTTTAATATCTAAACAATTTTATTAACTTCCTTTTTTCTGATAACTACAATTAATGTTTATATTTACAAGGATTAATTGTAGTATTGAAAAGAAAGAGAAATTAGACAAACAATTTTAAAAAGGGTTGACTTCGCTATACTACACTAAGATAACTACCCCATATTATTTCCCCCATACTATTAGCTTCATCATTAAACTACCTAGAATAATGTTATTCTTCTTCAAACATCATAAACTTATAAAACCCTCCAAAATTAGACATATTCAATAATTAAGTGTAAACCCCGTTTTAAAATCCAAATTCGCGTTTTGTTTTTGCGATTAGATAACCAGCCATCTCCAGCCTCTTCAGCCTGCAATAAGTTAGAAAGAAGAAAGCTTAAACCCAAAACAAAAAAAAAAACTTTTCTAACCAAAGTTAAGGGCAGATCTAGCTTCAAACATGGCTTAGCTCAATAAAGATGAGTTAATTCTCTCAAACTGAAAATTCAAGACCAACCCATTAGCCTTTTAGGTAGTTCAAGTTTAAAACAAAGGATATGAGGCAATAAACAAAACAGAGATCAAGACAAATGTGACTAGTGATCATGATTAGCTGGTCAAACACAAACCACTCAAAAGAGAAGTGTTATTAACTGTTGAATTATCATCTTCAATCATCTTAGCTATTGAAATATACGAGAGAATCGATAATTTATGGCGATAAATCTTATAAGCATATGATTAATTGACTCAATCCGAAATCGAAATCGATTGGGAAAAATCTTAAAGAGCTGAAATTATTATACAAAAAAAAGGAAAAGAGGATACTCACAAGTCGAGATCATAAGCTTCGAGATTCGCTCCGACTGATTCCAGAATGACCCATCAAAGAATTGAGTGGATGTTGATTTTCCTGATTCAAAGAAGCAGAACCCGTAGATGCAATTCTTTGCATCAATTCTTCTACATTTTTCCTGTAACAAATGCTCATCGGGTTAATGGGTCAAATTCAGGTTATCTAATCGCAAAAACAAAACGCGAATTTGGATTATAAAACAGGATTTACACTTAATTATTGAATATGTCTAATTTTGGAGAGTTTTACAAGTTTATTATGTTTGAAGAAGAATAACACTATTATAGGTAGTTTAATGATGAAGCTAAAAAGATAGGGAGAAATAATATGGGGCAATTATCTTAGTGTAGTATAACAAAGTTAACCCTTTAAAAAAATACTATTTTATTTTAATTAATTTGTTTTTGTCAACAAAGATAAAAAGTACAATTATTTGTTAGAATTAATGATTTGTTCAGAATTAAAAGTACAGTAGAAGAATCACTTCCCTAATATCTCGTTAGTTAATAGTTAGTTCACAAGAGATTTATGTTTAGTATTCATTTTGAGAAGTAATTTTTAACCCAATGGAACACTTTGTAACATAAAGAAATCTCATTATATGATTTTATATGAAGTACCCGTCTCTTTTCGTTCTGTCTACAAGTATTTCACCAAACGAAGAAGCTTTTAACTCTCTAAAAATAGTCCAAATGAGTGCACATTTGGACAAAACTCTGTAAGACCAGACGATGTTGATGATATGACAGACGATGTTGTAGTCGTGCCGAACAAGAAGACCGCCGGTAAAGGCGTGTGGAAGGACCTTCTTGTCCGACAAACCCCGTCCGTTCGACACATCCTCATACCATGCCTTCGCATCCATTTCGCCCAGCAAGCCTCTGGAATCAATGCGGTCGTGCTTTACTCTCCGACCATCTTCTCAAAGGCTCGACTGAAGTCCAAGAATGACCAGCTCTTGGCTACGGTCGCTATCGGAGTTGTCAAGACCCTCTTCATCGTGGTTGGGACTTGTGTGGTGGAACGTCATGCATTGTTGCTTATGAGTATGGGCAGAATGTTTATTTCCTCGACCGCGCTTGGAACTAGTCTCACAGTAATCGACAGGAACCCAGACAAACTCTATAGGGCTTAGTGTTACGTCGGTGATGACATTTGTGGCAACATTCTCAATAGGTGCAGGCCCCGTGACGTGGGTCTACTGCTCAGAGATATTCCCCGTAAGGCTACGAGCTCGGGGCAAGTTTGGGAGTTATGTTGAATAGACTAATGAGTGGTATTATCGGAATGACATTCCTATCTCTTTCTAAGGGTCTCACCATCGGTGGTGCATTCCTTCTATTTGCCGGAGTTGCGGCAGCCACGTGGGTCTTCGTCTTCACTTTCCTCCCGGAGACACGTGGTGTGCCTTTATGAGCAAGGGCAAAGAAGTTGTTGATGAACAATGAGAGTGAGACAATATTTGCTTCCATTTCATTATTTGGTTAATGGAACGTCGATAACAGAGTCTTCATCGGGCGAGTGTGAACAATAAGAAGATTAATAGAGAATTTGACTTGCCATGTCTAATCTCTGGGACGTTTCTTAGAAGAGCTAGTTGTGTCTTCCGAGTTCCCTGATCCCAAAGTTTGTTCGAGCCTGGAAGTCCACCCTGTATCAAAGAGTTGGTTGGTACTTGGTGTATGTTAGTAACTTAATTAGAAAATTTGCTTTGTAAGATAATCGGAAAATGTCCAACCAAATGATGTGAAGTTTCAAGATTTACCGCTTGTACCACAATCCGAAGGCTGGCATATTTCACCAGCAGCTTCCCCGGAATTATGGAAACTATAGAAGTCAAATGCTTGTTCTATGCCATTTGATCTGTATGGAGTAATGTTGTAGATGCCAAGTTGCAGAGAACCCAGCAAGTCATATTCAATGCATTCGTACCTGCACAAATCAAATTTCTTGACATGTCAGTTTCGATATACATTCTTATCACTCTTTGATGTCTTTTAGATAATTAACACCTAGACTAACATTTTTTTGCAGAGGGTATCGACTGTTATTGACAAATTGATGACTTGAATCCTTATCTGCATGACTTTATCATCAGCAAATTGATCAAAGGGCTCATCCAAGAACTTAGAAAGTTTCTCAACATTAGCCTCAAGCTGCTGCTGCTGATCCTCAAACAGATTTTGTTTTATTTCTCTTTCTTCAGAGCTCATCTCATCTTGGAACAGCTCATCTCCAAACATGTAAAATGCGAAAGGGTATGAATATGAAAGAACTCGTCTTGATCTAAACAAACGATAGAGTCCATTGGTAACCCAGCTGAAGTCTTTAAGTTGTAACTCCCTCTTCTTTAAAATCGACACCTTATTACGAATGCTATCACTAAGTTTATCTTCTAGCTTGGAGGAATCAATATGTGCTTTGTACCGATTATGATAATGCATAAACCGATAGAGATCCCTTTTCGCTCTCTCCTCTTTGTTTTCTTGGTACCGACCACAATTATGACCTGAGATTCTAGACCGAGTGTGGCCCCTTCCAGTAGCTCCACCACACAACCAACTGTACAAAGTAACAACCAAACAAGAGATTCATCACCACCTGACATATGTTCACTACGAAGCAGAGAGGAGACTGGAGAAACAAGGCAAAATTCTTACCAAAAAGATTGTCTACAAATACAAGTCACAAGATTGCATCCACCATTCTTTTCAATGGGCTTGTGACATTTGGGACACGGCTTTGTGTGAACAGTTATCCAATTAACTGTCTCGGACTCATCATAGCACTTCTTTCTCCATAGCTCCCACATTACACAAGAGCAAGGGGAGTGGGCTTGAGATGAACAACTGAAACAGAACTGCAAGCCACAGGAGCATTCAACCTCACAGAGCTCGTCATCCTCAACACGTATTGCATTCCCACAATGTGGAGTGCTCGGACACCACTTCACCATTTTGTTATCTTCGATATATGACTCAAGAAGAAAACGATCGAACTTCTCAGCTAAATCTGGATGGCTTTTACTAACTAGAGTCCTGAAATCATTCATAAATAGCATTGCATTTATGAGCCAGGCATATAATCCTTTTTGCTCTGACCTTCATTTATCTTTACAGTAAAATGCAGAGCCCAACCTAAAGCAAGAAACCATAGAAAAATAGTCAATGCCGAATAAACAGCTAGCTTAATTGAACAACTCAATTCGCAACTTCGTTTTAAGATATCCTGAAAATAAAACAAAGTGTGGGACTCACAGTTATTGCAAAAGCTATGGCCACAGTCCATTTGTGTCATCTGATGACCTCGCATCTTCTATACAGATATCAAACTCATCATTGACCTAACGAGAAATGTAAAGAATTGCAGTTGATTCAAGAACTGTAAGACCAGCACCAGAAAACAAGCTATCCTTCCCTTTCTCAACAAGCACAGCAAACAACTTCTCCACATCCCATCGATAATGTATAAGAAGAGTCTCGAGCATGGTGCTCCTTAAGCGATAACAATTCCATCACTCTACGCAAAATCCCCACTACATTGATAAAAAAAAAGTCTCACACCAGTTAAGCCTTCAAATTGAAACCACAAAAAAACCTCCACATTATATGATGAAAATAAGAATCATCACTCTTTAACCAACCTGTGCTGCCAAAAGCGATTCCTTCGTAATAACCTACAAAATACAGATAAACTGTTAGGAAAAACAAGCCCAGGCTTTGTCACATTACGGATACTACATAAGATACATGCAACCATCAAAAGCTTATTCTAATTAAACCAATGCCGCCACTCAAATCCTCTTCACAGCATTAAAGAAATGAAATTTCACAGTATAACAAAAAAAAAAAACCCTAAATATAACTCAGAGGATAACAGATCATTTGCCCAATAAATCCAAGCCTTCGTAATCATAAACACAAGAATGAAGTCGAGAAACTTAAAAATTCAGATGGAAACAGAGATACCCTAAACTGAAATTTCAAATCTAATGTGATTCAAATTCACGAATTAGTCCACTATTTTTCCAAAATTAACCGACCCAGACAAAGAATCGAGCGAGATTTACGAGCAAACCTTTGGAGTAGTTGCTCTGTTGAAAGACATGAAGGAAGAAATGTGATATTATTTTCCGGCGAGATCAAAGAGAAGTGTTAACCCGGGGAGTAGAGAGAGAGACGTATTCATAGCGGCTGATATTGAATCGCACAAATACGCATGACGACATCTTTACTTAAGGACCAAACGGCACCGTTTTCATTTCTTTTTGAAAAACACTTTTTTTAATATCTAAAACAATTTTATTAACTTCCTTTTTTTAATAGAATTAATGTTTAGACCATCCACATTAGACATAAAAACTTATGTCTCTCAATTTTAAAATATTAAAATTGTGTGAATAGGGGAAGACATTGTCTTGGGGAAGACAATGTCTCTCTCCAAAAAACATGTGTATTGTTTTTTTTTTTCTTTTTTAAATAATTTTAATGTCATTATATTAAATTTAATTTTTTTAAATAGTTAAAGACATAGTCTCTAATGTAGATGCTCTTAGACCATCAGCATTGGAGACTTTGTCTTCACAATTTTTTTAAATTAAATTTAATATAAATTTAAGTAAAGATAATTGACATTAAAATTATTCAAATAAAAAAAACTTAAAACCAATAGAATGAAGACATGTGGCATATTGTATCTAAGACATTGTCTTCCCAGAAACAATGTCTCTATTCACTAATTTTTCTTTTAAAATTAAGAGGCATGTTTGTGTCCGATCTTGTCTTCATGTACAGGATTAATTGTAGTATTGAAAAAAAAAGAGAAATTAGACAATAATAATAAAAAATACTATTTTTTTAATTAATTTGTTTTTGTCAACAAAGATAGAAAGTACAATTTTTTTTTTTTGGTCGACAAGAAAGTACAATTTTTTTTTCAACTCTCAAGTTTAATCAAATTTTAATCCTTTCAATTTGTTTTGTTTTTCCTTTTTATTTTCAGTTAGTTCTCTAAATAGTTTATTAAATTAGTGATATCTTTTTGAAATAATTTTTTTGGTCGTCCTTTTTTAAAAATGTCAATATTAAATTTTATTTCTATTATTTTGTTTTGAATTAAGTAAACATTTATTTTTGAATGCATATAATATAAAAATATATATAAATAATATAAAAATATTACATATTTAAATAAAAATTATATTAGAAAGTAGTATGTCCCATATACAAAACATTTCTACATCTGCCACTGTTTATTATTGTGATTTGATTGGCTCAACCGCACAGTATTGAAGGTTGCAATGGCTCAGATCTGTGAGAGGTAGCAGAAATCGAGCTAAATTTAGTAAGCTACCTTGAAGGAGTCATATTAACTTGTTAAATATTTCTATTGTAATGACCCTATCAGGGACTATGTACGGACACAAAAAAGAACCAAGGGAAGTTGGTCCGGACATGAAGGAGATCGATGGGAAAGAATTAAGAGAAGAAATAAAGAGTTGTGCCGAGAAGAAACAATTAAACCGAGGAGATATTGACGAGGATGAAAAAGAAAAAGAAAAAAAAGAGTAATGTTAACAAAGGAGACAAAAAGGAATAGCGGTTAAGGTAATGTCCGAAGCAAATAAAGACATGTGATCGTGAGGGCTATAGCACGGGAAGAATTATTATGGTCGGAGAGCACAAAGTGAAGTTAAGAAGACTTCAATGATTGGAGTAGGACCTACCGTGTAAGTATGGTCGGGTAAAGGAACCCATGACAAGAATTCAAGTGGTACGAGGGAAAAACAAAGAAGACTGTTCGAAGAAAAGTACAAGGAGAAGTCAATTAATAGACGGATCACGAGAGCTTATCGTTTTGTCGAAGGACTAACGGAGAAATATTGAAACTGACGAAGTAATCACATGAGTTGTCGAAGTGGTGTTTGGACTGATGCGAGGATGATCGGTTGTGAGTACAACCTAAAGTCATTTAGAATGGCTTTCTTTTCGTCACCTCTATAACGTCATTTATCGTTCTTTTTATGTTTATATTCCTTAATCAGGTATATAATCATTTCGGGAACATGTGTGTATTCTTACCGCCATTAGCGGTTCAAACTCATGGCCGAGAGACAGAGACAGAAACCAACAAGAGAGCAAGAGACCTAGAGACATAGAGACATAGGTAGAGACATGAGACATGCATGAGAAGAGACTGAGAAATCATTTCAGTAAGTTCTAGTTTTTTTTCTTAGCTAGTTCCATCTTTCGTCTGTGATAAAGAAACTTCATTTGGAGTCACATAATATGTTTATCATTACGATTCAATTGGTTTAGCCGCTCAGTTTTGAAGGTCGCAATGACTCAGCTCTACGAGAGCTAACAAAAATCGAGCCATGTTTAGTAAGCTAGCTTGAGGGAGTCGTTGTATCTTGTTAGATATATCTCTTGCGGTGCACCTCTTTCGCACACCACCACACTAATATATATGGATGAGCGATTGTTGTGTTGGCATTAGCTAAATTTAAAAGAAAACTATTAATTTTGTAACTCAAGCTGAAAAAGTCTATTATCCTTCAACCATTTCCGAGGGCTAGGAGCTGCACTAAAAGTTAAATAAGTAACATTAGTTGCAACGAAAAAAAACTGTTCTTACAAAATAGAAATACAAAAAATCTAGAAATTTATATAAAAAAATATAGATACAAAAGCCAGCCTCGTGGAGCTCTCTACGTCATTGAGATGCATCGAATTTAGTTACCAAGTTTTCAATCCTACGTTTGAGATTATTGAGGGCGCATCATCCTCTATTATCTATATACCGATATCACAGAGGACTATAAAACTTTTGTGGAAATTTTTTGTGTGAGGTTGGTTCTTTTTGTTGGGACTGCTCACCATGTAAAAGAGGTTCATGCAATAATTAACAAAATCTTGAATTGCTCGCGGAACCTGTCTAACGCTTTGTTTCTTTAACTTTTTGGCGGTCCTCACCAACATTGACGAGTTCTCAAACGACTCTACAAACACTTCTTAACATTCCCCTCGTGGCCAAATGAATCCAACCAGTGCGTTCAAACGTCCGGATTTATCCTCCATATTATTGATTTACTACATTAGGACCCGCGTAAATACTTGTATAACAAATAAATGTTAAATTTAATTGATAATATTTGAATATTAAGTGGTAATCCGCACATTTATTAGATTTTTTTTTTGAAAAACCGGATTTATACCTCACATACTCCATTTTGTAATAAAATTTAATTATCTAGTAATAAATCGGATTTTAATTCAACGCATTTCTTCTTATGAATAAGAGGTAAAACATTTATATCAAATATAACATATGCATCATTTCAAATATATATATCTTAGTTAGTATTAAAAATAATTAAAAATTTAACAAAACATAATTAGCAAAGAAAAAAGAATCACAAAAAATTTTGGACAACCAACATTGTTTTAAATATATTGTTTCTACATGCTGTAATCTTATAAATAATAATTTTACCTTATGTTCAAACTAATTTTAAATGCGTTAAAATTAATAAAATCAAATGTTAATAAAAATATACTAACATTCTCATCAAGTAATCGAAAATTCATACCTATAAGCTCATTATTATTTTTTTACGTTTTTTGTTTTTTTCACTTACGAATAAAAGGCACCACAGTGCAATAATAAATGCTCTTTTTATCTAATTAAATTAATATTCTAGCTTATATTGTTATTTTAAACCTCAACTCTCATTATTTATTGGTTAATATGTACGCTAAATAAGTTTTTTAAATTTGATACATTTCAAAATCTAATTGACCGATGACGCATACAAATTAGCATTTGTAAATATATTTGTTAGTTTTCTTTTTTTGGTTAAGGAAAAAAATTAGATATACACATGTAAATTAGTATATGTAAGTATATATATATATATATTTTAATTAGCATTCATATTTCTTTTTTAAAAAATTGACACGTGTCAATATCTGATTAATAATTTTACCAAGTGTCAAACTAATTTAATATACGTTAAATTTAATAAAATAAAATAAAAATGAAAATATACTAACATTCTCATCAAGTAATCGAAAATTCATTCTTATAAACTCATTATTTTTCAAGTTTTGTTTGTATATTCACTAAAAAAAATTAGAGACGCTACAATGCAATGATAAATACAATTTTTTCTAATTAAATTAATATTAAATAACTTATATTGTATTTTAAACTTTAACAGTCATTGTTTATTACTTTATTGGTTAATATCTAAATGAATTAATTTTTTTTGATACATGTCAAAATCTAGTTGACCAATGACGCACAAAAATTAATATATATATATATATGTATATATATTTGTTAATTTTGTTATTTAGGTTAAGGAAAAAAAGTCAAAAGAAAATTACATATACATGCAAATTAGTGTATTTAAATATGTTTTATTTTTTAAATTAGTTTTCGTATTTCGCTTTTGGAAAAAAAAAAGTTAAAATTTTTAACATGTGTTTACTTATGATCAATAGATTTGATAAATGTCTTGATCATGTTAATGATTAACTTTGAGACACCAAACTTATGTAATAAGATTGTGGTTGGAACTACCCTCGAGAGAGATGCACACGCTTAGACATGGCTACTGTGCTTGTGAAATTAGACTTAGAAAAGCCTCCACATTTATCTCACTGTCAAAAATGGAGGGCACGATGTTAAATATTGCCGATCAAAGAAATTACCATTGAAAATATCGGTATTGGAGTTGCTCGGAGCCTCATCAACTGCCAATGAACACAAATGCGGAAACATCTGGACTGTGGTAACGAATTGGAAATATAGTCCTATGCGTAAAACAAATTAAGCATCTGAAACCTCCAAAGAAAAAGTGTCTGAGGTTATTGCCTCTGGAGCTCGTTCATCTTCATGCTACTCGATATGAAGATAAAAGAGTGTAACAAATGGATTTTATTGCGTGTATCTACACAATTCTTGCCTGTTTGCAATGTCTAGATTTAGATTTATATCAATCTAACATGTGTGGATGCCTATTTACTTCTGTTTCTAAGTTTAAACAATCAAATAACCAAAAAAAAAGAGAGAGGCAAATCTTAAATGATCTGGAGTCTTACTGTAAACTGCCAATTTAGGACGAGACTTGGTAGATGAGAGGAAAAACCTGCGTCTCTTGATATCTTCTAATCCAATTTCTATCCTTGAAACTTTATTTAACCATTTTTCTGTAACTGATTAATTAACTGAATGTTTGTTATTTTCTAAAACAGTTGATCTTAGTTGGCTTCAGTTGTGAGCATCGCACATCTATTTAAATCTCCTCATCTTCCAATAGGTTTCGTAACTCACAAAAAACTGAGTTCCTCTGCTAATAACACTCTCTTCTCCTTACCAATTACTTTTCACCGTAAGTTTTACAATCCCGGTGGACACGATGAGTTCCTCAGAAGAAAGAGGTGTTGTTGTTGCGGAGCCCGAGCCGCCGAGAGGGAATAGAAGCCGATTTGCTTTTGCATGTGCAATCTTAGCATCCATGACTTCTATCATCCTTGGTTACGGTTCGTCTTCTTTATAAATTCTTATCATTCACTAACGGTCAATTTCGGATTTGGTTCGGTTTTAGGGTTTAGATAATCATCCTTACATTTTATGGATGTTGCAGATATAGGAGTGATGAGTGGAGCTGCAATTTTCATAAAAGACGATTTGAAACTTTCAGACGTACAACTTGAGATTCTTATGGGAATTCTGAACATCTACTCTCTGATCGGTTCAGGCGCAGCCGGTAGAACTTCTGATTGGATCGGAAGACGATATACAATAGTGTTGGCAGGAGCTTTCTTCTTTTGCGGTGCCCTTCTCATGGGGTTTGCCACAAACTATCCTTTCATTATGGTCGGCCGTTTTGTTGCCGGTATTGGTGTCGGTTATGCTATGATGATTGCGCCTGTTTACACCGCTGAAGTCGCTCCTGCCTCTTCCCGTGGTTTCCTTAGCTCTTTCCCTGAGGTCCAATAAATCCAACATTTCTAATTATATACAAAAAAAGGATTGTACACGGAGGTTGATGATACTGTGTTTTTTTATGCAGATATTTATCAACATTGGTATACTTTTGGGATATGTATCCAATTACTTCTTCTCCAAGCTTCCTGAACACCTTGGATGGAGGTTTATGTTAGGGATTGGAGCGGTGCCCTCGGTGTTTCTAGCCATTGGAGTGTTGGCAATGCCGGAGTCTCCACGGTGGCTCGTTCTCCAAGGTCGTCTTGGGGATGCTTTTAAAGTTCTTGACAAAACCTCAAACACTAAAGAAGAAGCCATCTCGAGGCTGAATGACATCAAACGTGCGGCCGGAATCCCTGATGATATGACAGACGATGTTATAGTCGTGCCGAACAAGAAGACCGCCGGTAAAGGCGTGTGGAAGGACCTTCTTGTCCGACCAACCCCGTCCGTTCGACACATCCTCATAGCATGCCTTGGCATCCATTTCGCCCAGCAAGCCTCTGGAATCGATGCGGTCGTGCTTTACTCTCCGACCATCTTCTCAAAGGCTGGACTAAAGTCCAAGAATGACCAGCTCTTGGCTACGGTCGCTGTCGGAGTTGTCAAGACCCTCTTCATCGTGGTTGGGACTTGTGTGGTGGATCGGTTCGGACGTCGTGCCTTGTTGCTTACGAGTATGGGCGGAATGTTTATTTCCTTGACCGCGCTCGGAACTAGTCTCACAGTAATCGACAGGAGCCCCGGGCAAACTCTCAAGTGGGCTATAGGGCTTAGCGTTACGACGGTGATGACTTTTGTGGCAACATTCTCAATAGGTGCAGGCCCCGTGACGTGGGTCTACTGCTCAGAGATATTCCCCGTAAGGCTACGAGCTCAGGGGGCAAGTTTGGGAGTTATGTTGAATAGACTAATGAGTGGTATTATCGGGATGACATTCCTATCTCTTTCTAAGGGTCTCACCATCGGTGGTGCGTTCGTTCTATTCGCCGGAGTTGCGGCCGCCGCGTGGGTCTTCTTCTTCACTTTCCTCCCGGAGACACGTGGTGTGGCTTTAGAAGAAATGGAGAGTCTCTTTGGGAGCTACAGCGCAAACAAAAAGAACAATGTTATGAGCAAGGACAAAGATGTTGTTGATGAACAATGAGAGTGAGACAAAATTTGCTTCCATTTTATTATTTGGTTAATGGAACGTCGATAACCGAGTCTTCATCGGGCGAGTGTGAACCAATAAGAAGATTAATAGAGAATTTGACTTGCTATGTCTAATCGATCATGTTGTATAGCTTTGATAAGTTGTTTGCGGAGAAAGAGTAAGAAACTTTTAGTCTGTAATTTCTATTAAAAAATGCAACATAGATTTAAGATTATTAAGTACGTTTCGCTTATAAGATTATTTGCAAGTTTATAACTCAAAAGTGGGTTTGTTGTGGTACAAAAAGCAATTTAAATGTAGTAGAAGATTCCAATGGAGATCTACGATCTTTCTAATTAGTCCTATGCTCCTATATAAGGTGGTGTGATGAAAACGTTGGTGGAATTATGTTTAAGATTTTATCGTTATGAAATATATTGAATACATTTAAAAATGGCAAATTAGTAAGTAATTAACTCTATAGATGAACAAAAATGGCAAATTGATATATTTGATAATAAACATTGTGTTTATATGATAAATCTTTGATTAATTTTATTGAGGCTTATGGAAATGTCTTTTTCTATTTAATTGGTACTAGGGTTTTTGTTGGGTTATGAGCCTAATATTTTCTTTTTCTTATTAGGAAAAAAATAACCAAGTATACTAAAATGCGATGACAAAAAAAAAAAAAGATGACCAAAAAAAAGTATACTAAAATGCATCGCCACACATTCCAACTAAAAATCATTTACACGTATCTACACCTAGAAATTAATTTGTATGATGACATGCACCAACAAACATAGGTTATCTGACCAACATCAGAACCATCAATCCAGTAATACCGTCTGGTCAACAAATTTTTGTTTTATTTTGAATAATGTTTGCTAGCTACACAGAATATTAACTTGTTATACGGCTACACGTAACAACGAAGTTAATGTACAGATACCCTCATCAGGAATTGGATTCACAAAATGACATACACCATCAAACATAAGTTATATGATCTACATTATAACCATTAATTTAGTCACTAATTTGATGTACCGCGCGACAAAATTCGGTAAAGATTAGAGGCTAAAAATATAATGTGTGGACGAGTCTTATCAATACACTTATATAATATTTATGTGGATAAATGGCCGATAGTACAGTTTCGCAGAGTGGTTAAGTACATTTTTCATTTCAATGGATTGTGTTTGAATAAGGAAAAAATGGTTTTGTGTTGATTTTTTTGAATTGATAAGGGAAATGACAGGGATGGTTATCATTTTTCTCATTCCTGTTGTTTGGATCTTCGAAGTCCAACCACCACCAAACACTCGATTCACTGTCGTTGAAACCTCCATTTGTTGTGAATCCACATTTAAATGGCCAAATATGATATAGATGGCGAAAAAATTGAAAGAATATGGCGAAAAAATTATTTTAGTTGGGATGTGTGGCCATGCATTCTAGTATAATTGGTATAGCTAGTTATCTTTTTACCTTTTTTTAAGAAAAAATGAATTAGTTTTTTTTAAAGTCTTGGGTACTTATTTTCCTTCTTACACTAGGTTTCATGTTTCTTTTTTTACACTAAGATTATCTCTTATAAATACTATCTGTAGTCTTTTTTCTTAGAGTAATAAAAGAAGACAGCTAAAGAGATCGAGAGAGGCATAGAGAGAAAGAGAGGAAATCTTGTAATAACTCTCAAAAATGGTTTATAGTAAAATTTGCAGTAGCCAAAGTAGACATAACTATCGTTTAAGGTGAACTAATATAAATATGCTTTTTCGCCTTTAATATTATTTTTGATGCAAATCCTACCAGTTTTGATCTCTACGCTGTGCGGAAAATTAAGTGGACATAAACAACAAAAATAAATAATGATTACAAATAAGCAAATTATGTATTGCTCCTATTTACGATGGCTTCTAAGTACCAAAAAAAAAAGAAATTAATTAGTTCAAAATAAAGAAAAGAAAAATATTAATTTAAATGTATGAACAAAGAAAGATGGCGACAAATACATTAAGACAAATAATTAATAACTTATTTTTTACAATATTAAAAGGGAAAGTAAAAAAAAAAACTTTCTAGATCGGATATTAATCTCTCTCTCTATTTCTCAAAGAAATGAACGATTTAGCTAGAAATTGATGGTTACTTATGTGAAATCAAGGTAAAAAAAATCCCTTCTATAATCTTCTACTCAATCTAGATGTTAAAAATGTTAGGAATAGTTGTCATTCGAAACCCTTTCATATATGTTATGTGAACAGTTTTTCATTATTCTTGTCAATTCCGTAGTTTAGATTAAACGCGACTTTTAAAAAGTTTACCCAGCTTTCAAATAATATTTGGAAAAAGATTGAAGAATTGTCTTTATTGGGACTTTAGAAAACAAAATAGCTCGATTTTTTTTTTTCTGATAAAAACTCGATTTTTTCATAGTCAAAAAATGCATGAGTTTTCTCTTGGTTTCGATGAAAATATACTTTTAAAAAAATTATACCCATATATGGTAAAAGGTCTACGTTTTATGTTCATCATTAATGCTGTACTTCCCCTACAGAAAAAGAAGAAAAAAAAATGCTTAGTACAATGCATATAATTTACTGGAAAATATATAACTAATAAGCATTTTTCGTGAAGAATTTATTATATGGTACAGATGAAGATAAACTTTTATATCTACTCTATAACTAATAACTAATAATCATTTTTGTGAGGAATAGATGACCATACTCATATATGAGAAAATCTACTTATTACTTTTGATGAGGATATGAAAATATCATGTCCTTAACATATGTCATCAGCAATAATTTTTTGTTTAGATTTTATCATTTTGTTTTTAAAAAAAAAATATATTTTCTTATGTTTATTTTTATTCGAAGTAATTTGAAAGGATATAGTTGCAATTACAATTTTGACAAAATTTCGAGAGTATATGCAAAAAAAAAACAAAAATGTGACTGAGATGATAGCAATTTTCAGAGATTAAATCTCGTATCCTGCATTTTCGTCATTACTTAATCGTTTTTCAAAGCTTTTAATCACAATTTTTTTATTCTGAACTTTCTTCGTGCAAGTTGACAATCTCATCGAATATTGAGGATTTTCTTACCGGAAAATGTATAACTAATAAGCATTTTTCGTGAGAATTTTCTTATATAGTACAGATAAAGATAAACTTTTATATCTACTCTATAACTAATAACTAATAATCATTTTTGTGAGGAATGGATGACCATATGAGAATATATATGAGAAAATCTACTTATTGCTTTTAATGAGGATATGAATTTATCATATCCTTAACATATGTCATCAACAATAATTTTTTTGTTTCACTGTTATCATTTTTTTGCTTTTTTTTTTTTTTGTCATTTTGTATTATTCAAATTCGAATGACTTTTAAAAGGATATAGTTGGAATTACAATTTTGACAAAATTTCGAGAGTATATGCAAAAAATTAACTGTGACTGAGATGATAGCAAATTTCTGAGATTAAATCTCGTATCCCTGTATTTTTGTTATTTTTTTAGTCATTTTCAAAGTTCTTAATCGCAATTTTTATTTTGGACTTTTGTAAACTAGGTTGACAATCTCATCGAATATTGAGGCGCTGTCTTTCTTGAAGTTGTTGTTAATCACCGAGGAGTTACAAAAGATGAATAGAAATCAATAAAGGACTTTTGTTTAATCGAATATTGAGGCAGTTTTAATGTCATTATACTCATGTTAATAAAAGACAAGTAATTTAACATGAATACAAAAGATAAGACAAAATTCTTATGAAAATTATTGAAAATAAATTATTTTCAATTTAATATTAAATTTATGAGTTTTCCTCAAAACGTTTTCATGATTACTCCATTGTGTAGTAAAAAATTTGAGAATAAAAATATCAAAGTTTAATTTGTATTTTTTACAACGGTTGTGACCAATCTGTGGGACGGTATAAAATAGACTTGCATAAAAGTATATATAAAAGAGTTTAAAAAATTAACTATTGTCTAGAAAATTATAAGATCTAATAAGTTCCTCGTTTTCGTTTTAAAATTCCTGATAGTTAACCAAAATATTCTGAAATAGCATAAATTTTTTGTTTTAGATATTTTTAATATTTTTGTTGACTATATTTTTTTCCTTAATTTGAATTTCATATTTTTTAATATATTTTAGTTGAATCCAAAATATTTATTGATAATGTAGAACTGTATATTCAAAATGATGAGTCATTTATATAAGAATTAAAATAACGAAAAGATAAATATGTTCTTGGCTTAAAACCCGAATTTATAAGAATCGACAAAATGTTTATTCATGACTTTTTTTCTTCATTTTTGTTTTCATTTTATTGTTTCTATGATTATCATGCATTAAGAATCGTCATCCATTTTTTTTTTCACTCAAGAATCATCATCCCTAAAAAGTAAAAAGAAAAATTAGCTGAAAATGCTAAATATATCATATCTTTGTGGATATAGACTTTTTGGTAATTAGGCTTTATTAATTATGAAAATAACCTTATAAATCTACTAATTGTATTATTTTGGGATAAATACATGGGATCGTTGTCAAAACCCTTTCACTAAAACATTCAAGGGATCGTTCACTATTTGACAGATTTCCATTATACATATGTTCGACATCGGTTACCACAAGCTTGCAATTTCGAGGCAAATTGAGGGCATCTCCAAAAGAAATCTTATTTTCAAGGTTTGTCAAACCTCAAATTTAAGGTTTTACCACTTCAGTAAAGTTTACTAATAACACTAATGATTCTTGATATGTAATAATTTTCAGTAACGTAATTTATTAAAAACGAAGATGATATTGAATGTTGAAGAATATAAGATGATCTAACAAATCCAGTCGTCGGTCACTTTTATTTTGGACAATTCTTGGGAACTAGATACATCTAATTTCCATCTACAACGTAACTAAAGGTTCGTGGACAAAAACATTTATGATCACCTTTTCAAAACAATCCCTTTACTAATATTTGAAATTTTACTTTCATTGAAGAAAATTTAAGGTTTGTAGTTTTGTTAAACTTTGCAGTTTTACCTCTACCTGATCAAATTATTTTGTCTCTCAAACCAATTACAAACTATTGAAGATAAACTGACACGTTCTTAAATTAATTGTTGAGTTTGTTCTTATTCCTAAACTGTTCTGCATAATTTGTTAAAATGTTCGAGATTATTTTACATAAGAAAGAAGATGACTAATTCGTAATCTAGAATACGTTTTCTACTTTATATAATCTAGAATACGTCTTCTACCAAAACCCTAGAGTACATAGTTGATCTTATGTATATTCCACCTTACGTATTCTAGATTACCTAAAGTAGGTAGAAGACGTATTCTAAATTACCTAAAGTAGGTAGAAGACGTAATCTAAATAACCTAAAGTAGGTAGAAGATGTATTCTATATCACCTAAAATAGGTAGAAGATGTAATTTAAATAACGTAAGGTTATACCATTTCACCTATATCTTGAATAAACGTTTAGGATTTATCTTCTTTATGTATGCCTACCTGAATAAATTTTTAAATATCGTAGGTGAGTATGTTGCAGGGTTGTTGAATTTGAAAAGGTGTTCAAGAAAATTTGCCACATTAGTCCTCTTATTGGTAAATATCGGATACTGATGTGATAAAATGAGCTCGATGTCATTTTCTGGGATCAGCTTGTTTGGACGATCACTATTGCTGCTGTTATCATGGGCTTCTTTTTCTAGCTGTGGAGCAATGGAAACAAAGCAATAATGTTCTATTTAGTTATCATTTATATAGTTTCTTTTTGCTGTGTTTGTTTGTTCCTAGAATTAACGGTTTCTTAAGCAGAAACGACGTTCATGCAAATTAATTGTATTCCATATATTAAGTATATGTATAATGTGATTACGTTTTTCCAAATCTACACACGTTTTTCCTAAACTGATTTGAATCCCGACGTCTCAATTAACAATTTTGTGGCTCTGTCCTTTCTTCATATTATTATTATAAGAGACACAGTTTGCTCTTTGTTTATATTAAAGACCTAAATAAGGAAAATCTTTTGCAAAACAAAGAAGACAGATGAAATTAGGGATGCGACCATTTTTTTTTTAAAGAATGGAAAGGAATTTTATGTTCTTCATTGTTCCTTATTTTTTTTACCATTTAGAAGTAACAAATGTTCCAAGTAAGAATATGTGTTCTCTACACTATTCTTATTCATTCTTTTTTTTTTAGGAATCAATGAAGAAAACTGTTCCTCTCCAAATTCAATGAGGAACAAATAAGAACAAATTAAACATTTAATTAAAAATAAATTAAATTCATGTAAAAAAAAATATGAAACTCGTTTGGTATATGCTACACACTTATCATCTCTAAAAGTTCTTCTATAATATGATATATCATGATAAAGATAATGATGACAAGTTTAAATGTCTATCTCATAATTATCATATATCTCTAAACGTCTATCTCATAATTACCATATAAGTTTTACGTATTTGTGGTAGTTATTTAATTTTTATTTGCTAAATGCATTAAATAATTTTATTTTAAAAACAATATTTTCATTAGATATATATATATATTTTTAAAATAGATATTAATAAAAATATATATTCAACTTTTTGGTTACCATTTACCATGAAAATTTGTTTATTCCTAAATCTGACGTATTCTCATTCCTCATTTTGTTATTTTTCTTTCCACTTTGTTCATTTTCATTCTTTTTTTTTGTTCCTACTATTTTTTTAATGGTCACCAATCGGAGCCTAGGTGTTTCGTAACTTTAATATTAGGTGTTTCTTTCGATGATCAAATAGGGGTAAATATTTTATATAAATATTGGTATTATTATACAATAGAAAAAAAAACAAATAACCAATATACTTTCTTAATTATAATAAGGATATAGTTGGTTTTTAATTAAAATAAAGTTTATATTACGAAACAAAAAAAAATTAGTTTATTCTCCCAAAGTAAAAACCCTAAAGAGAAGACACGATGCAAACCTAAAGCAAACCCTAAAGATACGCTAATCGGTCCGACGTTTCCGTATGACCGGATCCCGTTACAAGTCACAGGCTAAATGGTCCCTCGGGATCGAGCTGTTTGCATAGACCAAGATAAGTTATGTAGAGAACACGATCCTTAGCACCGGTTCGATGTTGACTATTCACCTCACAAAAGAACCTGAGTTGTTCCAAAGTACAACATCCCAACATTTGCCCTAACAGAAGAAATAGCCAGTTTATTTCTTCCTTTCTCTCGCTAATCACAGGCTTCATCTCACTCTGGCATGTCCCGCAACGAATCAGCTCCGGAGTTAACCACATAGGCGGGGCTCGTTGACGCAGCACCTCCTTGTTATCCTTAATGTATCCATACAATTCCGAAAAATTATCCATCAGATTATACTCCAACGTTTGAGTCCTATCGCAAGGTTTGCAGTGCACTTTTCCAGAGATCACGTTTATATTCTTGAAAGACAAGTCTCTGATGGTATGAATTACGGCTGGCTTTTTGGTCGCCCATGGATACGGTGGTATGATCTCCCTGTCATCCACGTTTCTTTCAACCGCACCCGCTCTTGTTGAATTACGACGTGCTTGTCCTCCTGGTGGCCGACCTCTGCGGGGAGTTTCCAAGGCTACTGTTCCAACCTGATTCAGTTGAGGAGGGTGAAGGGCTTGTCTGGAAGGTTGATAAGGGAATGGGGCCGCCACTGAGACGCTTGGACGCCGTGAAAATGGAGGAAGAGCCTGTGCGGGAACAATCCAAGGGTTTGTGCCGTTGGTGAAGTCTCCAAACGACGTCATGTGATGTGGTGTAGGAAGAGAAGGTTGGATATTTTGTGGCAGATCTAATGATGTCAAGAGTTGCATGAACTGGCCCTGACCCTGGCCTTGTTCCTCCACGGGATCTTCTTCTTGAGGAACCAACCGGCCTTGTTCATTCACGGGATCTTGTTGTTGAGGCAACCCTAAGGACAGATCGAGATTGAGATGATTCTCAGGATCGTTATTTTCGTCATTCATGGTGGTGTAAAGTGAGAAAGAGAGATTTAGGTTAAATCTGTTGTTAGGGTTTATATTGGGATAAAGAAACAAGCGATGTGAGATCTGGAAAGGCTTCTGTTGATGGAGCACTTGTACAATGGTATATATAGAGTTGTTAACGAGTTATGTGTATCTAGACAATATATGTTTATTTATTATTCTCAGAAAAGTACGGGTTTGTACAACTTTCAACGCTATCCAGTATCCACATTAAAGATTTAATGGATTTTGTTAGATTTTTTTTTTTTATAACGTAGTTTTTTATTAGATATTATTATTTTCAGATATATATGAATAAGTTTTATTTTTCAACTCTTGCCTAAATTTATCAATACACAGATCATAATTATCCATTTTTATTTACAATAAACAAATTATAATATCTCGAGATTTATGCAACTATCATTTTTTTGCAGTGTGTGGTTGTGATGTTTGAGTTTAGTTCGGGTATGAAAAATGATTACAAATAAGCATAATTTTGTATGTTTTTTTTTCTCTTAAGAAATATATACATTGTTTTAAGCATATGTTCTAGAATATCTTGATTTTGATTTTCTCGGCAAAATGTTTTCTTGATTTTTGATTCTACAAAATCCAGATCTTTATTTTTTTTCTGTGTTTTAGGCATAGCAATATATGTTCTTACGCAAAAGAATATGTTCGTATATCATTTTTCTTTAAAGATAATTTTTAAGAATTTAATAGTTAAAGAAAACCTATAATATACCATATAATCTAACATTCAAGTGAAAATACCAAACTCTTTTTTTTATTTTTTTAATAGAATAAATACTAATTTTATCATTTTATCATACATAATATATTTACCTTAACCAATTAATTTATGTCACACATTAGTCATACATTATATATCAAATACTTATTTCTTACTGTATATATTCTTAAGTACACATATTTTCCATACTCTTTAATGAAAAATAGGAAATAATTGTTGTTAAGAAAATGTTCGAGAACATTTTGATTTTCGATTTTTTTTTTCAAAAGATAATGAAGATTTTGATTTTCTAGAAGTAAAAACAAATATATTCTAGAACATATGTTTTTCTAGAAGATTTTGATTTTCAAGAAGTAAAATCAAATATATTCTAGAAATGGTCTAAAAAATCAAAATCTTCATTATTTTTTGTTTTTTTCGCCTAGCAACAAATAATCGGTTTACAAAACAAAAAGCTGTTCGTATATCACTTTTTTGTTTAAAATATATTTTAAATTAACAATTAAAGAAAACCTATTAAATATTGTATACTATATAAATTAACATCCGAGTGTAAATGTAAAACTCGTTTGTTTTTATTTATTTTAATTGCATAAATACTAAATTTTAGAATTTAATCTCATATCTTATTACATATAGCTGAACGCGTTTAACGTGATTGTGACACATGTCAAAAGGATAACTTATTAGATTTTGACATGTGTCTTTGCTAATTGAGATTGTGACACATGTCAAAAAGATAACTTATAAAAATTTGATACGTGTCAATTAAGATTTTAATCAGTTAAAAAAAATATCAAAAACAGAAAAAACAACTTTATGGTAATGGTAATTTTCTATATAAAAATGTAGACTAGATAATTAATTAAGATTTTGTCAGTTTCAAAATTATCTTTAACAAAAAAGAAAACTTTCTTCTTTCAATAGATAATTGTCAGTTTAAGCAATATATATATATATATATATATAATAGATAATTTTCAGTTTTATCAAAAATATCAAAATAATAGAAAAGACAACATAATGTTAATTTTCTATATAAAAAATAACAATTACCAATTTGAGAAAAATGTCAATAGCTGAAAAGATATATGGAAAATATAGAATTATGTTAATTTTTCAAATTAATATTATCGTAGTTTGGTTATAAATACCATAGTATAGACTCTTAACAAATCATCAAATTAAATCAGAAAATAAATTCTGGAGTTCATCTTAATGTTTAATCAATTTTTATATATTTATTTTAGCAAATATTATTATATTTTTAGAAGTTTTTGTCTTAGATTCCGATTGGTGACCATCAAAAGAACAATAGAAATAAAATAAAAAAATAAAAAGGAACAAAGAGGAAAGGAAAATGATCAAAATGAGGAATGAGGAGGAATGCGTTGTGGACGAATAATGAAACAAACTTTCATAGTAAATGGTAACCAAAAAGTTGAACAGATATTTTTAATAATATCTATTTTAAAAAATATATATATATATCTAATAAAAATACTATTTTAAAAATAAAATCATTTAATGCATTTAGCAACATAAAACAAAAATAAAGTATGTAATACAAATACGTGAAAGTTATATGGTAATTATAAAAATAAGCAACTATAGACGTTGAGAACCACCTTTTTTTTACATTCCACATGTGCTCGGTAATATGATCTTGAACAATTTTCATGTAGGTTCCTTCAGACGGTTCTTCATCCACTACGTCATCTTCATCATCTGAATGATTGTTTTGATTTTGATGCATATAAATAACATCATTCCCCTTTTCAACTTCTTCAAAATCGCTATCCTTAATTTTATTCCAACTAATAAAATTGTGTAGTTCCATTGTCGCGAATATAACTTTTCTTTGTGTTGGAATATCATACCTTGGAAATTCATTTAAAACTCTCCATTTTTTCTTCCAGACACCAAACGTACGTTCAATAACAGAACGCAAAGATGCATGCCACCTGTTAAACATTTCTTTACTATTCTTGGGAGGTTCACCATTTAAAAATTCTTGTAGATGATACCGTGTACTTTCTTTTCTTTCTTTCCTATATGGAGCTAAATATCCTCGTTTATTGGCATATCCAGAATCTACAAGATAATATTTAGCATCAAGAGGTTTAGGAAACATTGGATCTTCTCGTATAGTTGTTGCCAACACTCTTGAATCATGTGCAGACCCTGCCATCCCAACAAAGCAATATGTGAAAAGCATATCTAGATCACACATAGCCAAAACATTAAGACTTGGTCTACCTTTTCGGTTCACAAATCGTAGTGCGTCTCGACCCGAAGTTATCATAATCGGTATATGCGTTCCATCAAGTGCTCCAATACACCCACTAAAATAAGGCCAATATCGTTTATCTCCTTCTAAACTTTTAGATACTGTTTCAAGCTCACGTGTTCTTCTTGGTCGTAGATAGTTTAGCGCCAGCTTCACTATCGCATCCAAAATAAGATGGAACTTTCTACATATAGTCTCCTGAGCATGGCCAAATCTTAAACCAATGTCATGTTGGGTGTCATTTTGGACACAAAGAATCAAGAAAATTGCGACACTTTCATCGATCTTGATGTTCTTCGACTCTTGTAATCCATATTTGTTATGAAGAACTTCACATAATCTGGTGAATGCTTTTGAACTCATGCGTATAAGAGTGTGACATAGATGATGTTTATCATGATATAGGATATCGATAAACGTTAAGATATGATAAGTGTGATCTTGATATATGATATCATTAAATTAAAGATGACTTGTTGTGACTTGTGTATTATGTACGGTACAAGTATTGTGTAGCATATACCAAACTAACTTCTACGATTTTCATTTATTTAATTTTCATGAATTTAATGTATTTTTTAATAAATATTTAATTTTTTTTTCTATTTGTCCTCATTAAATTTGGAGAGGAACAATTTTCTACATTGATTCCTAAAAAAAGAAGGAATGAATAGAAATAGTGTAGGGTACACATATCAAAATATTGAAAACTTATTACTTCTAAATGGTAAAAAAAATGAGGAACAATGAGGAATATGTTGTTCATTTCCATTCTTTAAAAAAGTGGTCACCAATTGCACCCTTAGTGTTTTTACTTTATTGTTTTTTAGGAAATACCATTTTAAAATATTTACATATTTTGAATGTTATTTGATCATTCACAGAAAAATATAATTCAAGATTATGTGCATTATTCTCTTATTAAAAAGTTTGGTGACTAGTTCGGTGAATGAAACATTATTGAAATTTACAATTTTAATGTGTAATCTACTAACAACAGAAAATATAAAGTTCTAACCATCAATTTTTTTATAAAATTGACGGAAAGAACAAGTATTGCAGGCGTTGGTCAAAATTTTTGTTTGATTCCACTAGAAAAATTTTGACTTCAAAATTATCAAGATCTGATCAAAATTTTTAATGTAATAGACGAATTATACGGTAAGATCTCAAAATTTAATATTTAAATGTGTTAATGTAAAGCTAATATATATTTTCTTATAGATGTAACTGGATACATCGTTAAAGTCGACAAAGTGACATGCTTAATCAAACCAATTCCACACTTAAAAAAGTAGATTTGACTCTCTTAATAGAAGAAAAATAATTTATATGTGAAGCAACTATCACCGATATTGTTTTGCGTAATGGCTAGAACTACATCTCATGTTCAGTTTGCTCCAAAAAATTAATAAAGACAGAAACCTAACTTTAATGCAAAAATAGTAATAAAAC
The DNA here is from genome assembly GCA_018361395.1 of Boechera stricta. Lineage (NCBI taxonomy): Eukaryota > Viridiplantae > Streptophyta > Magnoliopsida > Brassicales > Brassicaceae > Boechera > Boechera stricta. The sequence continues at coordinate 7,710,792 of CM031542.1, forward strand.
ACATGTTGTTGGATTTTTAAGGTAAAATTTCATTTTTTTTGTCAACAAGGTAAAATTTCATTTTATATTTTTAGTAGAAACACTAAGAAGAGGAAGAAACCGGAGAAAAAGAAGAAGACGAAGAAGAAACACTAAGAAACGAACAAAAAAAAATCTAAGAAAAAAAATCAAAATTGGAATGTTAAAAAGTGAGAAAGCAGAGAAAACGAAAAATTCTTAAAAAAAAAAAGCAATGCACAAATAAAAACCTCTTATTCTTAGTTCCGGTTTATGATTCCGACAGAATAAGCCGGAGAAGAAGAAGACGAAGAAGAAACACTAAGAAACGAACCAAAAAAAGGTCTAAGAAGATAAAAAAAAGTCTAAGAAGAGGAAAAAATCAAAATTGGAATGTAAAAAGTGAGAAAGCAGAGAAAACGAAAATCTCTTCCTCCTAAGTCCTGAAACTTTGGAATGTGAGAAGTAAAAAAAAAAAAGAAAAAAAACCCTAACACGAAATTATGTTTTTTTCTTCTAATTCACATACATAGTAATCAGATCTGGTGATAATCTCAATCATTAGGTAAAAGTGTATTATCTAATAACAGTGATAATTAGGGTTAATCAGTCACGGTACTTTGAGATCTAAAAAGAAAAAGGATGCGAAACCATAATTGGCCAGAGGAAGAATCAAGGAAGTTTTACCTACAAGTATGAGAGAGAGAAGAGAGAAAGGCACATAACGAACAAGAAGAAAATGGCGAAGAAACTTTTATTGTTGGACCAATTTTTTTTTTATGTGTAAGTTTTTTTTCTTTTGTCAACGATATATTATAAAACTAAAATGGTTCAGAAATCCAAACCGGCGGAACAATGTTTACATAACAAAACTCCTGTGAAAGAACTCTAGCACATGTGTAAGTTTAATTTACTCAAATGAACCATAAATTTAAGAATTTATACGATTAATGGGTCATAATTAAAATAGTCAATAGTGTTTTTTTGGAGGAGGAGGGTGCAGAAGCCCATTATGCTTAAAACAATAAATGTAAAAAAAATTGTAGTAAATCTCTTAAAATTTGATTAACACAAATTTATCTATTTGAAATGTTAGAATTTTATATTTAATCAGCAAATCAATATATTATATATATTAATTAATAAAAAGAACCCATTCGATACCCATTCATCGCACGGGTCTAATATATAGTCTTATTATGTAATGCAGAATACGTTTAATGTGAGTGTGACACGTGTCCAAAGATAATTCATTAGACTTTGACATGTGTCATTACTAATTTAGATTGCGACACATGTCAAAACGATAACTCATAAGAATCTAACATGTGTCAATTAAAATTTTATATGAGTTTAAGCAAAAATATTAAAAAAAAAAAAAACAACTTTCTGGTATGGTAATTTTCTATATAAAAATGTAGAATAGATAATTTATTAAAAAATTTGTCAGCTTAAGAAAAAAAGTCAATAGCGGAAAAACAAAACTTTCCTTTTTAATAGACAATTGTTAGTTTAAACAAAAAATGAAAAAAACAGAAAACTATAAAATAGTTAATTTTCAGTTTTAACAAAAAATCAAAATAATAGAAAAGACAACTTACTATTAATTTTCTATATAAAAAATAACAATTATCAATTTCAGAAAAAATGTCACTAGCTGAAAAGAAATATGTAAAGATAATTGTCTCATCAGAAAAGATAATTGTTAATTTTAGTAAGAATGTCAAGTTCTTACTGGTCACAGAGTACACAGCTTGCTGGTCACAACTAATCCCAAACCTTTCCACAAGTAAGCTACCAAGGATTCGGTTGTTCCTCATCAAATACGTCCTTCAAGCTGTAGTATACCACCTATGGCAAGAAAGAAATGGTAGGCGACACGGCGAACAACCCATACCGGCACACATCCTAGTGAAAACGGTGGATAAGACTGTTCGGAATAGGCTCTGTTCGATTCAAAACATGGGCAATCACCGCTACAATGAAGCACTCCAGACATGGTTTGCCCACCGTCCTTGACGCACTTCAAGCTCGACTAAACTCTCCTGTTTGACTGTGTTTTCCAAAATTCTCAAAAACTGTAAGCACTAGTTGCTAAAACATTTATTTTTTTGGGGTTTGAATATAATTTAACATTCATACAAAAAAAAATGTCAAGTTCTGGTAATTTAATATTTTCCATGACGATTATGTTAATTTTCCAAATTAATATTGTAATAGTTTAGCTATAAATACCATAGTATAGACTCTTAACAAATCATTTTTTCATTCATCCTTTAGTTTTTGTTATTTATCATATTAAATCAGAAAAATGAATTCAGGACTTATCATACACTAAATTAGTTAGATAAAAATCGCGTTTGTCGCCGTACTATAGTGCGCGTGCTTCGAAAATGGGAAGAAAGAAATATCAAAACAAATAATATACTTTTGAAAATATAATTAATATTGGTTGATGAAAAGGTAATAATTTATTTTAGCAACTATTATTATATTTTTAGAAGTTTTTATAGTGTTTAATTATTTTATTTTTGTAGGAAATATTATTTTAAAATATTTATTTATTTTCAGTTTTATTTTTTCATTCACAAGAAAATACAATTCAAGTCTATGTGCATTATTCTCTTATTAAAAAATTTAATGACCAGCTCGGTAAAGAAAACATCATTAAAATTTGCAATTTTAATGTGCAATCTTCTAACAACAGAAAATATAAAGTTTCTAACCATCAATATTTTTTATAAAATTGACGGAAAGAACAAGTATTGCAGCCTGCAGGCGTTGGTCAAGAATTTTGTCAGATTCCACTAAAAAAAGTTTTGACTTCAAAATTATCAAGATTTATCAAGACGAATTATAAGGAAAAATCTCCAAAATTTAATTTTTAAATGTGTTAATGTAAAGCTAAAATATATTTCCTTATAGATATAATTGGGTACATTGTTAAAGTCGACAAAAACAACGTGTGTAGTCAAACCAATCCCATACTTAGAAAAGTGGACTTGATTCTCTTAATAGAAAGGTTAGTTTTTTCAATCACATCATGTCTCTTAAATTATTAGAAAAATAAGTGTTTCAGACACATCATATCTCTCAAACTAATTTAAGGTAACATGTTGTTCTTATTTTAACAGTCAAATTGAAATACATGTTACAATATAGGCGGAACAAGCTGAATTATTTGAAGCCAGATATTGTGTGGTGGAAAATAATAGCATCGTTCTCATTTTGACAAGCGTTTTAGTTAAGATGTATCGAGGAAAATTCTTTTTATCAGCATCTTCTTCCACTAAGTTTTATCTGAATCATGAATCAAAGTCTGTTCACTACAAGAAAACAAAGGATTTGCGATGGAAATAATCATCTCAAATCCGTCGCAAAACAGGTATAGCGACGTATTAGCGACGCATACCTATTCGTCGCTAATCGCTGGTTGCAAATCTAAAATCGATGCAATCTCTTCGCAATATTTGCGACGGGCATAAACAGTAGGTAATCCGTCGCATAAAACCCCTTGCAATTGCGTCGCAATTAAGCGACGGATTAGCGTGTAATAATTTCAGTCGCAAAAAGTTTGTCGCAAAATTGTAGAAATATTTGCGAGGTGGTTGCGTGAAATCGACGACGTTATGTGGTCGGAGAATTCTTGATTTTTCCGAGGGATTTGCGATGAATTATTTAAAATAATTAAATATAAAATCTTTTTTAATTAAAAATAAAATTAAAATTAAAATCTAATTAAATTAAAATAAATATTAAAATCTAAATAAAATTAAAATTCTTAATATTCAAAAGAAAATAAACTACAATATTTGTTTTTAATACATAAAAAAAATAAATAAAAGGATTCTGATGGTCCGGTTCCAGTTCCGCTACTAGAACCGGCGTCATCTCCTAACTCTTCCCGAACAAGCCTTGCCAATTCCGGATCTTTTGTGCCCAAGTAGCTGAAAAGCTTATCATACTTAGACATTTGCTGACTCTGACTTGCGATAATATTCGCCTGGGACTGAATGATACTCTGAAGAGCTTCCGAATCATGTCGGGATTGAGATGAATACGAAGCTGAAGAAGTACAAGAGTCAATCTTCGATTGCAGGGAACCGACACCATAAATTCTCCCTTTTTTACGAGGAGCGACCTGAAAAAGAAAATTTGATTGTAATTTATTATAAACATAATTACAAACATTTACAACAATTTTAAAGACATACCTCAGTAAAATATTTGTTCTTCATGGCCGGAGAGACAGATGCAGTGCTCTCGGGATCATCACCATCAGAATTCTGAGTCAGCTCCTGCATCCTGGAAGTGACGTCATTGTAGAGCTTCTCCGATTTCCCGTCGACAAACGATCCATCCGGTCTCCGTTTCGTCTCTTCAAGAACCGCTAGCAAATCCGGAATCGCATCGCCTCCACGGTTCTCAGCCTAAATATATAAATAATTACTATCATATTTAATTAAAAAATTAAATAACTTTTAAAAAAACTTACTATCTTTCGAGCTCGGGGTTTAAACGAAAGCTGTCCGGAACGATGCTTATGATACCCGTCTCCATCAGGATTAGAGAGCCGGGCCGTTCGAGCATTCCCGCTCTTAGTCTCACTCGCCGGATCCAACCAATACGCCACGAGGCCTTTCCAGACCTCAGGATCCAACCACTTAGGCATCGCATTGTCGCCCTTATTCTTCCACTTGTTCTTCCATCGTCTCACCTGGTCACACATGCGACCCTTCAACTTGTCCTCAAAATCTTTGCGAACCATCGATGTAATCACAGAATCTCAGTGTAAGCTTGCTACAAAAAAAAGAAAAGTTATGTTGATAAAAATATAACAATAAAAACTACGAAATAAATAAAATTTTAAAACTTACGGCAAATGTCTCAAACCACCGGTGACACACATTTTTCGGAGTTTGTGTCCAATTAGCATGAGGTTCTTTGAAGTCTCTTTTGAAGATCGATCGCACCTTAGCAGCTACACATCCGTCATCTTTAAACCTGAAATATTTTTAAAAACAGAATTAAAATGAATATAGTTTTAAACAACATAAAATTAAAAAGTTAAAAAAATAAAACAAATTACCATAAAGTTCCTTGAGGACGGGTTGGATCAAGGTGTGGTAGACGGTCATGACCGGGCTGATCAAGAAGCGCCGCTATGACCCGATCATGCTCAGTGCCTGTAACACCCCCGTTCACGCCTAGGACGGAAGCGTTACTTATGACGCGTTTGGACATTCGATCCGAGGTTCCCAAACTCACCGAGACCTTAGACGGAACATCCGAGGCGTCATATTTCCTACTTACCTTTATCCCAGGCTTTTCAACCCGAATAAAGACTCGTAGTTAGTTCGCTCGGACAAAGCTAATTCCAATAACGGAAACTCAAGTTTTTATCAAAACTTCCTTTATTTATAAAACTTAAGTTCATACAGCAAAACCGATTTACATGGCCATACTATCGTACAAAAGGCTACAGCGGAAGTCTAACATAAACAACAAAGTTCAGAACATATAATTTTACAAAAGGCTAGCTAAATTCTATACACCGACTTCACCAAAATTGTTCCTTCCCCTTCCTTACTGCTTACGCTTACCTGCAAGAATGAGTTCGTAAGCAACTATTTTGCTTAGTGAGAACGGCTGCCTAACAAGCATATCATTACCCGCGAAACGCCAAACAAACACTCAAACATCAATCCAAAAATCACAAGTATAAAACAGTTCATAAATAATTCTCAATCTTCCTCAAACTCGTTTTATACACTTCCTGCGAAATTGGATTATTTCTTAAGGTTCCAGCTCTTACTTCACTCGGCCTCAGCCACAAAGGCTATTGAGAACCCGAGTGATCCGAACGTTCCCATCTTACTTCACTCGGCCATGGCTACTAAATCAAATGGCCGAGTAACCGGAACTATAATTGACGCCGGGTCACCAGAATCAATTATCCGCATCGTCATGCGACATACGGCCATGGTAGCGAACCATTAGCCCGCATGTTTTCTTAAGAAATCTAATCCGCCACACCACACCTAACTTTCTCACACAACGAACAATAACTCAAAACACCACATCAATTATGCGTAAACAAAGGAACATATGCATACGGCTAACCACATAAACCGAACATATGCAACAAAAAACAAGAAAACGAACTCATATACCACGATCTTGCATAAGAACATGTAACCAAACTCACAGTCTATGGTTTTTCCGACGATAGCACCACTGAATCACTCCCACAGCAACTCGGCGCTTAGCTTCGACAATTGGACTCATGGCACTTGGATCCTTTCACGATTTTTCTCTCGATTTCTCTTACTCTCTCTCGGACCTTTCTCGATTCTCTCTCGGACAAGAAGCTCTCAAACGTTCAACACCAAAAATGAGAAGAGAAGGCTTATATTTATAAGGGAAGCTTTCTTCGGCCAAGGGTTTCTCAAACACCCACGGAAACGACACACAAGCTGTGACTCATGGAGCTTACTTCGGAGGTGAGTCAGCTTAGGTGCGAGCTTGCTTGCTTGGTACATGCGACTCACCACCCAGCTGCATGCTTGTTAGCTTAGCCCAAGCACGTCGCCACGCAGCTGCTTCCCGTAAGCACCTCAAATACTTAGCCGCTCTCGTACATTTCCGTGTCTGACAATTCCGATTTTCGATCAAAGGTGAGGGTCACTACATTCTCCCACCCTTATTAGAATTCGTCCCGAATTCTTAGACTTTAAGTCTAAGCTTCATTAACGAACATCTCGGGGTAACTCTTCTGGAAATTCTCTACGTCTTCCCAAGTCACCACAATTCTATTATGTTTTCCCCAAAAGACTTGGATTTGATGAATCTGTCGGTTCTTTAGTCTCTTGACTCGCCGTTCTCCTAGTCGTATTGGTCCTTCAGGGTAAGTAAGGTTGGTACGAAGTTCCTCTATCTTTTGAGGTTCTATCTCCGTCGGGTCCCTTACGTGTTTCCGCAGCATAGACACATGGAACACTGGATGTAAGACCATATCTGAGGGAAGTTCTAGGCGATAAGCCAACTCTCCGACCCTTCCCAAAATTTTATAAGGTCCTACAAATCGGGTAGCCAATTTCCCGACTTTTCCGAATCGGTTTTTCCCTTTCTGTGCTGCCACTTTCAAGTATACCCAATCTCCGACTTCAAACACTACTTCTCTTCGATTCTGACCAGCATACTTCTTCTGACGGTCTTGAGCTATCTTCATATTCTTTCGAACCGTTCTGATTTTCTCTGTAGTCTCATCCATTATGTCGGTCCCAAACATTTTCCTTTCACCCACTTCGGTCCAACATATTGGTGTTCGGTATGGCCGTCCATACAAAGCTTCATAAGGTGACATGCCAATACTGGAATGAAAACTATTGTTATAAGAGAACTCCACCAAAGGTAAGTGTTGCTCCCACGTTCCGGACCAATCTAACATGCACATCCGGAGCATGTCTTCGATGGTCCGTATGGTCCGCTCTGTCTTCCCATCTGTTTAAGGATGGAAGGCTGTGCTAATATGTAATTCAGTTCCTAAGGCATCCTGAAATGCACGCCAAAATTTTCCAGTAAATCGATGATCTCGATCAGACACGATGTTTGCTGGTACTCCATGGAGTCTAACAATTTCCTTTATGTACATCTTGGCTAGGGTTTCGAACTTATCTTCCACTTTTATAGGGAGAAGATGCGTAGAATTAGTTAAACGATCGACTATTACCCAAATAGCGTCGTTTCCTCTTCCTGGTGCGATTGGTAGTCCGGTTATAAAATCCATCGCAATGGCTTCCCATTTCCATTCTGGGATTGGTAAGCTTTGTAATAATCCTCCCGGTAATTGATGTTCCACCTTAACTAACTGACAAGTCTGACACCGAGCTACCCACTGCGCTAAGGATCTCTTCATTTCCGGCTAGTGATAGTACTGTCTGATGTCCCGATATATTTTGGTACTTCCTGGATGAATACTAAGCAATGAGTGATGCGCTAATCTCAGAATTTCTTTCCTTAACTCCTTTCCGGCGGGAACTGTAATCCTTCCATTTAACAACAAAGTTCCATCAGTGGCTAAGTGATAACCACTTTCATTTCTTCCGTCTGTATCTTTCAACTCCTCTATGATCTTCATTAAGTTCGTATCTTTGTACTGTTCTTCTCGGACCCTTTGAATCAAACCTGCTTGGTTTACAGCTTGAAGTCCCAGCGGCTCACTAGATTCACCTTCTAGTGCCGTTAGACTCACCATCTTTAATACAGCGGCTAAGGCTTCTACATCTTTCTCAATGTTCACAGTTGCTCGTCGACGACTTAAAGCATCTACCACCACATTTGCTTTCCCGGGATGGTAAAGGATCTTTAAATCGTAATCTGCAATGAATTCCATCCATCTCCGTTTTCTCAAGTTCAATTCCGGTTGAGTGAACAAGTACTTAAGACTTTGATGATCCATAAGTACTTCAACACTTTCTCCATAGAGATACGATCTCCATATCTTCAGTGCGAAAACTACTGCAGCCATCTCCAAGTCATGAGTGGGGTAGTTTTCTTCATGCCTCCTTAATTGACGCAACGCATAGGCGATGACCTTTCCGTTCTGCATCAATACACAACCCAATCCTACTCGAGACGCGTCAGTATACACTGTATACGGCTGGTTAGGTTCTGGGAGAATTAAAATAGGAGCAGTGATCAATGCTTCCTTCAACTGTTCAAATGCATTTGCTGCCTCGGCATTCCACTGAAACTTGACTCCTTTTCCCGTCAAACGAGTTAACGGCTTGGCCCGAGTAGCAAAATTCTTCACAAACTTACGGTAGTACCCAGCTAAGCCCAAAAAGCTTCGTACTTCCGTGACATTAGTTGGTTGAGGCCAATCCTTGATGACAATGATCTTCTCTGGATCAGCAGATACGCCATGTTCCGATACTCGATGGCCTAAGAACCCAATTTCCTTTTTCCAGAATTTGCACTTGCTGAACTTAGCGAACAACTTTTGCTCTCTTAACCGATTCAACACCAGTCTTAGATGCCTTTCATGCTCCTCGGCACTTCGTGAGTAGATGAGAATGTCATCGATAAAAATGATTACAAACTCATCCAAGTACTCCCGGAATACTTCATTCATTAATCTCATGAAAACTGCTGGCGCATTCGTCAAACCAAACGGCATCACTACAAATTCGTAATGTCCGTTCCTTGTCCTGAACACAGTTCTTTGAACATCGTCTTCAGCGATTGAAATTTGATGATAGCCCGATGCAAGGTCAATCTTGGAAAATAATTTAACGCCTTGCAACTGGTCCAACAACTTATCTATTCTCGGAAGTGGATATCTGTCTTTGATTGTTACGTTATTGATTCCCCGATAATCAATACATAACCGCATACTCCCATCTTTCTTTTTCACGAATAAGACCAGAGCTCCCCATGGCGAAGAACTTGGTCAGATGAAGCCTTTATCCATAAGGTCTTCCAACTGCTTTTTAAGTTCTGCCATTTCTGCCGGTGCCATTCTATACGGTGCTTTGGCTATTGGTATCGCGCCTGGTTCAAGGGCAATGGTGAAGGGATTAGAGCGAGGCGGAGGTACTCCTTCCAAGGGTTGGAATACATCCTGAAATTCTCGAACCACTTGAATTTCTTCTAACTTTGGCTCTTCTTCTATACCATCATCGATCATGGTTAAGGTAACCAAATAAGCTTCTCCACAACGTAACTCTTTCTCAGTTCTTAATGCCGACACAACGGCTACTCCAAGACTTGGACAAAATCCACCATAGGAGACCACTGGTTGCCCATCTTTTTCCAACAAAACTCTGCCTTTACCACAATCCAAATGAGCTTGATAGCTTGACAACCAATCCATTCCCAAAATCACTTCGTGGTGAGCTAGCGGAGTAACTAACAGGTTTGCTGAGAATTCAGTCTCTCCGATGATGATAGGACCTCCCAACACACTGCTTGTGGCATGGAGGATTTGATCACCAGGTGTTCTAATTGGCATACTCACTTTCACTATCGTAAAGGTTCCCTGCAAACTTCTCACTACTTCAGGTGACACAAAACTATGTGTCGCACCTGAATCAAACAACACATGCACAAGAATACCACCAACACGCAAAGTTCCTAATATCCATCAATTCAATATGTTCTTTATTCTATATGCATTCAATCATCAAGTAGGCATAACGCATCAATTTAATCATAAAGTCAAAAACCCAACATACCTGCAATGGATCCTTTAGGAGGACATGATGGTTCAGGTTTCGCACCACCTAAGGCATAAACTCGGCCTGGTGTTGCTTGCTTCTTAGGCACGGGTCCTAGGACAGGACTGTTCACAGGCGGCTGGATAGCTAAGGGCTGGTACATTTGTTGCGTCTGTCTCTGAGGGCAAGAGGTCGCGTAATGTCCCCTTCCATGACAAGTAAAACACACTATGTCTGGGCGCTGAACATTTGGCATAGCGTTTCTACAAACTGCGGCTGTATGCCCTTGTTGACCACATCTGTAGCAGGTCCGCAGCTGGCCAACGGGCCTCACTGATATCCTTGCATTCTTACCCCGGTCATTAGGAGTAGAATTCCTCTGATTCCCCGCATCACGAGTTCAACTAGTTCTCGCAGCTTCCCTTCGTTCTGCTGCCAGTCCCGCTTCCACGTTGACGGCTCGTTCCACTAAGGTAGTTAGATCCGTGAACTCCACTACCTGTAAACGGCTCCAAATCTCTGGCCGTAACCCATGCAGAAACTTTCGGGCTGTCGAAGACTCATCACCCCACGTGTAACTCGCGTACTGACGGCGGCGAGTGAATTCTGCTTCATAGTCCCGCACACTTCGATCACCCTGTGTGAGCCCAAAATACTRAATCTCCAGCCGGTCCCGAGCTTCTGGAGGAAAATACTTCCTCATAAACTCATTACGGAATTCAGTCCATGTATACCTAGTCGAGTACCCTCCGAAACGCCTCTCCAATGCATTCCACCAATTTACCGCATCCTTATCCAAGTAGTAATTAGCAACATCCTTCTTAAAGGCTTTGGGACATCGTGTAGCATCAAAATTTTTCTCTAAGTTCTTTATACATGCATCAGCTACGAAGGGGTCTGTGCTACCTTCAAATCTCTCCGTCCCCAAAGTCTTCATCATTCTCACTATCTTCAAAAAGTCTGGCTCTAAAGCGGAATGACTCGAACTAGTTCGATGCTCACGGCGATCCAGACGATCAATTAATCCTTTGACAAGGTTCGTGAACAGACTTCTCCTTCTTGTTGATGGTTCTGCTCCAGCTTGATTCGGCATCCCATCTGCAGTACTTGATGACGCATCGTCATCCCGCTTATTTACACTCATGTCACGAGTATCTGGCTCATCCACTTCATACTCGTAGTTACCCATAGTCTGTCCAACGGACTCGCATGGTGATGGGTTCTCGGCTGGGTCTGACTCATAAGAACTCGAATCTGATTCCAGCACTGGGGCACTAGGATTAATCCACGGACGTCCACTACCCCTGTAAGCACTTCTCGGCGGCATCGTCTAAAAAGGAACCAGGGTCAGATCTTAAGCAAAGAAAAGGAGGAACAAAGCCAGTGTTTCCTAATAGCCTTTTGCGACACATTTACTCGATAAAATCCAAAAATTAAGTCCCTTACGAGAAGCGTTACTTATGACGCGTTTGGACATTCGATCCGAGGTTCCCGAACTCACCGAGACCTTAGATGGAACATCCGAGGCGTCATATTTCCTACTTACCTTTATCCCAGGCTTTTCAACTCGAATAAAGACTCGTAGTTAGTTTGCTCGGACAAAGCTAATTCCAATAACGGGAACTCAAGTTTTTATCAAAAACTTCCTTTATTTATAAAACTTAAGTTCATACAGCAAAACCGATTTACATGGCCATACTATCGTACAAAAGGCTACAACGGAAGTCTAACATAAACAACAAAGTTCAGAATATATAATTTTACAAAAGGCTAGCTAAATTCTATACACCGACTTCACCAAAATTGTTCCTTCCCCTTCCTTACTGCTTACGCTTACCTGCAAGAATGAGTTCGTAAGCAACTATTTTGCTTAGTGAGAACGGGTGCCTAACAAGCATATCATTACCGGCAAAACCCCAAACAAACACTCAAACATCAATCTAAAAATCACAAGTATAAAACAGTTCATAAATAATTCTCAATCTTCCTCAAACTCGTTTTATACACTTCCTACGAAATTAGATTATTTCTTAAGGTTCCAGCTCTTACTTCACTCGGCCTCAGCCACAAAGGCTATTGAGAACCCGAGTGACCCGAACGTTCCCATCTTACTTTACTCAGCCATGGCTACTAAATCAAATGGCCGAGTAACCCGAACTATAATTGACTGCCGGGTTGCTCACGGTAACCAGTCAATTATCCGCATCGTCATGCGACATACGACCATGGTAGCGAACCATTAGCCCGCATGTATTCTTAAGAAATCCAATCCGCCACACCACACCTAACTTTCTCACACAACGAACAATAACTCAAAACACCACATCAATTATGCGTAAACAAAGGAAAATATGCATACGACTAACCACATAAACCGAACATATGCAACACAAAACAAGAAAACGAACTCATATACCACTATCTTGCATAAGAACATGTAACCTTTCACGATTTTTCTCTCGATTTCTCTTACTCTCTCTCGGACCTTTCTCGGTTCTCTCTCGGACAAGAAGCTCCCAAACGTTCAACACCAAAAATGAGAAGAGAAGGCTTATATTTATAAGGGAAGCTTTCTTCGGCCAAGGGTTTCTCAAACGCCCACGGAAATGACACACAAGCTGTGACTCATGGAGCTTACTTCGGAGGTGGGTCAGCTTACGTGCGAGCTTGCTTGCTTGGTACATGCGACTCGCCACCCAGCTGCATGCTTGTTAGCTTAGCCCAAGCACGTCGCCACGCAGGCTTCCCGTAAGCACCTGAAATACTTAGCCACTCTTGTACATTTCCGTGTCCGACAATTCCGATTTTTCGATCAAAGGTGAGGGTCACTACAGTGCCAGTCATTGTGCGCTGTGTAGATGGAGGTGGTGTCGGTTGTGCTCTCGGTGGGTCTGGAAGGAATGTGGTTGGAGGCGGTGACTGATGATGAGTGTCGGGAATATGTGTCCCGCCCATCTGAGAAGTAAAACTCGCCCCAGGAGTAGACCGCGTTGATCCGCCACCTCTCGAAAGATAGCGAGTATAATCATTAGAATATCCGGACATATGCAAAAAAAAAAAATGGAAAACAAGTAATAAAAATAAAATTACAAATCTAAAATTTTTAATTAATAAAACTTGTAATTAATTAATCATTTTCAAATCCTAAAAAATATTTTAAAATTTAAAAATTCTCAAATTCTCAAATTCTAAAATTTTTAAATTCATGAAAAAATCATATTCAAATCCTAAAACTCATGCATAAATTATAATAATTCTCAAATTCATGAAAAAAATCATTTTCAAATCCTAAAATCTAAAATCCTAAAATTTTCAAATTAAATCCTAATCAATAACACCTAATTTAACAAATTAAAATTCCAATCAAAAATTTAATAATATAACAAATCCAAAACCTAATCAAATATAACACTTAATTTCACAAATTAATTCCAATCAATAACACCTGATTTAACAAATTAATTCCAATCAATAACATTTAATTTAACAAATAAATCTAAAATTATAACAAATTCATCAAGTATAATTTAACAAATTATAACACCTAATCTAAAAATCTAACAAATTCATCTAAAATTCAACCTAATTTAACAATATCGCCTTTAGTTTCCTTCCTTCCCAAATTCAATATAGCGATTAACATGAAAAAATTAGCTGTTACCGTGCGATAGGTGTGAACGTAAGCAAGCATGTAGAAAAGAAGGCTGGGGGAGAGGGGAGAGAACTTGAGAGTCTTGAATAAGGAAAGAGCATGCAAGCAGAGAGGTGTGAGCTGAACGGCGGACCAGCGAGGCGAAGGTTTTTTGTTTTTTAAGTGTAAGTTTCGAGATATGGCTGGGGAAGAAAAAGGGTAATTAAAATACCCTACCCTCGCAAATCGATCGCGAATTCGTCGCAGAACTAGGGTTTTCGGTTCCCATTTTGCGAAGATATTGCGACAACTCCCTCGCAATAATCTTTCCAAATAATTAAAAATTTTGTTACCGCGAAACCAAAAAATTAGATATTGTGACGCATCCCTCGCAAATCCCTCGCAAATTCTTTAATCCAATGGTTTTAAATATTTTAAAAATATACATATAAAAAATTCAAATTATTTCAAATTTAGGGTTTAGGGTTTAGGGTATAGAAACATGGTGGTGAATTTGCTAGGGATTTACGAGGGTTCCCTCGCAATTCCCTCGCAAATCTCACTTTAAACCCTCGTAAATCTCTAGCAAATATTTGAAGAGAATTTAAACATCAATATGATACATCAAACTATAAATTCATTATTTTGATCTCATAAAAAGTGTAATCAATCTTCTTGAAATTTTCCTATATATTTTGTTTTATCATCATTGTCTAACAAAACAATATATATAAAATGAGATAAGTCATATTTCTCATGATAATGAGTTAAGATAAGTCTATTCAATGAGTTGACATGATCAATAGATATTTAGTAATCATTTTCTATTCAAATATATTTATTAATAATTTAATATTTGCTTAGGAATTGCTATGGTATTTGAAACCCATAAATATACATGAATTGCACGGATCCGTGCCCCTGCAAAATGATTAAAATATATTGATCATGTCAACTCATTTGAATAGACTTATCCATCAAATAAGTGAAAAAAAACAAAAAAACATCGATATCTACATATAACATTGGACCAGTAGTGATCTTCGCAATTGGTTCTGAACAATCTCGTGTAACAGAGAGGCAAGGGCTGGTTTGCATCCATTCATTACCATATGATATTTAAGAAATTATGTTATTTAATTTTGAAAGAAATTATATATATATATTTTGTAGTTCAAAACTTACATAGTATTTTAACCATCCAAAGAAAATCATGTTCTTTTGTATTTCATACTTTTTTCTTGTAAATCGGGAAGACTTCTATTTGCTCTGTAATCTACTATAGAAATTTTTTTGTAACAAAAAACATATCTCTTGTTAGATTTATATTAAATATGACATAAATGAAATTATACCTCTCTCAAACGCATGTCCTCGCAATATATGATCGTGGGATGCATTTAATATTTTGGTCTTCCCACCAAACTTCTTTCAACATCCCACCAAGTCTCCTATTTGGGCGAAGATATCTGGGACCTCAACGTTATATGTTGGTGCAACCCCTCCATCGTCATATCGTCTAAGACGGATCTTTTTTGTTCGACGGTTAAAGTAGATGAAGTGAAGAGTGGTTTCCTCGTCAAACTTCCAACGATCGATCCTTCCATTTTTTCTTTCTTTCTTTAGATGTCCCATGATCGCTAACGGTACATCCATCGAAATTGCATGGGACCTCCAAGAGCTGCTCTCCATGTGGTAGGTGGATCGGAAGATATTCCATCACGCCAAAAAACTGATGGAAATATTTTTTCTAAGTTGCAATACCAGGATATTTTGTAATTGCATTAAGCTCCTCTGTAAGTGTTCGTGCATAAATCTCTGAAAAATGCTCCAATGCCTGAAAATTGATGTATATTTATTAGTATTAAACACATATATAATTAATTAATGGGACAAGAATAATTAAAACTTCACTACTATTTTACCCGCATTGTCGACGTAAGAGCTCAAGTAATGCAAACGGTAATAGTCTGCATGAATACATGACAATCTTTCATACCAGCAATTTTTTTTCCTTGCTCTATACATCTTGAGAATTCCTGGACATACCCATCGAAAATTTTACTGAAGCAACCCACAACAACGTTTGCTTGCATTCCCGACAAGCGAAAGACGGAATAGTAATTTTCCATCCCCTTGTAATATGCAACTCGCTTCTTCCGCATATTTCGCCAAGTCCAACCTTGATTTGAAATTATCTTTACCTTGTCCGCTCCTGCACATTCAAAATCGTATTCATGATGTTATCAAAAAAAATTTCGATGTGCATCACATCAAGGTCAGGCTGCTAATAGGTGATCTTACCAATATGGAAGCTCCCAGAAGATACTTTTTGTGCCAATCAGACAACTCCCATCTTCGCCAGCCATGTTTTTCCGTGCCAATGCTCCCTACGTACATGTTTCCTCGAATAATCAATCTTTCTAACAAATCTTTTCCCGACATATACATAGAACACGCACAACTTTGTTCTTCTGAATAGTTTTTTGTTCTTTCGCAAGAATGATGCAAGAGAAGAAAAGCATGACGCATGACAATCAAACCAGCATGGTTCCGATAACATTCCGCACGAAAAATCACTAATGGTCCACAATAACACTGCCCGCATTTTGAAATTTCTGTTATGAATAATCGAAAGTCCGTACACCTGTATACCACAATCGTTTCAACTCGTGAATCAAAGGTTGCGTAAATACATCAAGAGATCGCGATGCTTTGGACCCGCACAATACTCATAAACAAGAATTCTTTGTGCACATTTCTCGGTGGAAGATATGGCGTCAATATGACAGGCCATAGAGAATATTGTCCTGAGACAAACAAAATGGACTAAAACCATCAGTGCATAAGCCAAGATGACATTCCTACACTCTAGCAAAGTCGAATGTACCGCCTGAAAGTGTTTCCACACCTGCATCTCCGACTGATGTCAACCTCTCCATCCTCCTTGTATGTTGTGCATGCCATCTCATGCCGCCGATGTCTTTTCTGATTGGTATAACAGCTTCGATCTATCGTGATTGGCAAGTACCACATACGCTGGTATGGGACAGTCCTTCTAGTAGTTGGTCGATATCTCGCTTCCCACAAAATCGACATTCTGCAGCTTATCTTCGTCTTTCCAAAAAAATCATACAATTATCAATGCACACGTTAATCATTTCTGATGGTAACCCAAGACTAATTTCTGATTTGAGTAACTCTCAGGAAATATTATCTTCTCGCAAATACTTTAAATAATTCAGCTCATTCATCCATGCAATTCTCAGTTATTATCACTTTTAATTGTCATCATCCTAGATGCCAGTGACAGTTTAGATAACCCTCTCTACACCCCTCATAGATAGGTTGATTTGCGAGTCTAACATATCATGTAACTGTGCTTCAACGTTAGGTTCTTCCCTAATATCATCAACAAATGCAGGAATAGATTCATGAAATGCAGTAACATATCATGATACCTATTTTCTTGTGATACTCTTCATAATTTTCAAACATTTTGGCCGTAGTTATAAAGCATTATAACTTGGATCGATCAACACCATCACCCCTACTACTACTTCCTGCACCAAGACTAAAACCATCTCCATGTGAAAACCAGACATAATAGTTCGGCATAAATCCTCTATTATACAGATGCGTCTTCACAATATCAATTTCCAAATATTGAGTGTTCTTGCATGTTCTACAAAGACAGAATATGTTACCGTCACGTTCTACAATATCAATTTCCAAATGGATTGTTAGTGGCCTGGTGGATGAATGCTCGCAACCCGACACGATACTCCGTTGTCACTTCCCTCGTCTCCGGATCTTTTCGATTATACATCCACTTTCGTAATGTATATACTTCATGCTCAGACGCCATTTTTTTACTCACACACTCAGATTCTGTATTTTTTTTTTCTTCTCTCTCAAATGTTGAATAAGTGTTTGAATTGTTGTGAAACTCACAAAACCCGTTTGGCTATTTATAGAGATTAGAAAAATTTGCGAGGGAATTGCTCTGGAAAACTCCGATGGAATTGCTACGGAAACATATTTGCGACAGATTTGCTAAAACAATGCTACGAATTTGCGACATATTTGCGACGGAAAGGTTTCTCGCAAATTGTTCGGTACTTGTCATTTAAAACGTGCTCCACCTACTTTTTATCAACTCGACAAACCTCGCAAATGCGTCACAAATTAGCAACTAGTATTTATCATCGCAATCTCATCGCAAATTTGCTATGGATTTACGAGGGACTAACCTGATCATCGCAGATTCGTCGCAAGTTTTATCGCAAATCCGTCGCCATTGTGCGATGGACGATGTCGTCGCAAATTTGCGACACAATTTATTTCCGTCGCAATGTCATCGCTAATTCATCGCGATTACGTCGCAATTTGCGACGGCCCTTAGCCATCGCAAATTTCCATCGCAATTCGACAGTTTTCTTGTAGTGGTTACTCAATTTAGAAAAAAGTATTTTAAATTCTTCTTTATTAATATATCGTTAGAATTACATTCAAATAAAAAATATACTAATTTTAAACTTTTATATCAGTTTGGAATATAATGGTGGTTGGTGGTTCCTTAGTTAATTTTTGGAGTACGATTCAGCCAGATAAACTTAAAAAGATCAACAATCCTTTAATGCTATTTTTATATTGTTTTATATATTTCCTAACATAGTTTCGATTAGTATAATGGCAGGAAAAAAAATTTATATGTGAAGCAATTATCACCGATATCATTTATATGTGAAGTAACTATCAATTATCACCGTCGATCTCATCCACTACCTGAAATTGTCAAACTATGAAAATATTTTTTTTTAGGAGGGTCATAATGAGCCATAATTAAACTAGGCGATAGTTTTTTTTTGGGAGTCAAGAAGCTCAATATATTTAGAATAATAAATGGAAAAAAATTGTAATAAATGTGTTAAAATTTGATAAACACAAATTTACCTATATGAATTTTGAAATGTTATAATTTTTATATTTAATCAATATATTATATATATTAATTAATAAAAAAAACTCGTGCATCGCACGGGTCCAATATCTAGTTATATATAAACTTTAACTAATATTTACAAAACAGTATATTATGTTGACCAATGATGTAGTCTAACTTGAAAAACACTGAAGTCGCATATCATTATTCAGTATATAAATATAATGCTTATATCATCAAATTCAACATAAAAAAAAAGTCACATCTCACCAAACCATTTTTATTTTCATTTATATATATATTTTGTTAAAAGGTATATTAATTTAAGAATGAAAAAATTGTACAAATAGCTTGTTCTAATACCCATAAAATAAAATAAAACCATAGATAAAACCCCAAAAGATTCCAAAAGTACTAGAAATGAAAATTAGAACCTTAATTGAATCAGAAAAGAATGTGGACTGGAATTATACCGAAAATTAGCAAAAACACAAGTTCTTGGTAAAAGAATCTGGCTAGTATAGAGATTAGAGACTATTATTAAAAACTAGGTGAGTACATGCGCATACGCGTTAGTTCTGTTTCATATATTTGTATATTTATATTATTGTTTTATTTGAATGTTATACCATTACAAAAAGAATTATTACCAACTTCAAATATTTTTATGAATCCACAAAGTAGTACATTAACAAAAAATAACATTATTTACATATTTAAAACATGTCACCAATTGAGTCAATATCCACACTGGCAAGTGGAAAGTTCCTAGAGAATAGAAGCATATCGTTGTGTATAATAAAGTATAAAGTGACTCAATTCATCACTTCAAAACTTCTATAGATAAAACTTACATTACTAATGATAAGTAAACATATAGACAATATAGTTATTTGTTTGTTTGATAATATGTCAATGTATTTCCACACTGTAACAAAACATCCAATATACTAGAAGAAGTTCCTAAAGACATAAACATAGATGATAGCTTCCATAACTAAAAAAGAACATCAACTTGGGATTTATTAAAATTGAAAACGTATGATTTTACAGTTCATAAACTTTTCTGTAGAAAATAAAAATATAACTCGGTTACAAAATATATTTGGATTCTTTACAAATGAAGTTATACTATTGAGATTCTCTACACCGATTCCCGCATTTTTATGTTTAGGATAATGGTGTTATCTTAATATGATTATTCCTAATGAAAATAGGACTAGGTTGTAGCCTTATTTTCATTAGGAATAATCATATTAAGATAACACCATTATCCTAAACTTATTCCTAAGCTTATCTAACTACTTAAGTTTATTTTAATTACCATAACCTTCTTGGTTTAGTGATATCTCAAACCATAAGTTCGGTCTAATTATCCAACATTCTCCCCTCTAATTTCTGAACTTGAAATCAAGAGGTTTTCCACTCCGATCTTGGCTCGCATCTCCTTGAACTTAATCCTTGCCAAAGATTTTTTCAAGATATCGGCCTTTTGATCCACTCCGGGTATATGCTCTAATTCAATTTGCTCATTCTCGACGCATTCTCGAATGAAATGATATCTAGAGAGTATATGCTTGCTTCTACCATGAAACACCGGGTTATTTGTGAGAGCTATCGCTGACTTGTTGTCAATCCTCATGATGACCTTTTCTCCAACCTTTCCTTGTATCTCACTCAACAGCTCTTTGAGCCATATGGCTTGACAAGACGCCGCTGTCGCCGCCATAAACTCAGCTTCGCATGAAGAGAGAGCAATTGTGGGTTGTTTCTGTGAGCACCATGTGATGGGAGAAGATTTGAAATAGAAGACATGGCCTGAGGTGCTTCTACCAATATTGTGACTACTATCACTATATCCGATAAGTCTTTTTGTCCCGTCACGTGTGAAAAACAGACCATAGCTTATGGTACCTTGTACGTATCTTAAGATATGTTTAATGGCTTGTCCATGTGACTCTCTAGGGCTTTGCATGTACCTGCTAAGAATCCGAACCGAATATGAGAGATCCGGTCTCGTGTGGAGCAAGTACCTTAAACATCCGATTGTTCTTCGAAACCTTATAGCTTCAATCTCCGCTTCATCTTCTGCTTTGGAGAGCTTCAAACCCGACTCCATTGGTATGTGTGTTGGATTACACGCCTCCATGTTTGTATCTTGAAGAATTCTTTGAGCATATCCTTCTTGTTTGATTCGTATCCCTTCTCCATCTTGCATAACTTCTATGCCAAGATAATATATTAATTTTCTAAGATCGGACATCTTAAATTTCTCTGATATGTCCTTCTTGAATTCATTGATTATCTCCAAAGATGTCCCTGTCACGAAAAGATTATCTACATAGATCGCCACAATCAACATATTCTCGTTCTCGACCTTATGATACACCGATGGCTCCTTTAAGCACTTATTAAACGTTAACTATTCTAGGGTATGATTCAGCTTCGTGTTCCATGCTATAGGAGCTTGTCGTAGACCATATAATGCCTTAGATAGTTTATACACTTTCTCCTCTTCTCCTCTTCTTATGAACCCCTCGGGTTGATTCACAAAAACTTTTTCTTTTAACTCACCATATAAGAACGCCATTTTCACATCAAGGTGATGAATCTCCCATCCATTTGTTGTAGTAATCGATATGAGCAAGTGTATTGTTTCAATTCGAGCCACTAGAGCAAACTCCTCATCGAAATCTATCCCATGTATTTGAACATACCCTTTGGCTACAAGACGCGCCTTGAATTTGTTTATCGAACCATCGACATTTTTCTTGATTTTGTAGATCCATTTTAAGTCGATAGGTTTGACTCCATTGGGTTTGTCTACTAGCGTCCAGGTATTGTCCTTGTTGATAGACTCGATTTCAGCCTTGCATTCATCCACTCATTCGATTTCTCAGCTTCTTGCACATTCTCTGGTTCTCCATCGATAGTGAGTACGAGTTTTTCACTTTCTTCATCGGCGAGTAGAACATAGTCTTCAAGGTACTTGAGTTTCAACGTTTATCGAGTAGACTTTCTAAAGATTGGTTTTGTTCCTTGTTGATTTGCAGCAATATCATTAGGCTCTATTTCTTGCTCTGTTTCGGCTTCTTCTTCGGTTTTCGGTGGTGCCGATTCATCGACTTCTTCGATTTTACTTTTCGGCGACAGCAGTTCAGCTCCAACATCAATGAACTCCCCTCGGACCAGCTTAAACCTTCCTAGTTCTTCATCTTCGTGTTGTTGAAGTTCTTTCCAGCTCCAACCTTTGTCTTCATCGAACACAACATCATGACTCACCACTATCTTCTTCTCTTTCGGATCGTAGAGACGATAGGCCTTAAAACTCAGCTCGGTTCCAAGATTTATCACCAACCTTGAACGCTCATCTAGCTTCTTTAGGTGTCCAATATCCTTCTTAGCATAAGCTAAGCACCCAAATATTCTTAAATGTTCAATATTCGGTTTCTTACCCATGTAGCTTTCGTAAGACGTCATGTCTTGTAAGGCTTTTGTTGGAACACGATTGATGATGTATGTGGCATGTCGTACGGCTTCTCCCCACAAGTAATTTGGTATGCTCATAGATTTGAGCATACTTCTTGTCATTTCCATCAAAGTTCTGTTTTATCTTTCCACAACACTGTTTTGTTGTGGCGTGTAAGGAGCCGTCAAATGTCTTATGATGCCATTTTCTTCACAAAAAACATTGAACTCAGCTGAAGTAAAATCTCCTCCCCTATTGGTTCTCAAGGTTTTAATCTTTGTACCAGTTTGGTTCCCAACAATAGATTTAAACTTTTTGAATCGATCGAAAGCTTCACTTTTCTCCTTTAGAAGTGTTGTTCACATGTATCTTGAATAATCATCAATTATAAGGAAGACATAGTGGTTTCTTGCTGGTGTAGCTGGTGTAATAGGGCCACACAAGTCTCCATGAACTAATTCTAGAGGTTGTGAAGCTCTAAAAGTAGTTTTAGTAGGAATGACTTGTCGAGTTTGCTTCCCAGCCAAGCAAGTGTCGCAAATTTGAATTTGTTGTTCCAACTTTGGCAGTCCAATCACCAGCTCCTTATTCTCCATGTTCTTCATTGTCCCAAGGTTAACATGACCTAGTCTTGCATGTCATCTCCATGTGTTGTTATCGA
The DNA here is from genome assembly GCA_018361395.1 of Boechera stricta. NCBI lineage: Eukaryota > Viridiplantae > Streptophyta > Magnoliopsida > Brassicales > Brassicaceae > Boechera > Boechera stricta. The sequence goes on from CM031542.1 coordinate 7,733,715, forward strand.
CCTTTGAATGAAAACAGGCCGATCTTCCTATTCTCATCTCCATTTTGTATAGTCGATTTGGTGATCTTGTGACTTGAACGAGTATCTCTCCATTAGAATCCCATAATGTGAGATAATCATTCTTCATTCTCACCTCACAACCTCCCTTAGTAGCTTGACTAAGACTCAAAATGTTATGCTTCAACTCGGGTATAAATTGATAAAGCTCATATTTACATGTTTTTACATATTAATATAGACTAATATCATACATTAGAACTATCATTTAAGACTACTTTAGTGCATTTGCATGTGTTTGTGTGTTTATAGGTACTTCGAGCAAAACCTATGCTTTTGGAGTGTTTTGGAGCCTTAAGAACCCACGGGGACTTTGGAGTCACTTGTTCGGACCAAGAACATCACGGGAAGCTTCCCGAGAAGCTTCACAAAGCAGCATCGACCAGGGCATCGACTGTGAGGGGTCGATGCTGAGCCATGAAGAATATCATCGACCAGGAATTGTCGATGTGCTTCCCCAAGATGAGCATCGACCATGTGCATAGACCCTACCTGGTCAATGCTAGCCCCGACGTAAGAAACTCGAAATTCGACGTTTTGAACTGTATGCACTGTTTGGAGACTCACGGTCGCACGAGAAGGAATTAAGCTACAAAGCAACTTGATATGGAATATTGATTCAAAATGGAAGCTCTGAGAGTTAGAATTAGGTCAAGAGGTGCTCAGAATAAGAAGATATTATTTTTACAAGTCAGGTGACTTTGAACTTACCCGATTTGGACCTACGTGCACGGTTTAGAACATTATGGTCGAACCAAAAGGAATGAGGATGCAAACCAACCTGTTATGGAATCTTGACTCATCCGAGAAGCTACACTAATTGGAATCATACCAAACCGAGATCAGATGCAAAAGTTATTCAACTTATAAACCGGAAGATCCTACACTTGCTTTATTTGGCACCCTACGAGTTTAATTCGCAATGGATCTTTTCCCAACCTCCTTGGGCATGACCTAGCCTCCTCATAAAGCCCTAAACTCTATATAAACACATGTAATGCTCATTCGAAAGGGTTCCCACTTTCTGGTAGCCACCACTTAGATAGAAAAGTCTCAAAACTCTTTGTTCTTATGTTTTGTTTATGATATTGCTTTAGTTCTTCTTCTTCTTATTTCTTTACTTTATTTACTGCCTTTGTTTATTGTTTTTCATGTCTTCCTACTCATATCCTGCCGTCACCCTCGGAGGTATGAGTGAGTAGATCCTTTAGATCTCTAGGGTGGAGATCGATGATGGGTTCTATGTTATAAGATTTCATATGTTTGATTGTTCTTAATCGATCTAGCTACTCTAATATTCAATCTTAAAACAATGTTAAGATCAATATATATTGTGTAACTTAATTATAAATTTAGTATTTATTCCATTAAAATCAAAGAAAAGGAAACGAAAAATCTGATTTTCTAGAATCAAAAATCAAGAAAATATTTTGCCTATAAATCCAAAATCAAGATGTTCTATTCCATTAAAATCAAAGAAAAGGAAACGAAAATTCTGATTTTCTAGAATCAAAAATCAAGAAAATATTTTGCCTATAAATCCAAAATCAAGATGTTCTAGAACATCTTTTTAAGAATATTTATATTTATATATATTAGAACATTGCTTAAAACAGTTTCTTATTTTTTCAATGAAGACTGGGAAAAATTTGTATAATCATTTTTCGTACACGAAGTAAACTCAAATGATATGATCGTTGCATAAATCTCGAGATATTACAATTTGTTTGTTGTAGGTAGGCCTGTCAAGCGGGCCGGACCCGCCCCGCATAGCCCGCCCCGCAGCAGATTTTGTCTAAATATGAGCGGCCCGCACCCGCCCCGCATAAATATAAACATAAAATTCAAAACCCGCGACCGCCCCGCATATGCCCGCGGGGCCCGCGGGCAACCCACAAAACCCGCAAAATCTACAAAAATCCACAAAATATGAAAAACCCCGGAAAAAATCCGCAAAAAACCCGCAAAACCCCCGCAAAAACCCGCATAATCCGTAACCGGTTTAGAAATTATCCGGTTTAATCTTTTATGCGGGTGCCCGCAAGCCCGCGGGGCCCGCCTGCATAGCCCGTAACAAAAATGAACCCCGCCCAAAGACCCCTTTTTGCGGTTTGATTGACCACCCGCCAGCAGGACAGGGCCGCGGCTTTTGTTCAAATTGACAGGCCTAGTTGTAGGTAAAAATGGATAGTTATGATTGATGTATTGATAAATTTAGGCATGATTTAAAATTAAAAAAATGCGGGAATCGGTGTCGAGTAGCATAACTAACATTTAAATGGCGGTCTATTATGGTCACGAGTAGTATGGTAAACTTAGGTGGTGTTATTGAATATTGTATTTTAATGGAGTTGGATGTATTTCAAAATCAGGATGAAATTCACTGTTGTTCAATCATGCATTTGATAAAAGTACGTTAAAATAATGCGTTATTGGATTAGGTATTTGTTTGATGTATTCTAAAATACATTAGAAGCAACTGTTATTCCACTTAGACTTGATTTTGTTTCATTTTACTTATAATGGATTTCGATGTATTCTTCTATCTAAAACATGAGTAAGACAAATACGAGTCTTCTACCTCTGAATTTTGAAGTACTTTAAAAAAAATATATATATATATATATATATATATATATATATATCTCTTTCTTTCACCTTAGGGAGACTTCGAAGCATTTGAAAATTTCAATGGTGAAGAAGCATCTCAAGCCATCGCAAGATCTGAGTTTGGTCAACAACACGATCGATGATTGTTTGGTTCGTGTTCTTCATCGCCATTTTTAATTGCTTAATTTTTTTTCTTTGTAGACGGTTTGAGGATCTGTGATGCGGCGGAGACGGTGGTGGGTCTGGAGGAATAAGAGGTGGAAGTGGCATTAATTAGGGTAAATTAAAACTTGACAGTGGTCGGTAATTACAAAACGGTTTGACTCGATAACCAATGAGTTTAATCTTTTATAGTTTGTGGTGTCCGTGTGATCTTTATAATTGTCATATTAGTTAATAAAAGTACTATCCAATGAAATACAAAAGAAACTCACGTACATTGTACTGAATACACCAATATCCATCCATTAAAACACTTTCAAATACAAATACATTAAACAACTTCAAAATCTTAATCCAGTAACACCTCCTTAAAAAACATTGAAGTCATATAGCATGATTTATTCTATAACTATAATGCTTATGTCATCAAACTCAACATTAAAAAACACAAACTCACATCTCACGAAACCATTTTCATTGCTTTAAAAGGTATTCAAATTAAAGCATCAATTTTGTTTTTTCCACAAATAGCTTGTTGTAAAACCCATATAAAAAAATAAACTCATACATAAAAACCCAAAAGATTCTAGAAGTACCAGAAATGAAAATTAGAACCTTAAGTGAACTAGGAATAATTGAGCCAGAAAATAAAATGGATTGAAACTAAATTTCATACAAAATATTAGCGAGTACCCGATCGAGGTCTTGGTGATAGAATTTGACTTGTATAGAAATTAGAGACAATTATGAAAGACTAAGTGAATACATCTGAGTAAGCGTGAATTCTTTTCATATATTTGTATATTTATATTATTTTTTTGTTTGATTTCATATTATATTCATTTCTAATTATCTAAATGTTATACCATTACAAAGAGAATTACTAACGATTTTCAAAATTTTACGAATCGACAAAATAGTGCATTAATAAGAAAGTTGCATTATTTACATCTTTAAAACATGTCACCAACTGAGTCATTATATACACTAACAAGTGGAAAGTTACCTGAAATTAGAAGCATATCGATGTATATCATAAAGCATAAAATGATTCTATTCACTACCTCAATGCTCCCATAGATTAGAACTTACATTTTTATTGTAAATAGACATCGAGACACAAATAGTTATTTGATTTGTTTGACAAGATGTCATCATAATTTCCTTATTGTAACAAAACACAAATATATTAGACGAAGTTCCTGAAAACACAAACAAAGATGATAACTTACATAGCTTAGAAAAATTATCAACTTAGGATTTACTAAAGTTGAAAACATATATGCATTTACAGTTCATGAACTTTTGTGTATAAAATAAAAGTAAAAATAGGTTACAAAATATATTTGGATTCATTAAAGTGAAGTTGGACTTATTGAAAATCTCTAAGTTAAAGTAAGCCTCAGCTGATATTCTCTTATATGAAAAAGTGTTATGAGTATATAATGACACTTGTATAAACTCACAATCAAAGTTAGCTATTATAAGCCTATACCAAATGGAAACTGAGGAGGATTAAAATAAAAACTCACAACCAATTTTCGCAATTCTCCTCCGAATACATATGGTAGTGTTTATGCCTGCATCTTATCTCGACATCTCTGTCTTTCTAGATATTTAGCCTGTGTATTCTCAAAACAATTGACGAGATATATATGCTCGATTATTCTTCTTAGACAATTTTAAAACATTATAAAAGAATCAGAAGAAAACCTGTAAGTTATTATTATATACCATATAAACTAACACCCGAGTCTAAATACAAAACTCTTTTGCTTTTATTTTGTTTTAGTTGGATAAAAACTAAATTTACAATTTAGTCGCACATTATATAACTAATGCGTTAGACCGGAGTCTAAATTTTTTTTCTTTCCAAGAATTTGTGCACTAATCTTAATCGTTTTATTTATAAATATATAATTGGTGACACGAAGTAATAAAACTATTTTTGCAGAAAAAAAAGAACGATGATACCGAAATAGTTAGAGATGTAAAAATAACAGGACATAATATCTTTAAAATATTTTAACTTTTTAATATAATTGATAACTTTTAAAACAGTAAATCAATATTGTTGTAGTATCATTTATTCCTCGATCTCTAAATTTTAAATATGATCATTTTAGTCCGTAATGTCAGAAATCAGCTAGATGTAGTTTTATTTGTGTAAAATATGTTTTCTCGATTTGGATTTCCGAACCGGTTTAGTTGAATAATATCCATCGTCGAGAAAAAAAAAATTGTTGTAGTATCAATAGCCAAAGTGAAAGAGAGAGAAAAAAAAACACATTTGAGAACCGTTAGATACCAGATGTGACGTGGCCGACAATGATTAGATCGAGTAAAGAGATAAAATACTCTCATTCTCTAAAAAATAATCTATCGTACTCTTCGTTAATCTACATAATCTCTTACTATAAAGAATTAACCAATCACCATTCAACACTCCATCCTTCTTCATCGTCCCGATACGAACCAGGCACCGATCCTCTTCAAACATTGAAGCTTTAGCTTCAAAATTCATGGCCAGTTTTGCTAAGATTATTGTGATTAAGCTTAAATCCATCATGTCTCAAGACGATTTAGCTGTAGAATTCAGTAATGTTTTTGTATTCGCAATATCTATGGATTTCAATTAGATTTGAAATTGGTGTTGGTAAGTTATGGACATTGGGTTGGTAACCATGTTTTCTGGGTCGATTAGGACATTGAATTGATAATTAATGGACTGTAGTGGTTGAATCGTAGTGAATCATAGGTAGATTAGTGGTCGATTGAATATTTGCAAATATTGGTATAACTATTAGAACAGGTATAACTGATAGTGGTACAATTGTCAAAACTGGTATGACTACTGAGAAATGGTATAACTTGTATAATTTGTATAACTCGTAGAACATGTATAAGTGATAGTGGTATAATTATCAAAACCGGTATTACTATTGAGAAATAATATAACTTTTATAATTGGTATAGCTGGTAGAACATGTATAACTAATAGTGGTATAATTGTCAAAACTGGTAAAACTACTGAGAAATGATATAACTGGTATAATTGGTATATGTAGTATAAGTAGTATAACTTGTATAATTGGTATAATGGTATAAGTCGTATAAGTAGTATAATTGGTATGACTGGTATTATTACTCAGAACTGGTATAATTGGTACAACTGGTATAACATGTATAAATTGTATAACTGGTATAACTTGTATAGTTGGGATTAATATTGAAAATTGGTATGACTTGTACAACTGGTATAACTGGAACAACTGGTATAACTGAATGTGTTATAATTGGCAATAGTGGTATTACTATTTAGAAATGGTATAACTGGTACAACTAGTATAACTGATAGTGGTATAATTGGTAATACTGATATTATTACTTACAAATGGTATAACTGGTATAACCGGTACAACTGATATAACTAGTAGAACATGTGCTAATGTAGATTTTTTTTGTTTTTCAGGAGACAATGAGCAACTAATCCATAAACATATACTTTGATTATGAAGGATATTATTCAAATATCGGAGATGAATATCAATGGATTCCAAGAGAAGTTTTCTTGTACGGCTTATCGTTTAAGACTATGGAGGAGATAACTTATTCGGTGTTAGTGGATAGGATATGTAAGAAGGTTAAGATGAATGAATCTACGTCAAAGCTGAAATTGAGTTACATTACATTGGTAGTGAAATCTCAGACACAATCATATAATTATGATGATGAGGATGTTTATGTTTATCTAACCTCTATGGATAAAGAGCAACGTAAAAGTGTTTTGCATGTAGAAGTCATCACATATTTGGAAATAGTTCCGTTGCGCGAGCAACATTCAAGAGAAGAGAGAGGAAGTTCTTTTGGTTTGAATTATGGTGAGCTCATTTCAAGTGGTAGAGTTAATGCTGGTGCCGTTACTCTTTATGCAAACAAGGAATCAGCAGAATAACCTCATGAACCAATGGAGAATGTTGATATTGGAGATGATGAGAACCAGCCAAATTTTTCACGTGATGATGTGGATAACGATATTGATAATGATGTGGATAACAATATTGATAATGATATGGATAATGGTGTTGATAATAGTGTGGATAAGGGTTTGGATAGCTCTAATATTCTTGAATATGTTGAGTTTCCAAGTGCTGGGCAAGAATCTCAGTTTGTAGATGCATGGGAAGATGGTACTCGACTGGAATTAGGTCAAGAATTTGAAAGTAAGATTTATTTAATAGAGCTGCACATCAAAATTGTTTTAGAATCACTATAGTCAACTCGGATACGAATCGATATATGGTAAAATGCCGTGAAACAAAAAAAGGTTGTAAATGGTATTTACGTGTTACGAAGCTTAAGAATTCAACTTGTTTCTCAGTTAGAATATACACCAAGATGCATACATGCTCTCAGGCTAGTTCTAGTACAAGGTATAAAAAGAAAGGCACACCACGATTAGTTGCAGCTACTTTGCATGAAAATTATCCAGGTAAATTTGAGACTTCAACTCCTAAAAGTCTTATCAGTGTGGTTCAAGGAAGACTTGGTGTGGAAGTGTCATAATCTACCGCATTGAAAGGTAAAAAACAAGCTGTTAAGGATGTGCGTGGTAGTCCAGAAGATAGTTTGAGGATGCTGTATGCTTATTTGTACACGTTAGAGAAGGTGAATCTTGGTACAAAAACAAGTTTGGTATTAGACAAAACAAAAGGATTCAAGTACCTATTTGTCGCTTTATGAGCTTCCATTGAAGGGTTTGAAGCAATGCAGAAAGTGATCATTGTGGATGCAACTTTTTAAGACTGTACATGATGGTATGCTTATTTTTGCCACAATTCAGGATCCGAATCATCACCATTATCCCATTGTGTTTGCTGTCGTTGATGGTGAAAAAGATGCTAGTTGGACGTAGTTTTTCAATACTTTGAAAACCAATACTGGATAGTCCTGAGTTGGTTTTTATTTCTGACAGGAATCAGAGCCTCATCAACGCTGTAGGTGAGGTGTATCCGAACACTCAACATGGGTATTACATCTTTCATTTGTCTCAGAATATGAGAAAAAAAGTTTCACATGTCAAGAAAGATCTAGTGGCAGTATAATTCAGGGAAGTTGCTCGGATTTATACAGAGGTTGAGTTCCAACATCAATATGCTAATTTTAGGAGTCGATATCCTTCTATAGCCGAGTACCTTGATAAAAGTGTAGCAGAGGCAAAATGGGCACGTTGTTATTTTTCCGGTGCAAGATATAACATAGACACCACCAATTGTCCAGAGTCTATGAATGTTATTTTTAATAACGCAAGGCAATACTCGTTACTATCTATGATTGATGAGATTATTGCAAAATTGTCTGAGTGGTTTAATAAACATAGGAAGGAGTTCGTCGCTGGATCAGACGCACAATAGATGTCAGGACGCATCAAAACTACCGGTGACAGAGCTAAACACATTTCTTCTTGAATACGGTGTCAGTGGACACGATGGGAAGAAATATGTGGTGGACTAGAGAAAGAAAACTTGTAGTTGCAAGTGTTTTGATATAAACAGTTATCCTTGTATCCATGCAATAGCCGCTACCATGAAATTCTTGAAGCAGGAAATTAGACCAACGATTTTACATGATTTATATGATTAATGCTTGAGATATTACTTGTTTGAGCCATGGGCTTTGGCATATTACATGATGATTTATCTAGTGCCGCATATGCTTGAGTGGATTATTCCGAATCATATCCAAGAATTGTATGCATTACCACCGCATTACACCAAAAAAAGGGAAGAGTTCAACAAACAAGATTTCCTTCAGTTGGAGAACGTCACAGTAGGAATAAGTCGGTGCGAGGCAGAAACTTGGCTTCCTGGTTTCAAAATGAGAGTGGTGCTAGTAGCGAGTAAGAGTGGTGCTTGTTGCAAAAACAAACTTGTATTTTTGACTACTTGTTTGTACAACTAGGTAAACTAAGTTTTCATCATGGTACAATTAATATTATTATCCGGTTTGTCCAACTAATAATTTTACAACTAATTATCTTGATATACAAAACTATTTATATATATCTTGATATACAAAATTATTTAGATATCAATTAATCTTGATATATCAACTATTAAAATATCAAAAAAATATAATATTATTTATAAATAATTTGAAATAACGTGTTTCGATAAACAAAATTATATAAGGATTGCAAAATTAAAAAATTGAAAAATTAAAAAAATTAAAAAATTAATTTCTAACATATTCAAGGTTTTACATTAAACACCTCATACTTTTATGATGACTTTGGTAATTTTGACCACTAACATTGCAAAAGCCACAAATAATATTTTCACACATATTATTGCATGTAAACGTAGAGAATGTATCTCAAATACATAAACTCATGAGTATAACCAGAAATATTGAGTTTAATGTATGGTATAACTTATTGCATAGAAAAATCACCAAAGTACAACTGGAAAACTAGGGACAACTGTGTCCAAAATATTGGTGCCATGTGTCATTCTGGTCAATTTTAGCGGCGCCACATGTCTTTATGTCCCCACCCAAACGTAATTCTTTTCCATTGCCCCTCAAACCGAAACCCAAAATTTTTAATTTTCTCCCCAAACTCAATTCTTTTCTTTCCACCTCCCCCAAATTCCTTTTTATCTATTTGTACATAATTCAAATATTTTTCTCACAATTTTGTTTTCTGGGTTTATTCTATCTTCGAAATTCTTCAGAGTATAACTAGGTTCTCACAATTTCGTTTTCTGGGTACAACTAAGTATAACTTGGCACAACTGTACTGAAAACAAAAGGGCTGACTTTGTATTCCCTCTACATAGGGTCTTCAAACCAGATTTCCTCCAACTGTAGACCTCTTCACTACGCTTACCCAACTACTACTAAACTCACCACACCTCATGCACCTTTTAATTTCTTTCTAATTCCACCTACCGCGAAATTTTAAATCAGAAACGCGGTTCTTATACTCTTTAACCGGATTTTCGTGGTAAACCGGTTTTTTTTAACCCAATTGCTTCTTTTTCTTATCCCGAGTTATTGTTCTTCGTCTTCTCAAAATTTAGGGTCCCTATCAATCCCAAAATCCTTCTTCTTTAAACCCAAATCCTTCTTCTTTAAACTCAAATCCTTCTTCTTCTTCCTCCACGAACGAACAAATGAGCTATTTATCAACATGTTCGTCTTCTTCTAAAACCTATTATGGGATTTCTCAGATTGGTGTGGGGAGAATCTCGTCGTATACACCTCGACCACTAAAGAGATTCCAGGTCGAAGGTTTTACAGATGCCCGTAATGGAGAAAGGTACTAAATTCATCTCATATTTGGTCTGACCTCATAGTTTTCGTAATCTTGAGTATTGTAAAATTCAGAAAAATGAGGACCACCACTTCAAATGGGTCGATGAGGGACTTTTGGACGAGATAAGGAAGATTGAAGATGAGCTGAAGAGGACTAATGAAGATGTCAAGGAATTGAAGGAAGAATTGGTGAAAAAAAATCAGAAATTAGAGGCTCAAATTGTGGACATTTCATCAGTTATGAAATTAGGTGTTGTTGTGGTCTTTGCAGCTATTGGTTGTGTTTATGCTAAATTGTTTTCCTAGTTTAATCAACAATGTGTATGGAAACTCTTTAAAATTTGATGTTTTTATGAAAGCAATGTGTTTGAAATTTGGTGTTTTTTATAGCAAGCATTTGTTCTGTAAGAGTTGTGGTGTTTGCAGCTATTGGCATTTGCCAACAATAGCCAACAAAAGACAAGACAAAAATAACCACAAATCGTAGACAAAATACGTGTTGAATCCGCAAAAAACAATTCATTAGCTTAGAGTTAAATCCACATCCACAAAGACAAAAAACAATTCATTAGCCATGTGCAATCCGAAACCAACAACCATGTGCACTCTCCGAGACCAAAAAACATGTGCTCTCCGAGACCAAAAAACATGTGCACTCCACTAACTGTCCACCACTACACATAGTAAAATTGTAGTCAAATAACCTAAACCTCAGTGTCTCTCACTACACTATCTGATCACGGGAAGGTTTGTTACACTTTTTTCACAGGTTTCACCCGAGCGCTACTAGAAAGTAGTCTTGGGAGTTTAACGATTATACAAAGTGCACATAATGCGTTGTAGCGTGCGGGATTGATCACGAGAGCGAGAATAACTACACAGAGATTGCAGGAGTGAATCTAATATAGGCAAAATTTAAATTTTTTGGGGGTTTGTTTCTAAGTCCTAAGATGCGTAAGATGAATAACGATAATTAAATAGATAGAGACGATTTAAATAAAATAAAATAAGGTAAAGCATAAATTAAATTGCATTAGATAAAATGCGTTAATTAAATTGTGTAAAGTAAATTGCGTAATTTAAATAACAAAAAATAAATTGTGTAAATTAAATAGCGGAAAACAAAGTGTGTAAATTAAATAGCATAAATTAAATTGCATAAATTAAAGTACCTAAATTAAATTTCATAAAGTAAATTGGATAAATTAAATTGCATAAATTAAAAGTGCATAAAATAAAGTGCATAAAATAAAGTAACTTAAATATAAAAACGATTAAACAATAATAAAGAAAACGATCCCAAGGGTGAATGGGAACGAATCCGGAAATCTTCTAATATAAGAATTGATGTTCTTTAACCCTTCGTTAGTATCCATCGGTATAGAAATTTCGTATATAAATTAGTCCACTTCCGTGGTATGCTAATTTCTCTGTAAAAACCCCACTCTCATGGTGCTTTACAAGCATTGAGAACGATCTCGTCATCGACCGCATTGACTAGCAATTGCAATTCTACAAAGTAGTCAATCTTCTAACGTGTTTGTTTATTTCCGAGATCTTAATCCACTCTCATTGCATCAAGACCTTAAGATGCTAAACTAACTTGATCAAAGCTAATTTAGATAAGGTCACAAGTTAAAAATAGATTTATCGATTAACTATTATTCCGAGTATGTAGATCCGAAACCTCTACCCACTCTTATGATGTAGAAAATTCCTGAAACACTTGGTCACGCTTTTTGGATTAGACCAAGCTCTTAGACAACTCCCAAGGGAGTAAATCTAGCCTTAGGAACACATAAAAGGTAGTTAATCGGTTAAGAACACAAAACATCAATCTCTAATCAGTAGATCCCATCATCGATCTTCACCCTAGAGATCTAAAGGATCTACTCACTCATAACTCCGAGGGTGACGGCAGTATATGGGATAGAAGACATGATAAACAATAAACAAAAGCTGTAAATAAAACAATAGAAGAACAAGAAGAAGAACTAAAGAACTTGCAGAATAAAACTTAAGAACAAAAGAACATATGAGATTTCTTTCTAAGTGGTGGTTACAAAGTTGTGCAAACAGTAGGAACCCTTTCTAATGAGCATTACATGTGTTTATATAGAGTTTAGGAGGGTTGGGGGAGTTTTAGGGCGTCCTTAGAAGCTTATGGAAGGTATTAACTCGAGATCCAAAGCTTCCATATCTTGCATTTTGCATTGAAGAAGTTTCTTTCGTCAGGTGAGTCATCGGCGGCCACGGTCGATGCTCTTGGTCGATGTGGATCCTCAGGATGAGCATCGACCAGTCTTGGTCGATGCTTGGGTCGATGGTCTTCGTTGTCAGCTTCAAGTTCGGGTCTAAGGAAGAGCATCGACCGCCATGGGTCGATGTTGTCTGTCGATGGCTTGCCCAGCTCGAGCATCCACCACTCCTGGTCGATGCTAAGGTTGGTGCTTCCTTCTTTAGGCTCTTGAGATGTCTTTGCATGATGTTCTTGGCCCCAGCAAGTAACTTCATGGTTCATATGGCTCCATTAGTCTCCAAAACACTTTTTAAATCATTGATTTTGTCCCAAGTACCTATTAAAACATAAACACATGCAAATGCATTAAAATAGTCCTAAATGCTAGCTAAAACCTATGAAAATAACCTATATGAATGGATGAAAATATGTAAATATGAGTGTTATCAAATTCCCTAGACTTATTTCTTTGCCTGTCCTCAAGCAAACAAAGGCTAAGCTAGTGATGAGGTTCCACAATATCTATATTGAACAATACCTTACATTATCTTATCGTACTAATATCCTTCAACTTAACGAGGTAGAACTAACTTCAAACGTACTACATGTACTTCAACATAAACATAGCGAGTTACCTTAATTTGGAGCCACATTCATTGTCGAGCTTTGACTCTTCTTTGTTGATCCCACTTATTCATTTTTAAGCGTAAAGTCCCAACTTGGAGCTAATGATCAAAAGACGTAAACACTTACTCTTTCGGATGTCTATAAGTTGAAGGCCGTCTTGATACGATTCCTTTCCTCTTCCTTTTCTCACTTCAAGGTCAATCGAGTTTTCCCTTCTTTTCTAGGAAAAATGATACCCTAGAAAAGAAGGGAAAAATCGATCGACCGCCTTTTCTCATAGGCTCTTTTCTAGGACAAGTTTTCTTGAGATGCGAACATTGAAAGTGGTTGCTTCAAATGCCCGGTTCGCTTATATATTCTTTTTCTTTCTTTTATCCTCTCTTTCTTTTCTTTTCTTTTCTTTTCTTTTCTTATCTAATCGAAGGGAAGGAAAAGAGGAATCGTACTTACTTAGACGAGCCTTGCAGGTTCTCATAGAGGTCTCACGTCTAATGTATCTCCAGCTCTAAATCGAGAGTAATTAGATTAATTAAGGTCGAGGGATCAACTCCGAAACATCTAAGTCACCGAGAGAATGGTTATTTTTTGAGGTTTGTTGGTCCACTTATGGGTTTTCCAATATTCCTGCTTGAGGCTAATTGCTAATTCTCAAAAAGCGTAAGAATATTAGTATATATAGCATCATGATAAAGTTCAAAATAGTTGACTCATTAAAAATCTTGCCATGAATTATTGAACCATGGCTAAGGAAAAAAGAGTACAACAATTTTCAAATCCTAATACAGAATTAAAACATAAGGAAAATAAAAGCATAAAAACGTCAAAAAAATAAGAAAAATGTGAAATGTTAGAAGTGAGTTTACGATGCTCCACCAGACTTATTTTACACCGTCTCGGTGGAGATAAGCCAAAATAAAACATCATAAACAATACATAAAACAAAAGGAAAATAAAAGAAATGAAATAAAAATAAAAGATGTGTCTTACTAAAAATCAGTAGACTCCGAGGTGTCGAGCGACATGGAAGGGTTGCTCGAGCTAGCTGAAGGGGAAAGTGTGGCACGGCGTTTGCCTCGTCGGCGTGTCTCATACGATGATGCTCGCAGTACATCCAGAGGTACCCTAGAAGAACTCGGCATGTCATGGACTGAATGGCGATGTGGTACTATCGGCACGTCATCCTCTGAGTCAGCTACGGTTTGTGACTCTTCTTCTTTAGTGTGGCTGCTCGATCCAGCGATCTTGGCCTTGAGGCTCTTAATCTCAAACTTCATATTCTTCATCCCATCCACTAGCTTACAGATTGTCTTGTCCTGCCATTTGTTCCATCGTTGGAGAAGGCGGAGGCTCTCATGGGAATGGCGACATGAATTGGAGGAGATTGGTCCATCATAAGGCTCAAAGTAATATCTCTCACTGCCATGAGTGCATGACACATCGTGACTGCTACCGGCCCTGGCGGCATAAGGGGGCATATAGGTGGTGTAAACCGGAGGGTGTGCAGCTGCGTTGAAGTCCCACTCTGAACCAGAAATGAAACACACGTTGTCTGGATAATCAACTGTGATGATGTATCAGTTTGGTAGTAAGACCTTGCGTTCAGATCCTCTTATAATTGATTCGCGAAACCTGTAGATGAACTTATCTTCAACGCGACCCATTAGTATCTTGCTATCGGAGAGATAGCCCGCATCTATGCTCAGTGTCAGCTCGTCTATGTCTCCGCAGGGTATCTCGCAACGTAGAAAAATAGGAGTAATCACTCCACCGATAATCACTGTAAAGTTGGGCATCGTTGTCTTGCGTGCAACCTCTCCATAGCTGACCAAACTCTGGGCGAAAACAGCAGCAAGACAAAGCTGCTCGGGAATACCCTCTGGATAAGTCCCATCGTTGTAAGCGACGAGTAAGTCTATGATCCCTTGTGTGAGTAAAGCTAATTCCTCTTTCTGCATATTCCCAGTTTCAGCTCTAGGGAAGAATGTGTGTGATAGCACCTTCTGTGTGTAACGAATAGCAGGATTGCGGATCAACGATGCCTTGGACTCTCCCGATCTAAACTGGCCGCTTGTTATGGTGTTCCAAACCGAATTTGCTTATTTCTGAGATAGTTGAGCTTGTGTATTGTCGCCTGATGGGAATCCATACAAGTCATTCAGGTCCTCAAATGTGACATCCTTCTCCTCATGACCATGGAAAAAGATTATAGAACCTAGTGAATCGCCATCGTGTTCCCCCAACTCACCCCTTGATGTTGCCAGAAAATCACACGTCTGTTTCCTGTAGGCCACGTTTCTCATCTTGAAAAAGTTATCGAGCCCTATATTCTGAAAGATCAACTCCACATCCTCCTAAATACCCAACTCTCTTAGTAGTTCGAAATCGGGAAACTGCGTTTGTGTAAACTTCAGGGACTGCAACTTCTTTCGTTGCCCTTTGTATCGACCTAGTATTGGTGAGTCTTGGTCGCCTATCAGTTCATCGCGAGCTCGCGAGCTGCTAGGTATCCGTTTCCTTCGAGATTTTTCTGTAGTCTCTCGCATGGACTGTGATCGTGTTATTCGGGGTTGTGGCGATGGTGAGTTAGGCCTTGGATCATTTGATTTTCTCATTTAATTTCTGCAAAATTAACCAACTCAATACTCAAATCACCATTATGTGGCCCATGGTATTTAAGCAAAACTAAACTTAAATAAACTCTCTATTAACGCCCTAATTGCTTAATACCATGATACCACATCCAACAAACCAATTAAATTCAAATACTTCCATTAAATTAACAACACATTAGCTTTTAATTTTAACAACTACGTAATTCTCGCGTTATACGCGGAATACGATATTTATAATATTTTAAAAAAAATTAATAAATTAAATAAACTTTTCTAAATATTTTAATAGTATATTATTGTATAAATAATTAAAATTTTTAATTTAGAAAACAATAAAATCAGCTATAATTTTATGGAATATTTACTTACTTGATTTTTCATAAATAAATAAATCTAATTTTAATAAGATAAAATAAAGACAGTTTATTATATATGATAGATCTAATGGCATATTATGTAATTAGTCTAGTAATTAATGTCCTAAAAATATATTACCTGAAAATCATTCTGGCGACGACACGTCAGCATGGCAGTGTTGTAATATTTCACGTAAACATAAGTTTATTTTGTTAAAATGATTCTCAATTAATATATAGGAGATATGAGGCCTATATTATTTAGAGAAATTATAACTAAATATTTATCCACTTATTCACTAATATAATTTGCTCAATAACACGATATCAAATTCAATTTATTATTAAAATTAAAATTTTCTAATTGCCCCAAAATTAATTTCTTAATCCTAATTAAGAATCCTAACTACCAGTCAACCTAAATTCTTCAACTTATGCTAAAATTGACTTCCAATTCTAACTTCTCTATCATAATCTAGCAAAGCTCATAATTTTCAAGCTAATCCAACCATAATTCTTCATAAAAGCAAGCTTTTACAACTATGGAGAATTTGAGAATTTAGAGATTAAACCTTGAGTTGAAGAGGAGATTAAGAGAGTGGTAAGAGAGTAATCTAGAGTAGAAATTAGCTAATCTTCACAAGTTAACCAAGATTAAGTGATGGGAGCAAAGGAGAGTGAAAAAGGTTTGAGAAAGTTTTAATGGAGTGTGAAAATTGATTTTTGAGAGTGAGGAAGAAGATGTGGTCTATTTTTGTGTTTATAAAACACTAAATGGATCAAATTCACTTACCTTAACCGGATAAAACAGAAAAATTGATTTTGGCCCTAAACCGAAGAGCATCGACCACGTACTGTCGATACTTCGGTTGATGCTCGTGTTTTTTTGGTGAGCGTTGACAGCTCTCGGTCGATGCTTGCGTCGATGCTTAACGTCTTGGAGTAGCATCGACCCACCTTGGTCGATGGTCACTGCCCTAACCGTTGCTCGAAGATTTGTTATTCCCTTCAGCTTGGTTCTTTCCACTGACACGATGTCGATTCTAGCTCCGGAGTCACAGAGAGCGTTATCGAACACAAAACCTTGGATAAAACACGGGACCTTGTATTGTTCGGGACCTTCCTTCTTGAAAAGTGTTCTAACCGGATCTTTTGCTTGGAACGATCTTGTCTCCGGGATGCATTGTACTGATGTCTGAGTCCTTTCCACGTGATTGTCTTCGTTGGTAATGATGTTGCAGCTTCTTTTCGGCTCATAATTATGTTTTATGCCACCAAAGTTGCTGTCATGTGGATGTTTCAGACAAGTGTGAGTGGTCTCAACATGGTCCAAGAGTGCATTGATCGCTTCCGCTTGATGTGAACGTCCGGTGGTCACTCTTGGATGGCCATTGATCATGTCTGGACGATGGTCAAGTCGACGGTCTTGATTGTTAAGCTTAGCATCGACCAGGGCTGGTCGATGCATAGCTTCGTGACTCGTATTTTGGAGAACGTTGACCACTTGTGCTTGATGGGGAGGTTCAACGGGCAGAGCATCGACTTGGTACGGTCGATGCTTTTGCTCGACGGGCTTCATCCCATGCATCCATTTTTCGTCCATCCAGTCCAGCAACTCGTCCGTCCTTAACATTCTCTAAGTCTTAAATTCTGAAAAATTCAAAAAAAAAGAAAAAAAGAAACCTAGTCTCATATTTATACCAAATCTCTATGGCTATTGATACAGTCCCCGGCAACAGCGCCAAAAACTTGATCACAGAAGGTTTGTTACACCTTCTTTCACAGGTTTCACCCGAGCGTTACTAGAAAGTAGTTTCGGGAGTTTAACCCGATTATACCGCAAGTGCACAGTAATGCAGTTGTAGTACGTACGGGATCGATCCATAAAGACTGAGAATACCTACACAGAGATTGCAGGGTGAATCTAATCTAGGCAAAATATAAATGTTTTGGGGGTTTGTTTCTAAGTCCTAAGATCTGTAAGATGAATAACGATAAGTAAATAAATAGAGACGATTTAAATAAAATAAAATAAGCTAAAGCATAAATTAAATTATGTAAAATAAATTGCATAAAATAAATTGCGTAAATTAAATAACATAAATTAAATTGCATAAAATAAAATACGTAAATTAAATTGCGTAAAGTAAAATGCGTAATTTAAATAACAGAAAATAAATTGCGTAAATTAAATAGCGGAAAATAAGTGTATAAATTAAATAGCATAAATTAAATAGCATAAATTAAATTGCATAAATTAAAGTACTTAAATTAAATTGTAGAAAGTAAATTGCATAAATTAAATTGCATAAAATAAAAGTGCATAAAATAAAAGTGCATAAAATAAAGTGCATAAAATAAAGTAACTTAAATTAAATAATGATTAAACATTAATAAAAAAACGATCCCATGGGTGAATGAGAACAAATCAAGAAATCATCTAATATGAGAATTGATGTTCTTTAACCCTTCGTTAGTATCTATCTGTCTAGAGTTTTCGTATATAAATTAGTCCACTTTTGTGGTATGCTAATTTCTCTGTAAAAACCCTACTCTTGTGGTGCTCTACAAGCATTGAGAACGATCTCGTCATCGACCGGATTGACTAACAATTGTAATTCTACAAAGTAATCAATCTTCTAACGTGTTTAGTTCCGAGATCTTAACCCACTCTCATGGCATCAAGACCTTAAGATGCTAAACTAACTTGATCAAAGCTAATTAGATAAGCTCATAAGTTAAAAATAGATTTATCGATTAACTATTATTCCGAGTATGTAGATCTGAAACCTCTACCCACTCTCATGGTGTAAAAAATTTCCAAACACTTGGTCACGCCTTTTGGATTAAACCAAGCTCTTAGACAACTCCCAAGGGAGTAAATCTAGCCTTAGGAACACATACAAGGTAGTTAATCGGTTAAGAACACAAAACATCAATCTCTAATCAGTAGTTCCCATCATCGATCTCCACCCTAGAGATCTAAAGGATCTACTCACTCATAACTCCGGCGGTGATAGCAGTATATGAGATAGAAGATATGATAAACAATAAACGAAAGCTGTAAATAAAGAAATAGAAGAACAAGAAGAAGAACTAAAGAACTTGCATAATAAAACTTAAGAACAAAAGAACATATGAGATTTCTTTCTAAGTGGTGGCTACAAAGTTGTGCAAAAAGTGGGAACCCTTTCTAATGAGCATTACATGCGTTTATATAGACTTTAGGAGGCTTGGAGGAGTCTTAGGGCGTCCTTAGAAGCTTCTGTAAGGTATTAACTCGAGATCCAAAGCTTTCATATCTTGCATTTCGCATTAACTGAAGTTTCCTTTTCTGTCGAGTGAGTCAGCATCGACGGCCCTGGGTCGATGCTTTTGGTCGATGTGGATCCTCAGGATCAGCATCGATCGGTCTTGGTCGATGCTTGCGTCGATTGTCTTCATCGTCAGCTTCAAGTTCAGGTTCGAGGAAGAGCATCGACCGCCCTGGGTCGATGTTGTCTGTCGATGGCTTGCCCATGATGAGCATCGACCACTCCCGGTCGATGCTAAGGTCGGTGCTTCCTTCTTGAGGCTGTTGAGATGTCTTTGCATGATGTTCTTGGCCCCAGTAAGTAGCTTCAAGGTTCATATGGCTCCATTAGGCTCCAAAACACTTTTTAAATCATTGATTTTGTTCCAAGTACCTATTAAAACATAAACACATGCAAATGCACTAAAATAGTACTAAATGCTAGCTAAAACCTATGGAAATAACCTATATGAATGTATGAAAATATGTAAATATGAATGTTATCAATGTCCCTTCTTCTTTGGATTCATGCTGCATCCTTTTGAGTTGTGACCAGCCTCCTTGCATACCCTGCAATGCATTATGCGTCCAGTTTGTCTTAATGATAAGGTATTTCCGCTCTTCTTTGATGACTCAAACTTTCCCTTGATTCTTGAGTACTTCTTCACCTTTGACTTCTTTTTATCTCCTTTCTTTCTGCCAAGCATTGGAGGTTCTGGAGGTGCCTTGATAACACTTTTTCTAGTGTGCATCCATACATCAGGGCCTCTGAGAGGTATGATAGATGTATGATCCAACAACTGCCATATAGTACTACTAAAATATTCAAAGACATATTCATCCACATTCAAACCTTTATCAATGATGGCTCCATACGCATGCTCACAAGGGATGTTCGAGACTTGCCACTTCAAATAAGTGCAAGTGTGAGCTGGTAAGTTGACTCTGCATGTCTTCCCACAAAGTTCAACTTGAGAAAACCCATGTGTACTTTTGTAGACTTGACACTCTTCTACCTTCTTTCGCTTAAGTGCCAACACATCTCTAACATACAAGGAGTTCCAGCATTTGGAGCTATTTGCCTTCTTCTTCCTTTTGGTAATCCGAACCATTGCTTGCCTTCTAATAGTCTTAAGCATTGGTACCAAAGCTTTAGTTCTTGCCTTCTTAATGCAAGAGTTGAATGACTCTGTTGCATTATTGTCCACGTCTTCACAGAAATGTCCAAGCTTATAAAATGCCAAACACCATGATTTTGGATCCTCTCTAAGCATTGCTTCATACAGAGCATTGTCATAATCCTTCAAATTCTTCAGATTCTTCTTATACTCTCCAACTGAGTAACTCCATGCTAAGGTCCACACCATAGGTTTTAGCAACTCTATCTTAGAGTGATTCTTCTTCAAATTCTCAGCAATGTGTTTGACACACATTTTGTGTTCAGCTTCTCGAATCTCAGCCTTAACTGCATGTATAAGACCTTTAGACCTGTCTGATATGATTATGAAACCAGCTCCATTCTGAAGTCCCAAATCAATCTTCAGCTGCTTGAAAACCACACCCATGTGTCTGTATTCTCTGATTGTGCAACAGCCCATGCCATAGGGTAAATCTGATTATTGGCATCATGCCCAATAACACTAAAAAGTACCTCTTTCACAGTCGTCTTCAAAAATATTCCATCAACACCAATTATAGGACGGCAAGATCCTTTCCAGTATGAGTGTATAATCTCAAAACATACATAGAATCTCTGAAAAACACCCTCACCAGCAGCATTTTTCACAGTATCAACAAAACATGTTGATCCAGGGTTTGCATTTAGTACCCCTTTAACATATCCTCGAAGATGGGTAAACTGATCGTCGTACTCTTTCTTGATAATCTCCAATGCCTCAAGTCTTCCTCTTTGACATTGACTCTTCGTGCTCACTATCTTATAATGTGTTTTTATGTATTCATGGATATTCTCTGGCATTAAAATTGGCTCTACTTGCAACTTATCTAGAAATACTCTAGCAATCACCGGACTTTTAAAATTCTTACACTTACCATTAGGAGTGCAAGTGTGGACCAAGTTTGTAGTCTTCACAATCCATATCCGTCTCGGTTTATCGTAAGAGCAGTAGACATCACATTCACAGTTGCCTCTCATGCCACATTTGCAGGACAATTTATCTTTCTCCCATCTATCTTACAAAATATTGTTACCGGTTTGCAAGACATAGTCCACAATCGCCTCCTTGAACCCTAAACCCGTGAAGAAAGTGTTTCTCAATTGGAGTTTCGTGTCTCCTTCTCTTCTTCTTCTCAGTCTCCTATCTCTCTGAACCAATTCATCTTCTTCATCTTTGTCGGAACTCTCTGGGATTTCATGTCTACCAATTCCTTTCCCATCTTCGAAATCGGCTATTGCTTCTTCAATGTTGAACCGAAATTGTTCTTCTTTCTCAGCTTTTGTTTCTTCGATCATCACTTCTCTTCTTCTGATTCTTCCGCTTCCGCCTCATCCCGAATCACCGCCTCAACCAGATTCTCGTCCGACAACTCATCCCGAATCTCTGCCTCAACTAGATTCTCGTCCGACGACTCATCCCAAAAAACTTTCGCCTCCCCTCGATTATCGTCTTTCTCTGTCTCCAATTCCTCTACCTTATCACTCCTTCGTTTCTTCCCCATTTCCTCAGTGATTCCCATAAATTTCAAAGAGAATTAATGTGAAAGGGGGAAAATGTCAAAGAGATTTGGAAATTAGGGTTTCTCGTGTTTGCGTTATAGTGTTAAAACACTAACTCGGGTCTTAAAACACTAAATCGGGTTTGCATTCTGCAAAATCACGTTTACGACTAATCTAACGTTGTTTAGTTTAATTAAACCGTATTCGGTTCAAAACTGTGGAATTTGAAAGAAATTAAAAAGTACTTGAGGTGTGGTGAGTTTAGTGGTAGTTGGGTAAGCATAGTGAAGAGGTCTACAGTTGGGAGAAATTTGGTTTGACGACCCTATGTAGGGGGGAATACAAAGTCAAATGCAGTAATACTTTAAAAATCTACACAGTTGTACCTAGTTAAACAAAACGACCAAGTTATATCAAGTCATACAAAACGCAGTAATACTTTAAAAACCTACACAATTGTACCTAATTAAACAAAACGACCAAGTTATATCAAGTCATACAAAATGATCAAGTTATACCCAGTTATATCATGTTCACACAATCCAAAACAACACAAAGAGTTCAAATAAATCGACTCATCAAGTATTTAAACCTTATTCTTCTTCTTTTGCCTTGTCATAACAGGGCTTCGAACAGCCACTGCCACCTTCTTCCTCTTTTTACCTCCACCTTCACTAGGTTCTCCTTCTTGTTTTTTTCCTCTGCTCCCCTTTCAGGTTCTCTTTATCTCATACGTCCTCATCCTTTTACCTCCATCTTCACCAGCCTCTTCTGTCTCCTTCTCCTTCTCACCCACTTCTGTCTTATTCTCTTGATCCTTCTCACCCACTTTCGTCTCATTCTCTTCATCCTTCTCACCCGCTTCTGTCTCATCCTTTTCATCCTTGTCACCCACTTCCATCTCATTTCCTTCATCCTTCTCATTTGATCCCGTCTCATCCTCTTCATCCTTCTCACCCACTTTTGTCTCATTCTCTTCATCCACATGCCCATCAACCTATGATTTGACTCAGTGTGCATATGGAAAAAGTGTTTAAATTGTGGATGCTCCTTAAACTAGTTCAACTCCTCCTTTTTGAGATGAGCCTCCAACTTCTTACCTACTTGGTGAATATAGCACTTCGCTGATATCTTAAACGGTTTTGTGTACTTGGTCGGACTGAAGAACATTTTAAGAGGTTGTATAACTTCAGTCTCCTCATTCGATTTCTGCAAAATAAAATGTTTCAGGAATTACAAAGTTACAAAATAAGCATAGTTATACTAAATATTACTAAGTTGTACTTTTTACATGAGTAGTTATACCAAGTCTTACTAAGTTACAAAATATGCATAGTTATACCAAGTTTTACTAAGTTGTACTTTTTGTTTCCGAAATTTCTAACTTACAAAATAAGCATAATTATACAAAGTATTACAATGTTGTACTTTTTTGTTTCAAGATTTTATAAGTTACTAATTTTACATAGTTATACCAAGTATTTTTAAGTTATACCTTTTGTTTCAGGATTTTCAAGTTACAACATAGCATAATTATACCAAGTCTTACTAAGTTTTACTTTTTGTTTCAGAATTTTCTAAGTTACAAAATAAGCATAGTTATACCAAGTCTTACTAACTTGTACTCTTTGTTTCCAGAATTTCTAAGTTACAAAATAAGCATATTTATACCAAGTCTTATTAAGTTGTACTATTTGTTTCAGGATTTTCTAAGTTACAAAATAAGTGTAGTTATACCAAGTCTTACTAAGTTGGACTATTTGTTTCAGAATTTTCTAAGTTACAAAATATGCATAGGAATACCTAATATTACTTAGTTGTACATTTTTTTAGGAATTACGAAGTTACTAATTTAACATAGTTATACCTAATATTACTTAGTTATACATTTTTTTCTACAAATTAAGAAGTTACTAATTTAACATAGTTTTACCTAGTCCTACTTGGTTGTGCACAGTTTAGATACATACCATTGAATTAGACTCAATTTCTTCTAAATCTATTGGTCTCATCTCTTTTGGAAGAGTCTCTTCTTCTAGTGGTACATTTGCTTTCTTAGTACGCGCCATTAACCTTCTTCAACAAACCATAGAAAAATCTATTAGGACTCTCTAAATACAAATTCAAAATATATACATACCGTTTCTCTAAACATAAGAAGAAGAAGTGAAGAATTGAGACAATACTCTCTGATGACGGCGGATCCGGCGATGATAATAAGGAAATCGGCAAAATTGTGGATTTGGAGAAGAGAGGAGGAATAGTGGGTTATCCTTACTCGGCGGCGAGAAAGAGAGAAGACCGAGAGAAAATTTTGGGTTATCCTTAGTTATACGAATCGCGAGGGAGAAGAAGAATAGTGGAATGATTTGATTATCAAATTGGGGAGGATGAGAGCAAACTAAAAAACCCTAAGTCTTTAATCGATTCTGAGTTTTTAACCCTAATATGTCAGGTTAGCTGAGTGGTTTAAAGGTTTCGGGTTTAGATTGGATTGGGTTGGGTTGTAAATATCTGATTTTTCTGAAGGTTCCTTAGTCTTTTAATCAATTTTCTATTTTAAGAAAAAGGAAAAAAAAATAATTTTATAACGAGAGCAAATTAGCTCTTTTTTTAGATTAGAGTATTTCAGAGTTTGATCCGATTAGATCGAGTATTGGTTACTTAGTCTGGTGCTAATATAGCTGATCGCAGCTCTCTCCCATCTTCTAAATTTCTAAGTTCTAAATCCATTTTGTCTTTGCTCTCTCGATCCCAACTTCCGAGTTCTGAGTCTCAATCGAAACGGAGAGATCTGAGTAATACCTTTGAAGGAAGATCTTTAAAGATCAGCGATGGCGCAACCACTCATGAAGAAAGACGACGATCACGATGATGAGCGTATGCTTTCCCATTCCCCTTTTTTTCTTATCGTTCCCCCATATCTGTTTCGCAATGCTCAGATCTGTATGTTAGGTTGTAGATCTATGAGGTTTAAAAAAATATCCTAGTGTAATTGATGTATAGATCTACAACCTTCAATTGGCAATGAGTGGATTGGCCCATATCCCTTATATACTACTCACGATCCTTCCATCTTTTCGATGTGGGATCTTTCTTTATACTCCTCCTCGAGATAATGGTCCATCTAGCCATTAATCTCGACAAATCCCAATCTAGGATTATTTCGGGTGAAATCGGCCGAATTATTTCTGAGTCGGTCTAATTTCGGTTTAGATCGATTGGGCTATTTTCGAGCTCAATCAATTTCAATTTAGTGGTGTAGTGTGAATTCAGGACTTTGATACCATAGAAAAACCACCACATACACCAAAATCGATTAAATTCCGAAATGGCGAATTGTAAGCTGTGGAAGGTAATCAGAGTCTTCTCAGTTTTTGGAACACATTATCATGTTCCACCATAAACATTTTGATGAGTCATTTATATAAGAATTAAAACAACAAAAATAAAAATATGTTCTTGACTTAAAAACCCGAACTTATAAGAATCTACAAAATGTTTATTCATGACTTCTTTTCTTCATTTTTGTTTTCATTTTATCGTTTCTATGATTATTGTTTATAGATACAAATAAAATATTTTTTCGTATTAATTACTAATAATCATTACAAAAAATAATAATACAAAAGCACAAATTATGCATTAAGAATCGTCATCCCTAAAAAACCTAAAGAGAAGACACAAAAAAAAAGACATTATGCAAACCAAAAGCAAACCCTAAAGACAATATTTACGACGGTTGTGACCAATTTGTGGGATGGTATAAAATAGACTTTCATAAAAGTATATATAAAAGAGTTTACAAAATTAACTATTGTCTAGAAAATTATAAGATCTAATAAGTTCCTTGTTTCCGTTGTAAAAATCGTGATAATTAACCACAATATTCTGAAATATCATAAATTTTTTGTTTTAGATACTTTTAATATTTTTGTTGACTATATTTTTTCCTTAATTTGAATTTCATTTTTTTTTTTATATTTTAGTTGAATCCAAAATATCTATTGATAATGTAGAACTATATATTCAAAATGATGATTCATTTATATAAGAATTAAAATAACGAAAAGATTATTGATGACTTATAAGAATCTACAAAATGTTTATTCATGACTTTTTTTCTTCATTTTTGTTTTCATTTTATCGTTTCTATGATTATTTTTTATAGATATAAATAAAATATTTTTAGTATTAATTACTAAGAATCATTACAAAAAATAATAATACAAAAGCATAAATTATGCATTAAGAATCGTCATCCCTTTTTTTTTTTTTTTGTCACTCAAGAATCGTCATCCCTAAAAAGTAAAAACTGTAAAGAGAAGACACGATGCAAAACTAAAGCAAACCCTAAAGATACGCTAATCAGTCCGACGTTTCCGTATGACCGGATCCCGTTACAAGTCACAGGCTAAATGGTCCCTCTGGATCGAGCTGTTTGCATAGACCAAGATAAGTTATGCAGAGAACACGATCCTTAGCGCCGGTTCGATGTCGACTATTCACCTCACAAAAGAACCTGAGTTGTTCCAAAGTACAACATCCCAACATTTTCCCTAACAGAAGAATTAGCCAGTTAATTTCTTCCTTCCTCTCGCTAATCACAGGCTTCATCTCACTCTGGTATGTCCCGCACCGAATCAGTTCCGGAGTTAACCACATAGGCGGGGCTCGTTGACGCAGCACCTCCTTGTTATCCTTAATGTATCCATACAATTCCGAAAAATTATCCATCAGATTATACTCCAACGTTTGTGTCCTATGGCAAGGTTTGCAGTGGACTTTTCCAGAGATCACGTTTATATTCTTGAAAGACAAGTCTCTGATGGTATGAATTACGGCTGGCTTTTTTGTCGCCCATGGATACGGTGGTATGATCTCCCTGTCACCCACGTTTCTTTCAACCGCACCCGCTCTAGTTGAATTACGACGTGCTTGTCCTCCTGGTGGCCGACCTCTGCGGGGAGTTTCCAAGGCTACTGTTCCAACATGGGTCAGTTGAGGAGGGTGAAGGGCTTGTCTGGAAGGTTGATAAGGGAATGACGCCGTGAAAATGGCGGAAGAGCCTGTGCGGGAACAATCCAAGGGTTTATGCCGTTGGTGAAGTCTCCAAACGACGTCGTGTGATGTGGTGTAGGAAGAGAAGGTTGGATATTTTGTGGCAGATCTAATGATGTAAATGTTGGACTTTCCACGCAAAGTCGTTGAGAAGAAACAAAACAGAGTGTTCAGTTTTTGTTTCTTCTTGTTACGTCTTTCTTCACTTGTGTAATACTCAACACAAAATCGTAAAGACATAAGAGAGAGAGAGACACGGACGAGAGTATAAAAACTGATTATAATATCTCTCATGCATTACAACACAACAACACACCTACATATATATACATGTTTACTAAATAACCGTCGATAACAGTTGCAACTTTTTCAACAAGTTACAACTTTTTTACACACCCTTTACGTACACACCCGTACACATACGTACATATAACTATAACATATAATTTATATTATATGAAACTCAATTATATTCTAACAGTCAAGAGTTGCATGAACTGGCCCTGACCCTGGCCTTGTTCCTCCACGGGATCTTGTTCTTGAGGAACCAACCGGCCATGTTCATTCACGGGATCTTGTTCTTGAGGAACCAACCGGCCTTGTTCATTCACGGGATCTTGTTGTTGAGGCTTCTGTTGATGGAGCACTTGTACAATGGTATATATAGAGTTGTTTGTTAACGAGTTATGTGTATCTAGACAATATATATTTACTTATTATTCGCATAAAAGTACAATTTTCAACACTATCCACATTAAAGATTTAATGGATTTTGTTAGATATATTTTTTTTTGATAACTTAGTTTTTCTAATTAAATATTATTATTTTAAGATATATATGAATATTTTTTTTTTACTAACGCGTTTTCTCTCTCTCGAAATTGAAGCTTGACCTAGGTTCTTCCATGGCTTTGGGCGGCGGCAGCCACTGGCTCCCGCGTCGCCGCCCTGGGCAAACTCTCCCCTGCATCTTGCTCGTCCTCCTTCTCCTCTCATCAGATCTGGTTTCTATCTCTCTTCTGGTGTTTTTTCTCGACGGCTAGAGACTGTTTCTGTCTCTTCCATTCTTCCAGGCGTTGGCCGGAAAGCAACTCCACCTTACCTTTCTGCTTACCGCCGTTCGACCGGCACTAGTGGCTGTCGACTCACCATCTCCACCAAACTCTCGGCTCCGTGCCGAAGATCGCCTCCACCAACCACTCCCTCAGGCCGCCGTTTGTCCGGCGAGATCTGTGGTCGTCGTTCTTCCGCCTTCATCAAACTCTCGGCTCTGTGCCGAAGAACCTCGCGCGTCATCGTCATAGCCGCTCATTCCAGATTTGTCTCAGGAAGTTTCTCTATCGTCTCCTAAAAATCTCATATCGACATTCCGCCATTGGCGGCGAGACAAAACCGGAGTCAATCGAGTCCCAACAACCTTCTTGCAACCCTTCCCGGTGATTATCACCGGAGATCCAAGCCGACGTCGTTGGCCACCTGCTTCCTTGATTCATCAAGGAAGCGTTTCCTCGGAATCCTATTCCGACATTCTTACCGCTCCCTCTGGAGCTGATCTTTCCGGATGCAGATCCGTGAACTCCTGTGAGTATTGCCTTTGTGTCGCCGCCTGGAGAGGACACCGTGCGTTGCAGCTGCCGCGCGATTGCTAGGGCAAACTCGCTGTTTAACGGGCCTTGGACCTGTTTCTATCAGCTGAATTTTGGGCCTCATTGGGGGCCCATGGCTTAGGCTTTCAGTTTCAATTTTAGGGTACGACTCATCTACTATCTTCTGTTTCTGCTTTTAGTTTGTATTGGGCTTGAAGCCATTTCGTATTAATGAAGATTGCTACTATTGACCCAAAAATATACATATATATATATATATGAATAATTTTTTTCTCAAATCTTGCCTAAATTTATCAAAACATGGGTCATAATTATTAATTTTTATTTACAATATACAAGTTATCATATCTCGAGATTTATGCAACGATCATTTTTTTCAGTGTGTGGTTGTGATGTTTGAATTTAGTTCGTGTGTGGAAAATGATTACAACTAAGCATAAATTTCTATGTTTTTTTTCCTCTTAACAAATATATACATAGTTTTAAGCATATGTTCTAGAATATCTTGATTTTGATTTTCTCAGTAAAATGTTTTCTTGATTTTTGATTCAAGAAAATCCAGATCTTTTTTTTTTTCTGTTTTTGAGGCCTAGCAACATATGATATTTCACAAAAGAATCAGACGGATATTACTGCCTCTTTTATGCTTTCTGCTGATTCAAAAGATCTCCAAAATCCTCATATCTCTCACTCTCTTGGAGAGTTTCCATCTTTTATACTCATGTTGCTCGATCCTTTCCGGATAATTTTGAAATGATAAAGGGCGTGATTGGTTATTGCTTTGAAACCTTTCTATAGTCATATTTGGATTTAAAACTTTAAATTCAAAACAATCACCTTTTACATATATTTTTTAAAGCTAAAATCACTTTATTTTTGTTTCCTTTTTCTGGTTTTTTTTGCTATAGAAAGCTAAAAACCTAAAGTCATAAATTTTGGTCTTTGAAAAATTATGGAAGGTTGGCTCTGCAAACTATTTATTATGAAAAGTTGATTCTACAGCTTAAATTCTAAAGCTACAGCAAAAAGATTCACAGACCAAATTCTACAGCAAAAATCTTAAATGTACCGCCACAACCAATGAGACCCAAAATGATAAAATGATAATTTAGAAAAAAAAATAATATTAAAGGAAACCTATAACATACCATATAAACTAACATTCAGACGCAAATACCAAATCTTTTATTTTTATTTTATTGAATAAATATTAATTTTATCATTTTATCACACATTATACATTATTTATTTACCTTAACCAATTAATTTATGTCACACATTAGTCATACATTATATATCAAATAATTTTTGCTTAGTATATGTATTCTTAAGTACACATATTTTCCCTACTCTTTATTGAAAAATAGGAAATAACTATTGTTAAGCAGATGTTCGAGAACATTTTGATTTTAGATTTTTTTTTAATTCCAGTATATATATATATTTTAAACAGATGTTCTAGAATAGATTTGATTTTAATTCTAGAAAATACTTCATTATCTTACTTTTTTTTCGCCTAGCAACAAATAATCGTTTTTACAAAACAAAAAACTGTTCGTATATCACTTTTTTGTTTAAAATATAAAATTTTAAATTAACAATTAAATAAAACCTATTAAATATTGTATACTATATAAACTAACATCCGAGTGTAAATATAAAACTCGTTTGTTTTTATTTATTTTAGAATTTAATTTCATATTATATATCAACTTTAACTAATATTTACAAAACTGTCTATTAGGTTCACGAATCATGTAGTTCAACTTGAAAAACATTGAAGTCGCATATCATTATTCATTCTATAACTATAATGCTTATATCATCAAATTCAATAAAAAAAAAAAACAAAGTCACATCTCACCAAATCATTTTCATTTTCATTTTTATATATATTTTGTTAAAAGGTATTTTAATTTAAGAATGAAAAAATTGTACAAATAGCTTGTTCTAATACCCATAAAAAAAATAAAACTATACATAAAACCCCAAAAGATTCCAAAAGTACTAGAAATGAAAATTAGAACCTTAATTGAATCAGAAAAGAATGTGGACTGGAATTATACCGAAAATTAGCGAAAGCACGAGTTCTTGGTAATAGAATCTAGCTAGTATAGAGATTAGAGACTATTATTAAAAACTAGGTGAGTACTTGCGCATATGCGTGAGTTCTTTTTCATATATTTGTATATTTATATTATTGGTTTATTTAATTTCATATTAAATTCATTCATAACTATTTGAATGTCATACCACTACAAAAAGAATTATTACCAATTTCCAATATTTTTATGAATCCACAAAGTAGTGCATTAACAAAAAAAAAACATTATTTACATATTTAAAACATGTCACCAACTGAGTCAATATCCACACTGGCAAGTGGAAAGTTCCAAGAGAATAGAAGCATATTTTTTTGTATAATAAAGTATAAAGTGACTTCATTCATCGCTTCAAAGCTTCTATAGATTAAAACTTACATTAATAATGATGAGTATTCATATAGACAATATAGTTATTTGATTTGTTTGATAATATGTCAATGTATTTCCCACATTGTAAACAAAACATCCAATATACTAGAAGAAGTTCCTAAAGACACAAACATAGATGATAGCTTACATAACTAAAAGAGAACATCAACTTAGGATTTATTAAAGTTGAAAACATATGCAATTATAGTTCATAAACTTTTGTGTAGAAAATAAAAATACAATTAGGTTAAAAAAAATATTGTTGGATTCATTAAAAATGAAGCTATACTATTGACGATCTCTGAGTTAAAGTAAGTCTCAACTAGTTTTCCCTTACAAGAAAAAGTGTTCTAAATATATTATGACACTTGCATGAACCCACAACCAAAGTAAGCTATTATATATAAACTTATATCAAATGGAGACTGGAAAAGATAAAAATATATATTCAATATGAAATATGATTTCGATTCACGCATTTTTATTTTTTACGCATTCATAAGATATATATGAATGATCTCTAACAACTCTAAATATAACGTAAGATTTTGGAAACGAGTTATTTTTTTCATTTCTCAATCAGGCCTAAATATATCAATACATCAATCATAACTAATTCATTTTTATCTACAACAAACAAATTGTAATATCTCGAGATTTATGCAACGATCATCTGTTTCCCAGTGTGTGGTTGTAATGTTTGAGTTTACTTTGTGTAGTGTATACGAAAAATGATTACACAAATTTTTTCCAGTCTTCATTGAAAAAATAGGAAACATTTTTTAAGCAGATATTCTAATATATATTTTAAAAGATGTTTTTGAACATCTTGATTTTGACTTTTTCGGCAAAATATTTTTCTTGATTTTTGATTCTAGAAAATCAAGATTTCATTTTTTTTTTGTTTTTTTCGGCCTAGTAACATATGTTATATTTATAAAAAATGTTGTATATTATTTTTTTCTTTTAAGATAATTTTTAAAAATTAATAGTTACAAAACATATAAGATATTGTATATCATATAAACTAGGCACATCCAAATGTAAAAACAATATTCTTTTCTTTTTCTTTGATCTTAATAGGATAAATACTAAATTTATAATTTAGTTACACATTATATATTGATCTCAACATTGTTTTATATCATACATTATTTACCAAATACTTTTTGCTTACTGTTGACAACTATGTATTCTTAAGTACATTTTACCTACTCTTTATTGAAAAAAATAGGAAATAACTATTTTATTAAGCAGATTTTCGAGAATATCTTGGTTTTCATACTATTTTTGATTTTAGTATATATATATACATATATTATTTTAAACATATATTTTGAAATATTCTTGATTTTGATTCTAGAAAATTAACATCTTCATTTTTTTCGGCCTAGCAACATGTAGGGTTTGATTGGGAAAACTTTTTGTAGAGATCAATGCTCTTTAAAAGCCAATCATAAATTATTTTTAAAGCATTAAGTAGAGCATAGAGGGCTCCTTAATACATTTTTTCAAGGTTTAGAGGCTTTTAAAATATTAAAAGACATATTTGCCCTTAATTATTAATTAAATTTTTTTAATGTCAGTGAAAACCTAATATAAATAGAGTCATAACTCATATACATCATTTAACCTAAATTTTGTTTTTATGTCGTGTGATTAATATATACAAACCTCGGACATACAAATCCTCGGTGAGTTTTTACAATTCCAATTAAGAAAAGTTTCGAAAACATGATTCGAAAACATGATCATGATCACGTATACCAATTCCATATGTGCTAAAAAAGATTTGAAAACATGATTCTGTTTTATATACATATATGACTTTTGTGTAATCACATATACCTAAGTTTATATAAAATATTTTTTTCTGTTTTTTTTGTGTAATCATGAACCATGTTTATAATTGTGTAATCATATATACCTAAGTTTATATAAAATATTATTTTCTTCAAAAAATTCAAAATGAAGAATCATGTCTATTTTATAAATTTTGTATCTATATGATCATCGTTCTACCAATCAAGTTTTTAATTAAACTTACAGATT
The DNA here is from genome assembly GCA_018361395.1 of Boechera stricta. Taxonomy (NCBI): domain Eukaryota; kingdom Viridiplantae; phylum Streptophyta; class Magnoliopsida; order Brassicales; family Brassicaceae; genus Boechera; species Boechera stricta. The sequence continues at coordinate 7,766,858 of CM031542.1, forward strand.
TTATAGCATAATGCTTTTGGAGCATATTGCAACATAGTGCTAATGCTTTATTAAAAGCTTTCTCAATCAAACCCATAATGTTTTTTACGAAACAAAAAAAAATATTCGTATATCATTTTGTCGTTTCAATTCAGATATAAAATTTTGATTTAATTTATACCATATAAACTAAAATCCATGTGTAAATACCAAAATCTTTTGCTTTTATTTCATTTTAATTGGATAAATACTAAACTTAGAATTTATTCCCACATTATACATTAACCTTAACAAACATTTAAAAGGCGGTCTATTATGTTCATGAGTAATATAGTCAAACTTAGGTGGTGTTATTGAATATTGTATTTTAATGGAGTTGGATGTATTTCAAAATCAGGATGAAATTTACTGTTATTCAATCATGCATTTGATAAAAGTACGTTAAAATACTCTGTTATTGGATTAGGTATTTGTTTGATGTATTCTAAAATACATTAGAAACAACTATTATTCAACTTAGTCTTGATTTTGTTTCATTTTACTTAATATTGGATTTTGATGTATTTTTCTATCTAAAACATGAGTAAAACAAATACGAGTCTTCTACCTCTGATTTTGAAGTACTCTTATTAAAAAAAAAAAAAAATTCCCAAAATTTCTCTTTCTTTCACCTTAGGGAGAGTTCGAAGCATTTGAAAATTTCAATGGTGAAGAAGCATCTCAAGCCATTGCAAGATCCGAGATTGGTAATAACACGAAGATGGTTTGCTTCATGTTCTTCGTCGCCATTTTTAATTGTTTATGAAATTTTCTTCATAGACGGTTTGAGGATCAGTGATGCGGCGAAGACGGTGGTAGGTCTGGTGGAATAAGAGGTGACAGTGGTCGGTTAATTACAAGACGGTTTGACTCGGTAACTAGTGAGTTTGAGCTTTTATCGTCTGTGGTGTCTGTGTGATCTTTATAACCGTCATATTGATTTTTCATTGGTTAGAGATCGTGCTACCGGATGATTTTAGAAAACAATGAAATCCATAACAGTTAATAAAAATACAATCCAATGAAATACAAAAAAGTTCATGTACATTGTACTGAATACACCAATATCCACTAAAACACTTTCAAATACAAATACATTAAACAACTTCAAAGTAAGCCTCAGCTGATACTCTTATATGAAAAAGTTTTATGAATATATGATGACACTTGTATGAACTCACAATCAAAGTAAGCTATTTATAAGCCTATGCCAAATGGAAACTGAGGAGGATGAAAATAAATACTCACATCCGAAATACGATTTCACAACCAATTTTGGCAATTCTCCTCCGAATACATATGGTAGTGTTTATGCCTGCATCTTACCTCCACATCACTATGTCTTTCTAGATATTTAGCCTGTGTATTCTCAAAACAATTGACGAGATATATATGCTCGATTATTCCTCTTAAATACCAAACTCTTTTGCTTTTAGTTTGTTTTAGTTGGATAAAAACTGAACTTACAATTTAGTCACGGATTATATATTTACTTTATCTAACATTTAAAAGACGATCTGAAGTTGACTGTCCCCTACTGGTTGGATCCACAGTCGAAATTTTTTCTTAGTAGTTAATAGTACTATAAAACAGTTACATATATATCTACAATATAAAGTAGATGTTTACTGTTGTAGCCATTTGTGTAGTCAATCATATCAAGATGTAGTTTTTTATATAGAATCGACATCCTGAACCATATAGAACAGAATTTAACGACACCAGACTAGTCAAAAACAAAAACATTGGACTATCTCAACATCCGTTTCAGCGTAAATCAATATTTTTTAGCAAAAGTTGATGTAAATGCATAAATAGTTAGTAGGACTACTAAACATATATGCACATATGTACAATATAAAATAAATGTCTATATTTGTCAACAAAGTCGACTATATGTATATATATATATATATATATTTGTCTACATTTACGTAGCCAACTATTTTAAGTTGTAATCTGCTATAAATGATCGAGATAACGGACTAAACAGAACATGAATCGACGTCATACCACAAAAATCTCATCAACAAATATAGTCAATTATTGTTTATACATTGTAAACATTGCACTATCTTAACACATGTTTCAACGAGAAAAATCAGGGTTTTTAACAAAATAATACTAAACTAAAATTTTGATATAAAGTATGAATAGTCGAAAACTATGTAAAAATAGAAATCAGATATATAAGTATAAACAGTGGTGTAAAAATAGCAGACAATTTCAATGGGAAAAATAGTTTTTTTTTTCTTCTTCTCGAAAATCAAAACCAAACAAAAAGGAGAAGTCAATTTCGACCAAAATATTTTGGCAGGTTAGCTAAAACAACCTATATTTTTAAATTTTATAACTAAAATGACCTTAATATTTGGATATTACTGGACCGACCTAATTCTGTTTTTAACGGTCGTTTTACCCTCAGTTCGTTTGGTGACAAAAAATTATAATTACGAAAATGCCATTAATGAATTTCTGCTACGTAAGCGCGCGAAAACTTAAGTCTACCAGAGCTATGACGGTAGACTTTATAGCTCGGACGGTAAACTCTACCAGAATTATGACGGTAGACTTACGTTTTGCATGAAGTGGTAGACTTAATTGGAAAAGTCTGCCACATTTGACGGTAGACTTATTTTTAACGAGACGGTAGATTTTATTCTTCTATGTTACAGTAGATTTTGCTTTCTCAGTTATAGTAGATTTACTCGAAGAAGTCTACCATTGTTACGGTAGAGCTAACTGGAAGAGATGGTAGACTTACATTTTCATGTTACGGTAGATTTAATTTTCATTGTAATGGTAGATTTGTTTGTTGTTTGACGGTAGATTTTAAATCAGCGTTGACCTGTTGACTTTTTTTTGTAGACTTTATATTTTTTGGTAGACTTACGTCACTTGACGGTAGATTTTGTAACCCGTGGTAGATTTATCTCGCTTTTGATGGTAGACTTATGCTAAGTTGGTTATGGTAGACTTTATATTTTTGGTAGACTTTATATTTTTGGTAGACTTTATATTTTTTGGTAGACGTACGTCACTTTGACGGTAGATTTTGTCTGTTTTGGTTATGATAGACTTTTGCCTCACAAGGTAGATTTAGTCTGTTTTGGTAGACTTTGTCACATAATGAAAGACTTAATTTGGTAGATTTCTGGAATTTTTGTAGACTTTATATTTCCGATGGGGTGGATTATAATTTGAACTACGGTAGACTTTGTTGGACTTTTCTACCTTAATACTCTTGAGCTTTTGAATCCAAAATTTATTTTCCTTACAACTCATGAATAAAAAATTATTACTTAATAGAAGTCAATTAACCTCATCTTTGAATTGTTGAGAGGACTTAGGGTGTAGAGTTTAGGGTTTAGAGTTTAGGGTTTAGGAGAACCTTATTTGTGACTATGAGTAGACCTTACTGTGTGTTTATTCATTGCTAGAACTTTGAGTTTACTAGAACTTTGTACCTTTGGTAGTCATGTACTTAGAAATTTTTCATTCAAAAAGTCATTAAGGTTCCTTACATAGCATAGAAATACCAACAACAAAAAACAACAAACATAATATAACAACATTATCTACTTAAACAACAAACAAATAGACAAAGACGGCCACAACAATCACAGTAATACCAAGACCGAACATAAGCTTCATCTCATTGTCATTTCCTTCACATATTGTGTCAACAAGCGCCTTAAGCGCATTGTAATTTTCATCAACAGCCTGGAACAATTCTTTGAGATGAGATATCTCGTCTCGATGATGTTGGAGATTGTCTCCTCCAAGAGTCAAGTATCTCAGCCGATCCTCTAGTTCCAAAATTTCTTTTTTCATGTCATGGAACTCCTCCATCATTGCCTCATCCCACCATTTCCATATATGGCAATTACCATCCTAAACAAGAAGACAATCACAAGAACACAATACTTACATAAAACTCCAACAAAGAACAACATAAAGCTGAATTTTGCTTTTGCTTACATCGACCCTCTCGCAAGTGTAGAATCTTCTACCCGGATTCGTTGCGGTGTATGAGGTTGTGATGAATGCTTTTCCACCACAGAAACAACGTTCGGGAATTCTGTACTCACCTTCACTTCGTGCCCTAGCCCTATCTTGTCGTTCCCAAACCTCGGGAATGAGGTTGTCAGTACTGCTGTCACTGCTGTTGTCGCTCATCTTTGCTCAAAAAGAGAGTCATGTAAGTCTATCATACAAAGTCCTATAAGTCTATCATATAGAGTCCCGTAAGTCTATCATACAATTAAGTCTACTATAACATACAAGAAAGTCTACCATGATACCCGTTTAACTCTACCATAACATGAAGTTAAGTCTACCAAAAGTAAAGAAGACGACGAAAAAGACGAAGAAGTCGAAGAAGACGAAGGAGATGAAGAAGCCGAAGAAGACGAAAAAGAGTAACTTAAAGTAAAATCGGTGGTCGTATGTCGGTGGTGGAAGTTTGACAAGTGTCTAGATTCATATGCTAGAAATGACGAAGGTAAAACCCTATTCCCGGAGAAAACGAAGAGATTTTTTTATTTTTTTTTTGGTCACCGAGACATAGAGTAAAGTATACGAAGAAGAAGAATTATTAGATCTACCGAGACATAGAGTAAAGTCTACCATATCAAGTAGAATAATTATTAAGTCTACCAAGACATACAGTAAAAAGTCTACCATAACATAAAGAATCATTTTTCTCTGTTTCTTTTCTCGATTACAACAAAAATCACAGAAAATCCAAATCCAATATCAAAATTTCATAACCAAAGAGAGACGAATATAACTTACGTGATTTTGTTTTACACCCTATTGCCAAAGAAGACGTCAGAGCAGACGACTAAGACGCCGGAGAACAAGAGAAGACGCCAAAGAAGACGAGAAGACGCCGGACTTGAGGAAAAAGACGCCAGAGAAAATGAAAAGACGCCGGCGAAGACGAGAAGACTTCAGAGAAGACGACTTAGACGCCGGAGAATAAGAGAATATACCGGCGAAGACGCGGAGTTGCCGAAAAGACGCGGAGACGAGAAGACACCGCAAATACGAGAAGACGAGAAGTCGAAGATGGCGAAGACGCGGGTGAACACGCAAGAGACTCTTACGCAAGAAGACGAAGATGGCGAAGACAGCGAAGACRGCGAAGACGGGAAGACAACAAAGACAGCGAAGATTCAGAAAAATCGYCGGCAGAGAATTTCAGAAAAAATCGATATTTAGATTTTCGAGACAAATGAAGATGAAAGATCCTTTTAATTCCCCCAAAATTATATTTCTATAACTACAACAGTAACTATTATTTTTATGTCTATTCAGTCGTTGTTAAACTCTACCGTTTCTTTTGTCAACTCTATCATGTCTTTAATAAAACCCTAGTAACCTAACTGGAAAAATTGAACCGTTTTCAATCGTTTTTTCTCCAAATGTTACTAACTCTACCGTGACTATTATTATAGTCTACCGTCTTGATATCTTTTAAGTCTACTGTTATGTTATATCCCAAAGTCTACCGCTATTACATCTCCCAAAGTCTACCGTATCGATATATTAAGTCTATCGTCTCTGTCTCTCATATTAAGTCTACTGTGTCGATAGTACCAACTAATGTCGCGACGACGAAGCCAAAAGGTCAACTTCATCTTCCTCATCAATTTTTCCGATCAATTATCTTTCGTGGTCGTCCTCAAACTTCGGGTATCGACGTCGACGTAAGTTTCGCCGTCTTCAACGGCAGCGGCGACGCGATGGTCCACAGCCGCCGACGCTTTCTATTAAAAAAATTAATGGCAATCCTAATTAAAAAAAAAAGATCAAGCATGCTTTTTACCAACTCTTCAAAAGTTTGGAATTCATGAGGTTGTTCTAGTAATATGATATAAGATATATGTTGTTTTAGGCAATTGTCTCAAATATCTTTATATGCGACAATATTCGGCTAGAAAAACCATTAGTTTGGTAGTTTTTATAAAAATATTACCGAAAGTAGATTGGTGATTGATCTTCTCAAACGAGAAATCCTTCGACTTATCGGGAAAAACCTATAGAACTAGAGATTTGAGTTGTTTACCTAACAAAATCAAGATTACAACGGGTTTAGAAGTGGTAAATTTCGTTTTTCTCATACTCCGATTTAGTTTAGAGTTTGTGAAGGCTAATAAAAGATTTTGCGGGAGAAAAAAGAGAGTCATTTACGAAAGAGACAAATGAATTTAATCAGAAGTTTTTACTTAAAAGATCTGATGAGTCGTCAGTGTCAATAAATAAAAAAAAGTAACACTATTGTAATTGATGGTGTAAAACGTAAAACTTTCATGGTGTTTTAATATTATTTTCTTGTGTTGATAGTCTTGTTAATATGAGTTGTAAGATTATTTCAAAGAGAAATATGATCTGCTTAATCTCCCATAAAGAGAAACCCGGAAACTGATTACCTTATTAATAATGGTAAATATTAGTAAGGAGATAAACTTCACAATCCATGTAAACCATCTTTCGTCAAAACCTAACTTCAACATTAACATAATCCGAAAAATTAACATCTTAGTTATCTCTTATGTTACATCTCAATTTTATTGCAATTAATTTATCTGGAGCAATATTGATTAGTTTGGATCATGTCAAATATATCATGAGCGATTAAAATGTAAACTAACATATGTCGTCCACCGATAAAGGTTGACTCAATGTTAAAATCCCATGCTCTAGCTAGGATTGATTTTTTTTAGATTTAAATTTTATTCTAAAGTTTTGGTTATAGTATTTTAATGATTTTAATATTTAAATAATAATTTTGAGATAGTTTATTATATTTCATTTAACAAATTAAATGTTAGTTTTATAAATATACTCTCCAAATATTTGTAAGAAGATATTGGACGTGATTGGTTGTTGCTTTGAAACTTTTCTACAGCCATATTTGCATCTAAAGCTCTAAATTCATATCAATCACGCTTTACATATATTTTTCAAAACTAAAGCTATTTTTATTTTTGTTTTCTTTTTCTGATTTTTTTTGTTGTAGAAAGCTAAAAACCTAAAGCCATAAATTTTGGTCTTTGGAAAATTATGGAAGGTTGGCTCTGCAAACTATTTATCATGGAAAGTCGATTCTACAGCCTAAATTTTAAAGCTACAGCAAAAAAATCCATAGACCAAATTCTACAGCAAAAATCCTAAATTTACAGCCACAACCAATCAGACCCATTAACTTCAACTATTTGATTTCATTTAAAGAAACATATTAGTATTAAATATATATCATTTTTATACTAACTTCATGATGTGTTATTATTAAATAATAAAAACCTATGAGTATTAAAAATCTACTTTTTTTATAGATCATATTTTTCATAGATTAAGATTTTTATAATTTTTATACCAAAAATCTATTAATATAACATACAATTATAATTTTATTTATTATTTATTTTGGAATATATAAATTAGTTATTATTAATTTATATATTTACTACTTTATAATTTAAAATTTCGTTTTCACTAATTGATTTATTTAAGAAAATTTGAATAAAATTCAAAATAGTTTTTTGAAGATTTTATTTTCAAATATGTATTTTTAATAGTAAAAATTAATTAAGTGTAATCTGAATAAAATTAAAAATAGATTTTGTGAAGATTTTATTTTAAATATGTATTTTTAATAGCAAAATTAGATTAAGTGTTTAGACATTTTTATCTTTAATGATATTTTTTTGTTAGTTCTTAAGAACAATGACATTGTATGTAATTTGTTAGATTTTAAATGTTATTTTCAAATGGGTACTTTCCAGATATTAGTAAAGAGATTTAAGAAAGTGAAGTTAAACATAAGAAAGGATCAAGACTTACCAGTGATTGGATTGGTCCCATCCAACTCTTCATATAAGAGATCTCATAATCCGAGGATGTCCACATAGAAAAACCACCACATACACCAAAATCGATTAAATTCCGAGGTGACGGATTGTAAGCTGTGGAAGGTAATCAGATTCTTCTCAGTTTTAGAACACATTATTATGTTTGTTAGTCCTCCTTTCAAAATTTGAAGTTTTGATATGAGATAAATTATGTTCTTAAACAGCTTTGAACATGTTATATCTTTGAGATAGATTGTGAAAACCTAAATTAAATGGCGGAATCTCTAGATAAGTGGCCTAGTTTTTTTTTAAATTTATAAATGTTTTTTCATTGACGAAATTTATTCCCTTTTTATCTTTGTATCATTTTTAAATTATGTAATTCTTAAACTAACGAGTTAGCTCATCTACATTTTTTTATTCCTAATAATCTTCTATATATTAATTGAGAATCATTTTAGCAAAATAATCTTATGTGTATGTGGATATTATAACACTGTCACGATGACGTGTCAACATCTCATTAAGTTTTAAAAATATATATAAAAAGATTTTGTTATGCTGCCATTATAAATTATTTGATATATTTGGTTACTCAATATTTTTAGAAAATTTTATTAGACCTTTTTAGGAAATATATATATATATATATGGGGTATAACTAAACATTATTATTACTAATTTGAAAAAGAAAGTTTACAATATAAAAAATATACATAATCTGTAAATTTTATAGTATATATAATTGAAAAACAAATATAGATTTATATTTAATAACATATTTTAAATACCACGCAAAGCGTGAATACATCATCTATAATTTGTTCACTAATCTTAATCTTTTTATTTTAAATAAATAATTGGTGATACAAAGTAATAAAAATATTTTCGCTGAAAGAAAGAAATGATACCGAAATAGTTAATAAATATAAAATTAAATGGACAAAATATATTTAAATATTTTAACCTTTTTATATAATTGATAACTATTAAAAAACAGTAAATCAATACAGTTGTAGTATCAAAAGCCAAAGTGAAACAAAAAAAAACACACATTTGAGAACCGTTAAATACCACAGATGTGACGTGGCCGACAATGATTAGATCGGGCATTGGGTACTTAGTCTGGTGCTAATGTAGCTGATCGCAGTTCTCTCCCATCTTCTAAATTTGAGCAATTGATCCACCCATTTCGTCTTTGCTCTCTCGATCCCAACTTCCGAGTTCTGAGTAATACCTTTGAAGGAGATCTTTGAAGATCAGCGATGGCGCAACCACTCGTGAAGAAAGACGACGATCACGATGATGAGCGTATGCTTTCCCATTCCCCTTTTTCTCTCTTCGTTCCCCCATATCTGTTTCGCAATGCTCAGATCAGTATGTTAGGTTCTAGATCTATGAGGTTTAAAATTTTTCTCCTAGTGTAATTGATGTATAGATCTACAACCTTCAATTCCGATGTTCTTCTCTCTTTACAGTGTTCTTAAGTTTTACGAATCGATTACTGCGTTTTGTGATCCAGAATCATGGTGTAGAATGTGTCATGTAGTGATTGTTGCAGAATACAGACATTATTTGTTTTGGTCAATCTGGTGTTGCTTTTATCATTCTGGATCGGGTCTGTATGTTTGCTTATTTCGGTTGCGAATGTTTTGTGGCTCAGTGGAGTATTCTCCATTCATGGGAATTGAGAAGGGAGCAGTGCTTCAGGAAGCTAGAGTCTTCAATGACCCTCAGCTTGATCCTAGAAGGTGTTCCCAGGTCATCACGAAACTTCTTTATTTGCTTAACCAAGGAGAGTCATTCACCAAGGTCAGTTTTATTATGTGGATATCCAGTTTTATCATGCTTATGGAACTTTTGTAGTGACATTTATTCTCTCCTGGGAAATTGGTTGTTTTGTATTATAATGTTAGGAGTGTGAAAATGCAATGTTATTACCCAAGTTATCATCTTCCAATGGTTTTTTTTTTTGGTTCATGTGCAGGTTGAAGCAACAGAAGTTTTCTTTTCCGTTACAAAGCTTTTCCAATCAAAAGACACTGGTTTGAGGAGAATGGTCTACTTGATCATTAAGGAATTATCCCCATCAGCGGACGAGGTTAGCAGTCCCTATTTGGCTTAGAAGCGGAATACTACACTTTACTCTAGGTATTATTTTTGATAAGTTGTTTGTCTGTGTCTATAGGTTATTATTGTAACAAGCTCCCTGATGAAGGACATGAACAGCAAGATTGATATGTATCGTGCAAATGCTATCCGTGTCCTATGCCGAATAATAGACGGAACCCTTCTTACACAAATTGAGCGGTACTTGAAACAAGCTATTGTGGATAAGAACCCTGTTGTTTCAAGTGCAGCTTTAGTCAGTGGACTTCACATGCTTAAGGTATCCTTTACACACAAAATATATTAGGCTGTTTCTTAGTGTGAGGTTAGACTGATACACTTGCATTGCTGTTTCCAGACAAACCCAGAAATTGTTAAAAGATGGAGCAACGAGGTTCAAGAAGCTGTCCAGTCTAGAGCAGCTCTTGTTCAGTTTCATGCATTGGCGTTGCTTCATCAGGTATGTTGCTTAATCTCGTATTAGCAGATTTGTAAATTGTTTCATGTCTTCTGATATTTGGGATCTAAGTTTAACATTCATTGACAAGTAGCATCTTTTATGCAAAAAGGTTTTAGAGCTTACTACTAGGTGTATTGATTAGAGACATAAACAATAAGCTTCTGTAGTTTCTTCGTTGTTATATGCTTATATATAATATAGTCATTGCTACAAGCATATTACATGTTTATGTATGCCTATGCTTCATTTTTCTGCCATTATTTCATGCGACCATGCCACAGATGTAAAGTCCAAAATCCTGAGCTGCTTTGTTTACCGTCATGGTTCAATCTGTATCTGAAGGCACCCTTACTGATTCTGCATTTGTAAATCACTATTAGGTTTGAGTTACTACATATCATGTGACTCTGTTGTAAGGCCTTGTAAATCATATATGCTTAGCTGTTGTTACATTGATGTAGATATTTTTCCGACTAGATGTCTGCCCTTCTTTACCAGAAGGTAATGAGAATTGATCTAATGAATTAAAATGATTAATTCTCATATCCAGATACGTCAAAACGACCGCTTGGCTGTCAGCAAGTTGGTTGGTACCTTGACCAGGGGAGCTGTTCGCTCTCCTCTGGCCCAGTGTCTATTGATACGTTACACCAGTCAGGTTTGTCCTCTATATTTCATATAATATGAGATGTGGGTGAAAGTCCGTATGTGATTCAACTATAGTTTTTACTATTCAGATAATCCGAGACATGTCCAACCACGGCCAGTCTGGGGAACGTCCGTTCTATGATTTTCTGGAGAGTTGTCTGCGCCATAAGGCAGAAATGGTGATCCTTGAGGCGGCCAGAGCTATCACTGAGCTTGATGGTGTGACAAGCCGAGAATTGACTCCAGCAATTACTGTGCTCCAGCTCTTCTTGAGTTCCCCTAAACCAGTGCTGAGATTTGCCGCTGTCCGGACTCTGAACAAGGTGTGCAATGCTTTTCTTTATTTTCTTGGAAACATTGTAATTCAAAAGTTTTCTCTTTGTTTCCTGAGAAACATTGACAGCCTGCTTCTAAGTTTTCCTAGATAGCTTCATCGTTGTGTTTTATTGAGGATATCAAGATACTGCACAAGTGAGAGACATTAAAAACTTTTCTCATTCTACACTGTATACTGAATGGAGGTCTGAACTACACAGGTTGCAATGACTCATCCTATGGCTGTCACCAACTGCAACATTGATATGGAGAGTTTAATTTCTGATCAGAATAGAAGTATTGCTACGCTTGCTATCACCACACTCCTGAAAACAGGGAATGAATCTAGTGTGGAACGGTTGATGAAGCAGATAACTAATTTCATGTCAGATATTGCTGATGAGTTCAAAATTGTGGTCGTGGAAGCCATAAGATCATTGTGTTTGAAATTTCCACTGAAGTATAGATCACTGTAAGTGAAATTTTAGGTTGTGTTGTTGGTATTTTTGGTCTGTAGAATTGCTATTCTTTCAGACGATTTTAAGATGTGAAGATTTTTATTGCTTCACTGTGGCATATGTTAAATCTGCCTCACCCTTTTCATATGTAGGATGAACTTCTTGAGCAACATTCTTAGAGAAGAAGGTGGATTCGAGTACAAAAGGGCAATTGTAGATTCTATTGTAACCATTATCAGAGATATTCCAGATGCAAAGGAAAATGGATTGCTCCATCTTTGCGAGTTCATCGAAGATTGTGAATTCACATACCTTTCAACACAGGTAATTGTTTTTCGCCATCTTTAACTAGGGTTGTAATTGGAGTTGTTTATGTTTTCTTTGTTATCTAAATATATTTTTTCTTGCACAGATCCTTCATTTCCTGGGAATTGAAGGGCCGAACACATCAGATCCTAGCAAGTATATTAGATATATATATAACCGTGTGCATTTGGAGAATGCAACTGTTCGAGCTGCTGCTGTTTGCACACTTGCAAAGTTTGGTTTTATGGTTGAAGCGTTGAAGGTACGGTAGTTATCAAGCATTATAATTTTTGTTTCTTATTTATCATCCTCGGTTGATGACAAAGATAAATATCAAAAACTCTCTTGCAGCCCCGGATTACTGTCTTGTTGAAGCGCTGCATCTATGACAGCGATGATGAGGTTTGTGCCTGGTCCTATTGAAAAATGCCTTCTAGTTATCTAATCTGTGTATATCTGTATGTGTCCTTGTGTATCGGTTACATCTATACATTGTGCGCATGCATGTTTCTGCATCGGTAAAACATTTTCCTGAGTAGAGACACAAACTTCTATTTGATGATACCTTTAATTTGAGTTTCATTCGCTCTTTTTTCATCTCCAGGTTCGTGATAGAGCAACACTCTTTTTGAGCATACTTGGTAATGATGGCCTCGTTGGAACTGACAGAGATAGCATAGAGTTTCTATTTGGTTCCCTGGAGGCCCCTCTTGTCAACATGGAGACAAGTCTGAAAAACTATGTGAGCTTCCCATATTCTCGTTTTCTACTCTGTAAATACTCTTGGGACGTCAGTTATATATCTTTGATTCTGCAGGAGCCCTCTGAAGAAGCTTTTGATGTTGACTCTGTGCCTAAGGAAGTCAAATCGCAGCCACTTGCAGAAAAGAAAGCCAAGGGTAAAAAGCCCACTGGTCTCGGTGCTCCACCACCTGCACCTGTTTCTGGTTTTGATGCTTATGAAAGACTTCTATCATCCATTCCAGAGTTTGCTACCTTTGGCAAACTTTTCAAGGTTTGTATAAGAGTTTTCTGCACATCACTTCTCTGTTTAGTATACTTTTATTTACTCATCTTGATTGGTCAAACGTGTTTCATTCTCAGTCTTCTTCACCTGTGGAGCTAACTGAAGCAGAAACAGAATACTCAGTCAATGTTGTAAAGCATATCTTCGAGAGGCACGTTGTGTTTCAGTATAACTGCACAAACACAGTACCAGAGCAATTGTTGGAGAGGGTAATAAGCATGATGATGTACCACATGATCGATTAATTGGATGCAACTAAAAAGCCATTGTTTGTTGACGATTCCAATCCTCCTCCCTTGTTTTGTAGGTCAATGTCATTGTAGATGCTTCAGAAGCAGAGGAGTTCAGTGAATTATCTTCTAAACCACTAAACTCGCTCCCTTACGATTCCCCTGGTCAGGCCTTTGTGGCGTTTGAGAAGCCAGGAGGAGTCCCTGCTGTTGGAAAGTTCTCAAACACATTGACTTTCATTGTTAAGGAGGTACGTTCATACCTGCTTGATAAGCTTTCTCTTTCATCCACTTTTAGTGGACTGACTACTAAGTAATCACATGATCGCTGTTCTTGACATGGATTTGAGCAGATTGAACAAAGCACAGGTGAACCATTGGATGATGGTGTGGAAGATGAGTACCAGCTCGAGGACCTTGAGGTTGTCCCTGCTGACTACATGGTGAATGTCGGTGTCTCCAATTTCAGGAATGCATGGGAAAACATGGGCGAGGAAAACGAGCTTGTAGATGAGTATGGGCTTGGCCCAAGAGACAGCTTAGGGGAAGCTGTAAAAGCTGTAATTGATCTTCTTGGCATGCAGTCTTGTGAGGTTAGCTGTGCTTCTCCCTACTTTAATACTTTTTTCTCTTTAGCATCATTGAAGTTCTCGCCTTGTCGTTCTTAAGTCATTATTTTCGGGGTTTTGGGTTCAGGGGACGGAGACGGTTGCGAGCAATGCTAGGTCACACACAAGTTTACTATCAGGTTTGTACATAGGGAACGTTAAAGTGTTGGTGAAGGCACAGTTTGGAATGGACAGCTCAAAGGAAATTGTAATGAAACTGGCTGTTCGAGCAGAGGATCCATCTGTCAGCGATGCGATTCACGCACTTGTTGCCAACGGCTAAACTAAGTGTTCTTGCTAGAGAAAGACATGAGAATTTATAACTATTTTCGCTCAGGTTCGCAGGGATCTTTTCCTTTCGCTTTTGGTCTTTAAAAGTGCTTCTTATTGTCATTTTTCTAAACATTTTTTTGGGTTTGCTACATTTTACCATTAGTATAGATTTACCATTAGTATAAATTTGAGGATCAGTTATTGATCGTTTCTTCTTTTGATGATTCACACAAGTTTGTTTAATCATACGGTACAAGCATACTAAAAAATAGTAAATTACTCAATCGATTCAGTTGCTGAAATATATTTCATAACTAAAAGATTCACTTACACAGTTACACTTTTACAATTATCAACAAACAAACCACAACAGACCTTCATTTCAATTTAGCAAGCATGATTAACTTTATTTCATCAGTGTTTCCAGATCCGACCCGGATCCATGGTTGGACCGGTAAATCCGGTGACCAAGTCACTAATCCGGTTTGGGTACAATGCTAAAATCCGCCAATTTCAAACCCGGTAAACCCAGCAAAATCTGCGACCCGGAATAACTGGTTAAACCGGTCATGTTTGAAAATGTTGATTAAACTTTCTACTTTTTTTTAATAATTGTATATAATATATTAGATAAAATATGTTATTTGAATATTTGTAATCTTTTAGATTTTGACAAAGATTTCACTATGCCGCTCGGAAAAAAATAAGCAGAATAATGATTAAAATAACAAAAAATTATTGATGTAATGCATTATTAATTTATTTAATCATTGAAAATTTTATATTTTCTTGATTTAATTTAGATTTAGAATGTTTATCCTCTTATGATTATTGTTTGACATTATAATTTTAAACATGGATTGATTTTTAAATTTTTTATATTTATAACATTTATATATATATATGATATATAAAAGTTCATTAATTTATTGACCCGCGATCAACCGGCTAACCTGGTGACCCGGAAGGTAGTCCGGTTCGCAGTCCGGGTCGGGTTAAAAAACAAATCAATTTAGCAAAACAAACCAAAAACCAATGAATAAGGCAACTGCTACATAATTATCAAGTAGGGAAAAGGAAAGAAAACAGAAATGAAGATGATAAAGAGAGGCAAATACAGAGAAATGAAGCATTCTGATCCATTCTTCTCCTTTGAAGTCACATATTTATTCATTTCTCCTCTTATGCTTCCATCTTCTGCTCTTGGGTAGACGCAACTGTTATAACCTAAAAACAGGAAAGCCAAAATAAATAAATGAAACATTAGTGTATGATTAGAAGAAAATGTAAGAGTCTTGTTAATACATCTTTAATGCAATCAAGTTTTAGATATTGGGGATGTGTAATATTAAAAGCAGGAAAGCCAAAATAATGAAAGAAATTATAGTGTGTGATTAGAAGAAAAATGTAAGAGACTCTATTTTTGAAAGTCTTAAAATACTTTTAAATCTAATCAAGTTTTAGAATAGGAGATGTGTAACATCTTTAACTTGCACTCTTAATGTACAAGTACAACATGAAAACCGTAGATAAGTAAATATCAAACTAATCTAATACCATGTTCCTCCCATATGTGACTCTACCCAAACACACATATAAGTTCAGTTCCAATACAAGAGTACAAATGTAAATTTATTAGTTTCTCTAGCAAAATGTATCAAGGAGAAATTAGAGGAACTCTAGCTAGATATATAAATACATAACGTACAATATATCATGTTGGAATTGGATAATATGCTAATCTACCTATCACTCATGAAAGGTGGCATTTGGTTAGATTTGGTATGATCTATTAATGTAGGATTATTGGGGTTATGAGTTTTTCTTATTAGTCCTTGACTTCTTGTAATGGATCACATGTAGGATGACTCAAAAATCTAATAAACTCATGAATGTATCTAATATCAGATTAGAATTTATGGCTTTTGTGAACCATAAAAGAAGATATTGACTGTCACAGTCTCTTAGTAAGATTTGTTTCCACCAAATGCAAACTTGCCAACTAATGATTTTAGAAGAAGTAGGATATAAAGGATGAAGAGGAAAATAACTTACTAGGGTTATCAGAAGTGATCCTCGCGGTTTTAGAGAAATCGCAATCCGTAGGGTTTTCAAGAGATTTTTGGAAATAGAGATTCATGGCATAAGCTGTATGAGAGACGAGATTGTTAGGCTCGAAACAAACCCCTCCTGGCATTATTGGGCCACAATCGATTCCCTGCCCACAAACCCAATCTAGACTATCTTGCAACTGCTCTTCAGTCGCATCATCCTTTGGCACACACCATCCTATGGATGTGGCTTCTCCCAACGGTGGAGATTGTGACGTCTACTATCAATTAATGCACACAATATTCCATTAGAAATAGTTAAAAATCTCAGATATAAGCAATTTATGGTGGTTTGAGTGGTTGAAATATTTCATTGCGGCTTCAATTATGGTTTCCTTATTTCGCAAGAATATCCGGTTTTTCGCACGCGGCAGAGAGATTAATGTGGATGCCAGTCCAATATTCCACGGTTATATATATATATATATATATATATATATAAGAATCTTATAAAATTAAATCATTGGTTATCGTATCTCAATTAGTACCTGACTACTACTAGTTTTAGTGAGGCCAATGTCGTAGGCCATAGAAAGATCAGGCTTGAAAAGGCCAAAAGAACGCTCAAAGGAAGGACCAGGCTTGAGATTCTCATCAAAGAGAGCAAAAATGTAAGTGTCGATGGATTTGCCGGGCATGAGCGGACTCCCAACCATGGACCTCAAGTGAGCAATGAGGTTTCCATTGTAAGCCTTAGCATTCTCAACACTCGGACCCACCTCGTTGCTGTCACCGGTCGATGGCCAACCTGTTTCGGCCACCACCACTTCCACTTTCCCGAATCCCATCGATTTCAATGCTGACTGCACCGCATCAACCTAGGCAAAACCACATGTTTGTATCAGTATAAAGTGTGTGCAAATGGTGGTTCTATCTTTACTATAATGAGATTATTTGATTCTTTCAAAGTGGAAATGTAGAGAGAGAGACAAGTTCCTCACTACAAAATCTATTGCCAATATTTTGTGGGATAAAGTTATTACTAATAATTAAATAAAATTTCCAACGTTCAACTACAGACTTTTCACATGATTTACAATCATTATATAATTACAATAAATAATTGAAGATCTCGGTGCAACAATATATTAGAATAATTAAATGAACCATACGTTGTTTGCCGACCCAAAAAATAAACTAATAATAATCATACCTTGAGACTGAGACCAAATAAACAAATGCATTGCTGTTAATTTGATTAATAATTATTAATATATCATGACATTTGTGTTGGATTGTGAATATTAGATGATCTTAAACGGTCTACCAAATTCAAAACAACCAACACCTACCTACTTTACAGTTTAAACAGAAACTTCAAGAAAATGTTTATAGTAATCAAATTATAACGTTATAATAATATCGCATTAATTAATTTTCTATTGACTCTAATTTATTTAGTACAGAACCGACCCGTGAGAGTTTATATATTACAACTGTAATTAATCACCTGAGCATCGAACATGTTCATGTACTTGATTCCAGTGTTAGAGTCGACCCGTCCAGGGTTAGGCTGGAAAAGGCAAAACGCTAGGGTTTCGGGTCTCGGATCGCTCTGGTACGCAAAGAACGGGTACGGGTTGATGGCGAAAGGCGACCCGGTATCGCTAAGAAACTGTAGAATACCCTTTAAACCAGCCTGATAACTGGGAGCAAACGAACCGGCTGATGGCGGTTCAGAGTTGCCTAGCACCGTCATTGCATGGACCGTAGACACCTTGATTTTTCCTCCTAGTGAAACCGCCTCGAGGGCCTTTTGCACATTTTGCATCGCCGGGAGAAGTTGGTTTACTAGATTCAGGTCATTAGACAACAGTACCTGCATCAACGAGGAGACATTTTAACTTAAATAATACATTTCTATTGGTTGTTTAAGTCGAAGGAACAGAGTTTTAAAAAAAACATCAACAAAACAAACTCTTGAAAAGCGGGCTGAATACGTGAAAGATTTAGAGATTTTTCTCAAGAAATTCAATGAAAGTTGTGGGATATATATAATTTTGATTGAGAGGAGGAGTCACCTCATTGCCAACATTGATGAGAATGATGTTGGAGGCAGGATAGAAAGGGAGTACGTTGGAATTGATCCATTGAGAGGCGATGCTGAGATCAGATGCAATAGACGGGAGATCGCCATTGGCTACTCCGATGACGATACCAATGCCAGTGCCCGCCAAGGATTTGATGATGGAGGGATCGGCATTGTATAGCCTCACTTTCTGGATGGAGGTGGATTGGAGGAGTTTGGCCGTTTCAGACGGTGGCGGGAGGTTGTCGGCGAGTAAGCCGTAGTTTACTCCGATAAACGACTGTGCATTTGACGGCAAAACAGAGAAGAGAATGAGGATGAAAAAGAAGAAGATGGAGAGAGCCATGGAAGCAGAGAAATGTGGAGGAAGTGAGATTTGAAAATATAGAATAGTAATTAAGAGGATGGTTAGGTTAGTGTAAGGTAAGAAGACATACAGTATTATAAATTAATTAGTTAATGAAATGAAGCTGATTATTACAGAATCCCAAAGCTCACTTGTGCTTATTTTACTACAACAACACACGTGATGATTTCTTTCCCTGGGTTTCCCCGTCTTTTAAAGTTATTAAAGGAGATTTCGTTCAATTTTGGCTGTGATCGGTATGGAAAATGTTAAAATTTTAAAATTTCATACTACTCTGTGTTTTACCAAAAAAATTACTAATCATAGTAACTACTAACTAAGCAGAAAAACATTTCTATCACTCGAAGTAAAACTTTTTAATTTATTTTTTTGTAGAGGAAAAAATTATTCTCGTCTTCACTTTTAATCTTTTCTTATTTATTTCTTCTTTCTTCCTCTCAATTACTCTAAAATATACCAATCAGATTCGGTAAAAATTAAATTTTAATATCCCTTATATATTAAAAGAGAGTTGTTGTTGGTGATGTGGCAAGCTAACATTGTTTCTCATCTGTTTTTTTTTAATTCTATTTGTACTCATTTCCAAACACGTTTATTTCTAAATATTACATGTTACCTATTTCGATAATCCTAACTCCAATTGTCAAACACATTTGAATATTCTTAAACTTGTCAAAAACAATTATTTTAAAAAAATATATAATATTGAATCTTACATTTAAATCTGAACAAAAAAAACTTATATATTAAATGAGAAACTTATGAATTTATTTATTATATGTGGGTGATTACCTAGTTATATGTAAATGAGAAGATTTTTAAGAAAAATAAAATTTAATTTGTACTTTATTACATAGTATATCATTATTTTTTTCATATACCCTGTCATTATTCTAAATTATTTAAAATTTTAAAAAAGGTATAATTACATGCATAATCTAAAATCTACTACATATTTTTACAAAAACAATTGCCAAGCTTTTTTTCATTTGATTCACTAATTTCGTTTTAATTTATCATTTTAATGAGTTTTTAAAAATTGTTGACACTTTAAATAAGAAAAAAAAAATTAGATATGAGATTCAGTGTAACAAAAATTAAGTTTAAAAGTGTCTGTCATTTAAGTATTAATTATCATGAAAAAACTTACACATATTTTTAATAAAAAATACATTAAATGTTTTAAAATATTGAGACTAAACATAAAATAATAACTATGTTATTACATTTATATTTATATAATCATATCTCTTTCTCCAAGACAATACAAAATATTCAGTAATTACACTTCAGAAGTATAAATTTCATATTTTAAATATATATATATAAAATATAAAATGTTACAAAATTTCCAGTTTTACTCTATAATATAGTTAATAACATATGGTCTCACAGTTTTATTCATATCGTCCAAATTATATTGTAACCACGATTTAAAATGATATTTTATCATGGGAAAATTACCTCGCTTACAATGAGAAACAACATCTACGGGCTTTGTAAAGTTGAAATGATGACTATAACAAGATATGGAGATAGGCGGAGGATTTGCTCATTTTATAATTCTTTCCGGAGAACCTATAAGAGATAAGACTTAATCTTGAGAAAAATGACATTTTAAGCTATGTTATACCACCTCTGGAAGGAGCGCAATGCAAGACGTCATAAAAAAATGGGCAATTGCAGATCAATCTTACTCATAGCATCAACAAAGCTATCCAAAACCGTATATCTTCACTTGATTACCACAGACAACACAAGCTCGAAGGACTAATGCGGAGATGGTTTGCCACTCGCACGCTTCATCACTAATGGCTCTGTTTTATGAGGAAGAGGCTATGTTCTTTCCAAATTTTTCATTTATCCCAAAGTTATTCGTCCTATAGCTTAAATCATTCTAGTCGCATGTTCTTTCATTTTCTGTTTGTGTAAACCTTTTGTTGATCAGTTAATTTAAAATTTCAAAAAAAAAAGTTATAAGCAATATATATAAATATATATATATATATATATATATATATATATATTTTTAAGTATTTTACTCTAATTTTTTATCATCTATTTTCTAGTAAAGTAGTCTTATAGCTCATTACTAGTTCTGCCAACATAAACCACACACCTAATAAATATATTCTACACGTATTCAGGTCAACATTTTAAACTACCGCAAGAAAAATATTAACAAGATACAAATGATCTTTACCCAAAAAAAATATACAAAGGCAATGGTTGTCCAAAAAACGCTGCGTATCGGACGGTGCGTAACAACATTTTGGTAAGCAGAAGTTCGGACTGGAGTATGCAGCAGACAAGGTATGCACTTGATCACGATGTGCGTACAGCTGAACTAATACATACCAAAATAAAACCAAATACAAATCAAAATAAATACAAAATATGTCTAAAAATATATCTTAAAAATACAAATTAAAATCTGTTATTTTGATTTTCCCATAACATATTGGCAATACTTTCTCGGATGTTTGTCATATATTGTCTATCTTCTCTTTCGGCTTCCTCTACCTCATTTGAATCATTTTGATCGTCTTCAATTTGCACTTCTGAAGAATCTTCAAAAAAATCTGGATCTGAAAAATTTGAAACTCTAATAAAGTTGTGGAGTCCCATCGTCGCGAGAATTATTTTCTTCTACACCTCCAAACCATATCTAGGATCATCTCGAAGAATCCTCCACTTCCTCTTACATACTCCAAAAGTTCGTTCTATAACAGAACGTAAAGATGCATGACACCTGTTAAATAACTCTTCCTCATTCCTTGGCGGAGGACCATTGTTGAACTGTGACAAGTGATATCTCACAACCCGATTTCGTGATGACCTGTAGGAAGCTAGAAAACCTTGCTTGTTTGGATATCCTGAATCTACCACATAATATTTTTCTCCAGGAGGCAATGGAAATTGAGGATCACCATCTTGCGCGAGTGAGAGCACTC
Organism: Boechera stricta; assembly: GCA_018361395.1. Lineage (NCBI taxonomy): Eukaryota > Viridiplantae > Streptophyta > Magnoliopsida > Brassicales > Brassicaceae > Boechera > Boechera stricta. The sequence goes on from CM031542.1 coordinate 7,788,630, forward strand.
TTGGGTCGTGACATGAACGTGGTGCTCCATTCCAAACGTATGTGAATAACATATTCATATCACAAATCGCCATTATGTTGAAACTTGTTCTATCATGACGACTCTAATACATGGCTTGCAATTCAGTCTTGACTTTAACACATACGTGAGTGTCATCCATTGCCCCAACAAATCCACTAAAAAAAGGCCAATATCGTCGATCCGCTTGGAGATGTTGAGGAATCATGCGTAGTTCTTTTATCGTAGGCGTCTTTATGTAATCAAAGGCAAGCAACTCGGCAGCTCTCAACACTTCACTAAATTTTCTCTTTACAGTCTTTTGATTACGTACAAATCGTAAACCAATATCGCGTTGAACTTCATTATGCCCACATACTCGAAGAAACATAGCTACACTCTCCTCAACACTAACATTCAGTGTAGGTTGTAACCCATAATTCTGATTTAGAATGTTGCATAGTTCTGTAAAAGCGGCAAATGATATTCTCAATAGTTGGAGACATGCACCACTGTCACTTTGAATACGATCTCGGAGATTCTGCCACCCTAATCCTTGACCTGACTGATATGGTCCTCTGTTGAAATGTCCCTCATAATAATCCAGTGTAGGTTATAAATAAATCTTCCATTTGCTCATTTTCTAATGTCCATAACTCAATTATTTCTGCATCAGATAAATTGTGAAGTCCTTGTGATTGTAACTCACAAATCCTAAAAACCTGAAAATACACCAAAATAAAAATAACATTAATTTCACAAAAATAATTCAAACACAACACATCAATTTCACAAAAATAATTCAAACATTAGTCATCAGTTTTCACAAAGATAATTCAAACACATCATCAATTTCACAAAAACAATTCAAACACAAAACATCAATTTTTCCAAAAATAATTTAAACATTAGTCATCATTCTTAATCTTCGTCTTCGTATTCGTCTTCGTCTTCATCTTCATCTTCATGGTTTGTCTTGAAAGAGAGCTTGACGAGTTGGAACATAAGGATGCTCAGATGTAGATGGCTCGTTTCGTCCAGAGATTCTTTATGAAAGTCTCTTATGGTCGACATGGTCTCTTGGACGGTTGATTCAAAGTTTTGCTTTTTACGAGGTCCTCGTGATCCACTAGATCCTCGTGATCCACTCCCTCGAAGTGACCCACTTCTAACAGTAGAATATGGAGCGCTTCTTGAATTTTGTCTCCCTCTACATTCAGGTACTTGAGATGCTTCACCTTCACGTGTGAATTGATATGAAGGTTGTGAATCATCATAGATGTTCACACGATACACCTCATTCTCTTGTTGAGTCTCACTCACTTCACTAGGCCCCACATCAGCATTATTGTATCCACTATCTGTATCTCCTATATCAACTGCATCCTCTTCATTCTCAGTCATTAGTTTTTCTCTTCTTTGTCGCACTGAATGTTGACGTTGAGAACCCACATCAAGATTTGCAAAACACACGCGCATGATTTTCCAAAACTTAGGAGGTTCTCGTTGAAAACGTCTCACTTTATCATTTTCCTACAAACGAAAACAGAGAAATAAATAAATAAGTTATATAAGCAACAACAAATAAGTTTATAATTAATGGGTAAAAAGTAGAAACAACAACAAAACTGAACTATCTTGCCGGAACAGAGTTTCAAAATGTCAACTGTGTTTAATTTCATAAAAGAGGATATTTACATACGTTTATAATTAATGGCTAAAAAGTAGAAAGTTAAATACCTTTATACGATCAGCCCACCACTCATCTGAAGCTTCAATTCTTCCTACCAAAATACCAGTCTTGCCTTGTAAAAAGATCCATATTTTGTATTGTTTTTTCCATTCATCCAATTTCCCTCTTAATTCATTCCACTTCATGTTTTCATTGAATTTTTCGTTGAATTTTCGAATAATATGTGTTCTTCCTGCTTGTCCCGGATCTTTAAACATGTAATTATTTGTAGCTAATGCTTCATCATATAATTCAATCAAAGTTTTTTCTTCTTCAGGAGTATATCTTCTATCAGGTTTTTTCTATAATAAATTCAATAAATTTTTAAAAAATTGTTAACTACAGTTGGAGATAATCTACATGAAAATTAGAAGAATACTTAAGACATTAAAAATTAAAAATAAACATGGAATAATTTAAAATAAAGGTAGAATATATAAAAATTACTCTTCTACGTATAGGAGGAGGATCCATGTTGGTATTTCTTGGTGAAGGAGGATCCATTCTACCCCTTGATTTTGATGAAGATATGAATAAAACTGTATGAAAGAAGTGTTATTGGAAGAGAGAAAAGAGATAAACTTTCTTATAGATAATTGTATGAAAGAAGCTATTTTGGAAGAGAGAAAAAGATGTATGATTTAAAGAGAGAGAGAGAGAGGAGATATTTTTTTTGTTTTTATGTGAGAATCTTATCTAAATGATAGCACACTTTTATCCAATAAAAATCAACTATAGAAGGTAAAGAAACACAGTAGTATCCAATCAGAAATCACTACAAGGATTGAAGTAAAAAAAAAAAAGGTTTGAGCGATAAGGAGCTTTTAAGGTGTAGACTAAAAAAGTCGGACCAATAGTGTAAATAGACGGTATGGAGTACTCTATTTTGAATCGGACTGGTACGCAATAATTTTGTCCGAAACAGTGCGGACTAATCTGATTTTATGAATGGCTAAATAAATGCGGACTATTCTGACTTTGGTCCGATCTGCAGCGTAATGAATAACCATTCAAGGCCTAAATCAACATTGACTTAGGTAGACGTTGTTAGTCAACTGTTAGTGTTCGCCAAATCAGATGTCACGGTAGCAAGCAAATGAGATTTTTCACATCCGATTATGTCAGATCATTACAAAACAATTTAAAACGGACGTTGGCTTGGCAGAGGAGATATCCCAGAAAATCCAAACTAAAGCTAAACCATATTTTTACTTTTGGTTTTATTCGATTAAAAGCAAATCAAATTAGAACAAAACTTAAGAAATTAAATTTATTTTATAAATTTCTCAAATCTAACTACAAAACAAAGATTCAAACCAAACCAACCATATATAATACTTCCATTTAAATTATAATACGATTAAACCAGATCATTTACATCCATAGAAAATTATCCAGAAAAAAAAAAAGAAATAGATAATCTCATTTAAATAAACATGAACAGATTTCAAATATTTTCAGGTTGGATAACAAACCCATATCAGTAAAAGTGAAGCTAAAAATAAAATAAAAATACTCAAACAACTACAAATTGATTCAGATTATATAGATATAAATAAAATTCGTTCCTATCAAAGGTTCTATGGTCTAGCGGTTAGGACATTGGACTCTGAATCCAGTAACCCGAGTTCAATTCTCGGTAGAACCTTTTCTTTTTCATTATTATTATTATCTTACCTTTTACTTTCCCAATATTATTCCAAGCTTCCCACGTGCGAATGAAATAGTCAATAGTCATATAGATTCACACGTACGAAATGAGATCCAACAAAAAGAAGTAAAAATGGAACTGAAACAAATGTAAACGAACCCAACATTCCCTTGTTTTCTGGTCTTTCAATAAGAAAGAAACCAAAACCAAAACCCAATCTCCAAGAATTACAATTTACAAAATCAACGTTAAACCAAAAAGCAAGATCAAGAAGGAAAAAAAAAGAAACAAAAACAAAGAGTGAACTACAATTCTAACTCCACCAATCCTAACCCCCAAAAAAAAAAAGACAAAAACAAAGAAAAACAAATCCTCCCTTCTAACATAATGCTACCTTTGAGGACTCTCTTTGCCTCTGTTATTATCGACACAAAGAATCGATGAAACGAATCATAAATTATCCTCTACTACTCCGTAAGCAGCAGGTTCCGGCACAATCTCACTAGATTGCCGTCTTCTTGACGATGAATTCCCATTGTTGTTGTTGTTATTGTTCCTTCCGCTACTCCCTTGCGACCCCGAGTTTCTCAAACCATTCCCACCACCACCACCACTTGTTGCTCCTGCTTGAACTGCTGTTACATCCGATGCACTCTGCCTCCAGCTCCCGAATATGGCAGCGTTCCAAGACCCTCTCGATGAGTTTGTTCTTAACCGGGAAGAACCTGAACCTGAGTTGGTATCTTCTCTCACTACTTTCAGTGGGTTCTCAAGTGCGTTCACAATGTGTCTCATTAATGGTCGTCTTGTTGGTTTTGGGTTTAGGCATGATTTTGCAATGATAGCCATTGCCCATACTTCTTCCAGAAGGTCCTCGTCCACCATTAATGACGGGTCTAAGATCTTGGTTACTAGTTCCTTCTCGTTTGTACTGATGTATGGCAAAGCTTCTTCCATGTACTCTTTTGCAAGTGAGTTGTCTGGCGAGCTGATCCCGAGCTTCCCCGTTACTAGCTCAAGTAACACTTTGCCAAAGCAATAGATATCATAGGAACATGTTGCATTTGCTGCGCCTGATGAGAAAAAATCAATCAGATGTCTTCAAAAATCCCTAAACTTATCAGTTAATTTTACAAAGCAATATATTTGGTTCAGATCCTAAATTACAAGTCCGCTTTGATACACAGCCTAATAACTTAAGGTTCTATTAGACAAGGAGCAATTAAACTGTTACACACAGGTATACTCCAAAAAAAGATAAGATTTAAACGAAGTGTATATCGTGATGAAAGTTTTATGATCCAAAGTGTATACCTGAAGAGGATGGTTCAGTTGATCTGCAAGGATGTGAAAAAAAAAGGGAGAAGCATTAGTAAAAACTTGAAAACGCTTTCTAAAAAGTTGTAGTGCCACGACAAATACAGAGTCTGATTAGGCAATCTAAGTAAGCAAAAAAGCCCCAGAAGGTAGTTAATGTCATAAGCACTTACTGTGGTAACCGAAGTAAACGAGAAATCCTGCTTTGATAAGCATCACCTTGAGCATATGCCTCGCTTAGGCTTCCCAGACGTACCTCAAATTTATCATCCAGAAGTATACTACTTGCTTGTACATCCCTATGTAACATTGAACACACATGAATACTCTCACTTTTGTGCTTACTAGGCAATAGAGCAACAAGTAATTTAGGAGCGGGTAATATCAAAGGGCTTCTCCATCTATGAAACTAAGCACTAACAATCCATGAATAGATCTTACTTTCAATGAACATGAAAGATTATATGATACTAGAAACAGAATCAAAAATTTACATCCTTGAAGGATTATAACTTAGCGAAGTCTTATCAGATGTAAATTCTTCACTTCTGGTTCACAAATGCTACATATTACTATATATCAATCGGGCTTTGTTATGTCAATGCTTTCAACAGAATCTAGAGTTTATTACGAGAAGCTGAGCAGGAGAATAGTACCTATGAACTAGAGGTGGCGAACACTCATGATGCAAATAAGATAGTCCCTCAGCTGCACCAAGAGCAATCTTCAACCTTGTTATCCAATCCAAAGACTTCAATCCATCACCTTCGTTGTCGGATTTCCTGAACAAAGCGCTAGCCAAATCACCGTTTCTCATATACTTGTAGACCAGGAACTTTTGGCTCTCATTCTCCAAGCAGTGTCCAAGAAAGGGAACCAGCCTCTGGTGTCCAGCCTTACTGAACAACTCCAGTTCTGATATATAGCCTTCACTTTTACTTTCCTGCACATCAATCTTTTTTATAACAATGGGTGTACCATTTTCCAAGAAACCACGAAATAAATTCCCAGAATGGCCACGTTTTATCAAATTGGCATCACCGAATTCCTCTGTTGCCTGGAGCAGCTGCTCATATGAAAATGCATTTCCAAGACGTGACAAATCAAAGGTCTGTGCTCCTTTAGGTGGTTGTTGTGAAGCTTCCCCGGCAGGCTTAGGCCTGTCAACATTTCCTCTTTGGGCCGTTCTGCGTCTTTGGCGTATGCATAAAACCAGAAGAATTGGCAAGATAAAAAAAATCAGAATAAAACCAATTCCACCAGCCACTGCTGCCAATATGATTACTGTTCTGTGGCTTATCCCTGAAGAAGCATTTTGTGATGTAGGTTGTGTAGAATTGGGACGTCCGAAATCATCAAAATCTAATCCTCTAGATTTATAGAATGCTGCACAAATTGCTGACGGCTTCTGTCTCTTCTCATTTTGAAGGCAATTGCTGGTAGCAGACACATTTTTCCCGACCACATAATCCGGAAGCTTACCTTCGAAATAATTACCAGAGAGGTCTATTCTCCTGAACCTTCTAAGAATCGGTGTGAGCTCTCCATAGAATGTGTTCGATGAGATATCAACCATTGCAGCTATCTGGTTTGTATCAGAACTAGAATTTGGCAGCATTCCTGTGAAGTTGTTCTTAGCAATGTCAAGAATCCACAATTTGGGCAGCGACCAACACAGATCAGGTAGACTACCGGAGAAACCATTTTCCCTCAAAACTAAAGTTTGCAGTTGGCTCTCAGCACTAAACAAATCTACTGGTAAAGTTCCACTCAACAGGTTATCGCCAATCGCCATTAGCTGCAAATTCCCTAACTTTCTCAACTCCTGAGGAACAGACCCAGACAATGAATTGATGCTGAGATCAAGGTCAACCAGATTGACAAGATCACCGAGCTCTGAAGGAATCGGAGACGAGAAACTATTGCTTGAAAAATTCAGATGAAGAAGCTTCGATAACGTTCCTAAACCAGGAGGGATCGGCCCAGTAAGGTAATTAGAAGAAACATCAAGAGTCAACAGATTCTTCAGAGAGCTAAAAGATGGAGGAAGAGTCCCAGTGAGTGAATTCCTAGAGAGATCAAGCTCTGATAGATTCGACAACTGCCCCAAACTGCTGGGAACTAAACTTGTAAGACTGTTCTGAGACAGATTCAAAGTCCTCAAACTAGTGAGATTACCAAGAGTAAAAGGAACAACACCACTAACAGAGCAAGAACTAAGATCCAACACTTGCAATGTCAACAAACTAACACCAAACCACTCAGGAATACTCCCAGGAAGTGCTAATCCAGACGCATTAAAATACTCCAAACGAGTAAGATTACGAAGAGGATCAACAGCAAATTGTGGGTTTTGCTTACCAATTCTTGTTCTCTTGAACCCTGAAATATTGATCCCAATAATACTACCATTCTCACATTGTATCCCTCTCCAAACACCACAAGGATCACCTTTAATTGGCCAATCGGTTCCTCTTAACCCTAAAGAAGACCTGAGATTAAGCAAAGTGAGTCTCTCACTAAATCGAGTCCGTGTTTGCCCAACAACAACACAGTCAAACAGTACCAAACACAACAACAACACAAAACCCAATGCGCTTCTTCTTTGATCAACCATTGCTTATCAAACTCAATCCAACGACCCATCGACACTCATCACTCACTACACAAACCCCCCAGAGAAAGACACGATTTTTTCAGGATTTAAGCAAATACCGAATTCAACCCTAATAAAAATCACGTCTTTCGATCTTTAGAGATGACGAAAGAGACAGATATCGAACTGGGTTTGCTCTGTTTCTGGATCCAAATACAGCTCCTACCTTCACAGACATTTAAGCACCTCTCTTTCTTTCTCTCTCTTCTCTCTCTAAATCCTAATTTATGATGATAAAAAAAAAGAAGTAGAAAAATTCACTAATCCTTAAAATCAGACAAAACACAAAAGTGATTGTTGTGTGTGAAAAAATCTTTAGAGAGAGAGAGGAAGAAGATGGAGATTGTTGAGAAAACAACTGTAGACTGTGACACTCCTCTCTCTGGTCTTTGCAAGAAACTTCGAAATTAAAAAATATTAATACAAATCTGATTATTTATTAATTTTGAAATTTGATTAAATTAAAACTTAGTGTGGGGTAAAGTGACGTCGTTTTAATGTTTGGTTTGACTTTCTCGGTAATCCCGCCATAAGCCAGCTAAGCTGCTACGGCAATTACTATTCCTATAAAAGGTTGGAAACAAAAGTTCCTTTTTTCTCTTTCTTTATTTCCTTTTTTTGTTTTTTAATTATCTCTATATTTAATGTTTTGGATATTTAGGGAATAATATATACCCATGTTCATTCACCATTCTTGGCTGAATGAGGTAATATATATCTATTTGATTTTTGAATATCAAAGTAAATATTCGTTGATGTCAAAAAGGAAAACAACAAAGAAAAGAGAGTAAATATTTTGTTTTGACTATTTCCAAAAAAGTGCTTTGTTTTCTTCTTTTCTCTGATAAAATTTGTAAAGATATTAAATTTTTTTTTCTTCTAATAAGATTATACCACAACAAATTGTTTAAAATATTTATTAATCTCTGAAAATTTGCACTATCATATTTTAGAGCATTTTATCAAAATTGATCATGCCTACTTCACTTGGATGGTAACTACCAACACGATTATGATGTAGTACAATTAATAACTACGTTTTTTTTTACAAAGTGGTTAAAAGTTTTTAGATATGAAAAATATGATTAGACGAAAAAATATTCAAAAATGATAAAAAAAATAGCGGTATAAAAATATAACTATAGTTGGATAGATATATATATATATATATATATGTATATTATATATATATATAGATAAATATGACCAATCTATTTTTCTATGAAACCTCTCCTTCTCATATCACATTTCTGCCTTGATCACTGACGAGCCATAGATTATGAATCCTGGTAATCGCTTATTGGGCTAAAACGATTTCAAGAAGACATGAACCAGTTAAATCTTGAAACATATTGGTAGTCGATGATAATGTAATTAAGGAAGTAAAAAAAAGACGCTTCTATGTCAAATTTGCATACACAACTACTTTCACATATGCTTTTCGTGAATCACGTTGCATCTCTAAAACATGCATGCATTCTTGACATCAAGAGAGAAGAGAAGATTATATGTACCTTTTCAGCGCACAGACTCCATTCTCCAATAATAGCTCTTAACCATTTATCTCTGCCACATACTGTTTTGAGTTTCAAAACAAAAGATGATGAGTATCACATATCCTAAAAAAATAAACCCTTGCAAATTGTTGGATGCAAAAGATTTCATGGAATGTATGTTTTGTTCTAATTTTCATGTTTCTTTATCAGAAAGTGTTTCGTAATTCTTGATCACGAGTTGTTGCCAAAAGATGCACCAAATCAACCTAAAAGTATGATATTTATCAGTTGTGAAACTAAAAAGTGGAAAGAAACTAATGGAAGGAAATACATGGATTTAGAGAAAATTATCAAAAAAAGTGCATCAAGAATTAAAGTTCTATTAAAAATAAGTCATCAATAGAGTAGTTTAAACCTGAGGCGTGCTACTACCATTGAATTCTTCATATCCGTTATTTTTACAAATACGTTGGCGTTCTTAATCTGGGAACATGGATGAAACTGGAAGCACCATATGAAGTGTAAGAATCGAGGGGATTGAAACGACGGTTAATAAACAGATAAATTTTGTTCTTACAATTTGATAGTGTTTCATATCCTACAATTGCATATCCTCTATATATTAATTGAGAATCATTTTAACGAAATAACCTTATTTTTACGTGGAATATTACAGCACTGTCACGCTGACGTGTCATCATCAAAGTGATTCTCGGGCAATATATTTTATAGAACATTAATTACTAGACTAATTACATAATATGACATTAGATCAATTATATATAAACTGTATTTTAAGGATTATAATCTTACCTAAATTAACTTTATTTATTTATGCAAAATCGAGTAAGTAAATATTCCACAAAATAATAGCTAGAGTGATTCCCAGAAAATAGATATTATAAGACATTAATTACTATACTAATTACATAATATGTCATTAGATCAATCATATATATACTGTCTTTATTTTAAATATTATAATCTTACCTAAATTATCTTTATTTATTTATGAAAAATCGAGTAAGTAAATATTCCATAAAATTATAGTATATTGTATTGTTTACTAAATTTTATTTTAAAACAAATATTGTTTTAACTAAATAATTAATTGGTAACATAAATATGTAAAAACCTTAATTTTAGTTTTTAATTATTTATACAATAATATACTATTAAAATATTTAGAAATGTTTATTTAATTTATTAATTTTCTCAAAAATCTTATAAATATCTTATCCCGCATATAACGCGGGAATCACCTAGTAAAATTTTATAACCGTTCCTATTACTATTGCTTCCGTAAAAAATAGTTTCTCTAACTCAAGTTATTGAAGTCATAATTGAGAATATCTGTCACAAGAGAGATTGAATGAAATATGGCAATTGAGAATATTTTTTTGGAAAAATTAATGTAAAACTTTCATCCATGATTTTGTTTCGAAACATGTGAAAATTATATTTAGTCACTTGAGAAAATTATTTATTTTATGATTGTTTTTGATAATAAAAAACTTTTATGTGTATGTAAGGATTTTTTTTCTCTAATTATCGGATTTTGCTAGGGGTGTCATAATGGATCAAATTGCATGAGTCGATCCAATTCGTCCCAACCTATTAATTCTAATAGTCTAAATATTTTAATTCTAATAATTTGATGGATCAAATGAGTTGATGGGTTATATGCGTTGAGTTGTAATGGATTCCATAATGTTTTTCAAAAAAAAACTTGAATTTGTAATTTCTCCTCCATTATTTCTACTAAAAACACAATTGTGTAATATATCCGCTCAAAATGAGATGATGTTATGATGATGATATGATGATGATAAACTTATGATGATTTTAAGATGATGATAATAATGGTATGATGATTTTATGTCAATGATAATGATAAAATAATAATATATAACTAGATTATGTCCGTGCTACAACACGGATTGATTTTTTTTAAGATTTGATATTATAAATTTTTCTTTATAAATTATAAATTAATAAGATAAGTGCTACATATATATATATATATATATAATTAACAAAAATAGGTATTTTTAATATTTTAGATTAGTTATATCAAAATTAAGTATATTTTAGTTGATATTAAATAAAAATTTAAAATTTGATAAATATCATTTATTGAGATATTTGTTGTTTTTACCCAACAGAAATGACAATAATACTCTTAGAATCAATTAATTTTGTTCTTTAAATGATTTATTCCAATGATATTAGTACATAATTTAAAAAAACTTTAAGGTAGATTCTAAAAAATATTTCCATAATATTATTAAGGGGATAATTTTTTAAACAATTAATTATATAAAGATTAAATAATTTTATTTAAATACTTTATTAAAATATAATGTTATTTAAGTAAAAGTTTAAGTTTTATATGTATATCAATTTTATTTCTTAGTAAAACATGATAATATACTTTAGATGAAATGATTTTTAGTATGTAAATTAAAAATAGTTTTTTTATTTTTCTTATTTTTGAAATTATAATTTAGTTAATAATAGTTAACATATTTACTTCTTTCTAGATTATAATTTTTTTTAATTTATATATTTATTTTAAACTTTTTGAAAAGAAGTTGAAAAATAGATTTTGCGAAGATTTTATTTTTAAATATATCTATTTTTAATTAAAATAACAACTGTTAATATATTTTTATCTTTAATGAATTTTTTTATTTGTTCTTAAGAACAATGACATTTTATATAAATTTTTAAAAATTAAATGTTATTTTTAAATGGTTACTCTCCAAATATTATTAAGAGGACGATGATAGTTTTTAGTTAATCATTATTATGTTAATAAAAATTGTTAGTTTATTAATTGTTATTATTATTTTCATATATTAGCTTATTTTAACTCATTAAATTAAATGGGTTCATGGATTGATTCAACTCAATTTTTAAATAGATTGGATCAACTCATAAACTACCCATTACATCGTGGGTTGAATTATCTATTTCTACACCACTAAATCTCACTAATGATTGAGTCAAGGTGTAAAGTTAAGAAAAATGAATTAAAGTGAGCTCGTCAATTCTTAAATTTTGTTTCTCATCCCTCTGCCCTCATCTCAACAAATCCAACGTGTAAGAAAGTACAAAATCCTATTGTTACTGCTGATGCCGTCTTCTCCAGTTCAAGATCATAACACGTGTCTTAGTGGAACAAGTCGTGTTCAGATTAACGTGAAACAAGTCGTGAACCGTTGAGCCCACAACAATAGCTTAATATCTCCGTCCGCATCACTAGAGACCAAAGAAAAGTGTTTGGTCATATCTCTGAATCAACTAACCTAGGAATATCTTTACCCCTGTAACCAAACACACATGTTATACACCGAGTCAACGTGTAACCATGGTTTCGCGCTTCTATATAGAACCGTCGTGTCTTCTATTATCTTCCTCGTAGTTCCCGATCAATCAAATCTTAGGACATGGCTTCTGCAGAGAGCGAGTACAGGTGCTTCGTCGGAGGCTTAGCTTGGGCCACCGACGAACAGTCTCTGGAGAGGAGTTTCAGTCAGTTTGGTGAAGTTCTCGACTCCAAGGTCCGTTAAGACGACCCGGATCCGAAATTTCTGATCCGAATCCGTGTGACTGTTTTCTCTATCTCTTTGTTACTCTGTTACTATGTTACTTTCTGTTACTCTTCTTAACCTCAATCGGTATGTTCATCATCGAAAGATCGTCCGATTTGTTGTATTTTCTTGTTTTTGTGATTTAAAAATCTCGACTTTATTTGGTTTTTGGATCAGATCATCATTGATCGTGAAACTGGGAGGTCTAAGGGGTTTGGATTTGTGACTTTTAAGGATGAAGAATCGATGAGGACTGCGATCGAGAGAATGAATGGTCAAGAACTTGATGGTCGTAACATCACTGTTAACGAGGCTCAGGTTCGTGGTAGTCGCGGTGGTAACGGCGGTGGATATAGCCGTGGAGGAGGAGGTGGTTACGGAGGTGCTGGTGGCGGTTATAGTGGTGGTGGTGGTTATGGAAGTGGTGGATATGGAGGTAGACGTGATCAAGGTGGTTACAGCCGTGGCGGCGGAGGTGGATATGGTGGTGGTGGTGGTTATGGAGGTGATCGTCGTGAAGGTGGTTATGGTGGTGGGGGTTACGGTGACGGAGGTTACGGTGGTCAGGGCCGATCTGATGGAGGAAGCTGGAGAAATTGAGTCTTGTGTCTCTGTTGTTACTTTTGGTTCTGGATTTGATCCTTGTTTATTTGGTTCTGTTGTTAGTTTCATACATAAAAACAAAATAAATATTTGCTGCTTTGGTTCTTCTTCCACATTCAACACGATTGAGATTGACACAAAGAAACAAACTTTGGATTGAATCAATTCAGATTGAATCAAGTTTGGTACAAATCAGGATATTTAGTAGAAGTCAAAAGCTAATTCTAATTCATAGGGAAACTAAAGATTGCAGAGTGGTTGCAATAACTGGAATGAAAAGTTCCTAGTAAAGTCTCTCTCTTTATCATAGACCAGAAGGTTGGTTGTTCCTAATCCGGCTTGAACGTCTCACAGGTGTAATCATCTCTTCTTCTCTATCACCCTGCAAATATAAATGTGTTTGGTAAGATGCCAAACCCTGAAAAAGAACTACAGTTTGGGATGATTGATAGAATTACTTACACTTTTGATTGGTATTTTCTCGTAAGTTGTGAAACTTCCGTAAGAAAAGGAGCCTACTGAGTATTCTGATGCTGAAGGTGCCATTGATTCTCTTCTCAACATGCTGCTGGTGCTAGTACTCTTCTTGCCTTCTTTGTGGAATGAACTCTTCTTATTGAAACTGATACTCCTTCTGTCATCAACTTCTTCCTCGAAATTTAGCGAAGAAAGCTTTTCTTTCATCAGATTCTCCGCTGGCTCATGACTCAAGTTTAGCTCCTTGGTGGTATCAGTGGCTGGTTTAGGAGCAGATGCAGCCACAGGTTTTGCCTTCTTAGCGAATAAGAAAGCAACCACTGCGAGTAGAACCACCAACATCGAGGACAATACTATCACCACCTTAGCTGTATCATTATCAGCCTTGTTAGAAGACCTTACTTTAGGATGAAGATCATCACTAGTTTCTGCTGCAATTTCACCAAAGGCATCTTCTGATCCATTTTCAGCAGCTACATCACTACCACTTTGAGCATCAGATTTGGCTACATCATTATCAGCCTTGTTAGAAGACCTTACTTTAGAATGAAGATCATCACTAGTTTCTGCTGCAATTTCCCCAAAAGCTTCTTCTGATCCACTTTCAACATCAGCTACCTCAATCTCCTTTTGCTGGTGCACATTGATGGCAGCTGATTCAACATCATGCTGGTTTATGTAGATAGTTTCAGACTCCTTTTGGTCCTTTTTGGTCAATACAGTTGCATTATCGTTTTCTGCAGGATTTACCTCAGAGTCAGACTCTCTTTGTTCTTCAATGTTCCACTCTACACCATCTTCGAAAAGAGCTTTCAAGTTTCCTTCACCTTCATTCAACTCTATATATGTGCCCGGTCTCATCTCAGTCTGTTCATCAGATTCATTTGTTTCTACATCGCCATGTTTTGTATCACAAATCACCTCAGAGTTTTCCTCTGCTCCACCGTCCTCAAATTCATTGACAGAGCCATCCTCTCCATAGACATCTTCAAGATTGTTTTCAACTCTGCCCTTCTCTTGTAATGGTTCTTCGTTGATTTCAACACTTGTTGGCTGGAAAACAGTATCATCTTCTAAAGTATATGTCAAGTTATGAAATTGCAATGGACCATATACCTCTTCTCCTGCTCCTAGACGTGAGATCAGCTTATCAATGTACACAAAAGATGATTCTGTAAAAGTCCAGAGCTTTTCAGTCAGCTGCTCCAAGTTGTTAGCTTTTGCAAACTCTGTGATATCTTTTGGGATATGGAACTCATAGAAGGGTGATTCCGTTGGTAGAGAAATGCTCGCTGAAACCAACATATACCCCAAAGCCAGAGCCAAAAACCAACCAAGAAACCTAAATTTCCTGAAGCCAGACTGTTTTGGAACTTGACTTGTTTCTTCAATGTTCTCACAAACCATTTCTTCATCACTCTCTGCTTCCAATTGCTCCACATCATCGGTTTCTTCTACTACTGGACAATTCACATTCTTCTCTTGTTCCTCACAATTTTCAGATTCTTCTACGGACAATTCAGTATCGGAAGAAGAGCTTTCAGAAATGAATAGTTCATCAAGCTGCTTGCACTCATCAAATTGCTTCTCAATTCTTGGATTCGGCTTATAATGAAGAAACTGAGGCCTCGGCGACAGATAGTTTTTCATCGGATCATAAAGAGGCAACAATGGATCAACTTCACAAGCTGCAAATTCAGGAGATGTGTATGGAACAGAAGGACGAGGACTGATCCTGAATCTTGGATCAGAATACGTAATCCCTTTGTTCTCATAAACTTCCTTCTCATCAAAATCAGTCACAGTTATGTCATGTGACTCCTCAAACTTCTTCTTTTCATCAATACAAATCGTGTGTATGACATCTGAAAACGAAACACATGACTTAGCTCGGTGATGGGTTTTGTTGTCATCCTCTAAGATTAGGCCTTTAACATCAGAGAAGGATCGAGACATTTCGTTTTTATCAGACAATACTCTCTTCCTTGGCGATGGATTGACTTTAGAAACTGCTGAAATTGTTGGTGACATGAAGTTCTTGAAACCTTTTGGAGTTAAAACAGGTTTGGTCTCGTTCTCTTTGTCTCCACCAAAAGAGTTTCTCCTAGAAAACTCTGACGAACGCAAACATCACAACACCTCAATAATCAGAATCATATAAACAAATCTGAACTCAAAATCTACAAGAACAAAGATTAGCCAAGAGAATCTCCTAACAAACACTCAAATTACATATCTAGGAGCTAACGAACAAATCTATTAATTGAAAAAAAGAGAAAACTTTTTCTGCAAAGACTAAGTTAAACCATATCTAAAAATCAAAAACTTTGAGGAATTGAGCAAAACCCTAACCTGAGGGGATATTAACTTTTGTATTCGCCGAAAAAGGGTTGCCACCAAAGCTCCGGCGTAACGGATCACCGGCTTCTGAGTTTCTGGGTTTAGGGTTTGGTCTGTTAGGGATGGGAGGAGAAAAGGAGGAATTTTTGTTGGTAGGAGAAGCCATGAGCGGTAAAATTGTTCGGAATCCTTAATTTGTTAACAAATCTGAGATCTTTTGAGTCGTTAAAGGAAACAATGAACCAAGAAATTGGAAGATCAAGAAATGTTCTAAAGATGGAGAGAGTTTGTAAGTGGAGAGAAAGAGAGAGAATCGTAACGGCTAATTGAAATTTTTGGAAAGATCGATCTGAGGATTTAAATGACGGCTACTGGATATTTTTGACCGTTGGGATGAATATTAAAAGGGTGTTTCAAACATTGTAGGATCTGACCCAATTCTAATGAACAAGCTTTTTAGACATAATTCATTTGATACTTAAACTGAATTTAAGATGATTTCAGCCTGGTAAGTCCAAGTAAAAAGAGGGGTTATTTTACAATTTTGCGACTCAAATACGTGATATGTGATCCTTTTTTTTTTCCAATTATTTTAGTGGCTATAATAATCCTTCAACACAGTGAATAGGGTTCGAACTTCGAACCTACAACTTAATGTGATGAGTTTTCAGAAGTGGCTAACATTGTGTCACTTAACTCCCACATTATCATTTTTTTTTGTTTATAAGAGAACTTTTGTAGTCTTCTCTTTTGTGATGTTATGTTTGGTATTTCTACATTAGAGTTAGATCTATTTTTCACTGTTGTGAATTTTATTAGATCAGCAAAATTTGGAGAATTTTATCTTTCTCACTTTCTCGCTCTTTCGTTCTATTACTCTCAAACTCTCTTCCTTTCCATCTCTAAGAAAAACAACTAACATATGATATTTATAAGAGATAATCCTAATGGAAAGTGAAATAGATATCACGGTGCAAAACACTAAAAAAAATGAGTATTCTTAGAACAGGAAAAACGCTATCTAATGTTACGATGGCGTTAGAAAAAACGCTATGACATCGTCCGCTATAATAGATCCGACACTTTTGATAACGGTTTTTAGCATTGATATCATGTCTTCATTAAATATAACATTTTTATACGTGTATAGTATATTATACAATAGCAATTGTAATTTTTTATTAATTATTTTATCCATAGCATTTTTTTGTAACTTTAGTATAACATTCAATATATGTAACGATTTCTATGTAATTTGTATTTGTCTATAACATTTGTTTTTATTGTTTTTTATTCTGCATTACTACTAAAGCTTTGGAAATATGTAATTGATTCATGTAATTGTTCCAATCCCCTATATATTATATGGGGACTACTCTTATAAATAAACTTTAAATGTTAATAATTACATCACATTGCCATTATATTTAAGAACAAATTAAAATCTTTCATTAAGGATATTTTAGTCAATTAATTATTATGTGATCATTTAATTAAATATTAAATTAATTATTTATAATTTTCGTTTTAAGTAATTTATTTATTTTATTTTTTTGAAAAGAAATTAAAAATAGATTTTGTGAAGATTTTATTGATTTAATTAAACACACTAATTAAATTAAATTAAATGTTGATTTAATTTTCCAAAAATAAGAGATTTGATGTAGATTGCGATTTTTTGGAAGATTTTAAGGAAGAATTTAAACCGATTTAATTCTGTTTTTAGGTGCTAACAAAGATTTGATATTATAATTTTAATAAAGTTTTGGAAGAATTACAATTTTCTAATATTCTGATTTTATAATTTTTGGATATTTTTCTATAATTACAATTTGTCTGTGCTATAGCACGGGATATATCCTAGTTGTATTTTTAAAATTACTATTTACTATTTTATTTGGTTTAGGCTAATTGTAGATAATTTGACAAATTAAAAAGAAATGCTATATTTTATTTTATTTTTGCATGAAACCATGATACAAAAAGACCTATGTATTACAAAGTAAAGATACATAATTAAAAGATAAGTTCATACGACTCTTCTATTCAAACTTGTGAATTCTCCACACTTTTGGACCTCCACTCTTTGAATCTTCTTCCTCGATATCAGCTTCCTCCTGTCTTCCCAGGTTAACACTTACGATGACGTTTTACAATATAATTCTCTACTTACATAACATAAAAGATAACAAGTTATGGATTTACATGTTTTTAGATCGTTCTCAAATGGATGCTTTATAATCACAAAAGATAAACAAGTTATGGATTTACATGTTTCTAAAATCGTAAATTTCATCAAAATCCAAAACTACGATGAAATCACATTTACAAGAAAAAAGAGAAATCTTCTTGTGATCGCTTCCAATTCGTAGTTTTCTTTTTATTCATGTAGATTTTTTTTGGATCGCAAATATTATATTTTTATTAAATGGAAATAAATATAAATTTAAATGAAAAAAAATTTCAATACAAAAATTTGTAGATAAATTTCCAAAAAATCAATATTGATATTTAACCTTTATATGTTCGCATGGATAATAATTCATTTATGATAATAATTTTCTATTTCTTCAAACAAAAATTGGTTTAAAAGCACACCACATTGAAATGAACAAAAATATGATTGGCTATTATAGAACCATCCACTATATATTATTTGGGGAGTACATTTATAAATAAACATTAAAAAGTATTAATATTTACATCACATTGTCATTACTTCAAAAATTAAATTTTAATCTCTCATTAAGGTTATTTTAGTCATTAGTTATTATGTGATCATTTAATGAAATCATTTAATTTATGGTTAACAAAAAAATCCAATATGTTAATATTCCAAAAGGATTTTTAACTATTTCTAAAAAATCGGATTTGTTAATCAGATTTGTTTATAATCGATTATTGTGATTACAAAAAAAATCGGATTTGTTAATATTCCAAAAAAAAATTTTTTTACTATTCTAAAACAATCGGATTTGTTAACAATCATATATTTTTATAGGATTTGTTAATATTGCAAAAAGGATTTGTTAATATTCCAAAAAATCGGATTTGCTAAAATCTGATTTAATTTTATTTACATAATCAGATATTGATTTACACAAAAAATTAGATTTGTTTAAATTTATTAATTCGTGGTGTAACACGAAATAAATGTGTTAGTTCGTTCTTAAATTTTGATACCCCAAACCCAAAGATTGAGTTGGCAAATTTAATAACATTTTCCCACTTCCTACTTCCTACTTCGACTTGACCCCCTAACCAAATTGCCAGCCTTTATCTCCTTAAATTCCTCACAAAAATCATACATTTATGATTTATTTACCTTTAACATTTTTGTCACTTGTGAATAACAAATAACAAATATCAAATATACCTTTTTGGCTGCTATTTATACACACACACGCAAACACACAATAAAGGTTAAGAAAACAAAAAAAAATCCAAATAACACAAAACAAAAACACTTCTTCTTCTCTCTCTCTAAATCATAAAAAAAAAACACAAGTTTTCGACAGATCAACTGTTTTCTTCTTACGTGTTCATCAATGGCGTCACTTCACTAATACTAGTCCTATCAAACCCACTTACCCGTTTCTCTCAATCTCTCGTTATAAACACATCTTCATACTCGGGTTTGAAGAAAGGTTACATTTTTATTCCATTTTTGTTGGAAGCCATGGAAGCTGCTAATGAGCCCGTTAATGGCGGATCCGTACAGATCCGAACGGAGAACGAAAGACGAAAGCTTCCTAATTTCTTACAAAATATCAACATGAAATACGTCAAGCTAGGTTATCATTATCTGATTACTCATCTCTTCAAGCTCTGTTTGGTTCCATTTATGGCGGTTTTGGTTACAGAGATCTCTCGATTAACAACAGACGATCTTTACCAGATTTGGCTTCATCTTCAATACAATCTCGTAGCTTTCATCTTCCTCTCTGCTTTAGCTATTTTTGGCTCCACCGTTTACATCATGAGTCGTCCCAGATCCGTTTATCTCGTTGATTACTCTTGTTATCTTCCTCCAGAGAGTCTTCAGGTCAATTATCAGAAGTTTATGGATCATTCTAAGCTAATTGAAGATTTCAATGAGTCATCTTTAGAGTTTCAGAGGAAGATTATTGAACGTTCTGGTTTAGGAGAAGAGACTTATCTCCCTGAAGCTTTACATTGTATCCCTCCACGTCCAACAATGATGGCGGCGCGTGAGGAAGCAGAGCAGGTAATGTTCGGTGCTCTGGATAAACTTTTCGAGAATACCGAGATTAACCCTAGGGATATTGGTGTGTTGGTGGTGAATTGTAGTTTGTTTAACCCTACACCTTCGTTATCAGCTATGATTGTTAACAAGTATAAGCTTAGGGGGAATGTTAAGAGTTTTAATCTTGGTGGAATGGGGTGTAGTGCTGGTGTTATCGCTATCGATTTAGCGAAAGATATGTTGCAAGTTCATAGGAATACTTATGCTGTTGTGGTTAGTACTGAGAACATTACTCAGAATTGGTATTTTGGGAATAAAAAGGCGATGTTGATCCCGAATTGTTTGTTTCGGGTTGGTGGTTCGGCGATTTTGTTGTCTAATAAGGGTAAGGATCGTCGACGGTCTAAGTATAAGCTGGTTCATACGGTTAGGACTCATAAAGGAGCTGTTGAGAAGGCTTTCAATTGTGTTTACCAAGAACAAGACGATAATGGGAAGACCGGGGTTTCTCTGTCGAAAGATCTTATGGCTATAGCTGGGGAAGCTCTTAAGGCGAATATTACTACTTTGGGTCCTTTGGTTCTTCCTATAAGCGAGCAGATTCTGTTTTTCATGACTTTGGTTACAAAGAAATTGTTTAATGCTAAGCTGAAGCCTTACATCCCGGATTTCAAGCTTGCGTTTGATCATTTTTGTATCCATGCTGGTGGTAGAGCTGTGATTGATGAGCTTGAGAAGAATCTGCAGCTTTCGCAGACACATGTCGAGGCATCGAGAATGACATTGCACAGATTTGGAAACACTTCCTCGAGCTCCATCTGGTATGAACTGGCTTACATAGAGGCTAAAGGAAGGATGAAGAAAGGAAACCGGGTTTGGCAGATTGCTTTTGGAAGTGGGTTTAAGTGTAACAGCGCGGTTTGGGTTGCTCTGCACAATGTCAAGCCTTCGGTTAGTAGTCCGTGGGAACACTGCATCGACCGATATCCGGTTAAGCTCGACTTCTGATTTAATTAAAAACCATTAGTTTGTTATCAACGTGGTTAGTTCTAGTTTACTAGACTCTGCCTTGTTTGTTGTTCTTTGTTCCCCTTTTTTTAATGGTTCAGTTCTTGTACTCTCAATGTGATGCTTCTTGATTATTACTCTCACGTTTTGTTCTATGGCATCTCCAATTGATACGGTTCCGTAGAACTTTATCTATATTAAAGATTGATTCTTTATGAGAATCATCTCAAATCTAAATTGACAATGAAACAAAGTAAATTTTTTGAGAATAAAAAAAGCAAAGGGTAAAAGCTCTTTAACAACCCTAGATTGATCTCAAGCACATATAATTAGGACTTGATTCGTATCCAAGCAAAGGGAATCTTACAATAGTAACCCGATATTTCCAAAAATAAGACAGTCGATTCTTTGCTGGCAATCTCGAGATCCACATGTACATGTTTTGGGTGTCCCTATCTCCTCGATGGCGATTATGATAATGATCATCATGATGATCCAAACATAAAATCTATTGAGCCATCATCATCATTACAACGTCAGGTTCCCTACTAATAACACAATTAGTACGTGAATTTCTAAACAAAACCATGGTTTTTAAAATTCATTGAAATCTCTATAGATATATCAAAAAAAAAAAAATTTATATTATTAAGGATGAATTAATAATAGTAGGTTGTATGGTGGCAATATAAAAAGTAACATGCTACACCACTAACCATGCCAGGCCCTTGTACAAAGCATATCAAGGGTCCAAATATTGTCCCAAGTCTAATCAGTAACCTGCAACAATATACATCTTTCCCTAAGTAGAGATCTGTTTATTTGGTAGACTATGTAGGCTTATTATTTTCTACATTTAAGAACCCCGGTTGATATGGAAATTAATTCTAGATTTCCATGTAAAGAAACCGATGATGATGGTGAAGTTGGTTATTTCCATTTATAACTAGTGTTAAACTGGATTCAAGATTTTTGTCTTCTGTGTTGTCCATATGAATGCAGCGATTTAACACTGAACATAGCTGATACAATTTTTTTTCTAAAACAAATAGATGACGGGACAAGATCAAGTGCTGGTGGTGATTGGCCAGTGGGTGAAGGTTGATAATTTAGCGTAGCAGTTTGAACCGGAAACTACAGAGTAACACGTACATACGCCTTAGGTCTACTATGACACGTAAAGATCTGGCTCGAAAAGTGAACGAGAAGCTTGGTCTGCACGCGACAGACATCACAGTCATAATGTCGTACCAATATCCAGAGTGGATGCGATAGAGGAGGAAACAGATGTATACATAATTGATGTTGTGATGTTGATGAAAATGAAGTCAATCTCTTTGTAACTATAGTGAAACATGGTAAGCCAGGTGACTCTGTTCAACAAAACACTAAGAAGCATCCACTGTGACGAGTCTGGTTATGAAACCGACGATGAGTGGCATGAATTTGCACTCGACAGCGCTGTTGTGGGGTTAACGCAAGAGACAACCAACCCTGCAACAGGGGTGTTAGTTTTTTTAATTGAGTTTAGTTTTGTATAAGTTATTAATATATGTATATCATATTGCAAATGACTTAGGTGTTATAAAGTCATTCGTATAATTATAAAATCATAACCGTTAGTTGGTTATGACATGTGTTTGTTTGAAGAGTCATCTTTTTTCACTTACGTCTATTGGCATTATATATATACTCTTGTAAACAAATCAATAAACGTGTGTGTGTTAATATATAAAAGTTTTTTTTATCTCTTGAGTACGTAAACTTACGTAAACGTGTTTATCATCTTTGCTCTGATTTCTTGTGTACAACGAAACAGAGTAAGGAAGAGTATCTAAATTCCAATATGGTATAAAAGCCTTACCGATACTAGGGCCTAACAAGAGAAGAAAGTTACAGAGACGATGGAGGGAACATCACAACAACTGATTTCGATCTTCAATGGCGAAGCCTATGGGTTTTGGCAAATCAAAATGAAGACGATCCTAAAGACGAGAAAGCCTTGGGATGTAATTGAGAATGGAGTATCAGCGGTTGTTTATACGGTCGTAAACACACCAGCGATGACTAAGAATCAAGAGGATCTAGTCATGGAGGATATGATGGAGCAAACGAATGATCTAACTTTGTTGCCGGTGACAGAGTCGATAGGAACTCTGAAAGCGCAAGAGAAACGTGTAGAAGTCCGAGTAGAACGATCAATGGAAGGAGCGTTCTATAGAGAAAAGTTTGTTTCAAAGTTTGAAAACAAACGTGGCGACAAACGTCAAAAGAAGGCCGAGAAACTGTGTGGCGTTTGTAAGTGTGACAATCACAATGAGAGTGACTGTTGGAGAAAACAACACAAGGATGTTAGCTTGCCTAAAGGTGTAAGGTGCTTTGCGTGTAACAATCCAAGGCACGTGGTGAAGAACTGCAAGGTTAGGAAGGCCGAGAGAGTGAACCTAAGCCTAGAAGAACTAGATGATGACCAAGATGAGAGTCACATGTTGTTCAGTGCGGTTGAAGAAGAATCATCATCAAACGTGAATGATGAAACATGGTTAGTTGACAGCGGATGCACTAACCATATGATCACGGAAGTTAAATTTTTCATCACTCTTGATCGGAGTATAAACGTTCCGATCAAAGTGGGGAATAGTCAACGTGTAATGACGGCGGGAAAAGGAAACATCCAAGTGATGACAAGACAAGGAGAGAAGATCATCAAAGAGGTGTTCCTAGTGCCGAGTTTAGCGAGAAACCTATTGAGTGTTTCTCAAATGGAATCAAATGGATACGGATTCTTATTTGAAGACAATAGATGCCTCATCAATGATCCTCAAGGAAGAAGGATATTGAACATTAAGATGAAGCATAAGAGTTTTCCATTCAAATGGAGTAACTCGGGAGGAAGCGTTTTACTTGCGTGAGGAGAAGAAGAATCTCCGAATAGACCAAGAAAATTTCGGTCTATCAATGAGATAATGCAACAAACCGATCAAATAGAGGAGATGGCTCAAACACATGAAGCGTGTTTGATGATGAATGAAGAACCTCAATTGTTTGATGAAGTCGTAAAAGAAAAAAAAATGGAGAGAAACCATGGAAGAAGAGATTCAAATGATTGAGAAGAATGGTACGTGGCTAATGGTCAAAAAATTAAAAGATAAGCGTTAAATGGATTTATCGCTTAAAGATAAATGCAAGTGGAGAGCCTATAAAGCATAAAGCAAGGCTAGTGGCCAGAAGGTTCGAAAACTTAAGGGAAAAATTAGGCGTTAAAACAAAACTCAATTAAGGGGGAATGTTAGTTTTGTAATTGACTTTAGTTTTGTATAAGTTATTAATATATGTATAACATATTGCAAATGACTTAGGTGTTATAAAGTCATTCGTATAATTATAAGGTCATAACCGTTAGTTGGTTATGACATGTGGCTGTTTGAAGAGTCATCTTTCTTCACTTACGTCGGTTGGCATTATATATATACTCTTGTAAACAAATCAATAAACGTGTGTGTGTTAATATATAAAAGTGTTTTTTCATCTCTTGAGTTTACGTAAACTTACGTAAACGTGTTTATCATCTTTGCTCTGATTTCTTGTGTACAACGAAACAGAGTAAGGAAGAGTATCTAAATTCCAACAAGGGGAACTGGAGACGTTTACGCCGACGGATGCACAACTTCCAACAGGAGGAATCAATATAAGGGAGCCTGAAGACTGCAATCGACTTTAAATTCTTGCATGTCGTGCTAGTGATAAATGTTGGATCGATTTTTTTAAAACAAATGGGCTTTTTTTATAAAAAATTTGAGATAAGAGTGAATAAGAAATGGATAAGAGTGAATAAGAAATGGGTAACTGGTTTGACGTAAGCGAGATTTGGGGGCATATGAGGGAATATACCTCAAATATGTTCTTAATATGTTCTTAGCCATAATGACGAAAATGCCATTTTCGCTAGCTATAAATAGAGTTTTTCTTCTCATTCATTTCACACTTCCAACTCGAAACATAAAACGCTTCAGAGCAAAAAAAATCTCTCCCACAAAAATTAAGTCCGAGAGTATTTTTAGAATATTAGTTCGTAGATTCTTTAATCGGATGATGCGATTATGATCTAATCATGGTTGTATTCTGGGATTCAAAATCTCTTTATACCGCCACACTGTGGGAGATTTATTTAATTAAAGAAAGAAATCATATCTTGCCTCCATGTTGGTTCGTTTTTAAAATGTTTTCAAACCGTATTTATCAATTAAAAATACGCGGTTTTCCAATCCCAATTTCGCAGGTCCTACAATGTTAATTCAATAAATCCGTTTCCCGCATATCGCTGTGAACATATTGAAAACTGCATACAGATTTTGATATGGTTTTTTGAAAAGCGCTTTTAAAAATCGATCAAAACGGTTCTTCAAACGCTCTATAGTGATCTTGAGGAACGTTTTATCAATAAAAACGAATAATATTTACCACAAAAATGTTGTTTGCGTGAAGACCGTGCGGCAATTTTGTGAAACACATTTTTCAGCGATCTCAAAGATCGAAAAAGCATTCCCAAAAATAATTTTGATGGTTTCCCGGTGAAATCTGAAATTTTTTCTGAGTCATGCTATACACATATTTTGATGGTTTTCCGGTGAAATCCGAAATATTTACGGCTTAAATAGCAAACGTCTTGTGACGATATCCGCTAATATGGCTGAAAATTTTACTAATAAATAACATAATGCTTGATAAGCAATTTCGATGATTTCTTGGTGAAATCCGAAAGATTTATTAGTTGAATGGCAAATTAGCAATTTAAATATTTAAATGCTAATTTTTACTAATCTCTGCTAAAAGTACAGACTTAACTGTCTCTCTTTTGAACAAATGACTAAGGGAACTGAGATTGCTGGCAACTCCAGCGGTGGTGCAGTCAAAAGAACCAGTGAGTCGACACCCTTTCTTGGGACCGGTCAACCATTCGCTACAGCGACTTTCCTTAACTACAAAATGGTGGACTCAAGGCCCATCATGGAACATGTGCATGAGCTACAAATGATATGTCAAGGAGTAACAGATGAAGGATGAAGGACTGAAGATCTATGAGACATTCACGGTGAATTCCCTTGTTGAGAAGCTACCTCTAAGTTGGGGGGACTTCAAAAGCTACCTTGCGTACAAGCAGAGGCCTCTGATATTGCTAAACTTGATTTTCAGGCTGCAAAATGAGTCATTGAAACGTGACAAAGCTATGTCAATTCATGGTCATAATGCAAATTTGGTCATGGCTGATGAAAACCCTAAGGAGTGGTGGTATGACACCGGGGCCACCACTCACATCTGTAAGGATAAGAACATGTTTAACACCTACCAGAAGAGCAAGTCTGAGAAAAGTTTTCTAATGGGTAACGTGACTCACTCAAAGATCGAAGGCACCGAAAAGGTGGTGCTCAAGATGACTTCTGGAATGGAGGTGATGCTGTCCAATGTAAAGCACGTTCTAGACATGAGGAAGAATTTGATCTCCGGGACTCTGATGAACAAGCACGGATTCACCATCAACTTTGAGTCCGACAAGTTAATTCTTAGGAAGAAAGGGGTGTTTATTGGCAAAAGTTATGTTAAGGGAGGACTGGTCAAAATATGTGTAGAGACCGTCCTCAGGAAAAATAATGTAACGGTTTCGAAAAATTCTGCTAATAAAAATTCAATTGCTTATTTGGTCGTTCGATATTTGGCATGAATGGTTAGGACATATGAATTATAAATCTATACAACGATTAACTGATTTGAACCTAATACCTAAATGCAAAATAAGCAAAGACAAATGTGAAGTTTGTGTACAAGCTAAACTCACAAAAACTCCTTCACCTCATGTCGAAAGAACAGCAAAAACTCTAGGCTTAATACACACTGACTTGTGTGATTTAAAATTCATACAAACCAGAGACGGTAAAAGGTATTTTGTAATCTTCATAGATGATTGTACAAGATACTGTTACGTATACTTGCTACGTAGTAAAGATGAGGTTTTGGAAAAATTCAAAGAATACAAAAATGAAGTTGAAAATCAACTCTCAAAAACTATTAAGATATTTAAGAGTGATAGAGGTGGCGAATAAGATGGTCCGTTTAATGCTTTTTGTCAAGAAAAATGCATTATTCATCAGACGACCGCTCCCTATTCACAAGAATCTAACAGAGTTGCCGAACCTAAAATCGAACTCTGAAAGAAATGATGAATGCAATATTGCAGGAATCTGGGGTAGCCCAGAATCTGTGGGTGAAAACTTTGCTTACCACAAACAATATCCTCAACAAAATACCACATAAAGTGTGGGGTCACCAACTTATTTCTAAAATACCACATGAACTTTGGAAAGGTACAATATCATCGTACAAATACCTGAAAGTGTGGGGTGCCTTGCAAAAGTCGCAGTACCGTATACTGCAAGATCGATTTTTTATAAGCAAATGTGCTTATAAAAAAATTGAGATAAAAGTGAATGAGAAATGGGTAAGTAGTTTGACCCACTAAGAGTAATTGAGATTTTTAGAGGCATGTGAGAGAATATACCTCAAATATGCTCTTAGCCATAATGACGAAAATGCTATTTTGACTGGCTATAAATAGAGCTCTTTTCTCATTCATTTCACACTTCCAACTTGAAACACAAAACGCTTTAGAGAAGAAAACTCTCTCCCACAAAAAGTAAGTTCAAGAGTATTCGTAGAATATTAGTTCGTGTTTGGTTCTTCCACAAAAAGTAACTCTCTCCCACAAACGCTTTGGTTCTTCCACATTCAACGATTGAGATTGACACAAAGATACAAACTTTGGATTGAATCAATTCAGATTGAATCGTGTTTGGTACAAATCAGGACATTAGAAAGTCAAAAACTAATTATAATTCATAGGAAACTAAAGATTGGAGAGTGATGCAATGGCTGAAAAGTTCGTAGTAAAGTCTGTCTCTTTATCATAGACCAGAAGGTTGGTTGTTCCTAATCCTGCTTGAACGTCTCACTGGCGTAATCATCTCTGTTTAGTGAGAAATCCAGCATCAACAATATGGAGTCATCATTTTGTAACAAATCTCTACCTGAATTGGAACTGAAGTTAGTGTGGTTTGGTTTGTGCTAAATTTATTGTAGTCGGTCTTTGGTTGTAGTTCGGTTCAAAAAAAACAAAACAAAACGCATTATCGTTTATCATTTGATACTACTGATATAAAAATAAAAATAAAAGATGTAAACTCAGTTATTCAGAAGAAAAAAAACATGTAACAAAAACCATGTTAAAAAAAAAGCTGATAAGTCATTAAAATTTTTAAAACCAAACCAAGAGGAAAAATAAGATGTTAGAAAAAAATGCAAACTATGCAAATACCGTAAAATTTAAAGTTTAGTGTGTAAATAATATAATAATACATCACTAATTATTAATGAGTATATATATTTTTTTCATTTTCTTCTTCTTCTCTCTTCTCTCTTCTCTCTCAATGCCTTGCTCGAGTATCAAACTTGTCACACGTAAGCACTTGAGAGTGCCTTCGCGGACCAGACGAGCTACAAGAGTTTGGCTACTAATGAGTATTTATATTATTTATTAAATTAATAGTTAAAATAAACATATAAAATTATTGGTTTGGTTCAGTTTTAAACAAAACTGGACCAGACCGTACGTGTTAGAAATTTTTTTAACCGAATGGTTTGTGTATGGAATTGATCGGTTTGGGTCCGGCTAAAATGTCCGTCCTCGCACTAATCATTTAATCATCCGATATTGTTATCGATAGCGAATGAGAGAAGTTGAGTGATGAGGACATGTTTTTGTTCAGTCCAAACCAAAATTTCTTAACAGAAAGAAAAGAAAAAGAAATTGGTTGAGTCTAAACCCATATTTCTTGACAAATAAGAAAAGAAATAGGTTTTTAAAGATCAATTTTATGACGTTAGAGTGTTATAGGGGAACTTTCCATGCAAGAAAAAACAGCGTAGGAACATGTGCAAAGGGGTGTAAAACTCTCAACATAGTTATGCTTATTTTTTTTGGTTTTTACTTTTTATTATTATTGTAACGTTGTACAAGAACAAAACCACGTGAACGTAATCAATCGTCCTGGCTTAAAAAAATTATAATATATTTATAATTTTTTAAGTCATGTGTGCATTTGTTGAAGAAAAAAGAAAAATTCATGTGTTCATCCTTGATTACGTTTCTGGAAGAGTAAATGGAATTCCAAGATTGCAAGATTCCTTTGCATATCATACAAACACTGGTAATGTATGTAGAAAATTTAATATTTGCAAGTGTTGTATGCATGAGGCTAGACGTCTCTATAAATGTGTGCATGTGGATAGAGCGCAGAGCAGAGAGCAGAATCAGAGGTGATAGAAAGAGAGTGATCTATCCTATATCTATCCTTTTTTTTTTCTTTTTTCTTAATAACCCCTCCAATGGCTAACGTAAAGCTTCTTTACTATTACCTCATTACCCACTTTTTTAAGCTCTGCTTGCTCCCGTTAATAGCACTTGTAGCCATTAAAGCATCAAGCCTAAACCAAGAAGATTTCCAAAATCTTTGGTCCCATCTCCAAGACAACACTGTAACCCTAGCCATTCTCTCTGCGGTTGTCACTTTCGGGTCAGCCATCTACTTCGTGACCCGACCTAGACCCGTTTACCTCGTGGACTACTCCTGCCATCTCCCGCCTCCGCATCAAAAGATCACTGCCCAAAGGATCGTAGATAATATCAACAAGAATCGAGAACTGGATCCTTCTACGAGGTTACAGGCTGAGGACTCATCGTTTGACTTCTTTTTTAGGGTTCTAGAACGTTCTGGTCTCGGGGAAGAGACCTACCTACCAGATGCAATTTTAAACGTCCCACCTCTCCAGACCATGGCGGCTGCACGTGAGGAGACAGAACAAGTAATCTTCGACGCCATTGACAATCTCCTAGCAAACACCAAAGTCAACACACGCGATATTGGTATAATCATCGTGAACTCGAGCATGTTTAACCCGACTCCTTCGCTCTCAGCGATGGTAGTGAACAGGTACAAGCTTCGGAGCAACATCAAAAGCTTCAATCTTGGTGGAATGGGTTGCAGCGCGGGTGTCATAGCTATCGATCTTGCCAAGGACTTGTTGCAAATTCATAAAAACACTTATGCTCTTGTGGTAAGCACAGAAAATCTAAGCCGTAGCATGTACATTGGTGATAACAGATCTATGCTTGTCACCAACTGCTTGTTCCGTGTTGGTGGAGCCGCGATCTTGCTCTCTAACAAGTCAGGAGACCGAAGACGTTCCAAGTACAAGCTACTTCACACGGTCAGGACACATACTGGAGCTGATGACAAATCTTTTAGATGTGTGCAGCAAGAAGATGATGAGACGGGCAAAACCGGAGTCTCCCTGACCAAAGATATAACGTCTGTTGCTTCGAGAACCATTACCAAAAACATCGCCACTTTGGGTCCATTGGTTCTTCCAGTAAGCGAAAAGATTCTCTTTTTCATGACTTATATCCACAAGAAGTTTTTTGACGACAAGATTAAGCATTATGTCCCTGACTTCAGGCGAGCCATTGATCATTTCTGTATCCACGCGGGTGGGAGAGCTCTGATCGATGAGCTTGAAAAGAACTTGGGGCTATTGCCGATAGATGTGGAGCCGTCGAGATCAACTTTGCATAGGTTTGGTAATACTTCGTCAAGCTCTATTTGGTATGAATTGGCTTACACGGAGGCTAAAGGTAGGATGAAGAAAGGAAACAAAGCTTGGCAGATTGCTTTAGGGTCAGGGTTTAAGTGTAACAGTGCGGTTTGGGTGGCCCTACGCAATGTCAAGCCCTCGGTTAAAAGTCCTTGGGAACATTGTGTTGACAAGTACCCGGTTACGCTTGATTTTTGATTCTCTCAAAGTTAATAAGGCTGATCTCCAATATATCAATCCTTTACTTATTTATCTTTCTTTATGATTTGATGGTGTGATTATGGTCTCTTTTGTTCGTTATTAATAAAAGATTTCATTGGTGTTATCTTATGTTGTACGCAAACTAGATGTGAGGTTTAACTTTATAAAGTTTAATCTTTGTTGGGTTTAACTCACAACCCCTCGCGCTAGAACTTTTGCTTGGATGTATGGGTTTTGTTTATCGAATGAAAAACAGAGCAAGAAAGCTTAATTAAGAGCACATCATTTAACGAATTTAGGTTCCTTAGTTTGAACCCTAACTTTGCGGGGATTTCTTATCCCATAATTCACTAAATATCGGCCGATGAACTTTTAATCACTCAACTAAATTATTAATTAATGAAAAAATTCTCAATTAAAACATGAAAAAAATCTACGGTTTATCCAACGTATTAAATGAACTTGTGTATCCTACGGTTTCACGTTTTGCCAAACATGCGTAAATGTAATAGGCCGATTGTAACCAACAATAATAAGTTACATGCTTGCTAATCAACGTACGGAGCTTAAGAAAACTACAATAAAATATCTCCTCAACCACGTGATTTAATGCGCTACACTCCTTATGGTCTAATAGAACTTTCTCCACCCAAGAGCCCTCCAAACTTTTGTATCCTACGGTTTCTCTTTTTGCCAAACTTGTGTGATAGGCCGATTGTAACCAATAGCAGTTAAGTTACATGCATGTTGTCAACGGAGATTATGAAATACAATAAAAATATATCCCCAAACGTTGAATCAAGTGATTTAATGCTCTACACTACTCATGATCTAATAGAAGAACTTTCTCTGAACTTTGAATTAGAATAAGAAAGCGAATCTTATTTGTTAACGTGACAATGCGTACGTACATTAAGTTACATTTTGGATTTGCCGTTTCTAGGGTGGGTTTTAAATTATGATATCTAAACATGTTGTTTTCTATAGATTTTCGTTTGATCTTGCTAAATTGTTAAAACATACGCTAATATTTGCAAAAACATTCTTCAGACAGCTAAACATGAAACTGTGACAGGGATTATCAAACGTACTAATATTACGACCTCTACTCTTCTGTAGAATATAGTAGTAAGACTAAAAAATCACACTCGTCACAAGGAAGAAACGCAAAAGAAGGTTTGTGAAACTGACAAATGCTTTGTTGATGATGCTTGCCTCTACATAAAAACTAATCTGAGTGACAAGCTTTTCGATGCCAGAGAGATCTATCTAAAATACGATTTCTCTCAGGAGCCGCAAAACAGTTCTAAGAGTATTTCAATGCAGATTGTTTAAAGAGATGAGAAATATGGACCCATCATAAATCTCACGCTACTACTTTCTCCACAAACGTTCATATGCTTTAGTCTGCGCGTGAGCCGCTGCTGCCACCAGAAGCTTTCTTCCCTCCGTATTTCTGTTTTGAGAACGAGTAATACACAATATCAACAAACAACCCATTTATGGTTTCTAAACTTAGATTTGGACTAGTTTATGAGCATTCACAACTTACTTGCTTTCCTAAATTGAAGGGGATATATTTGTACTTCATCATGTGTGCGATTTGGCGCCTCATTGTCAGAACAAACAGAACGATCCAATAGCATAGAAGTATTGGCCAAAAGACGGGGATATCGAAGAAAGAAAAGAATGTCATCACAAACGCTATGCAGAAAGCCTTAGTCATGGAGTACCTGTCAACAGATGAAATAATCGATATTCTCACAGATCAGAATTTAACATGAAAGAAGTACGAAACAAGATGATGTCGCTTTTGAATAGGATTCACTGAAAGACTGTCTTCATTCACAAAAAAAAAATAAATAATATCACTTTCCCTACGCTTTTACGCACTGCTATATTCTAGTCTCATGCAAGTATACTCTACATGTCTCGCATATGATTTGATTTGTCATGGTTTATCATTCTTAAAGTTCAACTGGAAAGTGCATTTAAGCCACATGTGAAACAGGACAGACCATAGTGACACGATAGCATATATTCCGTGTCTAATATGCTTCACGCATTAGAGCTCAGCAGATATTAGCACATAAACGGAGCCTGTAGTGTAAAATTACCAGAACTTGAACTCTGGAAGTCGACGAATGAATGGCTTGAACTCATCTGAACCTTTTGTGGGTAGCATTGGACCATCAGAAGTATCAAGCTCAGGATCAACCAGTGGCGACAAAAACCCAATCAGCAGATTCAGAACATAAATCCCCAACGCATAAGAAATGATATAGAACCCTTGAACATGGTAAACCCTCAAACAGTATATCCCTGCAATCACAAGAGTCCCGATCCACCTATTAACCGCGTGAGGCGTAGTTTTGTCTAGGTAATACTGATACACCCTCCACGCCTCATTCGCACGATGTTGTACAGGTGATGTCATTGAAGCAGCGTCACCTCCAACTCCCTCCATTTACACTTAATCTCCAGAAGAATCTGCAAACTCACAAGATAATCCTATATCAACTAAATGATTGAAGAATCTCTCCAGATATCTATAAAACCATCTATATTAGTTTTAGTAGTTCCCCTATATCTAATAGCAATCCAGCTAACAACAACTAATTCAAGCATCAGTTCACAGAAATGAGATCACACAAACATAAACAATATTCAAGTATGTGTTCTTGT
This sequence comes from Boechera stricta, assembly GCA_018361395.1. Classification (NCBI taxonomy): domain Eukaryota; kingdom Viridiplantae; phylum Streptophyta; class Magnoliopsida; order Brassicales; family Brassicaceae; genus Boechera; species Boechera stricta. The sequence continues at coordinate 7,822,298 of CM031542.1, forward strand.
ACAGAATTTTCCATCAAATTGAGCTCGCTGCACGATGGAACAAACTCAAGAAAAATCTCATGATCTTGGATGGACTAAATCCAGACCAAATAAGACCAAAAATGGACTTGAATCGACTCATTAACACCAATTTTTCAGTACCTAAGCATAAATTTGAGCACCGATTCAACGCTTAAGGTCAAGATTCGGAAGATCAGATCTCGAAATCAGAACTCTCCCTATATTCCTATGTAAGATTCTTTAACAAAAGGAAACGAAATTGCAGGAATATCACAATTCGAAACAAACGAAAACACTAACTAAATCAAGCACACAAGCAGATTATAGATCAAATCAACCGTGAATACAAGTTCAAGCAACGAATAGAAACGTTGAGTAACGAAGAAATCGAAAGTGAGGAAGATAGAATTAGAGAAGTGGAGAAACTAACTTGTGCAAGAGCTAGGGTTAATTCGAGCGAGAAGAAGACTGAGATGATGATCCTTGAAGATTGAGTAAGAACGGTAGTGAAGAAGCGAAGCAGATCTATGTGAAGAAGAAGAAGAAGAAGAAGAAGAAGAAGAACCGACGAAGGAAGAAGAGAGGAGCGATTGATAAATCTTGGAATAATAGATTACAAAGGCGTCACTCTATTTATATGAATTTCCTACTTTCGCCCCAAATATTGAATACATTATAAAACACCTTTATTTTGGTCCGTTTCTTCTAAATGGAGTTATCGGTCAATCATTAGTGGATTTTAATAGTTTAAAAATTTAAGCAGAATTTTGTGTGATATTGAGAAGAAAATCCCGTATATATATTATATTATATATATTTATTAATTAAGAATCATTTTAACAAAATAACATGTTTCATAAAACTACTGCAATGTAATAACTGCATTAAGCTTCTTTCGAGAAATATATAAAAAAGTTTCGTTTACTAGAAATATTACGTTATACTGCCATTAGACATTATTTGACATGTTTTAAATAACGTATATTTATGGTATAACTAAAGAGATTTAAATATTTATTTTAAAACATAAAAACATAATTCTTTAAATAACAAGAGAGGTAGCATCAAACGTAATTCTTTGAATATATTTAAAGAATTTAATTAGCATCAAATTACAGAATTTAATTAGCATAAACTATTTGTATTCTTTAAATACAATACAATATTTAACAGTTATATTCGATTCTATTTGTATTCTTTAAATACAATACAATATTTATATTCGATTATATTAAAAGAATTTAATTAGCATCAAATTACAAAATTTAATATTAGCATCAAATTACAGAATTTAATTAGCATCAAACGTAATTTAAAGATGCATTTTTATTACGTATAAAATCATCTAGAAATATAATCATCTAGAATTGTTAAATTGAACTACATCTATAATGATGGTAAGTTTATATTTTACTACATCTATAATATTGGTAAGTTTATATTTTTAATATAGATTTGGTACCTTATCAGGTGTTGTGAAGAAAGTTTCCCCCTAATCTCACGTTTTAGTAGGGGATGATAATATTAGTAAGTTTATATTTTTCTACATCTATAATAATGGTAAATTTATATTTTTATATAGATTTGGTACTTTATGATGGTAAATTTATATTTTTATATAGATTTGGTACTTTATGATGGTAAATTTATATTTTACTACATCTATAATAATGGTAAGTTTATATTTTTAATATAGATTTGGTACATTATGACGTGTCGTCAAGAAAGTTATTTCCCCTAATCTCACGTTTTAGTAGGGGATGATAGTATTAGTAAGTTTATATTTTTCTACATCTATAATAATGGTAAGTTAATATTTTTCATATAGAATTGGTACTTTATGACATGTCGTGAAGAAATTTATTATTATTCTCTCCACAAATTTGGAAACAATTCATAAACAAAAATTGTAAAATATATACATAAATGTGCAACATTTTTTGGAAATATTCTATTTTCGTAAAATATTATATTTCATAACATTGATATAACACATCTATATGAATAGTAGCCTAACTTTTTCTATTTTTTCATCCTATTCAAATCATACCCAAATATTCATTCTAAAAAATATAATGTCTTCTTTTTCTGATATTTCTGATGTCAAACCATACAAGAATTTGTGGAAGATAAAAATTAAGATAGTTTGTCTCTGGAAACAATCTACCTCTAGTGCTGGAGAATCTCTAGAAATAGTTCTAATTGATCGAAATGTTTGTTTTTATATTTTTATCCTAATTATATAAATTAGCATGAAATTATTTAAAATATATAAAATATTAGTTAATATAAATGATTCTAATGTATGATTTCAAATAAAGGGCTCAAAAATACAAGCTGGTGTGAAGAAAGCATTGTTACAACAACAATCCATGAGCACTACCATAAAGAATGTGATCGATTTAAGTGGAATTGAACCTATCAATTTCAAAGAAGTTCTTGGTGGAAAATTAAATACAGACTTTTTAATTGGTAAGTTGTTATTTAAAATATGTATTAATTTTAATTAACAATTTTGTTGCATTATAATTTTTTTTTAGATGTAATTGGACAAATAGTCAATGTTGGGCAAATTGAAAACATATCTGCTAATGGTAAAGACACCAAAAAGCTTTCTCTTGAACTACGGAATCCAGAGTAAGAAATTAAACTTTAACTTATTACGTTTTTTTATTTATATGAATAGTATTTATGATGGGAAACTGAAACCATTTTAAGTCCATCTGCGTATTGTCTCTATGTTGTCACGTTGATCAATTCTTTTATCATTTTCTATGTAATTTTAATTTAAAAAATATTTATAATTCATTTACAAAAAAAAACGTTTCTTTCTTATAGGAATATACGTCTTCCAGTTGTGTTAGGGGACAATTTGCTGAGAAAGTAAACGAAGCGGTGATTGCTAAACCAGAAGAAAATATTATTTGTGTTCTACGATTTGGCAAAATCAAAATTTGGAAAGGTAAATTAATTTAATTTTAAATTTGTTTCAAATAAATTATAAATATAAATAATTGTTTTCAAAATCTATATACAGAAAATATAAGTGTTTCAAATGCTTTCACCATCTCCAAGTTGAGTTTGAATCCAAATATTAAGAAAGTTACATCATTTGTTGCTATATAAGCTATTATTCACATTTAAAAATATTTCTGCGTTTTTTATTACTTATTTAAAATGTAATTAACCAATTATATATATATTGGACAGGTTACCAAAAGATAACCTTGAATTGGTTGTCACAAATTCATCTTCATTGTTACCAATTAGTAGAGTTGGTGATAGAGAAGATTTTTTTGTAAAAACAAAAAAAAACAAAAACCATCAAAGAGATTTTGGAAACATCAGAGGTAACTATATTAATTACAATAATAAAAATTATGTTATTTTAATTTATAAATTTCTTTTAATTTTCTTTTAGGTCGAAAATTGCATTACCATGGGCACAATCATAAGAATCGATGAAGATATGGGATGGTATTATTTGAGTTGTAAAAAATGCTCAAAAAATGTATTACCTGTCCTCGATGATGATTTTGACTCGGATGTCATTGTAAAAAGCAAACAAAGTTATTATTGTGAAAAGTGCAATAATGAAAATCCTGATTTAATACCAAGGTAAAGTGTTTGTAAATGTACATAATCCATGCCAATTATTTTATTTGTAATGTTTTATTTATTAATTATTAATTTGTTTTATTTTTAATAGGTATAAATTGCACATAAGTGTGTTCGATAACACCGAACATACTAAATTGCTTCTTTTCGACAATATTGCTATGCAAATAATTGGACAACAAGCTTTTGAATTTATTGGTCTAATCCATGAAGAAGTAACTTTATTATGTACCACTAAATTTGTTTTTATAAATTGCTAACAACCTTTTTCTCTAATTTTTAAATAATTTGATGGTTTTTCGGGATCAAAATGTTTGCCAAATTCCTCTACCTGTTTCAAATATTGTTGGGAAGACTTTTCTTTTCAAAATTTCAATTGAGAGGGAGAACTACAAAGATACATTCAAGGTGCTCAAAATTATTACAAACCCGGAAATTATTTCAGAGTTTAATACTTTGGATTCTATGATCCATAGTTCATCCACACAAAAATCATCAAGAGGTAAGTATAAAAATTAACCCCTTTATGATTTTTTTAAGTGAGGCCTCCTTCTTGATAGTGTGGACATGTGCAAAATCTTGAGAGAATCGGGAACGACAAAGATAAAATCTCATTTGGTTTAGCTCTAGAATCTCGGAGCTAGCTGATTAGGTTTGAACATAATGATATGTGGTTAGATTTTGGGAAGGAATGAAAAAGGGCTACGATTAATGGGATAGAAACAAGTCACTAGTAGATTGATGGATAATGCTCCAAGCGTTTTTGGTTTCCCGTTATAAAAGCGGGAGGGAAGAATAATAAATAAAAAAAAAGCGGAGTAGAAAGAGCAAGAACGAAAAAATGTTTCTAGTTGACGTTGAAAAGCTATGAATTGATCGTGGGGATTAAAACGGTTTGAAAGCTAAAAGATGTCTGCGGGTTTTGGGTTTGAAAAGAAAGAGAAATGATGATGTAAAAAAAAAAGGGTAGAAGCTACGATAAGTTGGGTAGAATAATGAGAGTTTAACTTTGTACGCATAAATTGTCCCCTTCTTAGATAGCTTTTGTGTAATGTCCCACACTTCTTTTCATTTGAGAGATACCCACTAAACACTTTGCAACCACCCTAAAAGCCTTTGAACCTAACCGATTGAAAATGATTGACACTCCCTTTGCGAGACATCACTTTGAAAAGCTTAATGAATGTAAAAGGGTTAGATGATTTGAATGCTTATGGAAGCTATGATTTAGGCTCTAAAGTAAAACAATCAAGTTGCGATAAGCATGGAGAAATACAATGGAATAGATGAGATTTGAGCATTAACTTACTTGTCTTTAAGAACTTTGCATTGGATATTTACATGAAACTTTTAGCTATGATTCCCCGCTTCAAACTTCTCATCCGTGGGTGTTTTTGCTAGTTTGCTTGAGGACAAGCAAAAGGCAAGTCCGAGGGAGTTGATATCTTGTGTTTTTAACTCATTTTTGAGTTTTTTTCATGTAGTTTTAGGTCTCGTTCATGTGCATTTAGTGTCCCTTAGGTACATTAGCATTGCATTGTGTCCTCTTGTTTTGTTTGTAGGTGAGAAGCGGTTACGATTCATCATGGAGTTCAAAAGATCAAAAACAGGCAGTTTTGAAAGTTATCTTCAGTAAATCGGCTATATCTCTTCAACCGTAGATCGGATCGAGGTAATTCCAGTTGGAGTTGAAAGCTAACTCTCTTAGCTTTCCAATGGTATAAAAATCGGCCTGATTGGATGAAGTTCTTTTGGATCGATCGATCCACACGGACGATCGCATCCGCCCAAAACATTGCCGAGCAGCCAAGCGGATCGATCGATCTGACCTTAGATCGATCGATTCACCTACACGATTCCACTAAAACCTATGTAATAAAAGGGGATTAAAACACAAAGAAACAACAACTCTCATGATTTTTCGTTCTACTTTGTTTTGAGACACTTGGAGAGAGACTTTGAGAGGATCTTGCTCATTTTCTTTGGAATTTGAGGATCCAACCTTGTTATCTCTTTTCTTCTATCTTAATGACAATATTTCTCTCTATCTCATCTCTTCTCTTTGTTTATATTGCTACATGAGTAGTTCTCAGTCGACTAGGCTAGTAGATGACTTAGAGATGGTTAGGATTTGTGTTTTGTGGCTCGATCAGATCCTTCACTCTTAGTTGTTCTCTATGCTACATTAGGCTTGGAAAAGTAGAATCTAGATTTAGTGAATTTCATGCCCGGAAAGTGTTTGATGAAATTCCCGAACCAAACTAATTGTGAGTTTTGTGCACCTAACCTATGGAAATAGTTGTTTAGGAATCTTAGTGGTAGTTTGAGATGATTTTGAATGTTCATTAAGTTCCAAAATTGCAAATGGGAGTTTGTTCAATTTTGTTCTTATGGTAGTGATTTATAGCATGGAAATGTGTAAGTGTAGTTGTGATCTCAAGGCCTAGGATAAATTTGCATAAGTCCCTTAGAAACATTGACTAAGTTAGAGTTTAAACCATCAATTTCCTAGTCATGGTTAATCGTTTTTAGCATAAGATTTCATATCGTTTTTAGTTCGTTTTGTGTTTTGCATATCTCTTGTTAACTTTGAATCTTTGATTGCTTTACCTTAATAAATATTCTACATAGCCTATTGTGTTATCAAACTTCCTTGTGGTTGACCCTTAGTTTACTACACTTGCACCTTGCACTTGAGGTAGATAAGGAATTTTAAAGCTAGTTAAGATTTCTCTTTATCACATGCACAAAACCATGAATGGCAAAACTTGTTTGCGCTAGACCAAATGCTTTCCTGGATTTAATACATGACATAGTCATCTCGAACGCAACCCTACTCCATGGATAATTTAAAAATTTGTCGACATCCCTCAAAAGTTCTGCGGTTTCTTCTTGAACCTTCATATTCAAATATCAAGGGTAGTTAACACCTTGATTAGGAGCAAAAGAGCATACTTCAATTGAGTCTCCTTGCTACGCAGAACACTGGTTTTGAGATGGCGAACAAGGACCTCCGCGGTTATCTCCTCATTCTTAGAAAAAGCTCAAACCAAATACGAGGCTCTGATCATCTTCTTTGTTTTCCGATTGGAATCATCGCATGGAGTTAGATCGCACCGCAAACCCATTATAGATGCGAACTCCTGGAGCCCAAACCTAATCGGCTTCCCAGTGAATATGACCCAAATTTCGTGCTCTTTCTTGGTTACTAACTATCCTATCTAGTAAGAAGAAACAAACAAAGATTGTTGGAAAATGAAATGTTTTGCCCAATATCAAACAATTTTTCCAGATGCGATGCTTTTATTACAGAGAGTTCCTCCGGCTCCAGATATTTAGCCAAATCATTTAGGAATTGAAGTTGGAAGTACTTGTGAACCCTCTCGCCGTCCGGTTCTTCGCCAGCTTGAAACACCCTTTCCGGTAAGTTTTCCATCCCAGATTTACTTTCCGATCTTCTAATTTCCCTCCGCCACACCGCAAATATACATAGTGAACAAAATTAAAAAAACCTCAAACACAATGACGATTTTTGGGCTTCCCATTAATGAAAAGAGAACCAACGCTGTAACAACGCCAATAACAGGACAGTTCGTATTCGTCATGATGGCCTGAGACGAAACAGTTCGCTATACGCTTAGTTACAAAATAGGAGCACTTTCGTCTTTTCTTCCCTCGCCTGAAACACTCAAAATTTATAAAAACACCACTCCTCCTTTGATTTAATTCTTTTACGGTCGATTCGTGGTACGTAGACTCTAAAAGAAAATATATCATATACGAAGCACCGAACACCAATTTTGAGATTGAAAAATTTGTTCTTTCACTTCATGGAAATCCTCACTTGCATATTCGAAACTCAATAAACTATGACCTCTTGATGTATTTGGTGCAAAAATTCTTTGTATATTCAAGTTTCATTTTTAGTATTGAATTTTTTGTTGGAAGATATAAAATAATAAAAAGAAATAAATGTTTATGTAGTCATTAAAAATAAGGAAAAAAAAAATACCCTTACAATAATCATGACGGATACATGATGAAAATCATTTAGAGAATGGTTTGAGAAAAACACAAAAACTTACTTTTGCATTTTTAGGTCTTTGGAACTCAAACACCACCTAACCTACTCTGAACGGACAAATACCACACCGAATACAAACCATTACGAATACGAAGTACAAACCATACGAAACATACACCGAAGTGAATTAATCCGGTTAGAATTCAGCTAAAATTTTATCAAAATCAAATCAAACAAACCAAACTAAATCAAAATCAAATAAAAAAATCCAAATGTCCACACCTACCAAATCCCTTAAACAGAATGAGGTGCGTTGACATGAGAAAAAAAAAAAACACATTAATTAAAGAAAGATATCTCTTAGGACATCTCCAACCCCACTCCAAATCCTACACCAAACTCCATTTTGGAGTAAAATCTCCTCCAACCCCACTCCATTTTTAACACCAAAATGGTGTAATTCCATTTTTTACACCAAATATGGAGTAATCTCATTTTTCACTCCATTTTGGAGTGGAACTTTTTAATTTATAAAGTAGTCCTTCAAGTTTTAAATGATTTAATTTTAAGAGTTATAATAATTTTTTTGACAAACAAAATTTAAAAATCTTATAATATTTTTTTAATAGAAAATATAATGACATAAACTCATAATATATTTAAAAATACATGAAAAGACTGAAATTAAAAATAACATAGCATAAATTTAACACAACAACGATTTATGACTTAATAAGTTAATAATCCGGTAAATCACTTCCGGATCCACCAAAATCACTAAAATATTGTCCAAATGAAGCAGAAGGCGATCTGCTTATCTTGTCGTTCTTTTTGGTAAATTCTTGTTTGTTCACTCTGAACATATGCACGGAGATTTGGATCTTGTATAGAGTTCAAGTCTCGGAACAAAAATTTGTTGGTTCCAAGATTTTCTTGCTCGATTTAGGGAAATTAAAAATAAAGACGCTTATCTCTCACTTCGAAATGCGTTAATTAATCATCTTTGGGAAAGATATACAAATGGTGATGAATAAATTAAAATCTACTTTGTTTTGTTATTTTATGTGATGTAATGTGGTTTTTCTTATATTATAATGGTTAATTTAAATTAATATCATAATTTATGGAGGTATTAAAAAGAAAAAAATTGGTGGATCTATTTGTAAATTTTATAAGTAAAGTGTATTTTTAGCAATTAAAAATAAAGTAGAAAATAAGAATATACTTAAAATATTTTTTTTGGAGTAGAAAATGGAATTATACATCGGAGAGAAATCCAATTCTATTATGGAGTAAAAAATGGAGTATCACAAAGATGCTCTAACACACATAACAAAAAATAATATCTAGATATATATGTACAGTTATTGTTGTGATATTATTGTGCCCATTTGCATTAGATATGGCAGAGAAATGAACACGTCATTTTTCAACTTAAAATAACTTTTAAACTTAAAAAAAAATCGAAAATAATTGTAATTGGTAGATGCTATACGAAATACGAGGTTTTTTTTAACACCTTCTTTGTACAATAGATTGTGAGATTTACATCTTCTGCTCTTTCCGACAAAATCTCATCTCTTCCGTCTCATTTTCTTCTTAAGGTTCTTTTTTTTATATCTCATGGAAGAATCTAAGAAAAATCGAGTTTAGTTTTATTTCGTTCTTTGGACAGTGTACCTCCACGTATTCGTCTCTGGTAATAATCTCCATCACACAATCTCTCTTCTTTTCGTTTTTTTTTTTGTGTGACTACTTTTGTATCTGATGATAAAGTTGTTCATCGATTGCATCGATTTGTATATACACTTGTTTCTGGGTTTAATTGTAAGTATAGTTTTTGGAAATTGCTACTTTTTTTTTGGAGAATTTACTGGAAAAGAATGTAATCTTTACTTTTGTTTGATGAAACTCTTTGGACACAAATTTAGTTTTCATGTTTATTCCAATTTTGAGATTGTGTGAAAATTTGGTGAAGAAAATATTTGGTGAATAGAAATTTAGATATTTGAGTAAAATCTATAAGCTTGATATTCATGAGCTCTAGTTTAGTGTTTTTGTTTGTTTTAAATTATCCGTTGTGTTTGAAAAAAAAAAATTGATTTTACTTACAGGTGATTTGATCAGGCCCTGGAGAAGATTTATAGGGTACAATGTCTGAACAGGTTATGGTTTTGGGTAAGGGTAACAAAGGAATCAGCAAGACTTCCTCAGTCCATCCATATGAATCAGCTTGGTTAGGTCGTTGGACTCAGTTAGGTAATGAAGTGAAGTTTCATGATCAGAGTAATGGTGAGTCCAAGTGTTCTAAGGAGTTGATTAGGCCTGAAGATGGTAATGTAAAAGAGAATCATGGAGTCGAGGTATTGCCGTTTCCTATGTTTAAGGTTTCTCAGAAGAAATATAGTACTGCAACAAAGCTTCAAGGTTACCCGGTATTGGAAACTAAACAGTCTTTTCATGACGATGTGGTTTCGAGCTCGAAAGCTATGGCTAATAGAATGCCTTGGATGTATCCACAAGGAGAGAAATTCAGTTCGAGTAACCGTCTTGATTTCCCAATTCAAGAAAAGACTACCCAAAACTTGCTAGAGTTGATAAGACCGGTGAAGATTTACGCAACAGTTGATTCGGTTAATTTGCCAGAAGAAGATGGTCATCAGCTATTGAAGGGGTCGACGTCCATGAAACTGAAAGGGAAGATTTTTGGTGGGTATCTTGATCTGTTTCCTAATGCAGACCACGACATTAATAAAGGAGGAGCAAGGCTGGAATCTCTAGAAAGCTCAAAGAATACCGAAGAAGATGGGCCAAGAAAAAATGAATCATCGGCCGAGACTGATATCTTAGAAATGGATAGACTTCAGACAATACATCTTTCCGGTATATTGACACCTTAAGATACATGTTTTAAGGTTTTTCATAAGCTACTTGCTCTCAGTATATTTTCGTACTTTTCTGATTCTCATTCTTCATGGCAGGCTCCATTTCTTCATCAACTAAGGTATTGTTCAATCTACTTCTGTCTTAATATTTTATACTCAAAACTCAAAAGCATTTTGTTGACTGTGGAAGATACCAAAATCTTAACAACCGGTCTTGAGAATTTCCCAGGGCAAAGGAAGAAAAGGCGATTCAGCCATTCCCAGGACTGAAATACCCGACATGAACGAAGAACCACCTCTGGTTCCCGATAGAGAGAATTCAGTAGATGGGCATCAGGGAGAAACAAGCAACTCGGCTACTCAAAGTATGAATGTGGAATATTTTCTGTCAAGAGAGTGCAAACGTGTGCGGTTGGAAGCAGAAGCGGAACCAAGCAGTAGATGGGTCAAGCGTCTGAAGACAAACGTCTCGGATTCCAGCGGACATGATGAAACCAAGAGCCTGATGAAGATTGAAGAAGCATCACCAGGCCAAAAAGGGAACAACAACCTATTCCTTGAAATCTTGAAATCCGGAATCAACAATCTCCAACCAAAAAGTCAAGAACATGTCACTTCACAAATCAAGAATCTGAACCGGGGAGGAGAAGACATTACACTTCTGCATCCATGGATCCAGAGATGGTACAAGAAGAAAGCTACATTGACAGATCAACCAGGAGAGCAAGAAGCTAGCTTTGAGCCAGAGAACCAAAAGGAGATTGAGAAGAAGCATTTTCCAAGTATTGCAGCCATGGCACTGATGGGTAAGGCTCTGAGCGGTTTAAACCCGACTCTTAGAAAGACCGACTGTCTCATGGTCTGGAATGCTCGGGATTTGAGGTAGAAAACCAAATCATCATCCTGATCTTCCTTGTTTATCATTACATCTTAGAGACAAGAACATCGGACAGAACTAGATAGGAGGCTTGCTACAATCAAATTCGTGTAAGATTTTGACAGGTTCCTGTAAGTGTCAGTCTGACTATTCTTATAATAGTTTCAGTTATGTATGAATACCTTATTTGCATCATAAACCTTCTTTGTCAATCGTTACAGCCTCACTATTCTGATTTGTAACTGGTGCATCAATTACCTAGGCAACCAACATAACACAATTTCTGATTCCCTACAAATACATCACTATGAAACTTTTGAAACAATAGTTCCTTCTTGGGACAAAAAAAAGGCATAATTCAAAGTGGCAAGTAAATCCATTTTCGAAAATCTTTATTGAAGGGAAAAGGATAAACTTTTAAACATTGAGTCAAGCAAGACTAGAGAACACAATCAAAGGAAACTTAGTTGTGGGTAGCCCTAGTGTAAATCTGCTGGCTTGAGTGAGTTGAGACCATCCTGATCGTTCCCTTAGCCATCAAATCTCTGATTGCCTTCCTAGCAAGCGACCCATTGATCTACATGACACACACACATACTCATCAGGTCACAAACGGTAAACAATTGACAGAACCAATACAACATCTGTCGGCAAAACTACACATGATATCAAATTCTTGAGCACATTAGCATCTCTCTTCAATCAGGACATTGTCACTAATTCGATAATTCTGAACCTTTTGAGATTTTAACAAACTGATGCAAATATACTTGTAACTATCCAAACCCATCAACCTAAGACACCATAAAGAGCGTATCCAGAGAAAAGTTTGAAACTTTAAAGAGTGGAGATAGAGTTAGTTACCCGAAGACGGTCAGAGAGAATAGAAGGAGTGATCAATTTGAACTTGGGAGCTTCAGACATAAGCTTGTCGTAAGTTGCTTGATCGAACAGAACCATGTTGTTCACCTTCTCCTTTTGCTTTCCTTTACTCCACTTCTGTTGAATCAAGAACCAAAAAGAAAACAGTTACGTAAACAAAACAAAACAAAACCCACGAGAGTTGGCTAGAAACCGAGTCCAAGCAATGCAGTGATCAAGAAAAAAGATGTGATTTGATGGAAAAGGACCTTCTTTTTCTGCTTGCCGCCACCTGATTTGGCTGGTTTAGAGGATGGTGGTGGAACTTTATCCTTCTTTGGTGCCTGGAATCAGCCAGAGAAACCATTTTCAGATTCATCATTTCATACGAAAACAGAGAGACAAAGAGAGAGAGAGAGAAAACACCCACCATTGAAGAAATCAAGAAACTGAGGAGCGGCGCTACAATGGAAGAAGGGAGCTATAAAAAACCTAAGTGATATTTTTGCATATAAGAGGCCTTCTCTACAAAACAGTGCGCATTCGTTAGTCGTTACAATAAAAAGCCCTAAACGTCCAATTTAATTAATTGTGAAAAGACCCTCAAGAGAAATCTCCCAACTTTATAAGGAAGGCAGAAGAGTTAAAATTCGCTGATTTCATATTTGTTATTCGGGGATGATAACAAGTTCTTTTGTATAGATAATCGAAGGCAATGTAAAATGATTTTTTATATCTTTATAGAGCGGTTTTCGATTAACAATTAAATTCTAATAAATTTTCGATAATGATTGGCTATTCTCATACGAGATACCAAAAGAAAGAAACCAAAATTTAGTGTTGGGAATGACTAAAGAAGACGTGATGAGAGCTTACTTAGGTTTTCCAAAAACTCGAGAACTTGAAAATCAAGATCTTTGCTTATGTTTGTAACACCTTTAGATCAGTGTAATTGATGATGCACCAGTTATATCAGATATTATATCATGTTTTCAAAAAAACATATATTATATATTATATCATGCATCACTATTCTGATTTGTAACTGGTGCATCAATTGGTAACTCTTGTGCTCTCCAAATATATTATATCATGTTTTCGCCTAGCTCAATATCTAAATGATTAGTGTTATGTTATATCATGAAAATATGACAAGTATAATTTTCTCTTGTACCGGTTCGTTCTTCATGCTATTTTCAGCTTCATCTTGATGACTCCCTAAGTCGAAATAGTTGAGGTCTTCATCATTCTTCACGTTTTCAGCTCCAAAAATGGCAGTTTGTTGAAATTGGTCTCTATCGCATCTTGCTGGTCCAATGAGATCTCCTGAGCATTTTTGGTGTTCTGGACTCCTTGGCCTGCATAGTGAATAGTCATACCATGGTCTCCAGCGTTATAAGCTTGTTTAAGGTTTAAACTAGTGATTTCCTCCATTGGGTCTTTCTTGGATCTCTATGAGATTTCTTGTGGTTTCCCTAAGTTGATCAGCTTCTGAGGTGTTTCTTCTGGATCCATTGAGTTAATAAAGGCCTCCACTGCTAGATTTTACTTCTCACGTAGACTCATGTTCCTAGAGCGTGTCATTGGAGTCCCTCATATTTGGTAGCACTTGGTCTGGTTTGATGTCCTCATGTTTTGTGCTACATATTGTGAATATCTTTATCTTATGTTTTTATTCATTTCGGATCTTTTGCAAGTTAAGTCTAGTTTGTGTAGATATGCTTTATCACCGTCAATAAGAAATATAGAATTCATCAATATGAAATACATAGAAATAAGAAATCACTTTTAAGAAATAAGAAACATCTTTCTACGGTAAGAAGTTTGCTATGGTACCTATAGTAGGAGAGAGAACACTAAAAACAATTGTGAAAATGAAAGCAAGCGTCACCATATCCTTAGTCATATCTCCGTTTAGGTCTTGCTTGATCTTGTTGAAACCAACCAGCTCTAAGGGTATATATTTATAAGGTTACAGTCTGTAAAGAAAAATGGAAACAAAAATGAAATCCACACGTTTTAGTAGATGACCTTCATTCACTTCATAGATTCGTAAAATGATTTTAGAGAGGATCTCTTGTTTTTGCACTATACTTTTAAAATTTGGAGAATTCTCCATTTTTATAAAGTTGTGTCTTCAACGGCTACATACAGTAACACATGCATAGAGAATTTCATTTAGGTTGTCAAAAAAAAAAAAAAAAAAAGAGAATTTCATTTAGTTGTATAGTGTATACCAATTATTATACGGAAACAGTCACATGCATTATCAACGGATATTTGATGTATCTAGACACATTTGAACCAACCAAAACATATAGGCATATAGCCTTATAGATTGTACTAGTGTTATCACCATCACCCGGTAGATTCCTTATTGTTGACAAAGAAAACAAAGAACACTTAAAATCAAGTCTCATAAATTCCAATCTATTAGTTGACCAAATCAAACCAAGTCTCATTCAAAAGTTCAATCAAATAGGAAACTCACATCAAGAAAAAGAGTATGGTTCTGAAGTAAACTCCTAAATCATCTTAGAACCCTGTGGAACTAATGGATTCCAACACATATTAGTGTTAAGTTATATCACCCACAAAAGGGTATTTGAGCCCAGACATTGAGGGTCATTCAGCTGATTCAATCTTAAATTTTACATCCCCCAGAGTATAGAAAAAAGAGAAGCTTTCTGTCGTTGTAATCGACACAATAAATATGTAGTCTCCTTTTGGTTGTAGCCCAGTAAGAGGTGAGCACTAAACTGCCATTTTCATCTCTATCTTCTTGTGAGGATCATAGCCTATGAGGTCAAAGTCAGCAGCCACAAAAGAATCGATTTGTTTCTTCTGTGGGTTTATCTTCAAAACCTGCAGTAGCAAGCCCATGGCGAAAAACAAAAACACAGTAAGGATAGATTAAAATATTCCAATGTGATGATCGTTGCTAGCGATACTTACTGGAAAAGGTTTTGGTGGATTCTGAAGTTGCTCTTGCAGAGGTCTCACATGAGTTCTGTACACATGAGCATCCCCAATAATATGGATAAAATCACCAGGAACAAGATTGCACACGTGAGCGAGCATGCAAGTAAGAAGAGAGTAGGAAGCAATGTTAAACGGCACACCAAGGCCCATGTCTGCTGAACGCTGATACATTTGACACGAGAGTTCCCCTTCTGCCACATAGAACTGCAAAGAAAAGAGTAATAAAAAATCAAACTCACTGTGTTAAAAAAAAAATCACACTCATTGTAACTAAACAAAAGTATTAGAAAATAAAGTAGAATTACCTGTGCAAACATATGGCATGGAGGAAGTGCCATCAACTTGAGATCAGAAGGATTCCAAGCTGACATTATGATACGCCGATCATCAGGATTGTTCTTGATTTTGTCAATTACATCTAAGAGTTGATCAAATCCTTGACCGGTATAATCAGCATGCATATCTGTGTATCTGTAAAAGAAGAGAAAGATGTTTCACCAAAAGAAATCCAGCCAAACAGAAGAAAAGCCAAAATATGTATAGAAATGCTACTGACTTAGCACCAAAGTATCTCCATTGAAATCCGTATACAGGTCCAAGGTCGCCTTCCTCTCTCTCTGTCAGGCTGATACTGAAATTACGGTGGATAAATCAGCAAGAAGGCCATCAAAATCAAATTTTCATTTACCGAAAGGATAATGCCGGTTAAAAATATTACCCATCAAGATACTCTCTTGACGCATTCCCATCCCATATATGGATACCTTTTTCCTGAAGGACCTGCCCATGTATAAAGACTATCAGAGAACTATCTAATTCATTTGCATAGTTTTAGAGCACAGCAGAGACAGACTGGCATAATCATGGTGATAGAATATCTCTTTTTTACCTTTGCATTGGTTGAACCGCTTATAAACCATAGAAGTTCCTCAACAACACCTCTCCAGAAAACTCTCTACACAAAATATGCAAACAGATTGCGTGAGTTTGAATATGAGATAGTGTAGATATGCAACTGCCACCAAATTAAAACCACCAAATACAACAGAAGACAAAGCATTCTCCTTTTGCGAGTAAACGTGGAAAGTTAAGGAAAAAGTGAGCACACCTTTGTTGTCAGAAGTGGAAAACTTCTGCGTAAATTGAATTTCATCTGTGTTCCAAGGAAATGTGAGATCATTAAACCTTAATAACCAACCAAAAAAATTGAACACATAGAAAGGGTTTTACATCACCTGGCAACCAAATTTTGATAGTGTACCAGTCCCGGTCCTATCATTCTTTACGTTGCCACTTGAGATGATATCTTCAACCATATTCAAATACCGAAATTCCTCATGCTGATCAAAAACCATCTTGGGAAGAAATGAAAACTTCTTCCCATCAAATGGAAGGGACTGTGACCCATTGCTTTCATCAGAGGATTCATCGGCAGAACTTTTTACACGGACAAAAGTCGTGAAGCAAAACCAAAGTCCATTTTCAGTTATTGGAAACGATGAATACCAAGGCTGATAAACAGATGTGTCAATCGCAGGTATAAACGTATCACAGTCAATACTTGTATCAATTTCAGTTAAATGGATGGCATCACAACTAGGCCTGTTCAATGCTTCCCTACACAAATACAACCAATCAACAGTTAGTTACAACAACTAGACTGAGAATCACCAAAAGGTGGAACATCAACACATTACCTCAATATGTCACCACCTCCTATAACAAACACCCTCTCAATAGACAGACAATACGGCGGTGCAGCTAACAAATCAAGAGCAGAATCTACACTACTGCAAGTGACAACATTTTCAGTATTGGCTATATCAAACCCACCAGAACGAGTTAGAACAACGTTAAGGCGACCCGAAAGCGGCCTATGCTTAAGGGGAATAGATTCCCAAGTCTTTCTACCCATCACAACAGCATTTTTCTTAGAGGAATCGGAAGTGGTCAGAGTAATGTCCTTGAAGAACTTGAGATCCTTAGGCAAATTCCATGGCAATTTCCCATCTTTACCAATACCCATTTCCTTAGTTGTAGCAACCACAACTTGGTAATTCCTTTGAGGCTCTGGAGCAGCCATGGTGGTGTCATTTCCATTGAGAGTCGTTGTTTCCATGGTCGAAATCGAAACCTTGGAGATGATGTTTGCAATAGATGATGATGAATTGCGAAAGAGATTACAGAGCCGCCTTTGGGAAAAAGACAGCAGAGACTGAGATAATTAAACACAAAATCAGATTCATACCGAGTTAAACTATCTAAACAATTCAAGAATCGAAATTTCAACGACGAGCGTAGACGTAAGCAAAAGGATATGAAGATGAGATCAGTACTGACCGATTTAAAGGCGAAAGGAAGAATCTTTGAAGGATTGGGCAAATACCCAGAAGAGATTATCGAAATCCCAGAAGAAAAGTAAGTGATTTGAAAGACGAAATCAGGAGAAAGTAGGTAAAGGGTACTCTCTTTTTTTTGGTTTTCGTTGGGAAATAATCGGAGTTGAAAAGGACAGGAAGAGAGGATAAGCGGGAGAGATTAGAGGGAAACGCTGATTCGTAAGACGTAAAGGCTCAAAGTTAGGCCCCCCGGCTTTTGAGTAATCGGATCAGGCTCTGGTCGGCTCTATTTGGATTCAGGTTTTTTTTTTTTTTTCACCTAAAAACTACTTCCATTAAGTTGAAATACGGAAAGCAACATCATATTTATCGTTTTCCACGATATGCAGAAGTCAAATAGGAAGTACAATATGAATTAGACTGAAATAAAGGGGACAATCGATGCTTGATGCGCAATTGCATCCGCTGCCTTATTCTCTTTGTGATGCGTGAACCGATAGGTGAGATTGACTCCACTCCCTTCATGGATAGGTGCAGCGAGAATTTCTTCAGTGAAACTGCTAAGCCGTGGCCATAATTATGGGGCATGTATCGCCTGCATAAGAATCTCACAATCTGTTTCAAAGCAAACATTAGAGTAGCCCAAATGTTGAACGCAAGAGATTGCTCAGGCTATTGTCGCGGCTTCCGTTTCCAGAGCCAAACTTAACATGGGGTAACACTTTGCACCAAGATGTATTATCACTCCTAAGTGATCTCTTAAAATCCAGTCAATTCCACATTTCTCCGAGGTCTTCATCCAGGATCCATCAACATTACATTTTAGCTCATGAGGTTTAGGTTCCATTCGGTTATTTTAAATTTTTAGTATCGGTTTGGGTCAGTTTTCGTGTTTATATTTAGAATCGGTGAAAATCCCAAAAAAAATCGTATACGGTTCGAGCGGATACTTTGTAACGAATCGATCCAAAAGTACCCGAATTACCCGAAAGTACTCAAATACCTAAAAAATTGTACTTGTATCACCCAAATCTATTCAAAAGACCCAAAAATACTTGAAATACCCAAAAAAAAATTGTATTGTATTATCTAAATCTATATAAATTACCTGAAATACCCAGTAAATTTTGTGTATTTGAGTTATTACTATAAAGTTTTGGGTATATACTTATATCTTGGGTACTTGTTCGATTCTCGGGTCGTGTCCATTCGAGTTTGGGTTTTTGGATTTTGACGTTTAGTTCCCGTTCGGATATTTTGTCGGTTCCGGTTTGGGTTCAGTACTTGATTTTTTGGTCGAGTTCGCGTCGGATCTTTGGTTCCGGGTTTTTTGCCCAGGGCTACTCAAAGTAAACGATGTGTCTCTATCGTCCAACTAAAAAAGAGTGTGTAAGTTTGGGACTAAAAGGTGGGGGTCGGGAATAAACCACACTTCTATGTGGCCCAGCGACTTCGGTTTTTTCGAGTCAAACAGTTAGGGTTTTTTGGTTAATCAATTTTCAATATTTAAAATAATTCTACCAAAATTATCGGAATAAATATTCGGTTTGGTTCGGTTACCAAACCAACCCGATAACAAAACCCATCTAAAAATCTGTTGGATTAGTTCCAAACCGAAATGGCCAAACCAGTTTGGTACGGTTCAAAAATCTCGGTTTGGGTAATTGTCGTAGGCCTACTTCTATGGACTTTACAAGCAAGTCCATTGTTAACAACAGTTTTAAATGAACTAAATTACTGCGGCGACAGATCGATCCATAAACATGTTATTTGATTAAATAATTAATTTTTTTTTTTATCGTATAAGTTTTTGTTTTATATATTGGTTTTTATAGTTTTCTATACTGAACTTACTAAATAAAATGGATTTTTCTCATACTACTACCTCTTTTTTCTTTTTTAACATTTTACTACTACCACTATATATCAAAGTCAAAGATTTTTTTTTGCTTAAATATACACCAATTTAAGAAAGTTTGGAAAATTACTTTAATACTTATTGATTATAATTAATTGATTAAATATCAGTATTAATGAATTTTCGGGTAAATGAGGAAAACATATATTTTTTTTTTGCAAAACATCACTTATTTTTTAAAAATTGGTTTTTTTTTTGTGGAAAAAACATCATTTTAAATAATATAGAGAGAGTATATATAAAAATTACTTATAAAAAATACTTTTTTTTAAGAAATAATGAAAAAAATATGAAGAGTAGAGCGGTTTAGGTTAGTGCTTTGGAAACCACATTATTAATTGGTCAGTTTACCAAAACCTAGAAAATATCTTAGCCCACTATGGGATAGATTAGCCAAAATGAACTCAAGCTAATTATAAAAAGTGAAGATTAGAAATTTTTTTCTCTCTCCTGCGATAACAATGGCGAAACATAATCTCTTCGCTTTCTCCTTAGATCTCTTCTCCAGCTCTACCTAAATCTCTCTTTTTCTTACAGATCTAAAACCCTCTTTTCTTTCTCTTTCTTTTGGTACCACTTTCTCCTTCCCTTTCTCCTTTTTTGGCTATGGATCTCTCCTTCCAATAGCGCTCTCTCTTTTCTCTGGCATCTCTCTCGCTCGCCGTCTTCTTCTTGCATGGCTTTGATCTAGGCTGAGTTTGGTTTAGAGGATATTAAAATCTTGATTCGTTTTCATGTCTCAAGCTATTACCTGAGTAGGCTACGACTCGTCTCAGTGTCCCCTAGTTACGCTTCGCGCTGGCTAAGGTTTTCCTGGTACTTGGTAGGATTTTTTCCAACCTCGAGTACTCAGATCTTTAGTTACCCGGGTAAGCCACGGCTCTATCCAGTGTCGCCTAGTTACGCTTTGCGCTGGCTAGGTCTTATTGATACTTAGCAGGTGAATCCAGCTTCGAATATCTAGATCTCCGGAATTGTTAAAGTAATCGGTTTTTGTTTAAAGCTTTAGGATGCTTCGTTTTCAATCAAAAAGGGATGAAGATCTCTTACGACAGGTCATGGAAAATGAGGAAGTTTACATTAATGAAGCGGTTATACTCTCTGACTCTGAAGACCAAGATCTCCCTGAAGATTTTGCGTTGAGTATGATTGTGCGCATTCTTAACCCCGCTAGCATAAGTCCCATTGGTCTCATCACAGCCCTACCTAATATGTGGGAACTTGAGGTGCGCGGATGGGTAGTTGGGAAAGATAGGATCCAATTTAGTTCCAAGTCTGAAGAGGATCTCCAATCAACCTTGAAAAAGGGGCCACGGTTTGTGAATGGTTGGCTAGTCACAGGAGAGAAATGGTCTGCCAACCCCTCTGACCAGTTCCTGGAGAGAATCCCCCTGTGGGTTCGAATTAAAGGTCTACCTCTGCACAAGCTCAAAAAAGACACAGTTGCTGTGCTGGGATCCACTCTGGGAAAGGTAGACGCTGTAGAGTTACATGCCAAAAACTATAATTCCCTGGAATATGTCAAGGCTCGGATTTCGGTTCCAATCGAGCAACTGCTCCTTTTTAAGAAACCTTTCAGGTTTAAATCTGGTGAAACAGTGGTTGTTGAATTGGACTACGAGAAACTTAAGAAGATCTTCTACTTCTGTAAGAGGCTAACGCATAATAACTTCAGATGCCCTTTCAGACAAGCAAGTTTAACCTCAGAGAAAGCAGAAAAGGAAGCCTATACCAAAAGCTCCAAAGCTGGTTCAGGCTCTCACTTAGCTACAGATTCTAATCTGGAAACTCCCATCTCTGAACCTCCACCGCCGAATAATCGCACCTCATCCAGCAGAGGAAGAGGCACATGAAGAGGCAGAGGCAGGGGACATGGTCGCAGTAGTTCCAGCTCTTCAAAGCCTGGCGAAAATTCGATTGACAAATCTCAAGGAATATCCCGGGTTAAAGGAAAAGGGATAGCTTTCTCATCCCAGTGGAAGGTTAAATCGAAATCCTCTCCTGCCCCTCAGCAAGATTTGGATCCTTCAGTCCAAGACCGGATTGATAAGCAAAGGGCAGTCAGACTTAGACATCTGATGAAGGTCCCTCTAATGCTTCAACTCTCAAGTCTGGAAAGATTTTAGAAAGGCAACAATCTCCTACTCGTACTCTCTCCTTTGGCTGTAAGGTTAAAGAGGTACCTATTGTTGAGGGGGATCATCTCCTTTCTTATGGAATTGTCCTCTCTTCACAAAAACCAATCCCATGTTCTGCTTTAGGGTTATTCACATTACAATCCGAGCAACAAGCTCCATCAGCCTCTAAAAAGAAGAGAAGGACAAGTGCTGAAAAAATGCTGCTAGAAAGCGCTCTAAACTTCAAGCTTCACCTCCAATTCTCTCATCCGTAATTGTCAGCAACCTAACTTCTTCTCTGCAACAAAGATTGACCCCTCTCCCCCCTCAAGACACTTTGGCTCCGGTTACTTCCGTGTTTCTTGAATCACTCCCCCAAGCAGGTTCGTGGTTACCCAAAAATCACACAAGTCCATATGAGGACAACCTGCTAGAACTGCCAAGGTATGGGGAGTAACCTAGCAGTTCGACATCTTAGGGACATATGTGGTCAATATGCTCCCCAGATATTATTCCTCAGTGAGACTAAGCAGAAGAGGAGACAAATGGAGAATTACTGCTATGGTTTGAATAGGTTCAAGTCAACATCTTATCTTCAACATCAAGATGGATTGATACAAAGGTTGTCTGGAAAGGTCACTCTTTCTTTCTTACAGGTGACTATGGTGATCGTGTGAGCAGTGAAAGGAAAAAGGTTTGGGAGAGCATAATTCGAATGGGTGAGCATAGATCTGAGCCATGGATGTTACTTAAAGACTTTAACGAGTTACTAAATAATGAAGAGAAGAGAGGAGGTGTCACCATGCCAGAAAGCTCTTTTTACGCATTCAGAAACATGCAATCAAAGTGTAGTTTAATTGAATTGCCATATGAAGGTAACCCTTTATCATGGTTTGGTTCTAGGATGAAGGTAACCCTTTATCATGGTTTGATTCTAGGGGAGGGGAATTAGTTCACTGTAAACTTGATAGAGTTCTGGCCAATGTTGATTGGTTTCTGGAATTCCCCTCAGCTGTCTCCTCCTATATTCCAAGAATTGGCTCTGACCATAGCCCCATTTTAACATGTTTAGATGGGGAGTCTTAAGAGGAAGGGTCAATTTCGTTATGATAGGAGATGGAAAGAGAAAGATGGTCTCAATGAAGTAGTAGACAAAGGGTGGAACTCCAGCCAACCTGATCCTCATGATCTTGTTGAAAGAATCAGAAGCTGCATAAATTCTCTCTCTCTCTATGGAAAAAAAAACTAAGTCTACTAACTCCCAAGAAAGAATTATCCACTTAAAGCATCGAATAGATGATATTACCTATCAAGAAAAGATGGATTGAGACCAGTATAGAGATATGAAATCTCAGCTCATGTTGGCTTATGAAGAAGAAGACTTCTGGAGACAAAGAAGTCGGTCTACCTGGCTTCAAGGAGGGGATAAAAACTCTAAATTCTTCCACAACTCTGTCAAACAGAAGTTGGTGAAAAATCAATCAACCATTTGGTAGATGATTCCACAGGAGCCACATTCTACTCAGATAAGGAGATGGGAAATCTTGCTGTGAACTTCTTCTCATACTTGTATACCTCGGACCTAGTCAACACTTCTGAGGTCAGACACTCTGCAATGTTCAATGGAATTTCTCCTAAAATCACAGCAGAACAGAATGAGGCCCTTATCAGGATCCCATTGGATTGTGAAATCAAGCAGGCTGCTTTCAACTTGGGTCTAGACAAATGCCCTGGACCAGATGGCTTTACAGGTGGCTTTTATCAGCAGCATTGGAATGTAGTTAGTCATGAGGTATGTTTTATGATCAAGGAATTTATGGAAACTAGGCATCTTGACTCTAGAGTGAATGAAACCAGTATTTGCCTTATTCCCAAGAAGAGAAAGCCGAGTAAACTTTCTGAGTTCCGACCTATTAGCTTGTGCAATTTCATTTATAAAATCTTATCCAAGCTAAAGACTCTCTTGCCGGATGTTATTTCTGAAACTCAATCAACATTCATAGAAGGCAGGGAAATCTCAGACAATATTTTGATTGCTCATGAACTTATGCATGGTCTCAAGAGTAATGATTCCCTAGCCCAGAATGGTTTAGCTATCAAGACAGACATGATGAAAGCCTTTGATAGGATGGAGTGGCAGTTCATTGAAGATTCTCTGTCAACTTTGGGTTTTGGAGAAATCTGGATTGCAAGGATAATGCAATGCATTACCACAATATCTTTTGGAGTTGTGATTAATTGTAAACAATTTGGGAAGTTTCAACCCTCTAAAGGCTTAAGACAGGGAGGTTGCCTCTCTCCCTTACTGTTCATTCTCTATTCAGAGATACTAGCTACTAGATTAGACAGAGCAGAAGCAGATAAGGAAATTGAGGGATTATGTATTTCCAAGAAGACCCCACCAGTCTCTCACTTGTTGTTCGCAGACGATAGTGTTTTCTTTATCAAGGCTAAATAAGACAATCTTATTGCCCTGAACCAGATTCTTGAAGACTACATAGCGGCATCTGGTCAAAAAGTCAGCTTTGCTAAATCTTCTATAACTTTTTGAAGACTTATCTTAGTTGAAGAGAGAAACCAGATCAAGATAGTATCAGAGATCTCAAATGAAGGGGGTATGGGACTTTATCTTGGACTACCTGAAGTTTTTTGTCGCTCTAGAACCAAATCACTTTAGTTTCTAGTTGGAAAGGTGGAATGTATACTATCTTCTTGGAATAATAAATACCTTTCCCAGGGTGGAAAAGAGGTTCTAGTCAAGTTAGTGGCCATGACTCTCCCTACTTATACCATGACTTGCTTCCTGCTCCCAAAAGGCCTCACAACTCGTATATCAGGTCTACTTGCTGCTTTTTGGTGGAAAAACAAAGATACATGCACATGAATTCATTGGAAATCTTGGTCTGCCATGACCAAAAGGAAGGAAGAGGGTGGAATGGGCTTCAGAGAGCTGGAGGGTTTTAATAAGGCTTTACTTGGAAAACAATTTTGGAGAATATGTACTCAACCTCACACTCTTCTTGCCAAGATCCTCAAAGCCAAATATTTTCCTACATCCACGGCTTTAAATGCTAAGCTGGGAAGCTGCCCCTCTTATGGATGGAGGAGAATCCTTGCAAGCCAAGATCTCACGAAGAAGGGCATTAAAAAAGAATTTGGGAATGGAGCCGACTTGCGATTTTGGTCAGATCCTAGGATAATAGATGAGAATCCGAGAGCTCCTTTACCAAAGTGTGGAATAGAAACTGGAGATCTCTCTGTTGACTACTTTAGAGAAGAAGGTAGTGATGAGTGGATAATTCCACACTTAGAAGGAGCTTTATATGAAAAAGACTGCAAACTTATTTTGAATATCAAGCTAGGAGGGCTTGGATACATACAAACAATGGAGTTTACTCAGTCAAGTCCGGTTATAGAGTGTGGGCATCTTCAAAGTCTTCACCTCCAAACCAGGCTCCTGAGCAATTGCCAAATTTCTCTAACCTCTTTGATGGAATTTGGAAGTCAAAGGCTCCTCCCAAGGTTCTTCATTTTCTTTGGCGCTGTCTTTCAAATGCTCTACCTTCAGGGAGCAATCTACACAAGAAGAAGCTAACAACATATCCCGCATGTTATAAATGTGGTGCAGAGATAGAGGACATCAATCATATTCTGTTTACCTATGGCTTTGCTAGACTGGTCTGGGCGCCGTCACCTGCAAGATATCTCTTTTATCCTTCCCCATGCACATCTTTGGCTTCAAACCTTGGTATGTTGCTATTCCCTCCATATCATTAGACTTTGTGATTATGGTTCTATTTGGCCTTGGCTATTATAAAGACTATGGAAAACCAGAAATGAACACATCTTTGAAGACTCATCTCATGAGGCCCTCAATTTATTGGAAATGGCATCTGTGGATGCCACAGAATGGTCACGCAGTAAGGCTTCCCCTATGGTATCACTCTAGCGGCAAATCCTTCTTAAAAGCAGAAAATGGAGTCCTCCACCATTTGGTTCTTTGAAGTGCAATGTGGATGCCAGCTGGTATGAGAACAAAGAGGTGTGTGGTACGGGTTAGATCCTGAGAAACAACATGGGCAATCTGGTCTGTCTAGGCCATAAGACCTATCCGAAATTGCACTCACCATTGGAAATAGAAGCAGCGGCTCTGTCCTGGGCAGTTCAATGTGTAGTCAACTTAGGCTATGCATCGGTCATCTTTGAGAGTGACTCTAAGTAACTAATCGAGGCGCTTCGAAATGAGTTGGATTGACCAAGATTACAAACTTTCACATCTGAGATTCTCAAGAAAGCATCATCATTACCAATTCATTTCATGCATGTTGGAAGAACCGCTAACAAAGTGGTGGATCAATTGGCCAAAGATTCTAGTTTGAATCAAGTTTACGTGGCTTCTATTGATTTTGTGGCATCTTCGAATTTGTGTTCTCTTATGCATTTGGACTTTGTAGATCGGTAATTTAAATGTGTTTTCAGTGGAAAAAGGGGTAGATTAGCCCTTTTTGACACTTATAAGATCGAGCTCGCTCTGCTAGACCTTTAAAAGATTCTGCAACATAATTTATTTTCAAGTAATACTTCATTCAAAAAATCACTTTTCATGTCCATTGGAAACATTTTTATCTTCATTAGATGAATATCCATGCATATGCGCGGATTTTGTTTATATACTGTTTTTTTTCTCATATTTCTACAAAAACTCCTTTCACCTTACATATATAAATCAATATCCGCATATTTTATTCATATAGTATTTTATATTTTTATATATAATATATAAATTATTTTTTTGAAAACTTTTATTTGTAAATTGATACAAATATTTGTTATTTTTGTGTGTTCCTATTTTAGTATATTTGTGCCTTTTGTTTATTTATTATACTTTATTCTTTTATCCAGCATGCTAATGTTTTATTGACCTTAAAATCAACAAAATAAATTATTTACCAAATTTTCATAAAATTTAATGTATTACGGAAAAAATAGAATAATCATTTTTACAGTATATAAAAAAAAATCTCATCAATCATTTTAATAAATACAATCAAGAGAAAAAATCTTATGTCGATATAAAAAGCTCAAAATATTTATAAATGATGTTTTATTGGGTTTGAAAAGTTGATCAATAACTTTATTTTTGTGAGTCTCTTTATAAGAATAGTCCATTTAGTAAGGAAACTAAACCATTAATAAATTTGGAGAATTTTTGTTCACGGAAGGCTTGTTACACCTTCTTTCACAGGTTTCACCCAAACTATACTAAAAAGTAGTCTCAGGAGTTTAACCCGATTATACCGCAAGTGCACAGTAATGCAGTTGTAATATGTACAGGATCGATCCACAGAGACTGAGAATAACTACACAGAGATTGCAGAAGTGAATCTAATCTAGGCAAAATATAAAGATTTAGGGGTTTTAATTCTAAGTTCTAAGATGCATAAAATAAATAATGATAATTAAATAAATAGAGACGATTTAAATAAAATAAAATAAACTAAAACATAAATTAAATAACAGAAAGTAAATTACGTAATTTAAATAACAAAAAATAAATTGCGCAAATTAAATAGCGAAAAATAAAGTACGTAAATTAAAGTGGATAAATTAAATAGCATAAATTAAATTGCATAAAATAAAAGTACTTAGATTAAATTACAGAAAGTAAATTGCATAAAATAAAAGTACTTAAATTAAATTACGGAAAGTAAATTGCATAAAATAAAAGTGGATAAAATAAAGTGCATAAAATAAAATAACTTAAATTAAATAACGATTAAACAATAATAATAAAAAAGATCCCAATTGTGAATGGGAACGAATCCGGAAATCTTCTAATATGAGAATTGGTGTTCTTTAACCCTTCGTTAGTATCCATCGTTCTAGAGATTTCGTATATAAATTAGTCCACTCTCGTGGTATGCTAATTTTTCTATAAAACCCCACTCTCGTGGTGCTTTACAAGCATTGAGAACAATCTCGTCATCAACCGGATTGACTAGCAATTGCAATTCTACAAAGTAGTCAATCTTCCAACGTGTTTAGTTCCGAGATCTTAATCCACTCTCATGGCATCAAGACCCTAAGATGCTAAACTAACTTGATCAAAGCTAATTTAGATAAGCTCACAAGTTAAAAATAGATTTATCGATTAACTATTATTCCGAGTATGTAGATCCGAAACCTCTACCCACTCTCATGGTGTAGAAAATTCCTGAAACACTTGGTCACACCTTTTGGATTAGACCAAGCTCTTAGATAACTCAAAAGGGAGTAAATCTAGCCTTAGGAACACATACAAGGTAGTTAATCGGTAAGAACACAAAACATCAATCTCTAATCAGTAGATCCCATCATCGATCTCCACCCTAGAGAGCTAAAGGATCTACTCGCTCATAACTCCGAGGGTGACGACAGTATATGAGATAGAAAACATGATAAACAATAAACAAAAAGCTGTAAATAAAGCAATAGAAGAACAAGAAGAAGAACTAGAAGAATTGCATAACAAAAACTTAAGAACAAAGAGTGTTTGAGATTTCTCTCTAAGTAGTGGCTACAAAACTTGTGCAAAAAGTGTGAACTCTTTCTAATGAGCATTACATGTGTTTAGGAGGCTTGGAGGAGTCTAGGGTGTCCTTAGAAGCTTCTGGAAGGTATTAACTCGCAATCTCAAGCTTCCATATCTTGAATTTCGCATTAACCAAAGTTTTTTTTCTGTCCAGTGAGTCAGTATCGACCCGTTCTGGTTGATGCTTTTGGTCGATGTTGAGGCTCAGGGAGAGCATCGACCACTTCTGGTCGATGCTTGCGTCGATGCTCTCCATCTTTAGCTTCTAGTTTGAACTTTGGAAGAGCATCGACCACTCCTGGTCGATGCTGTCTGTCGATGGACTGCTCAGAGTGGGTCGATGCTTCTTTTGTGAAGCTCTTGAGATGGTTTTCCGTGATATTCTCATTCCGAGCAAGTAACTCCAGAGTCTCCATAGCTTCTTAGGACTCAAAAACACTCCAAAATCATAGGTTTTACTCCAAGTACCTATAAACACATAAGTGTATGCAAATGTACTAAAGTAGTCCTAAATGATAGTTCTAATGCATGATATTAGTCTATATTGATAGGACTCATATTTGCATGGTTTTATGTGTTATAATAAGTTAGTTTTAGGTTTTATAACTAACATTTAGTATATTATTAGTGTGTTTGCATGTGTTTATGTGTTTCTAGGTACTTGGAGCTAAAACTCGATGTTTAGAGTGTTTCTGTAGCTTGCTAGGTACTATGGGAGAGTTGGCATCGCCACCTGTATTATGCACATTCGGAGAAGGATTTCAGGGAACCGAATAAGACCAATATCGACCCCAAAATCGACCTGTGGGGGTCGATATCGAGTCTGAAGAATTTTCAGAGAGAAATCCTGGAGGTAGAATCGACCAGTCAAGGGAAGGGGCACATAATCGACCCTAGAATCGACCTATCAGGGTCGATTCTACCTTCCAAAAAAAGTGAAAGATTTCTTACATGGCGTTCCAAGAGTAGGCTGATCTCCTATTTTTGGTTTTGAGACTTTTAGGGATAGGATAAACTCGAGTTTTTGAGATCTAACAACCCTAGAACTATAAATACACATGTAATCTGATTCATATAAACACAGAAGACAATAGACACACAATTCCCTACACTTTGAGATCATTAAAGTTTCTAGGTTTTACTTCTTCTCTAATTTATGTTTATGCTTTTACTTTGCTTACTGTTGTAGATTAGTTTAGTTTTCAGTCTTGTTTATTATTTTATAAATCAGATCTTGTCTCGGTAACCCTTAGGAGACAAGAGTCTAGATCCTTTAGACCACATAGGATGGTGGTCAATGATGGGATCTATGTTTTAGAATTCATTACTGTACTTAACCGATCTAGTTACTTTAGTATGCACTTTAATGCTGAGTATTCTCTCATGGGAGATACTTAAGAGTACAATTGAATCTAGGAGGTGTGGTTGTCTATTTAGAAGTATTTGATGCCACAAGAGTGGATTAAACCTTCAGATCTGCATACTAGAGAGTCATAGCTAGTGTCGAATTTGTTGTTTGATAGAATTAATTATAGATTTGGTTTTGGCCAAGTTAGATTGAATATTTTAAGAGTATTTCACCACGATAGTGGGTTGTACTTTAGAAACAAATCTATCACTCATTTTGTATTCTTGAGGTGAGAGTCCAAGGATACTTGATATTCGATTATGGGATTGTATGAAATGCATATCGAGTTTATCAAGAGAGTGGATCTGGATATAGAGTCTAGCATACCACGAGAGTGGACTAGCAAGACATGGAAAATCCCTAGAATGACAAATATAAATTACTCAGATAAAATATGAATTCTAAACTTAGGTTTCCTGATTTAGGCTATCACCCAAATATGTGTAAATATTAGTTTAGGATTATTTAATATTTATTTCATGTTTAGTTTAGTTTAATTACTGTTTTCTTAGTATAGATTTATTGCTATCGATCTATTTATTGCTTTATTTAATTTAACGTTTAGTAGATTATAAAACCTCCACATTTTACTTATCATGTCTAGATTAGATCTGCATTTGTATTCTATATGTAGTTATTCTATTTCCCTATGGATCGACCCCGTATTACTAAAATTGCATTTAACTGTGCACTTACGATTTTGTGGGTTAAACTCTCGAGATTAACTTTTCGGATGAAACCTGTGAAGAGACATAAAAACTTTTGCATCATATATTAATATGCAAAAACATGTAAATACGAGCTCTATCAATTTAGAAGAGTAATTAGTAAATATTTGTTAATATTCAAATAATAAATAAAATTAAATAATTAATGAGGAGATGATGATGTGTTATCCATAAAGAGACCCCATTCCCTTCATCTTTTATATATAGGAATAAATATAATCATGGAGCAAAATCTTATGTCAATATAAAAAGCTCAAAATATTTATAAATGATGTTTTATTGGGTTTCTTGAAAAGTTGATCAATAACTATTTTGATTTTTTTTTCTGTGAGTTTCTTTATAAGAATAGTCCATTTAGTAAAGAAACAAAACCATTAAATCAATTTGGAGAATTTTAAAATTCTTTTCATTACATAATTTTCATTAGAAGAGTGATTAGTAAATATTTGTTAATATTCAATTAATAAATAAAATTAAATAATTAACGAGGAGACGATGATATATTATCATCCATTGAAAAACTCCCTTCATATATAGGATAATGTACACGACTCTTAGTAATAATTGAATGGATTCTAATTTGGCCCCTAAGAGCAAATATGAAACACTCCGACCCAAATTCCTGCTACTCTTCGAGATTACCTGCAAGAGAGAGAGGAATGATCTAGATTACTCAGCAAGGGTAAGCCTTAGGGCTCACGAATTCTCCCCACACAAACACATTTAGAAAGTCACAAAGTATAAACCTAAGACAAATAGACAATCATGTGTCGACGACACACACCCATCAAACAAATGGAACCGCGTTCCATAACCGCCACGCGGCCGGATACAACGTGCCGCACACGCTATCCCTCGTGCATACCGGGTCCCTCGTGTCGCTCACTTCCCCCATGCACCTTTCACTCATGCCTACCGGATCTCTCGTACCACGCACTTCTTCCCAGCATAGTAAAAACTCGTTGGCTCGTCAGCCAATCCTGACCTACCCGCAATCCCGCGTCCATAGGCCAACACACAACTACAAGAATACTTCCTTGTAGATATCACCAAGTCGCAACTACTCACACAACAATTACTTTACCACAAAATAACATACATTTCACATAACCACGCAATACACATTAAAATATTCATTTTAATTTCTAACTCTAAAATACTAGTTCTTTTTCTTATACTTTAAAATATATTTATATATATAAATATTAATATACTCAACAATCAAATACGGTTACTTATATAATATGTAACTCGCAGGTATACTTGGCTTAACTTTAAACTAAGTAATCTAACTAAATATATCAGTATACGAAGAAGACACAAACTTGTCATCACCTTTGTCACGGTTGCTGAAAACCTTTGTGTAACTGGAAGTGCTACTAATAACTGCCATTTTTGGATCTTTACTAAAATAACAACTTTTCCAAATTAGTAACTCTCCAAAAATAAGAACCATACAGAAATGGAAACATTTCTAAAATGGGAAGCCGGGTCAATAGAGGCGGTTTTGTGCTCACGCTGCAAGAAAACAACAGATAAACGTCCTCAGACCGGTGCATAAACTCAGTTAAACTTTTACCCAAAAAGATCGTTTTACCTCTGAAGATTAAACACTCAGTTCTGGTCAAACGGTGTTGAATCTGACAAAACTAATCCCGGAAATGAATAGATCGGAGCAAGATGAACCACATACCAGAAAATCAGATTCAACGGTCACCAAAAAGTTTTCCGGCAAACCTTCCAGCATAGATTCCGGGCGCGTCCGACAACGGATTGATGAGTGGGCAGCAGCGTCGGCTTCGTCGTGATGAGAGATTTCCAAAACGATGGCACGTGTCACAATCGGTGGTCGGACGGTGGAGCTCCGATGACTTTTCTGGCGACGGCACGGTGATTCCGACGGCGGGTGGCGGCGGTCCGGCGATGGCTTCAGCGGCGCGGGTGACTCTCCGGCTTGACAGGGCTTCACCAAAGATTTTGGGTGTGGGAGCATATGAAGCCTTAATTCTCCTTTTATAAGTGATTAGAGGGAGAACCCTAAGTTTTTTGGTGAAGTGGACCCTTTGTGGGCTTGGGCTGGGCCTCACGGATCGATTCCAGATTCGGTCTGTTACAATTCTCCCCTACTACAAAGGAATTCGTCCCCGAATTCAGCCCATCACCTCGTTACTCGCTTTGGTCTTTCAAGAGTTTACCTTATTACCTCTTCTCTCGTCCTCAAGAGATTGTTGAAGAATAAGAAACTTGTCGATAAACTTGCAACAAAACTTTCTAAAATATTTCATAACTCGACAACCTTACTTAAAGTACGAATGAACTCATTCTATTTGGTGTGGTGTCCTCCCACAATGCTTACTGCTTTTCTTACAGTAACCCTTCCATATCCTTCCCAAGGAATAAGGAAACACGACTTGTGTTGCTACCAGATATCGTCATGATCTTTCCACCTTAAAATATGAGTTTGGTTACGAAAGCAAGAACATTCCATTATTCTCAAGAATGTTAGATCATTTAAACATCCCCCAACGTTTTTTTCATAACGTAAGTTCTCACCCTTCAATTCCATGGAAAACCTTTTCCAGAACACCACCCTTAACGCTCACGGCCTTTCCATGACCAGCGTGATCCATCACTATCACAAAATATTTCACTTCTTGGTAAACATTTTTTTTTCCAAAATGTTATCCTTAGTGATCTACCACTCACGACCTGTCCATGATCGACGTGGTTCTTCACTATCATGATTTGTGGTCATTTCCATAACCGATGTTATTCATATGTCAACATTACTCGACAACCTTCATGAGCTCTCACAGATAATTAGCCATCATCCTTACCCATTCCTACCATGGAATTCGGATTCATTGATTATTCTTTCCTTAGTCATTCTCAATGACTTAGACTAATCATTCCTGATGATCTTGCTCTCGTTACAACATACCATTAACTGATTACTTTACGAATCTAAACTTAGATCTTTAAACAATCCTTAAATTTGCTTTCAAAGCAACCTTTCCACTCGGTTAAACCTGAACCCAACCATTTAATCGATTTACAAACATGCTGCTAACATTTTCCATATGTTAGTTTACTATAAACAAGTCTATTTCCATCTAGGACTTGTCATAGATACCACCAGGCTCCTTATCGTTTTCTAAGATGATTTTAGGCACCTTCTGGAATTTTTCTTTTCAATCATTTCCTTAACATGACTGATAATCCATCAATCTATCATCAATCCTTTAACAACAAAGATTGATCATCCAATGATTCTTGAAGATCATCCATCGATTGCCTCATGCTCTTACGCTCTGGACACTTTCGGCATCTAAACATAAGAACAAGCGAATTAGTCTACTTCCTCAGGACTGTCTCCCGGGTCAGAACCGGTTTGACATAACCTAGAGCTCTGATACCAAATTGAAACACCCCGACCCAAAATTCCTGCTACTCCTCGGAATTACTTGCAAGAGAAAGAGAGGGATGAGTAATCTAGGATTACTCAGCGAAGGTAAGCCTTAGGGCTCACGAATTCTCTATACACAAACACATTTAGAAAGTCACAAAGTCTAAACCTAAGACAAGTAGACAATCACGTGTCAACGACATACACCCATCAAACAAATGGAACCACGTTCCATAATCGCCACGCAGCCAGATACAACGTGCCATGCACGCTATCCCTCGTGCCGTGCACTTCTCCCATGCACTTTTCACTCATGCCTACCGGATCCCTCGTGCCGCGCATTTCTTCCCAGCATAGTGAAAACTCGTTGGCTCGTCAGCTAATCCTGACCTACCCGCAATCCCGCGTCCATAGGCCAACACACAACTACAAGAATACTTCCTTATAGATATCACCTCGGCTTAACCGCAACTGCTCACACAACAATTACTTTACCACAAAATAACATGCATTTCACACAATCACGCAACACACATTAAAATATTTATTTTAATTTCTAACTCTAAAATACTAGTTTTTTTTCTTATACTTTTCAATACATTTATATATATATATATATTAATACACTCAACAATCAAATACGGTTACTTATATAATATGTAACTCGCATGTATACTCAGCACCTTAAACTATGTAATCTAACTAAATATATCGGTATACGAAGAAGACACGAACTTGTCCTCACCTTTGCCACGGTTGCTGAAGACCTGTCTGCATCTGGAACTGCTACTTAAGAACTGCTATTTTTGGAACTTTCCTAAAATAGAAATTTCCCAAATTAGTAACTCTCCAAAAATAGGAACCTTACAGAAATGGAAACCTTTCTAAAATGGAAAGCCGGGTCAATAGAGGCGGTTTTGCTAACGCTGCAGAAAAACAACAGATAAACGTCCTCAGAACGGTGCATAAACTCGGTTTAACTTTTACCCAAAAAGACCATTTTATCCCTAAAGATTAAACACTCCGTTTTGGTCAAACGGTGTTGAATCTGACAAAACTAATACCGGAAATGAATAGATCGGAGCAAGATGAACCACATACTAGAAAATTAGATTCAACGGTCACAGAAAGGTTTTCCGGCAACCCTTCCGACGGAGATTCCGGGCGCGTCCGGTAACGGATTGACTAGTGGTCGGCGGCGTCGGCTTCATCGTGACGAGAGCTTTCCAAAACGCTGGCGTGTGTCACAATTGGAGGCCGGACGGTGGAGCTCCGATGACTTTTCTGGTGACGGCACTGTGTTTTTTAATGGCGGGTGGTGGCGGTCCGGCGATGGCTTCAGCGGCGCGGATGTCTCTCCGGATTGACAGGGCTTCGCCAGGGCTTTTGGGTGTGGGAGCATATGAAACCTTAATTCTCCTTTTATAAGTGATTAGAGGGAGAACCCTAGGGTTTTTAGGGAAATGGATCTTTTGTGGGCTTGAGTTGGGCCTCACGGATCGATTCCAGATTCGAGTCTGTTACAAAATATCTGATCAAAATCCACACCTTCAATGTGAGAATAGCCTTGAGTTACCAGTCTAGTCTTATTTTGTATGATATTACGTGCTGAGAGTAATTGAGGACGCTGAGAAAGGCTTATAGAACGATTCTCATTTTTGCCCCATTCTTTACGATGGAGTGTACTCCAATGTGCTTTTTTGACGAGCTGGACAAAACGAGCAAATCCTTTATGGGAGACATTTTCCTTTGTTCGTTCGGCAATCATAAGTAGGTTGTGTGACCATATATTTTAACATCTTTTAAAAAATCACATTTACCCATAATACTCGAATGAGAGGCACCAAACCGAACCGAAATTGATATAATATCTGAATGGATTCTAAATTCTTGTATCTAAAAAACCGGAACCGAACCGAAATCAAACCAAAAATCGAAAGGATATCCGTGATACAATTATACTCGCAAAAATATTAATTATATTTATACTTGAAATAACTTTTTTCTTTTTTAGCATCTAGACTTGAAATCACCTATATACTCAAAATTACAATTATAAACCGAAGATATTAGTTATTTTAGACCAAAATAACCAAAATATTCGAAATATATCCGAAAGTCATTAGTTTTTTTCTAAAAATTTTGGGTATGTTTTGGTTATTTCGGATAGTTTGGGTAAAAAAAATGAACCGAACCTAATCTAAAAAATTTTGGTTCTAGGCCGGTTCTCCGTTCAAACATCTGAACCGATCCGAACCGAGAGAAAACCAAACCAAAATTTTAAAATATATGAATGGATTATAAACCCCCTAATTAAATTATCCGGAAAAAAATTGACCCGACCCGAACCATGAATGCTTAGGCTTAATCTGATTTGTAGTTCTCTTTTCTCAAAGATACTTTGGTTGATGTAAAATATGTTTTAATCTGTAAGTGGTGGGCTGCACTTAGTCGAAATTGGCGTCATACTCTTTTTATTAACTAAAGCATTTATTGTACAGATACGAATCGATTCTGATAAATTTTAATATTATATCACACACATGTCCATTTCTATATAGTAAGAACAAACCAATTGTTAAAAAGAAAAAATCTTTGGACCTTATCAATAGCTTGTTAGAATGAAAAATCAAGTACTTTTCTAAATGTCTTGATTAGTTTCAGATGATCCTCACCATTACCATCTTCCACCCTTCCCTCTCAAGCACACATCCCCAATAAGGTAAGAACAAAAAAGCTCTCTTCGGTTCTCTTTTTCTAAATCTTGATTATTTCTTATTTCTTGTTTACTTGATCTTTCACCATCTACCCTTCTCCGGGATTTCAATATGATGAACTTCATCGCGCGATGCGTGTATCAATACTTGTTTGGCACAGTCTTAATTGTCTTGTAGGTGTTTCATCAAAACCATGGCTGACACCATACAAGGTTAGAAGTCAATGCATTTGCCTTTTTCATTAATATAATTTTTTCGTCCTCTCAAAATGTTAATACATAATAATTATGTGCAGTAGATATGGAGATTTCAGAGGATGGGAGGAAGATAGTGAAGATGAGCTCGCTTAAAAAGAAAGCGATAAGTGCATCAAACAGATTCAAGAACTCGTTTAAGAAGAAGACTCGGAGGAGCAGCAGCAGAATCGTGTCCGTAGACGACATCAACGCCGAGGATCGTCAGTCTCTTGATGCGTTCCGTGAAGTTCTTGCCCACGACGACCTTTTGCCCTCCAAACACGACGATCTTCACATGATGCTCAGGTTATTCATTTTTTTCGTAGTTATTCCGATTAGGCCAAATAATGCGATGCGTTATGAAAGCAAATATAATATGCTGGCGCGTGAAGCTCAACTAATGGAAGTAAAGTCAATAGTTTAACAAAAAAAACTTACACAATATCGTTTGACATTTTGAATAGTGAATCTAAAATTGTTAGCCAAATCCAAGATTGGGCGGCAGTTAATTAGGCTAAGTTTAATATCATAAATGATAAAACTAGGATTTTTTTTTTTTTACTCATTCTATCCTCTGTTTTAAATACACTTTGTGGATCTACTATTTTTACAAAATGGTACTAGAAATTGGTACTTTTTGATACTAGTCCATTAAAACTTCTACTAATACTGATTTTGGGTAACATTAATGTTCAACGTGGAACTATGTTGTCTACTAGTTGATCAAACATCTCAAACTATTTAAATGTATTGGGGGTGATTGTTAAAAACTTGCAGAAACTCTAATGCATATATTTCAGGAATATCAAAATCATGTATGTTGCAAGGTAGATCGTATCTCGCGGTTATCTGTGGCTACAAATGATTTACTTATTGTAAATAAATAAACGAACAATTTGTTTGATGTGATAACATCTTGAGGAGATTGTTTTATTAGATGACCAAAATTTCAGGGCCTTTTCATTTCATAAAAACTTCATATCTGAAATAGATCTAAATAGAAAGGCTTGGTTTATTCATTAACATAATGTGAGTATTTATACACAAAGATGTTTTCTTTTCTCTAAGGGATTTCCCTTTTTACATGATAAGATCAAACTATACGAGATATATATCGGAGGCCCATTAATATCCTACCAACCAAAAGGGTTCTCTTTTACTAGCGAGTCCAGATATTTATAGAATTCATAAAATACATATTCATTATGAGTTTATATAGTTGTCTTTCATTGCCAAGAATTTTTGTAATTAAATGTTTGTTTTTGATGATTATTGCGATTGTTATTTTACGATCTTCTGATGTTTGTTTTATCTACATAGATTCTTAAGGGCGAGAAAATTTGACATTGAGAAAGCGAAGCAAATGTGGAGTGACATGCTTCAATGGAGGAAGGATTTTGGAATCGACAGGATCATTGAGGTAAATCTTTTTACCCAAAATCTTGGAACATCCCATACCGAGTAAATATAAATACTTTTCAATTGACAACTTTTTTGTTTGGTTTGTTTTCTCTAATAATGAAGGATTTTGAGTTTGAAGAGATCGATGAAGTACTCAAGCATTATCCTCAAGGCTATCATGGAGTGGACAAAGAAGGCAGGCCGGTTTACATTGAGAGATTAGGCCAAATCGATGCAAACAAGTTGTTGCAAGTGACTACGATGGACCGGTACGAGAAATACCATGTGAAAGAGTTTGAGAAGATGTTCAATATCAAGTTCCCTTCTTGCTCAGTCGCAGCCAAGAAGCACATTGATCAAAGCACAACCATTTTTGATGTGCAAGGCGTGGTTAGTACATTTTATACCTCGTTTCTTCTTTCCAAAAAGGCATAAATGCGAACGATGGTTTGAATATTTAAAACCATGATTTCATCCAAAAAAAAGAAAAAATTATTTAAAACCATATTGCATTTGTTCAAATATAGGGACTTAAGAACTTCAACAAATCCGCGAGAGAGCTTCTTCAACGCCTTCTCAAAATCGATAACGACAATTATCCTGAGGTAGCTAATCTCGAACAGCTTATCATTTTAAAGTGTTAGCAAAAGTTGTAAATAAGTTTTTCTTTGTAGACTCTGAACAGAATGTTTATCATCAATGCGGGTCCTGGATTCCGGCTCTTGTGGGGCCCGGTTAAATCTTTTCTTGATCCAAAGACGACATCAAAGATTCATGTTCTAGGGAACAAATACCAGAGCAAATTACTTGAAGCTATCGACGCTAGGTAAGATTTAGTCTTTAACTCACTTTTTTGTTTTTTCTGTATTAGATATCATGACCTACTATACTTATTGCTCAAAAATCCTTGTAATATCCTTTGATGTGCTAGCGAGTTGCCACATTTCTTTGGCGGCCGTTGCACTTGTGAAGACAAAGGAGGCTGTATGCGATCTGATAAAGGCCCGTGGAATGATCCTGAGCTTCTTAAGGTTAACTTTTGAGCTTAACATTTTCTTTTCTATTAAGCTTGTTTTGAGTCTCTTACCAAACACAAGTGTGTTCTTATGGAAAGCAGATGGCTAAGACCCCCGAAGCCAGGTTCTCGACTATTTCAGAGGACGAAGACAAGCTTGTAGTAGAAGGAACATCGATGTCAATGGTCTTTGAAGTAAGCTAAGAACTTTGTCAACAATCAGAAAAAAGCCTTCGCGTGATTTCTTTTCTTTCAAACTTAGAATTCTCATAAAGTATGGACCTAAGACTCTTTCTATACATCAAATTCGTAGCCTCTAGAGAGAAACAAGAAGAAAACCATCAAAGACAAGGTGTGTGAGAAACACATTGCAGCAGTTGACAAGTTCATGGCATTGTCTTTGCCTCCAAAACCTCATTTAAAACCCCTAAAAGGTATATATATTCACATTAATGCTCAAGTCTGAAGATTTATTTCTTGCTCTAAAATTCCAATCTCTTTACTCCTGATACGTGCACTGTTACGTAGGGAAGGGGCCACAAAAGAAAGATGATGGCTTTCTTGTGGGAGGGGTTATCGCTTTTGTGATGGGAATTGTTGCAATGCTCCGGCTATCTAAAGACGTTCCAAGGAAGCTCACAGAGGCTGCAATATTCGGCAACTCAGTTTACTACGAGGAATCAAAAATGTCTAAACTGAACGAAGATCAATTTCCAGCACCAGTCTCAAGCTCCGAGTACGTAATAATGGTGAAACGAATGGCCGAGCTTGAAGAAAAGTACAAGTCCCTTGACTCGAAATCAGCAGATGATGATTTAGAGAAAGAGGATAAACTTCAGGCTGCGCTTAACCGGGTTCAAGTACTTGAGCATGAGTTATCTGAAACTAAAAAGGTAAGA
Source organism: Boechera stricta (assembly GCA_018361395.1). NCBI lineage: Eukaryota > Viridiplantae > Streptophyta > Magnoliopsida > Brassicales > Brassicaceae > Boechera > Boechera stricta. The sequence goes on from CM031542.1 coordinate 7,862,300, forward strand.
TCTATATAACCTCAATCAAATTACTCGAATATGTAGTAATAGTTTGGCTTCATTATGTTTTCTGGCTTAGGCTTTGGATGAAACGATTGCTAACCAGAAGGGGATTCTTTCATATATTGAGAAGAAAAAGAAGAAGAAGAAGAGACTGGTGAGACGAATCATTTAGAGAAATTTTATTAATAAAATATATATGCTTGATTAATTTCCAACATTCTTTGTCTATGTTCTTAAACATTTTTTTTTCTTTCAGTTTTTCATGTTCTAAATCAGCGAACAATGGTCATCATTTCCCACCACAATATCAGATGAGAAGCAAGTGAGTGTTTCTCTCACAAATGAGGAATATATAAATGCATATTAGTGAAACTAAACTCTCCGATCCGTACAGTTTTGTATATAATTTTTTTTTTTAACAAGTAGTGGATTTTGCCACTAAGGTTTGTTTTGGGTGTTCCCTTGCAATTTGGAGTGCTTATTTTGGGTGTTCTCGTGCAATGTTTTTTTTTTTGGTTAATTTTATATGTGAATTATCTCGTGCCAGTAATGGATAATGTAAGGTTGAGTCAGTGATTGTCTATTGCTAACTTTCCTTGACGAAATTGACAAAGGTTTAGCGAAAAACTTTCTTACTTCTCATTGATCATAATATCGATATATATACATACAAGCATATGTAGCCCAACGAAAATATTCTAAACTTGTGATACAAGATATAAACATAAGAGATGAGGAAATATACGACATGGGCAAATTACGGCCCAATAGAAATATTTTATATGCAACATAATTGTTCATGAAACCATTTTACTTTTGAGTGAAGATAGAAAAAGTTTGTGAGTGACTGAGAGGAAGCTCGGATGATAATTTTTTAGTGAAGCAAATTAAGAAGAGGTTCTCGATAATTAAAGTTTGGGTTCAAGCTAGGTGAGTGCACAAGAGACAGATTTCGGGTGTGGTTGGAGATGACACACGAGTAAGAGCCTCAAGAGAGAAAACAAAGGAGGATTGCCTTTTAAAAACACATAGAGATATGCATTCTAGGGAGAGTGCGCGAAAATTTGTTCGAGAGTGTTAGTTTTTGTTTTGAAACTAATGATGTTTAATTTCATGGTGTAACTTTTGTTTTATATTGGATTATGAGAAACTGGTCCAGCGTGAGTAAGATCTTTCATATCAAATGATCGATGAATTACGGATAAATACATGGGTATTTAAAATGAAAGAGAGAACTCAGATAGGAAGATCCTATTTCACCATATCTATTTTTTCTACCGATGAACTGCTTATCAATGATGCTAAACAAACATGCTCAAGAAGGAATCTTTGAATATCACTACAAATGTCAAGAAACAAAGCTAACTCATATATGCTTTGCAGATAATCTATTTATCTTCACAAAAGGATCTCTCCAGTATGTCCAAGCTAAGCTGCCATCTCTATCTTTGAGCAATTTAAAGAACTTCCTGGTCTAGCCATCAATATACAATAAACTTGTTTCCTTAGCTTTATGTCTCGAGTTTGAAATCCAAAATGTATTACCGCAAATGCCTGGGTTAAATCACTTGTAGCACAAATGGGTTTGAAACCACAAAGAATTGGTTAACAACTACCTAAATAGCAAGATATACAAAATAAGCTAAGAAGATAGATGTTTTTTTTTTGTTTATCTAATTACTCAGAAAACAAAAGGCAATAACGAACAAACAAAGAAGTAAATAATTCAAATGATTAAACAAAAGACTTTTTTTTTTGAACAACCAAAACTCATTCTCATTAGCCACTTAACAAAAACAAGTAAGATGGAGAAGCGAAGATAAAATTAAACTGAGAACAAAAGCAGATAAAACACTTTCTCAATGCGATGAGGTCTGCAGCTCGAACGATTTTGCGGAAATAAAAAAAATTCGAAGTTTGGAGAATCAACATTGAGTGAGATTCAGACCGCATATACGTTAACCAAAAAGTTTTGTTTGTTGATTTGGGCAAAGTTACCAACAACGCCAATGTTTTCTCCTGGTAAGGGGAGAAAAGTAGTCTAACTCCGTTAAACAAAAGACTATTGAACAATAAGATTAAATAAAACAAAACAAATCAGATTTAAAACTTTAGATGATCACTATGGACCATGGGTAAGGCAATCGACGAACGTAGACTAATGATCAAATCAAGATGCTAGAATCATACAATCAAACTCATTCTCAAAAGAATGAATCACGCAATCCATGATGCTCGGGGGGATATAGGCAATAGAGAACTCAATTTTTCCCGAGAAAAAAAAAAAACCTTCCAAAGAGAGATAATAAAGTTATGGGTGTGTCACCATTAATGGTGAAGAAACTTGGTTTCATCTTCATGATTGTTTTAGCTTCTGCTCTTTCTGTCTCTTTTGTAGGTTTCATTTCTCTCTCTCTCTCACTCTCTTCTGTTTTGTTGCAGCTTTTCTCTATACTTTATAGAAGATTAAGATGTTTTTGTTAATTACTAGAAATATTATAGAAGATTAAGAGATTTTGTTGAACATGTGCTCATGCTTATATATAATATATTCACTAAAGATTAATTCCAACGCGCATATAAATGCATGAAATTTTATAAGCATGAACGTACTATGTGGCACGATCTCGAAGTTACATAGACGAAAGCCCACACATGTCGAAAAATTTCCATTTAGAATTTAATATTTTTCAAAATTTTATTATTTTATTTCTTAGTATACACATAATATAATTATAATATATATATATATATACACATAAATTTTGAAGTAATAAACGCATTTATATAATACATAACGAAAACTATTATTTAGTTCTAGAGAAAATTTCATAAAGATATATAAATCAACTATTTATCTTTTAATTTTATGCACAAATTTTTCGGGTGTCTAAAATATATATACCTTCTTTCCCTATGCAGGCCGACCATCGATTCTAGTCCATACACATATAAATCTTCATGAAGAGGTTAGTCTAACAAACATATATATAAGGTGGAATGTTTTTTCATATAGATTTGTTCATACATATATAATTTCCAAAGTTGAATAGATATCACTCTTCTTTGCATGACTGCATCCAAGAAAGTATTTTATAAATAAATTTGGTGATAATGATGTGAGACAGATGGTGGAAAGAAGCATGCATGAGCATGAGAGGCTTTTTAGAATGAACACAAAGGATTATGGGAACAATAGTCCGTCGCCAAGACTTGAGAGGCCTCCTTTCAAGCTTATTCCCGATTCATGACGTCAGCTTGGGATTAATCTATCCTTAATATAAGTATAGCCATAATTAGTTTCAGTGACTATATAGTTTCATCCAAATTTTGAGATCTAATATAAATATATATATGACTATATAGCTTATTCCCAAAGATGTTAACGAATTATATTGAGAACAAAATATTGCATGTTGACTTCTAAAGATATTTCGATGCTCAAATTAAAAAGAGTTCGAAACGAGATTTAAAGGAGAGATTATTACATGAGTTGATTTGCGTTTTATTTTTAGAATTGAAACTGTTATTTACTCTCAATTTTGTTCATATTAAAAACTAAACACTCAATTAGCCTCAATGTTGAGCCTTGAGCCCTCTTAGCAGCACTGATGGTAGCGGTGTGTTACGGATTTTATTCCGGAAGACCGTGCGGCGGTCGACAATCTCCAAGATGAAAATCTAGCCTTCGTCTTACGGACCATCTTCGACTAGTTTCGTCTTTTATTGGGCTCATCAGCTGATCGGCTCCAGATCAGACCATTTTGTGTAGGGATGGCCTAATCCCTTCTTCAAAGTCAAATCCCCGATCAGCGATAGATTCTCCAATCGTGCACGTTCCTCATTAAAGCACGACAACCTACCCCAGTCGGAATGGCCCTGGAAAAGCAACACGACAGTCACAAATGTCCCAAGAAAACGGGTCGTGAGAGGTGGCATGTAACACCTGTGTCTCGGGCAACCAATTTCTCGACTCGGTCAGTTTATCTGACAGTTTTGAAACACCGATGTTTTCGCGTACAGGACGTACGCAGGACAGGGCCAAAGGCTGAGGAAATATTTTTGTCATGGATTAGGCTGGTCGAGTGTTGATCGAAGTTAGTTGTGGTGTTGAATTGAATAGTCGGAACAGAATTTGGATTCGTTGAGTTTCGGACGAGGGATTTCAGTAGGTCCGGATGAGATACGGACGCGGTACGGACCGAATGGACACGGTATGGACCGTACGGACAAAAGTTGATTTTTTGGACAAGGAGTGTCCTAAAATCATGCTTGGTTGGAATTCAAGCCACTCTGGTCGGTTTGGAAGCTGATTTGGCCGAGAAAAATCAATCGGACCCAAAATTAGACTGGTACAAAGAATTTCTGAGAACCGATGGAGCCTTTTTAATTTGGACCAAGTTTTTATGGTTCTATCGGATTGGACCGATCTAAGAGGCTGATTTAGATCGTGCATAAGCTGAAAAATAAGTCTCGGGCCGAATTTGGAAGTTTGCTCTGCAGAGACTTGAGTTTTAGGTATTTTTCTCTAAGTATTGGATGGCCCGTGGATCCTAAACCCTATGGACGACTTTATAAGGGTTTTGTTGAGTCTCTCAGCCACTTAGAGACATAAACAAACAGAGAAAACTCGTGCCCTTTGCTGAGAGAGAAGCTGAGATCGTTTTGAGCTGTGAGAAGGAAAAAAGGGTTGTTTGCTAGATTTGTCTGGTAAGCCTTTTCCCGCTTGTTTTGCTGTTGTTTTGGCTCATTTAGAAGCTGATTATGTCGTTATTTAATGATTCTACAGCTGAGAATCATAGATCCATCGAGTGGTTTGGAGATCCATCGTTTGGATCTTGTTAAAAACGCAATAGGTAAGCGTTTTGATTAAGGATCCTTGTTTTGTGTTGGGAGCAGATCTTTGATCTGTTTTTGCTGTGTTGTTTCAAGGTTGCTGTGAGTTATTGTTGCTGTGGTGGGTGAGATCTGGTTGGTGTTGCCTTGGATATGTTCATTGTTTGGTAAGGAGAGCCTTTTTGGGATTCATAAAGTGTGGCTCCATTTTTGATCGGCTAGTAATTTTGTGTTTCTGCTTGGAGAGTTAGTCTTAAAAGGCATAAGAAACATAGAATCGAGTGGTTGTGGGCCGAAATCCGAGAACTCTAAGGTGAGTGCGTGACTGTGGTTACATGTATAGGATCGTTAAGTGTATATGCTGTTAGTCTTGATTGTTTGAATGGTTTTGATTAATTTTGTATGCCACTTATCATGTTGGTACCCTCGTCATGATGCTGATATCGTGATTTGGAGCCATTCTATCTTTGTTACAATCGATCGCTCACTCAGCTTAGTAAGTTGATTGATGAACGTGGGTGGAGGTGGAAGGACGAATATGAGGGTGAAAGGATGGATTAAATGGCGCCACGAAGGGATGCGGAAAGCCCTTTGATAAGCCAGCGATCTTCTTACGGATATGCAGCGCAAAGGAAGAATCAGGTTTTCTTGTGGATATACTGCCGAGATGAGACTAATCTTGTAAGAGTTTTTGATAAAAATATAGTCTGAATTATTCTGAAGCCAAAAACAGAGTTTTAAAGGGAAAATAGAGCCTTTGAACACAATAAAGGCTGCCTTGGAATCATAATGCAGAAGCAATCAAATCATAAATGATAAAAGTTTGAATTCTGAATATTTCTCCTCCTCTCCCAAAAACGTGGCTGATGTAGAATAAGGCCTTGGCTTCTTATTTGGGTTGAATGTGATCCAAAGATGACATGCTAAAGGATTTAAACAAATGGACATACAAGTGATCATCTTATGCCTCATTAAAAACCTTGAGAGAAAAACCCATTTTGGGACAAAAACTCTCAAGGAAAAAAGAGTACTAAGATAATCACTTTTCCCACTCATTTAAATCAGTTAGCTTGGATCAACATTAGCGTTCATAATTGTTGTTCAGGTCAAAAGGAGTCGCCATTTGAATCAGAATTCCTCCAATGGCTTTGTTAAAGAGTTTTGCTCTAGATCGAGTCATTGGACCAGCTGACATGACAAGAACATCCTCAGCTTCAAGCTGCTCCTCCAGTTCAAGGTGCTCCTCCGGTTCAAGCTGTTCCTCAGGTTCAAGCTGTTCTAGTCCATGATTCGTGCTCGTTGTGCCGTCTAGGATCATATCATCCTCCCCCACTTCAAAAGGATTTGACCTCAAATCCGCTTCGTCTGCAATATAATGAACCTGATCAGAAACTTTGAAGTTAGGAATCACATTATACTTACCTTGAAGATTTGTGGGATCATTGATCTGTTGGAAGTGTTTGAGAAGATTTGGTGGTTCCTCTTTCATCAGCATTGAGTAGGGAGCGCCATGTATTTGATTCCAAGGTGGAGCTTCATCATCAATTGTGAAATCTCTTGACATTTTTCCTTTACGTTCTCCTTGGCTTTGTGCTTGTTGGTGTGCATCAGGAGGCTCTTCTTGGACCATAGCACTAAGAGTTGAAATAATTCTTCTCTTCGGGCTTAAAACAATTTCTTATTTTTGAAGAGGTTCTGACACAATATTTTGGAGGAGTTGAAATTCTTCTACAGACTTTAGCTCATCTTTTGTTGAGTTCAACTCCTCCTTGGTGGTACCTATACTTTTCTCAAGCTCTTAGGGAGTAGACAAGTGCATTAAACAAGTAGTTTGAAAATTTTCAGCACAAGAAATCAAACTAGAAGTTACTTGTTCTTTTTGCTTGGAAATTGGTTTCGGAACAAGCAAGCGTGTGTTGCTTGATTCTTCATACTCCTTCAGCTCTTTTGGCTCGACTTCGATGACCTCTTTACATGTCTCTAGGCTGGCTGGTCTGTCCTTCTCACCTTTGATTACTTGGTGTACATGCGCTTGAATTTCTGGTGGTTTTCCTCGAGTCTTGTCATTTTCTTCAGTACCTAAACCTTGCTGCTTTGTAATGTTTGTTAGCATTTCCCTTGGTTTGGAGTAGTAGACAGGCTCACGTCTTAGGGCTGGTTGGGACAGTCCACTTCTTGTTCTTGCTTGGTACATTGGGTTGGTGGTGAGGTTGCTGCATGTTCACAAACTCCCCATACATTCGTGATCTCAAATCTCTCCAATCTTGCACTAATTCATTGTAGAAGGTTCTTGAATTTGCTTTCAACCACCATTTGTAAGCATCTCCAACAAGATTACCAACAGCATAAGATAGCTCATCCTCTTTGGAAATATTGTTTGCTCGCAGCCACTGATTCATGTTGGTCTCCCATCTTTAATACACCTCAGAGTCCTTGCTAGAACCTGAAAAAGTTAGGGATTTAGACATGTAATCACATCTCTTATAAACTGGATTTTGTGAACCGGTTTGCTTGGTGTGGAATTGTGAGCTAGATTCACGATCTTTTCTTCTCCTCATCTCTTGGCGGAAAGTCTCCATTTGATTGTGAACAAGTTCCAATTTTTCGTTCATGAGTTGCACCATTTTTGCTGTCATCGCATCAATTAGGAGCTTGTTGTTGCGATTATGGCTGGTTTCTTCATCTTCATCTGATTTAGCCATGTTTTCCTGAGAATCAAATATACAAATCACTAGTAAAACCGTTCTTTGGAATACCTAAAACAATCAAATGTTATCTATCCAGAATTTTCTGCACACAAACACAAAGATTTGATAAACAGACAGCAGTGCAATCAAAATTCAATCTAAATTCCAATTCAACTTCGAAAATCCTGATTTCAATTTTAAAATCAAGTTAACTCATCCTAAAACTAGAATCAATTAACGAAACATCAAACAAGTAACAGACGATTTTAGAAAATTCACGCAATACAGAAGATGAACAAACAATTTTCACAGAAATGATTTTGCAACAGATCCAGAATTCGAACGGGTATAACTAGCAGAATACAACCTAGAAAAAGTTGATTCAATAGCGAAACTGAAAGATGAGACTCTGAATGACAAGATATGATTGGTTTTAAGCGCAAATGACGAACGGATTGAGAGCGAAATCACTTAACTTCTAAACGCTGCTCTGATACCACTTGATACACCCCTGATCTACGCTTAGAAGTAAGGATGATTGATGAACATGGGTGGAGGTGGAATGATGAATATGGGGGGTGAAAGGATGGATTGAATTACGCCACGAAGGGATGCAAAAAGCCCTTTGATAAGCCAACTGATCTTCTTCTGGATATTACGCACCAAAAGAAGAATCAGGTTTTCTTGTGGATATTACACACCAGCAAGAGATGAGACTAATCTTGTAAAAGTTTTTGATGAAAAGATAGTCTGAATTATTCTGAAGCCAAAAACAGAGTTTTAAAGGGAAAAAGGAGCCTTTGAACACAATAAAGGCTGCCTTGGAATCATAATGCATGAAAACAGAAAATACAAAGCATAAATGATAAAAGTTTGAATTCTGAATATTTCTCCTCCTCTCCCAAAAACGTGGCTGATGTAGAATAAGGTCTTGGCTTCTTATTTGGGTTGAATGTGATCCAAATATGACATGCTAAAGGATTTAAACAAATGGACATACAAGTGATCATCTTATGCCTCATTAAAAACCTTGAGAGAAAAACTCATTTTGGGACAAAAACTCTCAAGGAAAAAAGAGTACTAAGATAATCAATTTTCCCACTCATTTAAATCAGTTAGCTTGGATCAACATTAGCGTACCTTCATAATTGTTGTTCAGGTCAAAAGGAGTCGCCATTTGAATCAGAATTCCTCCAACGGCTTTGTTAAAGAGTTTTGTTCTAGATCAAGTCATTGGACCAGCTGACATGACAAGAACATCCTCAGCTTCAAGCTGCTCCTCCAATTCAAGCTGCTCCTCCGGTTCAAGCTGCTCCTCAGGTTCAAGCTGTTCTAGTCCATGATTCGTGCTCGTTGTGCCATCTAGGATCATATCATCCTCCCCCACTTCAAAAGGATTTGACCTCAAATCCGCTTCATCTGAAATATAATGAACCTGATCAGAAACTTTGAAGTTAGGAATCACATTATACTTACCTTGAAGATTTGTGGGATCATTGATCTGTTGGAAGTGTTTGAGAAGATTTGGTGGTTCCTCTTTCATCAGCATTGAGTAGGGAACGCCATGTATTTGACTCCAAGGTGGAGCTTCATCATCAATTGTGAAATCTCTTGACATTTCTCCTTTACGTTCTCCTTGGCTTTGTGCTTGTTGGTGTGCATCAGGAGGCTCTTCTTTGATCAGTAGATTTTTGCTTGTACATTTTCATGGCTTCTTCTTGCTTTCCTTGGATATTATGGGCTCTCCATTATCTGCATAAAGATAAAACAGTTAGAATCACATACGATTAATGAGTTCATGTACTTACCTCGCGTATGTATATGGCTGAGATTAGAATGGTAGTTTGCTCTCAGTTTTGTTATGGCCTTAAGATTTGCATCTGGTGGTTCTTCTTTGATCTGAATAAGGTCACTAACACTCTCATCTTCTCTGGTGGCAATTCCATTCAGCTTATGTGTCGTATTTCCATGGCTGTGGTTTTGGTTCAGAAACTCCTTTGTCTTCAAAGCTTCGTCTTGATCGGTATGGTCTCTTTAGTATCTGAAATTTTCTCAATGCCTTTGGCACTACACAAATGTATTAAAATAGTAATTGAATCTCTAAAAACAAGATGACAAGTTTCAGTTTGGACCATAACACTAAGAGTTGAAATAATTTTTCTCTTCGGGCTTAAAACAATTTCTTGTTTTTGAAGAGGTTCTGACACAACATTTTGGAGGAGTTGAAATTCTTCTATAGCCTTTAGCTCATCTTTTGTTAAGTTCAACTCCTCCTTGGTGGTACCTATACTTTTCTCAAGCTCTTAGGGAGTAGACAAGTGCATTAAACAAGTAGTTTGAAAATTTTCAGCACAAGAAATCAAACTAGAAGTTACTTGTTCTTTTTGCTTGGAAATTGGTTTCGGAACAAGCAAGCGTGCGTTGCTTGATTCTTCATACTCCTTCAGCTCTTTTGGCTCGACTTCGATGACCTCTTTACATGTCTCTAGGCTGGCTGGTCTGTCCTTCTCACCTTTGATTACTTGGTGTACATGCGCTTGAATTTCTAGTGGTTTTCCTCGAGGCTTGTCATTTTCTTCAGTACGTAAACCTTGCTGCTTTGTAATGTTTGTTAGCACTTCCCTTGGTTTGGAGTAGTAGACAGGCTCACGTCTTAGGGCTGGTTGGGACAGTCCACTTCTTCTTGTTGCTTGGTACATTGGGTTGGTGGTGAGGTTGCTGCGTGTTCACAAACTCCCCATACATTCGTGATCTCAAATCTCTCCAATCTTGCACTAAATTCGTTGTAGAAGGTTCTTGAATTTGCTTTCAACCACCATTTGTAAGCATCTCCAACAAGATTACCAACAGCATAAGATAGCTCATCCTCTTTGGGAATATTGTTTGCTCGCAGCCACTGATTCATGTTGGTCTCCCATCTTTAATACACCTCAGAGTCCTTGCTAGAACCTGAAAAAGTTAGGGATTTAGACATGTAATCACATCTCTTATAAACTGGATTTTGTGAACCGGTTTGCTTGGTGTGGAATTGTGAGCTAGATTAACGATCTTTTCTTCTCCTCATCTCTTGGCGAAAAGTCTCCATTTGATTGTGAACAAGTTCCAAATTTTCGTTCATGAGTTGCACCATTTTTGCTGTCATCGCCTCAATTAGGAGCTTGTTGTTGCGATTATGGCTGGTTTCTTCATCTTCATCTGATTTAGCCATGTTTTCCTGCGAATCAAATATACAAATCACTAGTAAAACCGTTCTTTGGAATACCTTAAACAATCAAATGTGATCTATCCAGAATTTTCTGCACACAAACAGAAAGATTTGATAAACAGACAGCAGTGCAATCAAAATTCAATTTAAATTCCAATTCAACTTCGAAAATCCTGATTCCAATTTTAAAATCAAGTTAACTCATCCTAAAACTAGAATCAATTAACGAACATCAAAACAAGTAACAGACGATTTTAGAAAATTCACGCAATACAGAAGATGAACAAACAATTTTCACAGAAATTATTTTACGCCACGAAGGGATGCAAAAAGCCCTTTGATAAGCCAACTGATCTTCTTCTGGATATTACGCACCAAAGGAAGAATCAGGTTTTCTTGTGAACACAATAAAGGCTGCCTTGGAATCATAATGCATGAAAACAGAAAATACAAAGCATAAATGATAAAAGTTTGAATTCTGAATATTTCTCCTCCTCTCCCAAAAACGTGGCTGATGTAGAATAAGGTCTTGGCTTCTTATTTGGGTTGAATATGATCCAAAGATGACATGCTAAAGGATTTAAATAAATGAACATACAAGTGATCATCTTATGCCTCATTAAAAACCTTGAGAGAAAAACCCAGTTTGAGACAAAACTCATCAAAGGAAAAAGAGTACTAAGATTTTCACTTTTTCCACTCATTTAAATCAGTTAGCTTGGATCAACATTAGCGTACCTTCATAATTGTTGTTCAGGTCAAAAGGAGTCGCCATTTGAATAAGAATTCCTCCAACGGCTTTGTTAAAGAGTTTGGCTCTAGATCGAGTCATTGGACCATATGGCATGACAAGAACATCCTTAGCTTCAAGCTGCTCCATAGGTTCAAGCTGTTCCAGTCCATGATCCGTGCTCGTTGTGCCGTCTAGGATCATATCACAATCTTAACTTATTATATGCTTGATTGTCTTATACTGTGGCCGAGTGAGACGGGAGGACTGCATCACTAAGCAATTTTGATTGCTTACGTATCTGAAAAATGGATGCAGGTAAAGATAAGGCTGATTGAGGGGCTCGTGGGGCAAGAGACGTTGGAGTGGATTGGATTGTTTTCAGGTTTTATTTAGTTTAGAACTTGTCGTTGTTGTGGTTGAATAATTTGGGTTGTATGATTAAAGTACGAGATTTAATTCTACTAAACCTTGCTGAATAAGTTATTAGCGCACTTTACTGAACTCGTTATGCATGAATAAAGTTTGTTTGTTGAACCGCTGTGTTGTGCTAATAAGTTGAAATCGATTAAAATTTGTACTTAGCTGGACAAGTAGAATTTTAATCGGGTAATGCTCATGTCTGTATATGGAATTGCGGGTGGGGGTGTTATAGTTTGGTATCAGAGCGTGGTCGGTTCTAGTACTTGTTGATACTCTGATACCAGTTTGGTATCAGAGCGGAGTTGATTCTAGAACTTGTGCATAACGGATTAGTGGGTTAGGAAACCATCCTTCCAGCACTTGTCTCACGGTAAGTCTCACTGAAATATTTTGCTGTTTGGCAGGAGAGGATTCGTTTCACCTCTTCTCACCAGGTTTCACCCGAGTTTCTTTGAGAGTTTAACCCAATGTGACCGCAAGGGCACATTTAAATGTAATTGTAGTATAAACGGGATCGATCCACATACATTGAGAATAACTACACATAAATTGCAGGTTAAATGCTATGTGAATTATAATTGTTTTGGGGTTTTAATTATATTAAAAAAAAGCTATGATTAAATTACTGAAAATAAATTGCGTAAAGTAAATAACAGAAAATAAATTGCATAAAGTAAATTCCAGAAATTAAAGCGCAGAAAATAAATGGCAAAATTAAATAACATAAATATAAAATAACTTAAATTAAATAATAAATTAACGATTAATCTCTAGGGTGTATGAGAATGATTTCAAGGAGTCTATATTTAGGATTTATGTTTTTACCAATTAAGTTTGTGTTTGTTAATCTAGGGATATCGATTACAGACTATTCCACTCTCGTGGTATGCTAGTCATTGTTTCCAACCCACTCTCATGGCGACTTTCACGCATAGTGTACAATCCCTTCATCGATTACTAAGTATTCTTAAACTTTCGCCGGACTGTCAATCAAACGGCCTTGTGTTTTCAGTAATACAAAGTGATTGATAAATCTATTTCCGAAACATACCCACTCTCGTGGTGAAGCGTTTCTAAGGTTTTAATCTAACTTAGCTAGGGATAGATCAATGGTTAACTCTACCAAATAACAAACTCGACCATAGCTAATACTCTCTAATATTCAGATCTGAAGTTTTAACACACTCTCGTGGTGCTAAGGGCTTCTATTCATATAACCTCTCCTACTGGTTCGGTTATAACCTTAAGCACATCACATAGGACATAACTTAGCATTAAGAGTGAATATTAGAGTAGCTAGATCGTTCAAGAACAGCAAACATATGAAATCCTATAACATAAATCTCATCATCGATCTCTACCCAAAAGATCTAAAGGATCTACTCACTCATATCTCCGAGGGTGACGGCAGGATATGAGTAGGAAGACATGATAAAAAAATAAACAAAAGCAATAATTAAAATAAAACAGTAAGAATAAGAAGAATAACTAAAGAACTTTCATAAAAACATAAGTGGTGGCTCTCAAAAGTGGCCAAGAGAGAGAGAGAGCATTTTTACAATGAGGGAACATGTGTTGATATAGTATTAGGAGTTTAGGACGAGGCTAAGTCGTGCCTTTAGGTCTCTGGAGAGTGATGGACGAAAATGAAGTTGTCCACTCATGAATCGCCAAGTTAGAAACTTTCCTTGTTCGGTTTGAAACGCCAGCATCGACCAGCTAGTGTTGTTGCTCTGGGTAGATGTTCTGGCTCCAAGGACATCATCGATGGTCTTCGTCTTCGGCTTCAAGTTTGGATCCAAGGTAAAGCATCGACCGTGAGTGGTCGATGCAGCCTGTCGATGGTATGCTCGGGATGGGCATCGACCACTCCTGGTCGATGTTAGGGCCGCTGCTTTCTTTGTGAGGCTCTTAAAATGTTTCTCCATGATGTTCTTGGCTCAAGCAAGTAGCTCCAAAATCCCTATTAGGCCTGGGCATTCGGGTTTTGGGCCGGAGTCGTGTCGAGTTATTCGGGTTTTGGCTAATTCGGATAGGGACATATAAAACCCGATTAGGACCCGAGGATTTTTTTGGGTTTTTTTAGTTTTTTCGGGTTTTTTCGAGTTTGGGTTAGATTATTCGGGTTCGGGTTATTCGGGTAGGGATATATAAAACCCGATCGGGTCGGGTTTTCGGGTCTGGGTTTTTTCCCAGGGCTAATCCATATGGCTCCATGTGGCTCCAAAATACTCTAGAAGTGCATGATTTCCTCCAAGTACCTATAAACACATAAGCTCATGCAAATGCACCAAAACTAATCCAAAATGCTAGTTATATCGTATGAAACTATCCTATAAGAATGCATAAAGACATGTAAATATGAGTGTTATCAACTCCCCCAGACTTATTTATTTGCTTGTCCTCAAGCAAACAAATCTAAACTAGTGAAGAAATTACACAATATCTATATTGAACATCTACCTTACATTATCTTATCGTATTAATATCCTTCAACTTAGTGAGATAGAAATAGCTCTAAGCGTACTACATGTACTTCACCATAAGTATAGCAAGTTACCTTAATTCGGAGCCACATCCTTCTTGGAGCTTAGACTTCTCTTTGTTGACTCTCCTTATTTAGTTTAAGCGTGATATCTCGACTTGGAACCATTGATCAAAAGACATGAACACTTACTCTTTCGGATTTCTGTAAGTTTAAGACCATCTTAGTACAATCTCTTTTCTCTTCATTTTCTCACTTCAAGGTCAATCGATTTTTCCCTACTTTTCTAGGGTATCATTTTTTTTTTAATCGATCGTCTTTTTCTTTTCAACTCTTTACTTTTCTTAGGACAGATTTCCATGAGACGCGAATGTTAAAAGTGGTAGCTTCCAACACCCGGTTCACTTCCTTAATACCTATATCCTTTCCGTTTCTTACCCTTAGGACAGGTTTCCATGAGACGCGAATGTTAAAAGTGGTAGCTTCCAACATCCGGTTCACTTCCTTAATACATATATCCTTTTCTCTAATTATTGAAGGGAAGGAAGAGGGTAATTGCACTTACTTAGACGTGTCTTGCAGTGTCTCATAGAGGTATCACATCCAATGTATCTCAATCCCCAAATCGAGAAGGTTCATATTCATTAAGGTGAAGAGTCAACTTTGAGTCATCGAAGTCTCCGAGGAAATGGTCCTTTTTAGGGTTTGTTGATTCACTTATGGGTTTTCCAATTTTCCTGCTTGAAATTATTTGCTAATTCTCAGAAAAGCATAAAAAATATTACTATAGATAACATAGTAGTAAAGTTCAATAATTGTTGCCTCATTAAAAACCTTGCCACGAGTTATTGAATCGTGACTTAAAAAAAAAAAGAGTACAACAATTTTTAGTTCCTAAATGCATAGAAAAAATATTAGAAGAAAAATACATCAAAATAAAATCAAAAGGAAACATGAAAAGGTTAGAAGTTTACGATGCCTCCCCCAAACTTATTTTTCGCCGTCTCAGTGGAAATAAATCAAAAGGGAAAACATCGTAAACAATACATAAAGGGAATATAAAAGGAAATTAAAAGAAAAAGAAAAAGAAAAAGAAAGATAAAAGATATGTCTTACTAAAAATCAGTAGATTCGGAGGTGTTGAATGACATTGGAGGGTTGCTCGAGCTGGCTGAAGGGGAACATGTGGCACGGCGTTTACTTCGTCGGCGTGCTTCATACGATGATGCTCATGGTGCGTCCAGAGGGGCTCGAGAAGAATTAGGCATGTCATGGATGGAGTGGCGATGCGGTGCTACTGGCATGTCATCGTCCGAGTCAGCTACGGTCTGTGACTCCTCTTATTCGATGTGGCTACTCGATCCAGCGATCTTCTTCTTGAGATTCTTAATCTCAAACTTCATACTCTTCATCCCATCCACTAGTTTATGAATCGTCTTGTCTTGCCATTTGTTCCATCTTTGGAGGAAACGAATGTTCTAATGAGAGTGGCGACAAGCCTTGGAAGAGATAGGTCCGTCATAAGCCACAAAAGTATCTCTGACTCCCATAAGTGTCTGATGTATCGCGACTGCTACCGTCTCTTGTGGCAGAAGGGCGTGTGCAGGTGGTGTAAACAGGAGGGTGAGCAGCTGCGTTGAAATCCCACTCTGAACCAGACATGAAACTCACGTTAGCTGGATAGTCAACTGTGATGATGTCTCGGTTTGTACAGACGCCGTTGATCCTCTGATGGCGGATTCGTGGAACTTGTAGATGAACTTATCTTCAATGCGACCCATCAATATCTTGTTATCAGAGAGAAAGCACGTCATGCTCGCATCAGCTAGTACATGTCAAGGACCTCGCAATGTAGCAAAATGGGTGTAATCACTCCACTGATACTCACTGTGAAGTTAGGCATCCTTGTCCGTTGCGCCACCTCCCCATAGCTGACCAAGCTTTGGGAAAAAACAGCAGCAAGACGAAGCTGCTCGGGAATCCCTTCTGGATAAGTCCCATCGATGTATGCTACTATCAAGTCTCTGATCCCCTGAGTGAGTAAAGCTAACTCCTCCCTCTGCATATTCCCCGTTTCAGCTCTAAGGAAAAATGTTTGTGATAACACCTTCAATGCATAGGGAATAGCAGGATTTCGGATCAATGATGCCTTAGACTCTCCTGATCTATACTGACCGCTCGCTATGGTGTTCCAAACTGCATTTGCTTGTCTCTGAGACAATCGAGCTTCTTTTTGTCCCCCGCTGGAAAACCATATAAGTCATTCAGCTCCTCAGATGTGTTCTCTTTCTCCTCATTCCTATGGAAAAATATTATAGAACCCAACGAGTCGCCATCGTGTTCTCCCAACTTGACCCTCGTTGTGGCTAAGAAATCACATGTCTGCTTCCTGTAGGCCACGTTTCTCATCTTGAAAAAGTTACCGAGCCCTATGTTCTGAAATATCAACTCCACATTGTCATAAATACCTAGCACTCTGAGTAGCTCGAAATCTGGAAACCGAGTTTGAGTGAACTTCAGAGTTCGCAGCTTCTTTCTCTCCTATTTGTTTTGACCCAATATTGGTGAGTCGTGGTCGCCG
Source organism: Boechera stricta (assembly GCA_018361395.1). Lineage (NCBI taxonomy): Eukaryota > Viridiplantae > Streptophyta > Magnoliopsida > Brassicales > Brassicaceae > Boechera > Boechera stricta. The sequence continues at coordinate 7,879,241 of CM031542.1, forward strand.
ATTGGTTCATCGCGAATGCGTGAGCTGCTAGCTATTTGCTTTCCTCTAGCTTTATCTGTAAAATCTCGCATAGACTGAGAACGTGTTGTTCGAGGTCGTGGTGGTGGTGAATTAGGCCACAGAGCTTTCGATTTTTTCATTTAATATCTGCAAAATTAGCAAACTTAATGCTCAAATCACCATTATGTGGCCCATGGTATTAAGCAAAACTAAACTTAAATAAATTTTCTAGTACCACCCTAATTGCTTAATACCATGATACCACATCCAATAAATCAATCATATTCAAAAACTCCCGTTAAAGTAACAATACAATTATTATTTTTAAAATTTTTTTTTTTTAATTTTAATAATAAATGACAATTATACTATTTAGAAAAATTATAACTAAATATTTGTCTACTTAATTACTAATCTAATTTTCCCAATAATACAATACCAATTTCAATTTATCATTAAAATTATAAATTTTTATTTTCCCCAAAATTAATTTCTTTATCCCAATTAAGAACCCTAACTACCAATCAACCTAAATTTTTCAACTAATACTAAAATTGACTTCTAATTCCAACTTGTCTATCATAATCTAGCAAAGCCCATCATTTTCAAGCTAATCCAACCATAATTCCTCAAAAAATCAAGTTTTTACAACTATGAAGAATTTGAGAGTTTAGAGATTATACCTTGAGTTGAAGAGGAGATTAAGAGAGTGTAAGGAGAGTAATCTAGAGTAGAAATAAGCTAATCTTCACAAGTTAATCAAGTTTAAGCGATGGGAGCAAATGAAAGTGAAAAGGCTTGGAGAGAGTTTTAATGGAGTGTAAAACTTGATTTTTGAGGATGAGGAAGAAGGTGTGGTCGATTTTGGTGTTTATAAAACACTAAACCAGGCCAAATTGATTTACCATAACCGGATTGAACCGAAAAAAAATAATTTTGACTCTAAACCGAAGAGAATCGACCACATAAGGTCGATGCTCGTGTTTTTTGTTGAGCATCGACGGCTCACGGTCGACGTCTTGTTGGCTCGTCACGTTTTGGAGCAGCATCGACCACTCTCGATCGACGGTCACATCGACGTCCTTCGTTTCTTCATCAAAAATCTTCGTTTGACCGTTGATTTTTTCTGTAAGAAATTATAAGACTAAAAATATGAAAAAAAAGGAAAAGTGTTAATGTTAGTTTTAGTAAGATAACATGAGAATGCCTCTCAAGTGCGCTCGTTTAATATCGTCGAGCTCGATGATGTTACCGAATGAGTCAAAGGCTCCCACGGTTGCAAGTCATTGTTTTATTTTTATTTTTCTTAATGGTGTAAACATCCTGAAAAAATTAAAACAAAAAAACAAACAGAGAAAACGAAAATGACGAAATTGAAAAACTTAAAATAAAAACTGAAAAGTGAAAAATAAGTATAATAGTGGGCTCGACGGTCTTACAGCATGGTGGAGGTTCTGGTGGGGATTTTGGTGGAGGTCTATCAGTCGTGATCGCATTATAGAATACGTCTTTGTTCACAAATGTGAATGAGACTTCTCGTTTAGGCTAGTTGATCACCACCCTCATAGTGACAAGGAGTGGACCTCCAAGGATGTTGTCATGTGGACGTTTTAAAATCAAAGGAATGATCTCGGCATGTTTTAACAACGCATCGGTCCTTTTTGCTCGATGTGAATGTCCAGTGATTACTCCTGGTAAGAAATCGGGTACGTCTACTCTGTATGAAGGTTCCAGCTCGGCGTCGACCAATCCTGGTGGATGGTCATCTCGATGGTTTGTTTCAGGAGGAGCATCGATCACTTGTGCCCGATGGAGAGGGTCGACGGGCAGAGCATCGACCTTGTGTGGTTGATGCTTTTGCTCGACGAGCCTTGTCCCATGCATCCATTTCTCGTCCATCTAGTCCAGCAATTGGTCCATTTTTTTTTTAGTTTTTTTTGAGTTTATTAACTTGAAAAAGCAAAAACAAAAATTAAACTGAATAGAAAAAGAAACCTAGTCTCCGATTCAGACCAAATCTCTATGGCTATTGCTACAGTCCCCAGCAACAGTGCCAAAAACTTGGCAGGAGAAGATTCGTTTCACCTCTTCTCACCAGGTTTCACCCGAGTTTCCTCGAGAGTTTAACCCGATGTGACCGCAAGTGCACAGTTAAATGTAATTGTAGTATAATCAAGATCGATCCACAGAGACTAAGAATGACTACATAGAAATTGTAGGTGTGAATCTAATCTAGGTGAATTATAATTGTTTTGGGGTTTTAATTACATTAAAAAAAATAAGCTATGATTAAATTACTGAAAATAAATTGCGTAAAGTAAATAACAGAAAGTAAATTGCATAAAGTAAATTGCGGAAAATAAATGGTAAAAATTAAATAACATAAATATAAAATAACTTAAATAATAAATTAACGATTAATCTCTAGGGTGTATGAGAATGATGTCAAGGAGTATATATTTAGAATTTATGTTTTTACCAATTAAGTTTATGTTTGTTAATCTAGGGATATCGATTATAGACTAGTCCACTCTGGTGGTATGGTAGTCACTGTGTCTGACCTACTCTCGTGGCGACTTTCACGCATAGCGCACAATCCCATCATCGATTACTAAGTATTCTTAAACTTCCGTCGGACTGTCAATCAAACGGCCTTGTGTTTCCAGTAATACGAAGTGATTGATAAATCTATTTCCGACACACAACTCACTCTCGTGGTGAAGAGTTTCTAAGGTTTTAATCTAACTTAGCTAGGACTAGATCAATGATTAAATCTACCAAACAACAAACTCGACCATAGCTAATACTCTCTCGTGGTGCTAAGGGATTCTATTCGTATAACCTCTCTTACTGGTTCGGTTATAACCTTAAGCACATCCCATAGGACATAACTTAGCATTAAGAGTGAATATTATAGTAGCTAGATCGGTCAAGAACAACAAATATGAAATCCTATAACATAAATCCCATCATCGATCTCTACCCTAGAGATCTAAAGGATCTACTCACTCATACCTCCGAGGTTGACGGCAGAATATGAGTAGGAAGACATGATAAACAATAAAAAAAAGCAATAATTAGAATAAAACAGTAAGAACAAGAAGAAGAACTAAAGAACTTTCATAAAAACATAAGTGGTGGCTCTCAAAAGTGGCCAAAAAGGGGCCAAGAGAGAGAGAGAGCATTTTTACAATGAGGGAACTTATGTTTATATAGTATTAGGGCTTTAGGAGGAGGCTAAGTCGTGCCTTTAGGTCTCTGGAGAGTGCTGGACAAAAATGAAGATGTCCACTCATGAATCGCCAAGTCAGAAACTTTCCTTTTTCTGTTTGAAATGTCGGATGGCTAGGCAGGTAGGAGTATCTTGGAAGCTGGAGCGATGAAAACTCGAGCAGAACTCAGCCGAGGAGGCTGAGAGAGTTGCTGACAATGTGGCTGACAATGTTGATGGGAACGATGCTGAGAACCGTGGGATGGATATGGCAGCAGCCATGCAGGCAGCGATGACCACTGTATTAGCCATGTTAGCCCAGTTGAGAGACACAAGGGCAGGACCAGCTCCTTTGGTACAATCTGAGGGAAACGGTGAAGTTGCAGGTAATGGTGTAGCTGGTGTGAGAGTAGTTGTTGGTCCTACTGGGGCTGATGAGGATGTTGAGATCATGGTGGATAATGTGGGCCGTGGCATTCCTCAGGGAGAGCGTGTACCGACATACTTGAATTCATTGGATTACATGCATAAGCTCGGTATTAAGTATTTATCTGGTGGCTGTAAGCCTGTAGAGGCTGATGAGTGGAGACGGAGGTTGAAGAGGAACTTCACTTTTATGAGATGTCCAGAGCAGTACAAGGCAGATATTGATGTGCATTATCTTGAGAGTGATGCTCACACTTATTGGGAGAGTGTGTTGGTATGTAGAGAAGCAGTGCGTACTTGAGCTGAATTTTGTGGAGAGGTTAACTCCAAGTATTTTCCTCAAGACGTTGTAGATCGTTTGGAAGGTCAGTTTTTAGATCTGTGCCAGGGGACTAAGACTGTCAGAGAGTATGAAACGGAGTTCAATGGTCTCAAGAAGTATGCTGGTAGAGAGCTTGAGGATGAGGGTACTCAGGTTCGCAGGTTTCTGAGAGGTATGAGGCTGGATCTCCGTAACCGTTGTGTGGTTCGAGATTATGTTTATGTGGCCGAGCTTATGGAGAAGGCGGCCATTATTGAGGCTGGTATGACTGAGGAGGAGAGCAGGAGGCAGCAACAGGTTGCTAAGAACCCTCAGGTTGGATCGTTCCAAAACAAGTCCGGGAAATTTATTTCGGGACAGAAACGGAAATGGGAAATGCCGTCGTCTAATAAGTAGTCTACATGGAGTGGTGTAGAGGAGAGCAGGTTGCTTCAGGTGCAGTAGTATGGATCATCGGATAGCTGAGTGTCCGAAGGCTGATACTCGTGTGTGTTACTACTGTAACGAGACGGGTCATTTGCGGCCACAGTGTGCGAAGTTGGGGCAGGGAATGATTGTAGCACTACCATCGCCTGCTAAGAAGCAAGCGACGATACCTCGTCTTTATGCCATGGCTGGAGAGACGAGTGATCCAAGCAGTTCTCGTCCGATCACCGGTAAGTGACTTGGAACTCACTTTTTAAATTTCTACAGTGATTATCTGTTTTTGCTGTTTGTTGTTTCCTGCATGTTTTGAGTAGGTTTTTAGCATTAGAAATGCATGTGTAGGGACCTTACTCATGGGAGGGGTGGATACCCATGTTATGTTTGACTCCGGGGCTTCACATTGCTTTGTGAGTCCGGATATGCTTGGTAAAGGTGAATTCCAAAGAGCACCCAGTAATCACCGAGGAAAAGTTAGAGCTGCCGGAGGTCAGCTGATGGTAGCTCTAGGCCGTGTTATGAATTTGTCTACTTAGGTCAGTGGAGTAGACATGAGAGCTGATTTGATTGTTTGTCCAGTAGAGATTTACGATGTGATCCTTAGAATGGATTGGCTCGGTAAGTACAAAGCTCACTTAGATTGCCACAGGGGCCGAGTAAACTTTGAGACAGACAAGGGAGTGTTGGTTTATCAGGGTGTTAGACCGACGTTTGGTAGTTTGATCGTTTTGGCAATGCAGGCAGAGAAGTTGTTGGAAAAAGGCTGTAAGGCCTATCTTGCTGCGATCACTACGGTTGAGGTAGGTGAGGAGGTTCAGGTTGCGGATATCTTGATGGTACAGGAGTATGAGGACTTATTCTGTGAAATTACAAGACTGCCACCAATGAGATCAGATCCGTTCACTGTAGAGCTAGAGCCTGGGACGGCTCCGGTCTCTAAGGCGCTGTACAGAATGGCACCTGCTGAGATGGCTAAGTTGAAAAAATAGTTGGGAGAGCTCATGAAAAAAGGATTCATAAGAGCTAGTAGTTCACCGTGGGGAGCACCGGTGTTGTTTGTGAAAAATAAGGACGGAACCTTCAGGCTATGCATTGATTACAGAGGTTTAAACCGTGTGACAGTTAAGAACAAGTACCCTCTACCAAGGATTGATGAGTTGTTGGACCAACTCAGAGGAGTTACTTGGTTCTCTAAGATAGATTTGGCTTCAGGATATCATCAGATTCCCATTGATGAAGCGGATATCAGAAAGACGGCTTCCAGGACTCGGTATGGACATTATGAGTTTGTTGTGATGATGTTTGGGTTGACTAATGCTCTAGCTGCATTTATGAAGTTGATGAATAATGTTTTCAGGGAATTTCTGGATGAGTTTGTCATTGTGTTCATCGATGATATATTGGTCTATTTTAAGGCTCGTAAGGACCACGGGATTCACCTAAGGACGGTGATGAGTAGACTAAGGGAGCATAAGTTGTTTTCTAAGCTGAGCAAATGTAGCTTCTAGAAGAGGAAGATTGGGTTCCTTGGCCATGTAGTCTCGGATAACGGAGTCTCGGAGAAAGTTCAGGCCGTAGCTGATTGGCATAGACTGAGAAATGCTACAGAGATCAGGAGTTTTCTCGGATTAGCTGGTTATTACCATCGGTTTGTGAAGGGTTTTTGATGCAGGGATTTTTTTTCGATTATCCCGTTTTCAGGTCTCACCCAAGTCTACCCATTGGGTATTCTCGACAGTTTAACCCATAAAACCACAAGTGCACAGTCATGCAGTTGTAATAATTATGAAGTCGATCCATAGGGACTGAGAATAATACACAGAGAATACAAGTCTAAATCTAATCTAAGCAAAACAGAGTTATGGGGGTTGGTTCATCAAATAAATAAATGCATAAAATAAATAAAGCAATTAAATCTAACTAAGAAAACAATAGATGAACTAAGCTAAGCATTGAAATTAAAAAACATAAACTAATTAAACATTAAACGAAATCTAAACTAATATTTACAGAAAATGGGTGATAGTCACATTTCAGGGATTCTAGATCTAGGGTTTATGTTTTACCTGATAAGTGTATGTTTGTTATTTTAGGGATTTTCCATATATTGATAGTCCACTCTCGTGGTAAGCAAGACTCTATATCCAAACCCACTCTCGTGGCGAATGAATATGAATTTCGAGTCATCCCATCATCGAATACTCTCATGAGTGATAGGCACATCACGAGAGTTGTCACACCTCCATGTGATCCAATATGGTCAGTATTGCTAAAAACATGTCTAAGAAACAGAGTAAATGACAGATCTATTTCTGGAGTCCTTCCCACTCTCGTGGCGAATTCCTCCTGAGATCTTAACCTAACTAGGCCTACGTTAGACTAAGCAGAGAGCTACTCTATCAAACAACAAACTCAAAACTAGCCATCACTCCCTAGTATACAGATATGAAGTCTTAGCCCACTCTCATGGTACTAAGAACTTCTAAACATGCAACCACACCTACTGGATTCAGTTGCAAACTTAAGCATCTCCCTTAAGAGAATGCTCAGCATTAAGATGTATACTAAGGTGGCTAGAGTGATTAAGAACAATTAAACATTTAGCAATCCCTAAAATAGATCTCATCATTGACCACCACCCTAGTAGTCTAAAAGATCTACTCTAAAAATAAAAGAGAATAAGTAAAAAGAAGAACTCTTTATTAGGTTTAAAAGTGGTGGCTACAAAGTCTAGAATGATTCCTTCCTGAATATTAATGAGATTACAAGTGATTATATAGTACTAGGGTTTCTTAGAATTCTCCTTTTCGTTCTTATCTTGTTTCTGGAGGCTTAAAACTCGAGATGACAAGTTTGCTCAAGTCATATCTTGCCAAATAGGAAATTTTCCAGCTTTCTGATGGGTCGATTCTAGGATCGATATTGCTCTTCTTTCTTTGACAGGTCGATTTTTCCTCCGAGAAAATTTTCTGGAAATTCTTCAGACTGAATATCGACCCCTACAGGTCGATATTGGGGTCGATATTGGTCTTCTTGTGCTTCCTGAAATCCTTCTCCGAATGTGCATAATCCAAGCAATGTCACCAATCTTTCCCTAGGCTTCAGTAAGCTCCAAAAACATCTCAAAAACACATGTTTAGCTCCAAGTACCTAAAAACATATAACCACATGCAAAAACACTAATACTACACTAAATGTTAGTTATAAAGGCTAAAACTAACTTATTTTAAAGCATAAAAGCATGTAAAATGTGATGCTATCAACTCCCCCACACTTATCCTTTGCTTGTCCTCAAGCAAACAAAAGTCAAGCATGGTGAAGTTATTTTATTGAAAACAAATAAAGATAAAGAGAGTGAACTTGTACCTTGTGATATTGTTGTGTTAAATGCTTTTCGTCTTTGTGGAGGTAGAACGGTCTCTAACGTACTCCATGTACTTCACCATAAGCATATCAACGCACCTTAGTTCAGACCACTCCTCTTTCGAACCTTGACTCTTCATTATCGACTTCTCTTTTTATTCTAAGTATAAGATCTCGACTTAGGAGTATTGATCACAAAACACGAACACTTACTCTTTCGGATTTCTGTAAGCTCAAGATCGTCTTGGTATAAATCCTTTCCTCTCCCTTTTCTCACATCAAGGTAGAATTGATTTTTTTCTACTTTTCTAGGGTATCATTTTATTTTTTTCTATCAATCGCCTTTTCTTTTCTATTCTAGGACAGATTTCCATGAAACGCGAACATTAAAAGTAGTAACTTCCAATGCCCGGTTCACTTCTTTCTTACCTATATCCTTTTTTTTCTTTTTATTGAAAGGAAGGAAGAGGGGAAATGTACTCACATAGACGTGTCTTGCAGGGTCTCATAGAGGTATCGTGTCTCATGCATCTCGAGCCCCAAATCGAGAGTTTTAAGGTTCATTACGGTGAGAAGTCAATTCTGATTTGTCAAAGTCTTCGAAGGAATGATCTTTTTGGGGTTTGTTGATCCACTCATGGGTTTTCCACGTTTCCTACTAGAGATCAAACACTATCCAACACAGTATCCAAACATAAACACAAATAACACAATTAACAAGTTCAAATACTACCTCATTAAAAACATTTTCACATGTTATTGAACTTATGACCGAAGAAAAGAGTGTAACAATCTCTCAAAATGCGAAAAATTTATGGTAAAACTTACATCAAAAGATGTCAAGGAAAGAATTACCTCCATTAATCGCAAGACTACCCCCCCACACTTATTTCACGACGTCCTCGTTGTAATATATAACCGTAAAGGGGAAAAAACAAGAGAAGTACTTACTGTAATTCTCTTATCGGATTGTGGGTTGGCAGTTCCCACGTGTGCAAGTCCTAATTTTTTTTTAGTTAATGGTGAAGAACACCTGAAAAGTAAGAAACAAAAACAAAAAATAGAAAAACCAAAAATTAGAGAATAAGAAAACGAAAAATCCTAAAAGAAAATTGTATGTACAAAGGTAAGGTGTTTTTTTTTTATTTTAGGTGGTCACCTGAAATTCAAAGAAATAAATAATCAATAAAAATAACAAAACTTAGTCTCATATCTAGACTAAATCTCTATGGCTATTCCTTCAATCCCCGACAACGGCGCCAAAAACTTGATGCAGGGATTTTCTTTTGTTTATCTTGTTCTCAGGTTTCACCCAAGTTTACCCATAGGGTATTCTCAAGAGTTTAACCCATAAAACCGCAAGTGCGCAGTCATGCAGTTGTAGTAATTATGAGGTTGATCCACAGAAACTGAGAATAATACACAGAGAGTACAAGTCTAAATCTAATCTAAGCAAAACAGAGTTATGGGGGTGGTTCCTAATCTAACATGCATAAAATAAATAAAAGCATAAAATAAATAAAGCAATTAAATCTAACTAAGAAAAAAGTAGATGAACTAAGATAAACATTGAAATTAAAGAACATAAACTAATTAAACATTAAATGAAATCTAAACTAATATTTACAGAAAATGGGTGATAGACATATTTCAGGGATTCTAGATCTAGGGTTTATGTTTTAACTAATAAGTTTATGTTTGTTATTATAGGAATTTTCCATATATTGCTAGTCCACTCTCGTGGTAAGCTAGACTCTATATCCAAACCCACTCTCGTGGCGAATGAATATGCATTTCGAGTAATTCCATCATCGAATACTCTCATGAGTGATAGGCACATCACGAGGGTTGTCACACCTCCATGTGATCCAATATGGTCAGTATTGCTAAAAACATGTCTAAGACATAGAGTAAATGACAGATCTATTTCTGGAGTCCTTCCCACTCTCGTGGCGAATTCCTCCTGAGATCTTAACCTAACTAGGCCTACGTTAGACTAAGTAGAGAGCTACTCTATCAAACAACAAACTCAAAACTAGCCATCACTCCCTAGTATACAGATCTGAAGCCTTAGCCCACTCTCATGGTGCTAAGAACTTCTAAACATGCAACCACACCTACTGGATTCAGTTGCAAACTTAAGCATCTCCCTTAAAAGAATGCTCAACATTAAGATGTATACTAAGATGGCTAGAGTGATTAAGAACAATTAAACATTTAGCAATCCCTAAAAATAGATCCCCTCATTGACCACCATCCTAGTGGTCTAAAAGATCTACTCTAAAAACAAAAGAGAAGAAGTAAAAAAAAAGCAACTTTTTATTAGGTTAAATAGTGGTGGCTACAAAGTCTATAATGATTCCTTCCTGAATATTAATGAGATTACAAGTGATTATATAGTACTAGGGTTTCTTAGAAGTCTCTTTTTCGTCTTTATCTTGTTCCTGGAGGCTTAAAACTCGAGATGACAAGTTTGCTCAAGTCATATCTTGCCACGTAGGAAATTTTCCAGCTTTCTCGGAGGCGAGAATCGACCCTGATAAGTCGATTCTAGGATCGATATTGCTCCTATTTCTTTGACAGGTCGATTCTTCCTCTGAGATAATTTTCTGAAAATTCTTCAGACTGAATATCGACCCATATAAGTCGATATTGGGGTCGATATTGGTCTTTTTGTGCTTCCTGAAATCCTTATCCGAATGTGCATGATCCAAGCAGTGTCACCAATCTTCCCCTAGGCTTCAGTAAGCTCCAAAAACATCTCAAGTACAATGTTTAGCTCCAAGTACATAAAAACATATAACCACATGCAAAAACCCTAATACTACACTAAATGTTAGTTATAAAGGCTAAAACTAACTTATTCTAAACCATAAAAGCATGTAAAATATGATGCTATCAGTTTTGCAACTATGGCGAACCCGATGACCAAACTGACTAGTAAGGATGTTCCATTTGTGTGGACTAAGCAGTGTGAGGAAAGTTTCTGTAACTTAAGGAAATGCTTACAAGCGATCTGGTATTGGTTCTTCCTGATCCGGGAAAGCCATATGTTGTGTATACGGATGCGTCGAGGCTGGGTCTTGGTTGTGTGCTAATGTAGGAGGGTAATGTGATAGCCTATGCTTCACGGCAGTCGAGGAAGCATGAAGGAAACTATCCGACCCATGATCTGGAAATGGATGCGGTGGTATTAACACTTAAGATTTGGAGATCTTACCTGTATGGAGAGAAAGTGCAATTATTTACAGATCATAAGAGTTTGAAGTATATCTTCACTCAGTCTGAGCTGAATCTTCGTGTAAAAAGATGGATGGAGTTAGTTACTGATTACGACATGGAAATTGCATACCATTCGGGTAAGGCCAATTTGGTGGCTGATGCGTTAAGTCATAGGCGGATAGAGATTGATACCGAGAGAGATATGGACAATCTCGTAGGTATGGTGAGTATGCTAAACTAAGTGTTTCGACCGAGGTGTAAGAACCGTTGGGACTTGGTGTTGTAGACCAAGCGGATTTTCTCTCGAGGGTACGGATTGCCCAAGAAAAGGATCAAAATCTTTTGCGAGTGGCAAAGAATGATCGGACTGAGTATTAGGCTGCTGGTAACGGTACCATTTTGGTGAATGGCTGCTGCTGGTAATGAGATCGTTAAGGAAGCACATCAGTCTAAGTTTTTGATACATCCGAGAGCTACAAAAATGTATCGGGATCTTAAGCGCTACTACCATTGGAACGGTATGAAGCGGGATGTTGCTGAGTGGGTGATAACATCGTATTTTACATGCTTTTATGCTTTAGAATAAGTTAGTTTTAGCCTTTATAACTAACATTTAGTGTAGTATTAGTGTTTTTGCATGTGATTATATATTTTTAGGTACTTGGAGCTAAACAATAGTTCTTGAGATGTTTTTGGAGCCTATTAAAGCCTTCGGGAAGATTGGTGACATTGCTTGGATCGTACACATTCGGAGAAGGATTTTATAGAGTCAGAAGAGGACAATATCGACCCTAATATCAACATGTGGGGGTCGATATCATGTCCAAAGAATTTCCTGAAAGAAAGAATCAATCTGTCAGAGAAAGGAACTCAATATCGACCCTAGCATCGACCAATCAGGGTCGATGCTGGCCTCCGAAAAAGATGGAAAAATCCTTACGTGGCAAGATATGATTCGGGCAATTTGTCATTTCGAGTTTTAGGCTTCTAAGAATAAGATAAGGACGAAATGGAGAGATTTAAGAAACCGTAATACTATATAATTATTTGTAATCTCACTAGACAGATACAACTTTTCATACCCTACATACACATCTTTTATCCTTGTAGCCACCATTTCATAATAAAGAGTTCTTATTTTTACTTCTTCTCTGCTATTTTAGAGTAGATCTTTTAGAACACCAAGGTGGTGGTTGATGATGGGATCTATGTTTTAGAGTTCATTATTGTACTTAACCGATCTAGCTACTCAGTGTGCACTTTAATGCTGAGTATTCTCTCATGGGAGATACTTAAGAGTACAACTGAATCTAGTAGGTATGGCTGTCTATTTAGAAGTGTTTGATACCACGAGAGTGGATTAAACCTTCAGATCTGCATACTAGAGAGTCATAGCTAGTGTCGAATTTGTTGTTTGATAGAATTAATTATAGATCTGGCTTTGGCCAAGTTAGATTGAATATTTTAGGAGTATGTCGCCACGAGAGTGGGTTGTACTTTATAAACAAATCTATCACTCACTTTGTATTCTTGAGGCGAGAGTCTAAGGATACTTGGTATTCGATGATGGGATTGTATGAAATGCATATCCAGTTTATCACGAGAGTGGATTTGGATATAGAGGCTAGCATACCACGAGAGTGGACTAGCAAGATATGGAAAATCCCTACAATGACAAATATAAATTATTTAGATAAAATATGAATTCTAAACTTAGATTTCCTGATTTAGACTATCACCCAAGTATGTGTAAATATTAGTTTAGGATTATTTAATGTTTATTTAATTCATGTTTAGTTTAGTTTATTTACTGTTTTCTTAGTATAAATGTATTGCTTTATTTATTTTATGATTTTATTTTATTTATCCACGTTAGCTTAGGAACCATACCCGCCCCAACTTCTATGTTTACGCTTAGATTAGATTTAGTCTTGTATTCTATGTGTGTTATTATTAGTCCATGTGGATCGACCCCGTATTACTACAATTGCATTTAACCGTGCACTTGCGGTTTTATGGGTTAAACTCTTGAGATTCCCTCTCGGGTGAAACCTGTGAAGAGACATAAAAACCTCTCCTATTAGTGGGTTGCGAGCTGTGCGACGTGTCAGAGAGTTAAGATCGAACATCAAGTTCCAAGTGGATTGCTGAATAGTCTACCGATTCCCGAGTGGAAGTGGAAAAGGATCACGATAGATTTTGTCACCGGTTTGCCACTGTGTGATGATAAGGACGCGGTTTGGGTCGTCGTGGACCGATTGACCAAATCTGCTCATTTTCTATCTATGAATAAGACGGATACTACAGAGAAGTTGGCTGAGATGTACGTTAAGGAGATAGTGCGGTTGCATGGAGCACCGGCTAGTATTGTGTCGGATAGAGATTCAAAGTTTACTGCTAGCTTGTGGAGAGAGCTACAGAAAAAGTTCGGCACGAAGCTGCATATGAGTACAGCTAATCATGCTCAGACATATGGACAGTCCGAGCGGACCATTCAGACGCTCGAGGATTTGTTGAGAGCCTGTGTGCTGGATTGGGGTAATCGTTTGGTTGATCATCTGAGTTTGGCTGCGTTTGCGTATAACAATAGTTATCACGCGAGTATTGGCATGTCACCATTTGCGGCGATGTATGGTAGACCATGTCGTACACCCCTTTGTTGGACACAAGTGGGGGAGCGGAGTCTCTATGGTCGAGACTTTATCCAGGATACAACCGAGAAGATCAAGGTTGTGAAAGCCAAGATGAAAGAGGCTCAGGATAGACAAAAGAGTTATGCTGATAAGCATCACAGAGTTTTGGAATTTGCCGTGGGAGATTTACTGTACCTGAAGATGGTCACTTATAAGGGAAAAAATCTGGCAAAGATTCAATCTAAGCTGTCACCGAGGTATATAAGACCGTATAAGATTCTGGAGAGGATCGGACCGGTAGCCTATAAGCTGGAATTACCACCTTCTATGAGTGCATTTCATAAGGTGTTCCACGTTTCTATGCTCAGGAAGTGCATTACGCCTCGGGATGTTGTGTTACCTGTGATACCGTCGGACTTATAGGGAAACATGACCATTGCTGGTAGGTCGGTGAGGATCATTAATGTTAAGTGGAAAATGGTTAAGAGGAAAACCGTGAAAATGATCTAAGTTGTTTGGGATCGTGATGGAGAGAAAGAGATCACGTGGGAGCCTCAAGAAGTTATGAAGGCTAACTTCAGGAAGTGGTATGAGAAGCAGATTGCTAGTAAAGACAAGACTTAGATTCGAGGACGAATCCAGTTTGGTGGGGGAGAATTGTAACACCCGTGTCTCGGGCAACCAATTTCTCAACTCGGTCAATTGATCGGACAGTTTTGAAATGTCGATATTTTCGCGTACAGGACGTACGCAGGATAGGGCCAAAGGCCGAGTAAATATTTTTGTCATGGATTAGGCTGGCTGAGTGTTGATCGAAATTATTTGTAGTGTTGAATTAAATAGTCGGAACAGAATTTGGATTCGTTGAGTTTCGGACGAGGGATTTTAGTAGGTCCGGATGAGATACGGACGCGTTACGGACCGAATGGACACGGTACGGACCGTACGGACAAAATTTGATTTTTTGGACAAGGAGTGTCCTAAAATCATGCTTGGTTGGAATTCAAGCCATTCTGGTCGGTTGGAAGCTGATTTGGCCAAGAGAAATCAATCGGACCCAAAATTAGACCGGTACAGAGAATTTCTGAAAACCGATGGAGCCTTTTTAATTTAGACCGAGTTTTTGTGGTTCTATCGGATTGTACCAACCTAAGAGGCTGATTTAGGTCGTGCATAAGCTGAAAAATAAGTCTTGAACCGAATTTGGAAGTTTGGCCCGCAGAGACTTGAGTTTTAGGAATTTTTCTCTAAATATTGAAGGGCCTGTGGACCCTAAACCCTAAGGACGACTTTATAAGGGTTTTGTTGAGTCTCTCAGCCTCTTAGAGACATAAAAAAAATAGAAAAAACTTGTGCCCTTTGCTGAGAGAGAAGCTGAGATCGTTTTGAACCGTGAGAAGGAAAAAAAGGTTGTTTGCTAGATCTGTCTGGTAAACCTTCTCCCGCTTGTTTTGCTGTTGTTTTGGCTCATTTAGATTATTTTGTTGTTTAATAATTCTATAGCTGAGACTCATAGATCCATCAAGTGGTTTGTAGATCCATCGTTTGGATCTTGTTAAAAACGCAAAAGGTAAGCGTTTTGATTAAGGATCCTTGTTTTGTGTTGGGAGCGGATCTTTGATCTGTTTTTGCTGTGTTGTTTCAAGGTTGTTGTGAGTTGTTGTTGTTGTGGTGGGTGAGATCTGGTTGGTGTTGCCTTGGATCTGTTCATTGTTTGGTAAAGAGAGCCTTTTTGGGGTTCGTTAAGTGTGGATCCATTTTTGATCAGTTAGTACTTTTTGTGTTTCTGCTTGGACAATTAGTCTTAAAAGGCATAAGAAACATAAAATCGAGTGGTTGTGGGCCAAAATCCGAGAACTCTAAGGTGAGTGCGTGACCGTAGTTACATGGATAGGATCGTTAAGTGTATATGTTGTTAGTCTTGATTATTTGAATGGTTTTGATTGATTTTGTGTGCCACTTATCATGTTGTTGTCCTTGTCATGATGCTGATATCGGGATTTGGAGCTATTTTATATTGTTACAATCTTGACTTGTTATATGTTTGATTGTCTTATACTATGGCCGAGTGAGACGGGAGGAGCGCATCACTAGGGAATTTTGATTGCTTACGTATCCGAAAAATGGATGCAGGTAAAGATAAGGCTGATTGAGGAGCTCGTGGGGCAAGAGACGCTGGAGTGGATTGGATGATTTTCAGGTTTTATTTATTTTAGAAGTTGTCGTTGTTGTGGTTGAATAATTTGGGTTGTATGATTAAAGTATGAGATTTAATTGTACTAGAACCTTGCTGAATAAGTTGTTAGCTCACTTTGCTGAACTCGTCATGCATGAATAAAGTTTGTTTGCTGAATTGTTGTGATGTGCTGCTAAGTTGAAATCGATTAAAATTTGTACTTAGCTGGACAAATAGAATTTTTAGTCAGGTAATGCTCATATCCGTATAGGGAATTGCGGGTGGGGGTGTTACATGGCACCAATGGCACCTCTGGAGGTTTGTTTCGCAAATCCAAAAAGTTGAAGTTGTTAATTGGAATTGGGAGTAAATTCAAAGGATTTTTTATGCAAAATATTTTTTTTGATAAAAGTTTAATTGGACCGGATTATCTCTAACGGAGAGACAGACGGCCCTGTCTCTCCATGAAATCGGTGAATCTCCTTCCCGATGGCTTCATTTTCCCTGTCTTCAGGTTATTCTCAGGTGGAGTTTCTTCGGCTTTTTGGTTCTCCGGTGTGGTGTCTCGTGTCTTCTCTGGCTCTCCGTCTACTCTAATCTCCGGTGATGTATGGTGGCTGGTTTCGTCGTGTGCTATGGTGTGCTGGCTTTGGGCTCGCTGGTGTCGCTACAGAAGATTGGTGGTGGTCGGTTAAACCGTGGCTTTTGCGGCTTCAAATATGGATTCTAGGGTTGGAGGCTATGACTGGTGGTTCTCTTGTTGTTGAGGGGCAGCAATCTGGTTTTGTGTTAGTTCGGTGGTCTTAAGTCCCTGTATTTCGAAGTTGTTGCGAGGTGACGGAGTGGGGTCACTTTGCAGCTCGGTTTTTTTCGGCTTTGGGCTGTGGCATCACGGTGAGGCGTTGTGGTGGTTTGGTTGCTCGGTTGAGGCCGAGATATCTCCTTCCCAGAGGTCTGAGTTCCTGATTTTTGGAAGATCTATTGGTAATGTGATTTAAATTCTTGGCGAGTATCATTTGGATCCGGTTTAGTGAATTTAGGGCTTCAAATACTCGGCGTTTTTTTTGGTTCGCCTTGAGGATTAGTCGCCTTAAATTCTTGATGGATCATAGAGTCTAAAGTCTTCTCGCTTTGTGGATTAATCTTGCTTTGCCAATGGAGTTTCCGTCAGTGAATTTTTAGTGGCTTTGGAGATACGTTTAAGGTTGTCAACGGTTTTGAAGAGATGTTTCATAATTGTCATACTTGTGAAGGGATATGCACAAGAGGAAGGATGGAAGTGACAAGATCAAGGCATTAGAAGATGATGCAAGATTCCTCGTCATTGAATTTTAACCTCGACGGTGTCTCCCTATTAGCACATATCTCTCCAAAAGTGTTGTATATCTTTACCATTTCTATTGATAGTGTTTTTTCTGTTGGTTTCCGTGCCCTAGTAGGCACCTCTTCGTATTAATGAATGTTAAGTGAGTTAGAAAAAAAATAATAATAAAAATAGCTACAAATTCCCGACTCAGAGTCTCAGCTTTAGAGTGACCCAAAAAAAAAAAGTCTCAGCTTCGAAGCACGAGCGAGGCAAACGAAAAAATCCAATTTGCTTCGTTCTCATCTTCGATTCTCGTTCATCTTCCTTAAATTCAGCTCGAAATTTCCAACCTTTACTGCTTTAATGGAGATTCTCCAGCCCGATCAAGCTACCTCAAACGGTATCTCTCCCTCCCCCGCTCTCACTGTATATGTTTTTAGTGAAAAATTAGGTTTTTCGTCTGATTTTAGTGTCACTACATTACATGCATGTCATTTCTAAACCTGATTTTGCGTTGTTTTTGAGGATTTTTCCAATGTTCATGATGGTGTATAATGATCCTGATACTGAATATAATTTAGGGTTTGTGTGAAATTACCAATTGGTTGACTTTCTTATGTTGTTCATTTGGAGAGTAATGTGACTGTGTGGCTTGTTTGCATTCGGATTACAGGGTTCTATAAGAATGGGCATAAAAGAAAGCTTATACAAGTTGATGATGGACCTTTTTCCGGGTCTGTTACACCTGAAGCAAAGCGGTTTAAGAGCTCATCCAGAGTTACTGATTATTCTCAACCATTTGCCATTAGTAACATGCTTGAAGCTTTAGATGGTGGTAAATTTGGGAGTGTTACGAAAGAGTTGCAAGAGATAGCTGATCTGAGGATGGATTTGGTTAAGCAATGTATCTGGTTATACCCATCGCTAGCGAATACTGTGTTTGGAGGAGACAAGAGTCAGACGATTGAGCTTATGGAGTTGGAAAATCAACAGGTTGTGGAAGGTGTCATCAACTTGGATGATGATGATACTGATGTTTCAAAGAAAGCTCTCTGTGTGGTTCCTTCATCCGAGATTGTGATTCTTGATTCTGATGATGAGGACAATGAGAGTCAGAGGCCTAAGTATCAGTTTCAGTCAAGTCTTGTGCTGCATCAGAAGAATCAAGGGGATGTGACACCAGTAACACCGCAATTCGATTTCGAGGAGGTCACTTTAGGGAGGGGCAAGGATATGCCTTCTGCCATTAAGGGCATGGTGGTATGTTCCTTTTTTTCTGTCAAGCTATCTGGTTCTGCGTTTAGATTAAAGGTTACAAATTAATGTCACCTGTATTTACAAACTAGCCATAAAAGAGTTTGATTTTTTTGTTTATTTGTAATTTTCACAGGGGGGACAAACAGGTAGAGACAGAGTCCTTCCCATAGAAAATGGTATGGTTAACGATAAAGGTGTCTACGTGGGCATTGAGGAGGATGACAGTGATAATGAGTCTAAATCAGGAGATGAGGATCTTGGTAATATCTGGAATGAAATGGCCATGGCAATAGTGTGTTCCAAGGTATATATGTGTGAAGATTTTGTTAAGATGGAACTGAAATTTCAGTCGTTTGTGTTTTCCTACAAAAGGACATTGTATTACCTCTTGCTGTCCTATATATTTGCGAAGATAGAAATTCATCACAAGGATTTAAATAATGACAAATCGATAAGTATGGACTCTACGTATGCATAAATTTCTTCCCTACTGCAACTGTTCAGTTGTTCCTTTTAGTACTCAGACTGGGTATCTCTTTTGTGAAGAGGGTTCTGTACTGTTTTTCTTTTCATTATTATTGTGCTCCTAGTGCTTGATGTTGCATCTCTTAGATTTCTTGCATCTGAGATATTTAGTAGAAAGCTCATTTTTAGAACTTAGCTCCTTATTATTAATGTTTTTTATGCCACTTTTCCTGCTTTGTTCATTGAGATTACAATGAACGTGCAGGATGTAGCCGGGGAGACTTCACAAAAGGAACCAAAGGCAGATATAGTGGAGGACTGTGAGCACTCGTTTATTCTAATGGACGATATGGGTTATGTTTGCCGTGTCTGTGGAGTTGTTGAGAAAAGTATATTAGATATAATAGATGTGCAATTCACTAAAGTAAGTATCCTTTTTTCTGATCCTAAGCTAATTTGTGCTTTGATGGAAAAGTATTTTACTTAGTGCTCGAAATTTTGCTGTCAAAATACAGTAGGGGTAGGACTTCTTCATACATGTGCTCTATTTCCATTACCTCCATAATGACTGTGCTTTTGAATTTTGTCATCCAACTATCATGGAAACTTTTTTTCCATAATGATCTATTGGTATATTGTCAAGCTCAACGTGGCTGCTTAGCACAAAACTATTTGCCCTAGTAATAACTGGTGGAGCTTCTAATTTCTTTTTTCTATAATGATTTTCATTGTAGGCAAAAAGAAACACGAGAACATATGCTTCTGAAACTCGGAATAAAAGGTTTGGCGAATCTGATGTTGAACTTAAGTTATCTGAAGAAGGGCTGATGATAGGTGGACTTTCTGCTCATCCATTGCATGCTAACCAAATGAAGCCTCATCAAATTGAGGGATTCCAGTTCCTTTGCAGCAATTTAGTGGCAGACGATCCTGGTGGTTGTATCATGGCTCATGCTCCAGGCTCTGGAAAAACCTTCATGATTATTAGTTTTATGCAGAGCTTTCTTGCAAAGTATCATCAAGCTAAGCCACTGGTTGTGCTTCCAAAGGGAATTCTGTCTACATGGAAAAGAGAGTTCGTGAGATGGCAAGTTGAGGACATACCACTGCTTGATTTCTATAGTGCTAAAGCAGATAACCGTGCACATCAGCTGGCTATTTTAAAACAGTGGATGGAGAAGAAGAGTATCTTATTTCTTGGGTACAAGCAGTTCTCAACTATTGTGTGTGATGATACAAGTGCCGACTCACGTTCTTGCCAGGAGATACTGCTCAAAGCACCTTCGATCCTCATTTTGGATGAAGGACACACTCCAAGGAATGAAGACACCAATATATTGCAGTCCCTTTCCCAAGTCCAAACACCAAGAAAAGTTGTCCTCTCAGGAACACTTTATCAAAACCATGTAAAGGAGGTTTTCAACATTTTGAACCTTGTTCGACCCAAGTTCCTCAAATTGGATACCTCCAAATCTGTTGTGAAGAGGATATTGAGTCGTGCTCCATACGATCTCAGGGGGAGACTTACTGGAAGCAATTCAGATATGGCTTCGGTGTTCAATGAAACTGTGGAGCACACCCTGCAGAAGTGCGAGGATTTCAAGGTGAAAATTGCCGTAATCCAAGATTTGCGGGAGATGACCAAGAAGGTGCTTCATTACTATAAAGGAGATTTCTTAGATGAGCTTCCTGGACTTGCTGATTTCACTGTGGTTCTTAATCTGTCTCCAAGACAGTTGAACGAAGTGAAAAAGTTAAGGCGTGAGAAGAGAAAATTTAAGGTTTCGGCTGTGGGAAGTGCAATTTACCTTCACCCGAAGCTGAAAGTTTTCTCTGAGAAGTCTGATGATGTCTCTGATACAACTATGGACGAAATGCTAGATAAGCTAGATGTGAATGAAGGCGTCAAAGCAAAGTTCTTCCTTAACTTGATAAACCTGTGCGACTCAGCTGGTGAAAAGCTCTTGGTTTTCAGCCAGTATCTCATTCCACTAAAGTTTCTTGAAAGACTAGCTGCTGTAGCTAAGGGATGGAAACTAGGGAAAGAAGTTTTTGTTCTTACAGGCGATACCAGTTCTGAGCAGCGTGAGTGGTCCATGGAAAGGTTTAACAATTCACCAGATGCCAAAATCTTCTTTGGTTCGATAAAAGCATGTGGAGAAGGTATCTCGCTTGTTGGAGCATCTCGCATACTAATATTGGATGTTCCCCTAAACCCTTCTGTGACCCGCCAAGCTATTGGGCGAGCGTTTCGACCCGGACAAACAAAGATGGTGCACGCATACAGATTGATTGCTGGGTCATCACCTGAGGAAGAGGATCACAACACTTGCTTCAAAAAGGAAGTTATCTCAAAGATGTGGTTTGAGTGGAACGAGTACTGCGGATACCGAAACTTTGAGGTAGATACAATCGATGTGGATGAAGCTGGTGATATGTTCCTTGAAAGTCCTGCCTTAAGAGAAGACATAAGAGTTCTCTACAAAAGGTAAAATCAGTTTAGATCAGATCCACACATAACTCTTTAACTCACATTTCTCTGTTATTGAACTTCCTTAATGCTTCTATTTCAGGTAAACGCAGACATAATGCAGACAGAAACTTGTTCCGGTTTTGGACATACTTAGGTTTTAGAAACCTGTCAATAAGATAACTTCGGGTAGATTCTTTTGAATTTTCTGACAGATTATTAGCATTTTAAGTGCAGCTTCAAGTTTAGTTTAAATGTCAAACCTTTGGTCTCATGTGCCTCGGAGTCTCTGACCATATAATTAGTCTATTATATTAACCAGGAAGAGCAAATCGTATCAAGTCTCATTGTGTTATCATCTCCTCATGTTTTCTCATCAATCTACAAATTCATTTTTCTGGGTTTACTTTCACAAACGAATACATTTCTACGCCTTTCTATTCTCCTCATCAAGCTACAAAGTCATGCAACAATTTTGAAGAGCCAAGCCGGTGTTGGTGGTTGCGAGAGTTTAAGTATTGGAAATCAGTTCCCGAGATGGAATTCTCGTAATTATCTATCCCACTAGGCATAGGAACATCGCCATGAGCATCGAAATTCTGAATCCCCAACGTTAAAGACATCCCACCACTACCATTTCTTGTCATGTCAGTCACCATCATGAACCGGTCACCACCACAAGCCACAGTGCTTTGTCCTATGCTACTGCTCGCCACACCAGATACATGCCCGTTGTTGGAACTAGACTCAGTTTGCTGCTCTTGAATCTCGGTGATTTGTGGTGTGATTTCAGAAGACAGGTTGGGATCATTCTCCTCCAATGCATCTGTGAATTCCTCCTTGTACATCTCCTCGACCATCGGTTTCCAGAGACGCACACGCGCATTTATGAACCAGTTCGACACCTTTCAACAATCATCAAACGAAACAATGAAAAATGAACACAATAAGAAGAAAAGCATTCAATGAGAGAAACGACCCAAATGCTAACAGTGCAATACCTGGCCTCGGCTCAACCCCGTTTGTCTAGCGAGCATGATCTTGTCTGAATCCTTTGGATAACTAAGTTCAGGGTTTTAAAACACAACTGGTCAGAGTCTCTTGTGATCAATCAAGAAATTCACAAGTGTAGTAGAGAGACTTACGGGTGGAGGAAATGCTCGAATAGCCAAGCACGGAGAACCAAAACAGAGGAATCAGGTAAACCACGTTGAGGCCGCCAAGTGTGAGGTTGCATCACACCTAACCGCTGCAACGCACTTTGTTGCCTTACCTGTTGATCAACATTCCTTAATCTGCTTATCCCCACTCCTCTCCCATCTGATCCATCATGTTCCCCTCCTAAACTTTTCCTTATCACCAATATTTGTCCGGATATCGCATCCCTTAAGCAACGGAAATGCCTTGAGATGGTCTGAAGTGCAAGGGCTGTGTATGGTTTGGCTGCTCCACATCCGGCTATTACATCGAAAGATGACACAACTATCTGCATCTGATGGTAATACTGCTTGTATCTTCTATCCACCTTTAAACAACAAAGAATCAAACAGCACTTTATGTTACCAAGAGAAATCATTTACGACCTTAGAGGATATGTTATAAGGCGAAATACCTCGTCTAATATCGATAAAAGTTTCGACAACTTGCTCTGCAATTCTTGTCTCTCTGCTTGAGGGATTTCAGCAATATTCGTCTGTAGAATCTTCTCTTTCTCTTCATAAATCTTGTCTCCCTCTGGCTGAAACTGCTTCAGAGCTTTCTTAACATTAACAGCTTCATCCAGAAGCTGTTGAGCAGCCTTGAGATACTTTGAGTTGTGAATAGTTCGAGTAAAGCCTGAAACAACCTGTGTTGCATACTCATTGTTATTATTGCTTCTCGATGTCTCAATCTGCGAGCTGAGGCCAAGGCGCATCATCACAGGGAAACAACTCCTGTCATTGTCTACTTGATCTCTCCAAGAACCGGAATCTTGAATTTCCACCATTTGTGAAGCTCCACCAAAACTTGACAATACTTGAATCTCTTTTGAAGCTGAGACATTATTAATTGATTCTCTAGGAAACGTCTCTGAGAAAGAATTTGTGTAGATCATTGCGTTTCCAGGGACAAATTCTTGTACATTTGGTCTGGAATAAATCTCATTTGAGCCAGTTTTGTAATAAGTTGCCATAGTCTCCTTCTTCTTATGATCAGATCATCACCATCAAACAAGGAGTGTTCTGTTTCAGAATAAAACACAATCAAAACTAAGCTCTTTTACTTTACATTATGTTATAAAATCTTAATTCAACAAGGAAAAATTGGATTTTTAGAAATTGAACCAATGAACAAGGAAAATGTGAATCTATATCTCTGCATGAACTTAAGAATTTAAAAATGAGAAAGAAAGGATAGATTAAAAAATTACCAGGAAATCATCTGCTGGCTTGTGGGTGTTAAAGGGAGATCCACTAGGAAATCTCAAATTGAAAAAGGAAAAATATTTGTTTTTTTTTAAGTCTTAATGATCCCAAGAACATAAAACTAACAACAAATCCTTATCTCCCCAAATCAAAAGTTTGAGAATATAAAATGTTTCACCCCCACAAAAGATTCAAGAAAACAAAAGACTCATATCATCATTTCCCTAAAGCAAGTTTTTTAAACTTTCCTTTTCGAGGTAGAAGATAATGGATATTTCTTTAAAGCTGGTTGGTTCTTGAACTTGCTTCTTTGATTCTTCTTGTTTCTTGGAGTCAAGTCTTTGATGAGATAAGAAAAACAAATCAAAATGTTTAAAAAGCAAAAGTGTGTTAAGTAGCTTCTGTTCTTAACTACCCGTTGGTCGAGATCTAAACCCTTCTCTGAAACCTAATTCTAACCCCTAATCTCTCTCTCTCTCTCTCGTCTCTTCTCTGTGGCCTTTTGTTTGCTTGCTGCAATAAAATTGATTGAAGCTATAACCACCATACAATCATTTTCTGTGTTTTTTTAGTTATTTTTTCTTTTTGTGTTGAAAATATGATATATTGATATATTCCTAATTGGTTACCAAAAATAAAGCTATTCCTAATTCTTCTAAGATGATGTGTGTACATCAGGCATAGTTTTGGAGAATAAGACAAAAATTTAATGGACGTTTTCATATCTAATTTTGGTGCTATGCAATTTTTAAATATTTCATATCTGATTTGTAACCAAAGATATTTTTTGTAGACTTAGTAGTCATCTTTATTAAAGTGGGAATAATTTGGGTACCCTTAAGACAACGTGTGAAAGTTTACATACGGATGTATTTTTCAACTTTTTTTCAATAAAAAAATCATTTCACTTTTTTTGGTAAGCTTTTACAGTTTCTTCTTCTTTGTCTTTAAAGTTCATTTTTCAATATTTGAAAAATTTTGGTATGTCATGGTCCTCATGCTATACTATATACTATATACTTGCATTTGCATACAACTATTTTTGCAAGGGAAAAGAAAAAACACTAAAACACATATTCTTATCTCTTTCTTATGAATTAATTAAGTGCCCTTTTTCCCCACTCAGCTTTGTCTTCTTGTGCCCACAGATTTTAGGTATTTACGGATTAATACCTTTTCTTTCCACAATGTTTCTGTTTTTAACTTTTACTTTTTTTCTCACTGAGTGTAGGTCCATATCATGTCATGGAGGAAACTTTTACTTTCTTCTCACTGAGTGTAGGTCCATTTTACAATTTAAGAAGCGGAAACAAAATGAGTAAATTCCAACTCCAAGACATTTTATAAGTCTGATTTGTGGTATAAGGTGGTATGAAAATGACAAGAAATGATGGTAAGAGATATAACTCTAGTTAAAAATCGTTTGTGGTGAGAGATGTTAGTATGATAGAAAATGGTGGTACCACCTTTTCTTACTATCACACTGAAAGGATATATAGGACGTGGTACACATTAAACCACAACGGTATTGATGCAAAACTCGAATTTTAACGTAAGTGTATATTTTTGCATGGAGAGACCAAAAAGGATTTAGTTATTTTACAGAAAAAAAAATGAACTTTGACGACATACACACAGTTAAGTATATATATTTTTGGGGTGGCAAAACATAGTAAAGTATTTTAACCGAAAATATATTTCGAGATTGAAAACTTCAAAAAAAAAAAAAAAACCTAATGAATATATCATTTGGGGTTTGTAAGCGAAGAACGTGAATTGATGGGTGGCGAAGGAAAGAAGGGAAAGATGTCTGAATTGGGGCAGAGATTGCAGAAGCAGAGAGAGAGACTTGGACAATGGATTATGGACAGAGTCAGTGGATAGGGAAGAGTGACTTAATATACGACCAACCAACCCATATTTTTATAATAATAACAAAAATAATAATGGAAGATGGACAGAGATAATAATCGAATAAGACATGAAGCTGGATATTTGGTAGTCCTCTACTTATGTTGAAGTTGAGATTCTATTGCTTTTAGTAAGAAAATTAATACACAAAACACTCATTTTCGTTGGATGAGAAGTAAGTGATGTTATGAACACTCATTTTCAGAATAACTAAACTTATTTCAATTTCCATTTGATCATATTCATTGGCAGTTCAACCGGATTACAATTAACACCATTAAAAATGTCTACATAACTAATCAAAATACGAATTACAAATCCTCTTTAGGCTAAACCTTTCGGTTGAGGAAATATCAAAAACCAATTCTACTTAGACTCTTATACCATATGGTACCTACAGGTCCGACACTATGCACAATCATCATTTATCTTTAACATACAATCGAATACATTTTCCCACAATATGTTCACATTACTTTGATCCTTTAAGAATTAAGACCAGGTTCTTCAGTTAGATCATCCAGTCTACGGCTCCACATCATTTAAATTAAGTTCATAATTATTTTGATTTTGTTACATATTCTATTTTATATCTTTTAATCACCATACCATTATTATACAACCAGTTCCACACTAATATATGCACCAAATGCTCATCAGTTACATCATTTAAATTCAATATTAATCCTAGAGCCACAATGCTCTAAGTCTCTATCCAGCAAACAACAATCAGTTTCCGCCAGCCAAGCATATTCAATATTTATTTATCCAAAATCGAGGCATAGCGTTAAAGCCGAATTGGAATCTATTAACTTTTCAAACCTTTGTTTACTCCTAACCAGAAATCTATAGGCTCATTGTAAAATACAATTAGATTTCTTGAGTACTCTTCTTCACATTTTACCTACTTTTAAGTAATACAGATCATCAATTTAACTTGCTACCATGCTTAATTTCAGACAAACCAATTTAAGGTATAGATTTGTCGGAAAAAAAATATTAAGGTAGGTTCACCACAATACTATTGCAGCTTGTGGTAGGTCTGGACGTTCGGATTTTCGGGTCGGGTCGAATCAGATAATTCGGGTATCTCAATCTAATACCCGTTCGGTTATTTGTAAAAATCGGGTCGGGTTCGTGTTTTTATTTTTTGGGTTGGGATCGGGTTCGGGTCGTTGTTTTTCGGGTTCAGATCGGATCGGATTCAATGTTTTTTACCCATATGTACCCAAATCTACTCGAAAATACCCGAAATACTCCAAAAAACTTAAATATTAGTTACTTGTTACCCAAATCTATCCAAATTACCTAAAAATATCTAATATATTTGGGTTTTTATAATTGTAATTTGGGTATTTGAATTATTACAGTATAAGTACAACTAATATTTTCTGGTATATACTTGTATTTCATATACTTTCGGGTACCTTCGAGTTTCGAGTTCGGATCAGATTTTTCGGGTATAGAAATCTAGGGCCATTCGGATATTTTTAAAAATAGGATCGGATCGGGTACTGGTATTTTTGGGTCAGATCGGGTTTTCGGGTCCAGGGTAAAATGCCTAGGTCTAACTTGTGGTGTGTAAGGAAAAAAAAAGGATTGCAGAGGACACGTAACTAAAAGAAAACATTCTCCGTTGCCGGTACTTGAACCCGGGTCTCTCGGGTGAGAGCCGAGTATCCTAACCAACTAGACTACAACGGAATGTTTGTCTAATCTTCATTAATGTTTTATTACCTAAAAACTAATCTGGTTCATGCTAATGTGACAAAACAAAAAGCATTGCGAGTACAATTTAAGCTATTGAATCTGTGCATTATGGACTGCCTGTCCCAGCCATTTAAGCTATTGAATCTGTGCATAGGATTGTCACAGAACCATATCATTATAAGAGATGGAAAAACAAACTTAAAACTAAATTGACACAGTTTGAGATTAGAGATACAGAGATGAAGCAAAATCCAAAGCCTTTCTGGCAAAAATGGCGGATTTAAGATTCATTTATAATTATTATAGACAAACCTTATGAGCTTTTCTTTGCTCTTTTCCATACAATGACAACACCATAGAAATCAGACGAGGCCAACAAGTTCTCTCCATGGTTCCACGCAACACACATTACTGGAAACCTGTGACCCTGCAGCATCCAATTCTCACAACTTGTGAATCCGGTTTCCTATAATTTATAATCCATAAACAAAAGTTTCAGATAATAAAGAAAAGAAGATATTGTATAACCTGTAGCTTGTTTACACATGTGTGTTTCGGTTTGGTTAGATCATAGAAGTAGACATTTGAGTCTTCGCTCCCAGCAACTGTAGTTTCAAACAAGAAGAAATGCAGAGCAAATGACTATCAGTTAAGAGACCTATGCACCTACTATTACCAAAATAATAGGTAAATGAAGGATAGAAATTCAAACCTATGTATTCTCCTTTCTCCAGGGATAATAGCGGGCAAAACGATGCTTGGATTCTGTGTATTCGCGGGGCTAATTTGAGGGAGCAACGCAAAGTTAGATAACCTTTTATCTGAAGGGCAACACTGCATCACCAACACAACGCATAACAATCAATTAGAAGGATTTATAAGGAAAAAAAAAAAAGAGAGCAGATCTAGAAACAAAAGAAGAAATTCTGTTGCTGAACCTAAAGAAACACAAGTTTCCGTCCTGAGTACATGTGAGCAGAACAGGACCTGATGCCAGGAGGGAGAAGCTTCGGTACTTCACAGTTGTGACTGGGGATTTGTGATTAGTATGATGGCGATGAGACCGGGATAATGAACCTGTATGTGAATCCATGCTCACCGAATATACAGTTCCCTGCAATTATTATTAACTACCTTGTAAAAATAATGCAGAAATGCCACAGAAATCTTTATCTAGTTAAAGGTCAAAGTCATCATGTCACCCCTTCTAGCATTCCGAACAATGCAAAAATTGTTGCCAGTCATGACCACAACATGGGTAATTGGCATAGGCAACCATAACAGACCATCTCCCTAGTTTATATCTTTTGACATCAGTATAGAGAAAAGTTACCTGCCCATCCCCGCAGAAAATGATTTGGCCAGTGTGATCATGGTCCATAGATGTCACCTCATCGTCGAACAACAATTTTTTAATAATTCTCCCAGTGCTGAAATTAAACACCTACTTTGTCAAGCAGAGAGATGTAAGGCATCAGATAAGTAAACAATTGGAAAACACAAAAGCAATAAACCAATCTACTTAGCTACAAGAAGTAGTACCGTGAGTTCCTTGTTTGCATTGCCAGCAGAGAGGAAATTGTTATTGACCTGTTAAAAATAAGAAAATGGAATATCTTCAATGGAAAAGCAAAAGAAAACCACAAATTTCCTCTGTATATGAGAAGATATTCACTATCAAAAACGACAAGTTGCAACAAGGGAAAAATAAACAGATGATAAAAACAGCAACTTACAGGGTGGAAACGGATACAAAACTGTGGAGAGATTCCATATATAACTCTAATACAAACGCCTCTTGACAACTCCCATACTCGTATTGTCTTATCAAGTGATGACGACGCGATGTATTGATTGTTTGACGAGAAGTCAAAATCTGAAGGTATTTGAAGAAGCAATAAAGTAAGACGCTTGGATTAAAATTAGACATAGGATCTAAAATGAATGTCATACATACACCCTTATGCTCTATCCATTACAGGTAATTTCTTTTACACTTGCCACTCAAATCTTACCCCTAACAAAGAATGGAAAGTAAGTACCATGCATCATATTCTCAGAGGGCCAAGGGAACTTCAGGATAGCAGTCAGGTCTACCCAAGATATGGAAAAGACAAAAGAAACAATACCAGTCAATCGAACCTGTGACATCTTTCGAGTGTCCTGTCAACTGCTTGAGGACAGAAGGCTCTTCCGAGAGACTGCAAACTGTTAAGCTTCCATCTGATGCTCCATATGCAAGTAAATCAGAACTCATGTGGCCAAACTTCAGAACAGTAACTGCATAAGAGATACACAGACTCATTCTTAGAAGAAAACTGACAAAGTGAAATGACGAAACACATAACAATTAAAAAAAAATACCAGAAGATTTGCATTGATCGAAGATGCAATGCATTCCGACAAAAGAATAAGCATGTTCAACACCACCACGACGATATGAATTATCACCATCACTTAAACTTGAGCTAAAACTAGCTCTGTGGCTTGAAACCTGATTGACACTCCGTAAATCCTAGGAATAAACACTTGAATAAGTTAATTGCAGAACAAACCGAAGTCCGATGATCTATTTTGGTAACTGAAAGCAAGAAATTGAACCTGCATCCATCTCTACGACGAATACATATAAAATTGGTAAAGAATGGATAATTCTACTTACCCTACTAGAAGTAAAGCTTTCAGCTTCAAATTGATGGGAGAGAGGACTTGGAGAAGGAAGCCATCGACCACTGAAGCATGAACCAGTAAATTACCCTGACGTCAGAATTATATGGGAACATAAATCCGCAGAAAACAACCAAAATACAGAATTGTATGCTAGAAACAAGTAAAATTAAGGGCTAGAACCTGTTTCCTGGACTACTTAAGAGACTAGACGTTTGCAGATTCTCCCATTTTCTAGGTCTACTAATGAAATTACGATATGCAACATATCCTTTTCCATTGCATCTCCAATCCTTCAATGAAACACAAATCAACCATGAAACAAGGAATAGAAAGCTCAATCTATGACCAAAAGCAAAAAAATAAAGCAATTGTAACCAAGCAATATGATAAAAGCTCACATAACGGCGAGAGATAGCACCAGATTCAGCTTTCCGATGGAGAAGAATCCGGCGGATTCCGATGTACTGGGGATCTGAATCGGATGTTGTCGGCTGCATCATACAGCTTAAGAACTCAGGATCCTTTGATTGCTTCTTCTCTTCATCTTTCTCACCTATCTCTACCTCTGATCCGTTTTCCCCCTCCATTTTTTAATCAATGATCCAAGCAATCCACCGTAGATCAAATAGTTGCTAAAGGATGAGTGAAAAATCAATCAATTGATCGATCGGTCTCAAGTTCTTAGCTAATCCATACGAATGAATCTGACTCTCGACTCTAGGAAGCTGTTCAGCTGAACAAATTCATCATCTTTTTCAAACAAAAATCTGCAAGTCGAACAAGAATCATGAAAATTTACAATCAGAAACGAAAATAACCGAAAGATGTCGAATTAATTACAAATAAAACACACTACTTTATGAAAATGACACAAAGGTCCATTGATTAACAAACTTCATCAGTTTATTTCAGTAAAATCTCTATAAATTAGCATTAGATAAATTCATAAAAATTGTAAATTAAATTTGAAGTCGGATTTGGTTAAGCAAAATTTAACATAATTTGATAAATTTTAAGATCATAATTTTTAAGAAAACCTATGTAAATAATGGTCATAATAATATCTTATTTAAAAATTATATAAATTTACACAACTGAAATTAAGATAATTTCGTGTTGTTTAGTTTTTTTTGTATTTGAATTTTCTTTACTTTTCTTTCTAGTTTTTTTTCTTATTTCATTACATATTCTGGTGTTAAGTTTTTGAACTGCTTAAAAATTTATAAACAGTTGAAAACGCTATAAAAAAATTATAAGTGTTATCGGTTCATAATGTATTATATTATCATAAAAAAATATCAATTATTTTTTCTATTATCTGAAAATATGTCATTTTTAATTGGATAATATAAAAAATTATTAATACTCATTCGGTTACGGTGACCGAGGTCATTAATCATTACCTCAAATTAATGAATGTCATTTTCAAAACTTAATTCATCTAAGTAACATACTAACATTGCGTCGCTATAACAAATTTTGTACAGTCAAGGTTAATTTGTTACTGATATTTAGAAATGGCATGTCGTTTAACCCTTTAACAACAGCTCAATTTGTATTAATTCACATTCACAATCAATTTTCAGTCACTCTAAGCTATTTTTTTCACACAAGAACTGACAAGAAGCATTTAAATCATTCAAAATTTAAAGTTTGTGCATGTTTTTAGCTAATTATCATTAAAATAAATTTCATAAAGGAATTGTACTTAAGGTTTTCTTTAGTTGTTCTTACAGAAAAAAAAGACTTAACCCTCCTCGGCGAAGCGATTTCGTTTTATAAGTATTAACATTTTGTACACATTTCTTTTTAGATCATATCCGAACTTATGGTTAGTGGTTCTCCTTAATTAGTTAATTGCATGTAAACCGAAGATTCCCCTTATGCATAGATTATACAGTCTAGCAGCCGAATAAAATTTGGAAAAGCCATGATAAAGCAGTTCATAAAATAGTAAGAACAAGTGAATATCAAGTATCTAAGGCTATGATCTCGTTAATAACACCTATTTGAAAAAAGAAAAAAAAAACCATTTAAGTGCTTGAACATCCCAAAAACACTTGAATAAGTC